>OX382174.1:12440144-13704644 GCA_947507545.1 Clistopyga incitator | reverse complement strand
TGCGTCCGACTTTCCGAAGTGAAGCTGACCACCGTTCTGTAATACAGACGACCTTTTTAAATTCAAAACAATGAAATTAAAGACAAAACATCTCATTAAAGTGCAAGATCGCGTAATTTAATGAGGACAAATCAATACTTTTAACCTAATTAAAAAAAAAAAAATCGGCAAGGGCTCGATGAAAACGATTTTTTCTCGTAAACTTGTAACTTTACGAGAAAGTCAGTACTGACTGCGTAAAAGTGAATGTACACTTTTCAAATTTAGAGAGTACATAGTTTACAAAAAAAAAAAAAAAGTGGAAACAGCGAGTGCAACAAAGAGCAAAACATTGTAGGAGTGTGAGAACGGAATTGGACAGGTTCTCGGCACATTTCCCGGGTAAATTATTAAGTTTTACAATTGTCCTGGGTACCACTTACCGGCTCGATATTCCGCATGTGGTAGTGTTTCATAGACTAGAGATGCGAAATAGCAGTTCCGGAACGTAATATCCACGGAATTCCCTGTCGTTCTATCGGCCTTTCGCATATACTCTTGTTCACAAGCTCCGCGTATATAGAGCCGTACAAAATAACACCCAATGATATAACGTCGACTTGAGGGATTCAATGTCGTCGTTATTGCTGGCTGAGCGTCTATAGAAGCTGGTTGTTGTCAGGTGGTAAAGTGCACACCATTAGAGAATGTGGCCATAGTATAATGACTCTATCAAGTCAGTGCTGAAGGATTTACGTTCGCGGATGGAACGTAAGGTACCTTTTTTCTCCCCAGTCACTGTCTCAAATTCATATACAGAAGTCAAGATCGTTTTAACAAAAATAGTGCGAGTGACAATGGTTTGACCGGCTTAGAGAATGTGGCCATAGTATAATGACTCTATCAAGTCAGTGCTGAAGGATGGAACATAAGGTACCTTTTTTCTCCCCAGTCACCGTCTCAAATTCATATACAGAAGTCAAGATCGTTTTAACTAAAATAGTGCGAGTGACAATGGTTTGTCCGGCTTAGAGAATGTGGCCATAGTATAATGACTCTATCAAGTCAGTGCTGAAGGATTTACGTCCGCGGATGGAACATAAGGTACCTTTTTTCTCCCCATCCACCGTCTCAAATTCATATACAGAAGTCAAGATCATTTTAACTAAAATAGTGCGAGTGACAATGGTTCGTCCGGCTTTGAAAAAAGATAAACGCAGAATTACTGGGCGCAGTGTCGGAGGGTGGGTAAGCGGTAGTCTAATTTACATTTAACACCAGCAGGATTAGATTTACATGTGAGAGATAGGGAATGAAGAACGACGAAGAAGGATCCGAAGGTGGGCCGGGAGGTTGAAAAGCTTCTGCGGAAAATGGTACGTCGCTGGTGTGCCGAGGAAAGTATAGATGTACAGAGGAGGAGAGACGTTGCAGCGCACAGCACTATAGCTATTGTTTGAGCGCGCTTTATCTTCTCCCTCCTCGTTTAATCGATTTCACCATCCGTATAGGGCTCGTCTCAACGGCTGGAACTCTTCCACGAGAAGGATACCCGACAACCCGTCGGGTTGCCTGCTACTGGCGCTACCACTCGGTCTGCAGCATGCCGGCAAGCATTTTATTTCGGTCACGCCCGTCAACTAAAGTTACGGGAAAGGAAAGAAGTAATTAAGCGATGGACGACCGACTTGAATCCTCCAACAGCACCAGCAGCAGGCGTTGGAGAATAAGCAACGACGGGGTTGCGCGAATACTCGTGAGTTGGCTCACCCACCACGAATACAAAGTATCTTCTGGCCACACGTTTTTCTCCTTCTCCTCGTTTCCCGATTACTCACACTCCCCGCTCGCTCAATAGAGAAGAAAATTATTCTCTGATTGGATTGAGGAATTGAACATGCGCGCCAAATTCGTTTATCGTTATCATAACGTCCCAACATGTGGGAGTGCCCAATTGGCCCGGTACTGGGCCTGTCTTGGTGGCCAGTCTCTCGGTAATAGCACGGCAACAGAAGCCATTGGTTGATCGCTGGATAACTACTGGACGATCACTTTGACCCAATACCGGTAGTTGTGTACGGCCGGGGGCCAATGAGGCCCACGGATGGTAACAAACACGACCGGTATCGGGTAAGCAACAGCGGGAAATATTCGGTATTATCAATTTACTAATTAATCGTTAATTTGACAATATATATTTCCTATCGTACCGTCTCCAATAATTTTTTTTATGTTGCTCTGTTATTATTATGAAAAAAAAAAGAAAGAAATCGTAAGATTGGTTATTTTAATAATTGGCATCGGGGTAATGACCCAATGATGGACGAAATTCGGTGGACATTACTGTGCCAATGATTGGCAGCCGTCCATTGGCCATATGTTGCTTATACAATGGCAGAAATAAAAGAAATAGATAATGGTGGTAATTAATTGTCAGCCAATAATGGTTCACGATTAGAATCCAAAACATATATTGGCCAAAACTTGGGACTGTTGTTAGTATTGGCAATTCCTACGTGGGATTTATTAGTTATTTCGGAGATTGTCGTACCAATGCCTAAAGTTAACATCGTGATATTAACAAAACTCGTGTACATTGCTGTACTACAATGTCTAGAGATAAAAAAAAAGCTATTCTCTTTTTTTCGAATTCATTCTTCCGTAGAGGATGACAGTGGATGATATTGGGGCTCGCACACTAATGGCCATTGTATTCATCGCGCTGAATATATAGTATTTACGTGTGTTGCCTTTATCCTTGATCGGGGAAGTGGAAAATATTCCACGCCTCGTAATTCCGCCCCAGTATGCACCGTGTTGTTTGTTTAACCTATCTACTGGTGTTTTAAATATACTGCACAATATATTGTATCTATTTCCCGTCGAGTGAATTTGCATTGGCACGGTAACAGAGGATAGAAGAAATGCAAACTATCAACGGATCAGCTATCGTATCTAACATATCATCCAGTTGAGATAATCATTCGGAGAGGGTGGAAATGAATTCACCGGCCAAACGAGACCCGGCTTACACTTATAACTCCTTCGTCCTCATTATTTATTGTAATTAAAATCCAGATGAAAAGGGACAAAGCCGGGAAAACTGGTTTCAACAGGGTGCAACTTAGTCATTTTTATTTCAACCCTGATAAGCACAATTCTTATATCTATTTATGTATTTCCCCTGCGGACGCTCCGCAATCCAAAGAAATCGTGATTCTCGGTCGTACAACGAAAACATTTGAAACCCAGTGCACAATTTTTATATTTATTTATGTATTTCCCCTGCGGAAGCTCCGTAATCCAAAGAAATCGTGATTCTCGGTCGTGCAACGAAAACATTTGAAACCCAGTGCACTTAAGTGTCTCATTTATAGAATAATAAAATGTATGTCCACCGTAAGACGAATTGGCCTTATATCGATCCCGTTCCTAAGTACCAATGATACTTAAACTCATGTCTGACCATACAAAGTATTTCTGGATGATCAATGAAACCAAACAACGTTTATCCCAATCTCATCGTTGATGACCATTTCACTCATGCGTATTTATATTAATTTCGTTGCGCGCGTTTTATGAGACTAAGTACATTGTCGCACCTTTATTTCACGGCTAGCTCTGCCTCTCACACCTGAAAGATCTTTACGGTTTCTTCATAAAGTGGCGTACTTATGCCATCGTCGCTTAACTCTCAGTTTTCGCATTTCTCGAAGAAGACACTCTTACTTCTTTATCTTTATCTTCAATCCCTCGTTCATCGTTCCGCTTGCAGACTTATACTTCTGAGATAAACCCTTTACGACCCACTCCTTGAACCGACACATAACCGTACATACTCAATTGTAATCTCAGCATCCCATAAATAAATCCCCGGCCATACGTAAAAATTATTTTTTCTCCATACATATTTATAGACTCCATTTCCGCGCGTATAAAAAAATCCCGTATTCCCAAAATTTATTCCACTCTGTAGCCGTGGGCATTCGAGAATGTAAAGACAATGCAATCGTTTAATGTTCCTTACTCATCCCTTGCGTTTCTTCCAGCTTCTTGATTTATCTTCTCTTATTTCCTCCGTAAAACAACCCAGCCACCATAACCTGTATCGGGCTTTTCGCTAGAGCAGTTTTCTCTCTGTTGTACCATGCGAAAAATTCCAATTCCCCTCCTGCCATCTGCCGTCCTGATTGAGCGACCGCTCTATCGTCGTCGCTCGCTTCAACTCCACTGATCCAAACTGCCATTATGCTTTACAACTGTATGGAACATCCCGTGTACTCGTGGTCCTTTTGGCACAGCACATGTAATATTTCCGACTGCAGTTTTGACATACCGCTTCATCCTGTTTCATTTGCCAACTGACAGAGATATTGTCAAGACATGTTTGGAATATCACTGGGCTTGACGTTGGCTCTCGTAACGACGCCATCTAGCGCACACACCGCTAACTACGCACTTCTAGTTGCCAACTTGGTGCACAACTTCTCCGATTTTCAAGAGATCCAAACTGCCCTTTCACAATTCCTCGTCTATCCTGAATGTACTACACATTTGACCACGACATATGTTTCGCGACATATGTCTTCCAAATAATTTTCCGTATTTTCGCACTCTGCAAAAAAAAAAATGCAACTTTTCAAACCGCTTTTATTCTGCCCTTGTGCACTTTCTACGCAGTAGGGGAAAGGGGACCACCTCATTCTAACTCTCAATTCCCTTATCCTACGTTTATTGCTGCTGACCCACCAGTTTCTTTTTCATTTCCCGGCTATGCCCATCTTACACGGCTATCCATAGTGTGTCGACCTCGACATTACCTTCCCATCTGCAGAGCAAAAAAAAAATTCCGTCCACTCGTTCGCAAACCGAAAGAAAGTCGATCGCGCCATCTACCTGCTCACCGTTGGACCGTTTTCACCAAGTCCATTTCAGATTTTCTGTCCAAATATTTAGTCATCTCATTATTTAATACAAAAATAATCAAATAAACCAATCTCACGAATGTTTATCCGGATGATAGTCTACAGGTTTACGATAAAATGAAACGAATCATTAAGCACGTCAATGTTCTGAATGATAAGCATTTGGAGCGATGTAACCTTACCATTTAATCGAACAACGTACACCTTTAAAGTTGACATACCTACATTCATGGCAATACCTTGTAGAGTGTGTGCTTATCCGTGTGTTTTGGTACAGTACACGGGGTCGATATATGAGGTAGCCGACATAGAATTTATGATTAGGCGGAAAGCCCGGAGATTGTCTATTTGGCGTAATGGCAATTAACTCTCTTGTTCGATGGCACGTTTCGATAGTGACGATGCTACATTGCATCAACGAATCGCGACTGCAAGCTCGTTCCTAGTGTACATTACGAAAAGGAAGAAATCAAAAAAGATTGAGTCGCAATATCACCGCCAACCAATCGGATATTTATCGGGGAAAACGGAAGTATTGTTCGAAAATATAAGCACCGCTCGATGTCCTAATTTTCATCGATTCGCGTGTTGAGGTACATGCAGAGTAACACGTTCACGGGTGTATTAACAACACAGAGGTATATTTGCGCGTACGTCTCGAGGAATGGCTTTCACCGACGCAGGACGGTGATATAGGTTGACGAAGCCTGTAGTGTACGAAGCAGCGCCAGGAGGAGCAGCAGCTTCGGGGCTTAGCTTCGTTGATTGGTTGCTTGGTGGCTCGTTCCTCCTGGGCTCGAGCTCAAGTTTCTAGTTTATGGCAAGGTATACGATGCTTTGAGAGCCGAGCGCGTGAACTTGTTCACGGCTGACGAGACTTTCCTTCCTTCTACTAGCTCACCCATGTTCTCCCGTGCTATGCTTTTGCTACTGGCGCTGCTGCTGCTGCTGCTGCGGTGCTTTCTGTTGTGGTGCCTCGCGGTTCTACGACATCTGGCAAGACACCGGAAGCACCCGGCAGAAGTGCGGAAACTCCATCCTCCCGCCTCCCCTTCGCCGTAGGAAAACGGATTGCGTCTAGTTCAGTCTCTATAACCCCATGCCGCAGCGCTGGATCGTTGTTCGTGCTACTTGGGTCGTCTAATTTGAGCTTTGACTGCTTAACTCGCTATCTACAATCATTTCGCTTGGCAATATTATCGCGTTATGTATGTAAATACAGGCGATCAAATGTCACTGCGAGGAACACCTGTTCTCCACATTTTGTGGATCAGAAAATCAATTCGTACCAAAAACAAGCATTTTTCTTTCTGGATATTGCGACAGTTCGTTTGAGCGACTTGTCCACCTGTCACGTGTATCCTGCGCGTGTGTATTCTCGTAACCATACATTTATCGATGACCCACTGGTGGTTTTAAGGATTGGACTTTCTTGACCCCGCCTGAGTGACATCGAAATATTAGTATCCTCGGTAGCAGGTGATAATGCATTTCGATTTATAGCCAATGACGTTCGATCTCACGTGACGTGCTGGGAAAACCGGTAGAAGAAAAAAGCAAACCCTCGAACCGATTGTCGGTTGGTAAAATATTGTTCTTCGAACGATCGAGTCGATCGTCGAAACAAACGGACATTCGGGTGATGAAAAGCTCGAAAGGGGAATAAAGAATAATACGCGAAGGACGAGAGCCGGGGCAGCATGTACATTTACGGTGAATTGAGATTCTGCACATTTTGCAGCTAGCGGGCCAATGTTAGTGAGAGTGAGTGAGAGGCGGAATGAGAATCTGGATGGTTGGAGGCAGTGGAGCGTGGATGCACGCATACGTACGGTTTACCTCGGGGGATTTCACACAGAAGGCTGGATGAGGATGAGAAAGCAGGGAGGTTGAGGGCTGGGGGGGCGGGGGAGGAGGGGGGATTCGTAATGCCGCACATAATTCGTACGTACGCCGGGTACATGGCTACCGGTGAACATAATTCGTATGTACATATGAATCGTGAAAGTGTCTTCGCCGAGAATAGTAGCGCCACCAGAAGCAGAGCACAGCATCGGTGACTGCTGCGATGCGCCTGACTACTCTACTACTGCCACCCAACTACTATTACTTCACGGACTAGGTAGCCCAACGCTACATACGTATGTATGCACAGGTATGGTTGTGTTTAATGCGGACGGTCCAACCTCACAGGGGACTTGTAGCTTGGGAAATAGTCAGCAAACATAACTAGACACACAACTGCACACTGTATTATATGTGTTACGTAGGGTACCACGTGTACAAGCCCATCGGTATTAGTGTACACCTAGGTCACTCGTGCCCATATTTCCGTACATATGTGTATGAACACGTAGCTGTGTACATATTCAGCAGCGATTCGGGATGTGCCAGGATTACAAATCACTCTGCGGCTGATGCTCTCTCGGGTTCACACGTCCTCTTCCCTCGGCTGCACTACTGGCTCCCTTTTAGGACCTCCACCGATATTATTTCATTCATAAAGTTACAAAACTTTGAAATTAGGGGGGGGGGGGGGTGAAACCTTGGAGAAGCGTTTGTAAATTTATCGGGTGATGTGCAAGATATTCTTGGTATTGTCCTCTGTGTTGTATAGCTTCCCTTGACAGGATATCCTTCAGGAATTGTCTGCCGTGTAGTAGTGGCCATTGTAGTAGCAGCAGCAGTTGTAGTAGTAGTATTAGCGACAGCGAGTAAGGTAGCAAATTTGAGCTTGATAATCGTCGAATGAACAAACAATGCGAGACGCGTCGAGTGCATTGCAGGAAGATGGGGAATAGTGTAATTTGCGAGAGGAGGGGAATTTAAGAGAACTCGACGAGGGTACATCGTAAATTTACTGGCCACTGGTGTCGCCGCGTTGCTGCATGGCGAATGGTGAGTGGCGAATGGCGAATGGTGGTCGACCCGCACCAGAACGTCCGGTAATGCGTTTCTTCTGGAGGTACATAGAGAGACCGGTAAACGGCGCCGCCCGCCATCACCTATAAGAGTAAGTGGGTTAATAACGAGGGATTTGAAATTTGGCTGGAGGCCAAAAGCTCCGTGGCGCACCTATCCATTCGGTATAGCCACCTCCGTCGTAATCGTTCTTCCACTATCGTTTCTTCGTTGTCACTTATAATATCGCGCTGGCATTTAAATATATTGATGACGCGACTCAAGTCTTCCCTCGTCGCGTTCTGTAGAAAGAGCCCAAAGTCGTATGGGTTACGGAATATTCCTCTGTCGCTGTGTTTCGTAAACAGGGACACACGAATGGGCTGATGGCATCCATTAAAAATAGTATATTGTTTCACTGCTCTACCAGTAAAATATCGGAATTTTTGGGTCCGCGAATATCAAGAGAGCAAACTCTAAACATCTGATATATTTTATGATGGGTTAAACATTTTGGTGTCTTCTTTTTTTTTTGTTTTGTAACCGTGTTGGCCATTGACAGTTGTTCATAACCGTCAGTTATATAGCCGTACGTACCAATGAAAAATCCTTCCACTATCATTTCTTCGTTGTCACTTGTAATATCGTGCTGGCATTTAAAAATATTGATGACGCGACACAGTCTTCCCTAGTCGCGTTCTGTAGAAAGAGCCCAAAGTCGTATGGGTTACGGAATATTCCTCTGTCGCTGTGTTTCGTAAACAGGGACACACGAATGGGCTGATGGCATCCATTAAAAATAGTATATTGTTTCACTGCTCTACCAGTAAAATATCGGAATTTTTTGGTCCGCGAATATGAAGAGAGCAAACTTTAAACATCTGATATATTTTAGGGTGGGTTAAACATTTTGGTGTCTTCTTTTTTTTTTTTTTTTTTGTAACCGTGTTGGCCATTGACAGTTGTTCATAACCGTCAGTTATAAAGCCGTACGTACCAATGAAAAAGAGCGCACTGGAACTAGGCACCTCCATCGTAATCATCCTTCCACTATCATTTATTCGTTGTCACTTGTAATATCGTGCTGGCATTTAAATATATTGATGACGCGACTCAAGTCTTCCCTCGTCGCGTTCTGTAGAAAGAGCACAAAGTCGTATGGGTTACGGAATATTCCTCTGTCGCTGTGTTTCGTAAACAGGGACACACGAATGGGCTGATGGCATCCATTAAAAATAGGATATTGTCTCACCGTTTCTCTACCAGTAAAATATCGGAATTTTTGGGTCTGCGAATGTCAAGAGAGATTTTATGATGGGTTAAACATTTCGGTGTCTTCTTTTTTTTTTTTGTTTGATTTTTTGTTTTGTAACCGTGCTGGCCATTGACAGTTGTTCATAACCGTCAGTTATATATAGCGGTACGTACCAATGAAAAAGAGCGCACTGGAAATACCGAATTGGCTTCTCTCGGCTCGTTCTATCTCTGGCCAACTAGAATATAACTTGAATATATTTTTTAATCCTGTAATGCTTTCCACTATTTTTACGTGATTTTTTTATGCGATGTGCCGCATGCACGGAACTCGGAGTAAAATACTAGTGGATAATCGAGAGTTCCGGCAGCCCTGGTCATTGGAGCCGTTCGTTTCACTACCCCTTTGCCTCCTTTTGCCGTTTCTACTGAGAGCACTAGGCACCGCTGCTGCTGCTGCTGCTGCACAGACGAGTAAGTTCGATATCTCAACGAGACCAGCCACTTTTCCTATAGGCCGAGCTGTACGGCTGTACAGCTTTCTCGCGGGTTCAGAACTCCTATCCGGCGTATATAAATCTCTCTGGTTCTGTAATCCAATATATATTTCTACGTCTGTTTAATAGATTTATACATTTGAAATATCTTCTTTTTTTTTTGTTTTTTTTTCTATCGAGTTATTTCCTTGACGTCAATGGAATCCCCAGCAAATTTCCACGTCTGTTTAATGGATTTATACATTTGAAATATCTTTTTTTTTTTTTCTATCGAGTTATTTCCTTGACGTCAATGGAATCCCTGGCAACCATGACGACTGAAAAAACGACGCCCCACAAAAGCTGTTTTTCGGGGAATAAAAATATTTTTGAAAATAATCCACCTAACCTTCGAAATAACCAAACGAAAAATCGGATAGTTGCTTTTTCATTTCTGAAATCAATGACTTATCGTCGTAACGATCTTCACGTACAACAACATTCACATTCTTTTTGTCTGGTTGTTTCGTTGATAAACAAGTACCACTCATTTAGTTTAATCAACATGTTCGTTGTGGTCATTTTGTCAATTGACAATAGTTAGTTCAAGTCGATGCAATGTTCTCTTCGGAGACAAGAAAATATTTCACTGAAATCAATGAAAAATATTCAAGCCACTCATTTTTTCGGAATCAACAACTTTTGAAGAAATAAAAAATGTATCGATCATTATTATCCATCTATATTCAATACATTAAGTGATCTTAGATGCCGTGCGGATTAAGCGGTTAGGATTCACAAACTGCAGTGTACAAAATCGACAACCAAGTGTTCCCAGCTCGGGGATTTACAATACAATTGATATCTCTTATTCTATAGCGAGCACCAGCAGAGATTAACTCGGTGGTAGGTGAAGAGGTGGCTCTGAGAAGGATAATGAAGGGAGGAGAACGAGTGAGACGCTGAGAGAGCTCGTGCGGGATCGTAGGTATATCGTATTCTCGTAAATCACGGTAATCAGAGGGTATCCGACAGCCGCTTGGCTGTGCTGCTGGTGTTTCCCGAATGAGAGCCCAATGTAGGGCATACAACTTAATCTAACTTGGTGCGGAGGCCCATTCGTGCAGCAATCGGTTTGGAACGAGTCGAATGGAGTATCAAGAGGATGAACACTCGCTATATGCATCTCTATATGTATATATTTCAATACACATAGAGCACCCGGGAGGAGGTAGCTGGTAAATAAATTGCTGGTGTGCTCCGTGAAACGTCTGACTAAACTCATGAGTGTCCGGTACAGAGTGAAGTCGTCACGAGATGTGAAAATTACTCTACTCCTTTCCTCGTTTCATTACGCCACCGTTTTTTGTCTTTCCCATTCGCTAATTAGGATTAGGAAGTGACATACAGAAATAATTAACACAACTACGAAAATATAGTACATAGTATTATATTTTTATTGGTTACTGTAACAGTAAAACCATTATTATCCTCTCAGTGAAACATATTTTATAATAGATATGGTTAATCCGACTGTATATTTCTCTGAGTGTGCAGAAATCTTCCGACTATGACATGCGAATGATTGTTATTTTTATTTACTTTTTTACATCCAATTAACTCATATTTACACTACTGTTTTCCCTGAGGAATTTTTTAATTTTTCTAAATTAATTGTCATTTCCTCTTTTTTAAGGGAATTCCCTTGAAAACCACTATTATCTCGGCAGAGTAAATAATTGATCGTACCTGATAACCATTCTCTTTTGGATTAGCTGAACAAAGCTCAGTCGAGTCATGTTCTTGTGGCTCCAGTAAAACGTGGCAACACAGATAACTACACAGATCAGTTGATCACTGCTAAACCCATAAATTCCTGTTTTCACCCGCGGGCAATCGGGCGTAAAAAGTGACGCGAGCAGAGCACGGGTCTATTCGTTGATGCCATTGCTAATGTCTGTCACATACAAGAACCATCGTTTCGTTACATTCAGATTATCGATTAATTCGCTAACCTCACAATATAATTGATCGTAAAAATAATGCGTCGGGGTATTATTTTGTTTCAGGTGGGACCGAGCCATGGAAGAAGAGTGAAAAGAGTGCGGAGCGAGGAGCGAAAGTGGAGTTACCATGTATCCTGATATCTTCACAATGCGGTGGTCTCCACAGTATAAAGTGGTACCACGGCAACACGAGGATCTGCATTTTCAGTCAAAACGTTGGCCTAACCCGCGAGAACAACGATCTTGGTTCTAGGTGCGTTAACCCCGATGTCAATTTCAATGTTTATCGTCCGCACAATGAATAATAGTCTATAATAAATCGTGCGGTACCGCGCTCAAGTGAGAGAGGCTAATAATCCAAATATCGGCCAAAATGTTTGACGGTGCTAAACATGCGTGGTGAGAGTTTCACGCGGGCGCGCGTTTCGGAGAGAGAGAACGAGAGAGAGAGAGAGAGGATGGCGACGTGAGGGAGGGGGGAGAACGAGTTTCCCGCATATAATATACGTGTCCACGTTCCTGTACAACACTGCAATACATATGTGCTTAGCTGGTTAAATGAGTGTGAATGCACGCGTTGCATTTTCGCATGCATCGTGTATTGGCCTTTCGGGGGCTGTACCCGAGGGACGTTGGAGCAACGGTGTGCCAGGTTGTCACGCGTATTTCGATTGTAATGAGCAATTCCACATACCCTTTGTACCGAACATTAGGAAATATATCAATCATCTCATGATATACAAAAACCAACTAGCAACGACACTTCACAATTGAAATCGGCTGAAGCACCGAAACGCTTGGTTTGTGCATAATTTAATCAACCAGACTGTCGATGCGTAACTATTTACGTCGATGCGGTATTGGCATCGATCAACGTGGATATCAGTAATCCATAAATCTGAATCTCATGATCGCCATTAATGTATTAATGCGCGTTACACGGAAAGAAAAGTGTCCCGGAAGCTTTCCCACTCTCCGTATAGAAAATTTTGTCGCTTAACCGTTAAGCGGGCGGATTAAAGCTCGGTCGTAAAGGCGAAGGGATTACATCTCTCCCCCTTCCGTCGGAGAATGCGCCGCTGCTGCATAAAGCGCGTTAAGCTTTCGAAAAGCAAATTTAACGCAGTAGATGTTCGTCTTTATTACCGTCGTCTCTGGCCTGTAATCCGTTGTTTAACTTGTTCCTATGTACATATATATATATATGTGTGTGTACATATGTATGTATACACTATATACTGTATATATAGTGTATACATGTCGAAGTAGGTATATAAACGGCGAATTATTACGGTCTGATATATATCGCGTGCACGACCTTCGCACGAATCTCGTACACGGCCTATAGTCCGGTATGTCTAGTCCACCCCGGGTCATGAAAGTTCATCCGCAATACCCGCAGTCGAAAACGCGCATATGCCCTATATATAGATATATAGACAGCGTGTACTGTACATATCTGTATGTATAGATTGGCGTGGAGCGCAGTGCAACGTTGTTGCGTATCGATTTTCGACTGCAGGCTATGTCCAGTAGTGTAGCCAGAGTGCAGGAGGACACTGTATGCAACTATGCTGTCTGTACTACTGCCCCCGCACGACGGGCGTTTGTCCCAAGATCAGTTTGAGGTGTCGATGTCTGCTAGCTGCGAGCGCTCTCAATCAGCGCAAAGAGAAAGGTATTGAATCACGAAAATATTTGAGGGATGATCTGTTGCAATGAGGTTTACACATTGGCTAACGTTAAATCCATGTTCGGTGCTGAATCAGGGAACAATCGAACGAGTGGTTGCAGTTCTGTTGCAATTGAAATTTTGTTTAAATACCTGATCACCTCAACCGCATTGTTGCATTATTGCAATTGAAATATTTTGTTCAAATACCTGATCACCTCAACCGCATTGTTGCATTATTGCAATTGAAATTTTGTTCAAATACCTGATCACCTCAACCGCATTGTTGCATTATTGCAATTGAAATTTTATTCAAATACCTGATCACCTCAACCGCATTGTTGCATTATTGCAATTGAAATTTTATTCAAATACCTGATCACCTCAACCGCATTGTTGCATTATTGCAATTGAAATTTTGTTCAAATACCTGATCACCTCAACCGCATTGTTGCATTATTGCAATTGAAATTTTGTTGAAATACCTGATCACCTCAACCGCATTGTTGCATTATTGCAATTGAAATTTTGTTCAAATACCTGATCACCTCAACCGCATTGTTGCATTATTGCAATTGAAATTTTGTTCAAATACCTGATCACCTCAACCGGATACATTCTGAGACAACTGGCTACGAATATCGACGCAAGTTCGCAATGAGCGATTGCCAATGATGATTTTAGTTCAAGAAACTTGAAAATTGATGGTTCATTTCGATTTTCTTTTGTTTCTTTGCAGAGTAATGTTGAACTACGATGATGACAACAATAAAACTTATCTGGAGATACCGGAGGTAAAGCTCGATGACCAGGGCTTGTACAGATGCGAAGCAACTTACTTGTCGGTGAATCGAGAATGCAACAACGTCCAGCACATCATCCTCAACGTAAACGGTGAGTGCATTTATCCGAGAATTGAGACCGATTGATTTATTTATTTACTTAGCTCAGCGATGAAATTTACCTGGCTTGTCATTACTTTTGCCGATCAAGTTCACGAGTTCTACAGTCATAAGTCTGCCATTATTGATTTGTGACAATTTTGATTTCGATTGAATTACGTAATACTTCCCCAGCGTATGACAGATCAACGATAATATGACAGTACTGTACTATAAGCTTATATCTGCACGACTGTCGTCGATGATAAAGAGGCGGAATTTTCTCTCGGAATAATATGATGCATACGCTAATACATACGCTTCGCATTTTCACACGTCGTGATATAAAATTTCGTGCGATAAGGTTTTTTTTTTTAAATCTATCACGGCATTTACTGCTATGGTTCTTTGTCGAGTTAACTAAAAAGTTTGGTTTACCCAGCTAAGTCACTTGGAGCGTATTTAGTCATGCGACGTAGTTATGGAACTCAATGTAATGGTACAATAAATCGAAGCCCTTTGAGAAGATGAACATTATCGATTTCATCGCTTTCTGTTGGTACCGGAGAACCTGAAATAAAAGAGGTTTCATATTAATAATCCGCTTTCATCTGTCTGTAATTAAGAAACATAAAAAACAGTAAAAACAAACATATCACTGGCGGTATTGGCGAGCGACTAATTGAAGGAATATAAATACATCGAATTAGCAACGAAAGTACAGAATACCAATGGATATCTTTTAATAAATGGAAGCGACGCTTATTATCGATTCTTTTGTGACGCTCAAGTGTACCTTATCTATTGTGGTATTCTTGAGCGGATTCGCTCTTTGGTTAACTATAAGGTAAATAAGAATAATGGTTTGGGTGGATTAACGTGAACTTTCATCCTTTCACTGATAATTTCTGCACCAATGGGGTTAACCTTCCAATTTCTTCTGTCTCTTAAACTTGTGTATGGATATATATATATATACCACTGGGTGTACCGTGTCCAGAGGCAGGGCGAATTCTCCGGATACAACCGATGAGATTGTGGTGCGGATGCTCCGATCGCTGAAAATTGCTGTTACGAAGGCTCTACAGGGTCGGTAGTATTTTCAATTCAGGTCGCGGTAACTTGGCGCAATTGAAGCTTGACGACGCCACCACCAGCGGCAGCACCGGCGTCAGCGAGGTGAAGTAAGTACCGAGCGGGGCGAAGGAAGTAGGTACGCGACACAGGATTGTTCGAGATTGGACCGTTCGATTGCGCCTCGACAATGGGCTCTCGTTTTATCTCCCACTTATTCGCGGCAATGTTCCTGTTCCTGCAGCGCCTACCGTTTCCACAGTCGCCAGCTGAAAACTGCAAAAAGGGAACGAACGAAAGATGGCGGATGAAAGCCCCTGCTGGAGGAAACGAAGTAATGTCGGACCTTGAGTTAAAATTCGGGCCCTAATTTCATCCGTGTGCATAATCCCTTGGATTACCACTCACTTTTATCGCACACACTCTATCTCTCTTCATTTTTCATCGCTACACTCTTTTCCACGTCAGTTATACGCACACACGAACAGAAATATGCCGTTCTGACGACCACTTCCGGTATATGCTGCGCCGCGTGTCAGTCGTGGAAACTATTGTAAATCGCAATTGTAGTCCCATTTTTTTTTTATCTTGACGGGTCAAAACACGAGGTTTAGAATTTTTGTTCATTATTTTTCGAACATTGTTTCTTTGATGTACGATAATGCGACCTATTGGCGAATCGGAAGGAAGAACTGCATTGTAAATGTATTTTGCGTGAGAATTTCAGTCCGTTCGCTTCAATTGGTTAATATCTGCCATTTTCGACAGTTTTTAAGAGGGTCTACGTTTTACCTTAGGATTTCAGAGCTGCATTTAATTTTTTTTCTTTTCGAATGTGACCATTCCTGGTTTCGCGTTACGTTGAAAAAACACTCCTAGGTAGTGGTAGTTTGAGCTATAGTTTGCAGACCGTTGCGTTGTACTTACAACTGGCGCAATTTATGGAATGTAATGGATAACACTCGAGAGTGCAGCGACCACTCACCTTATAACTTAAAGCAACACAAACTTGCTCGGGTTATCGCACGATATTCGTATTGGTACAGAAAGACTGGCGCATACAGTAAATACATATGTACACAATACGGAGCCTTAAGATCCTAGGTCTGTTTGCCCTGTGTACCCTATAAACACACAACGCTTGTGTAGAGGCGCAAGCTCGGGCATCACTTAAATCACAGCTCTTGCCACCAGCACCGTTGTTGTACTCGTACCTAACTATATCTATATATATATATACGTACATCTCACGTACATACATACTTTCATCTGTTTCTCACAGTTTCCGAATCTCCCGTGAAGTTGGCACCATATACATACATAGTAATATTATATATACACATATATTTATATATATATATATATGGGGGCAAAGAATGTACAGACATGTGCAAAGCATGCGGCACAGAAGGCGAGAGAAGTCTTTGCCACAAAAGCTACACTCTTTTCAGTGGCAGCTTCATACCGAGCTCGCGTACAGCAAATAGCCCGAAGCTACGAGATCGATTTCTCTTCCGTGCCGCCCTCTCACTTTCTCCCTCGCTCTTTGTAAACTCCGCGCTCCCCTGGCACACGCTTCATTATGGTAATGTATATCGTACAGGGAATAAGCGAAGAAAGAAGAAATCACAGAATGGTTGTGTGCAAACATGAGTTACCCGTCTCCCTGGTTATCGTTAAAAGCGCACAAAGTCAATGGAGCGTGCACGTCGAAGGGGAAACGATAATACGTCAAACGGGAAACGCGAGTTGTGAAACGGGCGATTCGAACGATGATAAACCGAGAACGTAAGCCCGCGAGTTCACTTTGCTCTCTTCATGAGAACTTGTCGTCAATTTTGTCACGTTACTACTCATCAATTTTGTCACGTTACTACGCTCGACCCTCGCACTATGTTCATGATTGTATTGGATTAACCGTAATTGTCGGATTTACCATTGTCCTCGTGACAACTTGGGCCCTTGGAAGGTCCGCGAAAACGCGCTTTCTCATTGCGACGTATACAGCATCATTGTTATTATTTCGATGAAACGAACTCTCATCCGGTTTCTGTTGTCGTGCCCCCCATAGGACGATAATAAACCGTGGTAATACGAAGGAAACGAGTTATCGGAATGTTTTCGTCGCGGAAGGCACTCTTGGAAGTCGAGGAATTTAATTTCACGCTTTCTCTTCAACTCGAACCTCCCCTTTCTCTCTCTCTCTCTCTCTCTCTTTCTCCCGCCAGATGTACATATGTATATAGGGATATCCACAGGGCATTTGACGCCGAATTGACTGGGTATTAAAAATCCTGGTATTCACGAGCTCGCCTATCGATCGTCGCTGCTGATAATGGCGAACGCCGTTAAATCGTGTCGGATATATATTCCGTTTAATTATTTCGCGAGTGACGTTACTCCGTGGAATCGAAGATGTACGTCGCGGGATATAATGGCATTAGGTAAACCCTATCGTCGGCTTGAGACCGGAAATATAAGCGCATTCGTGGTCTATTAGCGAGAAAATGGAAACGTTCTTGCAGTCATGGGAAAGTGGGTCGTCCGTTGGATTTTCGTGTTCCCGTTTTCATCCCTGAAAACCGCCACCTCTACCCCACCGACTCTCCCCATCTATCCATTTCCTCCTCTTACCCCGTGCAACCACCTCCGCATTATAAGTTGGTAATTTCGCCATCTGAAAAGCGATTTATAAAGTTTTGAGGGAAACTTTTTATGGGGTGATTCCGGGCGTCGCCGGAATGAATGTTCTCTGTTCGCGCTTGAAAGTTCAGCTATACGCGGAATCTCTATGAGAAAGTAGCGCATGGAAAATCGAGGCTTGGCCTAGGAGAAGCTTTCCCTCGACGGGGGGAAGGAGGTAGTCCATGAAGAGGACGGATGATACGAGATGAGGGGCTAAAAAAAAAAAAAAAAAGCTCTTGTCACTCCGGAGCGCCGACGATTCGCTCGTTTGTATTCGACTGGACCTTGAGGGGGCGGGAATCGGCGGGGCCGTACATTGGCGTACTCAATGGTAAAAGTAAAGTCGAACAAAAGCTTTGGGATTGAATTCGATTGCCGCGCATAATTGAGCCACTCGAAAGCACGGAAAGCAGCGTGGATTGTGCAGTGCATTGGAGCAAGTAGGTAGGATGGAGTAGCGGTGTTGTGAGTGGAGCGTAGGAGGAGGGGGAGGGATGGGCGGGGGGCATGCTTCGTATACGAGACGCGAGCGTGTACCTATCGATAATGCATTAACTTGGGGAAGTGAGATTATCCGAGAAGAGAGTGAGCGAGAGGGGAAGAGAAAGCTCGGGCCATGTTCCAGTATCGATGCGGTGAGTACTGGCTCCGATGTGGCTTGAGTGTAGTACATGTCGAGTGTTCCGGTAAGCTTATTTGCAGCGAATACCGTTATCCCAACAGCGCTCGCGATTGTTGACACCGATGTAGCCCAATAACAATTTCGTAACCCGAATATGTATGCTTTGGTTTTCAGCGATTCAAAAATCTCGGACGTCCCTCGGCCACCTCAGCGCCGATTTAACGATACCGGAAGACTCACGTGTTTCTTATTTATTTTCAGTTCGACCGGATTACGTGCGAGTCACCGAAAGGGATTGGAAAAGCAATCTTACCTCGGGGGACTCGCTTGGCCCGTTTAACGAGGGAACGGAGATTAGCTTGAAGTGCGAAACCGGCGAGGGCAAGCCTGTACCAACCGTCGAGTGGTACAACGGCGACGAACTTTTGAAAGGTAAGATCATATTTAAAAAAAAAAAAAAAAGTGTCAGAGGACGGAATAGTGTAACGGTGTAAGAAATAATGAGTATGGTTCGTTGGGTTCGTTGGATACTGTTTCCAGGATACTCTTTTTATGAAATCGTTTTTTTTTTTTTTTTCTTCAACTGTTGACAATTGACAATTATTCCGTTTGCGCCTCAAACGCTTGTCACGTGACGAAACGTATTCTGTCGGACACCAATGACACAATCTTCGTGCGGAGAAAAAGGTACACCGTTTTTGTGCCAATTTTGTATCCGCTCATGTATAAGCCGGATTTTCATATCTCTAATTGCGAATTTTGCACTGTATATATTTAAATACGAAATCGGGGTACAGGGAAGCGTTAACGAGCAGGGAAATGAAGGAACAAAAAAAATATATATCATTTTGTATGAGAAGAAGCACGTGCACAATACGAGCGGATTTGTGCCCGGAAATGGACACACACGTTTCCGATCTCGTGTCTCGTCTTAACGTTCGCGTTGTGGACGCTCGGCAGGGCTGCCAACGGGTTTAAAAGAAACGAGTCTGCAGACGCTTTACGGTTGAACTAAAAATTCCGGGAGCGTAGCAGAAGGGTTGTAAAAGATTTATGTCCATTTCACTGTCCTTTTCTCAGGGTTGCGTGCGCCCTCCGCTCCGGGGATCCCAAGGTGGGATCCGGGCTCGTAAAATACGCGGAAATCTTGAAAACTACTCGTTGTTGCGTCAGAATGATGGAATATAAGAACGGATGCGCCGTAGAGTGACCAGCCGAATATCACCGTGGCCAATTCTGCGATATCCGGGGCCTCGAAGTTTCAACGCGTATTCTTTATATTTGGGTGATGGATAAACTCTTACTCGAGACCAAAGAAATATTAATTTCGTATTCGTTCAGAAGATACCGGAGTTTAAAAAAATTTTGATATAAGAATAATGCATTATTTATGACGAAATAAATGGACAATGGAATTCGGATCCATTACCCATTGCTTTTTGAATGAGCAATGCACTCACATCCATCATCCATTTTTCTTTTATGGTTAACCGGACTCAGATCCATCATCGATTTTAAAAGTAATGGTAAATGTCCCATTATTTAGGAAAATTATGCCCAATGAACAGGTAAATAAATCGAGAAAACGTTCGTCGAATAAATACATCGAGAATTTTGCTCGAGAGATCAAATAATAAATGGATAAATATTTTCATTTGTTTCTATTAATCATTCACAAATTCAAAATTGAATAGATGAATCGAGAACTTTTGGAATTCCAATCCACCATTTTTTATTTTAGTATTTTACGGTCGGCTTCGTCATCAGCGGCATAAATGAATTCGGAGGTGAAATAATCCATTATTTAAAAAATCAGTGATGGATGTGAGAGAAGTTGTTCATTTAAGAAGAAAATGGGGATCGGATATCCATCACTCATTAATAAAGTAATAGGTAATGATTTCGAAATCCATTATCCATTAATGAAGTAATGGCTCATAATTCCGAATTCCTCCATCCATTAACAAAGTAATGAGTAACGATTCAGAGTCTCATTAACCATTAATAAAGTAATGGGTAATGATTTCGAATTCGATTATGCATTTTTATTATTAATGGATAAAAAAACCGCAATGCATTAACGAATAATACATTATCCATAACTCTGAACGATCCTTTTATGGATTTCAAACCGATTTAAATAGTGCTATTTTTGGGCATACGGTTTTAAACATTTCTTGATGAAGTATGAACGAAAAGTTCTGATTAATTGGTACCATTGGTACCCTAATTGGTACCTAATAACAATTTGGGTTTCAAAAAATAAAAAAATATTCCAGCTACATTATTAAGTATAATTTTGTTCCGTGGAGTTGGCACTTGAGTTACATTGGAGATTCGTTTCCGGTCGGAAAATATCCAGTCATTAATTTGTTTGAAAAGAAGATGGCTCCTGACAAATCCTAAGAAAATCCAGAATATAGACTTCAAATATATTCCAGTTGATATACAAATGATGACAAAAAATTAAAAAATATTCCAGCTACATTATTAAGTATAATTTTGTTCCGTGGAGTTGGCGCTTGAGTTACATTGGAGATTCGTTTCCGGTCAGAAAATATCTAGCCATTAATTTGTTTGAAAAGAAGACGGTATATAGAGTGACCGAGGCGAGTGATTCGTTCTCGGTGGAAGTGAGCTTCGAAACCGAACGGACGAGCGGAAATGAAGGCGATTGTTTAAACGTATAGAAAGAAGTATGCGAACGATAATAGGAGATAGAGCGCAGGTCTTGGTAGGCGAAGCGGGAGAGGGCATACGAAGAGACAATGCGGTCTCGTTTCGTTCCAGAGCCGGAGGAATGTCCCGCAATTAACGCTCAACTAGTCAACCGTACCATTTCTCCCGATGGGCATGGAAACAGCATTGACTGATCGAGCAAGATATAGAATACGACAAAATCTATTTGCTTAACTTCAATTACGAGCAGCGGTGCATTGTCTCCACGTTTCAATCATTTCTTGACTTTTCCATTGATTAATTCAATCTTCCATTAGTCATGATTAATTAATTCTGTTGCAGGTGACACTTCGATATCGTCGGACGTGGAAATCGGCCCAGGAAGCAACGAATTGAGCCTTACCCTCGGTCGAAACGAACTGGGAGCAACCCTTACGTGCAAAGTCAGCAGTTCTGCTCTCGAAAAACCTTTGACGGTCGATGTGAAGCTCGACGTAAACGGTAAGCGAGAAATACGCTCCAATGTTTTGTCGTAAAGTTTAAGGAGAGCGCGTAGTCGACCGGTTAATAAATGTGTGGCTGTGAGATGGAAGATGGCTTCATCGAACTAAGTTGTAGTTACATTTTAAAGCGTAACGTGTGATATTAATAATATCCGTATTCAGAAAAACAAAAAAAAAACAGCTTTTTCAGTGTTTTTCGAGCAATCTGTTAAATGAATGTAGTTTGTCATGAAGGAAATACACGCCAATTCGCCTCGACTGCATAGCTGGAGTCTCTGTGTGTGCTTCCTCGGAGCAATAAAGCGGAAAGACTGGCCTGCCGGTGAAATAGATTGCCCGTATATTTGTTACGGTAGACGTACACCAGGGCTTGCCTTCTTTTACAACGTCCTTCATCCCTAATGTCTCATTTCATGCCGAGAGTCGAGACCGGCATGAAAAATTCGTTGTAATGCCTGATTCGCGCGAAGCGTCAAAACTTCCCCTCGTTCCACTATCTCGCCAACATTTTTTATCGCTCTTTTTACAACTCCGACGAATCTCCGACTCGCCTCGATGCAATTATTTGTTTCAATCCCGGAAGAGGCTGTCAATTAGTACATTGAATTATCGAATCGACGAGGGTCTCGCTTTGAAATACTCTCGTTAAACCCTCTTCATCCTATTAATAAGCACGACATTCAAATCTCCCGCGCCACAATCGAATATTAAAACGCTTGATTCACAATCGAGCGAACGCGAACGCAATTTCCGCTGTTGAAAAAAGTATCTTACGATCCAGTGGAAGTGTGACGATTTTTGTACTTGCGGTTCAGGGCTTTGCATATGCGGGACAAAATTAAATGAATAAATGACGGATAGTGATATCGGGGTAATTGTTCGTGTAATGCTTTACAATCGAGGACCCGGACGTGGGTGCTTTTTCAGGAGTCAGCTTTTTCGAGTATCCGATGTATTCTCATACCGCGAGAAATCAGTAGAAATATAGCCGCTTGTGTGGGCACAGGTTTTCCGTAGTTTCCTCATGCCCTCGTGGAAATGCAGTTGCGATAGAGTACAGCACGAGGAAAGAGTATAGAATACTCAGGGGGAAACTTAAGGAATGAAAGGGAAACGAAAGGAGAGAGGAGAAAGCTTGAAGAAGGAATTAAAACATGAAACCGATTTTTATTAATAATGAAGTAGGGATTTTGAAAATCTTCTAGGCATTCATAGAAAGTAGCAAGCAAGAGGGTAGAAAGCAGAAAGACTCGAGTGTCTGTAAGTGTGTGTGAATGGCTGTGTGCAATTACCGAGTAACCAACATCCACTGTAACTCTATCGAAAATTGGAAAGCTACAGGGAAATCAATATGCAAAGAGTGAATGCTAAGAGGAGTGTGCACCAACCGTCCGTCCAACTCTCAAACTTGCCTACTACTCTAACTCTATTGTGGGCGCTCGCCGCAGTAAGCATATTTGTCGTGTTATTCTCAACAGTGAGCCCGGAGAAAATGGATGTGAAGAGTGTCGGGCACTTCGTGAGCGGAACCGAGGTCCTCCTGCAGTGTATCGTGAGTGCAGCTAGACCTCCGGCAAACGTGACCTGGTACAACGGAACCAGCCCCCTCGATCCCGGAAACGAACGCTTGGAGATGTTCGTCACTGACACAACGAGCAACAAAGACGTAAGAATGGAAAATCTTTTTCTCTGCGCATCAACCTACTCCCCATTGCTTCCGATACATTGCGATTCAATGATTTCTGTCAAATAGTTTTACATAAATAGTGTACGTGTGAAACCATGAAGATTGTAGGTGATCGTCTGGAATGTCACGTTCACTGAACGAACCAGCTCGTTAACACTATGTATTGTAACCGAAACTTTATACCGAAGAACTGATTTTGTTTAGCTACCACAGCGGAACACCAGCACTGAACGTAGTTCCCTTGTACGAGCAATACGTATGGCTGTGGGAGCTGTAGTCGCAGCTGTCTCTCTCGCGCCTTTTGGTTTTGATTCTCCTGAACAAACGGCTTTGAGTATCGGCAAAACCCAAACACTAGCCCAACGCTGCCATACTTCTGCACATTCTATCAAAATTTCAGCTCTTTCTGCCTCGTATTTTGGGAGATAATTGGTTTTAAAATTTTGAGGTGGTGGAAAGAAAGATGGCGGAAGTACTGCCTTTCAACGGTATTGCTGCCACAGCTACATAATGCCCAGACGGAGGATTCGTGCTTTGTAACACAACTGATTTTATACAATCAGTTATTAGTGAAAGATAAGATAAAATATATGCCTCAAAACCGGGTTTTATTAAACAATTCATATCGATCTACAAGACCACCATTCAACGCGAGATACAACAAAAAAAGAGCGATTCTACACTGTAGGGGTCGGTCGAATCGACCCGATGCTGAAGACAATGGCTATCAATGAGGGAGACGAAAAACGTCTTTCTTCGTGGATAATTTTATCAGAACCAAAAAAAAAAAACCAAGAAATTATACAATGCTAGGGTGCCTACAGCACCTCAGCCTTTCTGAAGATAAATATACTGACACGCTTCAAATAATCCAATAAACAATTTATCGATCCAGGTAGGGTGCCTTCAGCACCTCAGCCTTTCTAAAGATAAATATACCGACTCGCTTCAAATAATCTAATAAACAATTTATCGATCCAGTCTTCACGCCTTCCTTCTTAACGGGCAGTGATATAGCGCCGGGAGTTTCTCCGCTCAACGTTCAATGCCTTTTTGGTTTCGATTCTCTTGAACGAACACGCCTCTGTTTATCGAAAAACTTGGAGCTTAATCCTATTCTGCAATACTCACGCACATTCTATCAAAATTCGAGCTCTTTCGGCCGAGAAATTTCGAAGAAAATAGGTTATAAAATTTTGAACAATGCTGAGGGAAGTACCACTGGATTATTCTGCTGTGGAGCTGTGACCGAATTATAGAGCTGTGCGAAATCCCCTTTCGTAATTCCTAAAACGACGTATTTGCCGTTGTGGACTGCCGGCTGGACACTTTTCGGTGCTTTTTCGAGAAATTGAGAGGGAGAGCCGCAGCGACACTCGCGTAACGCGAAATGCTGCTATATATATACATATATATGTGTGTCCTTTGTTCGCCGTGCTATATTATATTTATACATTTATATATATATTATATTATATTTATACATACATATATATATATATATAATATAGAAAGGCGAACGAGCAAGCAAGCAACATCAGCAGATACGAGCAAGTCGCCACGCTATCCAACCGCAGAATCAGCAAGCACCGTTAGCTGAGTTATAGATTCATAATTGCAGTATTAACGTACATACCGCGGTCATCATCCCTCCTATAACCCACGAGGATAATTAGCATTGTTTGCTAAGAGTCTGATTAGTAGTGTATAGAATTGAAAGCAACAGTAACAGCAGCGTCAGCGAGTATTGGAGAGCTACAGCTACAATTTTATTTCGCCGCGTGAGTCTAGAATTCGAGATCGATTATTATTTTCTACAGTACGTGGAGTTACTACATCTACATTATTTGCCAATTTAGGTGCAGCGAGTTTTCTATGACGCAGCGATCCAAAACAAACGTCCCTTTAATGTGACTGAAACCCGATATTTACTTAGTCTTGATTTATATTAACTCTGCTTTGGTTCCCATCAAGCATATATGTATTTAATTTTTATATTTAGTGCATTGATTTCATAGATGTTTGCTTATTCGAATCAATCCTCGCATAATAACGTCCTCTCATGTCTATATTTTCTCGTTAAATTCCCTATTTACTTGTAATAATATATAATTATTGTTCGAGGTATTTCAGTGGATCGAGTACAAATTAGTTATTCATTCATTAGAATACACATATTAACGAATGTAGTTCATACGGTCGTGACATTTTTCGACAAACTACTAAAAGGCTATCACATATCAACGAAATAACAAATGATCCATAGTAACGATCTAAGCCGAGTGTCACTAGGTTGTCGGTGACGAATATAGTTCTAACAATTGTCATTTTTTAAAAAAAATCATTTAAATTAAATACATTTATCAAAATAGAAATATAAAAAAAATTAAAAAACAATCCCTAATACTCCCTGTCAAGATGAATAGCCACGTCGCTGTGCGTGGGGATCCAAACTTGAAAAAGTGGCCCTGATTAAAGCGTATTGTGACGGCCCGCGTGTTGTGCGAGGTAATTAAAAATCCGCCGAATATCTTACCGTTCACTCCTAGGACTCGAGTCGTCAAAGGACCTTCCTCAAAGTCCTTCGAGTGAACGATATTCCGGGCTCTACGTTGCACAATGTCCGCAAATCGAAACGAAAATAAGATTGTACCATGATGCAGCACTACGTGCCTCTTAGCACCTAAGAGTAGTCGGAGAATAGAAGAAGGTCGAGCCTTGCTTATATTCCCGGTGCGCGCCGGGTAAACGGTGGGTGTAATGGTATGGTGACAGCACACACCCTGACCATCACATTCGGGTCACCGACGGTCACGAACGATGTCCGAAATTCTTCTTATTTCGGCCGAATAAGAAGGACCCAATAAACGAATCTCGATCATTTACCCACATATTTACAGTGGATAAGTACAGAAGAAGCAACAAAAGCCATTGACAGCGACGAAGCGAGTACGGTTATAAGTAGGTACATCTGTGTGACGAAAAGTGAGCGACACTCGCTTGTCACGGCGCAACAACGAAATCTCCGTTGGCTCCGCGAGCTTGAAAGATTTTTTTATGAAAAAGAGATTGCGCAAGTTGAGAAAAGCTCGCGTGGCGAACGTGAAAGAGGAGAAGCTTGAAACGGGCGAGGTGAGAAAGGAATGCAAGAGAATGAGAGAAAAGTCGAGCTGTCGGTGGTCCGAAAAGTGCAAGGTAGCGAGGCGAGGCGGCCGAGAGAGGACGTGATAAAATGGAGCCGTTAGAGTGAAACGACGACGTTAGCCCGATCGCTGGCGTCGCTTGTGCTAGAATGAAAATAGTGGGCGGCCACGGGCCATAACGGAAACGCGAGAGGGCTTCGCGGAGGCTGGTGGGCTACCGTTCCCGACGTGTTATCCCACTTTCAAAAGACCAAGAGAGGCCCCCGTGACAATCCTTGCGCGACAATAGATTCCCAAGCAAATATGCCACCGAGCCCGGCATCTCGAAAGCCCGTCGAGTCGTGACGCTAACCAGAAAGGCAACGAGTCAGTAGGCTTTTGTTGCAGCTACCTGTGCTCTTGTTCATACCGTAAAAGCTCGCCATTCAATAACTCGAGTGCCGTTATTCGTGTAAGACCAAAGGGAGAACGCGGCCCCTCCGAGTCTTGCAAGTATCCCCCTGGGATTAGCAAACTCGCGGCACGAGTTGCGCTAAAATAATTTTCATTCACTCGAAGATCGCCAACCGGCGCGTTTAATGAACCCGGCTAAAACTTTTCAACTCCTAAACCGTCGGTGACGTGTATATTGGTTGCTATCGCTGAATTGGAAGTCCATTGATTTCCCTCAGACATTCACCGAGCCTAAAGTCGAAAATAACCGAAGTTCTGATTGACTTCCCAATAATTGACACACTTTTCCCGATAACCAGCCGATACCTCGCCGATAGAGGCACTTTAGTTAGCTGGATATGTCTAACAAATAGTATACGAAACACACACCCTCAACATCCCTGAAATTAGAGCGCACTTCACCGGCCAATTCCATTGATATTTTTGTTTCGACAGAGTCCAGATACGAGCAACACCGTCAGTCTTTTGGGATTCACAGCTACCGAATACGACAACGGTTGTGATTTCACTTGCTACGCCGAGAATTCAGTGACGATGGACGCCCATCTCAAGCCCATGAAGGGCGTCACCACAATTGAAGTTCTGTGTAAGTTTGCAGTTATCCTTCAAGCATCAAGTACGTTAAGAGCTTACATATACTTTCCGACCAAAAAACTGGGTTTTCTCGTCTGTCATCACGCGAATCTCGTGAAAACATTTTTACGCGCCCGCTGATCCGAGGTCAAGTATCCTCCTCACAAGAACAAACGTTCTGCTTATTTGATACATGCGGCCAGCGTTCCGATAGGATGGAATTACGCGCTGCGCTGGTCTGAAATTTCACTTCGCCACTGCACTCTTAGCAATTGACGAACCTCGCGATCATTGCAACTCCAATTATAGAATTTATCATTCCATGTTCGACAGAATGGTCCTCGGGGACATAGACTTCTTCTTGTCACTCAATTTTTTTCGCCGACGTACTGGAACATTATTGCTTGCCGGTTTTCGCGTTGAAATCGTTTTGAAACATTTTTGTCAGTCGCGACTTCCGAACGCTCGCCGATTACCGTAATTCTCGCGAGCCTTTGGGACGATTAATTGTTAAGTAATCGATGAAAGTCAATACTCTAACTGATACAGATGTTGGTGCAATGTGTGCAATAATCCGATCTATTACGTATAATTTACCACACGTAACTACACAGGCCATCGAAATGAAGAAGAAAATTGCCGGATTTGCAAAACGACCATTGTTTGTCAGTTCACGTTTCCGGGTGTCTTCCAGTAGCTCGTCCTAGTAAGCACGTGGTGACTACGTGCTCTATTTTAGTTACGACAATCTGTCCTTCCTGGCACCTCCGTTTTCTGTCTCGGCTTGTCTTTCGCATCATCTTGTAATACATATTCCTATCACGTAATCGTTCATCGCGAGAGAATCGGTCACCGCCCATGCACATGTGGATTTATTATTATTACGATCATGTGTAAGCGTAGGGTCGTGCAAACGATCGAGAACTCAATGGTATCGCATAGAGCGCGCACCATGGTGCACTGCACAGAACAGTGATCGATTCTTCGTTGTCGAATATGATCCCAGAACACCTGCAACTATCCTGTTACAGTTGATAGGGTCTGTGTAGAGTCCACAATCCCCCCTATACATATATAATACCCCAGTGCATGTCTATAATCGCTTAAAACGTCATTTCAGATCCACCTATAGTGACGCTTCGACAGGAGAACATAACCGTAAACGAAACTGAGAATATCCATCTGTACTGTGACTACGTGGCCAATCCGGCCGAGCTGAAAGCCGTCGTTTGGTGAGTTTTCATTACCACTACCGTCATTATCATTATTACGATAGACTACGTAAGCCATTTTTCCAAGTTCATGTTCGCAGCTGGAATGTCACGTCGTTATATATTCCCTCGGTTCATTCTCTCACCTGCTTTACCCTGGAAAATATCAAGGTAATCCGGCCCGTACGAAGGAGCCAAGTGCCAAGAGACGAGAGTTACATACTCTTGGCACGTTCCCCCGGTCCTCCGTTATTTCTTGTGCGGTATAGAGGTGGACTATAAAAGTGTACGGACAAGGGTGGAAGGTGGGAAAGAAGTGGAGGTGGAATCCCGGTTTTAACGAGGTCTCTCGGTAAAAGTGCTGCAGACTTCCTGTTACGTTGGAAGCGAACAAGATAGGAAAATCGACGGGAAAAAAAAAAACAAAAAATAGAAATGATAAAAAAATAAAATAGGGGGTAAAATAGTCGAGGCTCGGGGAGTGGGAGCGGTGAAGTTTGAAAGCGTGTTCGAGAGATCCCATGGAAAAGTGACATACCCGGCGAGTGTTCTCAATTGAGCCGATTAATCTCACTTGGTTGAATTCGAATTCGATAGTGCGTATACATATAGGTAATAGGACACAGGGAGGAGAAGAGGAGCGACGCTGCATAACGTTCGATCGCACGCACTATAAGCCTGCTTCGGAACGTCAGTCGTTGAGAGACCGGCTCTCGTTTTCACGTCAAAGCTATGGGAAATTGAGTTAGCCAAGTGGCGCTGTCTGATCGGGCCACCGTTACGGATTTGTAACATACGCATTCTCTCTGTACATACTATAACGCGTAATAGAATCGTGCTCGGTGCGTGAAAGCAGTGTCATCGATGTGGGGTATAGAGCGCGGGTTATAGGCGCGGCAACGCGGTATACATGTATATAAATGAGAACGAGGGTGCGAACAGACGGGATGTCGACGCTGGCACGAATACAAGCGCGTCTTTGATTTCCGGTTGATGGCTGAAAGCCTAATAATAATATGTATACGCGCGAGCCGGTTCCATCAAATGAGCAATTATCTTTTTTTCCGATTTAAAGGAAGCTGAACGACGAGGTTCTTCCCATTGGCCAGAGCGATCACTATGAAGGCGGTGTGCCGGGTGACGAGACGCTGATTATCAAAAACGCTTCCGCCAACGACATGGGCAGTTACAAATGCATATTGAACAACAGCGTCGGTGAATCCATCAATCGAGACTCAATCGACGTCTCGGTGCTATGTACGTATTCGTTTCTAATTGTTTTCATCAATCTCGACCATGGGAACCCACACAAACTTCAACGACAATCTAAAGTCCCATGGAATACAGCAAAATTTCATTCTGCATTGTGACGTGGGATAAGTTTGAATTATATTGTTACTGTGTATGATAGATAAGCCTAAAGTCAAAGTGACGATGGACCCTGAAGTGCCCGTTAACGAAGCTGACCGTCTCAACGTATCGTTGACCTGCGAGGTCGTCGATGGAAATCCAATGATCCTCAGTACTGTCCGATGGTTTCTCGACGGTGATCTACTCAAGGAGTTGCCTGATTGCGCTCGTAACTCATCCACTGTCGAAACTGGTATCAATGGTACCAACAGCAGCGTCAACGGCAACCTTATCGAGGAGATATCAACTTTTTGCGACATCGATCCGAGCAAATTGCTTTTGGAAGCTGTCGGGCGTTCCTTCAATGGAAATTATGCCTGTGAGGGACGTAACGACGCCGGCTGGGGAGAACGATCGGATAGTGCACCTGTCGTCGTGTACTGTACGTTTCTTCATCCCTGAACGCTTTTTTTTTTAACTCGCCTACACCATCGTCTCGCTTGTACGTGAGATTAATCTTGTTTTTACACCATAATCGACGAAAAAAAAAAAATTACAGATAAGCCAGGACCAGCTTCGATAAGTTACGAGCCAAAGAGGGTGGTGAAGAAGGGCTGGTTGAATATAACTTGCTCCGTCCAGGATCTCGGAAGACCCGAAGCTACGGGTTTCAAGTGGTTTCGCGGCACGCATCAAATCGTCGGCGAGGACAAACCCGTGTTTCGCATAGACACCGTTAATCTCCAGACGAAAGCAAATTTTACATGTTTGGCGTATAACGAGGCCGGCGACGGTGATTCGGCAACGATTTTCGTCGACGTTGCAGGTTCGTTTTTATGACTCTGTGCATATCATATACCACCCACTCTCAGGTGAATCAAATCACTACCCTCTCGTGGTCAGTAGTTGTTATACGTTCGTTTGTCAATTCCATTTAGCGAGACCGTCTTTCATTAAGTCCCTAAACGGCTACGCTGGCTTCGCGTATAACTCCACAAATGTGAGCATCGAATGCTGGGTCGAGTGCTCACCAATCTGCAATATATCGTGGACAAGAGACGGCGTACCTATGGACAGAAATAGTACCGACATCTATCAAACTAACGTTTACCATCCACCCGATCAGACCAAAGATGACTTCGAAAGCATCCAGTCCACCCTAATCTGGAACATGACAGCCTGGCCGGATGGTCTAATCCCTTTCCGGGATAATAAGAACTTCACTTGCGAGAGCACTGGAAACGGTATTGGACCCGGTGTCAAGAGTGAAACAGTCTTTCGAGTCGAATGTACGTATTCAACGGCTTTTCCACCTTCACATTGGAGTGCCTAACAATTTTGTTTGTGTCTGTTTGTTCATTTATTTAATATAGCTTTGTCCCTTTGCAGTTCCGCCACAGAACATGACCATCTCGAAGGAGACAATCGACGTTGTCGTCGACTCGATACCGGACAACGTCAATTGCACCGCCGTGGCCGAACCAGAGCCGATGTTTCGATGGTATCGGGAGGGATCAAACGACGTAATATCGACCGACGCGGTACACGTGTTCAAGACCAAAGTACCCAAACGAAGTAATGGAACGTACATATGCCAGGCGTACAATCGTCACGGTGCTAGAAATATCACAACAAACCTCAACGTACTCTGTAAGTTGTCGATTGCTGATCATATGTTTGTGCGATTGAATTCTTCTGCAGACATTCAGGCTCACACTTAGGTACATTCAATGTTATTATTTTTTTGTTTGCTTCACTGATGGACAGTCAAGCCCGAGTGCAGGATAGATGAGGAACGAATAAACGGAGAGTACTATCTCGTTTGCACGGCTACCGCAAATCCCAAGGAATCTGATTTTACTTGGTCTCTCAAGAGCGATAACGACACTCTCGATCAGGTCGGGGAGGAACGCGATGGAAAGGGGTACCTCCGGCTCGACACATCGGTCACGAATTTTCGAACGTACGTTTGCGTCGCAAACAATTCTATAGGATCGTCAGTTCCTTGTGAACGCGGAATGCCTGGTAAGCTCGTTTATCCTGTTAAATCTGCCCGCACAGTAACAAATGTTTTGTAGATACATCGTTTTTTATTAAACACCACGATTTTAATAGTGCGATTTCTAATTCTCAGCTCGCCAGGGACGCGACAGTAAGTTTTGTGCTTTTTTTTCACGAGCAAATTCATAATTCATACCGTAATTATTGATTCACAATTTTTCATCATTAACGAAAATTACGAAGTTCTCCTTGATAATGAACATTTGTCGACACACGGAGAGAAAAGTCTGGGAATTGCTACGAGGGTATCCGTTCTCAGTTATTACAACCCGCGTGCCCAGGTGACACATGGGGTTAGAAAAATAGAAAAATAGAGCCAACGAAATTTCGGTTGACTCAACCTCATCAGGAGGTTAGATATGGCGATCCGGGTAAGGAGGTTGGCTCAACTTCACGAATAGGTTACGGCGGCTTCCTCGATTCAAACATCCTGTGTGGTCGAGACAACTATCGCATTGTTATCTTAACTATTTCTGTAGTTTCGTGGGGATTATTTATAGCGCTGCAACAGGCACCAACCCATACATCTTCTCCACACATTGACTTATATGATTAATTAATTTTAATGGCTTGAAACCGGAGTAAGGGTTTTTGTTACTCTACGGAATATGAAATTTATCTTAATTGTTCCTGATGCACATTCCCGTTCTCCACGCTATGTGATTGCAGGTAATTTTCCGTGGTGGCTTCAACTCGAGGGTGATCTCCTCATAATCGTGATAATAGTAACGGCGGCAATGCTTCTGGCAATTGTCATATGCTGCATCGTCGTCTGGTTTATATGTCGACGGAAACGAGCACAAGCCAAATGTAAGTATTTTGTTCCCTCATAAAATTAAAAAAAAAAAATACATCACAGTCAGAGCTGCTTCCTTTCGCAATTCCATCGATTCAAAGTAACGTCAATTACGTCGATTCGACAACATTTGCATGCCATAATTCAGCGCCGTTTCGGTAAACACGAAAGTGACTTAACTCAGAAAAACATGTTTTATTCAAAACGAAGTTTTAGGTTTTTTTGCATTAATATTTATAACTTATATATGAGAATCGCGTTTGTCCGTGTCTCCATATTAATCGGGTCTTCATAGAGAATACTTTGTCATGATGATTCTTTTTTTCGACACGTCAATGTTTTCCAAATTTTTTGCAAAACCTCGAGAATAGTTTTAAATAAATGGTGCGTGAGCGTAAATTTGTTTAAAAAATCCAAATAATGAGGAAGCCATGGGCAAGTTTCTTGCATCTTTTTTCGAATGTCATCTATAAAAGCCACTGTGTCACCAGAGAATTTTGACGATCGAATGGTTTTCATCAATTCACGATGGAAATACTGTTTTCCATATGTCAATACCCTCCCATCGCGAAAAAAACATAATAATACTTTGAATAAATGATTTACCATGGTTTGCTCGGTTTCTGTTAAGTTAAAAAGTGATGAATAACACGGAGTAGTGTTTCCCGAACGACGATCACACTGCCGTAATGTGTTGTACACATACCATACAAATGTGTCATGCATGCTTTGCTCGATATCGATTATAATTATCATTCAATTAATCCTATCGTGCTGCCAATCGCGAAACGAATTTGAAACGCATGGGCATAACTTATATAAGGTAGTCTCATAAATCAACAATTCGCTTTCATTATTTCCATAATTGAGTGATCGATTTTTAATGATAAAAGATCGCAACGAGTGAGAATTAACATGAGTTTTCACGAAATTCATTCATGCCATTAATTCCGTATTATTCAATAATTATAATTGATAGTTGTGAAAAACGATCGTAAGACTTTAGAAATGTTTAAAAGGGCAGGTGAGACACTCCGCATACACTCGCCTTTGTAATCAATAGCGTAAATACAAATATCAAGTTCGAGTATGTGTCAATGCCCTGATCGTTACCAAATTGGAGTTGGTCATGGAGTTGTGTGCTCACACCCGTACATTATAGCTACATGCCACATTGAGTGAAGCTCCATTTGGTTTTTGTCATTCCGTGTAAGAACAGCGTAACGCATAGATGCATTAATTTATATGAAATTGGCATGGAATTGTGCCGGGTCCCTCTGTGATTTCGAGGATCCTGGATAACGTATGAAAAGCAATGAGCAACAAAACCATGTGGGCTTCTCAAAATCACGGTTGGCAACCGGAAGCGAGTTAGCCAGATTACTCACTAACGCGGTTCTCATTTGTTTCTGTTTTTCTGCTTTTTAATTTGGACTTACTAAACAAACACACAGACAGTAATCGAGTCGTCGAGCTGGAGGAACGCGAACAGTAAGTACCGAACACAGCATATAGATTATTCTTTCAACGCAACTTGATTAGCCTCGTTTGTCGATATAGTTCAAGCCTTTCTTGACACTTGATCGCCGGATTATTATTTTTATCTCCTTCTATGAATTCTGTCGCAATGCATGCAAAATTCATTAACGGCTTTCAAGACTTCTTTTTTTTTTTTTTTTCGTTAGATTAAACTGTTTGTGTAGCTAGACATGCAGTAGATGTAATATATGGAATATTAACACTTGCAACGCGCTGTAGGTGTTGGCTAATGTGTAACGATGATTAGCCCGGTGGCCAATCATCCAATCATCGAATAGAAATTGTCTGGCTAGAAAAATACTCACAGGCTCACAGACTCCACTGCGACTCTCAGGTTGGAAAAAAATCTTTCGCGAAGAACGAATAAATCCGAATTCACTCGTCGTTGCGCGCATTCGCTCTGGTTTGTTGCACAGCGCGTGAAATTTGCGTTTCGCATCGTGAACAAGCTCCAAGAGTCCTCGAGAATTCTCTAATGACGGGAGTTCGCTCAGGCTGGCCCTACGGTATACGTACGTACTCGGGGCCAACTGCTGGATTTTCAATTGGAACGCACTGAACGCGCGACGACTACATCGTCAGGACTCGAGTATTTCGTGCAACGACTCGGCAAGGAGGTTTTAAACTCGTCGAGTACATATCGCGAAACCTTAACTTTTTCCACTAAATTCTCATTATTTTTTTTTTTTTTTTTTTTCCATTATGATCTGTTGAAATTTCAGTGACGTTTTCTTCGCAAGGTACGGGTTAACAACCTTCCTAAATAATGAGAAAGGTATCGATACGATTTTCCAACCGGTAGCTAAAGTGAAATATTTTTGATATGCGCCATTAAAATACTAATCAATGATAATAAAGAGAAGGGGAATTATAAATTTTCAGGTTCAGGTCGATATGTCCATCGTTTTCGACATCTTGGTCGAAGGAGTCATAGTTTGAACTACCGATTGCTTCACGGTTTTCGGTGTCTCGGTTAATGTCTTCATATTTTTTAGGACCCAGACCGATCGACTCACAGTTTTCGCTGACGGGTTTGCTTGCAGTTCTCGAGCTTAAGGTTGATAACGAGTTAATTTGCGGTATGCAGGTCATTGGATAGTTGAAAAAGAATGGTGTAGTAGATGTCGACATTAAGAGCTCTAAAAAAATGTACCTGGAGATTGAAACTTCATGAAGAGATCATCTTATCCGGTCACCGGTATCTTTCGAAATATTTACCGGCGTGCCTGAAACTATGGAGCAATCGACTTGGAAACAAAAATCTAGGGACATATCGACTCGGATATAGCAAACCATGAAGACCAGTAATTCAATTTAATACCTGGTATCGTCGAATAGATCATACTCAAGACTTTTGACATTTCATCTTGACTTTGATGCTATGTGCGCGAGTTTTCATGATCTCTTCCACGAGACGATACGAAGCAGATAATGACACCAAGGTATATTAGGATGTCGCAAGGTGTGAAGGTCCATGATGGAGAAAGCATACCAAATACACGACTATAGCCCGACTAGTACCGATCAAATAAACCAACCAATTCCCTGTGAAAACAGAAGGAGAAACCATTACGCCCGATCCGTCATATTTACCGTCAATGCGCAATGGGCCGATTACGTTTAGCCACGATCACGCACGCGGTTTCAACGCTTCGGTTGTTTGTTGGTAAACGAGCGGAGGGATCCTCCGGATGCACTCAGTGGTAATTAGAATACCTTCGTCGGTATATAGTACGATTTCTCCGAACAATCGTCCATTTCTATTCGCTCACTCGCGCTTACAGCTACTATAAACCGTAACCTAACTATGCAAGCTTCTCCCGCCTCGAGTGTCGAGCCATGGAGATTTAAACGCGACAGTAAACCTCGTACTTTTACCCCCTATGTATTATACCCACTGTACAACGGAGCTTTCGACGTGTTCCGCACTTTCCATCCCTCCAACACCGCACCGAAATTACTGCTCGCCTCCAAGAGCATAATATATATTGTAATGGCTAAATTATGTTTATCCGCTCTCACTCACACTTGTAATTATTCCACATGCCACATGTTTAGGCAAGACGATAGATCCTAGACACTTTAGGAGGTATCGACGATCCAAAAAATCGATCGAACACCAAACCAGGTGCGGGGTTGCCCGATAGGCGCAATAAATCGGCAGCCGATGATCGGTACCCGACTATGGGCCAGCGTCGATCGAACCTTCAAATCGATAGCTGTGCTGATATTGGGTTCGGTAGTCGGCGGGACGATGGTCCGCAGTTCTGGTGAGGTTGGCTGCTAACATTTTGGCAATGGTGCCGCGTGAACCGTACATTTTCCTTTCATACATTTGTGCCGATATTGGGTTCCGTAGTTGGCGGACATTGGTCCGCAGTTCTGGTGAGGTTGGCTGCTAACATTTTGGCAATGTATATAATATATATACGACGATAGCCCGCGAACCCCGATAATATCCTAGTAATATATATACAAGAGTTTGAAAAAAAATGGTCACTCATACCATCGAATATGTTATCTAAGCATCTATGGAATTAAAATTGCTTTCACCATCTCCTTAGCTGAGATATTTACGTAGAAACAGGACAATTGCTCTTCCAACATGTACTTGTCATGTCAGAAGAAACAAGAAAAGGAGAATATTTTTGAGAAGCCTAACATGAAAATGCTGAACAAAGCTGACAATGGTTTACCGGTTGGTTTTTGAGTAATGTTAATTAAAACAGAATGCTGTAGGGCTCAAGTGGCGCACGTATCTGCTACACACAAAACCACTGCACATATTCCCACCGTTGCGTCCTGAAGGAACTACCTTAAATTATCGCATAAATATGCATTTGGTATAGAGCACATTACGAAAGTTATTATTATTATTATTATTATTGTTTCTCTCACATATGCGCATGCTGCGGTAGAGGTATGATAATCCGGGGTTGTGGAATTATTTAGGTGTGTGCGATAAACCATCAGGTTCACTTAATATAGTTACGGTGAGACTGCTAAACCTTATAAGAGATAAAAATAATACGGCAGGATTAAGGAGAGGTGCATTCGCGTAAATTTACTTCACCGAGAAAAAGATTTCTTAACATTAAACAAATTTGTTTCGTGTTAACCCAATACCCGCGGTTGCGAAAAAATATTTCGTTGAGTTTACCAACAATTACCATTGACATTAAACAATGGATTTCGTTATTACAAATCAATATACCTTTACCTTAACCGACTGAACAATGACATCGACAAAATATTTCATTATTTTAACCGTGTTTTCAATAAAGTGCACTCAATATGAGGTTCGTCACCGAATTCTTTGCTTTAGTTGGCTGTACGTAATCTCGAACAAACCAAACGATAGTTTATCGGGGAAATTGTTTATTTGTTAAATTAAAAGTATTTAAGTCAAATGAATTGAATACCTCGATCGTTTCGGAACAATTCGCTGTTATGCTGGACCCTGTCGATTAGTTGAAAGAGCGATTATTTTTTAAACCCAACCAAATCTGCGGTTCAATCATCCTCGATGTCTTTTTTTTTTTTTTTTCGAGGTGATTTCAGTTTCGGGTGATTTTGAATGAATATTGCATTGACGGTAATGGCTTTAAAAGCTTTATCAAAACAATATCGGTATAGTCGATTCAAGTATGCCCGTTCGATAAAAAACAACATTTTGTTATTAAACCTTTTTCTCGGTGTACTTGCGGATATTTTAGTTTGCAGTGTCTATTGATCGTTGAAAATGGTGTGTATCGCATTTGAAAAATGAAATGATATTGCGAAAGTGTAGTTGAACGTAGCCTCTCCTCCGTTTTTATAAAAAAAAAAAAAACGATAACCGTAGTGGGAAAAATGGATTAAACGGAATTGACGAAGTTTTGTTGAATGGCGTTGAACGTAGTCCTGACGGTGGTCCACCGAGTCCAACGGAGTCGTCTCGTTCCCGCGAAGAAAGCCCTCCTTCGTCGATACATCCAACACCTGCGCCGCGTTGGCCCCTCAAGCCCGGTGTCCTCGTGCACATCAATCGCACGCACAGCCTCACTTCGGGCAGATTAGGCGCATCTGCACATACGAACGACACCCTCCGGATTCACTCGGGCTCCGGAGGATTCACCGACGATCGGTATCGATCTCGGGCGCCTCCCTCGATCGTCAGAACCCCCATAAGACCCTTTCGACGGGGCGCCACCGGCAACGCTCTCACCAATAAAGACACCGTGAATCAACGAGCGCTTAGCGCTGTTTCCATTCTGCATGACGAAGGCATGATCGCCCGAGCTAATAGGATAAGGGCTATGTTCGGGACTCAGCTCAAGGAACCGGACGCGTTTCCCGGTATATCCCGAGACAAAACAGGTGAGTACACACGTTTTCCTTGTACAGCGCATCGCTCTTGCACGAGCTGTCATTTACGACTCCATACAATCGGCCGTCACTTCAAATACTAGACGTCATTCATATATGTATGATTTTATATCAATTCAGCCACCCAAAAAAGGGGATACTCGAAAAAAATTCTAACAATCAGTTCCGTGGTTTTAAAAAATGCAACAAATTATAAATAAATAAAAATTCTTCCGGTTAACTTCAATTTAATAGAATGGAACCATGTATTTTTGTCTCGATGATATTACTACCGATTTTAAATCGAATTCGGCGATCGCGTTTTAAAAATCGAATTTTCGATTTTTTTTTTAAATCCAATATGGCGGATTTTTTAAACCCTCGAACTTTGGTTTTTCGATATGATCAATAATTTGACCGGTATTGCTCTATAACTCACTTTACGTACTTAATGTGTGTATAGTCATATAAAATATAAAAATTTGGGAGAGATGAAAAAAAAATTAAAATTCAATTACAGATTTCGAGGTCATTTCCCCGACGCTGAGATCGAAAGTCCTCCCGTAAAGATTCAAGACATTGTTGAATAAAATCTAGGGTGCATAACACAATTCACATTTGACTCTCACGAAAACCGCACACGTTCGCTTTTTCAATCCGCCGATACGATCGATCGTATCGGAAATACGAAAGATAAGAATTGAAACAGAAGAATCGGCTTATCCGGCCGAATTTTAATTTTGTTATCGACATACTTCGCATCTCCGTTAGAACAGCCGCACCTGATTATTAGAAATGCCTTGAGTATTTTGTCACAGCGTCACTGAGTTGACATGGAATGCCTGATATACAGTGCTGACGAGAGATTGTCCGACAAGACTGCGATTATTGCTCGCCGGGGTGGTCGAAATTTCTCTCATTTTCTTCCGAGTTCAAACAGCGACCAATGGCATTGCTCCGAGATGAAGAAAGGCAGCGCCGGGAAATTCGATCGATATAATATTGTCACCTCCGACTGACGTTGCTGCGGGGTATAAAAATTGCAATCTGTCCATTCTCCGCTGGGAACCACCTCGATTCTCCCTCTCTTTGTCTCTCTATCTCTTGCGCCGTGGCAATCTTTCGTATCTGCTTGTCCGTGGCATATCCGCCGGGACAAAGCGAGACCGGGCGAACAAAACGGATTGAACGGATATAATCTCTGAGACATTGGGACGAGAGGCAAAGGGCTGAAAGAGAGAGAGAGAAAGAGAAAGAGAGACAAAAAAGGTGTACACACAAAGCGCAATGGAAACACAATGTGTGCGTGTTTTTTTTATTTTTTATTTTTTTAATCAAGCCTCGGGGGGCGGTAACTCATCGGATTCTCTCTCCGCAGACTTTTATTGATCATCTCATGTCATCGTATCATCGAAACATATCGTCATTTTCTAAATTAGCATGTTGCACGCTTAATTTATTTTCATTTACATGTTTTTCTCGCAACGTGAATCGCTCGCTTGTGAACGTGTTGGCCGTTTTGACTTGTACAGCGGTAACTTACAAGAGAATAGCACCGGCTCATCAGCGCAGGGTGTTGCAACTCGGTGCACCGGCGTCAGACGATCGGGCAATCGGCTTCAGCGCAATCGCCGTATCTCGTAAGCGGAAAAAACCAGGCGCAGGTATGTACCGTCGTTGATTGCGCGCGTGTGTCGGTGATGTAATGAATGCGCGTCTCACTGTCGCAAGCTGGAATGTTTTTAATTAAATATCTCGTACGGATTTTTAGTCATCCGGAGTTTCTCTTACAATAGCTCCGTGCATTCGACTGGTGTCGCTGAATATATCTAGAGCAGCATTGAAATACAATAACGATACGCAATGATATTTGTAGCGCTCATTTTCACTCAGGGAAATGAGTTTTGTGTGCTCGCTTCGCAGCGAGACACTTATGTATCTTATATATACTCGATCGCTCCTTGTACTCTTCAATTTAACTTACTTTATCGTGTAATAAGGTTCGCGAGATAACAATGTTTTCAGGGAAACGAGCGAGCGCTGCTCGTCGCCTCCGTAATTCAATGCCACGCTGATACGATAAATCGATTAATTGGATTATTCGATTATTTCAGATCCGGGTCAGGCAACGAACAATAACCACGTGGACAGCGTATCCGAGACTCTTCCAGAACCTGAGGGAAAGACTTTTTACGAGAATCTGCCATTCCACGGAATTCAAACACCGCCGAACAAGGTGAGTCACCTTTTTTACACCGATCACTATTGTCTCTGCGATTCCGTATCTCCTCGTCATGCATGATTTTCGATTGTCAGAATTTCACATAACCATTGCATATTGAGTTATGTTTGTCTTTGTCGATTTACGTGATCGCTTTCGGAATGTCACTAATTTAACGTCACACACAAAAGGCACACAGTTATGTCATCCCTTTCCATCCCAACCTGAACCGAGTTCAAAGTGCAACAGTTTCAAAAGCGCTAAGCTACTTTTTTACGAATTCAAGTTTCAGTTGTACATTGAAAAAGTGCGCTTTTCGGCAGGGACGTCGTTTTCGCATGCGAATATATATAACGATTCACCCCAATAAAATGTATAACAATAACAGAAGAAGATAAATAAGTCTTCGTGCTCGAAGCCATCCGCAGATGAATCATATTTCACGAAGGTAAACCGCGTGGTGTTGGTCCAGATTTCGAGTAAAGTTCGAGGCGAGGTGAACTGCCAAAAATCGCGTAGTACGTGTAGTCTAAGGTGGCGACGTTGTTATGCTCGCCGTAGAATTTCATCAGTCGTAACGTATGGAACTCGCCATAGTGCACACAAACGTATTTGTAGGATAGTAGCTATGAAGGTAGGAGAAGGTATGGGTATTGGTTAGTCGAGCGGGTGGGTGGGTGTTAGGGAATTGCCGCCGGTGGTTTTGACGAAGCGTGATAAATGAGCAGGAGCTTATATACATGTATATATATACATTAAAACTAAACCTACAGTTAGGTACATTAGTATATAGGCATGGGTAGGTATAAAATTGTGGAGTCAGTGAGAACGGCTGCTCCTGGACCTCCTCGAGTGTTCAGTCAGACATATTCCATCCCCAGCGAAGGAGGGCGCGAAGGCAGAGAGAGAAGCAGCGCTGCGCTCTCGTGCAGACCGCAGGAGCGTGGAATGATTGCATTATAGCGAGGGTTTGAGTGAGGAAAGTGGTTGCGCCACGGCGTACCGATAGAGATCAGTGCTAGGGGCTTGACGTACGCATATCGCGAGCGGTCGTAGAGAAAAAGGCTTTCCTAGCGGAATTCTTAGCGCAGAAGAGCTGCCAAAGTGTCGAGTGTCGGTATCCCGTAGGAGGTACGTTCGAGTTGTAGCTGCGGGGGGTTGTACCAGAGCTCCGGAGTAAAGTTGAGAGTGAAGGGTGGTGTAGTGCTCGCCTGGTCGGGTCCCTCTCCGTTCTTTGCCGGTGGAACCAAGTGTACGACGAGAAGAGGAAGAGGAGGAAAGGGGAGTTGAGCGCACCCGCGTTAATATCATCATCCCTCGGTCGCATAGTCACCTGTCGCGAGGGCATGTACTTTTCGTTTTACCCACGAAGCTCCTATACATACCGACGCGATAATGTATAGCGCCCTAGCAGATTCGATTGACGCGTATTACGGGGACGGTGTCTCGGCTCGAAGCTCCAACATTCAAAGGACAATTTCTATAGCGCCTGATAAAAGGTCCGACATATTGCTATTCCGAGGAATAGCTATATATAGCTATTCCTCGGAAGCCATTTTGAGACTTGAGATTATTCACGGTTCATCAAATGACCCGGTAAATATTTCAATTAGTTCACTTTCAGAATTTGCCGATACTCGACAATAACTCGAAACAATTGACTGTCATTGACCTTCCGAATGGAGTAAAAACAGGTGGACCCTCGCAAACGTTTTTCTAGCAACGTTAATGATAAAAATTGTATTCTCCCCATAAAAGTAAATAATTGTTAGTCATGACATTTGATAAATTGCATATGAAAACAGTCTTTACCAAGGCAAAGAAAGTCCCAGAGTAATTAACTTCATTTTAATACCTATTTTATACTCAATAGCACTTGAACGAATAATTGGATTTAATTGAACACTTAATACTTGTGGATTATGCGATTACATTACCTGTTTAATGCTTAATAATCGATGATTTTTCGATTAAAATGCTTCTTTGAAGCTTCGTAATTGAAATGATTATGCATCTAAATTTACGTAATACATGGTATTCCTCGTGCGCTGCGATAGAAAATCACACCAATATCTATTGGGTCGTTACGACATATTGTGAATGCTTTTAATTGTACACTATAAAATATATTTATTTTTTCCCCCCTTTGTTGCGCGCGGGTGGGTTGCAATGGTACCGGTATGTCGTGTATCCAGTTGGTTGGAATTATTGGTACTCGGAAAGGAGTGAATCGCGAGATACACCGTTAGAATGCAATGCGGGGGAGGTTGTGTACGAATAGGAAAACGACGGGGATCGACGTAACGAACGACATTAATATGCATAGTGTGACGTTCTCTCTTGTCGCACGCCGGCCGGGTTACGTCGATTTGCATAAGACGCGTATAGATACGTTCGGCAAACGAGAACCCGGGAGGATACGCCGCAACCAGGACTGTTATATTTCCGTGGAGACTGTGGCGCAGGAAAGTGCCGACGAAAATCGTGATCGCGATAAATCCATTCGCGAACGATCGGAGAATATTGCATTAGGTGGTTCCTTTAGCACATACCGTTGACATAGAAACATGTTTCTCTCCTATGTTCCATCCTGTATACACGTATTGCTTGATTAATTGACGACTGCCACTCTCCGAAGGTCTAATGTCCCATTAGCTTAAGGTTCGTCTACACATACGCTTGGTGGAAAAATATAATACAAGGCTAAAAGTTCGGACAAAGAAACTCATGATACAGAAATCTCATTGAAAATTGATGAAACATGCACTTTGATACTCTTTTGATTATTTTACAAATCCTCCTCCAGTCATCTCCATTGAATATCCTATTGCATCCCAATAACAATAATATATATATATATATATATATATTTAAATATATACACACCCACATGCATATACAGCATGAACATAAATGCAACGCCGTTAATTGTAGTGCCGTGTGCGCCGCGCGTTCCGCGTCTTTGTTTTAGTTGGTTACCTCTCCTAAGTTTGCTCGAGTTTCGGCTTTGCATGGCAAGAGCGACAGCATCAGCATCATCAACAACAGTATAAAGGCGAGTACTATCTCGAGCGAGAAGTGCGAGGCTGCCAGGAGCGGTGCCTCCACGAGCGGCAGCACAACGACAAGTACATCGTACTCGGCAACAACGTCGCCTTGTTCCTCGCTACCGGCCAATCTTAGCCGACCATCGAGTCTCTGCGGTGCGAGTTCCGGGTACGAATCCGCTACGACGAGAACCAGTCACTTGGGACCTCACTATTCCGCCCACAATATGCCGAGAGGCAACTCACCCGAGCCAAAGTACAATACGCTCAAGCCCCTCAGACGGCGAAAGCACAAACAAGCGCATTCGCGGTTCTACTCGCTGAGATTATGCAGAAAGCATTCGGAAGCCGCGGCTGCGGGCACCGCAACGACAGCGGTTAACTCGGCTCGCAGAAGTTATCAGCTTTACGCGATACCGATTGTCAAAAGTTGTCCGCACAATGGCAAGAACAGCGCTTTGGCCAGTAGTAACAGCACCATCGCCACTACTCTCAGATCCACACCCGATCTAACACCAACTTCGAGTCCCTCGCGATCGAAACCATCCACACCGTTGCCTACACCGCCACCGACACCGCCGATCATCTGGCCACCTCAAACTCCCACGAGAAACACCGATCAACGGGAAATCACTGAGACCTCGCCGAGCGATGACAAGACTCCACCGATTCCGGCGCCGAGAATCAAAAAAACGGATCCCTCGCGACACACATATCAGAACGTTCCTCCTCCTATATATCCGCCGAGAAACAAGGCCGTCACACCACCGCTGCCCACCAAGCTTAAGGTTTGTCGTCTACTAATATCACTCAATGCTCAAATACCAACTGGCCATGGCTTACAAATCCTGTGACTGTTAACCAGGCCATTTTTTTTTTTGGATAATTGTTTGACAATGAGCTGGAACGGTACAGCAGTCACAGGTTTTGGATGCACTCCAGTTTAGTTCCTACTGTAAGCACCGTGCACTAGTCGCACGTGACTGTTTAACTTACATGTGCAATATTGCGTGTCCCTGAATTAGATGTAAAGTGCACGCGAAAAAGAGAGAGAGAGAGAGGGAGAGAGAGGGAGAGAGAGTGACAGACAAAACAGAAAAGAGAATGATAAGAGCGGCTGGATGCTGAGAGTTTTGATCGGGAAAAAAAAACGCGTGTTTCCTTGATTCCCGCTAAGCTGGATCCAGGCATCTATGTAGCGACCGCCTTTGTGCATGTCAGTCGCGGATCAAGTAAGTCTCTTATACATACAGAATATCTTCGCACAATTGTCATCGTGCATCGTACGCTTAGACTTGAGTTACACACTTGTTATGCTTACTAGAGTACACAGAAACGTTTACAAAAACGAATCACGCTTGTAGGTATACTGTGACATATATGTTAGAAATTGCATTATAATATGAGCCTTTATCTATGGCCGGTATCGTGAAATCGATCAGTAGGAAGCCCCTCGACATTTCCCACTAATAAATGGTCAATATATTCACCGTGTGCGCATAAATCCACTATCATCGTTGAGCTAGTTACAACATTGTTATTTTGAGCGACACGATCGTGACGCATATTGGAAGATCGTTAAGAACGTTCGAGTGTAGATGAGCAAAAATAGACAATCGATCATTTTCGATAGAATTCATCAGCGCACACAACGAATATCCGTGGCCCTTCCGCCCTTAACGTATCAATGAGTTTCGCAAGATCCTCTAACCTCCTCGCCTAATTCCCCCAAAGAGATAACAATGCCTGTTGCAGTCGAACAACCTATACAACTACCAAGAATACTACCAGCAACATCAAAAACAACAGAAGCACCAGCACTATCAAATACAGCATCAACAACAGGAGTTGCAGCATTACGGGAGTTACAGTGCACCGGGAGGTGGTATACCGAGCAGCAGCTTAAGCCAACTAACATTGCCACTAACACGAAGCCTCTACCATTCCTCGGTAGTCAGTCCTTTGGAGACCTCGTTCATGCCCGTTCACACGCACAACAGTACAGGAAGACCGCAGCATTCGACGCATCATCAACACCATCAATTTTTCACGTCGAATCTGCATCATCAGCATCGGAGCGAGGAGAACCGAGGAGGAGGAGGAGGAGGAGGAGACGGAGGAGGAGGAGGTAACGGCGGGGGTGAAAACAACAGCCCGCCGCTCTCTCTTGTTCACGGGAATTCCGATCTTGAGCTCTCGAGTTACGCTCTCGATCATCAGTTGCAGTTGCAACAATCCTCCCGTCGTTCCTCGTCGAATCAACAATTGCAGCAGCCGAGTAGTCGCCGAAACGAGAGACGAAAGTACACGAGAAAGCAGCACGGAGATCGGAGCACCGAGCGCAAGTCCAAGCACAGAAGATCCGGTGAGAATCGTGTCCGAGGCGGTGATTCGGGTATCGTATCGGACACGAGCGATGTGCTTGCGGCTATCTGCAGTGGAGCGCTCATACCGATAACGAGCGCCACAACGCCGACTATCGCGACGTCACGTCGCTCCGCCGCCGGCGATACCTCAGCCGACACTTTGATATTCAATCAATATCGTCAGTTTCTCGGTATACCGGAGAGTTACAAGATATCGTATCCGCATTACTACGAGGATGCGATAAATCCGTGTCCGAGCGATTATCCCGAGTCGGAACCAGCGAGCAATCGGTACGGGAGTAGCGGCATGGTAATCGAGACCTCGACGGACCCGTCGAGCGTACCACCCACCGATCCTCCGAATATATATTACTCCGAGTCCGTGAACCAAGCTAAAAACGCCACGAAATCAAAGAGACCGGCCGTGAGTTACCCGCGAACAAGTGAAGAGCAAGCGATCGGCGTTACACCGGCTATGACAGCAGTCTCCACTGTTACTACGGTTACATCGGCGGCCAACAGCATCACAACGACGCTTGCCAATGCAAACGGCTCATCGTCATCCGCGACAACCCTACCCGTCACCTCCTCGAATCCCTCGGGCGCTCACTATCCTGAGTTACATTTTCGCGACGTCGGTCGGGAGATTGACGTTTGAAGGTAGGATTACCATTTTCCACGGAGTTCTCCATTCGTCCGACACCCGTACTATGCATATCTTAATGTATTGATATATATATATATTTGTATATACCATTAATATACCTGCAGATATGTACATATACGCGCGGTTATGTGCCAATATCTATATGTCCCTCACTATCGAATCGAGTAGCGTTGATCTCCAATCGGTTATTACTCCAATCTATGGTCAACGGTGTATACTCTCTCGATGCTGCTCATGTATATACGGGGTACACAACCTAACGCACGCTTAGCTCACTAGATCATCCGGGATGATCATAATCGTCCACTACCCTGTCCTATCCTCACTAATATTCGGTGCTTCCATTGGATTCCGTGGCTCTCGCACTGTCGAGAACCCATGGGGACGTTGCTGTTCACGCGGACATATAGATATCGGTGTTACGGAGTTTAATCAACGCGTACTGAGAACTGTACGATGGTACCGGATAGTCTCAGACTCGGTTTACCAATACTCGACTTTTCGAGCAGCCTTTGATAAATTTATGAGTTCTCGTATCAACGACCTAGTGGGTTATTGTTTTTTTTTTTTTTTTTTTTTTTTTTCTTCGAGACGTCATGTATTATTTTCCGATAGAATTCTCAGTGGTACAAAGCACGATGGTACAATTAAGAATCCTGGCTAGCCGCCCGGGAATTCTTGTATTTTATTGAGGTACACAGTTTACGGTGAAACTGACAGAACGGCTGGAAAATTTGTAGCACCAGTTGTTGCAATTCAGGCATCGCCACCGAAAAGCAGCAAAACTGTGGAATAGAGAATAGGTTGGCGCGGGAATGGAGCGGCCGAGCTATTTGCAACAAACGCTTCGTCGAGCTACGCTCTTCTCTGGCACTTCCGTTTCGTTTCGAGCGAAACCTCTAACGTTTCCTCTACTCTCACTTCTGCCTTGTGAACATTCCTGGCCTCCCGCTTGTTGTTGCTTCTGGCTACCGCCACCGAGCCCTGTTGAGGAAGCACGAAAGGAGGGAGGAAGCCTTTGCGAGGTGCGGCGAAGGCTTCTTCCTTTTCCTCGCTCAACCAGAAGTCAGAAGCCCTCGCTGTTTCCTTCAACTGCTAGCTTCCGCTTCCGATAGCCCCATCCGCTCCAAAACGACGTACCACTCGATCTACCCGTTTCACTGTCTATATAGTTTGTACAGAGGGTACTTACAACAGATTGGACCGTAGATACAGCGGGTCAAGTGCAGACGGACGTAAAATTCGTGGTTTCGGAATGCCGAATGAAGGCCCAACGAAGGCTGCTCTAACCAACGCGATACATTGCCTCTTGTATTTCCGTTTGCTTTACACTGGCCAGCACTTAAAGGACCGCACAACGAATAAATTTCATCGATAATAGAAACGAGATAAAAAAAGCACTAATTATGACGAAGTTGCTGTATTCAAATTGTAAAATGGTCTTTTTTTTTCGTGGAATTTTTTAGAGTCTCGAATTGGTTCTATTGGTAGATTATTGGTTCCAAATAAATTGGTGAACTGAAATTTCGTCATGGATCACAATGATCGGGACAATTACGTTGAGTCATTGATAACGAAAAATCAAAGAAGAAAAAAATTGATAGCGGGTATCAGGATTATACTGATTAGCGACATGTTATTTTATAGGTGACGTTTAGCTTTTAGAGTCTCGAAGGCGATTTCGTCGAAACAAGTGAATAATGGTTTATAGAAAATGTTCCGTGATTCAATATCCTTGCATTTCATTGAGACGAAAATCATCTAAATAAAATAGATTATTACGTGAAATATATAATATCATTTGGCATCAAAGGAAATATTTCGTAGACCGCGATTTCAACGAGATTTCTTGGAATGAAAGAGCAACTTTACTCTCGGTGTATTGTTTGCTCGACTGCAATAGACCCGTAGAGTACGTAAACTAGCAAACTGCACTAGCACCGCTGCATCAACGACAAACAAGGAATTTAATCGACGCCGGAAATCGCGCTTACATACACTTGGCAATGCGCGGAAATGCGATTAATGAAAATATGAGGGTGTGAGTGCTCGCGAGAGGAAGTCGAGACCGAACGATAAGTCAACGAAAGCTCTCGGAATCGATCGCACTGTGAATTCGGTGCGTACAGCACGCTTTGCTTTTCAAGTTGCAACTATCACGGACGAACAATTGGGAAGGGTATATACGATTTTCAATTTGAATCTGAATTCCATGTTTACATATATATATATATATATATATGTATATGTTCAAGCGCAAATCACTAATACTTCCGGGTCTTTCCGCTGCACTTTGCAATACGTGATTCTATTGGGTGGGGTTCAAAATAGCGAATGACCAAAATAGGGAGTGGCTAAAATTTCAAAATAATTACCATTTTAGATTAAGACGTTCGTTGTATTTAATTTTTTTTTTGTTTCAGCCATTCGCTATTTTGACCCCTCGTTTTATTAAAATGCAATCGAAATAGCAAATTGTCAAAATAGCTAATTTCATGATGATGGCCATTCATTATTTCAAAATTCGCTATTTTATCTATTCCCTACGTTGGTCTTTCGACGCTTTGTTCCCCACCGATTCTATTATTGCCGTTCCGTGGTCCACATCATTCGTCATAGTTCCAATACTTCCTGTCTTTCTCTTGGACTTCCTTCCTCCAGTAACGCAAAGCACCGGCCACATCCTCTTGCTTCAGTCGCCCATGCCCCTTTACCGATACCCGACAATGAGCTGGGTATTATCCGCACGACACTCGTGGTCGTCGGTAGTGGGCGATGGGCATCTTCAGCTGCATTATCCATTGGGTCTACAAGTTTACAAGTGTTCGCATGATTCTCGATGAGCGGTGCGAAGGAGTGCCGGAAAATAGCTAGGACTCGGTTTGGTTTATGATGCACCTGAATGCATTCGTGCAGTGGTGATAATAGAAATGGATATCGAGGACCACGAGCGGCGGTACCTTTGAGAATTCTCTTGGACTACAGTATATTCAGCGTTCTGTGTATCTGGTCTCTATTCTGAGTATGTTTGTTCGTAGGATTGTATGCCGTCAAAGAGCGACACGTATATTTACTAAGAGAAAGTGAGAAGATGCGAGACAAATGAATCCACGTCCGAAAAAATAGGTATTTGTCATGCAACATTTTTTTTTTTTTTCTCACTTCTACAATAACAAAACAAAAATATGTCTTCACGTATTTTTGCACAATTTTCGCAAAAGTAGATACATCGAGTTGCATTGTTGTTGTTGTTCTTGCTGTTGTACTTTTATTTTATCATTTATTCATTCATTGTTATCCTACACTCGAAATTACCTGCAAATTCTCCCTATTTCATCGATTTTGCATTGCAAAACATTTGTCACTCCAGTTGCTTCCGCACGAGAGTGCGCCATTCCGTTTAATCGATTCCACCCACACATCATTTCACTGTTGGTATACAGAAATAGTGGAGTGACCCAAGTATTCGCTAATACCAGCCAGTACTTTTGATTCCTATGTCCATTTGTTATTCAGCCAGCTTATCTTCATTATTTACACTCGCAACGTGAATAACACACGTGCTCGCGTACACGTGAAAAAAAAAAAAAAAAAAAAAAGGATAGTGCGGGAGTGAGAAATGAAAAAGTGGAGTTTTGCGTGACGATTGGTATTGACTTTAACGATTCTATTTATTCAACGTTATGTTCGTTGTGTTTTGATGTATTGGCACGAGTGAAAGTGCTTGCAGCGAGGCTTCAGTGACACTCGAAATGCCGAGTACGATGTTGGCGAGGCCCTTTTTCCGATTGGCAGTAGGGCCAATAACAATGCTATCGCTTTTTATCCTCGGTTCATACGATTATTCCAATTTTTATCAAAGGCTGTACACATATATTTTATGCTTTAGAAAGCACCAACGCTACAACAATATCAAATAAAAAATAAATAAAATAAAAAAAGCTCCCCGTCCGTGATAAAAGCAAGGTACGGTTGATGGAACAAGCTGAGCTTGTAAATGGCGAATGGCTTGGGAAGTGAGCACGGTGTTGATTGAATATTGGCAATACATCGACTAACAAATGTGAAGTAACATTGAATACCGCGCTTTTAGCTTCCAATGCTGACTTTTTAGACCAGTATGTGTTTATTACATCAAGGTAAAGCATTTGATTTACGAGATCACGAGTGCAAGACTCGCAATTAATAATTAAAAAAAAAAAAAAGAAATGCAAATAAAAAGCAATTGACGTATCTACGTTTGAAAATTTCTTTCCGTACAGCCGTTCAAACCAGAGTACTCGGATTTGGACTACGCGGATGTCGACTACAGATCGTACGGTCCAATAAACTACAAAGCCGCGAGTATAGCCCTGCTGCAGACGCGAAAACAGCCTCAGCAAATGGAACGAAGGCCACAGATGTACGGGGCTCCCGACGACAACGAGGAATTGCTCTAACAAAGTTATTATTATTGCGATCATTGGTCCCGGTGCGGGTTGATCTTGTAGAAAGGACGTTGGAAGTATGAGGCCTCAATAATCTCGGCACATCGACTGTACGGTGGTGTGTTGTATTATTTGTTACGAAACGAGACAAAGAGCGAGGACACATTCAATCGAATAACATGGATACTGCTACGACGTTCGTCCATCGCCTCATATATATATACACAGGGAGACCGAGAATAATATAAATATTATTAATTAATATATAATAACGAGATTTAAGGAGAGATAAATGATTAATAATAACCTATATACATATGTTATATATACGGAAAATATATAATTTTGTACGTGTTAAGGATGTTGTGGGATCAAATCGGAGTTATATATGTATATCTCTATATATTTATATATATATCCCGGAGCGACTGCGAGTCCACTGTGAGATACAATTGGTAACAACTTATTTGCTAGCGTAGCCATGTACCACACGATAGAATTAACGCTGAATCGACATTTCGTTACTAAACTAGTCGTCAAACTCGTTACGCTATTTTTCAATATTATTTACCATTGTTCGATACGTCGATCGCCAAATTCAAGGGCCAAAGATAAGGTACATTTTCCGGACATGTTATCATCACTTTCGTCCCGAGCCCAACTTATAATCCCTGGATATCCGACGCGTCTATGTCATTGGACGGCTTTTCGATGTGAAACCCCCGAAAAAAAAAAGGACCTCAGAAACTGTTGCTCGGCGAATTGAATCGTTTGTAAATTGTAAATTGTACGTTATAGCGTTATAGTAACAACTTATTTGCTAGCGTAGCCATGTACCACACGATAGATTGACGCTGAATCGACATTTCGTTACTAAACTAGTCGTCAAACTGGTTACGCTATTTTTCAATATTTTTTATCATTGTTCGATACGTCGATCGCCAAATTCAAGGGCCAAAGATAAGGTACATTTTCCGGACATGTTTTCATCACATTCGTCCCGAGCCCAACTTATAATCCCTGGATATCCGACGCGTCTATGTCATTGGACGGCTCTCCGATGTGAAACCCCCGAAAAAAAAAGGACCTCAGAAACTGTTGCTCGGCGAATTGAATCGTTTGTAAATTGTAAATTGTACGTTATAGGTTTTTACGTTTTAGCGTTATAGTAACAACTTATTTGCTATCGTAGCCATGTACCACACGATAGATTGACGCTGAATCGACATTTCGTTACTAAACTAGTCGTCAAACTCGTTACGCTATTTTTCAATATTGTTTATCATTGTTCGATACGTCGATCGCCAAATTCAAGGGCCAAAGATAAGGTACATTTTCCGGACATGTTTTCATCACATTCGTCCCGAGCCCAACTTATAAACCCTGGATATCCGACGCGTCTATGTCATTGGACGGCTTTCCGATGTGAAACCCCCGAAAAAAAAAGGACCTCAGAAACTGTTGCTCGGCGAATTGAATCGTTTGTAAATTGTAAATTGTACTTTATAGCTTAGGACCTGGTATGCGCTTATAGCTATGTTTACCCAGTTTAAGGAAAATGGAAAAACTGTTGAGTAGGGAAAAAAAGAAAAAACATTATTCAGCTGCCAAGTGACAATGCCGCCAGTCTTTGTACATATTATTATACTCTACGGACTGATAAATTATACCGCCAAATATATTTAACGAAATATTATCGAGAGAAGAAAATAGCCAAGCGAGAAATTCACTTTCGTACGTGAGACTGGTCCGTCCTTGATAAAGAAAAACGTCTTTTACCGCTGTTAATTGTCTGCTTTTTGTCTGTCGTCGCTGTCATTTGCTGTTCGACATAGCGGCGCGAAGAAATGGAATATATGTTGTTGCCCAATTGACCCGTTGGCCTGTCACTCACTCGTGGTAAAGAATTCGTGCCATGAGCGAAAACAACCAGTCCAACAAATCGTGCGCGACCGAATTTCTTGCGTATCATAGCTCGCGCAATTGGCGGATATCGTGGAGGCCCAAAGGGTTAATCGGGCTAACGTCCGGTCTCTTACAGGGTAATTACTGACTGAGGATGTTGCATTGGAAGATAATGCGGTACGATCGGTGGTGACACTGATAAGATTTATCGGCTTATCTGCCGATAAATCGTCATTGCACTGTGCATTGGTTTCTAAGCGCGCGAATGCTTATTTTCGTCGGATTAATCGACGAACACGTTTGAGATGCTACATTCAATAATCAATTATCATATTATCCACGTACCATCGCCTCAATATCCTTTTTTTCTCATGCCGATCATCGGAATAGAAATAAAAAATACAAATTAAGTTATTTTTTAAGAATCCCCCTTTAAGCTATTAACAAAGTTGAATATTAATTTTGAAATGATGCTGCCCAGTGCTTCCCATTTTCCGTTTGTTAAAGGGGTAAAGAAACTTCGGGAGAATTTCAGTGAAATTAATGTGGAATATTAATGCGAGACGCGAAGCACGCGACCACTTTTCGTCGTTGCCCAATGGAAAGTGAAGTCGGAAACTTTAGATACGCTTTCGTGGACTATCGTGTGTCTTGGCGTGTTTTCTTATCTTGTTCTGGTGTCGGGCGGCACGATCGCGCCAAATACCGCGTGCAAGTCAAGAGTTATGTGACCCACGGAATTATTGTTATTATGCACGACACGCTTGGTGTGCACTTGCCGCTTACCCCCGTTATTTTCGACCGTTGCTCCATCCACTTTTCACGATGATGCCGAGATAATGTCCGCATGCCTGTGCTTGCGCGCCTTGTCTTTTGCTCAATTCCCGCTCTCACTCAATGTGTCGTTCGGGCCGGGGGTTGTAACGGTACCTTCGCCATAGCCAACCCCAACACCGGGACACCCAAAAGCCCAATTTTCGTTTAGGGCCGTGGATTTCCGAGTAAACCCATTTCCAATATATCCAACAAGGTCTTCCAACGCGTTGGTGTCTTCATTATTTTCGACCAGTACCAATGGTTCCATGTATCCCTTCGTAACTTTTTACCCTTTTGCTTGCCATTCTATGCATCAATGATTCGCCATTATTTTATAATTTATAATAACGCTAACGAGATCGACAAAACTGGTCTCTAGGATTATTTTTCTAACGACTCCGGAAAAGCGAAGAAACCATAATCGAGGATAGGAGACTCCAACGGCGTAGCCCACTTAAATTCGTAGGTACCGAAAATTCAATATTTAATAACGACGGACCTTTGCCAATCATGAAAATATACAGCTTTGTTGCGAAACACTGGTGTCGATAAGATCATCGTTGCGGCAAAAACGTTGCTTATTATTATGCTGACAATAGGATGATTAATGTACCGATAGCATTATCAACAGTTGATTACCGATCAAGCCCTTTAAAATCTCCTTAAAGCAACATTTCTACTCCAGTTGTGTGTACCGTATCGGAAAACTTGATATCAGTGTTCATCCAATTGGACCTCTTCAACTCGTCCATTTTCGCAGTCAATCCTTATGCCAATAGTGAAATACAATGTTTTCTTCTTACGCTGTCGGGCTGCGATGTAGCGTACGGATATAAGCATTTTTACACCATTATGTGATTACTTTATTATAATTACGATCAATCGTCTGATGCGACTCCTTATATAAATAAAAAGCGCGCGCATTTTTTAAAAAACAGTTTACAAAAAAAGAAAAAGCTGAACGGCGAGCAGAAGCGGAGAGTGGACCGAAAAGCTTAGGGGAGCTTTGGCAATCTTATGACATTTTCAATCCGGGCCGTTAATTCTCATCTTAGCCGATACATTTTATACAAACGATACAAATAAGTGTCTCCGTGCGGCGCTCTAGGACACCATGAGATTATAATAACCGGCCAAAAACCTCATTTCGCGAATCGGAAATCAATTCTGCGGAAAATCTGCAAAGAGTCACACGGTACGTGAAGGTAGCTGATTGTGGGCTTTCGCAGAATTTCCACACAATTGACTTGTGCGTTTGCGTGACGTAAGCCTTTAAAAGCTAGTCCTTGATAAGTGAAATGCGAAGCTCGAAATTTTTTGACACAACGTACAGTGTTTACCGGTCACATTACACTTTTCTCACTTAATTCTATGATTTTTAGTGCAAATTTGTAATATCGTCATCAATACATTGATTCTCATGTATCATAATACCTTGTACCATTAAACATTTCGATTGTTTTTGCAATAAAGCGTCAATAAATTTTACTGTCGCATGGTTTTTGTGTGTCATAAGGTTGCCGATTTTCTCCTACTTGAATATCGAATGAGACCGAACTTTAGACATCATAAATATGTACCACATGGGCATCCATTTCTCAAGCGTACTTTGTTAGTTTTTCTTTCTCCGTTTTTTTTTTTTTTTTTTATTTCGTTACGTCGATTACGAATGCGGTGAGATAACAAGGGGGAGTGGTCTGCGTTAACGATGACTGAAATATGTGTGTGTGTATATATATATATGTATACATGGTAAATGCTAATCGATCGAGAGTCGTTAAAGCGTCTGAAACCAATTATAAATAGCCATATAACAATATCCAGTGACATTATAAACATACAATATTATTATGCTAATAACATAAACGTACACATTGTAATCGTTGCGATGATAATGAACGAGACGAAAAGATGTTTGTCGAATGACGCCAATCGTTGACGATAAAGGCCGTGTAATTAAATTGTAAAAACAGGTTAGTCGATTATCAATTGTTTCGATGTATATCGTTAACTCACGCATCCTCACAAACACACACATCCACACACCATTTGCTAGTTACTCGAGAGAAAACAAAATTAATAAAGATAAACGTGTAATACTTCTCTGACTTGTATTTCTTTTTTTTTTTCCCCTACTAACACTGCGTATCTCATTCATCAGTTATCAACGGGTGAACGGGTTTCGAAAAATTAGTTGCACTGTTGATTATCACGAATTACGTGTAACGCGAGTGCCTCGAGAAAGTATCGATTTGAATGACAACGTGACCGGTAAGTATTTTTGTTTTCGGTCCTGTTTTACGGGGGGAAAATAATTGCAGCTGCGTTCATTGCACTTGACTCTGACGATAAACAGCCCGTCACGCAACACTATCATGCAAAATACCACTAATTTCATGCACTTGTTACAAAATAGTACATTCGATGCAAAAAGCCAATCGATCGGTTTGCACACTGCGCGGCTGAAGGTGCACCGAGTCGACGCGATAATTTTGTGGAAAGAAAGTATCGATCTGAATGACAACGTGACCGGTAAGTATTTTTGTTTTCGGTCTTGTTTTACGGGGTGAAAATAATTGTAGCTGCGTTCATTGCACTTGACTCTGACGAGAAACAGCCCGTCACGCAACACTATCATGCAAAATACCACTAATTCATGCACTTGTTACAAAATAGTACATTTCGATGCAAAAAGCCAATCGATCGGTTTGCGCACTGCGAGTCGAGGCGAAGTGCCGTCTTCGCATAAGCAGTGTGCAAGAAAAGTGGGTTTTACGAGGGCAACGCAAAACCCTCGTTTGTCCACCGCTTACGGACACGCAAAATGCGGTTACCCTCGGTATTACCGTAGCAACCTTAAACAGTGAGCAAAATGCGCTTTTGCCCACCGTGTAAGCACTTCACAACCTAGTGCCGCAATCGACCACTCGGCACGTCCGTCAAACAGTGGACAAACGAGGATTTTGCATGTGCGGGTATAGGAAAGTATCGAGAGTGCAGCGAGGGTCGAAATTGTCGATTGCCACTTGTGATTGTTGCCCTCGCTCCGCTAAGCTCGAAACCTCGCCATCGTCAACCCTCGAACTTTGCCATACAATATACAATTTCAGGACGTAATCGGAAACGTGCCGTTTTCAGAAGAGATAATTTGTGAGAAGTGAGCTTTTTTGGACACAGAGCCGAAAAATCATACACTGCTGGCACAATGATAACCCGTAGCCTGCCTTCTAATTCATACATTTTTTAACAAAAATTATAAATGCCGAACGAATATTTTTTAAAAAAATCTTACGGCAACGAAGAATCACGGCAGCTTGAAAATTCGTGTTCACCTCGTCATCGGTGGAAAGCAACGCAAGGTAAATCTCTAATGAATCTCGTTTACACAGTCGCACTTGACGAGTTGCATTTCCGACCAATTTGCTCGTACTCCGCTTGCACATTATCAAACCAACGTGGCCTCTAATGATTCTCTTTTTATTTTTATTTTTTTCCCTCCAGTTCGTAAATGTGCGTATGCAATTTCTGATACTTGAAGATACCTTTCGCGTTTTTAATGAGGAAATTTTTTTTTTTTACTCGTCGTTACAAGGGCACAATTAACTCGTCGGGAAATAGAAGACAATTTATTACGCAGAGGGAGAGACGCGCAGAAATACCCTTTTCGTGGATACGCCCATGAGAAGCTTCTGTTTAACGCGGCGACGAGGGTGGAAAAAGTCTTCGACCGCAATTGATGTGACGAACCTTGTTCATCTCGAAAAGGAGGACATCCACCTTCTCGTTTTATGCTTTAAGGCAGCCGGTACTAATGAATACGAAATTGGAAACGCGATGAAACGCCGTATGGTAAATCAATTGGACAAAGGGGGATGATTCACCCTTGGGAAGGGAAGTCAGGAGCGAGGGCGAGGGAATAGAACAGGCCAAACGTTCACGCTTAATCGGCCGAATCCACTCGTTGAAGCTCTATCGCTGCTATCCCTATCAACCGTGTCATTTCGTGCGCAGTATCCACTACCTTTCGTTCCCTTCGTTTCTTTAATTCTCGAGCGTCTTCCTCCCCCTGTCGTAAATTGTGGCGGGCATCAATCGGGAGCACTGATTGGTCGGTACCATCAGCGAGCCAAGTACCAATTTCTACCAGGATCTTGCGAACACTTCTCTATTTCTTTTTTGGTGCCCTCGATTTCCACACCAATCGACCAATCGAAAAACGCGACTTTTTCGGGGTGGGGGTGAAAATAGCGAATGGCTAAAATATTTAATATCTCAATTACGGCTATTGTAGATTTGCCACGGTGATTATTTTGGAATTCGCTGATTTTAGCCTCTCGCAATTCGCATTCATTTTGACCCCTGCTGACTTTTTCCACGAGACGCGGTCCCAAAGAGGAGGACTTTTTGCACATGCGTTACAAAAAATCTCTCTCTCTCTCTCTCTCTCTTCAGAAATTAATAAGTGTGCATGAAGCGGCATATGCGATTAATATATGAAACTGGTTTATGCGCCTTGGTTTAGCACTCCCTTGGCACGTGTGTGAACAAGTGGACGTACAGACGCTCAGTATAGCAGTAGCACTCGTTGAATCTATTCGTTCAAACTGGAAGACCTTCATTTTCACAATTCATCTTAAATTGGTGCCGTGAAATACAATTTCCGTAGTCTGCCAGCCGACCCAGCAGCAGCTGCTGTCACCCGAATGTCGGGATGAGAGGGAGAGAGACATTGCACGCGGAACTCGATTCTGGAGCCGGCTCTGTGGTGGTAGTAGCAGAGGTGCACCTTACTGGTGCACCCTCCCCTGCTGGTAATGCTACTGTACCAAAGGCCCGGCACGATTTATCTCATTTCTGTCGCCACGGTGCAGCACACCGGATGACTTTAGCTCTTGTGCTCGGCCCTCCATTTCATCCAACACCACCTCGCTCCGCACCTCACTAGCGGTGTTGCGACAAAATTCAACAAGGTCTGCCCTCGTTGCTCGTCTATGAGGAAATTGAAAAATCAAATCGATTACACGAGCGTCCGAGGGCCCTATCTAATTAAACAAATAAAGTAGGTGCTTTAAACAAAATTACCTTCGGTACTTTCGTTCTAAATAATTATAGATATATAAATTGTTTTTTAAAAAATCCAATAAAAATTGCGATTGCTGTTTAAAGATAGAAAAACCGGAAATGAAACCCAAAAGGTCGAGGGTCCAATCCAGGCCAAGTTGGTATGAAAGCCTCACATACTGGAGCTTTAATTTACAAATAACTTTTTTTTACAGGATATTTTTATCTGAAATACTCGATGGACAGAGCTTAAATTTTAGGAAAATATGCTTAAGTACGGGATAAATAGGGTAAGCCCCCACAAAACTCGAAACCCTTATCGAGACATTCGAATAACTCAACGTGAGGTCATGTGTGTGAAAGCGATGGACTTATGGTCTAATATTGGAGAACGAAATTTCCACGGACTTATCAGGTACTAATCCACTGTAATCGACTTGGTGGCTTAGAAGAAAAGTCGTAAAGTTTAATCAACACCGGAAATGTTGCCGGACAATTGCATTTGGTTCGTGTTGCTAAACATATCGGGCATCACGTGCTCGAATACCAGATTATTTGGCATGCACAGAATTTGAGATGATTCGTGAACACGAATGTCCGCATGGTCGCGATGGTCGCATGGACGAGAGGGAGAACGCGAGGGCTGTAGCCCGAGGACTTATCCGGATGCACAATCGTCCCCGCAATTTCCGTATAACGTTGCCGTTAAATCCCAGTGGCAGTTCACCAGAATATGCAGCATACGCATGCCGCTATGAGCACTTTAATCACACTGTACATAATATGCCTCAACTTGTAACATTATATGTACGTATCGTATATGTATCGTAACGTAATATGTGTGTATCGTATATATATATTGCGTTTGAATATAAGCAGAAAAATTGAAAGAATAGAAAACCATGATACACCGTCGTACACTCAACATTTTGAAGGTGTAAAAGATTTTTCTTGGCACACGAGTCGTGGTATATATCGACGGTTCTTCGGTTTGGTCCCATGGGATCCGAAGTTGTTGGGATGTCGAGAGGATGGCCGGATGTGGAAGCCTTTTACCATAAAAGCCGGAGGTTCCGCAGCTTCTGGATGCGAGGGTGGTTATGGGAGGGTCGACATCTTCGGACTGCCCAAACGATGCGCTCAACGGAAATGCATGTGCGCGATATATAAATCGAATCTGCATATATTGCGGAACTCGGTCATGAAGCTGTTGAAACATCCCCATCCTCTTCAACGACAATTCTCAAGCGCTCCGCACAGTCATACTATATCACATTTTCACTTTATCCCCACGTAACGCAAGAGTAAAACGTGGGAATACCGCGACTTTGCGAATCGGACGAGTTCGGTTCAAGTTTGCGGTGGAATTTGGAAAACGAATGATTTTATGATTGCCTAAAAATAGCGGAGGTACTCGTGCTATTGCGCCAGGAATACACGGGCCATGAGAAGAGCTTGTGAATCTCGGACAGCTTTAAATAGTTAAAATTGCAGGAGGTAACTTAGCGAGCGGAGGCAAATTTTCTTCCCATATATTCGCCGCTTGCCCTCTGTGCACCGAATTTGCCGGGATAAATATTAATAAGCATGGCTCGCGTGTCGATGAATATTCAGACCTTCGGAAAGGCCAAGAAGTCATTCTGAATATCGCGCGTTTCTCTCGACCCGCGCCGTTTCCAAGAGATGGATTTCGAACTAAGTACACGGAAAATACGGGTTAGTCTTAGCAACAAAAACATTGTTGACGCAATGGACTGGAAAAGCGCTCGGACAGTTAGATGGTTAAATCGATTGGGTGAAGTACTTTGAGTTTATTCGTTACGCTAACTTACATGTCGCACTGACCCTTTGGCCTACACGATATTTGCCAATTGCGCGAGCTATCATGTAATACGCAAGAAATTCGGTTGGTCGGTCGGTTGCGGACACATTAGAAGTTAGATTAGCTTAGCGAAGTGCGGGTCCGGAGTCACAGGAGGAGAAGCCTAGGGGCGTTGAAGGTACAAACCCTCACGGGTTTATACCTCCTAATTGGAATTGAACAAAATCTCTCTCGTACGAATCAGTTCGTGCTGAGTGAAAAAGCAATGTACAAGTTTCGATTTTGCGTCATTATTGACGTGGTTTTCCTAATTGAGTTCAACTTTGAACTTAGAAGCGATAGACTTGTCGTCACGGAATGTCGGAACGTTCACGTAGTCATTATACTCCACCAGGAATACGTCAATAGTGACTTGAATCTCGGAAACCACAGAGCCGACGTACCGGAACCTCCTAGTGTCGTCGGAGAACGGTGCACCCCAGAGGGACTGCATCAAAAGTAACTTAAACTACGAAAGCTACGTTAACGGCTTCCTGAAAGTTTGGATCGTCCTCGTGGCTCCATGCTCTCCTTTATAATTGTTTTTTTTTTTTTTATTCGGTATATATGTTTTTCCTTTAATGGTGTAGTCAATCAATCTCAACAGAATAAGTACCGTTGATAAGAGATTGTATTTGTTGCCACTACATTTTTTACTGACCTGAACATGTGCACAATTACATTTTCTGCGATATATAAGTGCGCAAACAAAATTGTGCACAAATATTTTTTTTTGTAGAACGAAATTGTGCACAAACCAAAGAGAATACAAAAATAACAAATAATCGTAGGAGCATTTTTCATTCGATACTTCACTCAACATTGTTCGTTATTCGGTGTGTATGGAATTCAGTTGGACGGTCGAAAAAAATATCTGGAACGGATTATGAATTTAGCCTCGTACATATTTCTATTTTATTAGGCTGGAGAATTGCAAACTCTCGGCAGCGCGCTCTGATTTACCATAAGAGTTTACATACGAAGAAACGAAGGTTATACGGTGGAGTGTTAGCTATAGTTCAAGCTCTGTACCTTGCAGCACGTAGTACACAACAGCGGTATAGACGATGGGCATGCACCGAACGAAGAGCGAAGAGCTTCTCTGCTCCTATCCTTTCGTTTCTCAAGTGCAGTCAACACACACAATTTGCATCCCGCTGGGAAGCTCCTCTCAATCTCCACGACTCTGTCTACCTTTCACGCGTTTTGCTTGCTGGCTCTGCCTCGATATCCCGACAGATATGCGCGTCTATTCATCGAAGCCAATAGTTCGTCCGCGAGTCGATCAGACTTCCTATTGATGAAAAACGTGGCATATGTCGCGCCTCTCGGCGCGCTGCTGCGTCTGACGCGCGTTGACATGTACCACTTTTTTCTTCACTTCGTTTCCATCCTTGAGCCGTAGAATAACCGTTCTTCTGCACGATTATTTTTTTTAATTTTATCATCACATATACGAATATGTGCGACTTTTACATATCGACGGTAATCCATGTTGCGAGTGTCCCAGATTTTTAAAAAATGTCCTTCGCTTTCAGCAGTGTATACTGTTCGAAATTTCAACAATTTTTACTGTCAATTTTCGATATTGGATTGAATCTAATATTGGATTGCGGACAGTTGGGCAACAATTGGGGAACAAACAGTTGGGTAAAAGTAAGGTTCAATTATATTAAGAACACGACCTCATTAACGTCTTTAGGAAACTGTACATCCATTTTAATATACTGTGTATCAACTAATACGACTGTTGCAACGAATGGAGCAGAATTAAACAAAAATTTCTCGTTATAATCCCGCTTTCCGCACATGCATAGTACGACTCGATACGTCTGCTAATTACAGACGCGCGAAAACGGTTTACGTAACTCTGATCTCGTTGTTACGATAAATCACGTAATCGAGTGATAGATGTAATTTGATTTCACAATTAAAATTAATATGCGTATGGGTGCGTGCGTGCGGCAGCCTCGGCTTAAATGCCTTGGTATGTGGCACGGGTAGGAGTTGATGTAATGCCGGTCGATTCCTTGATATAATCGGTCCGAAATGATCAAAGATTATTCCTAGAAACGCTTTCGCAGGGGAGACGGATATATCTGAGACGTGGGGCCATAACGCAGGCGTTATTTTAAATAGTGGTGTTTAGATTCCTTGCATGGCAAAGTCCCAATCCAAGAAAAATTCGTTCCTGTTTCAGCTTCTTATAAAAAAAAAAAAACAGCAGTGCTTTAGCAGCGTGGAATCCACTGAACTGTAGTTGAACCAAATGAAAGAGCTTTTCAAAGCCGTCATCAAGCGGCATGATTTAATTCGCGGTCCCTGAAATGTCGTGGGGGCCGTGAGTTAGAACTTGGAAATTAAAGCGAAGATTCTCTCCGGTTTCTCCCTGTTTCCTCCCTCCTTGTCCCTCTCTCCTGGCGAAACGGCGAAACGCCGCGGTCGCAGTTAGCATTCACGGCCAATAGGCTGCTACCGGCATATCTAGGAAGGCTGTAATGGCTACGTGTGTGTAGGAGGAGGGAAGCTCTACCTACTATAACGGACCGAATGAATGAGAGTGTCAGCCACATTGCTGGCATAAATATGAGTTATGGATATGCGACGAGAGTGCCGTTAACATACACCGAACGAAAAGCCTCTACCCTGGGCTTACCTAACGTACCATCTCGTACATCAAGCCCCTCCGGCCTCTCGCGCATTCTTGTCCTTATATACTACAAGACTAGATATTAATATAGTAGAATAAAACCACCATCAGCCCGGACTCCGAATGTCAAGTGCACACTATTGTCGGGGGCGCGTGTGAGAATTCCTTTTAGAATTAATTGTAAATACCTGTCGAACAGGTGTGTGGCTCTCTTCATCTTCACGTGATTTCATTTGTTTATATTTATTTATATACGCTGCAGCTTTTCCACTACTTATCTCGTTTTCGTTGTTGACGAACTCCTCTTTGCCTTCTTGTCCTTATATACTACAAAACTAGATATTAATATAGTAGAATAAAACCACCATCAGCCCGGACTCCGAATGTCAAGTGGGCGCATGTAAGAATTTCTTTTAGAATTAATTGTAAATACCTGTCGAACAGGTGTGTGGCTCTCTTCATCTTCACGTGATTTCATTTGTTTATATTTATTTATATACCCTGCAGTTTTTCCACTACTTATCTCGTTTTCGTTGTTGACGACCTCCTCTTTGCCTTCTTGTCCTTATATACTACAAGAATATATAATAGATATTAATATAGTAAAATAAAACCACCATCAGCCCAGACTCCGAATGTCAAGTGCACGCTATTGTCGTGGGCGCGTGTGAGAATTCCTTTTAGAATTAATTGTAAATACCTGTCGAACAGGTGTCTCGCTCTCTTCATCTTCACGTGATATCATTTGTTTATATTTATTTATATACGCTGCAGCTTTTCCACTACTTATCTCGTTTTCGTTGTTGACGACCTCCTCTTTGCCTCTGCTGATGCTGCTGCTGCTGTTGGTTCACAACTTCCCCATTGAAAATGGCAAAGTTAGGAGTGAGACCGTAGACGATTATTGATGAACTTTTAACTGGGAATTTCGTATTCTCGATCAGCACCCTCGGCAAGTTTTGTGCTGTACGCCCCCTCGACGTCTTTGCTTTCTTTTACTTCTTCTTCTTCTTCAACTTCTTCTTCTTCTTCTTCTTCTTCTTCGTCGTCGTCTTTTTTTTTTCTACGAGCTCCCCTCTGCCGTCATTGCCGCGTGTCGACGTGTTCTCGCTACGCCACTTAAAAAGTCTGATCCCTCGCTGCGCGACTTCTTTCGTCCCAACACTTCAGGCACTCTCCATCTCCTTCCCTCTCTCGTTATCTATAGCTGTATGTATGTATAAATTTCTCAGGCGATTCTCGAGCAGTCCGCGCGACGAAGCACCCGCGGAGAGAGAGCTACTTCGACTTTTTTCGACCCAGTGAACACTGCCACTCACAGCGGGTTTTAGGACGATTAAAGGATTTTGAAAGCCTGGGGGGGTTTGGAGAACTATACCAGCATATATATATATATATGTGCATATCTATAGGATTACTTCTTGGGACTTATTTTTCACACGTTTCCAGTAGAGACAGCGGCGTAGACGCTCCACAGGGAGAGAGCAATTACATCGATGCAACAACGATTAAATAACAATATTTATATTTTAATATTTCGTACGAGTTCTTATTATCAACAAATTACATAATAACTATATTTTTCTAAAAATTGAACGACTTAAGAATTTTTTTCATTATCATTTTCGCGACAGAAATAATTATTCTTGAATGCACAAACACGTAGGATATATTTTTGACAAAGTTCAAGCTAATCCTTATGCAGTCTTTGCAATCTCGAGGTATCTTATCGTCTCGTAGCGCTTTGTGCAAATCCGAAGAACCGTGATAACGAATGTCAAGTGCGCGAGATCTGTTCCGACAAACCGCGCGGCCCCGTTTTCTCGGTTCCCGATTGCTTGTAAACTTATTAGCGTTTTTCAAAAACTTCGTTATGCAATATTTGACAGAATTGCGATACAGCTCGGCAACTCCTTTAAATCGTCGCTGATATAAATATATATATATCTACGCAGTGGATTGTTCGCCAGACCCTCGTGTGACTTCTTCACCTATCTTGACCGTCGTATATTTCGGAGCGTTTCTCGCGTCTTGTCTCCGTGTCTCGTTCTTGGTCAGTATCGTCAGTACAAAGCCAACCAGTAGTGCCCCGCAGAGACAAATGTGCACTCCCAAATCGCCGTACGTCTCCATTAACACGCCCGATATCAGCACGAGAATGATACCGTATATGTTGTTCGCCACATTTAGAATACCCGTCGCTATGGACTCGGATTCTGGATAAGTGTATTCCGCGCACATCTCGTATCCGAGTGCCAGGTAACCCGACATGAATATTCTGTGCAATTGAAAAGTTTATTGAAGCGCAATAAGAAATCTGGCTGAGCGATATGATATATTATTAATCGGATCGGATATACCAATATATCTATATATATATATGTATGTATGTAGATTGGGTATATCACAGAAGCAAAAGCTTCGACATCCTTTATTCAGATGACAGGGTCGACATCGTTACCAATTCTTCATAGCGTATATTAAACTTACCCGAGAAATGTCGCTGCAAAGTACACCATCCTCTTGGCCTCGCACCACATCGCAATTGCAAAAAATATCTGTCCTAGCAATGTCAGGAGGTATACCGTGACTGTCGTTCCTCTGAAAGAGTAATGAAATTTTGAGTTTTTACGTAAAATATCACCTCAAATCTATATACATATGTATATATATATTTATATAATTATATAAATATTAATATATGTATATTTTGGCGTAGTAAGAACAAATTGTGTGTGTGTTTTTTTGTAATCTCGAAACTATGTATATTAATATAAATATAATATACATAGTTTCGAGTTATGCATTAACATTTGATTACGGATAAAAAAAGCACACACACGCACAATTTGTTCTTGCCACACCAAAATATATATAATTGGAGACATACTCACTTGAACTTTTGGGTCTTGTCGAGTATAATTCCAAATGCCACGGATCCTACCATCCCCATTACAATTATAGCGAGACCCAGCTCGCCTGCTTCTTTCTCGCCGTTCTTGAAAACCATCGTTGAAAATCAGTTAGACGCTTACAAAGTAACAGCAGTCTTTTATTCGTAGAATCACCTTGAAATGCGAGAGGTAGATTTGGTTGAGCAACGTGCTCACCGCGTTCAGAACTCCAACGTTCAAGCCGTACGAGTTGCAGAGTATCAAGTAGCTCTTGTTTTTCGAAAGACGCTTGATAGGCTCGACGAAGCTCTCGTTGTTACCGCACTTGTTCTCGCGTTGAAGGGCTCGCGTGTGACTCGGTGGTAATCGCGGTTCATCCTTAAATACTACCGTACCATTTGTTATGCTAATCCAAAATTTCATTCGTATGATGTGTCAAGGATAATTACGTATTACAACGAGTACAGTGGCAATGCTACTGATTATCGCCACAGCCCAGAAGAGGGTCGACAGATCGGCACCGATATCTTCCAAATTCGCATGATTTCGGACGACTAGCGGTGTGACGAGAAATCCGATGGCGATACCCAACTGATTGCCGAAGATTCCGAGTGACGTAGCCGTGGATAGCTGGTCAGAGTCGAACCATTGGGCGGACAGCCGTCCAGGTGTCGTCAGCACAAGAACCTGAGTAGCCGCGACGAAGGACTGTCCAAGAAAAGTCAACCAAAATCTATCAGGCCGAACGGAAAATACCTTGATCCACGAACCCATGCAGCACACCGAACATCCCAATATCGTTGTCCATCTCAGGCCTATAATCTCCGCGACATAGGAACCAGGAACAACCAGAATCACGTAATAGAGCATGTACGACATTGCCGTCCAGTCGACCGCCAACGATGATACTCCGTAATATCTAAAATATATAAGGTTCAAGGTGAAGTATCAATGGAATTAGTTGTATCGAAACTGGAGCTGCCCGAACAATCGTCAATTTTAAATCGAGTACAATGGGAAAAGTTCTTTACTGGGTCAGCCAGTAAGACATGGTAACAGGCCGAGGACTGTTCTCTTTGGTGCTGGACTAACAAATGCTTTTCCTAGGCCAGCAAATGTGTCTCCTGGACTTACGAATATGCTAGACTGGAAAACAAGGATTTCCTGTCTCGGTTATACGGTGTAATGACTTTTCTCCAGGTACCTTTGTACACCTGACTAGCCCTGCACTGTATCAATAATTCACAGTTAAAGTAAATGCTCGGATCGCACATTGCCACTATTTCTGGGCTACGTTCCGAAAACCAAACACATTGCCATCCGTATTGTTTACATTGTCACGAATTTTTATACACTTACAAGCGTATCCCAATTACGTATCGGTACCATGGATAAGCAACTCGCTTGAAAGTGGCAAGTTTCAGGTGTGTTCAAATTTTCTTGTTCCAATCCGCAAACTGAGAAATTTCGTACACGATATCACGGGAACAAATTCATTTCGGGCAGTTTGAATATATATCTTTTTTTTACTGGGGTAGTATAGTGTAATTGCGTTTTGTATTAATGTAAAGAAAAAGTTTAATAAAAGATGCGGCTCGTTTGTTAAGGAGGTTGGATCACGGCATTTTTGCCAGGTGGTGCGCAGTAAGGCGGGTTGATGCGCCGGTTGCTAGAAAGGTAGTGTGCAAGAGAGAGAGAGAGAGAGAGAGAGAGAGAGAGATCTGTGACGCGCGATCGTTGGCGTGCATTGCTGTACGATTCGAGCAGTGTTGTCTTTATTGTCGGCAACGGGACCGTAAAAATTCCTTTCAAAAATACAAATATTAATTTGATTTTGTTATCAAAAATTTTTTTATCATTCTCAGTGTACTTTCAAGCATAGCGTTGGATGTTCATATAATTAACGTGAAATTTGACCGGGAGATGTGATTTTTTCTCGACGAACTTTTTCCAGAAATATGATCGCATTTTTAGTACCTTGCGTTGGGTATCTAAATTGCCCTTAATGAGATTGCTTCGTACCTTGATACTATATTGGATATGATGGAATATTGGACCCACTGGTATGTCGATATGGCCGAATACACGATGAATAAGGACAAAACAAGCCATCTCGTTTTGTAAACCTTCAAATATATTTCCTTTTCATTTATATCCACGCCCGATTGATCAGTCTTCTCGTTGAATGGTACTATTTTTGACGAATCGACACTCGTAGTCAGGCTTTCACCCTTTTCACCGTCCTTGTTCATTGCAATGGCGGATTATTCCCCGGATCCGGCAGGACTTATACTTGTCGTCGGGTCTCGCTCACTGGCATCCCTCACGTTTGCCCACTTGCGAACTCTCCCAAATCCATTGAACAAATTAATTAGATAGAAGAAGAGTGGGTGACTGAAGATACGAATGCGAGGAAGCTACAACTTCGAATAAAACGGGAATTGTCTTCGGAGGAGATGGAAAGAGGGAGCTTCACGCTGGCCGCTTATCAGGCGACCGATGACGCTGAAAATCGTCGTATTTGCTGAATAATCCTTGCTATTCCTTGTTTGTTTTAGACTTTCAAACGGCCCGCGGATCTTTTCTAACATTAGCCCGTATTTCTTCACGGCTCCTCATTGAAACTGTTGATAAGACTATTTTCTGTACGACAATTGTCTTTGCTGACAATCATAATCCTCTGGAGAATTCTTTAACGGTACAAAAATCAATAGCCTTAATGAACATTTTCGTTAATAGTTTAAGCGGTGTCGAGACTGTGTCTGAAGAGCTTCGTATGTTTAAATTTCAATGTTTAACCTGGATTTGTTTATCACGCCTCGTAGACGCCACGATACGGTTAACATATTTTTACTTGTGCTCTTTCGAAAGAGGCGGGCAACCGATGTGCCGGCAAAAAAAGTACCAAGTTCTTTGGGTCATTGCCGTGAAGCACATTTGCGGTGTATAAAACGCAAATTCAAATTCAAAAACAATTTTGCGTATTTTTTGAGGCGAATCGCATTTGCATGTGATGGACAAACCCGGATTGTATTACTGAGAGGCTTCTTTTTTGTAATGGCAGATAAGCCGACGACAATATTACCACAAGTATTACCAAAACATATAATTATATAAATAATCGTGTGTGAATATCGGTAAAGTGTCGAGAGGTGGCCAAAACCGGTACTTTCACCCTATATCTAATTCTGCAATTTATCGATACGCGATATCATTGTTTTGTGCACTATCAACAGTATAAATACAATTAATATACATTACAGCATTACGTTTCCGGGTTTACTTCGGCGAGGGTGCTGTAAGTGCGCAAATCCGATACGCTTAGTGCGACGCTGTATTTGACGGACGTAATAACAATCATCAAACGACAGACATCGGATCTAACCGGAGAACGTTGGTTCTGTCTATAATCTATCCTGTCGCGATCAAACTGCAACGAGGCAGTTGCAGTTGGAGTTGCATCGGTAATCGGGGACTCGGCTTCTCTGTGTTAGCTTCGAATCATATGTCCGCATGAACCACGTGACGTTCTACCTTCCTGTATACCCTACGCATATACCGAACGAATAGATCACAACAAATACGTAGGCGTTTCGATGTGATCGTAGTTACGAAACGTGCTTGCAATTATTCGATCGAGAGAAGTGTGTGTCGGCTTGTATTACGGCACTGGGCCGTACACATACACTGTACAAGATATATAGCATGTACCATATATATATATATACAGTATACAGTCCGCACGCATCTCATTGATCTCATCGTGCAGAAGCGTATCCTCTCCCTCGACTTACGTATGTATATGCATATCGAGTTATGGGACTGCTATGCCATTATAATTACAGAGCTACGTGAATACCGGCACACGCACCGAAGGCGGAACTCTGGTTTGGAATATTGGCTACGGAATAGTGTATAACGAAGAGAATGATCGGTTTCCGGGTTTTTTCATTGATCTCATCGTGCAGAAGCGTATGCTCTCCCTCGACTTACGTGAATACTCGACACTTACTTACACTTACGTGAGCTACGTGAATACCGGCACACGCACCGAAGGCGGAACTCTGGTTTGGAATATTGGCCACGGAATAGTGTATAACGAAGAGAATGATCGGTTTCCGGGTTTTTTCATTGATCTCATCGTGCAGAAGCGTATCCTCTCCCTCGACTTACGTGAATAGTCGACACTTACTTACACTTACGTGAGCTACGTGAATACCGGCACACGCACCGAAGGCGGAACTCTGGTTTGGAATATTGGCTACGGAATAGTGTATAACGAAGAGAATGATCGGTTTCCGGGTTCATTGGACGCGAAGGTTTGGTCTCTCGTTAGCTACTCCACTCCACCTCCTTTCGCTGTATTACTTGCCTCTGCAGATTCGTCACCTTTGTCGCAATCGCCGTAGTTGCAGTTGCACATTGACTCCGCTGGACCGGGAGGCTGTGCGATCGCCCACGTCTCCGAACTTACTCTTGGTGCTCCGATATCGATATGCCAGGGTGACTAATTAAATTCTCGATGAAGTCGGTCAGAGTTCACTCGATTGGCTCCAGCCGACCTATCCCTTTGCTACCTCAATACGTATATACATGCGCGCCGTATTCACACACAACGCTACAGTTGATCCTCTTTAAATTTAAAGTTACTACTCGCTTTTCTTCCCTCTGTCGCTCTTTCCTCTTATTTCAGAGACTCGAGTTTGCTTTCCGCTCGTTTCCTACCTCCCGCGAACTTTCCACTCGTCCCCTTGTACCTTAACGTACAGTTCGCGAACTCTTATATCATAGTAAAAGCTTTGGGAACGCTATACGAGAAACGATCATCTTTCACTGAGCGCGGGTGCACGGCTTCAATAGGAAACGAGGCGGCGAAGACCGAGACCCCCGCCAATAACCCACTACTTCTATTTCGCAAGGATCACCACGTGCAACGGAAATCATTTCATTGTTCGAGAGATTAGATTACGTGGCTGGCGCGCCACCCTCCGAGAGGAGAGCCTCGCGATAGGCCTAATCACGCGTGTCTATTCGACGAAAAACTTAATTACATCAAGTTGTTAATGTGGAACTCGATTAAAGTGATTCGCACGATAGATCTGCGTTTTATCACAATGCATTATACATATTTAAATGTGTATTGTATTTTTTTTTTTCATATTTTTCTGTGAGGTATCAGGAGAAGTGATGATCGGCGATTGAATTTTAATACCAAGACTAGGATTTGAATGTAGAAGGCGTTTTTTGGAGTTTGGACAGTGAAAACGTGTATTTGCATTAAAATTGACGAGTCAATTTCCTTTGGATTGCAATACTTTCTCTATCTACACACCTCATTTGCAATGAGAAAGTGAGAAATAATATTTATTATTATTTGAATAATAATGGTCAATAAAAGAGTTCCTCAATATGCGTGTGTACGATGGAAATCACACAAATTTGGGACGAATTTGTATTTCGTAACTGGAGTATACTTTTTTCTTTAAGCAATGGCTAATAAAAAAAGGTTTACGAGCATCGTCATCGTAATGTCTTCGAATGATGTTGCACTCCGCCAGAATAGTTCTATATTCTTGCTACTATTCTTATATGTATCCTTATTCTATTCTTACGATATTCTTCTATGTCCGTGAGTTTTTTTTTTATTTATGAACAAACAGTAGTTGAAATCTTCACGGTTCGTATGGTGTATGGATCTACTTGTCGCGTTTCCTTTTAGCATTGCCAGCCTTTCATTCCATTGTATATAAACATATATATATATATATTTATATGTATTTGCATGCATGTATATCGTTGAGTCGAACTACCGTAGGGTTCTCGTTTATGCGAAGTGCGAGAACCGAACGGGGCGGAACAGCGGCAGAGCCGGAAGAGGAAGAAGAAGACTGGCCAAGTTCCAACTCCATTTGAAAAACAACTCTCGGGCTTTCACAGATCAAGTGGGCTCGGGCCAGCCCTTCAACCCATTCCGAAACAAAATCCTGCGTTCCCTGATAGAGTGCATCGCGGCCCGCCAGAATTTGTGCTGCAGTCACTTATGCGGATGAGCGAGGAAAGCGAAGAAGCCGCGATTGCGGGAGCACATAGCCGAAGAAGGAAACTAGCGCGGAAAATTGATTCGAGGCGGTGGCGCGATAATGCAGAAATAAAATCGCGCCGACGTATGTACTTTCTTTTATTCTTTCTCTCTATATCACGATTGTTCACTCAGCCAAACTCGACACGGACGACTTGAGAGGAATTGCCCACGATTTATCAGAATATAAATTCTCGATTGCGGTTCCATGCATATTCTTTACTGCTGTAGGGGACAACCGACGTCATTGGACCAGTTGCACTAATGGGCCATCCGCATTTCTCACTAATGCAATTACGAATAAGATCAACGGTCCAGTTTCTGACGTCTTGAGAATCGCGGCTGGTGATAACGCGTAGAAAGTAGTAGTAGTAATTGCATTTTATTGACATTTGGCCGAGGTCCTTCAGCCTGGATCGGTTTTTCTATTATTTACGAACGCGTGAGATTATAAAACGTCCAAAAAAAAAGCTGTGACGTGAGTATCGAGGCCCTTTCAATGAGATTTATCTGGTATCGAAGGTCAATCGTCGAGAGATAATGAAGAAATCATTGCTTCAATTATGGTTGTCTACTACCAACGTCACCGACAGTATCCAATAGTCCATGTCGAGGTTTCTGAAACTGCAACATGACGTAAATTCCCCGACGCATTTACTGACCTCGAGAAATTATGGGAAGAACTAATTGGTGTATACATGAAATCTTACGTATCAGCTCCATAGTGTAGCGTATTTAATACCTACTTATTTTCTGTCAATCTAGCAACTGGCGAGCTATGATATAAAATGCAGAAGTCGATGTTCCCTCGGAGAGTTCTCAATTGCAAGCTCATCATTTCACACGGTCGCTTGGGAATTTTCGAAAGTGTTTGTCTGATATGTTTCTTAATATTTTTCATTTTAGTACATTTTTTAAAATGCATTGCACACATAAACACACTTGCGCGTGACCCACCGTGATAACGTGAAGAGTTATCTTTCTTCCATTGTCGTAGAAAGCTCTCGCCATGGCAAAATCTCAATGGAAATGTTCAAACAATCAAAACTCTGCAAAAAAAAATCGTAGAGACCTCGGGGATGTCGCGTTGTTTTCGTCTCGGGAAGCCCTTTCGAACGAGCACCCACTCGACCCCCATTGAAAAATTTTTTGCCCCCGCCCTCCCACCCCCCGACCCCGGGGGTGTGGAGATGGGTGTTTTTGTGGTTGAATAGTAGATATAGTGATAGGAATCGACCGTTGTAAGAATGGTATAGGTAAGGTAGGAGTCGACGATAGCGGTCAGTATTAGTAGATGTTTTCGCTAAAATTCCATCTACTAATACTGACCGCTATCGTCGAATAGTAGACTTTGTGATTCCATTGTACCCCTACAAATTTCAATCCAACATTTCACACCATTCAAAGATGATTTAGATCGCCCGGAACTTTTGGTAGGCAGTGAACGGCACATATATGCCAGTAATACAAAAATTCAATGATGATGAACCATGTGGGACAGTTTGCAATCTCGCTATATACTCCCTTGAGTTTTACAGAAAAGCTGTTTGAAGATAATACTCGCCACCTCCAAAGCGAGATTATCACGCATGATATATCGAATTATGGAGAAAGTTGGAAAATTAGAAATGGGGATATCGGAAATTGCACTGTACTGTAGTACAGCGTACTTGTATATGGGCACCCTATACGTAATATATAGAAGTAGATAAATATGTGCGCGTGTATAGGACATCAACGAATCCAGTAACCACGTATACGCCGAGACGCGGGGGCGCGGTGCACCGACACCGATAACTTCTCGCCCCCGCCTTTCAATCTTATTCCGGCACAAGAGAGCGTGGAAGGAAACGAGAGAGGTAGAGGAATTCCAACTCCACGAGTAGGTATATCCTTGGGTAGAAGCAGCCGCCGTGTGCCCACGGTTCGGTACCGCCTACGCCGTTTCTCTGCTCCGAAGCAGTGGAATAAGCTCGGAAGTTGGACTTGGAGACGTAGCTGCTGAGGGGCCACCGTGAGTGCGGAGAAGGCGCGGGGTTCTTACGTACACCGTGGCGTAAGACAGACATCTTGAATATATCCTGACGCTTCAAGGTTCGACGTCGTGTTCTCGTCGACTCGCCCGAAAATTCGCGGTGTGTGCGAGTATCCGATCCCCGGATCGGATACGGGTATCCACCAATCTGAAAGATCAGGCCAACCTCCTCTTCGTTCCTCCTTAGCCGTCTCTTCTTCTCGCCGCGTGTCTCTTCGCCGCTTTCCTCCCTGTTCTCGTATTTCCGCACGAACGTGCGCAGATTTATCAAAGTGCAACGTACCTTTCGGAAAAAGGGACGCGAATCACCCGCACTCGCGACTAGGGCGACACTATTTTACTCTCTGGCTTTCCATTTTCGGTCGCAACCATAAATATCCTTCTGTGCGATCGAACAATCGATCGCATGAAGAATCAAGCCTGCGAAGAATAAGTGAGTGTACGAAATTTGAGCAGAGATCATTCGTATTAAACGAATACTCCAGACCTTCAAAAATTGAAAAATCATTTTCATTTCTATTTTTATTTCTCACACCGTGTCAAACTAATATACACAAGTGCCAAGTATATTATACAAAATTTGGGGATTCTGAATTTCGTTACCTCGCTGACGTGGTAGTTGTGATAAATTCAATTGCCAAGGCTATATTTGATTTTTTTTTAAATTATTTTGAGAATAAAATCAATATTCCATTTCGATCAATTTGATCGACCATGTTTAAACAATCAGCGTTGATCGTACCTTTCCGAATGAGTTATAAAAATTCACGGTATTAGTTTGAATGCTCCAGCATGTGACATTGACAACTGTCAATGCCAATTAAGCTTTTTACAATATTTTTTTCACGTCGGTAATAATGTCATGGAAAAAAATGTTTGGTTGGAAAAAAATACGTGGTTCCATTTACAAAAGGGGAAGTAATGCAATTGATTTTGGCTTCCTCGTAGGGGAAGCTTTGTAGTGAGTAAAATTGAATGAAGAGGCAATGTGCAAGGTTTTGAATGGCCCCATTAAATTTTGAAAAGACAACCTGAAATATCAGGCCCCGATTTTAGAGTTATATTGAAATACCTTTCATGAGGTGTGCACTAAAGCCCAATAGGATTCCCTGTTATCTTTGGATATCCCTGTTCCTCTCCGGGCTACGAGAAAAGCGCGTTTCAAGGTAGGATTGAATGTAGTTGAGAGTAAAAAAAAATGTCTGCTGCATTCCGGTTAATCCGTTAATCGATAAAACGGTATTGCACTCTTCGTATAGATCGACAGAACTCGAGGAATATTTATATTTTTTTACTCAGTCTCTACCACAGGAACATGGCATTCTTGATCGGCTTTTCAGATCAACTCATTACCATCTGTCATGGCAAATGAAAAAAACTACTAACAACTGTAAAAATAAAAGGTGCAGTTAAAAACAGTTAAGAATATGTCATTCGATATGACGGATAACGATGATTGACGTATTTATAAATGTACCTGTGGGTATCGAGCTCGAATGGAAGACTGATTTTCAATAATATATCGACAATCTGTTGGGTAAAAGCTTCTTCTGTTTTAGCATATGATTCAATCTGTTTGATCTGTCATATCTGAGAGTAGCAAATAAAGAAATAAATATTATCCATATTTATAAATATACTTATTTATAATACGTATTTATAAATATACATATTTATGAATATACTTATTTATAATACGTATTTATAAATATACATATTTATGAATATACTTGTGGGTATCAAGCTCGAATGGAAGACTGATTTTCAATAATACATCGACAATCTGTTTTGTAAAAGCTTCTTCTGTTTTAGCATATGATTCAATCTGTTTGATCTATCATATCTGAGAGTAGCAAATAAATAAAGAAATAATAAAAATCACATAGGAAAAACAGGCATTGGAAAATAAAAGTTTGGAATTCTTTAATTATTCCAGCTCGATTATTTGACAGAGGATTTTCGGAATGTATTTGTACGGATCGAATTAGGATTTAGCTGAAAGCAAGTTCAATGGTTTTGAGAATTTATATTGTAAGCCCGGGGGGCACGCGGAAGCGTCGAGCAATTTCAAAACGGAAATGTCAGCGACAAACAGGATTGCCGGTTCGAAGAAAATTGAACTATAACGAGGGGCTGGGGGTAAATGGGCCGAACGCGGCTCTACCATCACCGACAGATCCAACCGAGGACAATTCGTCGATCCTGGAACAATTCAAACCAGCAGCATCGCTAATCGTATACCAGTGTACCTGTTATAACTTGGATTCTTCATTAGGTAGAAAGAGGAAGGGAGCTTAATATCGTGTCACCGGGCGATATTAGCCAGACATTGCGAACTACAATGCTCCTATTCGTAGAGTTGGAATCAAACGAACAGAGCTAACAAATGATCGTTTATCGATGTCCCTATAAAAGGGCCCTAATAGGAAAGGTGGGTGCACCCAGTTCCTCCATCAGTTGCATTATCAATTTACGACCAAGTCATGCTTAACAATTTTTGTCTAATGGTGTCTACCCCCTCGGCATTAAATCAAAGTCACATTTTAACTCAGTTTACAGCCGGACTCTCTGGTGCTAAACACATACAAATAATAAAAACAAGTTGACATAACAATGAAAAACAGAAAAGAAAAATCTAATACAGACTTAGCCTACAACATCAGAGAGGACAATTGACAGAGCGAAATTCAAATAATACAACACGCAATCAACCATAACAAAAATATGAGATCACAAACTCAACTCTCATACGAAATGAATATACTTCTGAAGAGGCCCTGATCAGGGCGAAACGTAAAAGCATAAAAACATAAAACAAGAAGCCGTCATTCGCAAAAGCGTCTCACTTAAATTTTATTGTAAGGGCAAACAATAATAAATCATTACTTACGTGTAAAGAAATATATATTCCGACGTATCCCTTATATACGTTTTTTATATATTTTTACAACATCTATAAATATATTCGCGGATATACTTTCCACCATGGGAGCCACCGCGATGCGAGTGAGTTAATCGTACAAAAAACAATGGATTGTACGTTTTGTTGTACGAAAAATACGTCTTTGTGGATAGCGAGACGCCTTGAACGTTTTTTTTTTTATATTATTTTTACATAAAGCGCGGTTGGTGAAATGAGTAAGTGGATATATAGACCTAGACGCCGGTAGAGGGCCATACTTCGTATCATCATCGTGATAAATCATTTCTCACGTGTGTACAGAATATGCACTTGCATCGCAGTATTATTTTATGACCTTTCAACTGTCATATACACATGACGGATATGTATTAGTACACACATCCGCACTTATATAAGAAACATATATTCCGACGTATCCCTTATATACTTTTTTATATATTTTTACAACATCTAGAAATATATTCGCGGATATACTTTCCACCATGGGAGCCACCGCGATGCGAGTTAATCGTACAAGAAACAATGGATTGTACGTTTTGTTGTACAAAAAATACGTCTTTGTGTATAGCGAGACGCCTTGAACGTTTTTTTTTTAATATTATTTTTACATAAAGCGCGGTTGGTGAAATGAGTAAGTGGATATATAGACCTAGACGCCGGTAGAGGGCCATACTTCATATCATGATCGCGCAGCCGATGCAAGCTTATGTCGTTCTCACGCCACCTACCGCAGGCGTGCTATAACTGTAACCCCGACGACAAGGCAGAGTGGGAAGGGGACAGGTTTGAGTACAGCGAAGGAGTAACTCGCGCAGCCCGTGAAAACCCGAAAGCTCCCAAAGGATATAAGCAATGTGCGGAAAGGGTGAGCACAGACGTCCCTCTGCACTTGACATACTCTGATAGGAGGCGAGTATAGGATTCGATTTACCGCCAACACGCGGTTGTACACCACGACGGCGGCAGCCGCAGCAACCCCTTCTGCAATCCTGATGTCATAAGAAATTTCACCGCTTCCATAATGCAGAATATACACTATACGGGTGATTCTCCTAAAATAGTCCCTTTCCATGTACCTACTCTTTCTCATAACGACTAATCTCTCATTTTCTTAAATTCAATATCCCGTTTTTTCTGCGTTTAATTCCTAAAAGTGATTCCCCTGAGGTATACCTCTCACATTAATGCGCATTTTTATAGTCTATAAGGATACATAGAAAAATATATGCTTTATGTTAAAAATATGCATATTTGCTGAAACTGTAATGTACTATTTATATTATTTCCCTGAAATTAAAAATATATATATATATTGCAGATGCTCAATAACGTAACGTAAAACTTTGTACTTGGGTTGTTCGGTTATTTTGCTGATTCTATGGAAATGAGGGAATATTTACGAGAATAGACAGCTTTAGTGGTCTTCTTTCATTTTTCACAGATTTCTTTCATCGATCAAATCAAACTTCATACGCCGTACTAAAGAGCGTCGGTGTAAAAAATAGTGCTGTATTGTGAGCTCGCCGCACGGGACACAAGGCACTGCAAGTGAACGCATATTGACGATACCATCGATCGGTGGGATCACGTCACTGGAAGGGCCTTAGGGCCGTGTGACTATGAGTAATGAGATGATACTCGACTGAGTATTAGCAACCACTCCGGACACTACTATATTGCTCCTCCGACTCTAACGTTCAGTGCACGTAGATTGCACAACTGCATACTCTATACGTTCTCACGAATTCAGGGGGATATTGCGGAGGCGCCGATCCTCTGGAAGGGGGACTCCTCAATTCGGATTATTTCACATATTGATGTACGTGCTGAACAGGTCTTCCGGAAATTTGCTATTCGCACATGCGTTCCACATTGTCGTAATGGCGACGCAATTGGACCTTACCATCATACGTAAAGCTTGTTATTTCCACCCTAATTAGGCTGCGCCTAGGGTAAACGATAGGTGGCAGATTCATTTTACTATCTTGTAGCATGAACGGCCATACGAAACGCTCTTAAACTTCAATAGTAATATACTAATTTCTAATTTCATACCCTCGCACATTTGTTTAAATCGGATATTCGAGCCACTACAAATTGGCACATTTTTAATTGAAAAATTGAATAAGTCACGATTTTTATTTCTCCCGAAGATATAATTTACCTTGAATTAATTTTAAATATGAATATCGCACTCAATGAAAAAAATCACTGTATTGACATTTCCTCCAGAGCATTTTACTTGTGGTAGAGATATCAGGGTACTGAAAGAAGGTACTGTGAAGTAGTTTAAGGTAAGAGACCTTTCGACGTAGGACGAAAGTCAATAGCCCGTTGGTATAGGTATTAACGGGATCTCCCTCGTACACTGCGAGACGGAATAACGAGTTAATGGGAAGGACTCTCTCGAGTGAACGGCAAGAACGTTGCAGCCGACCAACTACTTTCTTTGATCGTCGCTTTGGGTCTGTCTGTGTGCGGAGGAAACGTGTGTGCGCCAGAGCGATCGAATGAGATCGAGACTCCTCGCCGCCTCTGCAGTGAGTCCACAGTCTCCCTGCTTCATTATCGAAGCCCCCGTTTCGTCTTCGTCTCTATCCACGGGAAGAAACCACCTCCGTGCGACCCAGCGTTTGTTTTAATCGGCTTTTGGGCCACCTCTTTATCTTCTTCCTCGAATCGACGAGCACAGATACCTTTGTTAATTGTATGCCGAGGAAGGGAGTATATTTAAGGGAAATAAGAAACAATGGAGAAGTATGATGGAGTTCGTAAGCAAACGGTGTCGAATTCGATTAAGAGCTAACAGAAGCAAATTGCATTTCGCTTCTGGTGATGAGTGTGACTATACACAGAATTCATTTGTCTTTTATGTACTATAATGCATGGGCTTATGTTCCCTAAGAGAAATACGCTTAAGGCCGTCTAATATGCGCAACCATAACGAAACAGCAAACCACGAAGACACTGTACTACGTTGGCCCTCGCGCGAAATTCATCCGAGGATAGTCCAGCCTCAACCACGTGCTTCGGTACTGTAATGATTCGAGGTGCCATCTCCGAGGTATAACGAACTCAAAAATCCTCCGAAATTGAGAATTTTAGAGATTCCTCCGAAGGGAAGAACAGGGCTTTCGAGAATTATACCTAATCGTTCGAAAATTTGACGAAAGGGGAAAGTTCTGAAGGTGTGTTACTTACAAGCGAATTACTAAAAGGTTAAAATATTGCTCTGAACATTGCTCGTGTTGTGTAGCACTCGACTTGGCTCGTGCGCGGTACTAATGTACTAATATCGCTACACATAGATGGCGAAGAATATACATCGCAATTCCGTGGAAGCAAATCTCGGTCGAATTGTGTATTCGACAGAACACAGAATCGATTTAACAGGCTCACTCGAAAATTCAATTATATAATCACTCAGTCAACCGGATTGCAGTGCGTATTCGATAGCGAGTGTCTGTTATCAATTTTCCATGAAACGTCTATTTTGCAATTAACCGTACAGTCGTCAAACTTTACTTCGAATCGGCGTTTTTCTTCAATGTCGATGCTGTTTTTTTAAAAATATTTTTACGACCAATTAGATTAAAAGTTATAACGCGGACTGTATAGCTCGAAATCGTTTTTGCCTTGTCGTAAGTGAGAGAAGCACGTCGTTGCCCCGAGGTAGCTCCGTCTTTAGTAAATCGATTTCCGGTAAGTTAGCAGCGGTTCCAGTACCGTCAGACTCGTGCAAACTCGTGACACTGTGCATCTATCTACTGCACCATTTCGCCCGCAAACTCCGATTTTGCCCCGAGCACCGTAACGGTGAAATAATAAAAACAGGCTCGCGATAACGACATAGACCGATATCGTGAAATCACTGAAAGTACTGCGAGTAAATATATATATATATACATATATACACACATGTGTGTGTGTGTGTGTGTGTACATATAAATGGATTTGAAGTATATCCTAGGCCGTTTGCTTTCACAGGTTTGAAGGCTATAACCGCTAACTATACACCGCTGTCCCTATGTACAGAGAAAAATGGAGCCGCGAATATAAGTACCACTCTCAAAAAAATATAGTACTGAGGTGACGCGTCCGATTCGGTACTTTCAAAACAAAAATGGTATACCAAGTAAAATAGAAGATATAGCCGACAAAAATGTTGAAGCAAATCCAATATATCAGACCTTTTTTAATTTAGTCATACGACAAAAAGGGTAACACATAAAAATTTAAAAAATTCTTTTTAATAAAAATGGATAGCAAAGTTCAAAAGATATTGGAGCTGCTTGAAATCGCATAGAATGCCTCGTGTGAAAACGATTTAGCATTTTCATTAATGATTCAACCGGCAAAGCTATTAAATTAGACCTAACGCGGATAGCAAATTTTAAAAGATATCGGCGGTGCGCGAGGTGCTCGAAATCGTGTACAATGCCTCGTGTGAAAACGATTTAGCATTTTCATTAATGATTCAACCGACGGAGCTATTAAATTTGACCTAACGCGAGCCCTGAATCGACGTTACCGAAAATTCGCGGGCGCACCATTGATCCTCGTTAGTCGTGTCGCGTGCAGGAGCAATTACATCATTATTATCGTGACGCGATCAAGTACTCGTGAGTCTGCGAACGAGTGGGCGTGAACGCGGGAAATGAATGAAATATTAAATAAACGAGGAGGAAGTAAGGGCTCGAGAGGGAAAAAAATACCGGGGAGATTTATGTGAATTTGTCGTTCGTGCGTTGACGCAGGCTTCGCTACAAGCGAGACCCGAGTCGGAGTCGCGTACGTGCATATATCGCATCGTTAGACGTGGCCGTGGCGAGACTCGGCTCACCGTAATGAGAGCGCCACTCCAGAGGACGTACCTACTTCCGGTTGGTGACTCCGTAATTTTGCAGATGGATGTATAGAAAAAAAAATTGTGTTTAATGTAGCGGCAAAGATCGAGAGTGCGAGAAAAATCGTGCTCGAGGATATGGGAAACCCATTACCGAGTATCCCATAATAAACAATGATTTTACAAATTTAATAGTAACAACTTGAGGCATTAATATAGAAAAATGGAATTGATGATGAATTAATTGCCGAAACATTTATTTTCCAAAGGAAGATAAATACGTGAATTCCCAATTAATCAATGCACTTCGAATTTTACGACTTATCGACAAAAAGATAAGCTAAAAAAATAACAACGCCGCCGGAAATACTAAAGACTTTCATTTTTAATAATACCAATGTTCAAAAAAATTAATCAGTTCGGAATTATTGTTATTTCCGGAGATTTTTGAAAAAACAAATTTCATAATAATTACACGAAAAAGTTAGTTACAATTCGCAAAAGTAGTTCCAAAATTGTTAGGGAATTCTGAAAAAAAAAAAAAATCGTGTGCAAGAAAATGAAAGAATTTTTTAAATGGGAGATTCAGAGGCGCTCGAGGCGAGAGATACCGTTCAAAGGCGTGAAAATACTTGAACGTCAGAAATGTTTTTATATTTAACGTGAATACTTTTGGAAATAAGTTTAAGGGGATTCCGGAGTGGGCGATGTCGTAGCATACACTATTCATCGTAAATACGCTACAAATATGCTTCAAATTCTGCAGGGACGTAATAAAAAGCTTCATGCTTCGGCGTCCGGTCTGATTTGACACATCTGAACCCCAGAAACATTTATATCTTCCTTCAACGGATCTCTTGACATCTCTTCTGACATCCACCTTTTGAGAGGTTCAGTAATATACATTATTTTTACACATCTTCTATGACTTGAACGGTAATTCGACCGGTCGCCGAAACAGGAAGGTTTTTATTACGTCCCTGCACAAGTCCGTTTTCTGAAAAATCTCTAAATAACAAACTAGCAGCCGTTTGAAATAAAAAAAATACCATAGCAGTAATAAATTTAAAAAAAAACCCGTTCATTTGTATTTTTTTTGTGAATGAAATTGGTATTGACTTTCCATTGCTAGAAAAATAGAATCCCATTTCCAAAAGTACTAATTTTATAAATAAATAAAAAATCCCGAAGTGCATGTAATTTTCTACCCCTGAGCGGTAATGTCCACTTTAATTTTGTTTAAAGTAATTTTTCGATTATTCTTCAACATCATTGTAAAAAATCAATTTCTCCGGTTATTATTTTCTGCCAAGTAACTGTACTGGAATTTTAATTCAATGAACCTCTCGTTCGGCTATCGAGTGAGATTGCATTTTCATTGTGAACCTTAAACAATTAATACTGTTATTGTTTCCTAAGTAATCGCCACTTTTATTTCCACGATTGCACGGTGAAGACTATTATGTAAGTGGGTTCCGTGGCGCTTCCCCTCGTTTACGAGAACGCCCCGAGCACCCGTAGGACTACAGTAAGCGGTCTAGAGTACTTTATTCGAGAGTCGTCCACGCCGTCGTACTTACAGTCGTCGGAGAGCAAGCGAGGAGCCTTGGTCGCAGGAATTCGCAGAGAGGGAGAGAGTTCTTTACGAAAGAGCCGAGAGAACTCCAATGCCCCGCAGAATCCTGCATCGTCGTTTGCTCTCTTCCCCTAGAATTTGTCTCTGCGTGGGGAACTTTCGTTGTGCTCCGACGACCGTTTAGTCCAGTACCTTTAAACGTATGCGCGTACAGAGTACCAGATGGGCTCAATGTCCGAGCCATTGCTGTACATCCGGTAGCAGAGGCTGAACCCGCGCCCATTCTTGGCGACCTATACGGGGCTACATTCTCACAGTTGTACTCTCAGCTCGGGTTTGTTCGTCCATTTTTCCTCGTCCTCTTTTATTTCCATCCATTTTTTATACGTCTCTCAACGCGCTACCAAAGACGATGTGGCAGCGGAATACTTTCCGCAAATAGCATCTGAGTTCCTTCCGGATTGTGGAAGTGGAAGAAAAATTCAAGAGATCTTGACAAATAAGATACATTTTGTGAATAGTAAAGAAGTGACGATTGTTGCAAAAGCAAAGAATATCACAGAACAATGTCTAATGGGAATAATGAATTATGTTGCACCGTACAATGATACATTTTGTTAACAAAATGGATGGCTTGTAAAAAAATTGTGAATCGAAATTAATATACCGATATTGGAAGGAATGTTAAAACTTGTATATTACTGAACCCTTCCCAAGATGGAATATGGCCGCTCGAGATGTCAAAGGGTTCTCTCAGATAAGATACAAACGTGTCCAGAGCTCAGATGTTTGGAACCCCCGGCGCCGAAGCGAGGAACGTTTTTATCACATTCCCGCATAACTTAAAGTGTATTTGTAGCATATTTACGATCAATATTTTGTATACCACGGAATCACCTTTCAAAAACTAGCCCGGCATCCCCTTGAGAAAAGCTCATTTGTCGTACTACGCGAGCCGAGAAAACTGGGAGTACTGTGCAATCTCGCTCGATACCGGAAACGAGATCGGCAACTTCGGACAACGATCGAGAGTCCGCGGCAAGGGGCGAGAGCCAATAGCGTTCGAAAACGCGGCCCAATTAGTAAACCGGTGTTCGCCCGAGACTAAGGATCGTCTAGTTGTTACTATATTATATTATATATAGCGGTAACTCCCTCTATATCTCGCAGCTACTTGGTAATAGGGTGTCGCATGGTACATACCCATGGAAATAAAGTATCAAGTAAAATAAAGAAATAAAGTATACTTGAGATATACACACGGATACATAAATTATATACGCTATATTATATAACGGCAAAAATTTCTATATCTCGGATATATATATATACATCATACATAAAATGAATTTTCTATGCATCGAAGATATATACTGGATATATCGAAAAATATACTTCCAAGTATACTTTTTTCTATGGGGTTAGCAAGGGATGTAGGGGGGGAAAAAATTAAATTTCTGATAACTTAGTATTCTAACTCTCGTTTGGGGTATTCAAACGGTACGAGTATGCAACGCAATAATTGCACGGCATTAGGAATATTACAGTACAGTTATGTAAAAATGTAGTATAAAAAAAAAAAAGTTGTTGTAAAAAGCACACACAACCGAGTCATGCGAACGACGTTAATGAGGAATACGTACACACAGCGCGAGAGATGTTATACGTTCTCGAGCCAGAGTTGTAAAGAATACATTACTTTTGTAATGCATTGCCGTTTTTCATTAGCCATTACTTTGTATTTGAATAAGTGATGCAGCTCAAATCCATTACCCATCTCTCAGCCTGAGATACATTGCCCATTACTTTTCGAACAAGTAATGGTTTTGGGTAGCATTACTTATTCGAAAAGTAATGGGTGATGAATTTCACTCACGTCGCACTGTTCAAAAATTCTTATTCCATAATTTATATATTATGTATACGACGTTTCATGCATATGGAATATAGGGAGTTCTGTGATTAAATCTGCACAAAATTTACCTTACTGTTATGTTGAAAATAATTTAAAAAAACATCGACAATTATTAAAAATTCACAGTTCACTGTATGAATGTTTTGACATTTCTGTTGCAAATGTTATATGAAAATCAATGCACTAGAGTATAAAAGCAACGGTAAGATATTAAAACACTCCAGTAAATATAGAGAAAAAATATGTAAAATGAGTGAATGGAAAGTGTATAAACTACTGGAACGACAGCAGTACCAGCCATTAGTTAAATAGAACATATCGATGGATCAATTCTAACCTCTCTTCTCCTCATAAGCACCCGAATTCGCGCCTTCTTACCTTTCCCTTTCGCGTTCGTTCCTTCGAATAAAATTACCCGTCCCTTCTTGAATTTTTATCGCTAGATGGCAGCGCTGTTCGACCATTCGGCAGGTACCACCACCACAAAATGGAGCAACAAACAGGATTCGGTATTGTACTGTAAGGCTGTTATTTCTGGGAATGAGTACGCGCCAGTATTTTTCTACAAAACTCGAAAGCAGTACGAAAAAACTTGCTTTACCCCACGTACACCGCAATTACCATGCGTTAGGCGTTATATGTGCAATACTGCAAATGCGTAACTCCGAAGTTACGATACTATACGGCATATGCAGTGAGCAATGACGACAATACTCAATGTGGGCAAAGGGTATGGATGTACACAGAAGTTTTTATGGGCGCCTTGAAGCCCTACAGAAGTTGGGGTTCTCGTGTATTTTCGCAATTTTATGGGGGTACCCCACCAGTTGGGGTTTCTGCGCAGCTTCAACCCGCCCATGAGAACTGTGCTTCCATGTATATCCATTTTTTTTTTTTTTGTTAATTCCGACCGAATGCGTATTGATGGAGGGTGCCAAGGAAAAATTATACTGACCGTAGAAAATATTATCAATACGAATTCTTTAACGCTTCGTGGAGACATACAGCTGCGGCGAATTACTTGAAAATCGACTTGTTCATGACTTCCCGTTTTAAGGTCGTCATACAACAATATCTAAATTGCGTTAAGACCGCCTGATATTATGGCGGAGGTACGCAGGGTCTTTGTCGAGCATTTCCACCGCGCAAATTAAACGGTAGACGAGAGAGAAAATCTCCGACAAAGGAAACGAACCAGGGGGCAGAAAATTCCAAATGGAAACGCAAAAAAAAAAAAAAAACATCAAACTTTTTCCCCCGTTAAACACAGCCTATCAAACTTTGCGCAAAGAGTCGGAGCCTCGGTGGTCCCCCACCGATACCCAATCACGGAACGACCAAAGGGACTTCGATTTTCGATGCAGTCGCACCACTGATTTTTTGGAAAAAAAAAAAAAAAAAAAAAAGTCGACCCGACCGAAAAGCGAAAGCGCAAGATCTTTACGTACCATTCAACAGGACATATGCACGGTATGCCTGCGTTCCGGATATTCCGCAGACTTGTATCTAGCCTGTGATTATAAAGGGGCACGCGGTTGCGGGACGTTCGGCGTTTCGACGCGGCGTGTGACGCCAATTGACCGAGTAAATGGAGTGGTAATCGTCGAGGAGATAAAAGGAACGAGTGAAATCTGGCATTAAGTCGTGTACCGACATCTGACAGAGTCGAGAACAACGGTATGGACCAAAAGAGGTCTATAAATTCACCAACGGTACATCGAGTTCATAAAAATACGGGCACGTGGAGGCTTTTCTTCGTGGATGATTAATTCAACGAAGAATGACAACCTTGTGCTTAAATCTGCTTCCCTTAAAGGATGAATAAAGAAAGGAAAATATCGAACAATCAGAGCCCGAGGCCAGGCAGTAATTAGAGGGCTCCTCGTCTCATTGAGTGGCGAGCCTAGCTCGAGTACCCTCTCGTGGTACCAAGTTCAATGGGTCGAGAGTCTTCTTAACTCCATTGTCAGATGTATTATAGATTCGGCACGTACACCGCCATCGGTGGGCATACCTGCCAGTCGTACCTCATGGATCCTGCCATTATCAACGTTACCCGAGTACGATTACTTTCCTAGTTCGCCGTCGACCTTACGAGTCCCCCCGGAGCTTATCGAGGTTGGAGATACAACCATGGGGATTCTTCCACCTTGACAGTGTTTCGATATTACCGACTGCAGCAAACTGATGGAAACGATGATTACATAACACTCATGAGCTACAGGGCAGCTGCAAGCTCCGAACGTTGACGTTACCGTTACCGTTCTTTATTTTCGTGTAACGTCGAAAGCTCCGTTACCACCTCTCGTTAACAGGGATTCCTACGCTAGCCCCTTAACTCACAGGGTTCAGCTACCAACGGTTATTCCTGCAAGAGCCGTTTCCGTCGATACCCCCGAAACGTTAGACATTGAGTCTTAGGTGTCCGCTCCCTTCACTCGCCAGCTGCTACAGTCTCACTGGCTGCTGTGCGAGGAACTGAATCGAGGGAGGCAGCTGCAAGCTCTGAACCGAACGTCGAAAGCTCGGTTACCACCTCTCGTTAACAGGGATTCCTACACTAGCCCCTTAACTCACAAGGTTCAGTTACCAACGGTTATCCCGGCAAGAGCCATTTCCGTCGATACCCCCTGAACCGCTAGACATTGAGTCTTAGCTGTTCGTTCCCTCCACTCGCCAGCTGCTACAGTCTCACTGGCTGCTGTGCGAGGAACTGAATCGAGGGAGGCAGCTGCAAGCTCTGACCGTTGACACGCAGTGTACATATAAGTAAGATGGAAATACAGATTTAACGTTACCGTTACCGTTCTGCATTTTCATATCCGGTAGGCAGTTTCCTCCTGTGTAACGTCGAAAGCTCCGTTACCGCCTCTCGTTAACAGGGATTCCTACACTAGCCCCTTAACTCACAGGGTTCAGTTACCAACGGTTATCCCTGCAAGAGCCATTTCCGTCGATACCCCCTGAACCGCTAGACATTGAGTCTTAGCTGTCCGCTCCCTCCACTCGCCAACTGCTACAGTCTCACTGACCGCTGTGCGAGGAACTGAATCCGGAGAGGCACGTCGGAGTATGATAACACGGTTCGTCGCCAGAGTTCGCTGCTGTCGTTCAGCTGAACCGGAAGACGGCTCCCCCTACGGCACCGCCGAAGCTCTGCGCGTTCCGACTTGCGAGGGGATGTCGGTGGTTCTGGGAGCGAACCGAGCAAGAGGGTAAACAGGGACGAGAGGAATCGTAGAATAAAGAGACAAATTTGTAATAAATATAACAAGTAGGGAACATAGTGCGAACTATTGTACACCGAATACTCGAAATATAATCTAAATATATACCGCGTGAATGTAAATATTCTATACTAAAGCTGCTTGTGTGATAACGGGAAAAGTGACGCAGGTGAATGTATTTGTACTCATGAATTGCCGGATAACGTTGCGCACGGGTGATGTGCGAGTATTAAAAATTTCATGTCACGTATATTCGAGGTTCTACGGGAAAATCTGCGTTTCGGCAGCGAAGCGATAGCGTATTATCAACGGAAGTTCGATTCGGTGGCGCAGCTCGTCGAGTCAAGGTGTGTACTTGGCGCGAGTGAGACGGAACGAGTGACAGAGGGTGGGGGTGGTGGTGATAGCCGCGGCTCACCACCTCACGTCGCCTCGCCGCGTTCACTCTGCGTGTCGTGAATATTTCGGCACACACACTCTGTCCTCGCGCCAACGTTGGATTCAAGTAGGGACAAAGTTTCCACTAGCACTGTAAAAGGGCTGTGCAGCATCACTGTGATCGGAATTGAGAGAACCTCAAGGGAGAGAAATAAAAAAGAAAGAAAGAAAGAAAGAGATCGAGATAGAATGTCGATTGAAAAGGAGCTAACGAATAAGTGGTTCATCATAGAGGGAGCAATTGCGAGAGAAAAATATTGAGAGAAGAAAGGTCTATTAGAAAGAGAATAAGAAGCAAGTCCGCGGAATCCGAGTCGAGCGTATCGCGAGAAAATTGATTCTCGAGGTGTTGCTACTGCTGTGGTTCCTCGTATTCGCGGTGAACGAGAGAAAACGTATCCCTCTAGGAATAGACCGCATCGAGTGGCTACCGAATACGTTCCGCCGCTGCTGATACGCTCTGCGTACGTTGAAATAACGTATTGGTGGTGGTGGTGTTGTTGTTTAGTGGTGGTGCGAGGGCCAGAATTTTTTAAATATTCCATACGTAATAACAACAACAATAATAATATAAATATCGCAACGACGTCCTTTATACAGATCGAAACTCCAATAATGTACTCTACAAATAACGATACGCATAATCGACTGTTGTTAGTCAAGATAATTTATGAAATTAAAGCAAAACGAGTTGTTGGCGTGAGAGGGCCGTGAAGATCGCACGCGAGCGAATAATTCGAATAAGAAGAACAGAGGAGCGTGGCGAGGCAGAGAAGAGACTGTACATCTATTTATAATAAAACGGTGAATCAACCCAGCAGCAGCAGCAGTGTACCGGGAGTTCGGTACGGAGAGTTCCTCTCGACGTTCGTGCGCCTATCTCTTCGAGGTGTTAGCTGTGTTCCGGTGGCATTGCGTTCCCGTGCCGACAATACAAGCGTACGATGCTATAGGGATAAACGAACGAAGAAAAATTGAATGAAAAGTGTGTATGTCCGTTCTAACGTCTTCGAGTCCTCTCAGTCGGTCAGTCGCACACGCGCGGGCGCCCCACCCCTCTCCGGTAAAACCACTCGAGAGTTGACGGTGGTGTTAAAAGTAAGTCGCGCGTGCCTTCGTCCTTGCCTCCCTTCGTCGTCCCTTCTGCCTGTGCCAACCCTTTTGACCCTTAACGTTTATTATTCGCCGTATGTGTATCACCCCGCCCCACCCTATCGCATTCTCGACACTCTCGCGTGTACACCTCGTCAACGAGGAATAATTGCCCACTGGTCGATGCTCTTCTCCTCGGTCTCCCCCTCGATTCACTTTTATGTACCCACGTATCGAATAGAAAGCTCGTTCTTACGTACATTGGCACATATTTCCCTCGTTTTTTTTTTCGTTTCCTCTTGAGCCTCCCCACCTCGCGCTCCTCCACTCGACGGGGCTCTGTCGTTGCGTCCACCCGTCGCTCCCTCGTCTACCCAATATTCGTTGTTTCCTCATTGTCCTGTGCCGCTTATCCAAACATTACCTCCGCTCGGAGAAATGAGACGCGCTTTTACTTATGTCCATACGCGTACCGAGTGTACAACCGGACTATAGCCTCTCTTCTTGTACCGGTTAAAAAAGGGAAGGTGCCTCACCAGGTGCATCGCTGCTAGTCACGGATATGACGCGGCAATCCATCCGGACCACGTGATAGAGCGTACACGCGCCTCTTCGAGAAAGCGACCGAAAAGCCTACCGATACTCAGCAGGATGCAGTGAGTACCAATGTTATCTCTGTGTGCTCAGCTCTCGCACTCTTCCAACGACAAATTTTCAACATCGTCGACGCGACGACGAATGAACTTTCAAAACCGACAACCGCTCAACTTCCGTAGCGTGTTAAAAAAACAGCTTGCTATTTAATGTAGCGTTTTGCAAAGGGTCTTTGCGTGGATATAAAAATAAATAAGCGTTCATTACAGGTAATGGGAGTTTTCTTTTTTTACGGACAATCGCTATCGGTACTTTCTTTTCGTTTTTTACTCCTTTTTTCGTATTCTCTTCCTTACCAAATTCACACAACGCAATCACGTACAATGTGATTGTACAGATCTCATCTGCCGACTCTTTGAAAAACAAAAGAAATGTGCCAGATTTTCATTTTTCTGCAATATTGCGCCTCAACTTCCGTAGCGTGTAAAAAAAAACAGCTTGCTATTTAATGTAGCGTTTTGCAAAGGGTCTTTGCGTGGATATAAAAATAAATAAGCGTTCATTACAGGTAATGAGAGTTTTTTTTTTACACAAATTGCTATATTACATTTAACTTCCAAATGAAATACGACATAACAGTATTTTAATATCTTACAACTCAATTTGTCCGCTGACTATTACATTATTCGGTAATGTCACATCGTCAATATTGCAAACAGTGCGCCGATATATGTTTCGAAACCTCTGATATCGATACATCAAGTTTCCGTATTCTTTGACAGTGATAGTTACAATGAACTTGACGATATACTTCTCGTTATCTTATGCATATTCAGCGTTCTTTGATAAGAATACGATATTGTGCACCTATACACGTGAACGTACTCATCGACAGAACTGGCAGCTCGCTGCATTATAGATGTGGATGTACTCTACTCTCGAAAGTAGGTTTATCTCGATAATGAAGGAGGCAGCTGCACTGGTAAACATCGACCCGGTGCCTCGTGGCTCAACTTCTCGACTAACAACGGAAAATATATGTATACTCATATAATACATAACTGTGTTCGTAATAGGGTACATGATTTGCCGGAGAAAAGTTACGTGTCAGAGCTTAAGGCCTGTATATCGGTGTATATTCTGATGAACGAATTTCATCACTAAATCTACGCGATACGATGAATAACGCTATTTCTCGGTACTATGTTGAAACGTAGCTAATACCGAAGTAGCAGCGAGAGTATAAAAATAAACCCATAGATTTTCTGAGCGCGGATATATACTACAACTATAATTCTCATTCGTGCGCTTTTGACGAAAGCGTCTGTTACTTGATCCATATACTTTGACATTCGTAGTAAAAAGTGCATCTCCCACGTTGACGTGATTGCTATATCTTTTAGTGAAACATATACATTTTAGTGAAAACCGACACCGGTGGTTGTGCGGTCGGTGTACGGCTCTGGCGATCTCCCGAGTTAAGCAGCATTGTTTGCGGTCATTACTTGGATGGGTGACCGCTTAGCCGTGCACCGGCTGGCTCATCAACCAGTGAGCGGAATGTCAGTTTTTCTCAGGCCTCGGTGTTGTACATACTTAAGTAAGTAACTTTCGTGTTTACACCGGGAAGTCAGAACATACGGCCGTTCTGTATCGGTACGGGTTTTCCGCAGTTTCCCCGTGCCCATGGCAAATGCGATACGGTGTAGCTAAGTTGGCTGCTGCGGACGCATTGGAGGTTAAGAGTTAGCTTAGCGAAGTGCAGCTAGGGAGTTGATAGGGACAAAGAGAAAGACGGTAAAAGACGATTGAAGCCATACTATGCAATAATAATTTAAAAAATCGGGCCGACACCGGTGGTTGTGTGGTCGGTACGGGTTTTCCGCAGTTTCCCCGTGCCCATGACAAATGCGATACAGTGTAGCTAAGTCGACTGCGGACGCATCGGAAATTAGGGCAGCTTAGCGAAGTGCCGGGTAGGAAAACAGGGAAAACTCGCGTGACCCACTAGACATGGAATGTCAATGCGGAAATTGTTATGTGATTTAACGAGGATCGCCTTTGAGCATTTCAATATAGTGCACACTTGGCTATGCATTTTTCTTGAATATCTTATTATTATTTTCACACTACATAAAGTGTCGTGATGAGAAAAATGGGGTTAAACCGATCGGTCTATCTAACTCTATTGTTCTTTTAATAAACGAGAGGGCGGGGGGCGGTCGAAGGAAAGGGGTGGCTGTCGGTGGCGGTGGTGGTAGTGATATGTTGGCGGTGTCACGTCGTGCACATGGGTCAGAAGGTTAGCATCGCCCGAGCACGTATTACCTCTATCTAGCTAACTACATTTTCGCTATATCTCGGTGTACGTAAGTACGTCGGTATACATTGTACGTAGGAAGTTTGCGCTCGAGATCGCACTCTCGCGAGCCACCAGGCAACGGGTGTATTCACCTGGAGGCGCGATCGACGAACCGTATATAATTGAACTCTTCGATGTGCCGGGCGACGATGGTGGTTGTCGAGAGGACGAGGTCGTTAACGACAATAAACGCGCCGCTCGATCGTCAATACTATAGATACTACGTACAACCTAATAATAGCGATACCATACGAACACAACCTGTCGTATGGGGTCCAACTTTTTGACTTTCTCAACGCTCAGTATCACGTTTCACACATACATCAACTATATTTCAATTGATTTTGCAGAAAAATTAATATCTTTTTTTTTTAATTCCGTTAATTTGGCCGACGGCCATAGTCTTGCAGTTTCTGTGTACGACTAGGCGGTAGAATTTTCGTTTAAATCTTGGAAGAAGTAATCTCAAAAATAGAAAAGCACACGATCCTCCGTTACTTCCTTGATGCATCAATTACGTTCCTCTTTTTTTATTTCTTTCAAAAAGATTACCGTCAATTTGTATCGAAAGTTAACTTTTATGACTTGATTATGACTTTACAATATTATTGTAAAGTCATAATCACGAAGCACAAACTGTATCAGGACGTTTATTTTCGTAAACATTAGTCATTGAGAACTACGAAAGAAGTTGTCCACATTGCAGATTGTTTTTCATTAAAATTTTGTTAATTCTTTACGGAGCATCACATTTTTCGTAGATGAGAAACGCAGTGGCTTGGTTACATGGTTTATGCAGTATGTGCTTGTTCTTGTTCGTGCCAGCGGGTGTGCACCTATAGCTATGTACATAATGCTCCGAAGACACTCTTACACCGTCGCAAACTGTAACACGACGTTTATTTTTGTAACCATTAGGCATTGAGAGCTACGAAAGAAGTTGTCCACATTGCAGATAGTTATTCATTAAAATTTTGTTAATTTTTTAAGGGAGCATCAGATTTTTCGTAGATGAGAAACGCAGTGACTTGGTTACATGGTTTATGTAGTATGTGCTTGTTCTTGTTCGTGCCAGCGGGTGTGCACCTATAGCTATGTACATAATGCTCCGAAGCTACTCTTATACCGTCGAGTGCAGTAGCAACAGGTTGAGAGACTTATTATAAAGGTGTACATAAAGGCGAATTGTATAATGAAGAAGAAGAAAAAACTTAAGGGACGTGTGATGTTGCGGTGAGGGGCTCGGTGCCGGATAGCATAGAAAAGCCAGAAAGCGAGCGCTCTTTAGCGCTCTGGGTCTCGCCACCAGTATTTAGAATCACTAAATATAGCAAACGGAAACCCAGCGGCAGGGTCGCCCGATGACTATGTCAGCGGCGGCTAAGACAGCGTAGTGTCGAGAGTCTCGCGTTAACGAAAATCTTGCTCGCCGATGTTTCCTTAACCATTGCCATAATTTCCACGTATCGCGTTATGCGGGTTATGGATTTTTTATCAATCGGTACGTAGAAAAATCGGTATTTGAGAGAACGTCACTGCAACGTTGCTACTTGTGTTTAAAAAAATTTTATAACTAATTGGTGCAACGAAAAATGTGCCTCCGGATTTGTGTGTGTGTGTGTTGGATGAAAACACTTTCGATTACCCGTAAAGGCTATTTGATCGGTTTTGTGCGGTTAATAAGCAATCCTCATGGACGTTTGTGGTTGAATAAATGTTGAGTCAAGTTGTTTAATGGACGTTGTATTTTTACAGCAGCTCTGGACCGAAGCTAGTGAGGACAATCTCGCCGTAGCATGCCAAGGAGGTGCGACAGGAGGAGTAGCGTTGCTCTGATCTCCCGTCGATCGCTATTGTCCATTGGAACGACGAGGGCTAAGAGGAATAATCAAAATTCGACGACGAGTAATACCGGGAGACGGCCGAAGGCTAGGGAAAGAAGAACGGAACTAGACACGAGCGACCGATGAGCACAGGAGCCAATGGCGGTGACTCGTCGGGTCTCGGGGGTCTTGCCACGGGTTACCCCACGATCGGCCAGACACCGACCGACGAGAGTGGGACCGGCGCCGCCCCACCGACCGATTCCGGTGGGCCCGATAACGCCGCGGGCCCGACACCCGCAGGTGCACCTCCGGGCTCCAAGGGCGCTCCTGCTCCGGGTACCGAGAAGAAACGACCCGCTCGGAGAGGCAAACCACCACCCGATCGCCCGGTAAGGGCCCTCTTCTGCCTACCGCTCAAAAATCCCTTGCGGAAATTGTGCATCGACGTCGTCGAGTGGAAGTATCCTTTTTAATGCCGCCGTTCAATATTCATTTTGCGGTGCAACTGAACTGAACTGCAAATCGTTCAGATTTTTTTAAAATTATGCTTCAGGGAAATTTTTTTAAATTATGCTTCAGGGAAAAAAGAAGCACTCACTGCGATTTAGCATTCTGCAGTTCTCGGGCGTTTCTCGAAGAATAAGTCTTCTGTATCATTTGGTCGAGTCATCTTAACAATGTCGCTACATTTATTTGCACATACATTTTCTTCCTTGACTCTCCGTCGTCCCGGATCACAGGCCATTCGAGTGGGTCATCTTATCAACAATCTTCGCGAACTGTGTCGCTCTGGCAGTCTACACACCGTATCCTTGCGGGGATTCCAATCAGACCAACGCTTATTTGGCAAGTATCTAATTTGTAGTACAGTATTTACAGAATTTCATATGAAAATCACTGTGTGCGCTAATTATCTTTCTCCCAATTCAGGAGAAAATAGAGTACGTGTTCCTCGTCGTTTTTACCCTCGAGTGCGTGATGAAGATAATCGCCTACGGATTCGTTGCCCATCCTGGTGCCTATCTTCGGAACGGATGGAATATGCTCGATTTTACGATAGTCGTCATCGGGTGAGTACATTTTAAAGAGGAACCGGTGTCTGTGTTTCGATCGACCCTGGCAAACTCAAACATATTGTCGTTCTCCTTTTGTGTAGAATGGTCAGTACGATTCTCACGATATTGATGAACGAGGGGTTCGATGTAAAGGCACTCAGGGCGTTTCGGGTGTTACGTCCTCTTCGTTTAGTATCCGGTGTTCCAAGTAAGAATAAAATAATAAATTCGTCTTCATAGAACTTCCTCTCTGAGTATCGAAATGTTGTTTGATCTCAAATTATTTCCTCAGGTCTCCAGGTCGTGCTGAATTCTATTTTGCGGGCTATGGTACCACTGCTTCACATCGCACTGCTGGTACTCTTCGTCATCATTATTTATGCGATCATAGGACTCGAACTCTTTTCCGGAAAATTGCACAAAACGTGCCGACACAAACTCACGAGTATGCAAAGCAACGATATCTCGATTTCTCTGAACGCTTGATGTCGTGTTACTATTATTTAATTACATTGTTAATCGCTATTTCAATAGGAGAGATGATGGACGATCCACATCCATGCGGTCCTTCTGGTTTTCAATGCGCATCCCTTCCTGGCGATTACATCTGCAGTCGTGAATACTGGGAAGGCCCCAACAACGGCATCACCAATTTCGATAATTTTGGCCTGGCGATGTTGACCGTATTTCAATGTGTTACGCTCGAGGGTTGGACCGACGTACTTTACGACGTGAGACAGTTTATTCTTCGTTTAGAACTAGTCGTTTTTATTCAAATTTTACGAATTATGTTTGACTTTCATAATAGTCCTATTAAATGATTTATCTTTCATTATTCCCCAAACTTGTGTTCTTAAATATTTCATGAACGGACTTTTCATTGCGTATTTAGATCCAAGATGCGATGGGCAGCTCGTGGCAATGGATATTTTTTATCTCCATGGTAATCCTCGGGGCCTTTTTCGTGATGAATCTTATTCTCGGTGTGTTGTCCGGGTGAGTAAAACTACACTGTACTATGCCGTAAAGTACCGGTATATGGAACAGATACGAGAGGGCAGAAAAAAAGAAAAAAAAAAGTGGCCGAGGTGGTGAAGAACGCCTCATGTATGCATTAGATTGGTTCAAAAAAATTACTATGTTCTTCGACCGAGTTGCTCATAAACGTTCAACAACTTTTACAATATATATTAGATGAACTCACGGAAAAGGAAGGACATTTAAAAAAAATAGAACATGCTTCTCGCCACTTTTTAAATTGTCAATAAATCGGGTCTTCGTTATTGATAAAATACAAATTATGGTATGCATATTATTTTCGAGAAAATTACGGGTTTTTTACAGTCTTAATCCCCTGAAATTTTTAAAACCCATTCTATAGATATTGAATTATGCCTGATAGATCCTTTAATGTGCCCCAGTACACAAGTATTTGAGAGTTCTTTTACAAACTTTTGTAAAGAAGTACGAAATCGTCAGCATACTTACATACACAGAATAGTAAAGTTTCAATACAATTGAACGGAAAATTTATTAGAAATTTATATGTACCTATTTACAATATCGGAATATGCATGAAATAGGGCTCAAAAATCTTAAGATTATACGAAAACGCGTTCCTTCCGCGCGAACGTCTACTTTAAATGAATTTGATAATATAAATACAGCAGCAAAAATATGTCACTTCTTTTTTTTAACCGGTCAAGTATGCATACTGTTTTTTCTTTTCAAAAGATGCACATGTATTAATTATATCCGTTTTTTTTTTTTTCAGAGAATTCTCTAAAGAAAGAGAGAAGGCAAAGGCTCGCGGTGACTTTCAAAAATTGCGAGAGAAACTGCAGTTGGATGAAGATTACCGAGGATACTTAGCATGGATAGCACAGGGTTTGGACATCGATGCCGAAGTCGATGGAATGACAACGATGCCGGATGGTAAACTTTGATTGAGAATGACAATATCCGTTCTATTATTGTAATACAACTTAATACAAGATTTTTCCCTAAATTATCGAACGCATAGCGAAACAGCAAAGCAACATAGAAAGTACAGGTAGGCTGGAAGGGGACGAAGAAGGTGTGCAGCAGGTGTCGTTGTGGAACCGAAAACGCCGAAGTTGGGATAGGTAAATTATCTCGAGTGACGTGTAGCGCGTGCAGCCGTGTATAACGTACCTACTCGTTTATTGCGTATTGCAGGATAAACCGCCGTATGATAAAGAAATGTCGAAATGCCGTGAAATCTCAAACCTTTTACTGGCTGATCATAATATTGGTGTTTTTGAACACGGGCGTATTGGCTACCGAGCACTATCGACAACCTGACTGGTTGGATGAGTTCCAAGGTTGGTATATGATTTTCTTAAGTTATTAATAACGACACGGAAAAAAAAAAAAAACAATTTATTCGTACGACGTACAGATTTATTTCGCCTATTGTTTCAGAGTACACGAATATGTTGTTCATCGCCCTATTTTCGATGGAGATGTTAGTGAAAATGTACAGCTTGGGATTTGAGGTGATTTAATAGTTGTTGTTGTTGTTTTTATGGAACTAATTGTTCAGCTCTATTTTCTTGAAGTAATCAGTAGACTTTTAATTGCATTTTTGTAGGGCTACTTTGGATCACTTTTCAATCGGTTTGACTGCTTCGTTGTTATCGGGTCGATAAGCGAAGTGATATTAACCAAAACCGAAGTAATGCCGCCTCTTGGTGTGTCGGTACTTCGTTGCGTTAGGTTGTTGAGAGTCTTCAAAGTTACCAAGTAAGTATCGATTTGTAGCCGAACATGAGGATAATGCGCATTTGATACTCGGGACCAATTGTAACGCTACTTGCTCTTATCAGGTATTGGGCCTCACTCTCAAATTTAGTAGCGTCTTTACTAAACTCGATACAATCGATCGCCTCGCTCCTTCTACTTCTCTTCCTCTTCATTGTCATCTTCGCACTTCTGGGCATGCAAGTCTTCGGTGGAAAGTTCAACTTCGACGATACTCAAGATAAACATCGGAGCAACTTCGATAGCTTTTGGCAGAGCTTACTTACAGTGTTTCAGGTACATGTTGTTCATTTGAAATTCAAAATTCTCAAGTCTTCGGAAAATCAGGTTCAGTGGTGCCAATAGATGCGCTCAATTTCGTATTTCAAAAATCGACCTTTCCATGAAATTTATGTTTCTTATAGCCAATTGGAAACACATTTATTCAGAATTAATTATGCAATTTCCGGCCATATATTATGTGGCAAAATCAACAAAAACATTTTTTTTTAAATGTATTTTTTTTTTAAAGAATGAGAAATGCCTCATTTATGAGAGATGCAAGGTTCCTTCATTGAGATTGAAGTTTGGCAGTTGAGGCCATTGTTTGATAATTGATGCAATACATCAAGAAACATTTTCATTGCAGATACTGACCGGCGAAGATTGGAACGTCGTAATGTACGAAGGAATTCGCGCGTACGGAGGTGTTGCGAGTCACGGAATACTGGCATGCGTTTACTTCATTATCCTTTTCATCTGTGGAAACTGTATCCTTAAATCTATACTCAATGTCTACGACACACTCAAATTTATTAGTTTTTCCCCAAGTACATACTAACTTTCACCATCTCCTCCTCTTCGTTCACCATTCCATTCCTCAAGAACCCCCTTAAGCTCTTCACGCTAGTCAAACAGCCGCTCAATTTTGAAAAACGTTTGTAAAATTTTTGGTAATTCAATTAACAGTTCCGAGGAGTTACTCACGATGTACGCAAATATACGTCATATTTTTTCATGCAATTTTTTAATAGAATCAATCACAATAATAGTGAAATGAGGACGAATCGTAGGTTATTTTGATCAGTGAAAGATCCTTTGGAATAAATAATTAAACTATCTTAAATTGCAATAACGTTTTTTAAGTTCAGCGATAATTCGACCAGTGTGTGTGCTCAACCTCCTTAAGGTATTGTCCGCAGCCACTCTTCCTAATGCACTACTGTTTCGTATTTCCACGAGGATACAGAGAAGCTAAGGAAAGCTTGGCCAATACAGTTCGCTTTATTTTTACTATCTTTCTACTGTATGAGAATAAATTAGAAACATAAAATCTGCATTCCGTTCAACAGCTCAAGCGCATACCAGTGCGCGGTTAACCGGTCACCCATCCAAGTTATGGCCACAAACAATTCTGCTTAACTCTCCCACACCGCGCGTCCACTGCTGTCGATGACACCCAATTTTTTCCGTCGATTTCCATTATATTTCTTAACCCTACAAAAACATAGATATCTTGTTGAATGTCTTCTTGGCTATCGCGGTCGACAATCTCGCCGGTGCCGATTCCCTCACCACAATTGAAAAGGAAGACGAAAAAAAAGACGGCGCTGGGGAATCGAATGAAATGAATATCGACGGCATCGATGATGGTGGCCATCTCTCAGGTGGAGAAGACGAAGGAGAGGTCACGGATCTTGAACAGGATCCCAACGACACCATGGATGATTATGAAGCCGCCATGGATGAAGACGGGTACAGCATTACTATTTGAGGAAGGACATACGAGTTGAGGTTGTATTTCTTGCGAGCTTTAGCAGTAATTAATTAATTAAAAAGTTTCTCTGGTTTTGCGACCACCTTAATGAACCTAATGGTCCTTAGGTCTACGTATATTGCCGTTAACATGATTCAATTGATCTACGTAACACCTGCACTTTTTTTACATTGGCCACTTTATCCAGGTTTCATTTAAAGTGGAATATACCGTGAAATTTATTCACCTTGAATTTAAGCGTGAATTCGGGACGTGATCGATTCTGCTAGGGTTCCATAGCATACACAGGCTTAAATATTAGCATACTTTGATCATAAAGTCGGCCGCAGAAGACATAGAATGTTTTAAACGAATCGATTGAACCGCTATTGCTCTCAAAAGATACTCATTAAAATGTGCCCTCAGCGTGTATGCCCGTTTAAGGCAATGCAATACATAAAAACGTAACGCATTATCGTAAATGTCTTTCTTTAACTCAGTTCGAAAGATGGAGAGGATACAAATCGTCATGGTAAAGTGCGGTTGAATCTCGAATCCGACGAAGAGGACCTGGACCGCGAAATGGAAGATGAAGAAGAGGGAGATGGTGAGGAAGAAATGAACGGTATAGTAAAGATAGGATAAACAACTGTGAAACATTATACACCCATACAAAAAAATGTTAAACTCCAATCAAATTTGACACGATTTTAGATTTTAATTAAGAGGATTTTAACATTTACTCCTTGCAGATGGTGAAATGGGTGAACAAATATCAGCTCGGCCGCGTAGAATGTCCGAATACAAGCAACCAGCAGAGGCAAAGCAGCCGATTCCTCCGGGCTCCGCGTTCTTTGTCTTTTCGCAGACGAACAGATTCCGTGTTTTTTGTCATTGGCTCTGCAACCACAGTCTCTTCGGGAACGTTATACTCGTGTGCATAATGGTATCTTCAGCCATGTTGGCCGCTGAGGATCCCCTGAAGGCGACATCCTACAGAAATCAGGTATGAAAATCGTGTGATTCGAAGAAGCTCGAGTGGTTGGTATCGCTTTAATCTCCATTGTTTTATTCTACAGATTCTGAACTACTTCGATTATTTTTTCACGTCGGTGTTCACCATCGAGATATTCCTGAAGATGATATCTTACGGTTTCGTAATGCACGAGGGTGCCTTCTGCCGCTCAGCCTTCAATCTCCTCGACATGCTCGTCGTTTGTGTCTCCCTCATATCCATGGCCTGGAGGTACGTGAGAAATATTCGCAAAATCATATACAAAACCAAAACGGTAGTCATTTAGTCGGTGTCGATACATCTCTTTTTTCAACTCGATCAGGGCTTTTTCTACCAGGTCTAACGCAATATCGGTGGTGAAAATCCTTCGAGTTTTGCGAGTGCTTAGACCGCTTCGCGCAATCAACCGTGCCAAAGGCCTCAAGGTATTTCATACGCTTTATTTTCTTCAAAACTCTCTCTCTAAAATCTACTTATCCATATTTCCACGAGCTTCGACGGAATCTATCAATCGTTGATTCTTCGATGAATCATCTTTACCATTCCCCAGTGCCAATTGTCTATTACTGTCGCTATATACTATACATTTATATAATCTTGTATACCGAACTCATAGAGAATGCGGGTTGGGTTAGTTGGGTATAGTAGAAAAAAGGTGAAGGTTCGGAACTTCTTATACATATATATATATACATATACATAATGTACTATGTGACAAAGCTCACTCGAGATGATTAAGAGTGGCAGAGGGCTTTAATGCCGACTTCTATGAAGTATATATTCATTAATCTTGAAATCGTAGCACGTAGTACAGTGCGTCATCGTAGCGGTAAAGACTATCGGAAACATAGTCCTCGTCACCAGCCTCCTGCAGTTCGTGTTCGCCGTCATTGGCGTGCAACTCTTCAAGGTAGGCCGTCAGACGTGACGGGTGCATTTTTGCCGACGAAACGAGAAAAAAAAAGACAAAACAAACGAAATCGTTACCCTCTTTGCCGATTTTTTCGACTGAAACTACCTACTAGAGTGTTTACACCTGTGTTTTTTCGCCATACCCAAACGTTTGCCCCTTGACACATTAATAGAGTAATCATTTCCATCTGTCACGAACATGCTCCAAAAAAAAAAAAAGGTGAACAGAGTTGGGCATTTCCTTTCTCCATTAATTTCTATTAAACAGTGAACAACCTGTTCGATACACGTAACTTTCTACCTCTACTCGATAGAACTCATGTCCATAGATTTAAGTGGGTTTTATCGAACGATGCCCAAATCGAGAACAATATGAACTTCACACGTCCACCGGTACACATAAAAATGACAACTCATTAACTCCCGATCAATGCACCTTTGGGTACCCCGAATGACTTGCCTCTTGGAATTAATATGTCCTGTAGAACGAATCGATGCTTTCCCCTCGAGACATTCTCGTCACGTGTGGAGGGTTTCGTTCGCTCATCGACGTTACCTTCCCTCGTAATGCATTAACTGAGATACTGTCTGATAAATATTGCCATTATTTATCACATTGGCTATCCATACCGTACATAAAACACAATAATTATACACTAGAAGCACGTTCGATGTTACTTAATGCGTTTATGAGTGTACCGGGTCGCTTAGGCGGTAATCCACGAATCCTATTAGCGCCTTGGTTTTTTTTTTTCTCTCTCTATCTCTCTCTCACCCTTAATTGTTCTCGTTCATTCATAGTTGTGGGTTCCTTGTTTCATTTCTCTCCGTATATCGGTTCTATGATTTAAGGTCCTTTAATCTATACGAACTGCATGCGTTGTCAATTGAGCGTTGCAGTGGTGTGCCGCTATATTAACATGAAAAGACACGAGCGTTATCTTTATTGTTTTCCATCGTTTCCTTCAAGGGGGACAGAGTACCTGTTAAGGTAGCTATATTAATGAGCTTTTTTTCTTTAGACTCGTAGCGTTTATACAGTTCAATAAACGAATTTCGATATTTCTCCAATTTTTGCGACCGTCTGAACGATCGAAATCGAAAGGTTTTTCTTTCAAACGCTTGGGAATTTATCGGGCTGACCCAGACTAGATCACTATTTTACCTCAATTATAAAGATATTTTAATCTTATTGAAGATTAAAATATCTTTATTAATATTTAATAATAATAATAAATTCTTTATTATCTCGATTTCTTTCGAGTAAAAGAATGATGATTTCTACAAAAAAATAAAAATCAGAAGACATATCTATAATTGAATATTGGAGCCTATCGATACAATGTGCGAGCGTGTCCTATAAATTCGGCCAAAGTGGCCAATTGGAAGAAAGGCACAGATTACGTGGACAAGGCGTAGCTCTAGCTTGTATAAATAGATTACAGGCTTAAAGCTTGGTTAATATTGATGTTAAAGTGAGTGAGATAAAACGAGAGAAAGCTTGAAATCGATTGAACAGTATAAATGGTAAGGCTATCGAAAGATCGTCACTAAAAGAGGACCGAAACGTCTGTGTGTGTGTCCCCCTTGAATCACTCTGACGACATGGACGATTTTGATTGACCATTCGGGCTGAAAATTTCAATGAAACGTTGTACCATAATTGTAATGTCAATACGGTGCGGCGCGAATACCGGTGACGGCACTTTTGTTAAATCACTCAGCATCCTACATACAAAAAAGACTTCGGAATCCCACAGGTGCATTGCCGAGATAAAAGACACTATATGCACCCATCCGATCTGAGCAACGAGTCGGTGAATTAGAATCGACTGGTTAAAAGTAACGAAGAGTTATCGATAGAGTTTATAATTGATATTCGGCAATAAGCGAATCGATGGAATTGACGAATTTGCCATTCGACGTTACAGTCACTATTATCTCATTACTATGTATGTATTGCTGCGAGCTGTCCTGGCATTTAAAAAAAAAAAAAAAACCACCCCACGACCCACCCCGCCCTACCCTACCCAACTAACCGGATGGATAAAGCCGAGCCTACCCTCTATGAATTAATGCTAATCTTTCGAAATATATTTGTGTTTTTTTTTTTTTATGATTCCATCTGCCTCTCGTACCGTCCCGTGTTGATCTGAATCCCGCTGTGTTCGCATCTCGCGCCCTGCTCCACCTCTCAACACTTCACAACCTGAACAAACATAAACTACGTATAAACAAAAGTACGTAGTGAAATGTGTGATTGTCGCCATTAAAACGATCGGCAACATTATGTTGGTCACCTATCTCCTACAGTTCATGTTCGCTGTTATCGGGGTACAGCTATTTAAGGTAAAACGCCCATGCACGCAATGCACCAGCACCGATAGATATTATTATTATTGTTATTATTATTGTTATTATTGTTATAGATTTTAGTAAAACATCGCACGAACGCACATGCTCAATTACCGATATTAATTAGGCATATCGGGTCTCTCAGTGTCTTATCAATAATGGCAAATAAATGATCGAACCTTGATTGCAAATGCCGGAGGAAAAATGATTATCGAGAGATTTTGATCCGGATGTTTGATCATGGAAAGAAAAATATGTACATTGATCGCATTTACGATTCACGCGAGGCTGAACACGTTAAATATTGTGCTCTTCTATCGTAGCAATGAAATTCGCTGTAAATATTGCTTGTCTGTCGCGAAATTCATTAGCTACGGCAAGCATAACACTTGAAATGTCTCCCGAGAGAAATCAGCGCACGCTCTATTGCCAATGTCTCTTTTCGCATGTGCATATCGATGGTCCTCCGCTGGAAATGCACGTCTTTCACTTTGCAATCCTCCTACGTATCCCCAATACGAGTCACCCTATCTCTAATTCATTTATCCTCCCTACAAAGTGTACAGTATTCCACTAGCCACGATTGATATTTGAGATGACACGTCGTTCGATGTACCGCATGCTCCTTTCCATCTTGGGACTGATTACAATGACGAACCGTGCTCCGAACCGCTATCATCACTACCAGAGACCTTATCATCCAAACCGGAAGAACAAATGTACATATTTACTGACGAATCGATGTAAAATCGCACCTGCATCGCGCCGCGCCGCATTTCTTCTTCGTATCGTACGACACGCTCTATTATCTCATCTGCACCCTTTTACATTAAAAAAAACACGAAAAATCTGCACGTCTAACTATTTCCCTTACATGCATTAATGATATTGCCATACATTTTTTGGTTTTTTTTTTTTTTTTTACATACAAACAAGCTTAATGCAAATAAATGAAATCGCTTTCTTTTGACTCCAAAAATAAGTCTCGCTCTGCAAGATGCTCGCTGTTTCCCGATTGCCGATGATAACGATCACTGCGAAGCTCACCATTCTAATCTGTGTGTGTTTTTTTTTTTAATTCAGGGAAAGTTTTTCAAGTGCAACGACGAGTCGAAAATCACCGAGGCCGAGTGTCAGTACGTTCTTTGGATTTTTCTCAACTCCCATTTTCATCTCGATACTTTGATGCCAATGACAATCTGTTCCATTTCAGTGGTACTTATCTCGTCTTTGAGGATGGGAACAGCAATCGGCCCATCACGAAGGAACGCCTCTGGAAGAAAAATCGTTTTCACTTTGATGATGTTGCCAAAGCAATGTTGACACTGTTCACCGTATCCACCTTCGAGGGATGGCCCAGGTAAGAAGGAAATGTTTTAGCGCACTTTGTCATAAAAAACGATAAACCGTAAATGAATTTGGCAGCCTCTTGTACGTCTCGATCGACTCGAATCGCGAGGATTACGGCCCCATTCACAATTTTCGACCGATCGTCGCTGCGTACTTCATCATATACATCATCATCATCGCATTCTTCATGGTTAACATATTCGTGGGTTTCGTCATCGTGACATTCCAAAACGAGGGCGAACAAGAGTATAAAAATTGCGAGCTCGACAAGAATCAGGTTTGTTATTTTGTTTTGTTACTTTTCACAGTAATTTTTTTTTGTTTTTGCGTGCCATTTATGGTAAAAAAAGTAGCGTAGTTGCGTTTAAAAAAAAAACAAAAGCGTTAAACAAAAAACAACATTTTACGAAAATTTTCGTATAATATACTGTGAATTTACAATTGTTGAAAAAAAATATATATATATACTGATAAATTACAAGAATTGATGAAGCCGTTTCAAAAATATACCGCGTGTAAGATTAAGATTAAGATGTCTACTCTGACTTCCAAGTGAAGTGTACTATTTTTCACCACATCTGCAGCGAAAAGTTCGAATTACGTAAAGCCCTTAGGGCTTGAAGTCGAGCTTTCCGCACAATATGCTAAAATAGTCCCTTGTAACATAGACTAATCCACGTTAATTATCTCTTCCGTTGACAGCGTAACTGCATAGAATTTGCTTTAAAAGCAAAACCGGTTCGCCGTTACATCCCGAAGCATCGAATCCAGTATAAGGTCTGGTGGTTCGTCACATCGCAGCCGTTCGAGTACACGATTTTCACTCTCATTATTATAAACACCGTGACCCTCGCCATGAAGTTCTACAATCAACCGGAGCCCTACACCCACGCTCTCGACGTACTTAACATGATATTCACGGCGGTGTTCGCTCTGGAATTTGTCTTCAAGCTCGCAGCTTTTCGTTTCAAGGTATGTAATAGACGAGGTCACGAAGCGTGGCGTCCACGACTTAACATTACTTTTTACATTACAGAATTATTTCGGCGACGCGTGGAATGTGTTCGACTTCATAATAGTATTGGGAAGCTTCATAGACATCGTTTACTCGGAAGTGAACGTAAGTGACGACGCAAAATGGTATTAAAAATCGGGAGGTCTATAGGACATTGTATATTTTGTACATAGCCACGTAGAACAAAGTGTTAAACGGTCGAAACATTATTTATTTTGCCACGGGATATGTGGTAAAATGGAATATTACATTTGTTTAGTAAGCAGCGATAGGATTTCGGTGACGTTCTTAAACGTCTGCTGCTCACGTGGACGATGTACCTATTATCACATTTCATTTCTAGGCACGACTGCATGTCAAGGCGGGTGCACTTCCCACCAACGCGCCAAAAGTATGTATGTGTGTATGAGCTTTGCGCTCGTGGACGAGTGTTATTGTGTTGCTGAGTCCTTAACAATCCTTGGATTCATATTTTCTATATAATTTATATGCACGTATGTATCCGATCCTACAAAGAGCTACATTTTATGTTTTAAATATGCAATGTTGATGTGCGTGTGTGCGTGCGAGCGTGCGTGTGAACTGGACCCTTAAGTAAGACCGCGACTATTCAACAATGAGTGACGGATTATTCGCTAGTTCCATGCTACCCATTATGCGGATTCATTGCGATTTCGCTGATTGTAGGATGAAATAAATGCGTGTACTTCGCAAACCTTTACTCGTAACATTCGTAATATTAGTAATTAACGACTAACCGATTATTATTTTGTTATCTAACAGATCGAATTTTCTATTACCTTCTCGACGAGACTCATTCTTGTTATATCGTTGACTTGATAAATGAGATTCGGCAAACTGAAATTTTATTTTGTCGAAGATGGTAAAATGGTAATGAATGAATTTCGATAAATATTAACACCGCGGAATTTTTCAGCCCGGCACAAACATCATTTCCATCAACTTCTTCAGACTCTTTCGCGTGATGCGTTTGGTTAAACTTCTCAGCAGGGGTGAAGGTATCAGAACTCTGCTGTGGACCTTCATAAAATCTTTTCAGGCCCTGCCTTACGTAGCGCTTCTCATCGTCATGCTGTTCTTCATCTACGCTGTGATCGGCATGCAGGTTCGGTATGCTTATCGATAATCTTAGTGTACTGACGTTATTGCTATTACAATGGGATGTCAATGATTATAACAGGTCTTTGGGAAAATCACTTTGGACGACGAAACTGAAATACATCGGAACAACAATTTCCAAACATTCTCGCAAGCGGTCCTCGTGCTGTTTAGATCGGCAACCGGTAAGTCCCAAAACTAAACCAGTGGCAATTGGGCGCACGGGACAATCGTTCAATCAGTCCTTTTCATTTCCGCAGGAGAGTCTTGGCAAAATATCATGTTGGACTGTTCGGCACGACCGGGTGAAGTGGTTTGCGATGCGAACAGCGATGAAGTAGGCAATCCCAATGGTTGCGGCAATGATATCGCTTTTCCCTACTTCATATCCTTCTACGTGCTCTGCTCTTTTCTCGTGAGTATAAGATTGTATTCGACAATGTTCGCTATTGATTCGCGTTCGAAGGGCTACGCTTGTCCAGACACTTTTCGGCGCACCCGTTTTGGTAGTACGCGTTCATCGTTTCGCATTGGCGGCTGTTTCGGAGTCATTCATTCGGATAATTATGTGTTTGGAACGAATGAACGTAGCTTACATGCAATTAGCACAATTACCCTGAGGTTCTATGCTTGTGTATTGTTGAGATCATTCAAAGCCACCAAAGGACTAGCGATAGGCAGATATTTGTTCCAACGAAATCGTATAATGTCCACAGTGGAGGAATATAGTCTTCTCATCACTATTTCCCTTCGCAGATTATAAATCTCTTCGTCGCTGTAATTATGGACAACTTCGATTACCTAACGAGAGACTGGTCGATACTCGGGCCTCATCATCTCGATGAGTTCATTCGCCTCTGGTCGGAATATGATCCGGACGCGAAAGGAAGAATCAAGCATCTCGATGTTGTGACGCTTTTGCGTAAAATATCACCGCCACTAGGTTTCGGAAAGCTTTGTCCACACAGAGTAGCGTGCAAGGTAAGCGGCATTGTGGCTTGTTTAACATTTTTCAGGCGTGCTTCTGTAAATCTTGAAATTTAATTCTTCATTATTCGATTACTTTGCAGAGACTCGTCTCGATGAACATGCCATTGAATAGCGACGGAACCGTTCTCTTTAATGCTACGTTATTTGCCGTCGTGAGGACATCGTTGAGAATAAAAACAGAGGGTAACATAGACGAGTGTAACGCGTCGCTTCGAGCTGTTATCAAAAAGATTTGGAAAAGAACGAGTCCCAAGCTTCTCGACCAAGTTGTGCCACCACCCGGGGGTTAGTATCATCTACGGAATATGGTTGATATTGATACATTCATTGTCTAATTAATCTCTTCTTTACAGTCGACGATGAAGTGACGGTCGGCAAGTTCTATGCGACTTTCCTAATCCAGGATTACTTCCGACGATTCAAGAAACGAAAGGAGCAAGAAATGAAGGACGGTGACAAGGATTGCCAAAACACAGTGACTCTCCAAGCCGGATTGAGAACGTTGCACGAGGCTGGACCGGAATTGAAGAGAGCTATCTCGGGCAATCTCGAGGAACTCTTGGATGACAATCCCGAGCCGATGCACAGGGTAATCCGTCGATATACACATTCTACCGCACCAAAAGCCATAATTTTATTCACTCAAACGAGACGGGTTGGATTTAATATTTTCATTGATTTCAATGTAAATATCACTCTGCTCTCGAAGAGAACGTCGCATTGTCTTAAAAAAATTATACATTATCCGGAATTCAGTTGGCCAACGATTAATCGATTCGCGTAAGACGCTGAGTCGTTCAAATTGAAAATCCGAAAAGATTGAATAGCCGGATATAAGAGTTTATTTGAAAATCATTTACAAAACCTTTCTATACCTAATACGCCGTGGAAAAACCCTTTTTTTTCTTTTCAATAACCCTTTTCGTGCTTTTTTCTTTGGATTTCGACGAGATTTCTTTGAATCCTGGAAACTTGTTTTCCAGCTAATTAAACCTTGAAGATCACTGACCCTCGCGCGTTTCGTTTTGTTTTTATTGTAGCGAAATCACTCGCTCTTCGGAAGCGTGTGGTCAAGTATGCGAAGAGGTCACCAAAACTTCCACAGAGCAAAGTCCCTTAAGACAAGCGCCAACAACGCTTCCAAGGTAATGAAAAATGAAGAAAACCGAGAGGCACCCTCGAGGATCTTGGTTGATCAGTTAGTTAATTAATCCGTTCCCGCTTCGCAGGCCTCGCCGACAAACTCGATCGACTTTTTGCCGTACTCTTCGTTACAGAGAGCCGGCGTACTTGACGGGGCGAATCCAGTGACGGCGAGATCTCACCAAGTTGTGCCAAACGTAGCTGGGTGAGTATAAACGATCAAACCGAGTGCACAACGACGTTGATTTATCGAAATGTTAAAATGATCTCAATAGGGGATTGAGCGATAGTGCCATGAATCAGCTAGTGATGGATTCCAGACTGACCGGTCTCGAGGAGAATATACCTCTGCGACCACTCGCCGTCTTTGCGGACTCTAGACTCCAACCGTCCAACTTACAGAATCCTTACAAGGTCTTAGAGTAAGTAGACGACCACCTTTATTTCTCTGTCCAAGACCCGACTCAAAAATGGCGAAAAAAAAAAAAAAAAAAAGCAGTCGTGAACATTTATGCGTTAAGCTCGCGTCTCGTCCCCTTGCCGTATATTCGATATTACTATTCTCTATATTGTTATATTATATATTGACGTGGCCGTGTGTGTACTCTCTGTTTCACCCAAGCAGCCCATTTCGCGCGTCACATTTGTATATCTAGTGCATGCTGAATGCTGATAAGGACAAAGTATTTTTCATGTTTTCATTATTATATTTTCTTTATTTTTTTTTATTTACGAATTCTCGTTTTTTTTTTTAATTTTTCGTCTACATATATATGGATTTCTTCAAAGTACGTGTATACGCGGGCAAAGTGGTTTGTCCAGCCTCTCCGGAAGAGGTGTCAATGTGTTTGTCGTTAATATGAAACCGTCGTTTAGTGAAATCGGAGCTGTATTTTCGAGAGGGTACCGTTTTAACCCGTAACTCACGCTTTTTCCCCTCTCTTGAGCATCATAAATCTGTTGCTCGATAACTACAACTGCCACTGCCGAAAATTTCCTTTCCCTCTGTCTATCGAAGTTAAAATTTTCGTTATCTCGACGTTTTACGCTTTTGTTCATTGTCATACGATTTCAGTGGACCAGGTAGCGGTAACTACCTTCATCCGAATAACGAATATGGTAAGACATGCTGCTGTTGGGGCTTTCTTATTTGGTTGCTCGCTGATATTTGCTTTCTTACCGCTTTAACACAACAACATTACAAATCGCCGCTCTTAATCACTGTCGTTATTTTTTACCACAACGTTTTGTGTTACTTTTATTGGCTAACAAATGTTTGCAGCATTGCAGCAAAAGAGCCACGCGATTATGTACTCTACCTTCAGCTATGCAACATGGAATATATATATATATATACTACATTATGTTTATATATATATATAAATATAGTAGCGATTCTCTTTTGCTCGCACGATTGCACGATCATGAATGACCACGAGCACACCTTTTACTGTTTTGCCAATAATTGTATGCCAAGTTCGCCATAACGCTCGAGCAGCGTAGAGAAAAAAATAGAAAAAAAAAAAGGAATTTCCATATCCCGCATCGCAACGGCAATTTAATGGACCACGTGAACTAAAACAAAACCTTTTTGTCCTCCTCGTCCGTGTGTGCCGTCGTTTGTCGTGCAGTCTTCAGGACGGAATCGAGCGGCAGTTGACACCCCCGACACCTCCGCCACGAAGAAATCCACCTCCAGCCACAGCGACCATCGCATTTAGAGCCACAGACGCGAACGACTCGAGTAGCGATACAACGACGAGCCTCAGTCCAAGCCCCAGCCCGAGCTTCGGATCCTCCTCGAATGGGGCTGCCTGTTATTATTCCTACGCGTCACGAGGCTGCTGCGTAGACTTAGTTGCCTGGAGTCATCAGCACGGTACGGATTATTCATATTCGATGAGCCGGAGCACTAGATATTTATGAGCTCGTGCCTCACAGAGCCACGTATAAGAGATTTAAATGTAGGCAGTACAGTTTTTTTTTTTTTTTAAATGCACATCCACCATTATCTTAATTGAGAAATATTTGACACTGACAAAAAACATTGAATGAAAAAAATTCCCGTACGATTGCAATACAAAATTAAGGTACTTTTGAAATTTGCACTTAAATCTAAGGAGTATTAAAAATACTGTCCCAAAAATAAATTTAATCTCGCATTTGTACAGTAAATTGACTACCCCAGTTTATGCACAAAATCCTAAAGTACATATACATGAAAATTCAAGTGGACACTTATCAACGTGTAACTCTGTAACAGTTGTACATACAAACGTAAGACTTGACTCATTTTGATAGTAAAAACAGCCGGGAAAACGAGAAAAATTGACAAATTGATCGAATGTGAGGTAAAAAGGTTTGCTGGCAAAATTGTCGGCTAGATAATTAGTGAGGAAAGATTTCGGATTAAGAAAATGACACGAAGATCGGGATAGAGGTGAAGGCCGAGTGCGTGAAGGGAGAGCGAAGGAATAAAGAGTTTCGAATCGAAAATATGGCATCCGATCCTCGACAGCCTTGGATTCGCGAGACGACGACGAAGCCGATACCTCGCCGGATGACGGTGGCTGTTCCACCGCCAGTGCCGGCAAGCGAAAAAGGCGGAGAAGAACGAAGAAGAACAAATCAACGGTGACGAACGGGTCAAAGGCCCGTGCGGCGGCCGCTTTGACAAGCCCTTTGGCAGGAGCTACGAGCCCTGCGAATTTAGCGAGTTCATCGTCCTCGTCGAGAGCACGGAAACAGCGCAGTGGCACCGGGGACGATCGGACAGAGGCTGGAATCGGTATGACGACCTTTTCGCCGGACCTCGCGGCCCGAGCTCCGTCGGCTGGCGATAGGAGCGTCGCAAACGGCCTCAAGCTCGCTCAGACCCAGGCAATTGCCGTCGCGGGATACTTGGCGGACGTCGACGCCCGACAGTGGCGAGTTTGCGAATCCTGCTTCTCGCACAGAGCTTCTTTCCACGGCAGAGGTGACTTCCATCGACGCCTTTACCAAAATTGAGCTGCTTCATTAAGGAGTTCGGAGCGTTAGACTCGAGCAACGACAGAGTCTAAGAAGCGCGATATGAAATTTCGATCGTTCCGAGACACTAAAGCTGAGAATAGCGGCAAGGACATTTATTTTCAAATTTATCGGCACATTTTGTCACTAAGATCATCCTACTATTGGCTTCGGGCGCGTTAACATTTTTCGTTAAATCCTTCGATCGAAGTAAATGAACGACTAAATAATTTTGTTACGAATGGGAAATACGATGTTTAGCTTCTTTTTTTCATTTTTCTTTGTGGCAATAGCTTTTTCTTTTTTGTGTTCATTCGGAAAAAAAGGTTACGCTAATTTTCGCCTGCATCTTGCACCGGTTGCACTTAAAATTGTAATTACAGCTTTTTTAAGTGATTCTAACGTCTACCCGAGTCAATCTAGTTCTCTCGGTATTTCAGTTCGAACACCTGTATAGTTTTCGTTGGGAAAGGATAAAAATTAAGACCCGGTATTATTGCAATTTACCGTTCGACACTTTCCGTTTTGGCAAACTCATAGTGTCGATTTATCGGAAAAAAAAAATATGAGGAATTAATGGATGACGGTCGCGCGCGAAGCCAATTAGTACGTAATTTGATTGAGAATCATAAATCATAAATGTTGAACCGGAAGTCATTACCACCGGACGCTGGAGCATAGAAAATCTTCTAGCGCTCGGATCTCCTTAATGAGCATAAAACAAGCACACAAATGAAGCAATGAATAAGTACGTTTTTTTTTTAAACAATTCTGTCAATGCCGAACTCTAATCTAGTGCACTATCTTCCACTCCGTCACTTTTGATCTCTAGAAAAACAAGAAATACATAAAATCGGTTGTACTCTTACCGAACCGAAGTTAAAAAAAAAAACACACACACACACACACAACACAATACCAATGCCACACCCCGAGAGCCGGTGTCGTCGACCGCCGCTCGATATGCATGCACGTGTATTGTCACTATGTACACTAATTATACGTTAAAAGCTTTGATATATTACCAACACTAACACTACTACATTATCGTATATTCCTCTACTACATTAATCGCAATCCACCCAACTAACCACCGAATGAAGCTTTGCAAGCACGCGCGCTTATCGGATCTCCCAGGCAAGTACAAGTTTATATACACAATTTATACAACGATACGTGGGCTGTTTGCCGATCGTTGAAGCTAAGTGAATTAGAGCGATGTCAGCGCGTTGTTAGTTGGGTCGATTGGTCAAGGAGAGGCTTTTTACATAAAAGTAAAGAGACTCGGTCGATTGGAAAGCCCTAGAGAGAGAGAAAGAGAGCGAGAGAGAGAGAGAGTGTCCCTTGAGTGTCCAAGATTTAATCAATATCCTTTTTAAAATTGTAAACCTTCGATCGAACAGTTTCCTGGGCCGGTGAGAGTAACGGAGGAGTCGGCACTGAACGCCTGTCTCACAGCCTACCCGGAAGTCCTGCCGATCGGAAGCCCAATTTCGAGGTCATCGGAAGCGCGGAGAGTCTCGTCGGTCGTGTAAGTACAAACAAAATGAATCATCATTTTCATTTGTCCAAATAGCGCGCTGTTGTTTAAAGCTCGACGGGCTGGCGAGTGTTAATTTCATTTGTTCAACTATTCAGGTATTAGTGGAACAGGGTCTTGGAAAGTACTGCGACCCTGATTTCGTGAGATACACGTCCCGAGAGATGCAGGAAGCGCTGGACATGACCAGGGAGGAAATGGATCGTGCGGCTCATCAATTGCTTCTTCAGGAGCGTCGGGGTCAGCCTCTGACCTATCAGCTCCAGCAAGGGATGGATCAGCAATGGAACTCGTCGACTCAACAGCAAGGTCCTCGTGAAATAGCGTATCAGCAACTTCGAGAGCAGCCTTCGTCCCTCGAACACCAGCAACAGCAAAGCTCTCACCTCCAACAACAGCAGCAGCAGCAGCAGCAGCAACATCATCAGTATCGTCATCAACAACCACCGTCTTAGCGGGGAGATAGGCGCTGATAGCGTCTCGCGTAAATTCATTATGTATAATAATTGCAATTAGATCGGTATAACCGGGATCACTCGACAATTAATACGATTGACAACGCTGATACGTGCTGCTGACGAAAAGAGCCAGAGGAACCCGCTTTACGTCAAGTAATATGGGCTAATCTTGGAACGCTGGAAATTAAAAGAATAATCAATTCAACAAAAAAAAAAACAAAAAATTATCGTCGGTATAATAACGTATTTATAGTGTGTACGCCGAGTATCTGAGAAGAGAAAATATTTGAGGAACACGTGGAAAAAGTTCTCGGCGTGCTACGGATGGCAACGAACTATTATGCAACATGTATTCTAAAGAACTCGATCCTGATATATTGTATAGAAATTCTAAGTCTGGCTGGGGAGGACGGGGCGAAGGAAACGTTGATGATTCCTTGTTCGGTACAGTCTCCCACCCGGATAAACGCACACATACAGCTACAACGTCGTTCATTATTCAATTTCGTCGACTCGCGAGCCGAATTTCTCTTCTCTTGTCTCGTCATTAAATTATCATTAAAAAGAAAAGAAAAGAAAAAAAAAACACAAATTAAACTACTCTTACTATTCCGATAACGAGTTTAATAATCTTATCGATAAACTATTGCTACTGCGTCTTCTCCAGTGAAAAAGGGAAGATAATCCAATTATTATATATCACGATAACGCTACCCATTTCTACCGTACGTATACCGGAAATAACTACAACTCGTTATAGTATTTGCCACACCCATTGTTGCTAAAATAATGTCACGTTATTACTACATACTATATTCTGATTATTATCGGCGTCATCATCTAATGATACCTATTGTTTATTATTATTATTACTATTATTATCATTATTGTCATTATTATTATTATTATTATTGTTGTTATTATTGTCCGTACGAGGATTTTAAGAGAGATAACAAGTGCCTAAGTATCTATAATAACTTATTTCGGACCAGAGAAGATCTTTATGAATATATAGTCAAAGTATATTATTATGATTAATTAAATGTCCGACGTACGAGAGTAAAGGGTTATGAGAGAGGATCAGTTGAATTAAGAGAATATACAAGGTTTGAATACGAGCGATAGTAGCCAAAGGAGGAGGGCGACTTTATGCTACATATGTACGCGTATTTAGTGTGTATACCTTATTAGCGGGTAAAAATCCAACGCGTTTCTAACGAGTGTTGATAATTAGCGCGATATTACAAGGGGAAGTGTAAGAGCGCGTGAAAAAAAAAAATCATTAGGAAACATAATTAACTATATACACTCGATTTTATCGTACTTGCTTTTCGACGTTGTCCTTCTTATATTTACGATATATTGTCTAATGTCTTTTTATACTATTGTAAAAAGTGTTTACAGTCTAAAAGATATGAGATATAGCGTTCATAGTGGGATGGTAAAAACAAAAAAAAAAGAAACAAAAAACACCCAATATAGAATGTACTTCTGTGATCGATTAGAGCGGGGGGGAAAAAAATGAAAAAAGTGAAATGTAAAAAAGTAAAAGCCAAGAGAAGTGTGTCGAATCCTATAAATCCGCGTAATAACGGTGTTTTTTCGAAGCAACAGTGTTTAAGCATTTTTAATTGATTCAGCATTTTTGACGCGCTATATACAAGCCTGTGCACCGCCGTTTGTTCGAGATATCGTGGTTTCCACTGTTGAAATGAATCAGCACTCCGACACGCGCTGTACCAGAGAAATCTCTGAACGGTATCTGCAACGGGCATCCGTTCGTATACGACAGACGTGAATCCGTTTAGTCGTCCGAGCTTAACGCCCTTTTCCCCAAAGAAAAACAAAAAAAAAAAGAGAAAAAAAGTAAGAAAAGAAAGGAAGAAGGAAAACTTAACCGACCAAATATCACTGATGAGTGCCTGATGTCTAATCTTCGTTACTCACCCGATTAATTATCGTGCGATCGAATACACGCGCATTTTAGTGCATACGTACTGTACATCAACGACACTAATTGATTCGCACCACCTTCAGCGGTTAAAACACGCCGATCGAAGGATTCTAAAAGAAATTTCATCGAACGGTGTATGAAGAATATTGGTAAAAATAAAGGGAGAACAATTGCATTGGAGTACAACAATAACGGTTTTCGACTTGTTGCTAATTGACTTCGCGAGCGAGAAATTGCCACGTCTCTTCTTACGAGCCGTTATTGTTCTACTTAGATCTGGGAATGCACAAAACGACCACCGCATATGTACGATAAGTAGTAGAAGCCACGTCGAAGTAAGAAAGATCCGGTGACCACTGTTCAGCATAGACATTGTAAATACGTAGTCGACTTAACGTAATATCGTGATTTATGGAAATTTTTAGCAAATTTTATTCGATTTATTGAACTGTAAGCGAACAAGCGTTTGGTTGTGTGAATCAATTCGAAGCGCAATGCATCGCCTATCGCGGATTACGACCACGCGACCACGCACAATTCGACAATGAGGAGATAATAACAGGCGACACTTGTATTATAATAAAACGTGTTTGGTTTCGACCTTTTCCACGAGTTTAAGCGGAAGATATCAAACGCGAAAATGCCGAGCGATGTTCTTTCCTCTAAAGTCAGACGACATTGTAAAATAAACAAAATATATACATAAAGAGTACGTGAGAAGGTGTGGAAAGCAATGATTCTGCCAAATCGAGATGATCTAACACGAAAGTTTATTGTGTTGCTGTTGTTGTTGTTGTTGTCCTCGAGATTGTGTCGAATTATAAAAATACATAAAGAGTTTCGAGAATCTTAATAATTGGCTAGTTTTGATACGCAGGGTTTCGCGACTGATTGTATCGTTATCCTCCCGTCTCGTTGTATCATACGTATATTTCTATTATTTTACATACCAATATACAGACTGTGTTGTATGGCGTTTAGTATTGTACAACAGACCCTCGAGAACTACAGAAAGTAACGTCATCGCCCTTGTTTTTCCGTCGTAGATGCTGCGTCTCTGTAGGCGATGGCACGCGGAATCCGAACGAACCAGAAACGTAAGTCAGACACGAACGACAATTGGTTAGTAAAAAAAAAAAAAAACAACAACAAAAAGAACAATGTCATCTACCAATCGAGCCTCTATTATTTCATAACTTGAGCCGCTTTTTTCGCCTTCACGAGCTCGACAAGTTCCTGCAACGATTAAAAAAACAAAAAAAGATACATTTGAATTATCGAGACTTATTATTTTCAGCGATGTAGCGAATTGCTGAAATATATTCCCCACTCACCTTGTATCGCCTCATGCACTCCTTCTTCGTTCGCGTTGGTATGCAACTTGCTATTTGATCCCATCTATCAGAGACCGGAGCTGAGTAAGTCTTTAGCGCCTGCTCCAAAAGTTTTTGTTCCGCAGGAGTCCATGGTTGAGGAGTCGTGGTAGTTTGTTGTTGCTGCTGCTGCTGCTGCTGCTCTTCTTCCTCTTGTTTTTGAGGCTCCTCTTTCCTGACCTCATCGGCAGTGCCATTCGTAATAGGATTATCCAATCGTTCGGTAACAGCTGGCATTCGCTCCTCAACAGCCTCTTTGCTCTTTTTCTCAGCGATAAAATTGTCGAAAGCTTTCTTGTTAGCCTGCTCCTTCAAGCTCGACTTGCTAAAGTCCGTGGACTGCAAGTCCTTCGCTTTGGCTAATACTTCTTTGGCGTCTCTGCGCGTAACGCCATTGGAACAATTGCCGTGTTGATTTATAAAATTAGCGACAACCTCCCAGCGTTGATTAGTACCAGCGGGAAATAGATTAACGGCTTTTATCAAAAGCTGGATATCGTGCTCACTCCAAGGAACCAAGTGAGCTTTTACTTGTTTCTCCGGGGTTGCGCGAGGATCGCTGCTCGTAACGCCGATTCGTCGTTCGGCTTCCATTCTCTTCTCGGTCTCCGATACGATTTTGAGAAACGCCGTACGTCCACTCGCCTGAAGATCCTTTATCGTGTCTTCGAGCTGCGCAAGCTTGAAAAGCTCACAGATCTTCTCCACGCTCTCCATGTTTCTGATACTCTCGGCTGGACTGTCGGCAAAGTAATCGTTCGACTTGCATAAATCGCGCAACGCTTTTCGTTCCTTCTTCAATGCCTTCTTCAGCACTTCTCGTTCCTGCTTCAGTGCATCGTTCTTCGCCTTCTCTTCGGCGTCTCTCCTTTCCCTCTCCTCGCGCTCTTTCTCCGCTGCCTCTCTCGCCAATCGTTCCTCCTCTTGCTGACGAGCTTTCGCCGCCTCTTGTTTCGCACGCTTCGCAGCCGTTTTCCTATCCTTGTCCTCCTGCTGGAATTTCTTTATACGAGGATCCAAATTGTACGCTATATCCACCAGCGAACGTATTCTCGCCATTTCCTCTTTCTTTCGTTTCGCTCGTGTCGCTTTGTTCTTTTTCTCGATCCACTTGCGCATGTCTCGACTGAAATGAGATTTTACGATAGTTCTTGTATCAACAGCCAACCAGGTCGTTATGATAATCGTACGTGAGAATGGAAAGACGAATGTCCTTAGAAAATGCCTCTTAAGTATATATGGCCGGTATAGGAAGCAACGACAACTGCAGCGTTTTATTGTCGAAAACTTTTGACTTTCAATTCAGATAAAAGAATACTAAACCATAGTTTGAAAGCAATGAAAGATTATTGTCGTATAGTATTGCAATAAAATAGCATCGCATTCGCACAAACGCATGAAAAAACTAACAATAATTGGAGTTGGTAGAATGTCAAGCCAACGAAAATATTTTGATAATTGTATTACTTATTAATGCCAATGAACGAAAATAGGAAAAAGCGCTTGCGATCCGATTAGTTTGAGTACTTTGATGAAGAAGATAAATTTTCGTGAGTTTCGTCGGGACGAAACTCACGATAGACTTATGAATAATGCAAGAACCACTGTAAACCATGAAATTTTTGTAAAACTTACTCTTGGCCACTTTCCTTGTCCTCCTCGTCGAGATACGAGTACTCTCGCCACGACTCAAAATCGTACCAGAACGAGTAAAAACGCTCGACTTTTTCACGCGAGGTATCCGGATCGCCCAACTGCGGCACTGGTTTTTTAACCGACCATCTCGCGTTCTCCATGAACGCGTTACCCATTATCTCGTAGAAATTATTCTTCGCGTCTTTCTCATCTGGCAAATCGTCGCTGAAGTGAGGATCCACGCTATCGTAACTACGACGTTTCACCGGATTGCCGAGCATCTCCCAAGCTCGCGTTATACATGTGAAATAATCGTCATCTTCGCGTATCTCCTCACCCATCGCCTTCCTTTTGTCCGGATGATGCTTCAGTATCTTCTGCTTGTCTGCCAATAGTTATTACTTTATAAATAAATATTTATCCGATGTATTTGTGCAAAAGAGACAGGGTTGCGAGTGTCTTATACTTGTAGAAATCAATATCACGGTGCGATGCGATTTGTAATTATTATTTCATAATCATAAACTGTGGCGATTGTAACGCAATAAAAAATTATTTTTTATGCATTAGAAAAGTAATGGAGGACCTTGTTTTTTCGTTTTTTGACTATTTCTTCCAATATGTGAGGGAAAAAAGTTTTTATTGAAGCTATTGAGATATTGACAAGAATTTTATAATCACTAGAAATATAGCGACTTTGGAAAGGAATGAATATTAATGGTCTGAGATATTCTGGCTTACATGCGCGTTTTATCGTATCTTCGGTTGCCTTGTGGCGAAACTTTCTCAGGCCCAACACAGCATAATGATCCTGATCCTTCCATTCTTTAGGATCCAACGATCTCAAGTAGTCAAGATCGTCCTCAAATAGATCTTCCGCATTTTCCTCGTCATCCGAAGATTCCGAGACTCTGCTGGTTTCGGAATTACGTTCAAACTGCGTGCACAATCTTGTGTGGCCCGCTGCGTGTAATACTAACGGCCCCACAGCTTCAAATTCAATTTTGCGTAATGCTGAAAAAATGATGAAAGAAATCTGATGAATTTTGAAGCATGTGCAGAGATATCGATAATTACAATGCGTTGAAAATGTCTCTGATTGCGAATATTATCGGTTAATACAGAATTCCATGATAATCCAGTGATCCCATTGAAGTTCATGAAAATTGTTGAGAATATTTATAATTAGCAGCGACGCTAATTTAACGAATGGCCAAATATAACCTCTGGGCCGGCGGCGACACCGCGATGTACGACAAGGCTTTAGTAACTTACGTGATATCGTATTGAAAATAACGCATTCGCCCATTTCGACGGTTTGCGTCATCGTCGAGCCGCAAACAATCACAATTTTAAATGTTCTTTATATTAATTAAAATATCGCGTGCTCAATGCGAGTGAGCACAAAATGCGATCGCACACACCGAGAATCGTCGAAGCATGGAACGAGCTAGACCGCTTTTGCTGCTTTCTCGTGCATTCTGCGTACTGCATGTCCGCGCGCGTCCTTACTATACTCTTCAACGAAATCTACCTTACCGACGTTATTGCAAATTGCCTGAAACATCATTGACAGCTAGCAACGACTTGCTGTTTTTGTTACCGACCGAGAAGTTCTTATCATCTGAGACAGGGTTACCCGGGCGTGTGTAGATGGCGCTAGAGGTCCTTTCGAGCGAATAAAGAAAAAAAAAAAAAGAAAGCACGAAAACACGTGGACAGTGAGCGTCTTAACCCCGAGACTAAATTGCACTCTTGGACGCACCGAACTCGTAATATCGATGGTATACTGTGTGATTTATGAATGGACTCGTATGACATCCGGTTTGTAAAAGGTATTACAGATATTTCGATAACGTGGAAATAATGATAAAAGGCAATGTTAATATCGATTCGCACCTCGAGATAGAAAACAACCCGGCGATTGCTGACGCTATGTACGTCAATGGCCAGTCACTTTTCCGGTCGACCAAATATACTAAAACGAATATGAAAGCTGCAAAGCCAAAACCGAGAAAAGAATCAGGCACCAAAGTTCAGAAGGAAGATGGTCAGTGTGTCGACAAAAATATGAATTCCATGTACCCATCTATTTGTTAATTATTACCTTAATCGTGACTTTGCAGGCCTCGATGCGACACACATATCCACACACTCTGTGAAATCACAGGATAAAATGAAGAAGAAGAAAAGAAGGAACAAAAATAAGTCGAAGATGGGATCGCCTATAATAGTAGAAGACGTCGTCAGAGAATGTTCGTTAATTCGAGTACCATCGGCGTTACGACAACAGACTGCAGTCGAAAAATCAGTGGCGAGTGTCCAAGATTCGTTGAATACTTTTGGTCTCAACGGAAAGAACAAGCTCCGCACAAAAGCGAATAAAGCAGAAATTACGATAGTCGAATGCATCAACCCGTCTATGCCTGAAGATAATTCTAAGAATGATGTACCAATGCCGGAAAAACAGGAATCCATCGGAGAAGGAATGGAAGAGGAAGCGGCAGAATTTCGGGGGATTAATCGTAGCCATGGATTTTCGATAAAAAATGAGAAGGAATCCATTGAACACGTGGAAGACGAAGAAGAAGGTTCAGACTCTGGCGGGATTGAGGCAATGGACGAAAGCGCGGCAGTGGATGAGGAAGCATCATTTTTATTCCAAGCCAATGATTTTGACGAAGCGGAGAAGAAACGATTGCCCCGATTCTACAGCATGAGAAACAAAGTCTTGGCGATCGTCGAGCCCGAGAGTCACTTTTGTTTTCATGGGAAATTACGAATAAGAGTTTTGTACGGTGCGGTGAGAATCTACGGGGCTTCGTTCAACAGTTTTAAAAGACAGACACCGATTGAAGTTTATTCGCCTAGGGCGTACAGCCCGATAGCTATCGAGGCGATCGAGAGCGAAATTGAGGACAAACGTATCGGGAGCCTGTGGGAATCGTTGGCCGAACAATCGGCCGATCGGAAGTTTGCGAAGCGGCTGCAAACCGACATTGAAAATCTCGAGGACAGATGGGCGGTCGTCGAGTTGGAAAATTTTGAAAACCACTTGACTAACTTTCTCGGTGTTTACTGCCCGCACCACTTGTTTCCCAGAGTCGAAGATCCTTCGGTTCTATCGTGGACAGACTCGAGACGCGCGGAGATCGTTCTTCAAGCCAATCTCCGTTTCCCAGATAGCTCCAAACAGTTGACCATACGCTCTCGTGGAATCGACGATTTCGCCGATGGAATATGTTACGATTGGGACACGAAAGCCGCCTCTCGAACAGTCATCGCGGGTGGCAAAGGCGTTGGAAAATCGACAACCGCTCGATATCTAGTTAACAAGTTGCTATCTAAATCCAAAGCCGTACTCGTTCTCGATTTGGATCCTGGTCAGGCGGAATTCACGCTCGCGGGATGTATATCGTTAAACGTCGTCGAGGAACCTCTTTTGGGACCGAATTTCACTCACCTCAAGACGCCCCACTATCAACTCTACGTTGGGAGTCCCGATGTCACGCGTTGTTTCACTCAGTACCTGGATGGTATTAAGAAATTGGTGGATCGAATGCTCGAAGACCCAAAACTTGCCCGTTTACCTCTCGTGGTCAATACCATGGGATTTTGCAAAGGTATCGGGTGGGATATCATTAGCTACGTTATCAAACTCGTCTCACCCACTGACGTTGTTCAGATTCTTTCGAGAAGGTTGAAAAATAATTTTGACGACACGCTTAGTCGGCAAGTGATAGATCGTCAGGTAAATTGGCAAAAAATTGATCTAAAACGATTGGACTCTGTCGTACTTACGGTCTGCGTTTCTACTTACTTGTAGAGCTTAGGATGGATGACGTGGGTGAAGGATACGATAAATCGCGATAAACCTGCGAAGCATCGGCTACACGTGATTTACTCAGAGGCTGAAACCGGAACCGGAACCGCTGAGGCCTGGAATCTGGAGGCTCATCAGCAGCGAGAACTAGTTTTGCTCTCGTATCTCAGCCAAATCGTCGAAAACGACTCGTCCAAACTCAGGCTACTGCAAAAAACATCGTTACAGAATATAAATGCCGTAGCGCCTTATGTGTACGTGTGAAATCAAAAGGTTCTCGGCGTTTAACATTTTTCGGCGTTAGATACATTTTACCAAAAACTTTTTCAGAGTCCCGTTCTCTGCGGTCTCCGTCTCCCTCTCCGGAGCTTTTATTCCTCAAGTACTGTCCGTGATGAATGGAAATATCGTAGCTCTGTGCGGTTTTGATCCGGAAGTCGAATCAACGGAGGAATCAAACGTCCAGAATCATTCTAACGCATCTTATCCGCGCGTACTCGTAAAACCACCGCTTTCTACCTGCTATGGATTCGGTAAGCATGCTCGAAGAGAATTTTAGACCCATCCGTTGCCGTTAATAATGTTGATTTCATAGTTTTGCTAACTTTCGATAAATCTAAAAGCTGAAAAAAATGATTTTTTATAGTCTGTTCTCTCTTCATCCAATGAATTTTCTCGTTTTTCTGAGCACAAAATTTTTGTTTAATTTGCATTTTTGTTTAAATGTAAGATTCTCTTTTTTTCGTATGAAGTATCATTGAATAATTAGTGATTTTTTGTCGACAGGCATTTTGCGAGGTATCGATATGGAGAAGGAACAACTTTTTCTGAATACTCCGCTCACGCCGCAGGTAATGCAATTCGTGAATTGCCTTGTTGGATGCGTGAACCTTCCGACCAGTCTCCTACATCTCAGTCAACACGGTGCACCTTACACCGGTAGTGAGTACGACCTACCGACCAGTCGAGGATCCCGAAGAGGATATTACCGGATGCGTTACCAAGCCGACACTTGATCCGAAAATCTAAAACAATATCAGTTGAAAATAAAGACACAGAAAAGAGTAATTTATTTTTTCTATCGGTGAACGATTGAAATCGCTATGACTATGAGGGACAATACCGAAGAAACGATTGCCAGAAAGCTTGAGTGTAAGGCTGGAATAAAAATATAATAACAGCGGACATTTGTCCGATAATATATGTAATTCTTTAAAATCATTTCGACGATCTCCATAGATCGTTAAAAACGAATATAAATTATGAGCTAAGAATAAATGTAATCTTGGCATTCTTATCAGATGCGTAAACCTTCTTCTCAGTGTCCTACGTCAGAGTCAGTAGTCCTACGAAGAGGACATTACCGAATGCCAGTTAGGAAACCGACATTTTATTCTGAAATCTAGAACAAAATTGATAAAAAAAACAGCCGACATTGACAAAGAAGCCATTTATTTTTGATTAGTGATGAATTAACGTCGCTGTGACTATGAAGTTCAATGCCGAAAAGAGACAGAAAATTTGAGTGTAAAGCTGAAATAAACAAGAAAAACTGAATAAAAGTCGACGATTGTCGGATAAAACTTGATTTTCGATAATTTCGATAATCTCGATAGGTCGTAAAAAGAATGGATATGAATTATAAGTGCGCAAGATAAAAACTATATAAAACTCGAACGAAATGTTATATAAAAAAATGCTCAGCATTGTGATAACTTAAGGCTCATCTTGATTCAGAGTTTGAAAGAAATTGGACAGAGGCCTCATGAGTTCAGCGATGGTTTGTACGCTCCAGGCTTTGCCGATGAGCTTTTGCCTCTTGGTGGCAGACAAATTTTTAACGTCGGTATAGTGTCGCGGAAAGCCAAAGATCTCTTCGAGTTCGGTGATCCACAGGGAGTCGTTTTCCTCGTTCATCAATATAGGCTTTAGGCTCAGTTTGCCCTGTTTCAACGAATTGCCCCTGGTCGTGACGGTTCGTATTTTCTTGACGAGCGCGTGGCGGTTACAATTCGGTGTGAGAATATCCTGAAGATCCTGCGAGGAAAGCGGATAAGAGACGATGGGAAAATTGCTCCAATAGAGTCTCGGTCTGTGTTGAGGAGAATAATTCGCGGCGTCGATGAGGTCAGGCTCGCGTCCGAGATGTTCGTTGATCTCGAGCCGATACTTGCTCGGCATCGAGGCGACGTTCTCAAATAGCCAGAAAAAATGTGTTCCGCCGTTAGACTTTTTTATAAGATTTTTTATGCGTTGATACTCGAAGACGAGAATACCGGTACCGTTGGGATCGTGGAGACCAAGCCGCATGGGATTCACGAGACTGAGATCGTTGCACGGCGATCCACCGATGAGCAGGTGTATCGGGGCAATTTCCCGAATCTTCTCCTCACTGATCGACCTCACGTCGCCTAGACGAATAATCTGATGTCCAAAGTGTGCGGAACTCACCATTTCGGCGTCGGGATCAATTTCACTGGCGTAATACGCCTCAACTTGTATGCCTAATTGATTCAAAGCGACGAGGCCCGAACTGATGCCATCGAAAAGCGAAAGAACGCGCAATTTCTTCTTTTCATTTTTATAATAATTTTCAACTTGATTGGGCACGGAATCGCGGTTACCGTGAAACAATCCGGCAACTCGAGACCTCCAATCTCGTCGCGGTTTGAGCACGCCGCCGATCAACAAATCCGGCGAATCTTGGCAAAGGAAACAGAGAAAAGGATCGTTGATCATAATTTCATCGTAGGCTTTCGGGGCTATGAGATACTTCAGACAAGCGGTGCAGTAAACCCGAGGACAATCGTGCTCGTCGCAAATGACGACTGTATCGGAACCGGCGCATACCGTGCAAAAGAAACACTTGCCGTCGTCGCCGTACGCGAATATCGTTGGCGTGTATTTCTCTGAGCATTCCTCGCAAAGTGCGCCCTCGAAGAACGGATGGTCTATCCACTTCTCTTTTTTGACGTTGCAGTTCTCAAGGCACATAAGGCACAAAGCTTTTAGCTCTAACTTTCCCGTAATTACGGATTTTATAGTCTTGCTGTCTTGGATGTTGTGCTCTCTGATAGCAGCGACCGTACAATTGCCCTTGTGCTTTCGCAGGCCCTCGATGATTCGCTGAGGATACTTTTGAATGGTCCCTCCGCTCGCTGGAATCCCCGGCAAAACGACCGGACGCAACTTCATCGAGGCCTCGTCGAGATCATCGTCCAACATGGAGAACCACTCGAATACGTCCTGTATTGTCCATCCATCGGTTTTGTAGCCATACTGCGAGCAAAAATCTTTGGCAGCGTCGACAACTCCTTTCTTGTAAACCTCTCGCTTGCAGTTCAGCACGTATTCCTTCATTCTCTTGATACCTTTCTCAAAGGCGATGAAACATTCATGATTCACCTGAGACAAGGTGTAATCGCCGTACCAGACAATCCACTGGCAACCAAATTTTGGCTCCTTCTTGCCGCAGTCGCGAAAATCTATTATCATAGCTGGCCACCACATTTGGCCCATTATCTTTGCCCAAGTGATGAGACCCGGCTTTTGATCCGCAAGTGGCAAGTCGCCTGAATCAGGAGAAACGTGCGATTTCACTTCACACTTTTCAAGACCACTGCTCCTCGATACGGTCGTTCTTTCGCATTTCTCATTCAACTGCGACTGATATTTTTCCGTTCTCGCTGAGTTCTCGAGCCTCAACTCGTCCACTCTTTTCTGCACATTTGGCGGGTAAGGGTGGAGAATCAATCGGTCGATATCGTTGCAGGATATGAGATGCTTTTCGACCCACGCGTGATACGGTTTTGTAAGCGGACCTCGCTGAAGGATCTGGTCGTTCAGAAGCTTAATGGTCGCGAGGCACGCCGCATAATTCGCGTCTTTTGGCGTTTTCACCCTGAAAATTTCTATCATACGAGCTCTCAGTCCAACTGAGAATGACTCAATCTGCGTCTTGTCTCTCAGATGCGATATGCGATTCTCGCTGATCCAGTAGACCCATGACTTTCCCTCGGATGCACACATTCCCACGTCCTCCGCGTTGACTATCAAACCTGGCCACCAGCCCATGCATTTTCCCCATACAACCGTACCCGCCGTCCAACTTACAACGTTACTGTCATTCTCAACGCAATTTTTGATCCAGCCTCTTGTGATTCTTCTACCGACGTTGCTAACAATATTGTTATTATTTTTGTCATCATTCCTCTTCGATTTATCTTCATTGCTGTTGCTCTTCACGAGCGAATCTGCTGATCTCTGTTTCTTTACTCGGGCATCGGCGCCTAAGTACTCCTCTATATTCGTGTTGACGTATTTGACCAAGCCATCCTCACAATTTGACCAATTATGACCGATTATCGCGCTTCCGGTCTCCACGTAAAATTCCTCTTTTACACTCGCCCCAGTTTTTACGACCTCTCTCGCTGCATCGTCTCGTTTGAGGTAATCATCCACAATCGTCCTCGCCAAATCATGTTCGAAATTAATATCGAAGTTGACGTTAAATTGCGGACGCAAATCGATGATCTTCATGTTCTGTTTGTCACTTTCGAACAGGGCCCTTGGAAGATCCGTGAAAGGATTCACCATCAGGGTTTCGCTGTCTTCAGAATCTTTGCAAGCCATCGCAGGATCGGCAATATCGACGGTCACGTTCCCACGCGAATAGTTTGTCTCATTCAGACTTTTCACGGCGCGCAACGAGGATACTTTATTATTTTTCTCTCCGAGTATTTTCTCGCTGGTACTTCTATTCTCATTTATCGATTTATCCTCACCAAACTCATTCTCGTCCCGCCGATTTTCCTTATTCGCCTGCGACAAAAACCGATCACGATAACGCCGTCGTTTACGAGACACTTTACGTACCGCCTTTGTCTCCTTTTTTTCCACCGACTCGGTTACGGAATTTTGGCTGTCGGTGGCATCGATGTCGCTACGATCTTTCGAAAAATCGGCAACAGCTCGACTGCCGTTTTCTGAGGAATCATCGGAGGATGAAATAACATGGAGTGGCCCAGTTTGATTTTTGATCGTGCGATTGAACTCGTAAATATCGGGCCCAGGGATATCGCTAAATACGCTCGACTGCGGTGAAGCTGACGCGATCGGTATCTTCGGATACGATACTTCTTCGCTGCAGATTTTTGGAGGGCTCTTCGTCTGCGCGTTCGTCGTGTTTTCTCGGTTCCGTTGAGAGTATTGCCGTTTTCCAGTATTCCTTCTTATCGTTTTGCCTTTTTTCCCGTTCTTCGAGTACTCTACGAATCTTGAGCTTCTCACACGCTCTCTAAAAGTAGATCTTCTCGGAAGATCCTCCGGCTCAGTGTCAGCATCGTTTGATAAATCATCTGAGCGACAGAGAGAAGATTGACTTTCGATGATACGATTGCACTCGGAAAAATGGTATTTTGCAGACCAATCTCGTGGAGGATCGGTAGAATTGTGAATCACAGTGTTATCGGCAAGGCCGTTTTCTTCATTGTGGCGAATATCGCGCGCTTCTGCGGTGTCGAAATTTTTCGGAAAGCTTGACACTGCCGGAATTGAGTATCGATGGTCCGAGAAAAGCGGATGCATGTGGAAATTATCTTGACGCTTAATTCTTTCCCTCAGCTCAGCGTCGGATAACCGAGGATCTATTTCGCGGCGCGTCAATGTTGATCCCGTGGCCATCGGATTGTTTGCTTTTGTGTTCGGCGCCCGCGTTCTAAACCATCTGCGCTTTGGTCCTCTCGTTTTCGATTTTCGTGTCAGGTTCGTGATCGTCGATGGTTGTATCAATCCCAGTTCGATGGCGCAAACCATCGACCACACGCTTCTTTCTGCCCATTTCTTCGTCTTGGTGTCGCGGACACGTTGCCGGGATGATCTTCTCGGTACCTGGAAAAATTCAAATTGCATGAGTAATTGGTTGCGTGGGTGGACACTTGGATATGCAATTTTCCGTCAACTGTTTGTTGAGTAGGGGCCAATTTTTGTGAATTTCTCATGTATTCTCATAGAGCGGAAACTCGATAGTGTATAGAAATCTGTATAAAGGAAGAGCACGTGCGATAATAGTGTTGGGGGGAGAAAAGGAAAAGCTGTAGGACTTTGCAAATGAGTTCCTCATTATTTTTGGTTTTGTTGTAATACAAAGCTACCTGTATGAGGAAGTATGATAATAGATACTGGCTCCCTTTGTAAAAGTTAAAATTATGGAAATTCTGAAGCACATTGTAGATGATGACTATGATCATTGCTATGCAGAGTCGATATTAAGTATAAAATTTGACTTCGTCGTCTCATGTTTTTATCAAAGTTCGAGCAACATCGTGAACTTTTCTGAAAATCGTGCATACTTTGAATTTTCCTGATAATTGTTTATAATAAACTACTGAAACTATTTTCGGCAATTTTTAAGCCCGGTTCGATCGTGGGCGCTTCGTGGCAAGTTTTTTTTATCGATTTGTGAAAGATTGAAAAAAAAGTTGAAATCGGTTGGGAGGAAGAAATCATTGGGGGGGAGTTCAATCACAGGAAGGACAGGAGCCGCTGTACAGAGAGGCGGGGGTACGTGTCGGTAGGGCCGTCGCACTTGGCTCCCGGAAACACATTCATTCATAAAGTTTGCCTCGCGAGCGACCTCGTGAGCGGCCCCGAATGTCAGTCTACTGAACTGGCTCTCTTTCGTGCTCAAGTGCGGCTCCGGTTGTTACCGTCCGGGGTATGAGTGCGCAACTGAGAGAGAGAGAGAGAGAGATAAAGGGTGAAAGGGAATAACAGGGTCGTGAACTGTAGCGATACGATGCCGGATAGCGTCGGCTATATAAAGACAGGTGTCTTTGTCAGAAAGCGGGAAAATAAACAAAACAAGGAAGATGAAAGAACGAGGATGAAAAAGGAGGTAGAGCAGAGAGACACGCGCAGCTGGTACGGGGAAATACCGTACGTAAGAATGTGTGTCGCGCCGTCGAGAATAAAAATGAGAGGGGAATGTCGACCCCTTCGCAAAGTCTGTCGCCGGCGGGCCTTTTTTTTTTATTATTTTTTTTTAATAGGGTGAGAAGTCGGTGTTGGACCTTTAAACGCGATGACACGTTTCGACGGGGTCGCCGAGGAAAAGAGATGGTCAACGATGTTTATTATTTCCCCTCGCGTCAGGTGAGCGGCCCGATAAACGACTCGAAATTCTTGCCAAGGAGGGCGGCGGTGCGAGGGCCACCAAAGGGGAAGACGGGCTGCGATAAAAGCTGAGCGATCGAGAGTGAGAGGATAGCCTCTCAGCCTCGAAGAGCGCAACCGAGGACGAAGAATGAAAAGAGTGAGGCAGGCCAAGGGGGAAGCCACCGCCGCTTCTTTTCCTCGCTTGAAAACGCTATACACGAAGCTGGGTCAGTTCCGTTTGCCATTTAGCTTCGGCGAAGCTTCTAAGCCACTTGGGATATCCTCGAAGTTACGACGATCTGCCATCAACGTTTCCAATATACGCATACAGACAGACTACTGTTATTATTGTTGTTATTTTTTATTTTACACTTTTATACGATAATGAAAAAGCTTATTAATTGTTAGAACGATACTTCGTACTTGTCATTGGGAAAATCGGTATACGTAAACGGAAAAAAGACCGGAAAAGGGCCATTTAATTAGCGATGGTAAGAGCGTTGGGTTGAATGGTAACAATGCAACAAATTGTTAATAAATTCGTAACAAGAGGAAGATGCCGCTTGGACAATGGTTACATACGGTAACGATAAATTATTCAGAAAATTTGAATCCTCATAAAGCTTCAACCCTTTCATCGATTTGTACAAATTCAGTACCAGGATAATGTAAAATGTATTTGCACTTGTTAAGAACTATTTGGTGCAGTGGCTACTGTTCGGTGAAAGTTAGAGCGACCACACCCTTTTTGGAAAATCAAAAATTGAAGTGCATAAAATGAAAATGTCTGCATACATTTAATGAAATAATCGCAGCGCTCGAAGCGAATGATTAATCACTTCTGTGCCCAATTTCACTGCGCTCAGTCGGTTGAACGATCCAAGAATTAAACAGTGTTAAATTTAGAAATACATTCGTACGGACATATTTTCTAAACAACGTTTTTTTTTTCGACCATTTTAAATATCCTTACATTTTTTAAGAATTCATTTTACGACGGAACATTGCAATTTTTTTTCGTGGCATTATTCTATCGTTCTCCAAGCCGGATATTTCCAAATCTCAGAAGATTCTCGAAATATAGATTCTCAAAACAAAATCAGTTACAGTACTTCCTCGTAGTTAGTAACAAGATGGAAAAGCGTAAAAACCTGAAGAAGATTATACAATACTTCCTCGTAGATGTCGCTGTGTAAAGCGCAAAACTTAATGAGGAAGCAATGTGCAAGGTTCTACTTTGCATCCTTTTTTATTTCCCTTGATTCATATATTCTAAGAATTAGCAGATTTCCGGTCCTAAGGTCAACTTATGAGGGACTGAGGGATAACCGTACAGTGTATCCCGATTCCTGATTCTTCGATCAGAGTTTGGCACCCAGAAACTGGCTCAACATGTCTACAACCGCTTTCGAGGTTAAATTCGTGACGAAGTAAAGTTGTTCGGAGGAAAAAGTGTTAGTCGCGGTTATCGGGAACGGCGAATGCGCTCGAGATTTCGATCCTTCGCTATCTCTCGCGCTATCGCGTTATCAGTTCGAGAAAGTGTGTCTATGGAATATATGGAACACGGGCGCGCATCACCGGTGCGTAATACAAAAAAATAAATAAATAAATAAGTAAAAACGAAGAAGAAAAAAGCGTCGCTAGAAATAAAGAAAAGAGTATACGACGAAAAGGGCTTCCTCCGGGTGCCGGGGTAAGACGCGGGAGCCGTTGGCTGTACGGGCTTTTTACCACAGCGAAGCGAAGGATTTAGCGTGCGCGCACAGGGACAGCGTGTGCGTGAAGGCGACAGCAGCGACATGTGTCGGTGGTGGCGCTTCTCCGCGACTGGAATGTCTTGGCGAGCGAGTCACGCGGCGCCGGTGCGCATGCGCGGCACGCCGCTACGGTGCATTTTCAAACATCGCCATTTCTGTTGCTTCGTTTGTTCCATCGCACGGCGAACGGCACTCGTCGTGATCGTGACTCGACGCTCGGATCTTTCCACCAATGCATTGTCTCGAGTTTTGCGCTATCGCCGTTTATTTTCCGAGCGATCCGACTAAAGCTGCGTGATTATGACGAGAGATTGTACAAATTTAAGTTCCTTTTTCACTTTTTTTTCTAATACCTAAATATAAAGATACAACAGAGACGACGGTAAAGAAAAATATTGCGAGGCAAATAGAGTGTCGTTCTCTTGCTTGCCATATTCTGGGCTTCATAGGGTTTACAGGATCTATTATGTTGTGGGATAAGACGGAGCAAGCGAGCGGGGATTGAAGGGGCGAGGGGCAGAGGGGCAGGGGGGGAGGGGGGATAGATAGGATGTTATAGTAGTGGTGTAGCCTGTACACGGGGAACGAGTGTAGGCGAAATGGCCAGCAACGTTAAGCCCGTTAAACCGGCAGACCCTCCACTCGCTGCTCGGGGTGCAGCAAAGGCTTTTCTCGTATTCTATTGATTTTTCCGAAAGTTGTGGTGGTGGGAGATAGCAGTTAGTCGTGCGCGAACGTACTTCGCCAGAGTCTCCTACTCGCGCGGTGTTGGTGGATAGATATACGTAGTAGTTGTATCGTTCTCTCTCTCTCTCTCTCTCACACACGGTCGACGATACACCGCAGAGCTTCTCCTCTCTCCCTCTCCCTCTCCCTCTCTCTCTCTCTCTCTATCATGGTCCTTTGTAGCGAATGATGGTATGCACGCATGTATGAAACACGCGCGCAACCAGCCACGATGTTTGTACCGAGACTGGCAAGAACCCTGGACAACGTTTGTTAACAGCAACCATCTCTCTTTGCAACAAACAGTTTAAAAAAAGACACACACAATATTATTTAACGAAAAATAAAAATTCCAACCTGCCTGGGCGTTAATTAACCGAAATATGTCGAATTTTCAGGTAGCTCAGTAGGGAAAATAAGAAAAGAAAAAAAAAAATTACGGGAAACATAGTTTTCTCACAAGTTGCATTTAAGAATTTCCATCCGAAGCTCGAATTTCATATCTTCATACCGAGAATATCGGTGCAATTGAAGCTTCGAGAGCCGTAGGCGATGGATTTTCCGTGTGTTTTGCGAAGAATTGTTAGAATGAAAAACTAGCGGTGTGACGGTAGGTCCGGGGTTTTAGCGTGAGAGGGTACGTCCCTGAGTGTATTTCCACCCACCAGTCGCGTTCGGTTACGGCGGTAGGGTCACACTCACGCATTCTCGTCTCACGCAGTGCGCACGTACCCACACAAGTCGAGCCTCCACCCGCACTTACATTTGCGTGTTTCTCGGTTCGCGTTCACAGACGCGTCGGGTTTGCGAGTGTAGGGGTACGGTAAGCACACACACACACACACACACACACGCACGCAGAAAGGCTGAAGCAGAAGCAAAGGCACACGCAAACGCGGGGACCGAATAGAGGGGGTGTGGGAGAGGGTTTTAACCGCGATGGCAGCCGCTCCAGCGGAACTGTCCGAAGAGTCCCGAGGTAACGGGCGGCGAGAGGCAGGAGCCTAGCGAGCGCGCGAGAGACGAGGCGCAGAGCGGAGAGGCTCGGCGACGAGGCCGATCGAGCCGAGTTTGGCCGAACGTCTTGTTACGAGCGCGCCCGAAGCTGAGCTAAACCGGAGAACACCGCCGAGAGAGCCAGTGCGCCCGACTCTGGTGCCGCGGCTACATTACTCTCAGCGCTTCTCTCCTTACACTAAATTTACGTGGGTGCGTGCGCGCGATCCTCGTACTTATACGTGGTTCCGCATCCGCGAGCCTATTAACGATACATATACACATATAAACATATATATATATATATATATATAAACATATATTTATATATATATAAACATATATCCGAGGACACACGCATTGATGTATATGTATATATTTTCTCACACGCGTTACCACGAAAGATATTCGTGCAGAGAGCCAGAGGAATACGCAAGTACATATGCAGTGGTGGCCCTGGAGTTGGATTGTTTATAGTGGCGACCGAAGCCACTGTTTTCGTTGACTCGTCGAGGATACGGTGTGTGCAGTCCGAGAGTATTTCTCTTACTCTCGTTAGTGTAATAACCGATTGACGAGTGAGCGGGGGAAAGAGAGAAAAACGTGAAATATTTGATGATACTCGGGAGAAGACGTCGCGACGACGGCCATGGCTCGCCGTCGTGTGGGTGCGAACTGTGGTGAACCGGGTCGACGGGTGTGGTAGAAAGAAACGAGAGAGAGTGTGAGAGAGAGAGAGAGAGAGCCGAGATAGGAGGTGCAAGCCGAGAAACTAAAGGAGACGGAGAATGCGAAAGAGTACACTCGTCGACGGCGTACCGAACGGAGACACGGGCTCTCTATGTAGTTGTGTGCATGTGCGCTACGATTGTGTGCTACGGCGTGTGTTGCGGCGGGTGCGTGAGGCCAACTTTTCGAAGCCTAGAGCGAGCCATCGAAATATTGGAGTTATCGTTGTGTTACGTGTGCGCGGGTGTGCATACCGAGCTTTTTAGTTTCATTTACTATTCGTCGGATGGATTATAATAAATAAAAAAACAACAACAACAACAACAAGTATTCACAGTGCGACAGAGTGACGTCGCGAATCGCTGTTGCCGATTGGAGAACGCACGACTTCACGTTCACCGATATCACCTCCGTGGCTTGTAAACTCTTCGGAATACTTCCGAACCACATTCGATTCACGTCCACCGCCGGCTGTGCGGAAAAATAGCGTTCTATTTTTTTTTTTTTTTTTGTTTTTTTGGTCGTTGTTGTTTGTTTTCGCTTGCTTTTATTTACAAGACGAATTGAAAGGGCGAAGCGGGCCATCGGGTGCACCAAACCGGCGCATTACTATTCACCCAGAGACTGTGCGTGTACGTGTGTGTGTGTGTGTGTGTGCGTTTGTATATTCTCCTATACACGTATATATCGCATACCGTACAGCCGGACTCTCTCTTTCTCTCGTTGGGCGAGGAAACACGAGGTGGCCGATCTCTTCTCTTTGACAAGAGGAGGCTACACGTACGGCGGAACGGAGGAGCAAAGCACATCTCGGCGAGATACGAAATGAGGCTCTCGAGTGGAGGACTAGTGCGGTAAGAACCGGACCGAGTTGGGAAAGTCGAGAAACGCCGAGGAGGAGGAGGAACAACCGAAGGAGAATACGTGTACGAGTCTCGTTCGGTGGCTGCTGCTGCTGATCGCGACTTTGACGTCGCGTCGGGCCGAGTGAAAGCGCTGCAGCGAACCGCGTGGTTTCCGCTACGCTGGTAAAGAGCAAGGATAAGAAGCACCAGCGACGGTCATCCTCCTGGCCAGGGAAGCCTACCCGGAGGAGGATGAAAGCGGCCGGAGAGCTACAGGCGTCGGGCACTTAGCTCGTAAAACCCGCGAAACACGCTCTCCCCGGGACGCCTCGACCCAACGAGCCCAAGAACAATTCTGGGCTTCTTGGGCTGCACATTGATACAGGCTGTAGGTAGAGAGATAGGCTGTATATGTATATACACGGCTATATATAAGCCGTGTGGAGTTGTACACACACACACACAGAGAGAGAGAGAGAGAAGAGCGCTTTTTTGCCGCTGGTACGTGAAGCAGGGTGAAAAGTGTGGGTGGCCCACGTTGCCGCCCCGAGAGACTCTCGAGAGGAGGACTCAGTGGCAAAGAAAACCGCAGTAGCTTCGAGGAGGAAGAAGAGAATCTCGATATTCCGGATTATAGGAAGAGCGACGCGCGAGGATAACGCTCAACATTGGTGCAATAATATTTTATAAAAAGTTGGGAAAAGCAAAGCACGAAGAATGCAAGTGGCAACGCTGTTCAGGGAGAGCGCTACCCTGCTGGGTGCCTCTACCCTTGATCCTCCGCAAACTCATCATCAGACTCTTCAGCAACATCAGCAACAACAACAACAACAGCAGCAGCAGCAGCAGCAGCAGCAACAGCAGCAGCAACATCATCATCATCAACAGATGCAACAGCAGCAGCAACAACAGCAGCAACAGCAACAGTCTGAGGATATGCACATTGCTCATCATATGCAGCATCACTACAAGATGTGAGTTCTCAAGATCTCTGATCTGATATAAGTCGAGTCTTTAGGCTCTCGAATAAAAATGGGAACTTCAACATTGCCTTCTTTCAGGTGCCACTTTTGTTCTTCACAGATTTCGAAGTAAAAGGTTCTTTTTTCTTGTGTTTCAAGTTTGTACGCTTTTCACACGAAAGTCCATCGGGATCCTCGTCGAATTGCTGAGAAATTCGAAAAACAAAAATTAATTATGATGAAACCTCAGTACTGCCATTTGTCACAATCCACAGTCAAACCAATGCACTTGTCGTTCAGTTTTTTTACGTGCATAATAAGACCATCTCTCATTACCTCTCCGTACTTTTTCAAGGACAGACGGAATGGTAGTCAGTTTAGTAATTGCAACGTACAATTTCTTTGGGGAATAATCATCTAAAATGGTTATCAAACCTCTTCACGAAACATCTTTTATGAATGATAAAAAATAAAGCTATTCAGGTTACGTCTTAAACTGGCGATTAATCACGAGTACTCAGAAGAAAAAAAAGAAAAAGAACGTTTCTTCTCGTGTACACGAGTGTATTGCGCTATGCACAGAGGTATGCTATGGGTACTATTGCGAAAGGTTCAAGCGAGCTCTTTATCCGTCCCGACGCATGGCCTTCGGTCAAGTCTTTCTCCTCCTGAGCTATTCTCAGTAACGTCAAAGTTGTGTAGCTCTTTCGCGAGTTGTATTATTACACGACGAGAATTAGTATTACGGTATGCGAGGAGTGAATACCTTGAAAACCTCAGAATTACCGAGCTTTCTTTGGCCATGATACCACAGACCTCTGACCAATCCAACACCGACAATCCCTATACTCGAAAACAATCCGCCAAGTTAACCCCACGTGTTCGATTACAAAATCAAGTTTAATTCTCAATGGAAATGCAATTGTTTATCAACTTTCACTTTACGAGATTACACTTGGCCCTTGACATATTACATGTGCATTATTAATATATATTGCATTGTATTCATCACAAATGTTATAGATATTTCACCAAAAATTGATGTATATCCAATCCAGATATTGTAACGGAAGAAATATCAAGCGAAATTCACTGCAGAGCTTGAGAATTGGATAAAAGTTGAAAGGGAAGTACGAAAACAGATGGAACATGCGAAAAATAGTTTTTGTGGTGGCGACGGCATGTTTTCGTCCGCTCCTCTCTCTCTCTCTCTTTCTCTCGTTCGCCATAACGCAGTTTCCATTCTGCGGCATTAGTACCTCTACACCGTGCGTTTTCGCTGCTCTATGACTCATCGCAGCACCACCTTAGCTTGCACGGTCTGAGCGCCAGTAAAACATAGCACACAAATCGCGTACACAGGCAGCCTCGACGGGAAAGCTGATGTAACGTCGCAGGATAGGAATACAGATAAATCGGGAGGAAGGGGTGTGAATTGGGCGAGAAAATAGAAGAGCTTTGCGTATATTGTAGATCTCCGGGAGTCGGGAGAGCAAACGAAGCGACGTGGAAGAGCGTACGAAGTAAACTACACGTATTGTTTTTACGGATGCGTTACACATGCATTCCCAAACGAAAATTTTCTTCAGAGTCAACAAAATTACCAAACCCCGACAAAAGAAACCCTCTCTTCTTTGCTTATAAATTCTCAGGTTTTTTCGACCACGTGCTAATTCATTTAATTGTTACACTTGCCACGTTTTCGTTTGAGAACATGTTCCTTTCAGTGATTTGTCATAACAAAAGTAAAACGTCAATGTTATTCGAAAAAAAAATCAACAAACTCGTTCAGTGTGAACAAATGGGTTTTCAATCAAATTTTTTGAGCAATATATCAATAAAATATTCCTGTCCGTTGCATTTTTATTCGCGTCGTTTTGAGAAACTGTCGCAAATTTTGCGATTCGTTGGACAATAATAAATGCTGAACCTCGAGAAGGTCAAACGAAATGGAACAGGCGGTACTGTGTTTATTCATCAAAGGTTGCTGAGAAAAACGAGGGCCTGGGTTAAACTCTGTTAGACCTCCCGCTAATTCACGGTCAAGGTCTCGATAATAAGGATATTACATAGGCACAAGTTTATGTCGCTGCAATATCGTATCGCGATAATTAAACGATCAATGACACTCGATATGACTTTCCATATCGGGCTACGAGACTTATAGCTCCAGGTATATGTACATATCCGCGCAAGAAATAGTGCAATAATGTGGAACACGTGGGACAAGTACGAGAGGCGACTCATTGGCTTGACACCCGTGTTACACACCTCGTCTCTATTACGTGTCTCTTCTTCCTGCACCTACTCCACATGGAACTTGTTGCAACTTAGTGATAAAAGAAGCTGGAATAATCTCACGATACGTTGTCGAGAGAAGAAGATAAACCGGCTTTAATGGGAGCAAGGGAGGGACGAGAGTCGAGTGGAGTGGTGGAAAGTGATTGCAAACCGACTGAATGGACATGCATGCGGCGCACCTACAGCTCGACCAGCAGTCGAGAGCCTACGACGACGGCGAAGACGCCAAAGACCACGACGCCGACGACGGCGACGAGGACGACCGTGTCGACGAGGACGTGTATGTTTATGCCACGTGCTTCCAATCCCTTGCTCACTCTCTCCCTCTCACTCTCGACGATTTCTCGATATCACACACCGTCGGCCTCTCAGTGCACCATGCGCTCGAGGATAACGGATTTGTCCTCATGCCCCATATTCAATCCGCGCACTGTAATTATCTCAAGCACATGTGCAACCGCGGCTCAATTTATTTTACACGTCTACCGCTAGAACTATTAACGACCCCACGATATCTATCTGAGTTTCCTCCTCGACTCTTATGATCGTCCGCTCGTTAACCTTAGACAAAATTTTTTTTTTCTCCAAAGTTTCATACATAAACTGCGAAGTTATGTCATTTTTCCTCCGCATATTAATTGCCGAATTATCGAAGATTCAACGAGTTGGGCGAGAATGCACAATGTATCCTGAAGTCCCTTATCTAGCGGTGATAATTGCCTTCCATACCATCGTCCCAAAAAGTTGTTGATTTTATTCTTTCTTTGTCTCTCCTGAAGGCAAAAAAAAAAAAAGAAGAAGTCTCTTTGCGCAAATGCATTTGTGTTTGGTTGGAACGAGGTATGGCGACGCTCGTCGAATGGAAATGCACGATAACAGAGAGCAGCACACCAACGAGAAGCTGAGTTTCGCATGCGAGCATCAGGAACGTGCCAAGAACGCATAGCGCGAAGCCCAAAGGCATACCCCGCGCGCTCTCCTGTACCTACCTTACTCCCTTCTCTTCCCCATCGAATACACTGCAGTAACGCGTGTACATACGTCCGTGCGCGAAACCAGGAAAGCTTGTGAACATTCGGTATACATAGCTATATATATATATATATGGCCAGTATACAATATACGTATATATATATATATACGCAGTCATAGCGTAGTCGAGTGTGTTGTACATCAGTTACGTGCGTCGACCCACAGCTAGCTGCTAGAATTTTCTCGCTTTATGTGTTTACATGTACAGTAGATTCTCCTGGAACTATAGCTCGCGGAGAAAAAGGTTTCGCTAGGTGTGCAAAACTTTTGCGAAAATAGTGACAACATTGCGTGACCTGCTAGCGTAACTCTTTTTTTTTTTTTCGGTAGGTAAACACATTGTCTTGCTAATCCAACAAAATGCTCTGCTAGGCTAGCGAATAACGCAATGTTATCGCAGTTTGGACAAAAATGTTTTCTTTGTGCTGGATAAATCATTATGATGATTTTTATTGTAAGTTATTGAGTTTACGCGCGATCAAATTGATTGTCACTTTTGACTCGTAATTCCAGAGTCTTCGGGTTGGGATTAGTTAGCCGCTAACTTATGGGGATATCTACTGTATTTTTAAACACGGTGTATATATATTCTTTCTGAACCAGTAGCCATTGAGCGAGTGTTCGTTAGCTAACACATACGCACATGTGTATATACAATATAAACAAAATGTATTGCTAGGCTAGCGAACGACGCGATGTTATCACAATTTGGACAAAAACGTTTTCTTCATGCTCGATGAATCATTACGATGATCTCCATTGTAAGTCATTGAGTTTACGCGCGATCAAATTGACTCGTAATTCCAGAGTCTTCGGGTTGGGACTCAGTAACCGCTAACTTATGGGGACATCTACTGTACTTTGAAACACGGTGTATATATATTCTTTCTGAACCAGTAGCCATTGAGCAAGTGTTCCTCAGCTAACACATGCGTACATGTGTACATGCAAGTTGAGAGACGCAGTAGCGTCTCGAGACCAGTACAAGTACCTGTCTAACCGACAAAACAGCAAGAACCAAACCAAGACTTTTTAACTCAACGCAACTCACAATGTGGATGGTTGATTCAGAGATCATTATCGACCGATGTATATAGTGAGCTGTGGTTAGCTGTATACTCAACATACTGCGGTTGTTTCCTCAAATTATTGCAGATCAGTGTACTTCGTGATTTAATAAATCCACTAGATCATTAAACACGATATGCGCAATACAAAATCGCTAATCACTTTCGATAGCACAAATATCTGCTATAAATTTTCGACTTAAACAAACACCTTAAAGTATGTTCTGTCAAAGTTTGATCTGTATTGACAACTGTGTATTATCAGGCAGGGTTTTTGTTTCCCTGACTTTAAGTGTTTAGTCCGGGTATGTTATTGTACGTTCTTCAGGTTCTAAGTGAGTCTGACGTCAGGATTGGAACGATTTCGCGTTCACTCGTAATGAGTATCTTAGCATTTGTCTTCATGTATTTATCGGTTGTGTTATACATCTTCATTTTTTTTTCCCAGGATATTTTTCCTGTTGATTTTCTCCCCGAGGCACTTATTTCCCAGGGTTTTTGTTTATCCGGGATTTTTATTTCTTTCTTTTTTGTATGCAAGTTTTTTGTTTTTTTCTTCTCCGGATTTTTGTTGTTGTTTTGGTGTGTTTTTCCAGGAATATTTTTTCCCCGCGATTGTTTTTCGTGAGTTTTGTTAGACGAAATTTTTTTTTTTTGCATTCGCCTCGTTGCGTGCTACAACGGAGAGAGAGAGAGAAAAATCGGCAGCAGCGAAACGAAGAGAAGCAAGCTAGTAAGCAGCAGCACTACGCGCCCGTGCTCTACGCTGTTTTTATTTTGAGCTCGGCTCGCGCGATAACTCCTGAGTGCGTGGCACGTTCGACGGGACCGCGGGTTGGGTAAGAAGCACGCCTGTTGGGGGCGGCAATGGCGAAGGTAGACAAGCGAGCGAAGCGGCGGAGAGGGAGGTGGAAGAAGGAGAACGGGACGGCAAGCGACGGCAACGCGTCGACGAAGAGTTGCGCTGCCGAGAGAAACAAAACAAAACAAACGAGCGACTGTGCCGATGAAGAGAAGAGCTAACGTTTGCCCGAGAGAAGCTCGTCCGACGGGGCAAACTCTCTCGCAAAAACCATTTCCTCTCGCCCTCCGCACTTGTTCATTGGCTCCTCTTTACCTTCAGCCTGACAATCTATTTGCGATACTCGTGATGCTCCCGTCATTGTCCATAATCGAACTGATACCATTTTTAAATGAACTTGTTTGAGTACGTCATTCAGGCATTGAAAAAAGTGCCGTCAAGGTGGATTAAGAAAAAAAAAAAAAATGATTAATTACGATGTAGAAATTGCCAGTACTCTGCCAAAGAGCGGCCAACATGCCCGTATCATGATTTAGAATTCACGCCAGTATACTTGAATATCTATAACTTTAGATATGATCGCATACCGACCTTGAATTATTTAACAACATTGGCAGTTCTGACAACAGTACTAAGCCCGTTGGCGATTCCTACATGGGATTAGGGCTTATAGCTCGAAATCGTTGAGCTCGAATGAGCACATCCTGTTACCTAGATAACGCTTGGCACACCCGAACCGACAATCTCTTTGCGACACTCGTAACGTCCCAGTCAATAACTACAACCAAATTCGTGCACTCTTCAATGAAGTTGTATGTATATATTATTCAAGTATTAATGAAGTGGCGTTAAAATGGATTTTAAAAAGTGATTAATTATTGTTTATAACTCGAAAGCGTTGAGCTTGAACGGTCACATACTGGGACACTTTTTTTGATACTCGTGATACCCCAGACAATGACTACAATCGAACTGATGCACTTTTTAATAGAGTTTTATTAATATATTATACAATTATGAATGAAGTGCAGTTAAAATTGATTTTAAAAAGTGATTAATTAGGGTTTCCAACTCGAAAGCGTTGAGCTTGAATGGTCACATACTGGGACACTCGCGTTAGCTACATAACGCTCTACAACACACCGCTCGTTTCGTGGCCCTCCCACCGCACATCTCTTCCCGCTCTTCTGGACCTCGGCGTAGCATCGGGCGCTGCCCGTTTCTCTGTCTCCGGGTGCCTCGTACCTCTTCCTCCATCCCGGATCAGCGCAAGCGAGGTCCGTTGCCGAGCGATTTCGTAACTGGCGCGCTCTCCCTCTGCATAAAATACGGCGCGGTGAAGCTAACTCCGTTGCCACAACGTCCGCTCGGAGAATCTGCAGCGAGGCACTGTTGTTTGCCGGTCACTTTCACGATACAGACGAGAATGTATCCGTCCCTTTCCCATCGGCGCTGCGCTGTAGACACGGCGCTCGATTCTCTCGCTACGTACAACTCTATCTCGTTTCTTTGTACGTTAACCTGTAGATGTATATACCTCTTTTTTCTACCTTCACTCGTACAGCGAAGCGCATTCTTCAAGGCGGCTCACGTTCGTCACGAGTCAAGAGAGGCGCGAAACGACAATGCAGGGCTGCGTCCCCTTGCCCTGGAGTTTCGTCCGAGACCGAATCAAAGAACCTTTCTCGATCGGTGCCACGGGTGTCCCAATAGTTGACCCGTTAAGAGGACACAGACATTGAAAAAAATTATAAAAATTACATGGCCTTGGAATTGCTTATACATAAATGTTTAATTTAATAAAAATAGTACCACTTTAGGGGATACTGAAGTCGATTAGCCGATTCGTAGTATATTTATATATCGTTGGTAGATATCAATCGGTGCCACGGGTGTCCCAATAGTTGACCCGTCAAGAGGACACAGACATTGAAAAAATTATTAAAATTACATGCCGTTGTAATTGCTTATACAAAAACGTGTACTTTAATAAAAAATAGTACCATTTCAGGGGATACTGGAGTCGATTAGCCGATTCGTAGTCACTATTTACATATCGTTGGTAAATATCAATATGTATCGCGGTCTGCCACCGGAACGATGGGTTACCTTGGTCTACGCATCCGGAACACTATGTTTCATGCGTAATAAGTCGAGAACGAGTAGCGAGCGGGTGGCTCTCGATGCTCTTACTCGCCTCGGAAAAACCGGGAGGCGAAGATCGAAATAAATTAGCAAAGGTGTGCGCGGCGATCCGGGCGCCGGCAACTCGACGATGGAACCTCTAAGCGTTATATGCGTCCTGGCTACGTTTACACTTTGCAGACCACCGCCTACAGTGGGAAGCGTTACCGTCTGACCTTGGAGCGGACGCACTTTTTAAAAATTACGCCTCGAGGTGAGCTTGGCTCGCTCTAGGAAAATACTTGACAATACACGCGCCAACACCGAGCGACCAACTGACGGAATATACAGTCAGATTCGAAGATATTAAGCTTATCAGTAAATGCATATTGAAACGAACGATATCCTGGAGATACATTGTTTTTTCAAGTCTTATGTAAATTTACTGTACAGTGTAAGAAGCTATTTTACAAAAACGGGAATAGAAACGTAAAATTGATGCACAATTCTACTAATTGCGTTAATGATATCGCGTTTTTAATATAAATTCACTTCAATTTTACGACACGTGCATTAAATTTTCATTTTCTTTCGTATATTAAATTGAATTTAATACACGGCTTCAGTATAAAATAATATACAATTTTTCAAATATTTTTTACAGTGTACTAGTGTAAAGAATACACACACACATATATATATATATACACGTACATAGTGATGTATATTGTGCATCGTTTTTCACGGAGAAATTCTGGAGGTAGGCAAACTCACGAGACACGATAATTAGACTGTTATAAGGTTTAAATAATGCAATTACAGTCGAAACTCTCATAAGTAAAAGCTACTAGGACAGTGAGTCAAGTCTTTACTTGAGTCGAGTCTACTAATTTCTAATTTCATCAATAACGATTTTCCTACTTCATTCAATACGACGTAAGATCAATTTTTAGTTATTCGCTATACGTTTTGGCATAAAATAATTACTGAATTTAATTTCCTCGTAGAATTAACTTCCTTTCGCGTTCCACTACGCGAACTTTATTTACTATCAATGAAAAATCATACACAATCGCATTTCGTCACGATATACATACACACATATATATATATATAAATTCGAAATGAATGAAGAAAGCTAAAAATTACTTGAAGCGAAAGTGGAAGATGAAATACGTAGAAAATACGGTAAAATTTATTTGAAGTTCGCTGTAGGAGGATTTAAAGTAATGGGCAAAGTGGAAGGTTGAGAAGGTCGTAAGCATTGATAGCAACGGAAGACGTAAAGTTTGGATTGCGGAGCATCGTGTCGAAGTGCGAGCAACAGAACAGGCGGTTGGGTTGAGTTGACTGGTGGCAAAAGCTCTCTGTCCTCCGAACAAGCGGTACGCGGAGAGAGCGAAAAGCGAGAACGTGGTACGGCGGTGCCGCGGTATAATGCGAGGTCGCGGGGGTGGCGGCGAGCACCGCGCAGTGAGCGAGACAGAGATAAACGGGCGCCGCCAGTCGGGCTCTGAAAACTCGGTCAAAGTCTCGTCGCGTCGCCGCACCTCGCCTCGCCTCCTCTCTGCTCCGCTGTGCTCTCCTCTCCTCTCTCCGGCACTTTGGGGATCCGAAGGGTCGACCCTATGTGCCCGAGACGCCATCGTGCTTCTCGTATTTCGCTTCTTCCTCCCTCAGCCTTTTTTATTCCACCTGCCCGCAGTTGCTTGGACATGCGAAGGCGAACTTGGATCAGGTCGACGTCCTGGTCATTGATTAATTTTCTCTCACGAGTACTAATGAATTTTAGTAATAAGTTCAGCGGATTTTTTTGTCACTCAACTGATAAATTGTTATCCTTTTTTTTTCTAAAAATTATAAAACAGCAGGCGGGATGAAAAAAAGAAAAAAAAATGGTTCGTTTGAGAGATCATTCACTCACTATTGACAATTTTGCTTCTTCCTCCCTCAGCCTTTTTTATTCCACCTGCGCGCAGTTGCTTGGACATGCGAAGGCAAACTTGGATCAGGTCGACGTCCTGGTCATTGATTAATTTTCTCTCACGAGTACTAATGAATTTTAGTAATAAGTTCAGCGGATTTTTTTGTCACTCAACTGATAAATTGTTATCCTCTTTTTTTTCGAAAAATTATAAAACAGCAGGCGAGATGAAAAAAGAAAAAAAAATGGTTTGTTTGAGAGATCATTCACTCACTATTGACAATTTCGCTTCTTCCTCCCTCAGCCTTTTTTATTCCACCTGCCCGCAGTTGCTTGGACATGCGAAGACAAACTTGGATCAGCTCGACGTCCTAGTCATTGATTAATTTTCTCTCACGAGTACTAATGAATTTTAGTAATAAGTTCAGCGGATTTTTTGTTACTCAACTGATAAATTGTCATCCTTTTTTTTTCGAAAAATTATAAAACAGCAGGCGGGATGAAAAAAAAGAAAAAAATGGTTCGTTTGACAATTGTCAGCTTGCTTCGTACTCGAACGAGGGACAAAAGCATTTTGTGTAAGCAGACACCCCTACAGACCTGCCGGGTTAAAGCGGTTCATTCGCCCTGATGGATAAAAAATAAAGAGCGAAGGCGTTGGGGTCGGGAACGATTGTAAAGAATTTACGAGGGCTATCCCCCGTCACGAGAAGTACATCAGTTGGTACAAGCTATAAGTACATCGTAGCCAAGGTTTGACGATATTAAAGCGAAAGAGGTAAAGTGTAAGCGACGAGAGAGTAGGAAAAAAAAATAAAAAAATAAAAATAAAAATCGATGTTGGTTATAAAGAATAGAGAAGAGAAACGAAGAGCAGCGTGGCCCCGTGGCAGCACTGCGGTAGGTCAGGATCGCGGCCGCGGGTGTCCCCGTCGCGCACGCGGAAATAGTGGATGGATGGGAAAATCGTAAAATTTGATCGGAGCAAAAGCTGCGCGCGAGAGAAATGCGACGAGCCCACTACCTCCGCCACGGCACGCTTTGCGGTTCTCCTCTTCGTACAGCGGCCTCGTCCTCAACCAGTGGCCCACCCCCTCATAGCTATACCGCCTATAATACTACATCCGATATCGATGAGGGGGTCGCGCGTATTTCCGCCGAACCACCGCAGCACACAGCTAACGTGGACGTCTGTCTCTCTACACCCACTTGATAGTACCAAAGTTCATTCACCAGTTTTCGTCAATAGCCCTAACCCATTCTCGACAATGCCCCGCTCATAAAATTCGTCGCCCAGAAATACACGAAATATCCATTTTTTCATCGCACTCGCACACTGAAACAATAATTATTCAAATAAATTAGCATACGATTGACAAATTAAACGTTCTGTGCTAGCAAAACTTTAGTGCTTTATTATGCGAATAAAGTGAAGAAATTGTTTAACAAATCTATAAAATTCTCAACTTTTCTTTCATATCGAATAAATTGTTCTTTTTAGTTTTTTTTTTAGGATTCCCAAAAAACGTGTATCTATGCACGGTGGGAACAGCTGGTGTTGCTGTAACATGCATTTTTTTGGGACTCATCAAAAAAACTATACACGCTACAGCAGCAAATTTTGGTTATTGAAATAGTGACACAAGTTTTCGTTGCCGTAGCAAATATGGTTTACTAACGTTTGATTTGCTATCCAACCAAATAGCATTTGTCGTTGCGACATTTATTTATTGGCTTCAATAGCAAATCAATATACAATGGTAGCAAATGATTTGTTACATTAAATGCTTTGTTCGCTATCATCCCACAACCTCTGTAATCCTTAAGCTATTGTTTCTTCCCTTAAGCCAATGCAGAATTATTGATAAATATATTTGCAGAAAGAAAAATGAAAGTATACATTTTTCCTTTTGAAAATGATTTATTGAGGCATTGTCAGTAGTTGTGGGTTAGGATTAATGATAAGGCATCCTCTGTAAAGAAACAATAATAGGACGAAGCGGAAGCGAGCAAAGAAAATAATTAAGGAAGCTGAGGATGGGTTCTCTTCGGCCCATCTACTATAGCTGTCCTCTTTTTTCGACGTTTCTCTGTGCCGTTCAGCGATTTACAACTCTCGGACAAATAATAAATAGTCGGACACTTGACCAGCGTACGCAAAGGGAGAAAGTTGCAGAGGATCTTGAATCCGATACATCGTCTGCCATAGCAGATGCAAGCACATCGGGCATTTGCAGGAATTCTCGAGCGATACCGAGCCAGTGAGTTAAAGCGAATGGACGATCGTAGCTTTAAGGGACCACCCATCACGGGGCATCGAGCTTTCGGGCTTCCCATTATTCGTCACACTCAAAAATCCAAAAGAATCCAGTATTAGAATCGAATGCATAAAATTTGCTAATCTCGACTATTAATATTAATGCGGTGCTTCATACATTAAATTTCTAGCTGAATTTTTGTTCTCGGAATATTTATTCAATATTTGTCTGTAAATTCCAAATGAAAGCTCGTCAAAATAAGACCATTATTACAGTTTATTATATAAAAAATCTGCATGAAAAAATCAGTCGATCCTCCGACCGAAACTTGGCTGTAAACGTACTTTATACCATAAGATTTATTTCTGCTACGTCAGTAATTCTTCAGTAATATTTGTAATAATTTAAAAAACCACAGATTCAAAAGTCGCTATTAAAAATGTATTGGCACTTGCTGGACCATTCCAGCCTCCTTAACTGTACTTCGTCCTGCTTTAATTCGACGTACTTCTCAACCGAACGATGTTTAGGGAAAAAAGAAGCTTTGAAGAAGGTGTTCGCATATCTTGCTGAAAGCCGGGCGTTAAATCTCGATAACAGGTGCCGGTTATTATTCGCATCGTAAAGTGTTATCACTCGCGACGTAAGGTACTGACATCGGCACGTGTGCTTTTTGAACGCTATATAAATTCAGTCAATGCGGAAGCAACTATTTGACAGTGCTCGGAAGAAAAAACACAACCATGGGTATACCACCCATATGGTAAAAAAAAAAAAAAAAAATCGGAACGGGCTCTTGGCCCGTTACGCACCGAACGTGTTATTTTATTGTTTTTCCCAAGCGACTAATCATTCGCGGGATCGATGCATGGCCGGAGATGCTATAAATTATATTCCCCCTCCCTCACGCATAATCCCGGCCAGTCTCGTGGCTGTCTGGCCGCTGCGATATATCTTACCGACGTCTCGAAGAACGAAGAGTCGAAGGAGGAGAAGAAGCATTCTAACACTTTCCTTCCTTTCCTTCCGTCTCTCTTGTTCTCCCTTCGCTCAGGCCTCTCTTTTTCTCGATATCGTTTCCTTTAACCGTGACTTCGCGAGAAACACGCGAGCCGAGTAGACCAGAAAAACACATTCCCGAGGCACGTGATGGAATTATGCAGAAGTGCTCTTTGTGTGCGTGCGCTATTTTCCAGGTTAATATTCAGAGCAGCGATAAGCGCCCATTTGAATGAAAAATCGTCGAATTACCGATAATCGTTGTTTTCTGTTTTTTTTTTTTTTTTGTGTGATTTTCCCATAGTTATGTTTGATATGACAATTTTATTACCGAATATAATCGTCCGAAAATAAAGTTAAATAATAGAATCTTTTAGTTACAAACGTGTTGACAGTATATTACGACACGAGGGCGGAAAAACTTCTTCTTACGCCTGTGAGAAAACGTTTTTCCGATGAATGTCGTATGCAACTTTATACTTCACAATGTGTGTCTTCCCAAAGAAGAATAAAAGCGCCACAAATCTTACACGTTGTAATGTAAGGTCTTGTTCGGTATTTGAGAACAAGCGTTTCGATGCATCACGAGCGTTTATATGAAATTATTGAAAACGAAAGAATGAACGAAAGAATGAACGAAAGACTGCCACGTTATTAGCCGATCAACTATATATCTAAGACAGTTGAACGGTGATCCCTAGATAAATGAACAAACGAGAAATGAATAAACCGATACATGAACAAACGAATACCTTCCAAAAATCTTAAACTAACGAAGGGCAGGTTAAACAGCGTAGAAACCATTGCGAAAAAACCGGTAAGGTTGACAATTACGTTGGGCTGAATTGACGAAGAAAGTGGCACCTCCGCATTAACCTTTGAGAGAAATATATGCGAATATTGGCGGAGCAGATTTATTCTTGCGAGATGACGAGAAGAAACAGTGGGAAAGCTTGGGAGAAGTTGGAATTTTGGTCCTGGGATATGAAATTATTGAAAACGAAAAAATGAACTATATATCTAAGACAGTTAAATGGTGATCCCGTAAACCGATAAATGAACAAACGAATACCTTCCAAAAATCTTAAACTAACGAAGGGCAGGTTAAAAATCGTAGAAAACATTGCGAAAAAGCCGGTAAGGTTGACAATTACGTTGTGCTGAATTGACGAAGAAAGTGGCACCTCCGCATTAACCTTTGAGAGAGATATATGCGAATATTGGCGGAGCAGATTTATTCCTGCGAGAGGAAGAGAAGAAACAGTGGGAGAGCTTGGGAGAAGTTGGAATTTTGGTCCTGGGAGCATATATAAAATAGCGGGTGTAACTTGCAGAGTGCAGTATATGCGGGAGGTTTTCGCTCGTGCGCTATTCCTAGTCCCGCAGGGTTTTTCGTTATCGACATTTTCATGGAAGAACAGTGTGCGTGCGGTTACGTGCGTGGGTTGCCCACTCTCTCTCTCTCTCTTTCCTTCTTCCTCTATTCTACATCGCGCTCTGTACACATCTCTCTCTCTCTCGCATTTTCCTCTCCCTCTCGGGCCACAGCTCGCTCCGTTGGTTTGCCAACGTCCGTGTGTTCCTCCCGTTCGTTCCCGTGTGTCAGCCCCTGCTCCGAGTGTATGCTCGCTGTGCTCGTGTTGGGAGCGCCTCTCCACGTACGTGTACCCACGCGTGTGCGGCTTCGCTGTGTGCGTTGAGTTTTCTGGAGGTTTCCCCTAGCAACGAACGAGCCAGGTCCGGAGCTACAGTGGCTTAGGGGTGGCTGCGAGTGCCGCTCGTCCAAAAACTATACTTCTCGTCCAGTGATCCGTCTACCAACCAAGAGAGAGAGAGAGAGAGGGAGAAGAAAAATAAATCCGAGTAAGAAAAAAAAAAAAAAAATGTAACGAGTTTAAAGAAAAACAAAGAGAGCCCTAGGGTGATAAACGCTCGGCGCGAAAAACCGACCCTCGAGGGTATCAATTATACAAAATCAAATTATCAGCATTATCAGACATCGGGCCGGACAAACTGCTGAAATTAAAAAAAAAAAACGCGTTCAACCTTCCAATGTGAGGAGAGATGAGAAAAAAAAAAGAATAAAAATAGGGAGAAAGTTGACTCTAGTCAAGTTTATATGGTAACGAGAAAGTTTTTGTTCGAAGCAGTGCACGAAGTTGGCTCGAATCTTTCGCTACCGGAGTACCCCCATTGCCCCCTCGTCCCGATCGTACGCCCTAGTCGTTTCCAGCAAGTACTTCTATGTACCAACCATCTCCTACACGCTACCCTCATATACCTTGTGTATTTTACTCGTCGGGCCACATAGAGAGCCATGTACACCGCCCGGACGCTTACATATATATATATATACATCTATATATACGTATACATAAATATATATATATATATATACACATATATATCTCTCTCTTCCACTCTACATTATAGTATACATACATTTATACATATATGTCGAGAATATATGTATATATAAGTGTGTACATAATATAGCATGTATATGCGGGGGTGGGCTCACTGTAATACATGAACATAAGGTATACATATAATACAGATAGAGCCACAGAGAGAAAGACAGGGAAAGAGCTCTGGGGCTCACGCAAAAAGTACATGAGAGCACCAGGTATATCGTGCGCTTCGCTACAAAATCATCCCGGGTTAGGTATTTTCGAATTAGTGGGCTTCCCCAAGCACCCCCCCGCCCCTGCCCCCCGGTCCCTTGCCGTACTTCGCCTCGTAACCGCTCCCTCCCATGTACAAAAATAAAAAGCCTCGCGCGAGAGGTAGATATATATCTACGTATAATGAGTGAGTGAGTAGACTAGATTATACCATTGGTATTCGCGACTAAGAGGTACGTTCTCGTAATCCACGGAGGTACAATATGAATAAATTCGGCTCTCGATGATTTCGCACGAGAAAATCGAACATATATATCCTCCCAAGAGCTAAACGAATTTCGTGTATATGACGTGACAGCGAAATTGTTGCTGCTAAATCATTAACTGCACTCGGAAAACCATTTTGTTAGCCTCGTAGATCATTCAATAACGCGTTTTATTCTAAACAAGCGCACTGAGTTCGTGATACAGAAAGTCAATTACAGTGGCGACTATTCATCTTTAGTCCCGGCTAATATTTTCATAGTTACGGTTATTATGAAAACGATTATGTTGACTAATTCGTTGGTATAGTAATTACTTGTGGAAATTAGTTCAAAAGATGAATTAAAAAATAAATTGTTGTCACTTAATCGTTACTGATAAAATCATTTCACAGTGCAAGAGTAATTCGGTGCTTAATTTATTTTTTTTTTTTTAGGCCTCTTTTTAGGCAGTTCTCTTGGCTCAAATTTTCTCTACTTGCTATCACATTAGACCAGGTTCCAACATTATTTTCCGCAAGTCGTATGCGTCGTTAAATTTTCGTTGGCCACATAATTTCGATGGAAAAACTTCGCCAACTTCGAATGACATCGTTATGTTTATTTCGAACGATTGAGTCTACGGGACGGCACGGATAAAGGGCACGGTCGACGATCGAACCACAACACGACGTGTGTAATCAACGCACGCACTATCGAATAACCCCCTGGCAGTATCGAATGTCGATGCTTTTAAGGCTTGATCGTGCGTAAATCAATCTCGTGCACGCGCGTGCCTCTTGCTGCATGTACAACGAGTATTGCTCGCGGCTTCGCCTGCGGATCAAAGACAATCCCGCCAGGTTGATGAATACGCATTCGTGTTTTCACGAAGGATCATTCTCCGGCCTTTTAATTTCACTCAAAACGGTATTCCAAAATCATTATCATTTAGAGACGTTTTTTCGTTTTCGTTACCTCAAGTCCCTCGGACAGGCCACCACCAGAGCTGACAATTTTCTTGTAGCGCGTCATAAGCAGTCCTCGATTCGTCCCCTCGAAGCCGCTCAATCTCTGAAAAAAAATATATATATATAATAAAATAAAATATAAAATAAACAATTCATACTAACGTTCGCCTTTCTTTTTTCTGCTTCAGGTCTTACCCGTCCCCCGTTCATAATGGCGTACACAATGGCTCGTCGATCAACTGTTCCTCGCAAAGTGAGTAAAGAGCGCGAAATACACGACCTCCCGAACATTTTTCAGGCTATCCAATTTTACCATTTATACAAAAAAAATCATATTTTTAAAAAGATTTTTTTCCGAAAAACATTTTTTTAAAAGGTAAAAAGATTTTTTTCCAAAAAAAAATATTTAAAAAGTAAAAAGATTATTTTCCCAAAAATCAAATCTTTCACAGATTGGTCTTAAATTTTGTATACATAAGAAGCGACGATTAAACAATATTTGAGTAAATATATTCCCGAAACAATTCGAGTGGTAAAAACTTTGAATTTTTCGAAAAATGTCATTCGAGTATGCACAAACCTTGCAAATTGATTCCTCATTATTGTTTCCTTTTTTATAAAGCGAAAATCGATCAAGTTACTTCCTCACAGAGGTAGACTTGTAAAAAGCAAAAAATAATGATAAACCAATTAACGAGTTCTCTAATTATTTCTAAAAAATTGTAACTATCGTCACCGCAGTGCTCTGTTAAAACGAGCAACTTGAGGAGACGAAAAGTATACACAAAACTATCATTACACCGTCGCAAATGACAAAGGAAGGTATTATATCATTTGATGTTTCGGGGACATCAGGTGTGATGGTGAAACAAGAGGCGAGGGACGATGGTTACGAGACAAGTCCGGATCCGGAGATGCGAAGCAACGGTGGTGACAGTAGCCAGCAGTACCACACGCCACTGACGCCCCATACGCCACACACACCCCACACACCGCACACACCTCTAACGCCAATATCGGCGACGTCACATCAACCCCAACAGCCTGGCTCCAACGCCGCTACACTCGGACAGGTGAGCAGAATGCAAAAAAAAAAAACCAACAACAACAACAACAGCAACGAAATAAAAAGCGTTTTTTGACGTACCAATTTTGACCACATCAAACATTTCCCATATTTCAAGGAACTCGTTATTAAAGCCAATATTTTATGAGATGCTTTTCAACTGATATATTCTTTACTTTGGGGGTATACAATTTCGCATCTGTGGCATTTAAATGTTCATACCTATTGAGAAAATATAGATAAATGCAAAAAGATCGATAATCGCTAATCGACCGCTTTGAGACCACGTGTGTGATCAGTTTTGGTCATGCTTTCAGATAAAATCGGTTGTATCGAAACTTAACACGTTTTTCATTGACATTAAGCGAATAAAACTATATTCGAATGAGAATATTATTTTTGAAATTAAAAAATATATTTATTTTTCGAAAGGGAAAGCAAGCAACGACAAAACAAACAAATACCAAGTGAACATTGTACATTTTTTTGTGCATTGTCCTCAATGTATTTTGTGTTTTTCGTGGTTCTTTATTATTGCCCACTTGAGAATTGTGATTAATTGTGTAATAATTGAGGGTGGGGGTCAAAATAGCGAATGGCTAAAATAGCGAATTACAAAATAATAACCGTGCGAATCTACAACAGCGGTCATTAAGAAATTGGCTATTTTAGCCATTCGCTATTTTGACCCCCGCCCCAATAACCGTAGAAAAAGTAAACCCTTTAAAGACAATGGCGATGGCCAAAACCGGTACTTCTACTCTACGAATTCATTTTTTTTTCCAAAGAGTGACAGTTATTTTTGTGTCTGTTTTATGGAAGGTTTCGATAAAATGCGAGACACCGGTGGATCCTTACTCCTTCGTGGACGAAGAGATGTCGATGGGAGGCGGTATGAGAACAGCGAGCAGTCCCGGGGACAATCCCGAGAGCATGACGTGTCCAGGAGGTGCGCAGTCCGGATTGGGAACGCCAACGTCGCCCTCGCCAGGTCCTATGTCCGGTCAACATCACCAGATGAATCTCGCAACGATGAACGGCGTGAATCCTCTCCAATTGCCACATCAGCCCAAAAAAAGGGGTCGAAAAAAAAAATCGGAGATGATTCTCACACCCGAAGAGTGAGTGAATAATTCCAAGTACTGACTCCAGAAAAATCGCGGCTCATTTACCCAAAATGTTTCTTTATCTTCGGACTAAATTGAAGCTCAAATTTTCATTGTCGCCGCTACATTTCTGAACAAAATATTTCTCAAATAACTACAAAGTGCAGGAAGCTCATTTACAGAAACGGGTATAGAAAATGTACTACACAAGTGTAACGTAAAATTTATCCACGATTCTTCTAATTTTTAAAATATTTTTTACTTTGTGCGTTAATTAAATGCATGATTACTGGTCTTGCGACGAGAGCCACCATCTGCGGGGTATACTTGGCGTGTCATTGTCACGTGTTTCCGTGCGATGGTTTTTGAAAATTCATCCCTTGAAATCGGGTGTGCAATATTCACGGAAGGAGTGACGATGGAGCGCTATTTTTACTCGGGATCTAAAGCACGTGACGCAAAAACGGACGAGCGAGTGCCTCATCTTCCGAGTGGCATGCCATTCCTAAGCTGAGGAAGGCGCAAGTCGGAAGAGCGAAACACTTTTGTCGAAAATATGTACTCCGAAAATCCATTATTAGCCACGAGAGCCGTTTGCACCTCCTAAGCGCTCTTTAACACGTCGCGATTCTTCTTGCAGGGCTGAACTCGCCGAGGCGAAGAAACGGGCCAAGACTTACAAGGAGAGGAAGAAGCACGACAGGTTCGACGGTATGCCCGAGGAGGAAGTCAGCAAGCGAGTTCTTCCCGATCATTTAACCAGCAACCTCGACATCATCATAGTGAGTCTCGTCTAGACCGAGTGATTTATTTCCCGTCCATTTCTGATTGCTATTCGCCTACACGTGCATATGGAAGATTCTCTATCAGTGCAGCAATTTTTTTTCCCAACATCCCAGAGATGTTGTACTTTACCACTGCATGAGTGTACATCGAAAGAAGAAAGTACTTGTAAAAACTGACCAATCGATTCGGAAACGCGACCGGAATAGTTGGAGTAGCGCGAATGGTTTAAGGAACTATAATCTTAGTTAGTGGAGTTCAGATTGCATAAGTGTACATCGAAAGAAGAAAGTACTTGTAAAAACTGACCAATCGATTCGGAAACGCAACCGGAATAGTCAGAGTAGCGCGGATGGTTTAAGAAACTATGATCTTAGTTAGTGGAGTTCAGATTGTAACTAGCTGACATAATCATCTCAGCTTACCGCTTGCTAAAATTAATCACCGCAACTCTTTTTTTTTTGTTTCATATACTTTCCTTGAATTTTTTCAGATTTATCGCTGATAATTTTGTGAAAGAAAAATGAAGATGAACAAAATGTGGTGCAAGAGTGAGGCAAAACTCATCTCAATCGTTGCTACGCAACGAAACAATCAGGAAACATCCGATAATTTTCAAGCTCTCGGGGTATTAAAACCGAAAATTCTACACTAAAAAATGACGCCATTTCCGAGGAAAAAAACGTTACGACTTTATTTAATAAAAGCAAAACGAGTGCGAAATGATATACTCGGTTAGGCCGAATATTTTTATTGAGATCAACGTTGACAATTTTTTATCCCATCTTCTTATGATTTTTTTAATACCTGCGCTAATTTTCGAGTCAATAAAACGTTCCAAGTGAACGATGATTATTTTCAATATTTTTTATTACGGCCACAATTTGCGTGTAAAAATCTTTTTAAAAAATTGTGAATATCTAAATCAGTTGGAAAAAGATTTGAACAAATGAGGATGTTTTTTTTTGGAGGTGAGAAATCTGGGTGGTCGATTTGACACATGTTTTGCCGGAAATATAACTATATAGGCGCTTATTGCCTTTTTCTCTGCATCATTCACTCTCGCTCGTTTCGATTGTGCATTGAACTTGCTGGAGAGCCTACAGCACAGTGACGATAAAAGCCGCGGACGCGTTTCGCGCTCTACTCGCCAATAATTGCTCACGTGCGCTCCGAACTCTCTCGGTCTGACTGCAGTGGCTCTGCCGGTTCATTGCGCGGCACGCGACGATCCGCGGAAATTCGGTTATTTCGTCGACGCGTTGTAATCGCGGTCAAATCGACGTTAAAACCGTCCCTGCCGTATCCACGGCACGCATAGTTGCACAGATACCCGACGATAGATTCATGCAACGATTGTTCCTCCACAGTGAAAGAGACCAATACTGTTTGCACCTTTTCATTTCGATTATTATTTCGATACAACTCAACCGACGTTCTGCGTATACATTTTGCAGTTGAGTTTGGAGTACAAATGCAACAGCTTCGCTTTATTTAACGCACTCCATCCAGAACTTGACTTCAACGAATTGCTTAATTACATTTTTCATTTCGATATAACTTTAACCAATTATATTTTGAGTAATAACTGGAAGCATGTCAGCGTGCACTCAAAATGAACCGCGATTATTCAATCCACTCGGTAATTTGTTCACATTCAGCGGGCAATTCCCGATAATGTAGACATTTAAAATATTGTTCCCCATTCTCTTTTTTTTTTGGTCGAGAAAACTCGACGATACAAAAAGAATCGCTACAAATTATTGAAATACTTCCACTTTTACGCGCCTAAGGTCGATTTGAGAAATAGAGAAAAATTGGTAAATCTGATTTTAAAAAACTCATGTAATCCGGAGTTTCTACTAGATTTTTTTTTCAAGCTGCAGGTTTTTTTTTTCATATCCTTAATTACAAATTTATGAGAAAATTCTTGAAGATTCGTGATGTAAAAATAGCAAGTCAGCGTGAATATTCAATGTTTTCGGAATAACCGATAATCCATAATAATCCATAAGCTTGTGTCGCAAAACTTATTGACAACGACTTATTCCGTCTTCCACCCAGACAGAAAAGTGCACTTTTCGCAAGCCGTCCCTTGGGCAAAGCCCAACTTCACAACATGTCGTATTAAAAAGTTTCGTTCAACTCTCAAGTGAAAATCTTCCCAGAAAAATGTTCATGACTGCAGTTTCCAGATGTCGCGTTAAACAGTTTCACAGGCGCTAAAAAATGTATTTTCTCTGTAGCTCGAAATATATCACTTTTTTGCTCGTGGGTCTGTATCGTTGGCCTTGAGCTTGAAATACTCACTCCCACAGACTAAAAAAGAGTGTTCAATCACGGCATAAATAAACCAGTGGCAATGAGCTTCTATTTCTATTATGAAATATCAACCCAACTTTTGAAAAAAAAAAGGAAGCAATTTAAATTTAAATTTGCCAATAGGAGCTACTGCACACTTATTGAGAATTGGCACTGCCAAAATCGAATATTTCATCCATTCCCACTCCCCAATCACGATCGTTCTCTAGTCTCCCAGTTCGCAACACAAAAATCTCTTTTAAAACCCTTTCAGAGTGATAAAAACAAAAACGATTATTTTTCAATGTTACCGATACCCGATTGCCGATGGAAAAATGTAAAAAAAAAGCGACCTTTTGAATTTTTTTTTGAAAGCATCGTTTTTCGGTTTTGATGACCAAATTGTATTTCGGCTTCGAACCTTTTACAGTGTGAAGAAAAAAAAAGCGATTCAATTTTTTTCGAGGCACACCGGGGAAGGGAAATAGTGGGGGAGTTGAAAATAGCGAAGGACCAAAACAAACAGTGGCTAAAATAGCAAATTTCCAAATAATTACCATTTTAGATCAAGACCTTCGTTACATTTAATTTCGTTTGTTTCAGCCATTCGCTATTTAACCCCTTATTTCATTAAAATATAATCGAAATAGAAAATTATGAAAATAGGGAATAGCTCAAATAGCGAAATCCACGATAATAATCGTCCGAATCGACACCAGCCATCAATAAGAAATTGGCTATTTTCGCCATTCGCTATTTTGACCCCCACTCAAATACTTGATGAATTTCGTTGATTATTCTCTCCACTGCCGTGGTGAAAATTTGTCTGGTTAAACGAAAAACTGATTTAAAAAATCCAAAACAATGTACAACAGAGAGCGTGACACAGACCGTACGATGATCACTCTGTACGTAAATGTACGGTGTAGTTGCACGAGGAAAGTATGGTAGTATTCGCGTAAAGTCGCGCGCGGTTATCCTTGGACTCTGGCATGATTAGTTACCTAATCTCCAAAGTAAAGAGGGACGATAACGCGCCCGTTCGCAAGCGCGGGCGCGCGCGCTCGCTTCGTCTTGGTTGCGCAACAGGTATCTACCGTTATGAGCAGCGAAACACTCGGGACGTCTACGACTACGATGTGTACGATGAGTAGTATACCAGACTACTACTGGTACGAGGAGTCCGAAGCCTAGATCGCGTTGCATAATCGTCATAGCGCTCGGCAGCGAATGCGCGTTGCAGGATGCAGCTGCGCCGCTCTCGTGGCGTTATAATATAATGCAAAAGCGGGAAGCACGTGAAGCGCCAAGTCGAAACTTGGAAACTACCGCCTCGACTCTCTCCCTCTCTCTCTCTTCCCATCCTCATTCACTCTTCCTCTCTCTGGTCTACTCCCAAACTCTTTGGGTCTTCCAATAACCGAATGCCAAACTCCGAAGTTCTCCCCGTTGCATCTTAACTCGCCTCCGGGTTTGTAGTACTACGGGAGTTCGATTGATCGATTGATACAGCACAAATTGCGCGTTAAGCTCGCGGCTGTGCGCTACAAGAATTCGTGACTACCGTTTGACCGAATGTCTCTATTATAAAGAAGAAAAAAAAAATTTGAAACTTTTTGGGTCTTCCAATAACCGAATGCGAAACTCCGAAGTTCTCCCCGTTGCATCTTAACTCACCTCCGGGTTTGTAGTACTACGGGAGTTCGATTGATCGATTGATACAGCACAAATTGCTCGTTAAGCTCGCGGCTGTGCGTTACAAGAATTCGTGACTACCGTTTGACCGAATGTCTCTATTATAAAGAAGAAAAAAAAAATTTGAAACTCTTTGGGTCTTCCAATAACCGAATGCCAAACTCCGAAGTTCTCCCCGTTGCATCTTAATGCCACCTAATGACCCAATATGCCCCAATACCCAATATGCATCTTAATGACCCAATGTCTCTATTATAAAGAAGAAAATATATACATATATATATAAAATTTGAAACTGAGTATTGAAATATTCTTCTACCGTTTCAGATTGGCATAAATCCCGGACTATTTGCAGCTTACAAAGGTCATCACTACGCTGGACCTGGCAACCACTTCTGTAAGTACATAAGAAAAGTAATTTTTCTCTAAGAATATTATTTTGGTTACATAACAAATGATGAATAAACAAAATATGAAGGACGACAAAGTGATCGAGCAATTGTGTATCCGACTTGGTGATTTTTTATACAGTTCTCTTTGATAAGAATAGTTTGGATCGAAAGAGTGAGATTATTAAATTGAAAAAAAATGCGAATACGCGATTGTAATTGTAAATATTAGTACTAATGACGTATTGGAATTTTTGGTGATAAAGTAGCAGGACCTAATGGGTCTTGACAGATAGAAAATTGAAGTATACCCTGAAAAAGCTAAAAGCCTATCTAGGGTGAGACGAGGAGCGCACGCACCGAGTTTTATGTCCGGGCGAGCTAGCGCGTTTGTTCTTCGATAAACAATTTTGCGAGCCGGTCGAGCAAAGCCCCGGCTCACCCCCTTCGGCCCCCATTTGATATATCCCGATAGGTGTACGTCGCTCCGTACAGAGTTTGCTCGTTCGTTCGCCCTCAAGCCCAGAGAGCGTTCTACCTTGTCCTGTCCCATTATGCACGCACACGCGTGCGTGAGTTTTGCACGCGTTGCAGGAGCGGGTGGCGGCCACTGGGTGGGTGGTTTCATACGTTAACTCGCGCTCTCTTTTCCCTCCTCCTCCTCCTCCTCCTCGTCCTCCCGCGTCCCCCTTCGCTTTCTGCATTAGGGCAAAACGAGAGGGCTCGATTTTCCAGGGTTTTCCCGGGGGTTGCGGTAGTTCCGGAGGATAGAACGGCAAGGGAAAACAGGGTTGATAGGAAAGGGGTCGGCCGGGCGGACCGGAGCGTCCCTATGCTGTTGGCAAAGGGTGGAAAAGGGTGATGGGGCTGTGCAATCCAAGAGGGAAAGAGAGAGAGAGAGAGAGAGAGCGTGTGTTTGAGGGAGGGGGAGGTGAGGAGGCTGAGGGAGGGCAACGTGCCGTGGGCCCATGGGAGGGGCTGAACGCGATGGGAGAAACTATAATGAGCGACGCGAGAGTGGAGCTGCTAGGGTAGAGAGGTGAAAAGCGGGGGACGAGGAGGACGGAGAGGAGAAGTGTGTCGGTGGTAGTGGTGGGTTGCCGGTGCTACTGGATAAAAAGGGAGAATGGGCGGAGGGCGAGGAAACGGCGGTGACTGCGCGCGGCAGCACCCGCTCGAGGGGAGGTAAAAATGTTGGATGCTGAGGTGTACGGATGGACCCGTACTGATGATGCTACACTCGGCGGGTGCGGAGAAACGAGGGGGGGGGGGGGAAGTGGGGCCGCGAGGTAGTCGGCAGTTGGGAGCTCCCGGTGCTGTGCGGCACCCCCAAGCGCACCCACATAGTACTTATACATATACATACACATGTACCGTATGTATATAATATACCTTTACATGCACATACATATGTATATATATTTATATAGGTAAATTGTAGACTGTAGAAAATGTATATATATATATGTACAGAAGCAGCCATAGGATGTACCTCTATATATTTCGTGGTGGGTAGAAAAATATATAGATAATTCAAGCTGTGTCGTATACACGAATGGAATCGAGCGCCCGATGGAATCGCCCTAAAGATGGATCGCGAACGGGTTATCGTTGGAACGAGACAACAAAAATGTTGCACTGTCGCAAGTTGGGCTAAGGAAATCGGCAAAGGGAGATATGAGAAACGGTGCGAAACGAAGGCGAAATCGCATGAAAAATCGGCAATTGGGAGCTCCCGGTGCTGTCCCCCCCCCTAATGTATATAATATACCTTTACATGCACATACATATGTATATATATTTATATAGGTAAATTGTAGACTGTAGAAAATGTATATACATGTACAGAAGCAGCAATAGGATGTACCTGTATATATCTCTCGTGGTGGGTAGAAAAATATCTAGATAATTCAAGCTGTGTCGTATACACGAATGGAATCGAGCGCCCGATGGAATCGCCCTAAAGATGGATCGCGAACGGGAACGAGACAACAAAAATGTTGCACTATCGCAAGTTGGGCTAAGGAAATCGGCAAAGGGAGATATGAGAATCGGTGCGAAACGAAGGCGAAATCGCATGAAAAATCGGCGGTATCGACAGTAACGTCAAGTTCACCGAAGCATTAGTGTAAATTGGGAGGGCGATGTTGCCCCGCGGTCGTAGCTGTTACACCGGGGGGACTCGCTCTGAATATTGATTATCGATCACCTACCGATGCTTTCGTTATTTTTCTTTTTTTAAACGGACAATCGTCGGGCGCATAGGTCGTTGCACTGTACGTAAATAAGAGAGGCTCTGCCGATGAACAATGTAGATAGCACGAGGCACACCGTATAGCCAGGGCTTTTCCAATAGATAGAGTACTTCATCAGCTGCTCGAGCAGCTATAGACTGTGGATTACTCCCAGCGAACTTCGTCAACCTGTGGAACATACCGCGCTCTCCCGCTTCACCGAAATTACCACAGCGGAGCGGCATATCTCTCGGCAAATTCCAATTGGCGATTCGCCAAGAAAATCTTCCGATATATAACAACCTCCGCTCTCGAGATACAACCGAACTTATCTTTTCGCGACGAGTCCTCGCGCGGTTTTCGTTACAACAGCGTGACAATCTGTTGATGCACATTGGACTAGGAAATTCAATATTCGAAGCGGGATAATGTATCATTTAGTATGATCGATATGATTGGGCTGCGATAGTTATCGTTTTTTAATCATCGTCCATCGATTTTAGTAACGCTTGATCGATTTTTTAAAATCGATAGGGAAAAAATAAATTTCTTGAAACGTCACGAATTTTAATCTTCGACAAGTAGATACACAATTGATGCATTAACCAGTTTATAGAAGACCATAACACTTCGTTTATTCTCACAATTCGTGAAATCTGTATGACGGTTTGTTTTTCTTCTGTTTTTTAATAAATTCTTAACCAACTACTAAATAGTTAGTTGGCCCAGCCAAAACGTATTTTCATTTAGCGTCAGATTCTTTTTTTTTTTTTTTTTTTTAATTAATGGCACAGGATTTTTCATTATAATGGGAGCTTGGGTGCTTATGATAAGAGGTTTAATAATTTCGAAAGCTGGAGAGAAAAGAGACGAAATTATCGTTCAGCTTTCACGAATAATTGTGAGGATACATCCAGGGATACGACCTTTAATAAATTGGGCACAATGCTTCGATTACATGCCTCGGTTTTTCTAGACAAATATTCGTGAAATTTCATAAAATTGATTGTTCACAATGATTAATAACAAGCTACTGCGATTTTCGGTCGCTTTACTCCTCTCATCGGTCTACCAGGCAACCCCGTTCCCGTTTTGCCTCGTCCTGTCGCTCGTTGTTAGGGGCATTGGTTTACGGAAACGAAGAGGATCCTCGTGTGGAGGACTGTTCTCGCGGATGGTTACACTTTTTTCCAATATACCGTCGCTCTTTCGCAGCGCCGAAATGAATTCTTCGTCACAGTGACTATTTCGAATTACAGTTGCAATCATCGACCTCCTCCTCCTCCTTTTTTTTCTTTCTAATATCCTGCGTTAATTATAACGAGGAGTATAATTATTTGAAAAAAAAAAGGGGAAAACGAAGAAAATGATGATGTTATTCACGAATAGTAATGGACATAATTGGAGGATCATGGTGTTCTATAAAATAGCTAGTGCAAGTGTATGGGTTTATTTGTTGTCTTAGTAACAATTGAAAAGGTAATGCAGTTTTCGATCTCTATTTTTATTGTTCGCTATTTGCACCCCTTATTTTATAAAAATGCAATGGAAATAGTCAATTGTGAAAATAGCTAATAGCTCAAATAGCGAATTTCACAATTCTGGCCATTCTAGATTCAGAAGTTCATTATTTCAAAATTCGCTATTTTATCGATTCCCTATGTTAGTCTTTCGATCTTCTCTTCCCCCCCGAGAATTAGTTGCCACAACCATGAGGTTTGTCGGTGTAACGACTTGGTATCAGTCACATTTAGACTTGATTCCCTGAAATAGGTAATACAACAAACGTTGTTAGTATTCCGAGTACGACATTCGGGCCTTTGAATAGCAATTGGCCCAACTAACTCCTCAGTTCGAACAACGACAGGGAGTCATCAGCTGAGAACATTGTCCAACCGAGTGAGATTGTCCCTCGGATGAGTCGCCTCGTTGGGGCCAACAATTTTTTTTTTTCGCTGCCGCAACCGAGTCCATTTTTTGTCCGTGTGTAATTTGGAACAATCACTGCGACGATAAATTGATCGCCACATACGAAGGGCCACCGTTTCGATGGCCAAAATAGCAAAGTCGACGAGCAGACGAATATATGGAAAAGTGCGTAAGCATCCCCGAGAACTCTCCTGCACAAGAGGCTCCTCTTCGTTTCCGTACGCCAATGGCCCTCGTCACGGACGAAAGACAAGGCCAAAAGGGAACCGGGTTGCCTGGTAGGCCGGTGAAACGAGCAAAGAGACCGAAATCCGCAGTAGTTGAGAGAAAGAGGGAGAGAGAGAAAGAACAGTCGGACGAGTTGCGGAGGGAGTGCAGGCAGAAGGAGCACCTCGTGCCTATCCGCTCGATAGCAGCTTACAACAGCCCATCCACGTTCCCTACCAACCAACTAACTCTCCCCACAACTCTTGCCTTTCCCATAGTTCATTCTATGTCTTGTCCAGGCAAAACTGCCTTTCTCGCCAGTGCTTTTAACACTATTACTCATTTCATTCACGCGAAAACTCATTGGCTGTGTTTTCTTCGATAATTCGAACATGAATTTCACCTTTAACTAATTCTTTAATACAAAACTTTCCTATAGTCCTCCAGTGAAATAGTTGTACCAAAAGCAATAATAATAACAGTAAAGGTAATATTGAGATTTAATGTCCGACGAACTCGGCAAATCGACGGGCGTACCAAAAAGTATATACCCCATAAATTTAATTTATGAATTGCAGCTTCGGTGTTTAATTGAACATCAAAGGTACATCGGGCTTCCACTTTATGACGTTACAGCATGCGCGAGATTCAATGCTATTTTCGTCGCCCGAATAATATTTCTTGATTTGAAAAAAAAAAATAAAAATAAAAAAAATGTATATACGCTCATTAATGAATGGAGCAATGTACGAATAGAGGAGAACGGCGGACGGAATTCCCGATTTAATGAAACGCGATCGCTGATAGTCGTGCCATTTTCCATAGTTATGCGAGCATCGTTCACGTTTAAATTTTCACCACCCTCGCGGTAGTTATTTACAAGAGAGACGGGGGCGGAAGAGACGAGCCATGTGTGATTGACTGTGGGTGGAAAGGGGGTAGCCCATTGCTATTTGCCAAAGCATCCGGGATTTCAAGGTCGCGAAGCGTCTGGTCCATGGTCTACAGAGAGGCTTGTGACATTTTCGAGAGCATCGACGATTTATTATCGACATTTTTATCCTCTCGGAGGGTCGCGCGGCCTGTGTCTCGGCTACCTGAAAAATTACAGGCCTTGAAAAAAAAAACAAAGGGAGAGAGAAAAAAATGTATATATTGCTCTTCCCTAGTTTCACTTGACCTTACCCAACAGCGATCGAAATTTTACAAGTAGCTCTCCGGAGGGAGAAACCCGATCACAAGTTTTTTTTCCACTTCTCCGGGGCCAAGCAGCCAAAGCGTATGAACGTGATGGCTGGTTTTCCCTCGCACTCGCAGGGGAAGCCCCGTGAAAATTGATTTTCCAGGCGCGGTCTCTCTCTCTCTCTCGCTCTCCATCCCCGGTACGTAAACTCCCGGAGAACCGAGCCGAGCCGAGCCGAGCTGTGCTATTCACCACCCTCTCTCCCGCCTCTGCCCCGCTGCTTCTTCCTCCTCGGTTGGCACCTCTCCCTCTCCCACTCCCTCCGTGCCCGCGGTCACAGGTTGGAGCATCGACCTGCGACCTGGCGGTTACCAACTGCACTAGTCCCTTGCCCTACGTCCTCGCCGAGAAAAGACGCGAGAATGGACTTTGCTTTTTCTTTTTATTTATTTTTTTATTTCTCTTCGTACTTTTCAAAATATACGAGGCATTTCCTACCGGTTTAGCCCTTTTTTCTTCTTCCTTTTTTCTTCTCCTGCATGCCCCTGTTACGTCACATGGGCCCAATGTCACGATTATTTCGACCCTCTGCGAATGTTGAAAGAAAAAAATGTATTTCATTATATCGCGAAACGAAAAGACATCACAGCGCAGAATCAAAGTGTTTATTGAGGTTTGAAGATTGCGACGAGAGGATTTCACTCGCATGGGCATGAAGGAGTTCTACCGCAGGGTAGCGAGGTGATGCCGAATAATTTGTTCACGCCGTTCACCTGCATTTTTTACGGAGCATAGTTGATGCACATTTTTTTTTGTACCAACGTTTTGTACTGTTTCGAAATGTTGAAAAATCACGAAAACGACGAGTTGCCGAAAAAAAAAATGGATTAACATACACAAAAATCACTGGGCGATCGTGAATGTTATGAACTTTCCTCTCACCGCATTTCAATTGCACCGGACATATTCTTTAATAAAAAAAAAAAACTTTTACTTGTCATGCGAATGTATATCAGAAAAAAAAAAAATCAGCCTGTTGTTTAGGGTCTGAGTTTGGGTGTGTTAAATACTCAACATTCAAATTGCCGATTTTTTTCGATTAACAAAACATTATAAAAGTTCACTAAAAGCTTAACGAAAACGACGGAAAAAAAAAAAAAAAAAAACCCATAGTGTGACATCGAAAAATCAGGTACATAGTTAAGCATTAGAACACCCAGACAGTTCACACAGTAAATAAAAAAAAAAGATAATTTCGATAAACGATAACGGTACGCGTATACAAGAATCGTCTATAGAAACCGATTTACTTTGCCGCAATGAAATGGAAAAAAGCCCGCGAAACTTAGTATCCCGAACCTCGAGAGTCGATTTAAATTGGCGTGCTCTCGAGGATAAATATCCTCAGGTACAATAAAAGAGGAAAAGGGTGAGCGAGAGAGAGAAGGAGGAAATGGTGGATGTTAAATTGGGCCAGGTTAGTGCTCTTTCCCGAGCGACGCACGACCCCCGACGGATAGTCTTCTCGGAGGTCGGGAAGAGCAGCGGCGGCGGCGGGGGCGGCGGGGGCGGCACAACCGTCAAGCGCGCGCCCACCTCTCGCAGTTTGGCTTCGATAAAGTTTACCCGATCGGGCGGCCTTTAGTCGCCTTATCTCTTCTCTATATAGCCAACTACGCGGCCGCGTGCTTCTCCCTTTCCATTTCTATACGAGGGGGAGAGAACAGCCCGTCGTACGAGAGAGTAAACGGGAAAACGTCGGTACTAGCGGCGTAGCTCTTTCGACCGCTTAACTTTGTTCGCGAAAGTTGTATGCCGTGCTTCTCCGCTGCCTGCTGGTCTCGACGCGCTCTGCCAAGGTCGCCGACATCCCAGTAGCAAGCACGAAGAGCACCAACCACCGCCACTACCACCACCACCAACGATCCAGTGCTCTGATGCTGGCTGCTGTGGGTGTGCGCCCCGCAGAAACAGGGAGAGGCTCTCCCAATAGCGCCCCTTCCTCCCCCCTCTCCTTCCCCGGCCGCACTCGCGGACGACTTGCCGTAAAGTGATAAATTTCCCCGGTATATATGTATTATATATATATATATATATATCTATAACTGTTCGTATCCTCCCTGAAAGTTTTGCTCGAGTTTTCTCTCACTTTTGCCCGCGTTCACGACCCTCCCAACAATTTTACGGTTTCGAGTTGTTACAAACGTGCCAACCATCGTACTCTCCCCGTACTTTCGTTTAATCGGGGAATAAAGAAAAAAAAATAAAGCGAAAAATACACGGCTACGAAGAGGAAAAGTGGAAAGAGAAAAGAGCAACGAAAAGAAAGTTTGTGCTAAGTTTCACCCACTGGCCCAGTATCGGAAACTTTCGTTGCGCATATTTTTCTTTTCTTTTTTTTTTTTTCTTTTTTTTTTTCTCTCTTCCTCTCAACTTTTTTATTCGATGCAACTCTGATGTTTTGCTTTTACTTTCTGCTTCAAGGGAAATGCCTGCATCTCAGTGGACTCACGCCCGAACCGCTGACTGCCGATGACGACTACAAATTACTGCGCCTCGGAATCGGCTTCACTAATATGGTCGCCAGGGCGACCAAAGGAAGTGCGGATCTCACGAGGAAGGAGATCAAGGAAGGTCGGTACACCGATTAATTGCTATTTCGTATCGGTTTTTTACACTCCATCCGCGCAACATTCAACCTTATACTCTATTCCTTCCCGTCGTCTCGATTAACACTAGCCGGTACAGCCAACAACCTTGAACTTCCGTTTCTTAATTCACACAAAGAATTAATATATGCACACGAACACTCTGAAAAACCAATCTTAAAATTGTAACCAAGTAATTACTTTGAGACTCGGTTTCCGTCACGTGACACCAACATTTTCGGTTCAAGTATACACCCACTTAAGTAAAAAATATTAATAATCATTCTGACTTCTGACCATATATTCTTTGTAAATGTGACAAAATTGCGAAAAAGGCAAGTTGTCGAAAAAAAAGGGTTTCAACAAAAAAAAAGAAAGCCACTTCAACTTTGACCTTCAAAATTATCTTAAAATAGCCGATATATTCGCATTAAGAGGCAGTGATACTCCCCCCACTTTCAAAAAATTTCGAAACCCATTTCCTCCCCGAATACTCGGCAGAGATAGCTCAAATTTTGATAGAATGTGCGGAAGTATTGCAGAATTGGGCTAAGCTTCGGGTTTTTTGATATGCAAAGCCGTTTGCTTAGGAGCGTCGATAAACCAAAAATTGGGGTGAGGTGCGAGAGAGACAGCCCTATAGTCGTTTAACATTGGGCGAAGAAATTTTCGCCGGTGTATCGCGTTAAGAATAAATATACACACACTACGAGAAAGCGATAGGAAATTCGACGAAAAACAAGTCCACCGATGTACTCGATAAATCGATAAACAAGCCCAGAAGAATATTGAACGGCAAAGAAGTACTTACTTCACGATTCGGTGTGTCTCACGGCGTCCACGTGACAACAAAGTTGCCGCTTCCCTCCACGTTGCCGGAGTGTTATTGTTCTCGGAAAGTTTGCAGTCCGACCCGGTTCGCGTGACCCTCACACTTAGGCCACTGTGGAATAGTTAGCTATGGAGCTATGGAGAGGAGTTTCCTTTACTTCAAGGCCCGATGTTAACGCTATCTCGGGCAACTATTCCGAACTCTAGTCGGGATCAGACGTACACCACACCGCCGGGGTCGAAAGTGTTGACCGCTACCGAGACTCGGCGTAGCCCGCCTCGACTTCGGGAGAAAAAAGAATGCGCGAGAGAAAGACAAAGGTTTATCGAGGACTAGCAGACGACAGTGAGTTCCCGACAGGCTACAGCAGACCGCAGGACGCACTCTATCGTCTATGATGCAAATTTCCGATATCCCGCTGTTTTCCCGTTTCCGGCTTTTGTTGTCGCTAATTGTCTTTGTTATTCTACAGAATTTTCTGCAATTATCAAATATATATATATATATATATTTACATACACTTGAAGACAAATAAAGCAAACACATCCAGTTTCCGGGATTCCCCTATTTTTTTTTTTTTCTATTGGTGGCAAAACGTTGCGTGCCATGCACTATTCAAATATCCCTAATGCCCATTAGTTCGTAGAAATAAAAAACGCCACGTTTACAAACGATCCAAGTGACACGTGTGTGTGTATTGCTTGCAGGAAGTCACATATTACTGGAGAAATTGCGAAAGTACAAACCGAAAATAGCAGTTTTCAATGGGAAACTCATTTACGAGGTGTTCTCGGGCAAGAAGGAGTTTGGGTTTGGCAGACAACCAAGCCTCGTCGACGGCACTACCACGGTAAGACAAAATTCCTCAACGATATTCTTGAAATATCTAAGCTTAACAATAAAACATTGCGACAATGGATATAATATGTGGACATTTGTGATTTTTTTTTTTTTTTGCAAATGTTTCAGCACATGTGGGTGATGCCGTCGAGCAGCGCGAGGTGCGCTCAGTTACCGCGTGCAGCGGATAAGGTGCCGTACTACGCGGCGCTGAAGAAATTTCGTGACTATCTAAACGGGACGATAACGCATCTCGACGAGTCGGACATAGTGTTCGCGGATTCGAAGCTCAAGAAGAAGGATCTCGAGGCGATCAAGGACGAGAAGCAGTCGATGTTCGGCGACGAGTTGGGAGCGGACGGGGAGAGTACGATGACGGATCTGAGCAGTTCGACGATAAAACAAGAGCCCGGTATGATTCCTGGAAAGAAGAAGCGGGGCCGACCGAAGAAGATCAAAAATCCAGAGGATCAACCGCCACCGGAAGCCGACAAGGTCGATTCCAATGGCGAAGTGATAAAGAAGCGACGAGGTAGACCGAAGAAGATTCACCAACAGCAGAAGCAACAGGAGAGAGAGGCGAGAGAGAGAGAACAGCAGCAGCAGCAGCAGCAGCAACAGCAGCAACAGCAGCAGCAACAACAGCAACAACAGCAGCAGCAGCAACAGCACCAACATCAGCAGCAACACCATCAGCAGCATCCGGATATGAATCACATGAACGACGGTTACGGTAACACGGGTGTGCCTCATTGTTTCTCGCCGCCGCTAATGTCACCGCCGAAACCTTTCGCGCATATGGCGCCCTATTCGCAGCCTATGGGAGACTCCAGTTTCTTCGGTCAGGGCATGAACGACAGCCCGTACAACATGAGCGCGAAGCACAGTCCTGTGCACATGCAGCACTACAGTCAAAGTCCAAAGTCAATGTCGCTGTCGTTCACTCACTCCGACCTCTCGTCCGAGATAAACACGGCGATATCGTCGGAGAACAATTTGGAGCCGTCGCCTCTGACCTCGCCGAGCGTCGAGCATCCGGATTTCGAGCCGCCGACTAGTATTCCTCAACAAAATCTCAACAACGAACATCGTCAGTACAATCCAGCCGGTTCAGCCGAGAATTCCGGTCATCACAGCAATCCCGGTACTCCGGTGCATCCGGGTTACGCAAGTTACATGGGTTTTCACGATCAAACGACGGAGTCGCACCAGCGACATCCCCATCAATCCACGCCGACGGGTCTCAGTCAACAATCGGTGGAAGAACACGCGCAACAGCAGCAGCAACAGCAGCAACAGCAGCATCATCACTCCCATCAGACGTCGCCCCACAATCATCCCCACACACCGACGCAACAACACTCCTCGATGTCTCCGCATAATCATCCTCACGAGCAATACGGCATGAAGAGAAATTCCGGTCAGGACGTCGCGTCCAAGAGTCTCAGCGATCTCGAATCCCTCGTTGATCAAATACCGAGCATAGCCGACGGTGGTAATCAACGGCTTCAACACCCGCATTCCGGTATATCGGAAGACGCGTTGGGGGACAAACTCGAGGCCCATCATCAGTCGTATCTCTCGGGTTTCGCGAGCGTAAATATGGCGAATTACAGCCCTCCCCTTGGACCAGGTGGCGGACTTTATCCAAGCTCGCTTCATTACTCGGCGGCGGAAAATTATGGCTCGCTGTATGGTCTTAACGGGCGTCATCATTCGACGCAACCGGACCCTCAACAGCAACAGCAACAGCAACAACAGCAGCAGCAACAGCAACAGCAACATCAGCAACAACAGCAGCAACAACAGCAACAACAGCAACAGCAACAACAGCAACAACACAGCAAATCTTACACGGTGGAAAATCTCGCGTCTAGCAATTACACGCCGAGCTTGAGTCACGGACAATCCGGTAACGCGTATTCGAACGTAATACCCGGGCCTCATTATCCCGTGTCAATGGGATCGACGAATGGCTATCTTTTTGGCGGTCTCGAATCAACGCTCATGCAACGGACTTACGGAATGGGCGGAATAAGCGGCATGGGAGGGATGCATCCGTCCCTCGGTCACATGGCTAATCCTTATCCTTACAATGCATCTTACTCGAGTTCGTTCGACGCTTATCCGACACCGCCGACGGGGATTCACGCACCGAGCGCCAATTATCCCGGCTATCCCGGGGCCGGAGCTCCTGGCCCCGGCAACTCAACGCCACCTTCTTACCTTCAATCTCATCACAGACCATCCGTCGACCTCGCGTACGACGGCGTATGATAATCAATGTAAAAGCCCACTTTATCGCTATTTACTTTCTCCTTTATTCTACGCGTAAAACGAACACTCCGTGCAGGATACCTACCTTTTTTACGTATTTTTACACTCTAGAAGACGCGCCTCGCATTTTCACGCCGTCACGATTCACGCTCGTGAGCGGAAATAAATCGCGACACGCGCCGCTCTTGCGCGCCGCGCCGGTGTGACAGTGTTTTATGCGTATTCGTGTGTTCGAGTTGTGATGATATATCGGGAAGTTTGTAATAAAAAAACGGAGAAAGCGAGCGAGAGAGGGAGAGAAAGAATAACAGGAGCCCGCAAAGCTCCACGCTAGGACGTCTCTATTAGGCTTAATCTAGTCTATGCCCAACGAAAGTGGGCTTTCGGTGGATCTACCGAGCGCGCATCGGCAATACTCGTTTTCTTCAAAGATCATTCTCGTAATCGACCGTTTTATTTCTTCCTTCAATTGCAACCACAAAGGGTGAACACCCTAACTTGTGTATCTAAATTTAGAGGGCAATGATAATTGGTGAAATTATTTGGAAAATTCGATTTAAGTTCAATGCCGCTACGGATGATCCTCACTTTTGCCGAAGCCACGAGATAGAGAGAAGTGCAGTTGACGGAAAACCGACCGCGCTCGAGAATATGTTTCTCACCCTGGTAATGAAGTAGGAAGACGCGGTGAGAGACGGGGAGACGTACGTTTTTTTTTTCTTCTCTTATTTCATTTTTACTTGGTTTTTATGATTGGACGTTTGACGACGTAGTTACGAAGTTCGTACCCAGAGTCTCCGAAATCGACGGGCCGAGTAACGAGACACGCGGGACAGAGATTTGCGGAAGAAAAAGGGGCGAGTGGCGGTGCTAAACCGGCGCAGGCTAAAACTGAACGTTTCTACTTGTATTATATCCTTGTACCGTATATCGTTTTCCAAGACTTTATTATTATTGTTGTTGTTGTTGTTGTTGTTGTTATTGTTGTTGCATTACATTACCAGCACTATAATACGGAGGGTTAGTGTCGTTGGATGATTTTTCAGTGCCCGGTTATGGCGTAAAAAAGAAAAAACGTTATCTCTCTCTCACACACAGACACACACAAGCACAGTTTTTTATTACGTATTGAATAATAATAATAATAACGCGTTATGTTGCATCGTCGTGTATCAAAGACATACGTTCGTGTGTTTGCCAAGCCTGCCGGATCGAAAAAAAAAAGAAAAAAAAAAGAAAAAAACTACTCGCCTTTAATACAGGAATCTCGGTGTCGCGGCGATTCGCCGCCGGAACTCGTCTGGGTACGGAAGCTGTGGAAGTAACGAACTCGTTTCGAATAATCGAGCCGAAAATCGCGCAGCGCTTTCGCTTCGACGTAATAGTTGCCTTTGAAAACGGTCTCCATTCTCGCTGTGAGCGGTCGTGGTTGTAAATAAATGACGAAATTAACACAAGTTTCGAAGGCCGAATAATCGCTGTTAGCGGCGCTCGTCTCGGCGACTCGCGAATACCGAATTAGATAACGAAAGGAGATAAATTAATTAAATGATAAATAAATAAATAATGAATTTTAGGATTAAGGATAGTAATGAGAGACGCCGAGGAACACTACAGGCATTATTTCTCGCGTGCGAGATAAGCTCCTTCGCTCGTCGACTGCGTGTGAATTGAATTTGGGGCACCGCAATCTATGCGTACGAAATAATAATGTGAAAGAAGAAAAAAAAAAAGTAAAATAATAATAATAATGATAAATAAAAATAAACAAACGAAATGTAAAGAAAAGTAAATGGTTCTCACAATCTTCATCATCTATCTGTTATCTCGTTGTCATTGACAAATCATTATCGATGTCACCAAAAAACAAACTAACAAGACGGAAAAAAGAAAAAAACACAAAAAGCAAAAAAAAATAAAAATAACGTATAAATGTCCATCACTCTCATCAACTAATCACCATTTCACCTTCACATCAGTCATAAACGTGTCGTTTTGGCAAAGATTATTAGAAAACAGAAGAAGAGATGAGCATTATTATTTATCATTGCAATACACTGAATCTATTATTGCTAATTTAAAATGAAAAGCGAGAATAAGGAATCTTAGTTACTACACCGTAAGGATAGGCGCGTTGCGTTATGTTATGCCATAATTATATTCTATTACGTTTTTAAACTCTGTAATAAGTCATCGGAATATAAGTAAAATGTGAGAATGTGAGTGTGTATGTGTGTTTCGACGACGGATGCGCGCATTGCATTATAAAATAACTATCGAGACACACAGGCACAAGCCTCTCAAGCTATTATCGCTGTAAAATTGATGCGTCGGTTTTATTATACATACACAATGAATATAAATATATATAGATATTATATATGATAAAAAAAACAAACAAACAAATATAAATATTATTATATTGAATAGCTAAACTACGTGAATTAACATTTATCGAGTAACCACATAGAATGTGTCGAGCGAGAGCGAGAAAGCGAGCGAGAGAGAGAGAGAGAGAGAGAGAGAAAGAGAGAAAGAAGGCGTTTAAGAAGATGCACAGGGTATAGATGAAGTCGTTGATACAATAACTGCTGTCTATATATATGTATACATAAGATATGTAGATGTTTCTTTCGTTCTATCGGCCTCAATCAAGCGAATCAATCGAGACAACTGTAGTAGATGTTTTTTCGCAGGATCCGAATTAAAAGAGGATCCCGATCACAGCAACAAACAGAAGGATATTAAGATATAGGTGTCGTAAATGTTACTTATTTATCGACAGCTCGATCGGGTAACCAATCGCGATGACTTATACACATTGATTGACTCGTTGTTTGATTAAAAGAAGAAGAAGAAGAAGAAGAAGAAGAAGAGGAAGAAGAGGAAGAAGAAGAAAAACGGAGAATTAAAGAAAAAAATACGAGGATAACGAAAAAAGGAGCGAGTAATCGGCAAACACTGATTGTAAATTAATATATAATAAAAGAAAGAAAAGAAAAAAAAATACAACAAATAATAATAATAATGAAAATAATAACGATAATGATAATGATAATTAAGTACATTATATACAGATCAATGAATCGCTGTTGCACGCATCGAGTTTATCGAGAGAGTGAGCGAAAGAGAGCTTCGGCCAAACCGGCCGCCAACATATTTTTTAATCGCTTGAGAAAACCTTTATTGTTCTATAATAATACCCACTTGTTCTATTGTTCAAACTACATAAACGTTGTACTTTGATTATCCGCGCGCAAATCACACACTGTTCAAACGTACACGCTCGTTATCTAAACGTTCAGAATGTGTTTTATAAACGGTACATAAAACGTAAAGAAAAACAATTATGTACTTATTTAAATAACTATCGATGAGGTGCTTATTGATTATGCGACTCGCGCCGCGCGTACAGGACGGATGTTCAAGATAAGAAAAAAAAAAGGAAAGGAGAAGATATATCTGATAACGCACGACGAATATCCTCGGCTCACTTTCTTCCAATCTTCGTCCTCGCGCCGAATAACTAAAAAATACTACGAATATCACTATACTTTCAGCTCGCTCATGTCACGACCCTACCAAATTTTTATCAATTACATACATAATACATACATATATATATATATATATATGGTCGAGCGTGTTCCTCTCTTCAGTACTGCTCATCATTCCAACAAGAATATTTTCTATTATTCTGGACCTAAGAACTCACAACCCCCTTAACGCTCGGCTCTCTGCGACCGCAATGTATTTTTTTATGGAAAAAAAAAAACTAAAGTCTGGCCTCCGCGCCCAATACTCAAAGTTAATACGAAGAAGAAACAAAATAAGCGAAACCGGATTGAGTAAAAAATTATCGTATCCTCATAGCGTAAACGAAACTCGAAAGAAGAATCGAAAACAGGAACACTTAATATTGTCCATTCAATAATTACACGTGGACATGAAGTAGTAAATGATTTTTATGCCGAACTTACGATTGTCTATGTTCAATTGGGTACAAATGATATATCTAGCTGTTCTTCAATTGGTGCGATGCTCATGAAAATAAGTGAGTGTTCCGGCACGCTGATGCCATAAAGAATATCAACGTCTGTTGCACCTCAATCATCGATATTGAGCGACTGTTTCTCCCTCAATTCTTCGGTCACTATAAATGCAGGCTGTCCGTACAAAACAATAACGCTATCATTCTTTAATTCCACGGAAACCATCCCATCCAAGTGCACGTCAATTAAGACAATACAACGGTATTGTATTTTATCGAACTTCCTATCGTCTTTCGCAACAGCAACACTTTCCGATCGACGGTGAAGCTGCAACAACTATACCTTGAAACCATGTGCACCGTGCATGGTTTCTAGAGATCCAGAACTGATCTTACAAATTTCTTCGGAAGGGTTTATCTGTCGTTAAATGAAGAACGTCTTTTAATTGCATATTTATATGGAGCGCAAAAAACGGTAAAAATATGTCATTCCGAATTTGAGGGACGTTGCGACAAGCTGAAGCTCCAGCACTGCGCCCGCGCGTTTCCAGCAGATCATTCAGCCTCTGGGAAGTGCATAACGCGCTGGAACCGTGTGGGAACAGTGCTAAATTTTGGACACGTGACGTGTCCATCGCCAATTTCTTCTGGGTAACACCGGCTGCTTAGGCCAGATAGACGAGAGTGCTATTTTCTTTTTGGTGTGCCAACACCGTGATGTCACGACATGACGTCATCGTGCCTTCATTAACGTCGCCATCTGACGGCACGGTGACGATATATTCGTGAAGCATTGCATGCCGCACGGTGTGTCACTAGCAGCAGAGTCCACACCGTGTGCGCACGGTGCTGATGAGGTGATCCTAGAAGAACAAGCGTGTGATTTTTTTCTAAAATACCCACACTGTGCCGTTACCGTGTCAGCACCACGAACGCACACCGGCGCTCAAAATTTTTCCGTGTCACGCACCGTGCGGTCACCGTGCCATGATTGTGCCATTAGCATATACTTTAAATAACGGTACAAACAGGAAACAACGGGCAATTGTTTGATTACATTACATGATTTGATTACAATTGTTTGAGTAAATTGATTTTTTATAACTAAAAATAAATTTACAAATGAATGTCAAGCGAGTGACTAAATTTGAATAATATCATAATATTCCAAGCAACAACTGTCGATTACGTAAAAGATTCATTGCAATTCGATCGGGTAATCGGTATTCGCAATTTTTATCAACCGCGCACAAAATTTTGTGCCGTTATCGTTGTTATCGACGAGCGCAGAGGTGGATACTAAAACGAGGTACCAATAGAGGCGTTGCGAAGCGGTTGCTGCCACGGGACCATAGAGTTTGCCCACTCTCTATCCCGAGTCCTACTCGTTCCGTGTCGCTACACAACTCCTCAAAGTGTCTGTTCATCGTTCTCCTTATTTTCATTGATAAACTCGTAAAAACCGGAAAAATGCCGTTGGAAAATCTCGAAGACGATGGACTGGAGAAGAATCCGAATCTGGAGCTGGCGCAAACGAAATTTTTGCTCAGTCTGCCTGAACACAAGAACGACGAGAGTTTAAAGAGCAAGCTCCTCGATGCCATAAAAGCCGAAAGTGAGATTGCATATTTTGCATATTTACTGTTGTTGTCTGTATGTCAAGTTACATGTTTTTCCATGTGAAACGTTTGATCAATCGAACGCGACAAGCGATTTATTTATTTTTTTTCTTTTTTTTCGGTTACTGCTACGAAGCTGTAATTCATACTTTTTGAATATTCAATTTTCAAAAATTGTAGCTCTGATGTATTTAATCGTATGTACGTTTTTTCATTTATTTCAAACAGACATGGCTCCGTTTTACGAGGAAGTCTGTACGGATTTAGATTGGCCCATAGACGAAGCTCTGAGAAACAAAATGAAAGCTCGCAACGCCGAACAACTGAAGGCTCTGGACGACGCTATAGAAGACGCGGAGAAGAACCTCGGCGAGATGGAAGTGCGCGAAGCGAACCTTAAGAAGTCCGAACATCTTTGTCGCATCGGAGACAAGGACGGAGCGATATCGGCATTTAGGAAAACCTACGAGAAAACTGTGTCGTTGGGACACAGGCTTGACATAGTATTTCACAATATTAGGATTGGATTGTTTTACATGGATCACGATCACATTGTTAGAAACATCGATAAGGCTAAGAGGTAAGCATTCGCAACTGGAAGAAGTCTCGCGTAAAAAACACAGGTCAATCTGTGTTCCAATTTATTTTCGTAATTAAAAATAAACTGACCACTGTTTGCATTAATAGCAGGCTTTAATATGTCTATATAAGGGCCTATTAATTATATACATATAAATTAAATGTAACATAATATATATACGATGCTATCACGATCAACCCGCTAAAATGGTACCACCAAAAATTGTTTGACCATTTGTATTTCAATTAAATCATTTTTTTCACACCTGCCCAACAGCGCCGAAATATTGTTAAACATTTTCAATTGCCTTTTTTTTCTCTGATTTTATTTTCTATGTTAATATATAACTTGAATTTTATCGAGTTTATGAATTGCTCTGGCAATTTAGCTGCTGTATAATTGAAACATCTTCCTTAAGCTTCTCTTGTGCTGCACGGTATTTCAATAAAATAGCTATTAATTTTTGTAGCTTGATCGAGGAAGGAGGCGATTGGGATAGAAGAAATCGTTTGAAAGTCTATCAGGGAACGTACTGCATAGCGGTTCGCGATTTCAAGGAAGCCGCGAATTTCTTCTTGGACACGATAAGCACATTCACGAGCTACGAGCTCATGGATTACAATACTTTTGTCAGGTACACTGTCTACCTCAGCATGATTAGTCTGCCGAGAAATGAGCTTAGAGACAAAATCATTAAGGGCTCTGAGATCTTGGAGGTTTTGCATAACAACCAGGACTGCAAGGAGTACCTCTTTTCTTTGTACAATTGTCATTACGCGGATTTCTTCAAGAATCTCGGTGAGGATATGGTCTTCGTATATGTTGGGTCACTTGAGATACCGATTATGGGGAATATCTTATGAAAATGACTATATTTTTTACTACTTCTCAGCCCATGTCGAAGGATTGCTCCGCACCGACTATCTCATATTCCCCCACTATCGCTATTACGTGAGAGAAATGCGCATCCTTGCTTACACCCAGCTACTCGAATCCTACCGGTCGTTGACCCTTCAATACATGGCCGAGGCATTCGGCGTCACGGTGGAATATGTCGATCAGTGAGTAGCGAACTATGCTTTTTATTTGTATCGCCATAGATGTACACATACGACAGAGTAAGCTACGAATAATTTTCTTGACCGAAGTCACACAAGTTCAATCTGCCTGAATATGGTTATTTTCAGTAAATGTGCAATTACCGCTGGAATTAATTTCGAGGGATTATAGCAGCGTGAATGCTCCAAAATTATCCGGATTTCGCAATTTTTTTAAACGACAAATTATCGTGAATGAATAATGTTTGGTTTGTTTGTAGGTAAACACCTATTATACAAATTGGATATATATCCCTTAACAATTCTTACTCTATTAGAAAAGTCTATATAATTTTTTATTTAATATTCTATTGGCTTAACGGAAAGGCTCGGAGTTTACAGCTCACAGCGATATATTTGTCTAAATTATTCGCCTCACAAGAAATTGTTACATCGTATGTTCTTAAATTTGGGGGATGCATTCATTCATAAATGAACTGTATGAAGCAATTTTTTGGTGAAAATACAATTAAATACAAGCGACTTGTGTCCTCCGAGACTAAAACACAAGTCACAGAGTTTTTCGAGCACGTGTTACAAGAACAAGCAACGATGCTACGGGACTCTAGAGACAATTTAAAAAATCTATGCCTTTTTTTATTTTCAGAGAGCTGTCGCGCTTCATTGCAGCGGGAAGATTGCACTGCAAAGTTGATCGGGTCGGTGGTGTCGTTGAGACAAATAGGCCGGACAGCAAAAACTGGCAGTACCAAGCAATGGTGAAGCAGGGGGACCTTCTTCTGAACAGAGTCCAAAAGCTGTCGCGAGTTATAAATATTTAATTTCTAACGAAACAAAAAAAAAGGCAACAATAACAATGATGATCGAAGCGATGGAGAAAAAAAAACAAAAAAAAAAGTAATCAGCGGGCTCACCTCAAGCGGCGGGTACCCAACGACAATTTGCCGAGAAATATTGTACGCTCCGATATCATGTCCCACTTGAGTTATCGCAAAGAAGAAAATCACTGTGCGATTACAATTATAACTATAATTTTGTAAAACAAATACACGGATTGTATACCATTTCCCCGATTCCTCGCGCTCGAGAGTTTCATTGTCCGGTGGTGAGACCCGCTTTGCTGTCGATTGAGACTATCCGACCGCATCTTTATGCCGGCTGCTGGAAGAGTAGATATATAAGCCGTTTCCCCCCACCAACGGGAATTCCCCTTTTTTTTTCTTCACGATGTACGTGAACGCCCCACTCTAGGCAAAGCACGTGCGGGTTCGTTCAGCGTGAACGGCAGTGTAGCCCCGAGTGCGTAGGGACGCGCAACGAGACATTTTCACCGTAAGATCGATAAATATCGTATTATTACCCCTTTTTTTTTTTTTTTTCTTTAAGTTTGTGACATTAAAATAGAAAGTTATCGTCTGCGCGCTCGTACACGCGGCAGTAAGTAGCTCAGCGCATAAACAAAAAGTACCAAAGTATTTTCGACGCTCTCGTTTCCTCAGGTAGGTATATGACGGTATATGGGGCTTTTCGAAGCGAAGCCGAGTCTGATGACGTTTGGCACTGATTTTTCCCAGAGTGCACGACAATCAATCCCGAGCGTAACCGGCCATGGGACGAAGAAAGAGCAAACGACAAGCGCCCACCCGAAAAAAGAACATCGAGCCCCTGGACACGCAATTTACGTGTCCGTTTTGTAATCACGAGAAATCGTGCGAAGTTAAAATGTACGAATGCCGGTAATTATGCGAAGTGCCGATACCCTGCACGTTACTAAGTTGAACGTTGTTATTTCAGGGACAAGCCTCGGAAGACCGCGAGGATAAATTGTCGGGTTTGTCTCGAGGACTATCAAACGAGCATTAATCTTTTGTCGGACCCTCTCGACGTATACAACGATTGGATCGACGCCTGCGACGCCGCCAACTGACTGCCTTCGCCCCTCGCGCTATTCACGCACAATTGTAACATATCACGGGGAACGTAAACGTTTTTTTTTTTTATTAAACACCCTTTTTAATGACAATCAGCTGTTCGATTTGAGACGCCATTGAAACTTTTATATCGCTTGTACTGTACAAGGATGAGATACGCAAAACCGGCTTTTCCGGGGGCATACAAACTTAAGTTGTCAAAAATGGCCAAGGTCCGCTTGGAGAATGCCTACACGTTATTAAAAACCCTTTTCAATGACAATCAGCTGTTCGATTTGAGACGCTATCGAAACTTTTATATCGCTTGTACTGTACAAAGGTGAAATACGCAAAACCGGCTTTTCCGGGGGCATACAAATTGAAGTTGTCAAAAATGGCCAATTGAGGATGGCCAAGGTCCGCGTGGACAATGCCTACACGTTATCGTGTTTACAAAAGTTTTATTGTTCAGAGACTAATTTTTGGTCAAAATAGCGAATGGCTGAAACAAAAAAAATAAATAAATATAACGAACTTAATCTAAAATGGTAATTATTTTGGTCATTCGCTGTTTGGAACCCCACCCGCAGGGCGGCGTATCTCTCGAGGGAGTCTCGCAAAAACTAGCTTAGTGACTATTCGATGAGCGAATTGTTCGCGCGAGACCCGCGAGCGGCGCACGGTCTGACGTTCCGGCGTATAATAACAACAATAACGGAATATCTTCGTCAGCTGTGGAAACACTCGTCATCGTCTTGAAATATCTGCACTCGTCAGATAAGCGCCGTGTACCAAAAGTCAAAGATCCAAGGGTGGCAGTTGAATATAATCCTCAATAGTGTCACCGAAGAACGATGGATAAAACAAAACTGGGAAACACGGGATTGGAATTGCCTCCGCTTCGAAGTCTCGACGATTTTCTCCTCGAGTCCGCACGTTTTCAGATACCAAACGTGAAGGATCTCGACAAATGGGGTAACCGAGTCGTCAGCAATTTACTGTACTATCAGACTAATTATTTCTTCATGTCTGTCGTTATATTTCTCATCGTCGGGTGAGTGAAAGGCAAAGGGTTTTCTTCGTTTCCGGGGGGGCCGAGGTCATGATTTTCAGGGGCACTTTCTTTCCCACTCGACGCAGGTTCGTTCATCCTGGTAAAATGCTAGTCGGCACGATTGCCATGGCTGTCCTTCTGGCGTTGTTCGCTTATCTGTCGTCCGAGGGACGAGTGATACCCAAGCAGAGAAATCCGGCGGTAGGCGTAACAGCCGTTCTTCTCGGTGGTTGTTTTGTGACGTACACGCTGGGCTCCCTCCTCGTCTTCCTCATGGGCATTCTCTTGCCTTTCTCCGGTACGTCACTTTTCGTTCGGTATCCGTTTTGTTTTTCAGACGTCGTTAGATATTTTCTAGCACAGCGCGATAAATCTATGTTGTTACAGTGACCTTTATCCACTCGTCTCTGAGGCTACGGAACATAAAGAACAAGCTCGTCAACAAGATAGAAGGGATAGGACTGAAGCGCACACCGATGGGTCTCTTTTTGGAGCATCTCGGTATGGAGCAAGAGCTCTTTGCTTAAAATATCCCAAAGGAGTACTCCCAGATACGATAGATCGGGAGAGCCACGACTCCGAAGAGTCGTAAGAGAGATCGCTGTGCTCTCCGCAGATTACCAAAAATGCTTGTGAAAAATACTCGCAATGTTTCGCTGATTTACGCAGCTATCTAGTCTCGCCTCATTAAAATGTTAGTCGTTGCTTTAAATTGGATCGTCGAGTGTTACGAGACCCTGTAAATCACTCATGCCTTTCTTTCAGACTGTCTATTAATGCTGTTAATGGTGCATTTGGCTCGATACCACGGGATTTGACCCACTTTATTAATCAAAAAAGGACAGTCGGATTGTCCAATTTGAAATTAATATACAGAATTACACGTGTTATACCATATCCCGCATTAATATACAGAATTCACATTCGTGTAGCTAATTTTGATTTTTCTCATCCTCTTTTTTTTTCGTTTCATTACATACAGATGATGTGACGAGCATGAACTTGCATCCACAGACGAATATCACGTTAAAGCCTTCCCACTAATCTGCTTCGAGCACATAGCACATCACAACAAAAACGCAATCGTGCAGCAATGAATTACTGGGTTGGTCGGTAATCGGTATCTCGTTTGTTGCCATGGCGGACGTACCGGTTGGCCCAGGAACGTCCTACTAATTTTATTCACAAATTGGTGAGAAGATTTTGTTTAATAAGTATTTTCAATTGCGCTTGAGGAACATCATAAGATACTCTTTCATCAAATGAATACAACAACGAGTTTTTCAATAGATACCTGCTATCGGGTTGTGGATCACTAATTACTTATAAACCATATGGGAAATGCTTAAAGCAATCAGAAATACTTGAACATTTGAGCAGTCCGAATAATATGGACAACAACAATCAATGCTTTACTCATCGTAGATCACGAATGACGTTTATATGTACACGTTTTTTATAACCAAAAGAGAAATTATATAATTGTATATTAAGTGCATCGATCATATTTAAGATTTTAATTATTTTACAAATTCTCTAGATATGTTCTATCTTAATAATGTTTTTACCATGAATGCTTACCGAAAAATACAACCTATTTTTATTGTAAACCATTAGAAAAACAAAGACAACTACCAATTAATATTATTAAATAAAAGTTTATTTAACCAGTTAGTTGCTATATGAATTCCAGTGATGTTTAAGCGTTATACGAAAATTATCGGAAGATGTATCGTCGAGGAATTAAAGCGATGTAAAGCAAGTTTCACGCGTCGCGTTGCTTTCCACCAAGTTTCCAGCGAATGGATCTGACGATATTGGCAGTGTTAAGATGAACAAAGATTGACGTTCGTATCGTCTTTTCGCAGCTATTCTCCGCGAAAACATTCACACGAAAATAGAGAAAGCGAAGTACGTCGCTACTCGCTTCAAAATGTACCGAACGATGGTTCAGACCCATTGTAAAAAGGAGAATATGTAATTCACAAAACGGCGTGAAAAGAATTACAATACAATGGCAGTGTTTTTTTTTTTTTGTTTACCGCAAATTTTTGGAAAATTCTAATGATCTTATCATTTTATATTAATAATTTAAAGAGAAAAAGGTACACGACGCGTGACAATGTCGCTAGGGAAATTGTCGTTTCCCATGGCAATCATTTGATTGCGTATTTATAAAGAGATAATCCTGACGATACGTTTAGATTTAGACCTTAGTTATGAATACTGTGTTGGATGGATAGAGAATGGTGTCGGACAGACGTGTTTGCGAGGGAATCGCTCCGATATTCGTCTTTGGAAAGGGGATCAAGTAAGTGTGCTCCGACGGAGCGTATCCCATGTCTTCCATTCTTTTAATGAACGTCTGCAAACGAAAATATGTCTGAGAATTGTCAAGCCGATAGAGTGAAAAGCAAGACATTGCCTTTGGAGTACGTACCTCTATCGTGTCGTTAGCACACATCGAAACAGTCTCTTTTCCTCCACTCGGCAACCGCAAACACAGTCTTAACGACGGTTCATCGGTAGCAGTACCGGATGCCGAGTTGTTGCTCATTTTTTCTATCGTCTCCGAAGCCGCGCTTCTCGTTTCTTCCCTCGACTGCGGCACTTCCGGTAGCGACGCTTCCTTTTTCATTTTTTCCGTCGCTTCAGGTACAGGACTAGTTCGGCTTTTTGCATCCAATTCCTCTATTCTCGATCTCTTGCCGAGAATAGAATTGCTCGTGCTACTACTAATCACAGTCGCGGAAGCAGCGCTTTTACTGCTGGAAGCTGACGATCGTGTTCTCTTCATTCTGGATCCTGATTCCTTGAGATATCAGAAGTACATGTGTTACTGTTCGTCTAAGAATTTTTTCGAATTCTCTTAAACATCGAAACAAATGGTTTCGAAAAATTCTCTGCATGTTTGTGTGAGAGATAAGGGGCCTAAAAATTGATTTTGCTATAACTCGATTGAACCAGCTCAAATTTCAATTACAAATAGGGCACTGTTCAGTCTTTAGCATTGAATTTATAAAAATCACTTCGGTTATTGAAAGATCTTGGAGATTTTGTTTAGAGCAAAAGTCACAAATCAACTATTGCGTTATTAAAACCATAAAAGAAAAGTTTGCTAAACAGAACGTTAAACATTACTTTCTCGTTATTTTTCACTGTTTTTAAAACACCTTTTGTGAGGGAATTAAAATAAATAAACACACTCGTCACAGAAGGTGACTTATAAGTAGCTAAAAATGACGATAAATCAATGTGCAAGATTCTATTTTGGAGCCTCTTTTTTCCCATCATCTCCTGAAGCGCTCTGCTAATTCGATAAAATAGGAATGAACCCTTACATCGATTACGGATTCCGTGTAATGCTCTCGCTGATTGGGAAGAGACGATCGTTCCTTGAAGTCTCCGGTATTCGCGGGATCTTGGGGCGTGTTATCGGGGGAGGCGTGAGTGCTCAACATGTCGTTGAGTCCGGTGGCGAGAATATCGACGGTAATATGATTGTAGGATCTCATGCATTCTCCTGTTCTCGGGTCAATGATGGCCAAATACGGATAATTCGTAACATTATAAAAATCGATGTAACGTTTGCCGTCGCTGGTGTTGGAGAAAACCTGCGGATGTTACGTTTGCGGATTAGGGAGAGACACGAGTAATTATCGTGAGTATGGAGCTACGCGTCAAGATGCAACAAACTACCTGCCATAGAACAAAGTGATCCTTGATTATCTCTCGTATTTGTTTGTTCGGCCACACATCTCGATTCAGTATCTGACAAGCGAATTCTTGAGGATTCTGGACATTAACGAGCAGCCAACGATTCACTTCCTTGGCACGTTCCCGTGCTTCTATGAACGAGCCCATAAATAGAATATCGCACGGAGGTCGGAAGAGATCTTCCAGGCGTTTGGATTTGCCGCTTTGCGAAGCCTTTCTTACGCCGTTTACTCTCCTCGTCATCTCTTCCTCTTGGCGTCCTGTTCGAATGAACAAATCGTTATATCATTGTCGCAGCGAACACTATACAAACAAAGATAATCGACTCACGCGTCTCGACGGCAAAATCTCTGAATCTGTCGAAAACATTGTTGGACGCACGTGGAAACGAACAAACCGCTTCGGAAGGCACAAGGACTTCTTGAGTGGGCAGAATTGGCTCACGCACCGGAGGATCATCTTCGGTGGAAGCTGGAGTCTCTTGTTCCCCGGGTCCTCCACCCTCGAACATGAGACTTATGGCAGTTTCGACATTTCCATCAGCGAGCGTCAAATACTGAGCGGCTATCGCTTCGCTCGAGCCTAAGCATTTTTTGTATTTTCCAATAAACACCGTGTTTTTGTTTTTGTTTTTTGTCACTCGCGTCAACGGACTCGATAACCTCGAGAATAGCGCAAAGTACTCACCAGTAACCTCGATAAATTTTTCAATCAATTCACGGTCCATCGTAATCCATGAAATTCAAGCCAACGGAGAAACGACGATACAATGGCAAGTTATTCCTTTTGTAGAAACATAAAAATTGTAGAAAATCCGAGTCTCATCGCAGCCGAGCCGTCAGATCCAAGCAAACAGCAAAGACTGGCGAAAAGGGTTAAGAGGCAGTGATACACCGAGTAACGAAATCTACGGTGTCGGTAACATAGAGTTCTGGTCTCAAACCTGAAACTACCGCTAGATGGCGCGCCGCGCCACTTCTATCTCGTTTCAAACAGAGACCAGTATTAAGTAAAGATCGTTACGATCCGGCGAGCATAAAAGTAGAAATATAACAATTACTTTAGAGGTAATTAAAACTGCAATTTTTTTTCGGATTTCCGGAAAACCCAAAGCTTAGCTCAATTGTGCCATCATTTTCTACTTGTGATCCAAATTTTTGGATCGCCAGTTTTAGCGCCATTAGTTCGAGGCTTCGCCGCAACTTGCGCTCGTTTGGCTCTTCGATCGCGAGCATTTATCTTCAGCCCGCCGGCGTAAACGTTGTTACTAACGCCAGACGCTCCGATTATTCCATTTGCTATCTTTTTTATCTTTTCATTGTATTTTTAATCGTAGTTCGAGAAAAAACACCACGATGTAAGTACCCATACATACATATTTATTTTGGTCTATGTGTATGAAGAAAAAACGAAATTTTTTGGATTTTTGTGAGGTTATGTTTCGCGTTTCAATGTCGCTTTTGGTTCTAACCTCGTCAACTCCGTTTTCTTGTGATTCTCATAAACACATTCACTAATTCATCGAATTTTTTTTTCTTTTTTCGTAGGTCTTCACTCGCCAAACCAAAGTCGGAAATGACGCCCGAGGAGCTGGCCAAAAGAGAGGAAGAAGAATTCAATACGGGGCCTCTGTCCGTTCTCACGCAATCTGTCAAGAACAACACGCAAGTGCTCATCAACTGCAGAAACAACAAAAAGTTATTGGGCAGGGTGAAAGCCTTCGACAGACATTGCAATATGGTTTTGGAGAATGTGAAGGAAATGTGGACGGAGCTACCGCGCACCGGAAAAGGCAAAAAGAAGGTTTGTCTCAAAAATCTGCCCATTTTCACCATTTCTTTCCTGTACGATTAACAATTTCCCACCTACATTCCGATACAATTGCGCTATCGCATGCACGACAAAGATACTTCAATCGTGCGCACAAAAATACACAGATTGAAATGTTATTTTCTATTTTTTAGGCAAAACCCGTCAATAAAGACAGATTTATCACAAAAATGTTTCTACGAGGAGATTCGGTAATTCTGGTACTGAGAAATCCACTGGGAACAGCTTCGGGGAAGTGAGGACCAATTTTCGTACACCTAATCACCGCTAATACCTACGATTAATAATCTTCTAATAATTTTTAATTGGAAATAAATGAGTAAATGAAAACACTTTGCGTGCCAAAAGCATTATTTATTTCGTACCTCGATACAATATCTCCACTGTACATGTATGAACAGTGGCAAAGGAATTGTTAAAAAAGTAATTAGGTTTATGGGTTTTGCGTCTATTTTAGATCTCGTGGAGTTATTAATCTTTCTCGGCAATAGCGGTAAGATGCTTGTCGATCTCCTGCTCGTTCAAGACACTGGAATAAATAAATAAATTATTATACAAGACACGAAAGCATTGGTCACCGTTTTTAGAGCTCTGCGAAATAATTACCGGAATTTTGGATCATCCTTTGACACAACGCCAATTTCAATCTCCGAAGGCTTGAAATCTACAGAGAGAACTGTGGACAGACAAGTTATCGCAAGTTGGATGGTCTCGTCGTGCGTATAATTCTGCTTCTTCTTAAGTTTCTTTTCCAAGTAAGAATTGGCCTCGGTCTGTCGAGATCCTACAGAGATTGCTCTGTAACCACAGAAGTATCCAGCTGGATCAGCTTTGTAAATGCAAGGTCCCTTCTCCTTGTCATAAGCTATGAGCATCATGGAACAGCCCAGCGGTCTCATCTCTGCATTTTGCGTGTAAACTTGGCTGATGTCAGCCACTCGTCTGCACAGAGTGTCCACGGGAATTTCGTAACCGTTCTTGTACTTGAAATTCGCGGCTTCGTAACGAGCACGTTGAACCTGTGATTTACTGTCGGCTGAAAAATCACTTTTACGTTAATAACTCATGTGATATTTGAGGCATTCTCCACCAACGCGGTCACATTTTAGTCAGACAAAAAAAAAATGAACAATTACAATTACTACAATATTTGTAGCGTATTTACGATAAATAGTGTATACTAAAAATCGCCTAATCGTCGCCAGCATCCCGTTGAATGTAAAATATTTAAAAAAATAGGGCATAAGCAACAGAATTTATCGTCTCGTCTAGGATAAAAAAATAAAAGCAAAGGACCTGGCGATGGAGAGAATGCTTGGTCTGTGCGAACGCTATCGCAATTTACCTATCATGCCCGTCATGACACAGCCGATGTGCTCGGTAAGTTGAAAAACGTGTGTAACGCTGGAGGCATCGAGGAGCTTGTCCTGGAAGAGAGGAAAGGCGATTACAACAATGACAATCCAATAGCCGGCGACTATTGCCCGGTGAATCTTAGGTTAAACGAACAACTCACGGGAACTTTTTTCTGGGTCGCGAAAACCGCGGTATCGACGCCTTTCACCGCGACGGAGGTGAGCCCTCCTTGGTTGATGGCTTTGAAAGCATATTCTGCGAGGACAATACCGAAGAACCATTGTATTAAACCAGTTGGAGTGTTATGGTCGAGTTGAAAAGTGCAGATCACGCCGTGTCATTGGATGAACGATCGGCAATGGGTTTTACGTGGAAATAATAAAAAAGTGCGACGATATATGAGAAGAAATGAGAGGGAAATTGGATCGTCGATGTTTCGGTGAACTTACCCACTTGGTAGAGTCGGCCTTCGGGTGAAAAGATCGTAATATGCCTGTCAAACCCTGCGCTACTTCCCCTCGACATTTTTGCTGATATTTGCTGCCAGTCGCTGCTCGACTCACTCCACGAAGTTTCGTCAAACCGAAACCAAGTGGCGCTCTACGAAACTCGCAAATTTCAGCGGGAAATTCAAAATAAATGTGTGCTTTTTAAGCTTTCAATCAGCTGGCACTTGACAAAGGGTTGACAATAACAGAATAATAACCAAAACTTTTGAAACACGTTAGCGGCAAAGTGCTTTTTTTTTTTTTTGTTTCTTCTGCCGACAAATGAAAAATCAATTCGTAATCATATTCGCATGAACTATGTCAGCGTACAGAGTAATGTATGTAGCGGCGCATTGATAACGCCTTTGAAGGTCATTATTGGGACGGAATGTCATTTCAACAAGTGCAGTGATATCAAAATGTCTGATAGTGCAAGTGTCCAAATGTCACAGGAAAAATCGAACGACGGTGATGCAATCGCTTTTGATCCTACAGGTAACACATTATCGTACCTCTTGATTTAATTTTCTTCATAAACGTTTGAGCGAAAATGGTAATTTTTTATTTTCACAGAGCATCAGCATATCAGGTACAATCCGCTGAAGGAAGAATGGGTCTTGGTATCTCCGCATCGTATGAAACGACCTTGGGGTGGTCAGATGGAGAAGAGCAGCGACGAGGAGTTGCCGGATTACGATCCCAACAACCCATTGTGCCCGGGGAATAAGAGAGCCGGTGGAAAGGTCCATCTTTTGTTTCCTCGTTCGTTTCTCTATCTTTTTGTCTCTCGGTTAATAGAAATTTTGTTGTCCGTTTCAGATGACAGAACGATACACGAGTACCTATTCGTTTGTAAACGATTTCCCAGCTCTCTTGGAAAAAGTACCGAGCCCTCCAAAGTCCAGCGACGAGTTGTTTCGAATGGACGCTGCGAGGGGTACCTGCAAAGTAATGTGCTTCCATCCCAAGTCCAATGTGACAATAGCGCTTATGAAAGTGGAAGAAGTGCTCAAAGTAATCGAGCAGTAAGCATCGAAAACATCAATTTTGAGAAAAGTTAAGGCGTTGAGTTAATAAAATGTCATCTCGTTTGTTTTAAGGTGGATCGTTGAAATGCTGGAACTGGGTAAGCAGTGGACTTGGGTGCAGATATTTGAAAACAGAGGAGCCCTCATGGGATGCAGCAATTCTCATCCCCATTGTCAGATATGGACCAGTTCATTTTTGCCCACCGAAGCCAGGAGAAAGGACAAGTCTCTGTCCGACTACTACAGCAGACACAAGAAGCCTCTTTTGATAGATTACATGGAAAAAGAGCTTGAAAAAAAGGTCAAATGTTTTGTATTTCTCTCTGTAATTCAGTCCTGTGTGTGTGTGTTTTTTTTTTAAATACAAAATGAGTTTTAAATATTGACAATTACAATACAGGAACGCATTGTCTTGGAGAACCGCGACTGGCTTGTCGTCGTGCCTTATTGGGCCGTTTGGCCTTACGAAACGATGGTACTTCCAAAAAAGCAGGTGTCTCGAATGCAGGAGCTCAACGAATCGCAGCGGGAGAGTCTCGCGGTCGTCATGAAAAATTTGTGCACGAAATACGACAATTTGTTCGAATGCTCGTTTCCGTACTCGATGGGATGGCACGGTGCGCCCACTGGACCTCTGTTGAATCAAGATTACCCGTACTGGACGTTTCACGGCATGTACCTACCTCCTCTGCTCCGTTCGGCAACTATAAAAAAGCACATGGTTGGCTACGAACTCTTGGCTCAAGCACAGCGAGATTTGACCCCCGAACAGGCTGCACAAAAGTTAAGAAGCCTCCCCGAGACTCATTACAAGCATCCCGAGACAAGTTTGTCTCAGGAACAGATCGCCAAGTATCGTTAATTCAATAGGATGTCGGGCTTGATCGATTATTTCGATGGGATCGTATATGTAGTCTGGGATTCGTCAAATTATTTTACAAATCGCTTCCACGTATTTGTTGTATATAGTAACTGTACAAAAATAATTCTACGTACATACATAATTATTTTCGAGCACGAAAATGGTGCTAATAAATTGGGAATGTGGAGTCGATCTCGCGGGCCCATGCATGAATTCCGCCGACAATATCCCTTATCGCTATCGAAGGATCCTGCAGAGAATTCTTCAGAAGACTCACGGCTCGCTGGGAATCGTTTCCACGACGGCAAAGCACGTACACTGAAAAGATTCCACCGTTAAATCGTCTGCCGATCGGTTACCGGAAACTACCCAGTAAACACAGATCGCTGACATTAATGTCATAATTACGTAACACGAGACGAAACGTTACATCAAAATGATACCAACTGCGATGTTCCAGTGATCGATTGTTTCTTATTCAGGAACGTCACGGGTTTGACGAAAATTTACGTAACAAGCATGTAACATTACATAATAATTATCCGACAAATCATTGTCTTTTGTTACAGAATGATTTGGTCAAGGAACATGTAACATTTTAATAATATTGCTGTCACAAATTATGAAAGTCTCGTTGAATCTTATTACATAAATGGTTCGTGAGGTGTACGTTTCGTAAAAGCAACGTTTTATACCACGACTAGATATTATTGCTACCGAATTTTTTTTTTAATCCCAGAAATACGTAACTGTGACGTTCTGTGTTTATTGGGTATTATTGTGAATCTTACCATCTTTTATGGTATTTTCCTTTAGCAAACGCTTTAATTCTTGCCATTTATCATCTTTCTCTGTAGCTGTGTACGGCATGTTTATGGCTCCGTCGAGTCGACATATTTCGAATTCTTCCGGCGAACGAACGTCAATTAGTAAGTGCTGTCGCGCAGGATCAGCCCGAATGTCGTTGTACTCTTTAACGGTGATTCTCTCGTCATTCGACAACATTTTTAAATTCGGATTCTTGTCGTTTGCCTTGGAATTGCAGAATTGCTCGTAATCTATCAATTTGTCTATTGTTGGAGATACTCCGCAGACGGCGCAGTCGGATACTTTCTGGCGTAGACGCACGTTTCTAAAAAGCGTTTCTGATCCGTCATAGATGAGAAGACGGCCATTCAATACACCTTTCTCAGAGCCCAATATTATTTTTAATGCCTCCACAGCTTGCAAAAGACCTATTGTTCCAACAACTGGAAAAAACAAGTGAGATTCACAATTTTTCTTCAGGGTCTTTTGTATATGTGTATCTCACCTGCACCGAGAACACCGCCATCGCCGCAATTAGTTACAGTCTCCGGTGGAGGCGGCTTTGGAAAGACACATCGGTAGCACGGGCCATTGTAATTGAATACCGAAAGCTGTCCCTCCATTTTCAGTGCGGATCCGGAGACTAGTGGTTTTCCAGTCAAGACACAGGCGTCGTTCAGCAAATATCTCGTGGGTACATTGTCCGTAGCATCCAGAACAATATCATATTGCTTAACAATTTCCAGGGCGTTGCTACTGTCCAGTTGTATTTTGTACGGTTTCACTTGCACGTTACTGTTCAATCTGCGAAGAATTTTGTACGCCTCAAATTATTTTGATTTTCATATCAGGACACTCAGAACGGTTCAGAACATCGAGAAGAATAGTTTAGAATAAATGTTCGCGGGTATGTGGGTGTATGTGCAGAGCTTAATCAACTATCACTCAAGAACCCTTGAACCGATTAAGCGAAACTTTGGTATGCACGCGAAATTCTTGTGTTACAACTTTTTTAATAATAAAAAAAAAAACGATGTGCACACTTAATCTCTCGTAAAATTGCGCTTTACAAATTTCTGCTTTGGAGCTTTTTTTTTAGGCCATTTAAATGACCTTTTGAGCGCAGCTGCAGCTGCATAGACTTTTGCCTGTCCAATGTCGCTTTCTCCGTACAACAATTGCCTGTGAAGATTGTTGATTTCAACAGCATCGTAATCAACGATACCGATACGACCTACGCCAGCTCCTGCCAAGTACAGAGCCGAAGGACATCCCAGTCCTCCAGCGCCAACAATGAGGATCGAAGAATTTTTTATTTTCACCTGACCTGCAATAATATTGACAAAAATAAGTACAGATAACAATGCTTCTATCGTAAATAAAATTGTTATACACAGTTACCCTTGACACTGATTTCGGGCATTAAAATCTGGCGACTGTACCGCGCTATCTCCTCGTTATTCAATCCGTGTTTTTCCCGCGCTTTTTCTTTCGCCCGCCGAAATTTATTCAGCTCAGCTTCCTTTTCTCGTAGAATTTTTCGCAATTCCGCGATTTCGATTTCCAATTCTTCTTCGTTCATGACGATATCCAAAACTATGACAATCTTGACGATAGCGCGACGTATCGATCGTTCGGCTGCAAGTGTTAACGCGACGATAAAGTGCAGGCCGATTGTAGTGACAGCAACAGTTTACTTCCTCGATTGGATGATCTCAACTCCGGATCAGCTGACCGGCCTCGATTTCCAGCGCCCGAAAAATCGCACCGATCGTGTCTATTGATCGCACGAATCGATTGCCGATATTTTTCATTTCCACTTCGCTTGTGTCTACCTTTTTTTTTTTTTAAAGCCTCGTTCCTCGATGGGAACCTGTGCCACTCTCTCCCGCTTGTGTTTACCTGTATAAAGCTCTTTAAGGTGAGGCGAAAAATGCGTGGGTGCGAGAGAGACGGAACAAGTGGCGCTTACGGTCAAGAGGGAAACACGGAAACGTGCAGCAGTATATCGTATTAAATGGTCGCACGCGGTCAGTCGGTCTGGTAGCTTGCGGAGCGAGTGTCGACGAACTTAACAGCGCATGTAGACTCGTGTATCGTAGGAGCCAAAGGAGCCGGAACGCCTCGTCCGCCCGGAGTGAAAAAAGAAAACAAGGCGAAGCATGACAATTATGCTGGCGATGGAAGAGACGATGCAGCGCCTACCCCTCGTGCATAATAGACTCGCACAAAATTAGAATAGCCCCGAGTGTCGTCGAAAATCGCGGGCACAGCCAACTACAGACATGGAAACGTGGTGGTTCTCGAGGATAGTGGCTCGTCATCCTTACGCTATCCTCGTCTCTGTTTTCCTCTTCTCCTCCACGTGTCTCATTGTTCCACTGGCGATAAGAAAATTTCCCGATTTCTCGGATCCTCAACTCGTAAGTTTGGATTCAATTTTACTTCCGCCTTGCCAAGAGAGAGAGAGAGAGAGCAGTTTTGCATTATGCACATAATTGTTTCCAGGGTTTCGAAGCGAGAGGCACTAAACTCGCACAGCGCTTTACCGCTTGGCAAAATTTGATAGAGGCCACTGGAAATCGTGGGGCGCTCGTTGACAATCCTATCGAGTACTTCAACTATCTGGAGCAACAGGCCGATTGGGTAAATATTTCTCCATGAATTTTGTGATTTGTCTATCGATTCACTAGCCAATCGTTCGCTGACGCATTTTTCTTTTTTTACGATTGTTGTGGTTGTCGCGCAGAATCATACGGATGTGAGGCATCATGCTACGCAAGGAATAGTTAGGAAAAAGCCTAAGAACGACAAGAGAAAAAAGAGCAAGAAGTACTCGGCTTTGCAAGGAAACGATACGTATCGCAGCAGCGAAGAGGGCAAAGACAAGTGGGAGGAAATCTTGGAACTGAGGAACAAAAATCAATTGGAAAGCGACGACGATCATGAGAGTCACAGCCACTTGGGGGCCGATGGGTTTTTTTGCAACGCGCCGACCTCAGCCTATGCACGAGTCGTTTTGGGATCGTCGTCGGGAGATAAAAATATGTGGTCCATGGAAGGCGTTCTAGCTCAGTGTCACATCGACGAAGCTCTACGTGCCAATAGCGAATTTCCGTCTCTGTGCCAAACGTACACGGAACACAACAGCGGTGCGAAAAAATGCTGTCGCAGCTGGTCGCCCGCGAATTACGTTGCTCTTCTCTCCAATCGAACTTCCTGTCTTGGCGTCACCGAAAGCGATCTCAGTCGCGTTCAGGAACTTCTCAAAAGATGCGCCTACTATTACAACACCAATCACTTGACCGAAGATTGCGCTGAGAATCTTCATTGCCGGAGAAACGTACCCCCTGAATGCTACGTTCACAACGCGCTCTACCACTTGTTGCATTATCTTCTCGATGTCGATTTCCTACCGGCCAGTGTGAGCGACTTTTTTCGTTTTTCTCTCTCGCCGCGGAAACTTCGTTTTTATCAATGTTTTTTTTTTTTTTTTCTCAATATTTTCATGTTAGATCACTTAAAATCGTCCACATACAACATTGTATCAATTTTATAACAATCGCTTGACACTCCGTTTTCATAAGATAAAATTAATGTTTTAAAATGTACTGCAATCCTCTGACACGAACAAATTCGTAGCTTTGGGTTTGAAATTTGGCATGGAAATTGAAAAAAGTGATAAGACCTTGTTATTGAATTTTGGCAAAATCGATAAACCGCTTCGGATTGTGTGGAGTTTTGAATTTTTCAAAAAATTAACGTGAGTGCTTAACTTTTGAGATTTCTATCTGGTAAATATAAATTTTCTAGAAAAAAAACGAATGCCACATCCTTAATTTATTAGAGACAATGAACTTAGAAAAAGTTACTTTTCTTTTTTAATTAATTGCTTAAAGACCTTAAATCATCAAGATGTTAATTAACTTATTTTTTATTCGTCATTGCAGAAACCCGCTGACTTGAATCATGCGAACGCGACGCTTCGAGCTTCGATGATATTTCTCCCAATGGCAGCGGGCTCAGCAAGCTTGAATTTTTATCAAGCTCTCAACACGGCCGGCCTAACGTATCGTGGGTTTCGCGTTCTGGGCATGGAATTCGGCCTCAAGAGTACTCTGTTCGATGATCTCCTCGTTTCTGACTCTTGCTTGTTACTTTCCGGTTTTGGTTTCGTCACCGTCTGCATTTGGGCGTACACAGGCTCCGCGATACTGACAATCGCAACCATTCTAGCCGTTATCTTTAGTCTCGGTATTTCTTACGCGATTTATACACTCGTCCTCAGGATAACGTTCTTTCCGTTCATGAACCTGCTGGCAATCGTCGTAGCCGTTGGTGAGTCGACCGCAAATTTAATTGACCTGGCGATTGAAATATATTTAAGAGACTAATCGAATTATTTCTTCCAAAGGTATCGGAGCCGACGATGCATTTATATTCTGCAAAGTTTGGGACTGTGGCAAGCGGCAAAAGATGTCCACGGGCGGGCTAATGCGACTCGTCCAAGAAACCATGAAACACGCTGTTCCCTCGATGTTCGTCACATCGCTAACTACGGCCGTTGCATTTTTCGCTTCTATAGTCAGTAACGTCACCGCTATAAATTGTTTCAGGTTCGTAACCACAGATTTCCGATTGAAAAGTGCCAAGAAAATTACTCGTTGAGATTTCGATAATTGTTTTGCACACACTTGAAAAGGGTAAATTAGCAAAGATCGAAGGCGAATCTGAATTGAAGAGATCCTACGAAATGCCAAAAAAAAATGTAGGGCAATTTACGGAAATTTCACACAGCTTACATTAATTACGAATGGATCATATTATTCGTAATGATTTCGGCTTTTACCTCTCACTACAATATTCAACGATATTCAAAACGTGTTCGTAATCACAAAAAAAGCAATAATTTAAAAAGTGTAGTGTAAGGAACTAAAATGAGTGTACAAATTTCGGGGGTTCTTGGAACTTGAACAAATCGAGGCGAGGAATTTTCTATAATGAAATATTAGGAAATTCTTCATAATTATACGTGTGTTTTTTTTCTGATACATTTTTTTTCATTCACAGTTTGTTCTCCGGGATGACGGTAATTGCCAATTTTTTCCTGATGGTCACCTGGTTACCGGCCAGTGTCGTGTTATCGGAGCACTGTCGCATGGCGGTTTTATCGCCAGCCAACTTTATAGCGCGTAAAATAATACGACCCGTCCGGCTGTTATCGGAGAAACTCTTAACAGGATTCAATAACTCCCTGAGTCGTCTGGTTATCGGATTGCGATGGTTCTGGTTGCCCGTATTTAGCGCTATCGCCATCGGTGGTTGCACGGTTGTATTTCGTTACCCAGGACTGCGTCTCCCGGACATGCCGAGCTTTCAATTATTCGACGAATTGCATCCTTTCGAGATCTACGATCTCATATACGCCCGAAAATTTTGGTTCGAACGCACAGAATTGGTATAAACTATTGATACGGAAAATTCATCAATGATATTCAAAATGAAAATGCGGGAGTAACTGAAGGACTTTCATTTGTAGGACGGAAGCGAAACGTTGCCACTGCGATTTGTCTGGGGTATAAAACCAGTCGACAACGGCGATTACCTGAATCCGCGTTCCCGGGGTGACCTCGAATGGGACGAGAACTTCGACATAACTAGTCCCGAGTCGCAATCGTGGTTACAGAAATTTTGTCTGAATTTACGTAGCCAGCCATTCTATCATAACACGGAGGGTCCTCTACTGTCCAATTGCTTCATCGAATCCTTGCGAACGTGGATGTCAGGACGACGCTGCGAGGATCTCATAGATCCCACGATTAATCGAGCTCCGTGCTGTCAGAGTAGCACGTTTCCGTATTCGCCCGAGGTTTTGCGACAGTGCGTTGCCGAAGCGAACGACAATCTCTACCGTACACCTTCCCATTTGTGGACCCGCGGAGGTGTAGTCCCCGGCGGCGTTAAGTTTCTCAGGGAATCGCTTCGGATGTCCCCTCGGCAGAGCAACGACTCGAAATCATTGTCGATGCCACTGCCGGAGATAAAGGCTTTCATCGTGGAGTACGACAGTACGCAGCCTTACAGCCTCTCCTTTGCGGAAATGGATAAATTTTACAACAAGGTTAAAGCAATTACGCTCTTACCGTCGTGCTTCGAAACGATTTGTCATTCACAGTGATTTTTCATAAATCTTTTTACAACAGGTAGAGCATTGGATGCAGGGGCAATTGCTGAGCGCACCCGCAGGAATGCGCGGCGGTTGGTTCGTCAGTCGTTTGGAGTTCTATGAGCTTCAGCGAACTCTCTACGAGGGTACCATATGGGCCATGGGCGTTTCGATGATTCTCGCCCTCGCAGTTCTCGGCCTCGTAACGCTTAATCCTTTGGTCAGTCTGTACGCGATTATAGCGATTGGAGCTGCGATCGTAGTGACCGTTGCCTCCCTCGTTCTACTCGGATGGAAGTTGAACGTTTTGGAAAGCGTCGCTGTTTCCACAGCGATCGGTTGGTATTTTAACGAGGATTTCTTGAAAAAGCGGCGATACTGTTTAAGCAGTTAATTTGCGACTTTTCATTACCATTAAAATGAGCTAAAATTCGAGGCTGTACGTACAGCTATTACGGAGTTACACTTGAAATATATAATCTCTGCGTTTTGTTTTAATTGGCAATTTGCTCGAGTTTTGTACATTTAATTATATTTAACGGGTCACTTACGAATATTCCAGGTTTGGCGGTGGACTTCAGTCTTCACTATGGTATGAGTTATCGCGCGTGTGACTCGGTGGAACCCGTCGATCGAGTTAAAGCAGCTCTGGAACAAATGGCAGGACCCTCGCTAATGGCAGCAGTGACGACAGGAGCCGCGGGCGCATTTATGCTACCCTCCCGCGTATTGGCCTACATACAGATAGGAATATTTTTACTACTCGTAATGGGCATCAGCTGGGCGTACGCGACATTTTTTCTGTGCCCCCTTCTCGCGATCGCCGGTCCTTCCTCGGGTTTCGCGCAATTCCAATACCCGAGCATTCGGAGAGTATTCGGTAAATTTGGCAAAGGCGCGAAAGAGGACGGGGTCGAGATAAATAGACACAATAAGCCAGGCAGAAGAAGAGGCGGTCGTGGTAGGGGGGTACTCTCGGAATCGACCCTCAGCACCTCGAGCACCGTGTGCCAATTTCATTGTGGCGATCTCGAAGGTCTCTCCACGAGAATCGCGGCCACCGAATCACTTCCGCCTTCGCCATCGTCGCCGTTGCTTTTTCTCGACGCAACCCAGGTCCACATAACGCACAGTAGGCGCAAGTAAATGAGGAAATTTGACGGAAAAGAAAGAAAAAAATTCGATATCACGGTTGTGCCCACCGCTTTACCAGAGTTCGATGATCCTTTTGTAATCGTTGTTCGTCCGGATGTCTCGAATATTCTTACACATATTTTTGTTGTTGTTGTTGTTGTTGTTGTTGTTGAGCTGTCCGAACTTAACTCGCGACCTAACGTACCTATGCGACACAGTATTTCGAAACTTATGTACTTAACTAGCGTTATATTATGTGTTTTAATTAGTGACAATGGTACTATCGACTGATTTCCTCGTTTTGACAATAGCATGTACACGCGGAGAGTGCTTCCAGTGCCAGATGAACATAAATAGTATTATTTTACACTTTACAATTACTATATTTAAGCCTTTGATTTTTTTAAAGTCGTGTTACGTGTTTCTAAAGGGATTGTGATAAATGCGATATTTTTTTATTCAAATACGTGCCAAAACACACACACACACACAGTGTACCGTGCACTAAACATACGACGTTCGTTAAAAGCTCAATTCCTAATGATGTTGTTTGCCACAGCGATTTCTACTCGATCTGGTAATTAAAAAGACTATAATCTATACACATTATGATATATAAATATATATATATTTATATATATGTAATACATATGTATATTAGACTGTTTAAAAAATAATATTTTTTTTTTTTCGCAGAACATTGGAAAGTTAATATATATAAATATAACTAGTTATATTTATTAATAGTTAATAAATATTAAAAGCTGAAATTTTAACAGGCTCAATATCTAGTTATACTCTATTAACTTTCCAATGTTCTGCGAATAAATTTTTTTTTTAAACAGTCTAATATATATATACATATACATATATGTATTATACTTATTGGTGATTTGTTGATTATATTGTTAAGTACTCTATCTATCGTTGCGGGCTGTGTTCGTTAGCCTCGGATCACGTAGATGTTGAACGAGTAATATATATATACATTATACGTAATACAATTAATTATATTTATTAAGATGAATGTAACGATAGCGCAGCAACAGCTGCACTGCTACACAAAGACATTATATACATGTATATAAGTATATACACGTATGGATGAATCAATATAACGAGCCGTACGATGACTGTAAAACTGTATTTATTATTTTCTGCCTCTCGTTTCTACGATTAAAATACAAAGGATTATTGTAAAATTCATGATTTTTACAACAACGACAAAAGTTATACCTATGAATTATTAGCAGTGCGTCGAATGCTTTAAACTTCTCGTCGCCGCTTGCAAGTCAGCGGAGTCGTTGGTTCGGGCAATGGTCGTTTTTCCACTTTTGGAACTATTATCTTGTATTTGCGGATCGGTTGGGCCTTGTGTACCAATTCCTTGCGGAGCTTCGCGATCTCTTCCTCTTCTCGCTTCTTTCTCGCAGCTTCTTCCTGAATAAGTGAAACAGGAAGAGGAAGACATAATTTTGTACAAATCGTTGATTTTACTACATGAGTTTCTGGGTAAATTCCCAATAATTGCAGAAATTACTCTGCAGTTTGTATTATAATCGCTACATGTTTATTATTGTAAGATCATAATCATAAAGCGAATCGTATCTTCATTCAAGTATTGGGGATTTACGCCAGCTCAGTTTGCGTATAAGCATCTGATTTCGAACCATTTGTCGGAGGGCCTGTCTCTGCCGCTCTTTCTCCTTGAGTTGATCCTCGAATCGTTGTCTCTCCCTCGCTCGAATCGCCGTCAAGAGCTGCGGCGGCTTCGGCACCACCGTTACTTTTTTTGGGAGACTCGGCTGAAAAGATTTCTTCTTCCAGGTCTCGGCGGCGCTGCATAACTTCGACATTTCACTGTCGCCAGGCTTTTTCTTCTGTAATTGCGGCTTGGCCAAAATGCTCTTTTTTTCGCGCAATTTCACAAAATTCGGCACGGGATTCGCGCGGAATCCTTTCCACGTTTCTCTACCGGCGCTGTCCTGATATTCAAAAAAGAAACAATATGAGAAGACTGACTTTCGACTGGTAGCCCGAGAAACAATCGATTATATATCATTATATTTAATCATATAAAATTCTATATAATTCCCAGGAGCATTTCGTTGATGATTGATGACCAAGTGGCAACAAACCCTTTCGCGACGAGCCTGCTTGTGTTCCTGGTTACATTTCTCCCGCGTTTCGAAGCTAAAAGGCTCGATGATTGTACAATGACGATTGTCCGGCTTGTTCTTTTTTTCGAATACTGACTTCTTGAGGCGCGACTTTTCGGTGCTATTGTTCGACGCTCGAGGGTCGGGAGCCTCCGGTATCTTAGCATCTGTTTTTTCGTCCACAGCATTGCTTCGAATAGTTGACGAACAGAATGTGTTTGACGATTCGGGTATTAAATTGTCGGCTTCGTTGATCAGTGTTGACTGCCGGTTCGCGTCATTTTTCTTCATGTTTTCCGGTTTCTTTATCGCCGAAAGTGAGCATCTGCTCAATAAGCTGAAACAATCGGAGACCAATGACGTTTATTGATTTTTTTTTAAATATATAAATAACCATTGTGATAAAACTCACTCCAGCACTTGGTCATTTTCCTCGAAACCACGAATTCCGGGTGTGTTTGTCGCTGGTAGAGAGCATCTTTTAAACGGGCTGAAACAATCGGAGATAATAGACACTGTTTTTGAAAAATTGAATAATTAATTAACACAAAAATTAATCAAGACTCACTCGAGTATGTTATTATTTTCCCCCAAGCCCGGAAGTGGTTTGTCCAATGTTTTCTGCGGTGTCTCAAACTTTTGTTCACTCACGTGGTCTTTAACAATCAATGGAGCAATTATCGATCTGGATTACGTGACACGGAAAAAAAGCTGAAAAGTCCGAATTTTCAAATTGTTTCCTCGTTATTTTTGGCTCTTTACGAAGCTACTTCCATGAAAAAGTATGTTATACGATTTTGGCTTCCTCATAGTGAAAGGCTTAATTTTTTTTATATTTAGGACGCTTTTTTCAAAGTTCTACTTTGCAGTTTTGTTCATTATAAAAGTTGGAATTTGAAATATATATATATCTAAAGCATATCGATATCACCGATTTCGATCGAATTTCATACCAATCAAAATGACGAGTGCCTGCATTAACGAAGAATCACTCAGCAAAATATCGCCAATTTTACAAAAGCTAAAGCGCGAACGCCAGGCTTTGAATAATTCAAAAAACTATAAAATAAAAATGTCTGCATAAATTTCGTAAAAAAAATACACGAGTCAAGGAGACACACACACGTACATAACAACATTTTTTCTAAACCACTTTTCTCGACGTTTTGGATCATTCTGAGTTTCCTGACATCAAATTATCGTAAACATTTTGTGATGAAATTAAAAAAAAAAAGAAAAAAAGGAAACTCACCGAAATACGAATCACCGATATCGGGAATATTTTCAAAATCGACGAAGCAAGGAGCATCGAGTCCGCTCCACGACGGCTCTTTCTCTTCCATAGAGTTCCTATATTTCACCCACTTGTTATGATAAAGCTGTTCCGTTGGACTGTCCTCTCCCCAGAGTCTTCTTGGGGGCGGTGGAATCATTTTATCATAAACGATCGGGGTGCTAGTTTGAATCCGTAGATCCATGACTATCGTTTCGATCTTACTTTTCTTCCTATCTATCCCCAAAGCCTTTCGTCCGTTAGCTCGTCTGTTCGAACACTCAATGATTGCGGGGACACGCTCAACAATAACAGAGAAGTAAGAAAGGTCGACTGACACAAGCAGGCCGACTTGTCGCACCGTTGCCGTGCGATTTATATACGGGAACTGCGCGGTGACGATTAACGAGACATCGATGGTAAAAACAGCTTAATAAAGTAACTAATTAAAAAAAATGATTTTCACGCATTTTCTCAAAGAAACTGATCAAGCCGAATGCATTTATAGACATGTAACTTAGTTTACTTCGACTGCCGATGACAAATATTATTCGCAGTTCATTGGAAACATCATATTTAAAATGGTATTTCTTACGACTTTGACGAAAAATGGGATATTCACACGGTAATGCTCTGCAGAATCTCATTAATGATTCGCTATTTCGATTGCATTTTAATAAAATAAGGGGTCAAAATAGCGAATCATCAAAATAGCGAATGGCTGAAAATTGAAAAACTGAAATTTGCTATTTCAATCACTCCCTGTTTTGGTCATTCGCTATTTTGAAGCCCACCCCTTCAACCACCAGGTGATATCACGATTTGCGGGACGATTGAAAACGCGCATGACCCGCGACATGCACGTGGGGCTCCATGGATACCGAGGAGTCAAACAAAAGGTGTTTGATGCGCTCGTCGAACGTTCCTGTCGAATAATGACAGAAGCAGCAACATTGTTGAGCGATTGTTGGCACGAGAAACCCTCGACATTCGCTTTCCTTATTTTTGGTGATTAGTTTGCTTCTTATCAATTATGGATCGCAATGGCAACAGGCTCAGTACGAACAGATGGCTGGAGGCTGTGTGGGAACCAAGTGCCCGGATTCACGCTTTACCAGGAGGTCTGGACATGCTGGACGTGTCCGGCGATGGTGAGGCAAAGCTCATATCCGCCGATCTTGGAATCGGAACCACCGAATCCCCCAGGGTAAAAACTAAAAAAATATATATATATATATTCATATTGTATGTGTGATTATTGTTTATTCAGTAAAGTACTCAGTAGATTTATGAACATTTATATTTTCTATTCATGTCCGAACTCCGAAGAATTTCTTCAGATTTTTTAAAAATCGATTTATTGTAATTTCATTAAATTATTTATTATTTTATTCGAATAAAACGCGTAGCCTTGGAATTGCTCGTCATAATCGGACTGATATTCCTTCCCGCGCAATTTTTTTACAAATTTTAATGTACACTTACATCTCTACCCAAAATCTAATTATGAATCTTTGAAAAAAATTAATTACACAGCTAAGGCATTTAAAATAAAGAGCCTCAATTTATTTTTCAGATACGCGTCTTCAAAGTCGGTGAAAAAATTTCGGAGCACGTGATGGTAGAACCGCCGTGCGGTTTAGTCGGTTTTTATACAGAAAATGGAGAACCGCGTTCAGCTGCACTGGCCGTGGCCGCTGGCTCCAGCGTATTTATTTACAAGAATATGAGGCCCCACTTCAAATATTGTCTACCGCATCTGGACGCTCACCCGAAGGAGCGAGAAGTAAGTATTAGTGGCATGGAAATATTTACAGCAACGACCAAAAATAGTATGAATACGTAAATCCGATATACGTAACTAAATACATTAATACGTAAACTCGATATACGTCAATAAATCCGTTTATACGTAAACTCGATATACGTCAATAAATCCGTTTATACGTAAATATATACGTAAATAAATACGTTTACACGTAAACACGATATACGTAAATACGGTATGCGTAAATAAATACGCTTATACGTAAATAAATAAGTTTATACATAAATAACTACGCTTACACGTAAATAAATAAGTTTATACTTAAATAAATACGCTTATACGTACATTCGATATACGTAAATACGATATACGTAAATAAATACGCATATAAACGTAAATACGATATACGTATCACACGGCGTGTCAAAAATGCTTCATTTCATTAAGTTACCGTATTTAACGACTCGGGGTGGTAAACAGTACGAATGCCGGCATTGTGCCTGCACAGTTCCGACACGCACTCGCATAGCCCAGCGTTTCGTGATTGTGGACGCACGCACTGTCAGAAATAATCTAACTGAAATTACTACACAGTATAGGAAGCTCGTTTACACAAACGGCTATAGAACTATTACTACACAAGTGTAACGCGAAATCGATACGCGATTCTACTAAATTCTACTAAATAAATTAAAAAGACTTACATTGAATTTTCATTTTCTTTCGTATATCAAATTGAATTTCATACACGGTTCTAATGCGAAAATACATTACACGGGTTTAGTATAAATATACTACTTTACGAATTCTCCGAATATTTTTTAAAGCGCCGTGCCGGCATCAACACGTGGTGGTGGTGGTTAATGAAGCAGCTCAATGCTACACATTTTTGATAACACGTTTCATCTCGCGCCGCCGTTATCTCTCGTAAAATGTCAATCTGTCTATAGACCTGCAATTCTTGCAGAGAACACGAATAAACCGTGCTAAATAATTCATTTTACACGCAGATATGGCACAAGGCCGGACTGGAAGAAGATCTCAACGTGCTGACACTTCGAGACGACCTGAGCCTCTTGTTCAAGGAGCTGGGTGCCGCATTCATGAGTCCGCGGACCCTGAAGTTCCTGTCGATCGACGAGAATCTTCGTGTAGAATTCGCCGAGCAGTATCGTAGGCTTCCCCTGGTGAAGACGAACGCGGTCACGACGATCGGAACAATTCGGAGGGACTCGGGCCACGATCCGGTGAGCAGTTGCCTCGTGATCGGTACGGAATCGGGTGAGATACTGGTCCTCGATCCACGGTCCTTTTCTCTGGTGGAGAAGCATCACGTGGGATGGACGCCAGTGGCACTGGCGAGTACGGGGATGTGGTCGGGCGACGGTCAGGTCTTCGTGATCGGCAGAGACGGTAGACTGGGAACAGTAAAAAAAGCTTCTGCGGCGATTAAAAATTGGGAAAAACTGTCGGCACCTGCGGTCGCGATCTCGACGCTTAACGCCGACGGCGCCGCTGTTGCTGTTATGGATGGAACACTCGTCGGCTTTTCGAACAGAGGCGTTCGATTGTGGCGAGTTAAGCTTCCGGGTTCGGGACTCGATCTGACGAGCTTACCAGTGCCGCAAACCGGACTATCGTTACTCGCCGTAAGCGTACCGAGAGCCGGACTTCTCATTTACGACGGACGAAACTACGTCGATACGATAAACATGATGGAGCCCGTTTCGGCGATAAAGTACGGGCGAATGGGTCAAGAGGATCGAGCGATGGCAATGGTTACCGTCGGTGGAGGGCTCTGCGTGAAGATTCTAAAGCGTACCGCCAATTTTGGCTCTCGTCAAACTTCCAACAGCGCGCTAGTCGAAGCGGCTCAGAGTCGTTTTGCTATACCGAAAAAAACGCGGCTCTTCGTGGAGCAAACGATTCGCGAGCGATCCGAAGCCACGAAGATACACAATACCTTTCAGCAAGGTTTTCTCAGGCTTAGATTGGACGTGGGGAAAAAAGCGAGGGAGTTAGTGTCGGCGAGTAAAGACTGTGGAGTTAATCCTGTAACCGTCGAATCTAGCGTTCTCGGCCTGGGACCCACTTATTACATTCGCACTGTCGTCACCAATGTCTCCGACGACCCTTTGGAACCTGGCTTGTTTCTTGTCTTCAGGGGCGAAGACACTCATCTACTGCCACGTGTTAACTACTTGCCACTGTTACCAGGCGGTATTCCCATACCGGTCACCGTCAAAGCTAGTCCCAAAAGCAAGGTATCCGGCAAGGTGATGATACTTTTGTGCAGGAAGGACCGGGTCAGACCGATAACGACGAGTATCGTTGTCCTTCCCGTACCAGAAGACGACATCGAAGTCTAGGCGAATTCAAAGCTCAATGCCACTCGTCTGCATGTCTAAGCCGCCGAGATTCGTTACCATCAATGTTACCAGGCGGTATTCCCATACCGGTCACCGTCAAAGCTAGTCCCAAAAGCAAGGTATCGGGCAAGGTGCTGATACTTTTGTGCAGGAAGGACCGGGTCAGACCGATAACGACGAGTATCGTTGTCCTTCCCGTACCCGAAGACGACATCGATGTTTAGATTGACATTCCAATTTCTAGGTGAATTCAAAGCTAAATGCCACTCGTCTGTATGTCTAAGCCGCCGAGATTCGTTACCTGTACATCAATGACCATTTGTATATTGACAAATAAACGATATTTCTATTTTTCATCGTAAGTCTTCGCACTTTGTCTTGATGTTCGAGTACTAAAGCATTTGAAAAAAGAACCCATGTCTTTAACGGGTTGACGTAAAATGGTGAGTCTGAAAAATCTATATGTATTGGCCAGTATTATATAAATTCTCATTTAAATAATAAGTGGTTTTCCACTCATTATTTAAAATCGAAAAAAAAAAAAACTTTTTTTTTTTTTCTAAAATGTCACCATTGTGAGCAGACCCTGAATAAAAATGTATCAACAATGAAAACATGTAGTGACTCTGCCGTCTGCATTTTCGTTGAAAAAAAAAACGTGTTTACCGGATAACCTGGTGATTTTCCGAATTATCTGCACTTCCGCAATTCCATCGTTGATGCACGAACGCGTGACGAGTGGGGGCGTTCCGACCAGCACACATACATTATTATATTGCCCTTACTCGTCGCGCGCTCGAACCCTACTTTTTTTTTTGTCACTCGCGCTGTTTCGAAGCGTAACATTGTTTCCTTGTTTTCCGCTGTTGCACAATCGATCGGAGGATAAACATACCGGTTACAATGACCCGACGTTGATCGTCGGCGCTTACTTAAGCTGCCGCGAGTAGACCAAGCTAATTCATCGCCACTTAGTTGGGTGTCGAGCGTGTGATGCCAGACGAGTGTGTTTACCAACATAAAATACATGGCAAGGGGTGAGCTGCAGCTGTCTCTCTCGCACGCGTACATGTTTCCCAGTGTTCGGTGATGCGGCGCAAGTCAATTGGTAATAAAAACGTTAATCCAAATTATTTCTCTACGTCCGATATCTCGGCGGAAGGACGAGAACCGTCAATTTCGTATCTAAAATCTGGAGTCTTTCGTTACCAACGTTTTTCTTCGACAGATCAATGAGAGAGAGAGAGAGAGAGGGACAAATAACATGTTCCACATAACCTGGACGAAATCAATGATAGTAACATTAATGCTCGAAAGATAAGGATCTGCGAAGCCCTGAATGAGAACCGAGGAATCTGAGGGAACGTCATGCTATCCAACGATATCAATCTCATCGAAAATGGCACCAGCAGATCTTCTTCGTTTTATCGCATTCTCATCGTATTGTCGTTGCTGCGAGGTCAGTGAACAGCGCAACGTTCTCTTTGCCATCGTTGCAACGTGTTGACTTGATTGTGTGGTTTTTTTTATTTTTTTTATGACGAACAGGATCGAGCGGTCTCATCCCTGAAGCCAGTCAAGAAGGGTCGCTCCATTCGTTCAAAAGTTACAGCGACGTCGCAACTTTTCATTATACAGTTCCTAAGGAGGTACTCAGAGCTACCTGGCAATTCGCCGCCTTCATGGATGGCAAAAACTGTATTCCCAGAAAAGTGCACATGTGAGTATTGCCGCGACTGTGAAATCTTTTTTTTTGCAATGAATTCACTATAGTGTGGACGGAACATTCAAAGATTTCTCAGATGGTCACATTTTTTTTTCTTTCTGTTGGACAAACACTTGCCTTTATTTACAAAAAATTCTGGAATAGGGTAAACGAACAGTGGATGAAAGAATAAGAAGCTGAAGATAAAACTTATACCTTAATACTTATATATCTTAACTTCTATAATTGTGCATTTTTCTTTAAATGATCATTTCCATATTATTTGTTATCGCTTAAAATTTAAGCGATTTAACTATTCACTAGTCCCTGTTCATTCACTGATCGGGTATGATCAGGTTTCATCATTTGTTATGATGCGATGTGCTGCCTCATGTTGATTTCTTTGCGCGTACCAAGTGCAGAAAAAAATGAATTGTTATCTTGTCCATTTAGAGATATATTTACAATTTTCAGAAAAATATTGTCAACAGGGTAATAGCTAAGAATGTTATAATTATCAAGCGGTTGAGGTGTTCAACATTGCTTTTGTTATAGATACTTACAATGGGGAAGTTATCCTGTGATCTCAGCTAATAATGCCACATTCCCACCCCACATGAATTCAGAGAGGCACGACACTATAAGACTATCCACAATGACTACATACGACGCAAAGACCACTGCGGTAGTTCCTATAAACAGTCCAAATCCGGGGGATTGGTTTGTTGGAGCATACATGTCCCATTGGGATGAAAAAGTCCAGCAGAGAGTGAGAAACTTTGCTGTAAAGAACGTGAAAACACTTGGGCTCTTTTGAGGAAGCAAAAAATGAAAATTCCATTTTTCCAGGGTCTGGGCCATAAATGCCGTTACAGCATCGGGTCGGTAGCCATTTGGCTGCAAACCAACGGAATTCAGACTATTCCAATGGGCTACGAAAAGACTATGAGAACACTCGAACCATCTACTTATTACAAGTGGGTTCTGTCTGATAATTCATTTAATTTTCTTTTGCTCTAGAAAAGGACAAGTCCGGGTTTGTGAATGCCCAATAAATATAGCAATAAAGATAACGATACGTTCCATTTTATAATTATGATTCTTGAATTGTACCATGCAGTAATTATAGTGCAATACGTAAATATTTTTTGAGTTACAATAAGTTTTTTTATATCTTATCGTTTTATAATCACTGCAGGTAGCGAAATCATGATTGCAAAATAAGCTGTACTCCAAACTAGATTACTTAAATTCATGGGGATTTACAATTGTGGACGAAGAGCCTGTGGTGAAGTTTTATAACGATTTTTTCGTTTTTATTAGGATATTCATACCTTCGGGAACGTGGCACTTTCGCGTCACCGTTTCCGGTTGCAAGACTCTATTCCGTTCGAGCGAGGACACATCGTCACTCTGCATAAAAGGCTTAGCACTGGAGGGGCGCGTTTTGCCTATTTTCAATCACACCCATACAAGTTTCACGAATAATCTTACAACCAACGGTACTTACACTTTTACCGAATTTTCGCCATACGAGGACAGCTATTACTATTTGCTGATCGTCTCCGAGACTGTAATAAGCTTTAACGTTAAAGTTACGACCTATGGTACGTCTGAGTGAAACATACGCTCCGAAATTTCACGTGTTTCCGATAATATTCAAGTGAATTTTACGACCTTCCAGAATGTCCGGTGAAAATTACGGAGGGCATGTTCTTAAGGCCATTTCCCGCTGTCGGCAATACTACTTTACGAGCTAACAGCAGTTTACACGTGCACAAAAGCCTCTTCGAATCCCTGGATAACGATGAATTGATTGCCGACGATCCTTGCGTTCGTAGATTTCAACTCGTGCGTGTGAAACAGCTTCAAACGTTCTCCGGCGTATACTTATTTCAGGTAGGATATCACATATTAAAAATAGTATCATTATGTGAATGTATTTAGCGGTATTCATTTGTCGACGCTATTCTAGGGCAGAGAATGGCTGACTCCTTGGATTATGTTGACGGATTCATCCCCCGTAGTAGTTCAGTTCGATATTTTGCCGCTCATCGATGTCGGCGGAACTTTAGATATAACTATTCATCTGGAGGCTGATAAGGTAAAGTAACTTAGGAACTCAAAAATCGCCAGCCCTATATTATTAGATGAAGCTAACGAAAGTCGATTTTTTTCAGCTTCTGACTAAACAACTAGTGACGATAAAAATCTGCGTACGTCGGGCTCGCGTACCTGATAGAATAAGAGGTGAAATCGTTTGTCCCGATGAGGCGATGGAATTGAATCTATCTTCCATCGACAAAAGGTCCGCGAGTCTTTTGATTCCTTATCCGGAACCTGACACGTGGTTCATCGCTCTACAAGCCTATTGTTCGTTGAGAGGGTAAGCAGATTGTTCTTGCTTTCGGAGTAAAGTCCTGAAGCTAATCGAGACATTCGCTTCTGTCAGAAATGCAGTACCATGTGAAATTACGGAAATCCTGGTCTCCCTCGATGTGCACACTAGACAGTGCGTTTTTCCCGGTCCTCATTCGTGCGGTCATCACGGATTGTGTCAAGAAATTCACAAAGGCCTCTTGCATTACACAACATGCAATTGTTTCGGCGGTAATTACTTGAATTAGCTATATGTCGGGATTCTCGGTATTACCATACACATTTTTATAATGGACCTTTAAATTGTAGGCTACAGGGGATGGGGATGCACCGACGCCGCGGGGGTGAATCCTCGAGTCTCTCTCTTCCTGTCTTCCTTCATGCTGACGTTCAGCAACGCATTTTTCTTACCAGCTATCTGGATAGCTGGAAAACGCAGACTCTACACCGAAGGCCTCGTTTATCTAGCTACCATGTTATTCTCCTCTCTCTATCACGCCTGTGATCAGCAGTTCATGACTTATTGCATTGCCAAATATGAGGTGAGTTCGAATTCGAACGACTTTGTTGATTCTAAAACTGAAAATTAATACCGCTGTTTTGTGCTTTGGAAACAGGTTTTACAGTACAGCGACTTTTTCTCGAGCATCCTCGCGTTTTGGGTAACCCTCGTGGCGATGGCTCAATTACCGATTCAACTCGTATCCGTCTGCCACATGTTCGGCGTTCTTATTATTGCTTTTGGAGTGGAATCCGATCGAACTGGTCTGCCGAGCATTCTCATCCCTCTCGCGGTCGGAGTTACGATACCCGTAAGTTCTTCATTTTTCTGGCAATCCTTGAAATTCTTATGCTCAACGAAGTAAAACCTTTTTTATTTATTTGAACCTCTCTACCAATTCCCACTAAATTAGCTCGGTTGCATCACTGAACATGAAGAAACGCGGTACGATCTTGACGTGAAGAATTACAATGAAAAATTGAGTTAAAAACATCTGTTTGTCTTCGAAGTGAGTTATTTTGTTTGCTTGGAAAATTTGAGCCGCATAAAATTCGAGCCGCTTTACCGTTTTTACCCAAATTCAATACCAAAGACATCTAGTCACTATGTTCAAGTTTCATACGAATTTACAGCCCGACGACTAAAGATTTGTCTTCAAGCGTTGACGGACATTATTTTTAATCTTCAAAGATCTCATAAAATCATAATATGTAAAGCGATTTTTCATATCACACCCCCACGCATACGCATATATATATATACACACATACGCATATACATGCATATAGCCGGCCCATTTTTGTGGACAACTTTTTCCGATGTATTAGACCATTTTGAGAGTTCTGAAATGTTTTCTCTACGAGGAAGGAGAACTGAGTGTTTTGTTGAATTTACAAAAATTGCAGATCGTAGCAACTGCGTATCGATACTACAAATCGAGGAAATGGAAATGGCCGGCAAATCTGTGGAAATTATTGACGGGACTAGCACTAGCGGGATTTGGACTTGTGCTCTTCGTTTCCGTCGAAACAGAGTCCAACTATGACGTTTGTATTTTTAAGCTATAGACCGACTCTACGATTGGGCATCAAGGGCGTGGAATAAACAAACTTTTTGTTTTCAGTATGTTCATAGCATCTGGCACATGCTGATAGCATTGTCGCTGGTATTTCTTCTCCCGCCAGCACAATCGGCATCGCTTCTTCCATTGGGCAGTAACTCACCCAGTGGCTCGGACAGCGAGTTACTGGATTACAAGGACGCCCCGGGCAGCCCAGTTTTCACGATAGTATCAAACGAAGAATATCTTACAACCGGAGTGAGTTGAATCGTTTAACTGCAGGCGACACATGAACAACTTCATGACATCAGGGTACCCACATCATGACTATTATATATCTACAACTGACCTGAGATTATTTTCGTGCATCACTAGATTTCATTAAATTCCGTGTGCCAAAAAAAAGAAATGAAAGAATATTAGGATAAACCTAATCTTCGCAAGGAGAAGAAGCTAAGGTAGACAGAAACTCGTCAAATATTCATATGCCAAAGTGTTCTCATGTTGTAATTGTATAACTCATAGCGTTTTATGATCTAGTTCTTAAGCAAATGTGTATTTCGAGTCGATTCTGCAATATGTCTTCGTTAGAGAAACTGGGAACTTCCTTGCGTGAAGCGTTAACTCTACTGAACTTATTGATACTTAATACGAACATTTCCAACGAAAATTACCATTCCATTTAGAATTTAGTTGCGCGACAAAAACAAACCGGTATTCTAATGGAATAACATTTTTTTTTTGTTGGGAATGAATACGCATAAAGCATCTCTAAATAGATTGGCGCGTACGTTAGTTTTCTTTACGCCACGATGAAAGAATAGTGATGAATGTGAATCATCGTGAGCGGCAAAGCTGTACAAATATGCCGGTCTACATGTCTCGCCGTCCGGCGGCGAGTCTATTGTCAGAGGAAACGCGCACTTCGTCGCCCTCATTATTTTCTATGTATGTTGTATATACATAGACTCACTAGAGTAGATGACAAACTGTTGAACGTTATTGTCCGTTGTTACCGTTCTGATCGAGGTGCTTTGCAGTGGAAATTTCCGCTCTACTACTCTTAGCGATCATCCTGCGCTTTTTCGGGGTGGGCCGTATACACGAAGAGGGATATTTACTCTGTTGACCGTCCGGAATTTTTTATTTTCGGTTCTTAACGCATGAAATCGTTAAATAGAAACGTGATTCGGACATCTTAAGTTCATGGGACATACATATTGACACCGTATTTTAGTGATTGTTTTTATACGCCCAATAAATTAACGCCGAATATCGCTAAACGTTTGTGAAAAAAAGCAGAAGTTAAACAGATCAGTTGTGACTCTGTAACATCTACACATACAGTCTTAAAGTTAAGCTTACTTTGATCGGAAAAACAGCCACAAAAAGTAAAAAAAAAACATAAAAACTCGTTGATCGAACGAATGAAAACAAAATGAAAAAGTGTTCTCAAAAAACGCTCATTAAAATACAAACTCAACATGTATGTTGCTCCCTGATGCATGCAGATCATTAAATAGCAATGAAATTCGAATATGTTAAATTTAAGAAGGACAACAAGGATTAAGTTGATGACGAGGATTTGCGGTACGAATTATTGGCCGTATATATTATTATATACAATATATATACGTATAATCAGGAGCGTCGATTTATTGCGTTCGCGAGTCGTTTTTTATGCTTCCAAACTATTGGTTCAATAATCGTTTTATCCCGGGGCGTATTATAGTTTATACAAAGAACTATATTTTTGCGTAACGCAACGTTACACAATATAATTAGTCTTCCATGTCAATGTGATTTACTGGGACGAACAATTTACATAATTACTGTGCTATATACTTTAATGATTCCATGACATCAGCGTGATCTTCGGATTGCAACGGTCTTGTTTGTTGCAATCTTCTTCGATAATAAATGGCAAACTATACGAGAGAATTCGAAAGAGTAATTGTGCCTTTATTCAGTCTATTTTAAGGAACTCTCTTATTTCATTTTTCAAGTCGTTGCATTGAGGATCTTGGTCGATAGATTCGAAAAATATTGATATTCTATCGTTGTCGAGTTCGTTGAATAATATCCCGAGTTCTTTCGCAGGCAATGCGTCCTTTAACACGTTTACATTTATTTTCGCAATCGCCCCCTCAACTCGTCGTATCTTTGAGGGATCTGCATAGACTTTAATGAGTGACTCATCGGCGCGAAGAAATTCCAAGACGCGAAGCCGAGATAAACGCACACAACTGATGAAGCTATTTTTTATTCTTTCATATATTTCTTCGGCATATTTATCCCAGTATTTCTCCGTCTGTAGAATAATTAATTAATCGAACTCAAATTGAACTTGTATTCGATGTGAGGTATAGCAGAATTCCATGACTCTAAGTTATACACGATTGTATGAGAGAAAATGCATGAAGTGCATACCTGATTGTCATCCACACGTATTCGACTCTTTAATTCCAGTAACAGCTTAAGAATCAATTTGCAATTCTGTTTTATTGCGCTCACACTGTGGCATCTGTTGAAAAATCGATCATCGAGATTAAAATTGACGGTGAGCACAGTTGCTCGTTTATCAAGGGAGACACACGTGTCGAGCTCGTATATTAATGGCTATTTGGTGAGAGCTTAAAAAAACTCGAACATAAATGGTGACTCTGTAACGATTCTACATACAGGCTCAACTTTGCTCGTTGGTCTGTAAAGATAGTCGCAAAAATCAGTGAAATTTTTCAAATTCATTGCTTCAATAATATCAACGCTGCAGCTCTCAGAAGATACTCATTAAAAAGCAACCCTATCACGTATGTCACCCTATAAAGCGAAGGGAAAAAATACCTTTTCTGCTCCAAATGAATTTCGGAGTCTTCCAAATCTTCGAAAAACCTATCGTCGATATTCAATAGACTCGTGATTGATATTTTATCGATTAAATATTCGATTTTGGAATCAATACGTCTGTAGATCTCAAAAGATTCCTGGATCTGGGGTCGATGATATATATTTGTTTTTAAATAAAATGAAAAGAGCCAATAGTCAATTAACTCCTTGTAGAAATTAACACTTACTTTGGCGATAATTTCCAAGCAGTCTGTAAAGAATCTTTCAAATAAATCCGAGGTCCAAGTGATTTTCTTGAATCCGGAGCTCAAAGTTTCCTCAAGATCGCCGAGCATTGTCCGGAATAGTGATCGCTCTCGATCAGCTGCACTTGTCGCGATACCGTTGTACATTTTGCAAAGATACTCCACTTTGTTGTAACGCGATTGCAACATTTCCCATTTTGGTAAATCTTTTGTGGAAACACTTTTCGTATCGTAATTCAAATTTGTCCACCTACAGAACATTATTTTTTCAAATTACGGAATGGAATAAACGATGAATAATGATTTACGATATTTTACTGACTCTCTAATTTCTTTGATATGATCCAAGTGAAATATTTGCAGATTTGCGGATATAGTTTTGGGCTTCGCATTGTTGTTGTATTTGATAATCGGCTGACTCGATACCATTTTAGGGTTGAATTTTATCGCCGCAATTTCATTTTGCCATGCCGAAAATAGTAGATCTTCTTTTTCTGACATAGCAGCCACGACACGTTTATACTTTCGTGTTATTGCTCTGTAAAATAATTGAGAGGTCTGTGAGGTACATAAAATTTTGCAAGGGGAATAATGTTAATTGCGCTTACGTCTGAGCATCGGAATCGCCAAACCAATCGGAAGCGTCTATCAAAATTTTGTATTGTCTCATCAAGTAAATCTTGTTACTGCGAAGGATATTCGCCTGGCCCGAAAACGGTGGCAACGATGGGTGGTAAAAAATAGAATGTCTGTTCGTTTCTACGGTACAACTCTCCAGTTCATCTCCAAACATTTTCCAGATCTGTAAAAATACATTAAGCCCGAATTGAGCTAGAGTGAAGTGAAGGCAGTAAATGTTAGACACTCTATTTTGCAACCACCACGCATTCTTATTATAAAATTATAATTACAAGACAAATTGTAGTGGTAACTGTATCTAATGAATTATTGGGGATTCACAGCTCTACTTGTATGATCGTTTCAACAATTTCAGAACCTGAATCCATTTGTTATCCAAGGTTTCTCGAAGATAAGGACGTCGTGAGAATCTCGCAATTCCATGCAGAGCCTCAATCCCTTCGTCGACGTTGAGCACGTCTTCGAATATATCGGTGATCCAGTTTTTCACCATATTCTCAATATCCTTGAGGCCTCGCTTGAAGGCAACGATGCAATCGAGCCACGCTCCCGAAACGATATCCAAAATAATATCGCGAGCGTTTTTTATTTCACCCAAAGAAAGTATGAAATGTTCCTCAATATTGCGATAGCGTGATCCAAGTTCCAATCCTTTTGGGCCACAAATTGTAATCGGCTCGTCGGACCTGCAATAATGCACAATCATTTTCTATTTAGATTTTCTATTTTATAAATCTAATTATAATCTATTGTTAGAAATAAAATACTGAGACACATGCAACTTGAAGCTGATACACAATTCTACAAAATTCGTTAATGGATTCGCGGTTTCAACGCAAATCTCAAATTTAATCATAGGTACATTGAATTTTCATTCTCCTTCGTATATTAAATTGAATTTCATACACGGATTCAGTACGAATTAACGTATAGTATGATTTTTCGAAATGCAATTTACAGAGCAAAGTAATTACTTGTCAAAAGCGATTCTAGCGTCGACAATTCCAATGAGATCGTTGCACCGATGCACCAGAGTGTCCACGTGATTAAAGACCTTGGATTTTTCAGCGAGTGAAATAGTGGGTGTTTCTGAGCTCTCATCCATATCGGCGAGTCTGTCGTAGGCTTCGCTCAATTTTTCGCAACTCTCGATGCACTGCGTAAGCATTTTTCTCCCAACATCGGCATCGCCGTCCAGGACGACGTCCAAATCTATCGAATCCCGACAGTGTTCCACAGCTTGAACGCAAAAGGCTCGACACAAAATTTCGATTTTATCTCCAGTGTTGTAAAACGGCGACTCCGTTCCAATGAATTTAACGAGTAACAGTATTTTAGTTGCGTATTCCTCGACTCCATCGGGAATCTCGAAGCCTGTGCTGAATTCTTCCAGCAAATTTAAATACTTTATGTTGGAAGTAGCTTCATCGAGCATCCCACGAACTTCGGTCACCAGAGGATGGAACTGTTTCACGCTCGCAGACTCCACAGACTCCAATTTTTGAACAATTGAGAGAACACTCCTGTTCGTCAGTTGCTGATGAACGCAACTCAGGTTTTCGTCTGTGGACAATAAATTAAATTATGTAATTTTTATAAGAAAAAATATGTATCGCTCTATAAGAAAATATAGTCACCAACATCGGTATTGCCAGTAGGAAATTTCGTCGACTATCGTTCTCCCAGGAGCCGTGAGACTGCACGAAAAAGGCCCTTTGAGGGCTTCCCTTATCTGCCTGATCCAGTATCGGGCTACGCGCTCCAATCTCTCGAGAAGACCTTCTTCCTCCTCGTCCCGAGGTTCGCTAATCGCTTCCTCAATCAAATCCAACGACTCGGACTCGCCCGCGATTTCCTTGAGATTTTTATCGTCCTTCAGACCTTCTCTGGGCACGTAAAAAATCGTCAGGCCCATCGGATTGTACGTAGAATCGGTTAGGCACAGTAGAAACTCGTTCAGATTGGAGCGAAGCTCATTTCTCACGACTGTCTAACGCTAAGGGTTTCCATAATAATTATTTCAACAAATAATAAACTATGTATGTATCTATATAACAAAGTACTTTTTTTTTTTAATCCAAAACATTATAAAATCCGAATTATTTTTGCCCACATTCAATACCAAAGATCGCATCGCGTTGTTCTATTTTCATACGAATTTTTAGTCAGACAGCTAAAAATTTGCTCGAGTTAGAGGATCAATTGACATTTTTCCAGATCTTGAAATTCTCACAAAAAAAATGAATGCAGTGAGAGATTTTTACGAAATGAATACTAAGTAAAGATTGGCTTAATCGTCTCTATAATATTAAAATTTAAGCTTATCCGCTTGTTGTAGTAAAATACACTTTTGGCCCTTCATCCCTAAAACGCACGGATGATTTCGGACAATTTTTCTAAACCACTCGTCCCAAATTGTGGGACGATCCTGACAGAAAAGTGTGGAGAAAAAATCTGATAAACATAAATGCCGAGAGAAAAGAGTGTTTTTAAGGATACCAGCTGGCCACTCGTCGCTGTGAAATGCGATCGGCGCGTACATATTTTCCATGAACTTGAGCGTTGAATTATCGACGTCGCCGTCGATGCTGCCGAATATTATGGTGGACAGAAAATTGTCCGGTGAGTAGACCTGCCAGGGTGCTCGCAAAAAGTAAGTCAAGCCCCTGTCGAAACCAGAGGGAAACTCTAGAAGCGCTTTTAGCTTCTTAGCTTCCCAGAATATCGTGAGCACGGTGTTCGCCGGATTGCGAAAATACTCTTCCACATGTTGGAGGACCTCCTGGGACCAATGAGCTTCGGTGAGGCTCGCCAATGTCGTCAGGTCCTTGATGTACTGTACCTGAAGCAAAATTTCCCTTATTACAGTCAGAGTTTTAAATTAATTCGTCGGTCCGTGACTCACAAGTGTGGCTAATTCTTCTAAGCTGAAGACCGGCTTCTCTGGTTCAACTTCCAATTCTTCTTCAGGTTCTGGGGTTTCTGTGAAAAAAAAAAAAAGAACACATGAGAGAGAGAGAACGTTTTGTCGATCATTTCTTCCCTGCCCAGCAATCCTGACCATCGTCGCTTCCGGCTGATTCACTATAAAAACCACCGTCGAAAAACCGGGTAAAAAATAAACCGGAAATCGAAAACAACCCCCCTAAATATATTATTCGGTTGCTTTTCCGATTGCCCATGGTAAATTTAAAAAAAAAAGCCAGCATGATATTTTTTAGAGCAGGCATTTTACGATCGTTACGCCGAACTTCCGGTTTTTTTTTTTTTTAGAAAATCGTTTTTTTTTGGGTAAAACGGTGGTTGTTGAGATTGCCAGGATGTATTTCAGGGGATTTTTGTTTTCATAGTGACAAATATTCTGTGAGACTTTAGAGCAGTCGATTTTACGATCGTTACGCCGAACTTCCGGATTTTTTTTTTATCGTTTTTACGGTAAAACGGTGGTTGTTGAGATTGCCAGGATGTATTCCGGGGGATTTTTGTTTTCATAGTCACAATGCAAGGATACCCTGTCTTCCGAACTCCTCCTCGTCGGTGTCCATATCGAGGTACTCTCGATTGGTAGAAACCTGAGGCTTTTCCATTTTTTTCATTTTTTTCGCACTCGCTGGATCTTGCTGTCCTTCGCCCATGTTTGTACGGTTAAATGTACTCGGGCGAACTGGACTGGACAGAGCCTTGATAGTTTTATCCTTCGGACGTTGCCAAGCGATCAAACAAGTTGACTTGTCGAGTCGATAATTAAATTTCCCGATACCGCGCGATGCGAGATAGTTACCCGCGTAACAAGCCGGTGGAGTGGTGGGGATGGATCTACGATACGGCGAGCACAGTGAGAATGAAACAAGCCGTTCTCCAGTAGTAAGCGTTCGGCCGAACGTGGGTACACTACGGTCACGTGACACAATCACCGAACTACCCGGCGATTAAAGTATAAACTTGTTCCTTTCTTAACTTTGCTTGTACCGAGATAGTCCGTAGCTTTTGCTGATAAGAAGAATTCTAAATGCCGATCCAAAAGCGTTGCTTTTCATTCCTGCTGTTTGTGTAGCACGTGTGAAGAATCTGCGTCGCTTTTAGGATTTTTTTTAACAGCGCACTGGTCAAAGTCGCTGATACACACGTGCAATGCTATTGAGAGCGCTATCTCGCTTTGGCACAACGTGCTGCAGAAAACCGAGTAAAGTATACGAGAATTTCATGCAATTCAACGAGCCTCTCCGATTTTGACTATCGTACATCGAATTTTTTTCATTAAAGAGCACATTTCGAAAAATTGTACACTTCAATACAAAGATTCGCGGAGCAATATTTTTGTCTATTTTTTGTCTATTTTTCATATCCTAAATAATGTATTTATTTTCTCTTTAGCAGCCAAGGATGTACAGATTTTTATTAATTTTTTGTTTAAATTAAGAGTTATCCACTCGCGATTTACTTTGCTTGTACTGAAATCGCCGGTAGTTTTTGCTGATAAGAATTCTAAATGCCGATCCAAAAGCGTTGCTTTTCTTTCCTGCTGTTTTTGTAGCCCGTGTGAAGAATCTGCGTCGCTTTTAGGATTTTTTTTATCAGTGCACTGGTCAACGTCGCGGATACACAAGTGCAATGTTATTGAGAGCACTATCTCGCTTTGGCACAACCTGCTGCAAAAAATCGAGTAAAGTATACGGGAATTTTATGCAATTCAATGAGCCTCTCCGATTTTGACTATCTTACATCGAATTTTTTTCATTAAAAAGCACATTTCGAAAAATTGTACACTTCAATACAAAGATTCGCGGAGCAATATTTTTGTCTATTTTTTGTCTATTTTTCATATCCTAAATAATGTATTTATTTTCTCTTTAGCAGCCACGGATGTACAGATTTTTATTAATTTTTTGTTTAAATTAAGAGTTATCCACTCGCGATTTACTTTGCTTGTACTGAAATCGCCCGTAGTTTTTGCTGATAAGAAGAATTCTAAATGCCGATCCAAAAGCGTTGCTTTTCATTCCTGCTGTTTGTGTAGCCCGTGTGAAGAATCTGCGTCGCTTTTAGGATTTTTTTTATCAGTGTCCGTATCCTGTTTGTCTAGCCCGTGTGAAGAATCTGCGTCGCTTTTAGGATTTTTTTTATCAGTGCACTGGTCAACGTCGCTGATACACAAGTGCAATGTTGTTGAGAGCACTATCTCGCTTTGGCACAACCTGCTGCAGAAAATCGAGTAAAGTATACGGGAATTTCATACAATTCAACGAGCCTCTCCGATTTTGACTATCTTACATCGAATTTTTTTCATTAAAAAGCACATTTCGAAAAATTGTACATTTCAAAACAAAGATTCGGGAGCAATATTTTTGTATATTTTCCGTATCCTAAATAATGGGATGGGATTATGGTTTTCAACGAGCCTCTCCGATTTTGGCTATCGTACATCGAATTTTTTTCGTTACTCAACAGAGTGGAGTACTTGTAATTCTTTTGAGATTTGTAGTCAAAATTTCGACTGATTTATGGCTGATAAAGCGAAAAGCAAAATATTATTTTATAATTTTATATATTAACAATACCAAATAATAAAAATCACACACGTGTGATGCTGTTTAGAGCGGTATCTCGTTTTAGCACAACGTGCCGCAGAAAACCGAGTAAAGTAAAGGAAATTTCATATAATGTATTTATTTTCTCTTTACCAGTCGAGGCCGTAAAAATTTTGATTACAATGTTTAAAAAATTGTGAATCATCCATTCGCGATTTACTCTTATGAATAACGAAAGAAAATTGAAATAATTCAAGCATCATTGTTCAAGGCTGGTAGAAATGGCATGGCATGCCCCGTACGAATGCACGTTTCTACTTCTCTAGCTTTGGTGATAAAATTTAACCGAGCAACGATAACGTTAATATGCAGAACTTCTGATAGCGCCTTTCGAAAAGGCGAGGGGACGTCGACGAGGGTCGCAAAGGCAGATTTGATGACTGAACAATTGGTTTTAAACGTCTACGAATTACAAACGTCTTATTCAAATACCACACAGAGGATAATTCTTTTCAATCTTTCCAGGCAGATATCATAAGACGTTGAAGCAAGTTACAAGGATGCCCCAGCATTTATTCGTCGGTCCCATAATTCATACGACTTCGGCCGGTGAATTGGAGATTGTTCAACGCGCTGGAATTCTCGTTCAAGATGGAAAGGTAAAATGAATGCTGACGAGTAGCATCGCTTCAGCAACGATTCTGGTTTCTGTCTCAAGAGCCACTGACGAGAATCAGTCGCTTATCGCGCGGTAACTTAAGTTCTCGTGTTGCTTTTTGATAAGCCGCAGGTCACGAAAGCTGTTCAGTCAACGCATTTATTGCGTCATGTTTCGGCTTGAGACAAAGTTTGCACTTGAAAATCATTGCAGATAATGAGCGTGACCGAAAGCCCGAAGCCGAGTGACTTCGCTGCCGATTATGTTACTCTCCTGAGCTCCGGTCAGTTCTTGATCCCAGGATTAATCGATTGCCACATCCATGCTCCTCAAATGCCGAACCTGGGAATCGGCTACGATCGGAGCCTCCTGGAGTGGCTGGAAACGTACACATTTCCCCTGGAAAGAAAGTATGCTGATGAAAATTTCGCCGAGCGCATATTCGACGCTGTTGTCGTGAGTTCAGGCTCTGAATTTAATATGGAATGAAAGTTTTTTTTTAAACTTACGTTGTAAAGATGATTTTCCAAAACTGCCCAGAAACGCACACTGACAATGGGCACGACAACTGCGTGCTACTTTGGTTCGTTGTACGCCCGAGCTTCCATGATACTCGGGAAAAAAGCTGCGGACTTCGGACAACGGGCTTTCATTGGGAAAGTAAATATGAACAGTCTTCGTGAAGATGGATACTACGAGACTACCGAGGAATCAATTGCGAGCACGAAACAATTTGTTAAAGACATTGCCAGTATTGAAGTAAGGTTTCATTTGAATCTGTCATAGGCATATATTAATTAAATATGCATTTGAAATAATCGCATTACTGAATGATTATGGACATTTGGCCTGTTGAGTATTAGAATTTGTTGCAAAAAAAAATAACGTATGCATAATTATTGCATAGAAGTGAATAACTTCACTTCTGCTTAGTAATTAATAGTTATTTGTTGCAAAAAGTATTTTAGATTGGCTTTTTCATTGAATGAATGACCATCACGAAAATCTGGAATGTTAAATTATGTTGCACTCATGAGATGAAAATGATTTCAGAGTCCATTGGTGAAACCCATAATCACCCCAAGATTCGCGCTGAGTTGTGATTTAGAACTGCTAACGGAATTAGGAAAATTAGCTCGAGATTCGGATATTCATGTCCAGGTATTTGACAAATCTATGAGCGAACTTTATAACGTGTGAATCGTTCATATTCAAAGATTTTTCATGCAGAGCCACATCTCGGAAAATTTGGACGAAATAGAAGCTGTGAAGGACAAATTCAAAGAAATACCGACCTACAGCGAGGTTTATGATGCAGCCGGACTTCTTACTAATAAAACGGTCCTTGCACATGGAGTTTATCTACAAGACAGCGAACTAAAGCTTTTAAAAGAAAGAGAAACTGCGGTCGTACACTGCCCCTCGTCGAATACCTTTTTGAAAAGTGGGCTATGCGACGTGAGGAGGCTCCTGAATTCAGGCATTAAAATTGGCCTTGGCACAGGTACGTCGCGCTTTGCTTCCCAATGGAGGAAATTTTCTTTTCATGAAACACATTTTTTTTCGAGATTTTGATGTCAGGTCACTCAAAATGGTCTAAAACATCGTGAAAAGTGGTTCAGAAAAAATGTCTGTATGTGCGTCTGCAGGGCTTCAAAATTTTCATACATTCAACCGATCGAGCTAAGATTTGGCACGCAAGTGAAGCGAGTTTCATTGACTGTTGCAATTTTCAACGAAATGTATGCAGAAGTTGTTATTTTATGGCTTTTTGAATGTTCGCATAAAATTGGCAATATTTTGCTAAATAATTCTTCATAAACACAGGTGCTCATAATGCTGTTTGGTATTGACTTTGACGGAAATCGTAAAAGCGATTCGGAGTTTAGTAGTTAAAATTTTCGAAAAATTCACGTTCTTGCTCTAGAACGAGAACGCGATGATGAATTGAACTCATGTTGAAAAGAGCTTGCAAAACCGGAGCTTATACCTTTCTCCCCCATTTTTGTACTTTTCTCAAAGCTTCCTTTATAAGGAAGTTGAATTTCGGGTTCGAAATCACTCGTTACCAATGCTGTATTTGAAATACTTTGTTGTTTGATCGTTGGCAATTTTTACGTAGCAATAAAGAAAATCGGGCAAATTTTCAGATGTGGCAGGAGGGACGAGTGCGTGTATTCTGGACGCAATGAGATCGGCTCTCGCGGTGTCTAATAATCTGGCGGCATCGAAAGCTGACTATGAACCACTTAACTATAAAGACGTTTTCCACCTGGCGACTCTCGGAGGTGCCAAATGTGAGTAAATCGTAATAATTTGACGACGAAACCCGAGACTCATCGCGAGATCCTTAAAAATATTTTTCAACGGTCCTTCAGCACTGGCCATCGAAGACCAGGTGGGAAATTTCGTACCGGGCAAACAATTCGATGCCCTCGTAATAGACCTGAGCGTTGCGACGGGTCCGTTGGATGAGATGATCGATTATACACTGGAGAACAAGCTCCAGAGGCTCATATACTCCGGAGATGATAGGAATATCGTCGAGGTGTACGTCGCCGGTCGTCGAGTTAAATAGCGTTCGAAAACTATTATTGCTAGAATTGTAAAAATGATAAATTATCGTTCTGCTAATTATTTAATAATAAAAATAGATATTTATACAATTGCGTATAGTTGTATCAACTATAATCAAACGTTAATCATTTTTGTGCTGCTGCATGAAGGCTGCTACGCTCCTCGCGCATTGTTCGTAAGCTTTTACAAAACCTTCGCTGTCGTCATCCTGAAAGAGTAACAGCAAAAGTGAATAACTTCAAACTTCCAAGATCAATATCATAGAGATCGAGGAATACCCACGTAATAAGGATCTCTGATGATCGTTTCTCCCTCCGGATCATATTTGCCCAACAATTCAATTTTAGCCTTGCTTCCCGAGGGCTTCATGCGATTCAAGTGAGAAATGTTTTCATTGTCCATTCCAAAGATCCAGTCAAATTTATCAAAGTCTTCCTTCGTTATCTGATTATCGCGGTAACGCATTGTTATTTGTGTATATCAAAAATACAATTATTGAAAAAAAATTCACTCGTCCAGCATACTCACAGGCCTCGCCTTGTGCGTATAACTCGTAAGGCCCTTTTCTCGGAGTGTAGCCATGGCTCTGTGATCCGGAGACTTGCCGGTATGATAGCCGACCAATGCCGCACTGTGAACCTCCCATTTTTCCTGGAGACCTTCCTTCGCTATATAGTCTTGGAATACAGCTTCTCCGATAGGTGAACGACATATATTTCCTGCAAAAAATTCAACTCAATATGTTAAATCAAATCGCAAGGTACTTGATACAATTTCAATTGTGTTAATCGACAATTACCCAAACAAATGACGAGCACGCGTTTAACTTCAGACATGACAATTAATGTGGTGGTTCTTTACGAAAAAAAAAGTGTGGAAAAAATATAAAATCTTGTGGGGCTTAAACTAAACTAGTTTACTCGTGGAATGCACTTTGTGCGTATCACTTATTGCAGGTTATGTGACAAATCGACGGATTTGCTGCCGGTGAATCGAAATTTCACAGCGGGCTATGGACCAATGAGGGAAAACAGTTTAGGGTAGGGATGAAGCTGCTGCTGCTGCTCCGAATCCCCCCCCAAGAGGAGCAGCGTCGCGTGGGAGCGTCCACGCGCAGAATTGTACGTCACTGTTCCCGCCATTCGCGTCCCGCTTGTGTATTGTACACAAATCTTCTTTTATTGTGTAAACAAATACTCAGCACGAAAATGCGGATGCAATTGCACGAGTGTTTATTGATGGCCCTGCTATGCGGTGCGCAATTGATGGATCAATTACATGGTAAGAAATGTAACTATATTCCTTTACGGTCTTGCTAAAAAAATCTGTGATGGCAATACTTTTGTTATTTTTTTTTAAATTACATTTGAGTGAAGGAGATTGATGTCGAGGAGGATTAAATTCATATTTTAGGTGCGCACAGTTTTAAGTCAGATCTAGGGATCGTTATCGCAAATAAGTTGTGCAGCTTATGCGCCTTGCAATGGTATCAAAGGAGAAAGATTAAATAACGTGTTAATAATAATTCAAGACTGTGCTAAATAAAATGTGAGATGTTATGGTAAACTGAAAATTGAAATTTTGGTTCTGCTGCAGTCGCCAAATAATTTTGAAACAAGCTGAAAATGGTGCAGATTTTTCTGAGGGTTTTGGATTGTGTTTTTTAAAGATGGAATAAGATTTTTTTATTTATGGCTAATTAGTCGTATTACTCGGGATTATTTGAGATTTTTATTATTTAGTTCTGCTTCGGTCGACAAATAATTGAAAAAGAAGATACAATAACATTTATTTATTTATGGCCAATTAGTTGGATTCGTTGGGATTATTTGAGGTTTTAATAATTTTGATATTTATTTTTAGCTGCACCTAATAATCGGAGATTATTTTCTGTGGTGAACGATACCACAACTGCGATACCTCTGTACAATGTATCTACTTCTTCCACGAGAGGACACACTCCTACTGGAACAACTTCAGTACCAAAGGTTACGCTACCTGCAGGGACCAAGCAGTTTCCGACGACAGCTACTTTTGATGCAACAACAGGCATCTCGGCAAAACTGTCATCGACTGCAGCATCGTCGATAATTCATGGCTCCACGGACTATCGACAAAGCACAGGACAGAGTCATTTTGATACAACTACCGCAGCACCTCCTTTCGTGAGACCGGTAACTGCGTATCGTGAATTTGATGCTCTCAGCTTCATGGGTAAATTTTTATGATGTTGTTTTTAAACTGAATTACTTTAAATTGTTATAAAAGGTGTTTTATCTCATAAAAAATTTGAGATGTGAGATGAGTTACTAAATTTCTCTAAAGCAGCCCATTTTTTAAATTGAAAGAGGTTTAGGCTTTTATGACAATGCAATTTGCTCTTCATCTTTATCTTATCTTCTTTTTTAGGAGGAGCTTTGCTTACGATTTGCCTGGTAATCATCGGGACAATGGTATGGAAAATGTATATAGCGCACGTCGAAAGAAGATATTGGACCCTCTGAAAGGACCCACCAAATTTCCTACGAATTCTCAGGACTGAATTTGTGCCAACAAAGAACTACGCGTGAATGTTCATTGTTGAATGTTTCCGAAATCGCCAACGCATTGAAGCTCAAACATCTGTTAAAATCGAAAGATCCATTTTTAAGCACTTCATTTACCTCCCTAAAAATATCATTAATTATTCTTGTTGCATCACATTCTCTCACATCAACTAAGAAAAATAATTCCTCAATTTTCATTCTTACTGACATTACAATAAGATCTCAATTTAAGTCATATTGTAAGATTTGATAATAAAAAAAAAAAAAGTAATACAACTGCACATGTTAAATGAATTTTCGCGTGATTGCTTACCGTTTTCGACGCAAAGCCGGATCTACAAAAAACAAAACCACAACCGCTCATCTAGTCATGGCGGTGAGGATGTTGGTTTCAATTCCCAGCTATCCACACAAAAAGTGCTCCGATACTCTTACCGCGAATAACGGTAGATGAGCGCCTTCAGTCGCAGTAAATGCGTCACGCGTGAGCCGTTTTCGTAAGAAACGGCATTAAAATACGTTTACAGCGATATGTGTCAATTCAAATGGAGTATGAAATAAAAAAAACAATTTTTTTTTCTATTTTTCCTTAATCACCGATCCACATAAATTCCCAAACGGAAATTCGATCTTCTCAATGTCAAAACATTGTCACCGTATAAAAATCCAATTGAAACAAAAAAAAACTGATTTCGTTGTACATCACATAAAAAAAAAAGAAACATACAAAATTAATCTTAATAACGAAGGGTTTTCTATCAAATATATCAAAGCTATTTCTTCCAATCTATGAATTTGTCTCGTGCGTGTAATTTCAATAACGACAGCTGTTGATGACAGAAGAAATGTAATCTCGACGAAAAGGAGCATTTCCTCATAGCTCGATGATTAGTACCCAGAAAAAGTATGTTTAATTCCACGTAAACAGTAGAAAAGCTTATGTGTCATTGGATGCATGCGACATATATAAAAGTATACACACACACATAAATATATATTGAGAAGCAAGAGAACTAGGATAACCCGAAGTGTGGTCCGCGCGGTGGGGATGGACATATAGACACGAGCGCGAGGCGCGGGGGGAGGTCGAGTGTCCGCGCGGGTTCACTGGTTAGTCATCGTCAGTCACCGCGGAGGCTCTGCGGCAGCGCGACAGTAGAGGGTACGTTTGCCGCGCGGAAATCCCGTACGTCGGGTCTTTCGTGGGGAAATAAAATGGTTTCTCGGTGGCGAAGCGACGTTTCGGATCGCGGCGGTGCGATTATTTTGGTGCTGTGTTGTGTTTTGTGGAGTAACTTAGCGATCGGAGATGCGGAAAGGTCGGAAAGTGCGGCTGGTGTCGGTGGTGGTGATGATCTTGCCACGCGGATGCGGGCAATAAGCGAAGACTTGGACCGGCAGCTGCAAAATGTTATGGCCTCGCAGGCCGTTAATTTTACAATGGTTAATACAACGGGATTGCCGTACAATGCCTCGACCAAGTTCAACGCTAAGGGCATGGGACAGCTCTACAACGTGACTAACAAATTCATCGATCTCGTCCAATCGAAACAGGCCTTTCCCGAGGGTGAGTGCATTTTAATCGAGCCTCTCGCCGTACGTGCGATCCGCCACTCTACGTATGCACTACGTTGCCAATATCAACAGCCGGACGACGCTCACTCCCGTGCAATTCTCGTTGCGAAGGAAACGCCCTGCGTAATGCAATCCAGGAGGGCTTTATGCACGAAAATGGCTGTAGTCTTGTTGGTAAACAGGACACCACCGATAAACGCACTCGCCTCGCTCCTTCCTTTTTTTTTTGTTTTTTTCAAATGGTTTTCGCAAAGCCGAGCTCCTTTCTTCGTCTTCTTCTTCTTCTTCTTCTTCTTCTTCTTCTTCTTCGTTTTTTTTATTGGTTCTATTGGCGTTCGTTTCTCGGGGTTCGCATCTTTTCACGATATCGATTATACGCTTTGTTACCGTCGTATTATCCTACTTAGCCTTGTTGCTAAGCCAGCGATAATGCGTTTTATCGAGAGACAAACAAAAATAAACGACGAGGGAAATACGGGAAAATAGGAAAGCTGCTGTAAAGTCGATAGCGCCGAGTGTTCTTCCCCCGTTTATCTTCACGACTCCAGCGGTAAGACGCAGATCATACGCGACCAGCTCGGAGAAATTATCATCACTCGGAGAGATGTGTCGTGGAAATTGTTAGGTCCATTTTGTGTCTCGGGTGGGAGACGATTTTTCGTCGCTTTAGATCTTTAATTCGAATGGAAAATGGCTGATCCACTTTTTCTCTGTCACGTTCGACGGTTTGATGTCCGTGTTTATGTTAAAATTAATTCTAGCCCTTTGACGCAGATTGGTTGTTCGAAGGAATACATAAAGTCGTGAATTTGAGCTGGAATCGTGAACACGAAATGATAAACAGTTTTTTTCCCTCGCTTTTCAAGTTTACGACGATGGTATTATATTTGGACGGTAAACTGATTATCCGCGGTTGTTTTTTTATTAGAATGCAGAAGGTAATCCTCTGTCGTTGTGCATCCGGCCAAACAATAAAATTTGTAGCAACAAAATGGTATTCATCTACATTATAGCCTCGTTATCGTCGTGAAATCATTCAGGCGACTTTTGTCTTTTTCTTTGTGTAATTCAAAAGGAAAATGGCTGATGCACTTTTTCTCCGTCACATTCTACAGCTCAATATCCTAGGCCTAAAAGAAATTTTATGTTAAAATTTGTTAGCTTGTTTGCCCAAAGGCATACATAATTCGTAAATTTGAGCTGGAAACGTGAACACGAAATGACAAACAGTTTTTTTTCCCTCGCTTTTCAAGTTTACAACGATGGTATTATATTCAGACAGTAAACAGATTATCCGGTTATGTTTGATTAGAATGCAGAAGGGGTAATCCTTTGTCGTTGTTCGGTGGATCCGGCCAAAAATGAAGTGTCTCGTTGGATCTCCGTAAGAAAGAAAACCTGTAGCAACAGTAATATTGTCCATCTACATAGCAGCCTCTTTATCATCGTAGAGCCATCATTTTCCATGTAGTACAGATAACACAGTGACTAATCGCCCTAATCTTTCGATAGGCACCCTATACACTTTATTAATCGCTGATCCTTCTGATATCGAGTACATTTTTTTCAAGAGTTTGATAAGACAATGTATTCATTGTATACATGTATATATATGCAAGCGTTCCTCGAAAGGATATGATTTCTTAGTATCGTGTCGCTGAGTTTATCTTTCGCTTGAGTGTCCAGTTAGTTTATTAATCCATTTCCTTTCGCAACTGCGAGCGAAAGAGAGAGAGAGAAATGAATATAGACTCGTTGTATAGCGTGTCGTCTTAAGAGGAACTGAAGATGTTTTCGTAACACACGAGTGTGTGCGTGAAGCAGGAAGGGACCTCGCGTGAGCGAGGGAGATCATTCAGCTTCCCCGTTACGAAACACATATTTTTAAAGAGTGTTCTATTGTTAAACATTTTTTCACTTTCCACGGCATATCGAAAACTTCCCGTTGTGCATTTCGAAATCCCAACATATATTGAAAAATACTTTTTGCCACTGGGAAGCTCCTGCAGGAATATTACCTTTTTGTTTACAAACATTTACGTTTCGTAATTTTGTAAATATTATTTTCCTGACTGAGCGCTCGGTAATTCACATATTTTAAAGAATATTTTTTATCGTTGGACATTTTGACTTTCCACGGCATATCGAAAACTTCCTGTTGGGCATTTCAAAATCACAAAATATATTGAAAAATACTTTTTGCCACTGGGAAGCTCCTGCAGGAATATTTACAAACATTTACGTTTCGTAATTTTGTAAATATTATTTTCCTTACCGAGCGCTCGGTAATTCACATATTTTAAAGAATATTTTTTATTGTTGCACATTTTGACTTTCCACGGCACATCGAAAACTTCCTGTTATGCATTTCAAAATCACAAAATATATTGAAAAATACTTTTTGCTACTGGGAATCTCCTGCAGGAATATTTTCTTTTGTTTACAAACATTTACGATTCGTAATTTTGTAAACATTATTTTGCTGTCCGAGCGCTCGGTAATCGGCGGTCAACTTTTTGAGCAAATTGCACCAGAAACGGAAAGTCTACACCGTAATTATACCGAATAATGATTCTTCGCAATCTCGCTGAAATTCATAGTAACATTTCAAGCGTATACAGAAAATAACGAGCGCCAGCGCTTCACCGGATGTTGGCGTAAAAAGTGTGGGCAGATTCCGGGGCAACGACTAAACAAAACGAAAAATAGATGCCCGAGGTTCTGGCGAGCCTCTTGGTATCGTCAATGAGATTGAAACAATGTGATGTAGGTGATATCCGGTAGCGCAGTGAGCAGCGCTTTAACTTGCAGGTCGCGGGGTTCGTGACCAACCGGAAGGTCTCAACATGCTTTATCACATACGCGCGTCCGCTCGGAACTGCGATAGATCGTTATCACAGCGCTACGATTTTTTTGACACCGCGTTGCGATATCGTTTTTTTTTTTTGTCGAGACTACCATTAAAACTACCATTTTCCACGAGTCTTATCGACTGAATCATTGATTAGCGGAAACAGTTGTTTATTTACTATGGCTCAGGACAATGAAAATATTATTGCAAATATTATTTATTTAGCGTAGTGCGATAATCAACTGATAAACAATAAGATCAGCGATTTTTTAATAGAGTTATTATGTTATTGTTATTGTTATTATTGGACTCGTAATAATGTAAATATGTTTGGCTTGTTACAGGAATTATAACGGTTGTCGATCAGAAGCTCAAATTCGCTGATCCAGCGAAAGAATGGCAAATTATATTGACCCATTATGCCGGTTTGGCGGGACTTGCGGTCGCTGGTCTCTTGATTGCCGCAATTCTGCCGTGTGTTGGCCTGTTTTTTTGCTGTTGTCGTTGCGCGGGCCACTGCGGCGCGCGAAGTCAACCATTCGACAAGAAGCACGACCATTGTCGAAAAATTATGCTCAGCTTTGTTCTCATTGGAGTTGCGACAATCATATTGTGAGTATCTACCATTTATCCTTTTTTATTTTCATGCCTTTCATAGAGTCTACAGTTTTTTTTTGTGAATTATCTATACACTGGGGAAAAAAAAAAAATCGTTAGATCTACCGAACGCGCATTTCCGGATGGTGAAAGGTATTATTCGTTGCCTCAACGTAATAATATTTACTGTAAACGAAGAAAATCTCGACTCAATTATCCGTTCGTTGAATCGGCAGTTCTAACCGATTTTTTTTTATTCCCACAGTTTTTCTAGTTTCCTCGAAAAATACGTAAAAAAAGCAATATTTTATATCTTGGTCCTATTCAATTTCACTGTTAAAATGTATTTTTTTATTATAGTATCGAGTGAAAAAATTGGGCTTATGGCGTTTGGTTTTTGTGAAAAAAGTGTTGCAATGGGAATCGTACTAAAACCCCCTTAACAATAGATATTTACATATTGTAAAATTGTTTACAGGTTCGGAGTGGTGTGCGCATTCGTGACAAATGAATACATGCAAGAGGGTATAGAAAGCCTGCCTGACCAGGCGAGAACGAGCTTGGAAGACGTCGAGCTTTATTTAACGACAACGAAGCTTGAAATAAACAATCTTCTACAAACGAACTATGGCGAGCTTGAAGTCACGCTGAACAACATACTTCACGCGAGCGGAACAATCGTGACGGAGGAATTAGCGGTGTATTCGCACGCCGTGTCGCTTACGAATTTGAACGACATCGTCTCAGGCTTGGACGCAATCAGGGCAGATCTTAGAATGATGAATAAGATTACTCAGGATCTGAGGATAAACGCCAGCCAACTTGATATAGGTAGGTTCGTATTTAACGTGTAAGATGCTAAATTAAAGTATCTTCTATATTCGTAATTAAACGATTTATCAATTTTTTATTACTCGAAGACTAATGTGCGCAATTTTTGTATACTTCACAGTCGTTCGAGCCGTTAAAAAGGACCTGCTGCACTCGCTAAACGCATGCACAACTCACGCATGCAAGCAAGTTGTGCACGATTATAAAATCAATCAAATGTCTGTTCAGGTCGAGTTCGATAAGGTGAGTGAGGACGCAAGCTTCTCGCTATCGTCTCTCATTAACGATACTAATCTGATAATATTTATCTATTGATCGTATTACATGCAGTACTTGGATCGATATTTTCCTAAGGTAGGTCAGAACATAGACGGCGATTTTCGATAGATTTTTTCACTGAAAAGTTGTAGATATTTATGAGAAAAATAATGTGCGTTTAAAGAGCTGCGAGAAGCGTGTAATTTAACTTGCTCGAGGAAGGTTTGTTACTGAAGAATGAATCTCCGTTCCGTGGCGTTATCTTTCAATAAACATTTTTCACGCATCGTTACCCGTGTGCCGCACTGTGACGTGGGCACTCGCGCGTTTATCGCACGTTTTGTCTACCAAGAGCATTAGCAATTACGCGACTATTAACGACTTTATGTTTATTAATATCAATTGCCTTTTTAAGAAGAAAAACGGCAAAGTATGGAAGCATTTACGATGATTGTCACGAGAATGTGCTTATCTTGTAAAATGACTATTTGAAGTAGCTTCGAATCGTTTGAAAATGTTGATAAAAATGCAGCGTTTCGCGTTTAAAAAAACGGAATGTCATCTCGATATGAATTTTTTGATATTCAATTATCTTCGTTAATAAACATGCTGAACTTGGCATTATTTGCACAACGCTTTGGCGACAAACATCGCAGTTATATCGGCGATCTATAAACCTTTCCTCGGATATTTCAGTTACCCGACGTTACCTCTTCTCTGCAAAATATCACAGTGCTGATGGAAGGTGATATCGTATCGGAAGTCAGTCAGGGCAGAGAATCCTTCTTAAAGATTCAGAAGGATATTCAGCGGGCCGTAAATCAAACGATACCCGTCGTGAGCGCGAGCATTCGAAAAGCCGGCGAATCTCTCTCTAAAGCAGCGTCCAACATCACGTCTATCATAGATAACATAAATCTCAATATTAACAGAGAATATAAGCCTCATCTGAAGATTTCAAAGGATCACATCGATCAGTATTCTTTGTACAGGTAATTCCAAGCAAATACTCGATAGCTCTTTTATCTCTCTCTCTCAAGATATTTTTATTGTCACTTCCGGCAGCGGATTATTTTTCTAACTCCCTCCTATTGTTCACAGATATTATCTGGGTCTTGGAGTGTCTGGTGTTCTACTTACTGTGTTGATGTGTTTAACGTTCGGCCTCTTGTGCGGTATTTGCGGTAAACGCCCTGATGGCTATGGCGACGATTGCTGCAACAAAGGCGCTGGAGCAAGATTTCTTATGATGTGAGTACGAATTGTTGAGAATTCTATGGAAACGAGAGATGAGAATGATTGCAAAGAAAATGATACTTCAGGAGAAATGTATATGATGATGGTGATAATAATAATAATAATAATGCAATGAAAATAGAATAAACACTGGACACTAATAACTGTTTCCACATTCCTTTTGTTTCCAGGGCTGTTTGGATAATGTTTCTATTCACAAGCATCCTGATGATTGTAACGGTGACTCACATGATTTCGGGCGCCGTAGCGCAACGAGGAATTTGTGAGCCACTGAAGAACCCCAAGGACAATCGTATGTTTCAATTGGTTGATGACTTGGTTCAAATAAAAGACAAGCTCTATGCCGATCACCCAGAAGCTGATATCAACATGAGCTGGATCGTTACGTTAGTATTTACGCATTAATCTCCGTTCGAATGTTGAGTTAATTCAACCAAATTGAGAGATTACTCTTCTTTGTTCATTAAATAAGGACTTATAAAATGTGGTAATTTTTATTTCAGAACTTGCCATGCGAATGAAACACTGTTTAAGGTGCTTAAACTCGACTACATTATGGATTTGGATTCCTTGAGGAAATACGCCGAACGTTACGCCATTAGTAGCACGATCGATCAATTGCGAAAAATGATAAGCCTGTCTCCGGGCGTTGTGATACTGAGCGAGAGTGCGACGTCGAAATTAAACGATTTGGCGCAGAGTGGACTGAGCGACATTAAGTTCTATCAGTACGCCGAACTACTTAAGGATAATATAACCAACATTAATTTGGAACATCTCGCTGGTAAACTTCGAAATATTGCCGACGAACTTCCGGCTGGTCAAGAATCCGTGCGAGAAAGTCTACAGAAAAATGCTTACGATTTGGAGCATTATCACCGTGATTTAGTAATGCCAATGGCTGCACTCAGCGAACAGCTTAGCAACAGCGCATTGACACTGCAGGAGCACATAAAATTCAACCACGGCTCAATGGCCGAAGCCATTCATAGTTTAGTCGACGAGGTCACAAATGCTCAACAATTCCTTAACGACAAAGGGCCACAAACTGTACAACATGTAAGTGTCGGAATCTTATACTTTACTCACTACGCACTTATAAGTTGTTAGGTGTATCCGAGATTTTTTAAACATCTTATTGGAACTGTTGACGCGCAATGTTTTTTTTATATCTGAAACAATGATGAGCAAAAACAGAATTCCAGTGGAAATGATGACATATTCAAAATAACTTATTTTGGAGAAAGATGGATTATCATTTCGAAAATCCACCACTTTTGCAATAACAAATGAAGTCTCGATTTTTTATCAGTGATAAATATTCTAAAGGCATATTTCATTGCAGTTAGCGACCAAATTTGGAGACGCCTTGATTCATCAAGTCGACGATTTCTTAGAACATTTGATAAGGAGTACGCGAGAGCAAATCGGACGATGCGGACCTGTATCTAATGCATACAATGCAACACTCGTCGCCGGTTGCAACAAAGTCTTGGACCCTTTCGTATGTCGTTTGTTAAAATTAATTGACAAATTGAATGTTCCGAAAAGCCAGAGTAATCTGCACGTTGTTTTTTTTTTTTAAATTACAGAATGGTTTTTGGGCGAGTGTCGGTTGGTGCTTGATCCTTTTTATTCCTACGATAGTGCTCTGCGTTAAATTGGGCTCGCTATATCAAAAGTCTGATCCATATCCTGGACCACTTGTCGAATCGTAAGTACTTTTCGAATTACGTAAATACCGATGTTTTCCTCAAACATACTGCGCAAGTTTTCCTATAGATCGTTTTAACACAATATAACTCCCAGAATTGTTAGGAATTTCGTTATTGTTGTGACGAACATTTAAAATCTTTATTTTTTTATTATTATTTTTTTAAGTGATGTGGAAGCAATATAACGATTTTCGCAGTACTTTGACTAGAAATCGGCACATTCAAATAAAAAAAGTATTTAAATGCACCATTTAAATACTTAATGATTTTTCACTCATTATTTCATGTCGTTTCAAATAATGAGTGGTTTTTCATTCATTATCTATTATTTTGGCTTCAAATAAGTTTTCTTGTACGCATTATTTTATTTAAGGTTGAATAATGAATGGATTTCCACTCATCATTCATTCTGAGTAAAAGGGGAGTTACAGAAAGAGAAAAACGCGAATAACCAGTAATTAGCAATTAATCAATTATTGATAACTGAATTGAACGACGCGTGGAAAATCCCAAGTTGTTTAAACTCGAATTGAATAATTAGTGGATAAAAAATCACTCTTTATTCTTTAACTTCAAATAATTTCGCCCGTTCTATGGATCGTCGACCTTACTAAAATCTTATCGGCCTTCGGTGTGTATGTGTTGCTCTTAATTTTGTTTGAAGTGAAGTTCAAGCGAACGTGCAACTTCCGGAGTACTCCGACAATCTGTTTAATCTTGTTACCAGGCCACTTAATGTTTTCACTTCATCGATTTCCGTTCACTATAGACTGTAACTATAACGTTATACGTATGATGCGCTGCCAGGGTAGACAACCTTTACATTTTGCAAAATAATACTTGTCACTTGTTTATTCAACTCAAGTAAGCTGTCGATTTCAAAGGATTAGATTTACATTTTCTTTAGACTGCCGTAATTTATTAAATTTCAATATGATTGTTAAAACTCAACTGAACATATTAAGTCGCAATAATCATGTCTGTGCATCCGATCGTGAGTATGTGAGCGGGGATTTGCCTATATTTACACATTCGAGAGATATAACGCTATTGGTTTTCGGGTGGAGGGCAGATAAACGACAGCATCGAACTCAGTCGTTGTTTTAAATCAACAAATAAATACCCACGATCCTGAGAGCCTCATTTGTATTTCCTAATATGTTGCATATTATTCTTTTCGTAGTCTTTCAGCCGGGCTTGTTATTTTACTACTAGCTGTTGAAGTTGTATTTGAATTTCTTAGAAAGAACATTTCGTTATGGAAGTTTTTAATCGCACACTTGTTGATCGGACGTATGTATTAGAGTGACTAACACAATTTTTTTTCCGTGCAATTGTTTTTTTATTTATTCCTTTTCGAATATGCTAACTAGTGTTATTATGTTTACCTTTAACATTCGTCTAATAAAAGAGCTCGGTACCTTTTCTGGAATAATTGAAGATCTCTCAATGGCTTCTTCAGTACTTTTGCAAGCTTAAACGAAGAAACCCGCAAATTATAATTGTCTACTGTGCGATTAAAGACTTCCTTTCTCTTTGGAGTTCTATAAAAAATTGATGTATTACCATACATTTCAGTGAGTATTTGTATGATGCGTATGCAGACAGGGATAACATGCCCCTTGCTCAGTGAGTACTTTTTGTAAATTAACACAGGTGTAGCATGCGGAGATTTGTGATGACAAAAAAGAGCATGGCCAGCTGCTGCAATTATGTTTTACTGCTTTTTATCCGGACTTGGTTTTGTTTAGATCATGGCGACAATTTGCGACAAATCGTAGGAATTATTGAACGAATGCTCTTTGCCAATGGTGTTTTTTTTTTTTTTTTTTTTTTCACCTCGTGATTTACTCTCCGTATATTTCTAATTTGAGTGCACCCTGTCACTTTAATCTATTGGTTCCCTAATCCCAAAAGTCGACCGAAAATATTTATCGTTCGACTGGATAAATTAAGTTAGGGTTGAGAGCGAGCCAACACAGCCGTAGATTAATGAATATCTTCACCACGCTTTAGATGATATTATGTATCTCACTCTAATACACACATAAGTTCAATATTTATATGTGCACATCAGAAGTTTCACCTATCGATAGCCAAACTACATTAGCATACATTTTACAGGGTACATGACAAAAAATATGTGGCACATGCCAGGCAACATGCTAATGCATATGTCGAAAGCTATGATGGTCCAGCGGGTGGATATAGTGGTGGCGAAAGAATAGCGGACGCATATCAAGGGTCGTCGCATCACGATTCTCGATACTCGGATCATGCGCCCAAGTGAGTCTCGAATAAGTATTTATAAAATGGTTTTCGAATATTTTTCTGGCACAGATTAAATATTTCAAAGAGACGCACCTTTAACACGTTCACTGCTACTGGCCAATCACGTGTACCACAATAATTTTATTATTATTCCATTACATTTAAACTTAGAGTGAAGCAGTGGTCGTGTTGGAAAAGTGTACAGTTTTTCGCGCTTAAATAAAGCAGGCTTCTTCTCCTGTGCTTCTTTTAAGGATGCTTTACTTACTTATATTCGTGCAAAAAAATCCGATTAAAAAAATAAAGAGAATTCCGGTGCAAACACTAAGAACATTTTTGAGACTTTGATGATAATCTCATCTTATTTTGTTCCACAAAAACTTGAATTTCTATTCTGACTCTAACGTTCGATTGGACATGTGTAAAGCACCCTTAAGGATTAATGTTTAAAAGATCATTTTTTAAATTATGATAATCCGAACGAGGGTATATTGACGCAATGAACTTGAATAGCATTTTGCAATTACAGCAGTAAGCCTGGCGCGAAACCTAATGTAAAAAGGTAATATTATTCTGCTCATAGAAATTGGGACTATCCCAACGGTGGTCCGCCCAGGTATGCACCACCTGCAGCTGCAGCTCCACCATTGAGCACGGAATACGAACGACCGCCACCGTATTACTTCCCAGGGCCTGGGTAAGAAGCATTTTATTGAAGAAAATGTATATTACAATTTTATGCACTTGCTAAAATTTACTACAGTTACATTTGCAAGTAAAACTAATTGTTCAACAACAAGATAAACGCAAAAATATAACTGTAAAACTGAGCTTTTCTTTTTTACTTGGAATTTCAGGGTCAGAGATTAGGAGAAAAGTGCCGTGGCATGCACAAAAGCAGCGTTGAGCAGCGCCGCATCCCACACCTTTACCCGAAGTTACAAGAGGCGGATCTCGAAAAACATGCGATCCGCAATGAGGGGAGAATACGTTTGAGTTCGGATATTGAGTTCCCAAGTGTGCCACGGATTATATAAGTGTATTAAAGACCAAGAAGACAGTAGAGACTGAAGTAGGTTTAAAAAATCTCACAGTGTCAGATGGCGACGATAGGAATACTCGATTATCAACGGAATGTCGGTAAAAAAAGAAAAAAAAAAACGAAAAAGAGACACTCGCTAATCGTATTTATCGCCAATTAATCAGTACAATATTCGTTTACTGCTACTTTTTTCAACCAAAAATACTCTATTTGAACGACTATTTTTTACGCAAAGGAAATTTCGCGCTATCGCGATTTGCACAATGATGCTTCTTCGAACCGTTTGTATTCAAGGTGTGTATCTACCTGCATCCCAACATCACCACTCGCGAGGAGTGACTCTTTAGTTTTATGGTTTTGTGGAACATTATATACATTTAAATTACGTTACGTCACATTGACGCTACCCTCTAGATTATATTATAAATATACATATTATTCATTGTAATGAGTACTGCCAGTATTGCTGAGTGCGGTACACCGTCTTTCTACGCGTTTCATTAAACCAAGAAGATAAAAACACACACACACACACGTTTACTGCGATACATGACGTTTCACATTTTGTGTGAAGAAATGATAAATTTACCGTTAAATAAAACGAAGAAAAAACCATTCGATTATGACTACGAAATAAAGATAACGAGTCGTACACTAACTAGGTAAATGCATTTGCTGCTAAAGCGTAATATTACTTTGAACATTGATGTTTAAGTGGATCTTTGAGAGTATTCTAAGCGAAACGTGATTCTATGCTCCTGAACGTCCGGTGTATTTTTTCATATTAGAATATTAAAGTTGACATTTCATACTATTTTCTGCTACAGTTTTTTTTTCGTGTTTTTTTTTGTAGTGCAAAAAAAGGAAAAAAAAACAGTGGTTGCTAAGAACTCAGTGTGCCAATGAAAGTGATCTCAAATACGAATCACTTTTAGATTAAAACCCTTTTGAAATGACTACTTCAATTTCAAAGGTGATTATTGACTTATTGGCCCATCTATTCGGTCCTTCTCGCGATAGTAATGATACCTATATATTATATATATTCTGCGTGAACGACGAAGTCTTGTAGCCATTTGAAGTTTTTATAGAGACGGATTGTACGATTTATATTATTTACCCTATGAGGTTACTGATTAAATTAACGATTACTGTTAATCGATTCCGGCACTAATACTAACGTCCAGTAGCTCCCTCAATTGTCCCTGATACATAAGAGAACGTCAATGTGATTGAAGATGTATTCACAATTGTATAAAGTCTTAAGATAATGTATTACTACGAATTATGTATAAAAACGTTTGTCGGTATGATCTGTTCAAGTTTCGTTCAAAGGTACGTTAGTTATATGAAAATTATATTGAACATTTGAAGTAATTAAATCATTAAAGCGAATTTTTCGAGTATTAATAATATCCATCTGCTCCATTCCCGTCCTGGTGATCCGATTTTTTTTTTTTTTTTTCTTTAGAAGAAGCTTTTGTGTTGTCCAAAACATTGAAAATAGATTTTACTGAAATTTGCATTTCTCAAAAATGTATGTTTTGCTCTAACTTCGATCAACTTACATTATGTTAATTTGAACGTTCAAGGGGGAGCAAGAAATTATATACAACATAACGTTTATTTATTCATTCATTTTCTACAAGAATTCAAAGTAGAATTTTTGCTGAATAAATTTCATAAGGCTCATTATGACCATTTTCACATTTTGGTTTACCGGTTGCATTCTTTTTGTTACTCGACATCATTACACTGTCAAAGCCTCTTTAAAATCCTTTCTACTCTTGTTCAAAATCTATATATTCGTTCACCGCGTCATTATTTATTGCGCAGAAATGCGAACAACTGGCGCCGTTGTTTCGTCATCGCGTGTTGTGAATTTTCGTAAACAATGTAACCGAAATTTCGTTGATTATTGAAAATTGATAGAAAACGTCATGTCTTTATTCCCAGCCTATGAAAAACAGGCTAAAAGTGCCGCAGTGTCTGAGTCCCGGATAGAAGAATCAAGTGAAGGTACATTTTTGACAAATTCAATACAGAAATAACCTCATTTTCAAACGTTCACTTTCGTGTAATTTTTCTCGTTTCACGTGTACGATCCACTGATTTATTCCATATTGCACTATTTTTCTATGGAAATTAACGATAAATAGTAAATTGATTTTATTCACTTGTACATTTTATTGCGCCTTTTACATTATCATCCTTATGTTTACGCTTCCATTTGCTTTACGATGACTTTTAAATCAAATTCAACTTGATTCGAATTTTATATGTGTAAAGTTATTCTACATTATAAATCATTTTTGTCACCTTTTTCTTATGGTCTGCCATACCTATTCACAAATGTTTTCAATTTACATATTCCTAAGGCACACTTGTTTATTTCTTGATTATTTAATGGCGATAAGAAGCGAATGAATGATTATTTTCATTCACTTGAATAAAATGAGTTGACTAAAAAAGAAATTAAATGTATATTGATAACGATAATATGAAAAATATAATTTTCCTCATAATCGTATCACATTTTTGTAGGTAAGGATGGAGACTGGCTGTTCAATTCCAGCTTCCAAGCTGGGTTCATTCCGCAAACGCCAATCATTGCAATATCGTCAGATTCCTCCGACAACGAGTCTGTCCAGATATTACCTATGGTACACCAAGAAGAAAAGCACCAAGTCGTTTCGCTGGATTCCGATTCCTCGTGCGAGGAGCTTCCTTCTCCTCCAAAGCGAGTGAAGAAACACAAAAAATCTAAAAAGCACAGTCGCAAAAGCACACCCAAAGTCAAATACGAACTCGACGTGGAAAACGTTTATTTCGAAGACAGAACAAGGGATCGAGGCAACAGCTACGTAGACACTCTGTGTGCGAGGTCTAGACCACATTACACTCTTTTGAAGCGTCGTTCTATCGGTTTCGTTTCCTATCAATTGCAAGAAAGAAGGGGAGTCGTTCAGCGTTATTTTGTTGCCAATCTCAACTCGGCTCAGGGAAAATCCAAAAAGCCCGACACAATTATAAAGCGAGGAACAACGAGACAAACCATCGCTCAAGGGGAGAGTGAACTTCCTCAGTTAGACTGTTTGCCGAATGCTGAGGAGCAACAAAAATCGCGGACGAAAGAATTCAACGAACAGCTCTCAGAATCGCCCCACGATATTGATCTGTGGCTGCGTTACATCAAGTATCAAGATACACTCCAAATATTTGAAGGATGTCAAGCGCAAGACAATAACACGGTTACTTTTCAAAAGAAATTGTCGATTGTCGAACGAGCTCTCGAGAGAAATCCCGATTCCAATGAATTGCTCAGGGAAAAATTGTATTTCTTGGGTGAATTGTATCCCGCAGATCAATTTTCGAGTCAACTTGAAACAATGGTTAACAAGGACACGGGCAATACAATGCTTTGGCAAGCGTTTATTATGGCGACTCAGAGCTCGGTAGCTATGTGCACTGTACCGAAAGTCATGAATCTGTACTCCAAATGTTTCGGGACCCTTCGTTTGTGGTCAAGAACGAGCTCACGAAATCACGATGAAAGATTATTGGGTAAGTGTAATCGAGGGCTAAAAATAACTTTAATATTTCCTTATTCTTCTATCAAATGCATGTTAAGATCGTTGAAATAAATGCAAAGTTTGAAGATGCAGAAATTATCGAAATCATGACTGTACATTGTATGGAATAATGATTTTTTAACAACAGAGATGCTGTACCAATGCTTCATATTCCTCCGACAAGCCGGACTGTGGGAGCAAATGTGGGAAGCTCTGCGATTAAATCTTACCTTGAATCTCGGGCTGAGCAAGGAAGCCTTGAGATTCCAAAGGTCAATTGATGAAAAGAAATTGAGTAGGTTTTTATACTATAAATGCCTTCTATCGCACTCTGAAAATCTTACCATCAAATTCTTATTTTGCAGTCGAAATGGAGGAAGTAATTTTAACGTCGAGATTGCCATTGAATCAGCTTTGGCTGAGAGTGGAATCTTTGAGAGAGAATTGTCACTGGATAAGCGTTAATCGCGATCAGCTGGAACTCATAGGAGATTCTCATAGATTTGTATCACCCGAAGATGTTACAGACTACGTTCATCCTATGCTCACCCAAGATCTTAACATGCGAATGGCGATATACGCGCTCACGGCGTTAAAAGTTCCTCTTCTGCCCACTTCTGACGCTATTCTAAAAGTAAGCAAATTCGAAATAGTATGCTTTGATACAAATTCGTTGAAACTTTTTCTGCCGAGTGTGAGGTTCCCAATTACCAATTTTCGTGTTGTTACTGAAAAATTGTCCGAATGGGTTACAAAAGAAATTAACTATAAGATAATTTAGGATAATTTACATATCGAATTGTGGTGAACCCATTCGGATAACTTTTCCGTAGCTCCACAAAAATTGTTATTTGGATTAACTGAAGTCCAGTGTTGCGATCGCACGATCTAAGAAAAAGATTTTCCAACAGACATTGAAAAAAAAATTACTCCACGAGGTGTGAAACGATGTGTGCATAAAACGTCCATTATCGCACCGAGCGTAGTAATAATACTTTATTTCACTTGATCAACTTTCATTCCCTTCATTTTAATAAATGAATCTTCGAAGTAAACCCATCATTTCAGGACTTGGGCCTGAACAAAAGCAATTGGACGATAGACTCAATAGAGTCGTTGCTCCCTATGCTCTACCCTTCTGTCGGAGAACTAGCCGGTTACGACCATCGAAAGTTGATGCTGAAGGGTTTATTAGCGGCGGGGCTAACCTCCGGTCCCCAGTATTTGCGTTATCATCCGGCACAGGAGCCGTACTTGGATTTCGTGCGAGATACATTCCGCGTAATAGCTGAGAGTCTTCCGTCTCGTCACAGAACGAGCTTGTACGTGTGGTGGCTCCGTTTCGAAAGGATGCTCGTTTATCTTTGCAAAGATGAACCCAAAAGTGAGAGTCGGTGGGTTAAAAAAATCTTCCCAACTATTCATATGACATTACAATGATGAGTAATTAAATACTAATGTAACAATTCACTTTAATATCGACAGACGCAAAAAGTTAAAGGGAATTCTTAAGGAGTTTCTAAAGAAAGCCGAGAACCGAAATAATCTCCACTTTTATCGAGAGTACGCGCTTATCGAGCGAGAAATGGGTCGAATTGATAGTTGCGTTAATATATTGGAAACGGCGATTCAATCTGCGACAGTTACGAGCGAAGAGGACAGAGCATCGCTGCTCTCTTTGCACAGAACTCTTTTGGAAACGCTGCTGGATGTGCGAACGTATGATGATACGAAAAAGGCTCGAGCACTCGAGATTCTGAGTAAATTAGTACCCGGGGAGTCGGACACGAATAACATAACACTCGTGGAGCAGTATTTCCGCGAATGTTTAGACAATTTTTTGGCTGAACCTCCGCCGGTGCAAACGGAGTGGATCGACACGTACTTTCTACCGAATATCATTTGCGAGTACGTAGCCTGCTACGTTTATCTCCTTTACGTTGACGAGCGAGACGTTACAGAGATTTTGAGCATTTTCGATGTCTGCTTGCAACATACAAAAGGAATTAATTACCTGCAAGTAGGTATTTGTACGAAATTATTTTTTTGAGGTGGTTTTTGCACTCCATATTCATCATCGGTTGCCTTTGCATCCGCCGCTCGACCTTCTACTACCTTCAACCTTAGAGAGACTTTTCAGGAGTGCTAAGCTTTCCGTTTCTCGTATCGTTTCTGTCAAAATTTGATTTGATGTTGATGCAAGAACCACCTTAAGCGAGTTCCACGTTCTGTTATTCAATGAAAGAAAATAAACTAATTTCCAGGAGCGATTTCACGAAAATGAGATTGCTGTACTCCAGTTATTAAACGAACGCTCTCACGGAGTGTACAATATTCTGGTGGAGAGATTGAACAGCGCTCTGAACAATTATCCAGACAATTTCTATTTGCTCTCCGTATTCGCAGGAATTGAGGTAAAATTTTTCGTAGTTCGTTATAATTAAATAGCCATAATATTTGTCCACTCGTTAAATTCCGCCCGCTTCTGCAGAGTGAACTCCCAAATTGGAAACTCAACACTCGCAAAGAAAACACCAGATCATGGCGGGCTCTCACGTTGTGCTTGGTCGGACGTGCCAGGATAAATTCTCTGCTTGAACGCGGGATCACGGATGCCGTGGCCGCCGCTGTCAATAAATTAATCTACTTTCATCGCAGACTTTCAAGGTATTCAACCGAAGCATTACAAAACACAAGTTTCACAAAATTTTTATGTCAGTCCACTTTTGTTTTATTCATCTTTTCATTGGGTTATTTATTCCACTTGCTTTATTCACGCTTTTAGGTAGCCCTACTTTCCTTCACCCGTTTCTACATTCAGATTCCTCTAGTCTTATTCGCAGCGAATTATCCTTATGCCCTACTGTGTCGCATTTACATGAAGGCACAGGAAAATTGCGGAAAATTTCGCCGATACAAGCTGCTTTATTTTTTGAGTTTCTAATGTGTTACACACAGTAGACCCTCAGAAAAACGCGGGCGCCCATCCAAGTTGAGGTCGCAAATAATTCTGCTTAACTCCGGAGATTGCCGAGCTATATACAAACCACTCGTTCACTGCTGTCGGTTTATGTCACTCTAATTAAAAGCTGCAAAGATAAATGAATAAAAGAAGACTCTCATTAATTTGTGACTATTTTTTGTTGCCGCAGGTCACCGAAAACGCAGCACTGTCCTTTGGCTTGGCGATTGTTTATGCTACTGCTTCGTGAGCAGAATTTATCCCAAGAAAAAGGCGAGGAAGCGTACCACGAGAGTGTGGCTCAATGTCCGTGGGCCCGATGTATATATATAGATGCTGCAGAAGTCGCGCCTCAAGTTTTGACTCAAATCCAGGACGTTATTCGTGAGAAAGATTTGAGAATGCACGTCACGCCAGAAGAGCTCGACATTCTCAGGGGATAATTGAAGCTAATAATTCCCTGTGTTTTCGAAACGCGATTTACACAGAGATTCAAACGTTTAGATAGTTTGTAATCAACGCTCTTCGTTTATTTATTTATTTACAATTTAATATTATATGAGCAATTTACACGTGTATTAACGTTTTATTCGATATTTGCTGTGAATAAAAAGTTAGTACAGGTAATTATAGAAAATATATAAGCCGATATGTATTTAGTGAAAAAGTCTACACAAAGTACTATCCCTCAAAAAAACAGAATGTGTAAAAAACTTGACTCTATACACATAAATAATCAACAATGTACATGTTTTCGGTTTGTTTAAAAACTTTTTGAACACATCGGATGTGACTAATCTGTAAATATACTTGATTCAAGTTTTATCCACATTGTGTTTTTTTGGGGATTCAATCATAGGTCAATATTAAAAGCCTTTATTTTTCACATTTTATTAAAGGATTAAGAATACGAATTTTTGTTTTTCAAGAATGTTATTATTTATTGATAGTAGCGTAAATATCGAATTATTCTTGTACTTCTTGTCATTGTACATAAGGGATTTGGCTCGACGATAAAAGAGGAAAAAGGTGTCTAAATAAAAGTACACTATGTTTTTGTTATAAAACTGAATGAATGCAATTATTGCAAGATTGAAAGCCAAGATCAAGGTTTTCATTACATCCCTGCAGAATTTAAGGTATATCTGTACCATATTTACGATAAATAAACTACACTCCAGCATCCGAATAGATCCCCGTTTTAGGCGGATGCTGGGCTAGATGTGTATAGACGATTTCGTAGTAACACTGAAACGATAAATAGTGTATAGTGATACAAATCACCTAATTGACTACTCCAGCATCCCTTTAGGGACAGTCGATAGTTTTAAAAAACGGAAGTTGATATATCTACAGTTAACTTCGCAGGAAACTCTGGAATAGAGGGAGCCACTGGAGCAGCGGAACAAGTGCCTTTCGCTCGTCGTGCGACAGCGAAACGAAACGCAGAAGCAAGATGGTGATCCCATCCGCAGAATAAAGTCTTGTGATTCTCCTAAAATCCCTCTTTACGAAGTTTGCGTATTCCGTGTGTCAGTATCCCACTAAAAGCGGAGAAAATGTCAGCGATTCCGGGATCCATCGCTTTCGATGAATACGGCAGGCCGTTCATCATCCTCCGCGACCAGGACAAGCAAAAGCGGCTAACCGGCAACGATGCGATCAAGGTGAGGCCCTCCAAAATTTCCAAACTCACGCTCCATGAAATCTCGAGTTCTCGCTACGCTCGTTAAGCCCAATATCCTCGGCTATGTCATTTCTCATCAATTTGATAACTAAAAAACAGAAGAGCTCGATATTACGTAGTGTCGGGAAGTTGATAAAATTTATTCGTTTCCTTTTCCGAACGGCCACGTGAGTAAGAATAATAGCGGCGTTGGCTCGCCCAAAATGATCAATGAACTCGTGATTCATACGCGGCGCATTATTTCCTATCGCATAGGCTGTTTTAATTCAGACGAGAATCCGTTGATATGTGCAACTTCTCGACTTTCGCGATTTTCATTCAAGTTGATACTTGGAGTGGGGGATCACTGGGTAAAAAGCTCGTGCATTGGGGCCCGTCTGCGGTCGTATTATGCCCATATAAGGAACCCTACAACGGCACTCGGACCCCACGGGAGATGTCATGGATACGAATATATGAAACAACGACGTTAACGGATGAACATTTTTAATACAAGCCCTTAAACATCGAACGGCCAAGCTGGTTGCTGGAAACATAATTTTTCTTGAAAGTTGGGCACTTTTTGTTTTTTTTTTTTTTTCCAAATAACAATGCCAGATACATGGTATTCTGATTTCTTTTTTTTTTCCAGTATTGTAATGTACATGGTTTTTTTAACATGAAATAGTAATAATGTTTTTATTGCGTCACGTTTTATATTATTATTATTATTATTATTATTATTATTGTATGTGTGTTGGTTTGTGTTCGTACGTATTTTTTTTGTTAGTAAGAAAATAGTATATTATAAACAAGTTCTCTAATGCGATTTGGAATACAGTGAACTACATTTAAAATAAGGTAGTTGAAACGAGAAATCCTTAAATCTAAATATAATAAATTGCAAAATCCTGGTTCGTTCAATCGCATCACGAGAAAAAACTGAACTAACGAGAAACAAAAAAATTTCAAAAATCAACTTTAGGAGGTTTTTTGCAGTTAACAAATGTAGTACAGTACAGGCCCACAATTTGCGTCAAGTACAAGCACTTTAAGTACAGCATTATTCAAACTTCCCATGCCGCCCTTAGCACGCAATGAATTATTTATGATTTTCCATTTGCAGTCCCACATTTTCGCAGCCCGCAGCATCGCCAACATACTCAGAACTTCGCTGGGACCAAAGGGCCTTGACAAGCTGATGGTCAGCCCCGACGGTGACGTCACTGTCACTAACGACGGTGCCACGATTCTCAAGAACATGGACGTTGATCACGAAATTGCAAAGCTGATGGTTCAGCTTTCTCAGTCCCAGGACGACGAAATTGGCGATGGTACTACGGGTGTAGTAGTACTGGCAGGAGCTCTGATGGAACAAGCCGAGCGTTTACTGGATAAAGGCATCCATCCCATCAGGATAGCCGACGGCTTTGAACTCGCCGCGCAGTGCGCCACCAAACACCTTGACAGTATCGCAGAGTCTTTCCCAGTTGATCCCGAGGACCTGCAACCCTTAATAAGAACAGCCATGACGACGCTGGGCTCGAAAATGTACTAAGCAGTTATATTTTACAATATCTATACACATCACCAATTTCCTACCATTTCTCAATGACCTTTGTTTGTTACCTTCACAGCATCAACAAATGCCACAAGCAAATGGCCGAAATCGCTGTGAACGCTGTAATGGCAGTCGCTGATCTCAAAAAGCGCGACGTAAACTTCGAGCTTATTAAGGTTGAAGGAAAAGTTGGAGGTCGTCTCGAAGACACGATGCTCGTTCGCGGTGTCGTTATCGATAAGGACTTCAGTCATCCTCAAATGCCCAAGGTAATGCATTTTCAAGGCAATCATATTCAAGAACATTCCAAAATTCATCTATGAAATCTGTAATAATATGAAGATAAGTTTGAGCCATCCTCTTATTTCTACTATTTGTTTATTAACGACACGTGCTTGCATATCAATTAAATTTTTTTAAAAGAGTTTCATAAAAAATCGTCGTAATCACTTATCTCAATGTCTCGAAATGGATGTAATTTCATAGAAATAATGCTTCCTCTATGAGAAAGCGAACAACTAAACGTAATTGGCAAGGAGAATTGCAGCCGATGCCCTCGATGCGTCGATCTGACCAGACACCTTGCAAAAGTATAATTGCAGTAAGAGCACATGTGTATCGGTCGATTTTTTGTTTCAATAATTGATTATGAGTCTCTGCTGCTACACTACATTGATTTTATAAATACAAGAGGAAGAAAATCTTTAACGAAAACTCATATTTCGAGGTGTTTTTTTAAATACGATTTTTTCCCGTAATTCGTTATGCAACAATTGCTTTTCAGAGGTTGGAGAATGTGAAACTGGCAATTTTGACCTGTCCGTTCGAGCCGCCAAAGCCAAAGACAAAGCATAAGCTCGATGTAACCTCCGTCGAGGATTACAAGAAATTACGGGAGTACGAACGGGAAAAGTTCACGCAAATGGTCGATCAGGTGAAGGCTGCAGGCGCGACCCTCGCGATTTGTCAGTGGGGCTTCGACGACGAGGCGAATCACCTTCTCCTCCAGAAAGATCTGCCGGCGGTTCGGTGGGTCGGTGGGCCTGAGATTGAGGTACGTTTTTTTTTAAAACCAATTGACGTTTCCATTCGATCGATCGCGAATGTTTCTACGAATAAAAATGCCCAATGATGACAAAGCGCAACGGAGGAGGGCGAGGCTCGCGAAATTTCTTCGTATGATCTCGAATCGTCCACCGAATCTTCTCGGAGCTTGGATGTAATGTCTGATTTTCTTGAGGATTACGAAGGACGCGAGAACGCCGATTTAATGGATTGGGTTATCGCAGTGGCTCCAATGACCAATGATTATGAGAGCTGAGGGCTTCAGCTGTGTTTTTCTTAACTAATCACAAGATAATGTAAACTCACAATGGATTAAGTACACATTCGTTGTTAATTTTTCAGTTGATCGCTATCGCGACGGGTGGTCGCATAGTTCCACGTTTCGAGGAACTCACTCCCGACAAACTTGGCTTCGCCGGTGTTGTACGTGAGCTGAACTTCGGCACCACAAAGGATCGGATGCTCGTCATCGAAGAATGCAAAAATTCTCGTGCCGTGACCATCTTCATTCGCGGTGGCAACAAGATGGTAAGTGCACTTTATATTTTCATTAAATTGAACCGAAGCACGGAGAATTACGGCGATGCCATCCACAATGCGTCTAACCGTTCAGACACCATGCAAGAATAACGCAATAACGTACTCGTTTTACGTCTCAAGCGTTTGAGTTTGAGGCAAATTCGATATTGCGACATTTATGCAGTCATTAAAAAAAATTTTTTTTTTCGTTTTCGCTAAAACAAGCTTTTTTCGCGCGGGCATAGAATCGCTCATTATAAACCTCTGACTTGTACACATGCCTAATTCAGTTTTTTTTTACTACCTAATGAGGTAAGCCATCTATTTCTCCCTAGGGGGAGTAATGAAAATCGTACTTCAGTTCTGTCATCGATTAAACATGAGCTATCGTTGCGATATCGTTACAAGCACGGGATGTGGCTATCTTTTAGAAAATATATATATATATTTTTTACATTATATATATAAAACCTAAAAAGTACGGCGATTTTTTTTTTTGGGGTGCTAATTTGCATCTGCTAATGTCCGCAGATTGTCGAAGAAGCGAAGCGCTCTCTCCACGACGCCCTGTGCGCGGTACGTAACTTGGTGACCGACGAGAGGATCGTTTATGGTGGTGGTGCTGCGGAAATCGCGTGCGCTCTCGCCTGCGCTGCGCATGCCGACAGTATAAGTTCTTTGGAGCAGTACGCATTCCGCGCATTTTCCGACGCTCTCGAAGCGATCCCCATGGCTCTCGCTGAAAACGCTGGTCTCTCAGCCGTCGACGCACTCGCTGAAACGAAGGCTCTTCAGCTCTCCGAGAAAAATCCCGCATTGGGCATCGATTGCATGAATCGCGGCACGTCCGACATGAAAGTTCAGAACGTCATTGAGTCACTAAAGAGCAAGACTCAGCAGATACTTTTGGCCACGCAACTCGTCAAGATGATTCTCAAGATCGACGATATTCGATCTCCGGCCGATCCCAGTGATTACGCCTAAGATCATAACATTTCGCTTCTTTAGTCAGTTATCGAAAATCCATAACTGACCAAAGGAAAGAATATTACTTTCAATTGTAATTTACACCGTCTAAACGCTAACCCTTATTCGTGTGCTTCATTCGCGCGTTTTCCGTTTCACTTTTTTTCCCCCCTATTTTTGTTACACGCAACAAACATTTGTATCATCTATCCCACGCATTGTGCTCGTCTACGTCGTGGCGCGACGTAGACGCTAATTTATACGGCATTAAACAATTAAAATACTACCGCCGATCTTCTTTTTCATTCTGAACCTTTCTCAAACGAATTTACAGTAATTGCGCAATGTAGCGAATCGGAAGAAACGGTAATGATATTTTTACGACCAATCGAATAAATAAGATTGTTATAAGAGTATATATTTGCAACATATATACAATAGTATAGACATAAAGCCCATGTATTTTTCGCCAGCCAGAAGTTATACATTTCGCCACTTCAGGCGCTGACTGCGCACAGACGATAACTCGATAGTTGTTTAAAGTTTCAACTGGGGCTGCGTTCAGAGATAACAAGAATATGAGACAGAAGATCCTCTACTGTCAATGGACGTGTAAAATGTAATAATTTAACAAGTTCTTAGAGCTACAAAATTGCGATAAACAACGAGAGTTTACTAATTATCATCAGGAATAAGAGTGTCAATCGATATTTGCAATTATTAAAGTATAGACGAATGTTGTGATTAAAGAAACTCATCGTACATAACCTAAAACGTAAACACTTCTATTTTAATCTCAATTATTTCCTTTTATTGACGCACTTAGAAATCGTCAGAGGAATGGACATCAGGGCTGTTGTTGTGCCTGGAGAGGCTCCAGAGTCTGATGACGATACAACGGCTATCAGCACTGTATGTTATTTGAGTTTGTTCAAATTAACAGGCACAAGACACCGATGAGCGATAACGACAAGTTCCTCAATGCTGATCTTTCAAATGTCAAACTTTAAACATAGTTTTTTGAATTTTTTGTATTCAATTTAGCGGTAACTTCGATCGAACGATTGTTTGACTTTTGAAACGATAGTCTATACTTTGCATATTACTGTAATCCAAAGATGCGTATTCTGTGTATTCAAGTAACGATAAATTTGTCTATAAGCGAGTTAAAATCCTATCTATAAATTCAGTGAAAGCATATTTACAAAAAAGTTGTGAGAATTAAGAGAGATCGCATCTAATTATTTCAAAAGTTTTATTTTTCTTCTATGTAACAAATGGAGTTTTCTGATATAAGTTTGCCGTTGAAAAAATCTTTTTAAAAGGTACTAGAAATTAGGTCTGTTAATTAGAGTTCCATTGGACTTTGAAAAATCGATAACGATCTTTTAAAAATTGAGGAGGAAGAGTCTTATCTTCTTCTTTTTTTTAAACTGTTTTCTTCCTCTCGTTATAAACCTCAAGAAGTGAACACGAGTATGTGCACGATTGTCATTTCATAATTATTTTATTATGCAGGGGACAAGATTCGCTATAGCCCAAGAGAGGCAGACGGCAGGTACGATTATTTCTGGCGAAGCGACGGAATCCGATGACGGTAAATCAATAATTGAGCGATATTTGAATTTGTGATGAGCGCATATATAAACCGTGACTCAAAAATGCAGATGGAAACAGTTGGAGCAGTGCGAGTGCAGCTATCGACGCGACAGCCTGTCCCCCTTACACGAACATGAGGCATTCGCAGTCCAAGAGAAATTTCATCAAGTACAACAGTTTGCTTCACAAGAAATTACGTAAGTTGATAATGGAGTAATTATAAAACACCTTTGTTCATTTATTTTTTTGCGCAGCTGAGTGTCAAGACTTTATTGAAAAAAATTGTTTTTTTTTTTTTGGTAAACGACGAATAACAACAACTTTAATTGATCGGAATATTCATATAATGTAAATCGAGATATAGAATATTTTTCCAATACATTTTTTCTATAATACCAAGGATAATGACGATTCGATGACTTGATCATCGAGATTCTATCGTTCTTCAGTTTTTCAAATATTTTCTCATTTTCTATAATACTCTTTGTAAATGTAAATAAATCGCGTCACTTATGCCAAAACGACGTATATTAATGTAAACACTTGGTAACTCCGATGAATTCATAAAACTTATTCGTGTGGAATTCGCACTTTTAGAAGTGTGGATTAATGCTAAAAAAGCGTACTAATTACGACGAGAGATTCTGCAAATTTGTCGGAAACGATGTTGAGAATTAATAATAAATATTCTTATTGGTAATCCATCATGACTTTATTTATCATTAATTTGACAATGAGCAAAAACATCACCAGATGCGTCTTGAATTTAATTGGAAACGATGGTGAAATTAAAGCTGCTGTTAAATATCACTGTAAAAAAAAGAGATCGTAGGTCAGTGGAAGGATTTTCCCATTGCCTTAAAGTACGACTTATGTTAAGTACGAAGTTTTTGGCACTAATGACGCAAATATAGCTTCGAATAATTAGCTGTAATAGAAGATTAGTTTGGAATAGGAATGTTCAGGGATTGACTTAACTATTGAGGGCTTTTGTATTCGTGTAATGAACAGACGAGTGCAACGAATCGTTGAGCAGAAATGTCGAGCGACTCAGCGAGGGAACAATAAGCCACGGTATACAGGAGCTGACGTCGATCAATCGTCAATTGGTGAGAAGCGAATCAACGGTTCAAGAAGCGGCTTGTCAATTGAGGAACGCTTCAAATCAATGGCGCAACGCTTCGAATGCTCTGTACCAATTAATCGATGCAAATTTCTTAAATTCCATTAAAATCTAAATAACCATCCATCCGTCTAGTGTCTTGACAGTGGCATAAGTTATTTCACGCATTTATAATTGTAAACGTACGGTAAGGTAATTTTAATAACTATGAATAATAATAATGCATCGTTTAGAGACACATATGTAACGTTGAACGCTGGTTATTGGAAACACATGGCGAAATAAATTCCCCCATTACATTGTTGAGCATTAATTGATTTCTCTTGTTAATTGGCAGTTCTATTCGATACTTCAGTTATTGACTAACACCACGTATCATTCACACTCGATAACTAAGTGTTCGTTATCTAATATTTCTTTTCTCTGTAGCGTAATAAATTTTGGCAATTATGAATTATCTTGGCTTAGCATACCGAGCATCTACTGGTCGTTGCATTATTCTCATCTGATTTTACTCCCTTTTTTTTCAAAAACCTTCTCCATCATTAGTTTGCGGAATGAAAATTGTGTGCCACACTATTTTCTATCATTATTATTAATATTATTATTTACCATTACCATTACGTATTCGGAGTCTCGCCAATACAGTGATATCAAATAAATTCACTGCAATGTTTTCTTATCAACGATAAGGGGCCTCTGCGGCTGAGATTATTTCGCGTTGTTACGTCTCTTCGATGAATTACGATTTAACTCGAATCCCCCGACAACGCAGAAACTCCTTTAAAAGAATCGTTCGATCAGATTTGCGAAAAAACGTTGGATCTTCAGAGCCGACCGAGGTGGCGAATAATGTACGTAGCGCGAGTACTTTCCTCAGAAGCCCCGAAAACGGTCGAGTCCATTATACTAGGGGATATTCTTGTTTTCTTTTCGTTTTTGTTTTTTGTTTTTTTTATATCAAACGGATAACATCGCTTGGTATCAAAGGGCTGATATCGTTTTTTTTTTTTGTTTGTTTTTGTTTCATTTTACTTTGCTAGTTTTTTGGTGTGCAATGAGTTGGTGATCTAAATGGGTATGATAATCGTTCATCTATAAATTCAGTCTTAAATCATTTTTACACGTCGTTGAACTAAAATTAGTGTGTGTGTGTGTGTGTTTTTTGTATCTTTTCCTTTTCAACATACCAACTACGTACAAAGTGTATCACCGTAATGGATTTATCATCATTTCTTCCTCTTAATATCCGCGCTAACGTACTTGTATACAGCAACATCGATTACGATTGTTACGGAACACTCTTTCGAAGCGATTATCTCTATTACTTACTTCCGCCGATACAACTCTACGCTTTTTCTCTCTGCTTACGAGTATACATTGTGGTTTTTTTTAAATTCTTTTCTTTCCGGATTAATTCAGCGGACAATTACGACAAGCTTATCGCACTACTGTCTCTCGTACTGTGAGCATTTATGCAATTCCGTGAGGTATGTGTGTAACACTATGAGGCAACTCACGTGAATATTTTCTTCAAACAACGGAAGGTTCGTTCAGCGACTACACATACCGAAGATCTTAGACACTCTACGACGGACCTTTATGATATCTCGAAATCTATCGAGCTCCTTCGATGGACAATTTTTTTTTTTCTTTCTTCATAATACTTTAGATCGTAATTATGAACAAATTACGATCGCCATTATCGGGCAATCGCTGCAAATTTGATGGTCTTTACTCGCAAAGGAGAAGGTCCTCCACACAAACATTCCCGTCGATTATCGACCTAACATTTCGCAATTATATTTTATATCAGCTATTCAACTCCAATCGAAACTTCAAGCTGTATATTAGTGCAGAAAAGTAACTCTTTCTATCGGTACGAGAAACTTATACCAGTAAATAAATTTGGTTTTTAAAAAAACGATGGTTTCTCTCATCAGATCAACTCGAATGATATTTACAGCAACTATGAAGACGCCAACGAGCTTATCAAATACAAAATAAAATCACGGGAAATGCCGTTCCTATGTTTTCGCTGATGAATTTTGAAACTATTGAAAAATTGAACAATATCGCTCGTTAATATCATCTGTATTTCATGGCCGGATTTCTCTAGACACAACATTTGTCTGGTATAATGCAACGATGAAAGATCTGCTGTAATATTTTCAACAGAAATGCCTTGATAATGATTTCTCGACCTTTGCAAATTCGACGTTAGCTGAGGCCAGCATAAAAACTTGTCGATCGTACATTAGTTCGACGCGATTTTTCAATATTACAAGTGACAATCAGTCAATCGTCTCATACGACAATGTCGAATGAAGTTGAAATGACAAAATTGCAGGCGCGTTTTTCGGTCGGTATCGACCGCAATAACAACGAACGGTTTGTCGGTCTGTGATGTTCATCGCGATTTCAATCGTCTTTATGTACTATCCTCAACCTAGCACGTAGAATTCAATACGTTCGAGTACGATTTTATTGTTGCTGTGTGTGTTTGGTGGACACGAGAGCGTTTTAGATATCTTCAAAGTCCTGCGTTCATTCGAGTGTCAACGGCGTGTAGGATTATAAAAGGGCTCAATTCCAGAAGAGGATCAGCGTTTGTTGCAACTGACGACCCTTGTAGAAAATTCGACGTCGCACGCGATACATGTTGGCGAGTGTGAGGGCGCCCACCCCCCACATGGCCTACGCTCGCTCCATCTCTCCTCCTCCCGAATACATCTGGAGCAAAGCCATTGACTCCTGGGCCTGTCGTTTTTCTGCCAAGAATCTTCCCGAAGCCTCCTTCAATTGCTCGAGGAATCGTCTGCACAATATTTATCGCCAACCGTAAAAATGCAATTCAATAAATTTCAACAAAAACCTAATGTATTTACATAAAATACTACTGACGCTAATTTTTTTAAATTCAATGAATTGTAAATTATCTACTGTCTTGTTCAGTATAAAATATCACAGACTTCTAGATTTTTTAAATTATGGCAAGACGCTGAAACTTACAGGCAAAGCTATTGTAAGTTTTTTCTTTGTCAATTTCAGTGTTATATTATATTATAGTCCAGGCGCCATCGCAAAGTCTGTCGATGAAATCTTCGGGATATTCTACAATTTGTTACTTCTCTAATTCGTCATAGTTATTCGTAATCACTCGTAACTTGGAGAAATGTGAAAGCTAACAAATGAACGAAGTGAAATTTTGTAATAATTCTCCTTATCAATATCTGACCTGAAAAATAGACGAGGCTCTTTTCAGGAGAGATATCGATAGCGAGTACAAAAATGATTGTTTAAAAAAAAATCTTTACACACCGGTCTGGAACGATATCCGCCAAACTGTCGGGATTCATGTCGCTAAGAAGCTCCAAATCGTGACCGCTGAGCAGCGAGATGTGGGAAGGATCGCCGTGTAGGGTTGAAACGAGGGGCTCGATGGGCGATCTGTGGAGTCTGGGGCTGCCGCGGGAGGTATCCCCAACGTTGTCAACATTATCAACGACGATGTAACGCGATGCGGTCTTCAAACTGCCGGCAGCATTCCACTTCTGATCACCCTGAAGAACCATGAGACTCGTGTTTCTTTCCAGAGTGGCAAAGTACTCCTCATCGTCGACCTCAGTGCCTATAAATTCAGGTAGACAATCGTTAAGAGGCGGTGATACTTCCCCCACCGCTTTCAAAAATGTTCAACCTATTTTCTCGCAAAATACCGGGTACAAAATAATGTGCGAAAGTATTGCAAAATTGGGCTAAGCTTCGGGCTTTTTGATATCCAAACCCGTTTGTTTAGGAGAATCGATAAACCAAAAAATGGGGTGAGGTCCGAGAGAGAGAGACACTCCTATAGGCGTTTAACATTGAACGAAGAAATTTTCGCCGGTGAGTCTACTGAGCGTTAAGCCATTAATAATAAGTTAAATGTGGTTCGAGGTGTGAATAGGAGAAAAAAAAAATTACCGTCTTGCTCGAGAACGATGGTCAAGTCTGCATCAGCGGAGAGAGCGAGTCTGCATCGGGCAACGTTGGTCAATTCTTCGAGCGAGGATGCTGTGATGCCCTTGCGTTTTTCTCTCGTGTAATCGACGATTTTGTAAGGGTTCCCAGAGGCAAGGGCAACTTCGGTGCTCTCAGACATTGTTGTGTTGTTTCGATGCACGTTTACGAAGGCTCGGCTCAATTCGGCGCGGGTCAATAGCTCTCTATTTCTTCTTCCTCTTCTTTCTTCTCCTTCACTTGGATTCGGCGTATTCCCCGCTGTTAAGCGACGATCCTGTAGTCCAATCACCTACAGAACTTAGAATATCGATGGTCAATGTACAGTAGTCGATGCACCAATTTCTATAAAACACAATTCAATTGGGGAGAGTTCCAAAGGAACCACTAAAACGTCTTTCAATAGAGTTGCATGGTGTTGCTCCGGTTATTTTGCGGCGCTTTTATCTCTCTCTTTTTTTTTTTAGATATTCTTTAGAATCACTCAATTAGGCGTTGGTAAACGTATGTAAAAGACTCGGTAATAGTGAAGAGCGTTAGAGAAAAAATGGGCAGTGTCTTCGAGATTGTACTATGTTCACTTGGGTGGCTAAAACAATTACATTTTTTTTACGAAATTCTCCGACGTTTAATGAGCTATTTATGGTTTAAGAATAGAGCGCGTGGATGTGTTTGTATGCGATTATGCGATAATAAAACGGGAAGGCTTGTTAGGGTGTAAAAGTGCGGTGCTCTCGACCTGGCTGGCCGTGCAATAATCCAACTAGCACTGGGTCAATGGTGCAACCACCCTTCCTATTTATACTACCCACAGACTGCTGTGTATATACAGTCATGTGACACCCCCAACATGGTATCCACCAGGAAATCAATAATCTACTCCACCCTCTCGCATTTTTTTTTTTTTTTTTTTTTTTCACCGCGCAGCCGGAGAATTTATTTTGCTCTATACGCTCGAGATGACGTTTTATACAATTGGAGAAGGACATCAAATAAAAGCTTCTACAAACGGTGCTCCTGTTTGGGAATTTAATTAAGCTTAAAATTTCTTTATCCCAATGTGGACTGTACCTGAGATGTCGACTTTGCTTTATTAAAATTTCAAGACGAGCGCTCTGCGAAATCCTTTTACCATTCAACTATTTTTCTTGTTTTCACTCTTGGCTAGTTAGGGATGAATTTTGTAATTAAATCAGCTATTTTTATGAGCCCACAAGTTTATGTCGACTGGAAAATCCAAAGGATATTCAAAAAGAACGAATAAAATTCGGATAATGGACATGATCTTTGCCTTCGAGAAACGCGCACATAGTCGTGTTTATATTTCATCGTTTACAATCAAATCTGTAAATAAATTTACCGTTTAACTATTTTTCTTGTTTTCACTCTTGGCTAGTTAGGGATGAATTTTGTAATTAAATCAGCTATTTTTATGAGCCCACAAGTTTATGCCGATCGTAAAATCTAAACGATATTGAAAAAGAACGAATGAAATTCGGATAATGGCCACGATCTTTCCCTTCGAGAGTCGCGCACATAGTCGTGTTTATATTTCATCATTTACAATCAAATCTGCAAAATACCAATGAAGTTTGGATTGGAGATTAAGGAAAAATGTAAATAAAATTTATGCGCCGTTCGGTTTCTCATGAATGCGGATTAAAAAAAGGCCCTTGTTACGACCAAGCTAATATTAATTAGTCACTTTATCGCTATTACTCAGTTTGAGGAAAATGCAATTACAGTATTAGCAATTCATACGAGTCCATAAACTCCGAGTTTATTAAATTTCGCACAATCGCTCCGAAATATAATCGCGACGTTGAAATTGCTTCGGCATATCGAGGTCGAGTTTATGTTTTGGGATAATTAATTGAGACGATGCATCAAGAGTTGACTCATTGATCGAGAGATCATCGGAGTCGCGAGGCAAAATCCGAATTCGCGGGAACGCACGAAATCTCTACCAGGGATACGAGGATTTAAGGCGCAGCACTGTAGTTAAATTTAGTTCATTAACATGAGACACTATTTCCAGTTTAAAGTTAGCTCACTTCTTGCCCAGACCAGTCTTCTAGGCCGGCCTTAGCCCGTGAACCGAATGACTTGATCCGATTCGAGTTAACTTTACGACCACAGTTCAATAAGTATTTTAGTTGTTGTTGTTTTTGTTAAATTACGAAATGCCTCCACCGAAATCAAACGAAGAACCCGACGACAGTAAAACGTGGGAATTGGTAGAGAGATGCCTACTGCCAATTGCATTTTCTCACGCCGTTGCCGTTATTCTCGCAGCTGTACTAAACACCTTGAGAATCTCTCAGACATCAAGCTTTGTGTTGTTTCTATTATTTCTCTTTATTTCCGTCGGTTTCACTCTGTTCTATCACAATCTAAAGGTAAGACAATCCAACGATTCCCTGACCATCTTCATTATCCAGATAACTCTTTTGACGAAAAGGCTCCAAAAATGTATTTAAAAAAATTACCCTTATCTGAAAATTAGTGCGGCGATTTCTGCACAATACATCAAAATTAAATGAACAAATTGTCGTGGAAGTTATTGAATTTTAAAGATGATATTTTAAGTTTGACTTTACAAGAGTTTGTCAGACTCGTGGATTCGGGTAAATCTTAAGGTAGATCGTGAATAGCGAAGGAATAAACGTAATGTCAAGCACATGGCATTGAAAAGTTCAAAGGCCCGCGATTGCACGGAAACGACAGAGTAATTATAGGTCTTATGCATTTGACCTTTACATTGACATCACGTGAATGCACCGAGGAAATTGCTTCGGCGTAAAAGCTCTTTGAAGAATTCCATTTCTCCCTTATCGAACTTCTCTTATTACAACGAGTTTTTGTTGTTTAATCGATCAGGTTACGGCAGCTGGAAAAGCGGTACTGATTACCGGTTGCGAATCGAGAGTCGGCTACTCTTTAGCCAAACGCCTGGACGAACTTGTAAGTAATTCAGCAACTCTCGGGAGCTTCGCGGTACCGCGTTCTCATATATTAATCGTTATCTCGTCCTTAGGGATTTACCGTTTTTGCCGGCTTCCATAATATAGCGACTTGCGAGGATAACGTCCAGAGCTTGAAGAAAGAAGCGTCCGGAAGATTGCACGCGTTGCAGCTGGATATTACAAGCGAACGAGAAATACATTCGGCGTTTTTGTACGTCAACGAAAACCTTCCCGACGAAGCTCCAGGTAATCAAATGCACTGATCCTTCTTCATGGCTCTCCAAATAATGGGGTGAACCTTTTTTCCAGGACTGTGGGCAATTGTACACTCAGCAGCATGGGTTGCTCTTGGAGAATGCGAGTGGGTTCCTCAATCGGTACTGAAACGAACTGTGGACATTAATTTTCTCAGCGTTGCCCGCCTGAGCCAGGTAATATTTAATTATCAGTACATTTTTTTTTAAACGATTATTATTACGTTTACTGAATTTAAGTTTTCACTAATTCATCTGTTTTTCTTGAATATTGTGTCATATTAAAATATGTGTAACTACTTTGCTTTAAAATTGATTTAAAGGGGACCAAGTCATCTCAAATAAGCAATGAAGAAAAAAATTCTGTAGACGGTACTCTGCATTTAAAAAATCTTACATTTGAGCCTCGCTAAGGACATATCAAGCTGTGTAATTCTGCAACCTTGTAAAGACGTCAGAGTTGTAGATACCTGATACTTGTAGGAATAAAGATGATGATACAATCAGCTCTACAATTATAATTTCATAATAATAACATGTAGGGATCATGATACAATGACTAAACTTTTGAATAGCTCCAAAAATTACTACTTTACAATGAAATTATGTCTCTACTTTTACTGTATCAATACAGTATTATACCAATTTTACAAATAATCAAATCAGCGATCTAATTCAATCGTCCCTTCTACACCAGGTTTTTTTGCCACTGATCAGACGTTCCAAGGGTCGTTTGATCCTGGTATCGAGTATCTTGGCCCGCATTCCCAGTGCGGTACGTGGTATTCAGTGCGCAGTGGGAGTGAGTACAATTGTTTAAAGGAAAACCTGACAAAATCTCTGCGCTGAAAAATAAAAAAAAATACTTAATGATTGTCCGTAGGCTGCTATCGAGGCATGGGGCTCGTGTCTGAGACTGGAGATGCGTAGATGGGGAGTGGACGTCTCTATAGTCGAAACTGGAGAATATATATCTGGCAATGTGTGGCTGAAGGACAGCGCCGCTCTGTTGAGTCAGGCTAGAGACATGTGGATTCAGCTGGACCCCCAGACTCGCAAGGAGTACGGAGAAGAATTATTCCAGAAGGAAATGCTCGCTTTGGAGAAGTATACGAAGGGACCGGAAGCAGATTTGTCTTGCGTTCTGCGAGCGCTCGTCGACAGCGTCGTCAAGACTTTCCCTATGAAGAGATATACTCCGGTGACGCGCAAGGAGCGAATACAAGCATTCGTCAGTGACCACTTTCCCAAATCTGTCTACGACATTATCTACACCGATTGATGTACAGAATTATAATCGTCGATACACATAAACCCACATCGTGTTACAAGTTTGGAGACATTTTTGAGGTATAGCGTATACAACAATGAAAATGAGAGTGTGAAATCGCTGTGACAATTGGGAAAGAATTAATAAAGTTAAATAGCCAATGAAGATTTACCAGTGACAAATGGAATCGCCGAATCGAAATCTTTATACGTGTGACATGAGAGGAAAACAATGAGAGATTATGTTTATGATTCACAGAAATTCGTAGATAACAACAAAAAAAAAACGTACTGACGAGAGCAGGTTCGGTGCGTCGACGCCGAATTTCTGTTGCGCTTAGCAATCCTTGAATCAATATTTACAATCAACGAACGTTTGCCTGGTTAAAAACATTTATAAGGAATTTTCTCAACATTCCGCTCATCCCGGTATTCGATTGGTCGGCTTTGAGAACTCAAGTATCACTTGGTCCGTGATTCTAGCCGTGACGTTAATAATCGCATATCACAGAGAAACGAGGAAGCTCTCGATAACTCATCTGGCAAGCATGATTTTCTGCTGCATTGCATTATGAACTAAATTCTCTGAATCAACTCATTTTCTCTTTCTTTTTTTTTTTTCGTGTAAAACGTTTATAAGGAATGTTGAGCATTCCGCTCATCCCGGTATTCGATTGGTCGGCCTTAAGGGACACAATTTTTCTATACGTTGTCAAAAAACGCCATGCTAGGATCACTTAGGCCGTGATAGCAGCCGAAACGATAAAATAATAGGATACAATACAGGGAAACGAGGAAGTTCCCGGGTTCTCATTTGGCAAGCCTGATTTTCTACTGCATTGCATTATGTACCAAGTTCTCCGGATGAATTCGTTCCCTTTTTTTCCGTGAGTTTCTTCGTGAAACCAATCGGGCATTCAGTACTTAGAAGTAATTGTTCATACATGAAAGTAATAATGTTATCGAAAGGCTTGCCTCGTCATGCTCGCTGATAACCCGTAAATTAATACCGAATACGTGGAGAATCGTGTGGTGTTGGTAAACGCGAAGGTTGTCTACATCGAATATGTCACTCTTCAACAAACCTAAACGAAACATACGTCGGCGTTCGTTCAACGACGAGTATGAGGACAATGAAAACAGGATGGATAGCGAGGATTCACAGCCGATTAGAGCGAAACCGAAGAAGAAAGATAAAGCTAAACAGACGCTCCTCAGCTTCGGAGAGGAGCTCGATGAAGGTTAGTCGGGCAACGCGATCGATTTAGATAACGCATGCTTGCGTCTTATATCCACCACTTTATCGACAACGAAATTCGAATCTCTCGATTCTCTCAACAATAAAAACGCTAACAACATATTTCAAAGGATTCACAAGCTTTTCCTAAAGCATATTTATGTTTCAGTCGCTACTTAAGAGAGCCAACTGTATTTTTTAATTTCATGTCATCTCCAAGCTCGCGCTTTGATTTTTTGCATATGTGTCGTTTAAAGTAACGTTGAACGGCATAAAAAACTGAATATCTCAGAAATTTGAGGAGACGATGCAGTTTTAGTTGGTCAAGCAACTGGGAAAGTTAAAAGTTGTAGTATTCTTTGCGTATTTATTTTTAGAGGCGTTTTGGCTCAAGAATTATTTTTGCCTTAATTACGGTTCATTCAAGACCTTCCGTTCTTCTGAGTTTTTGACATTCGTTGTTGTTCTTTAAATATAAGGAATATTATAATCGGTGGAAATGGAGACTTTGCTTTTTTGCATAAAATTAACGCGCGTTTATTTGCAGCGGATGACGGCGAGGTGTTTAAAGTGAAGAAGTCCTCTAGAAGCAAAAAACTGATGAAACAGCTTGATCACGAGAGGAAAAAAAAGAAAGGTGAAGAGAAAATGCAAGTGGACTCTGAGCAAGCGAACATGTCCATTAAACAGGAAAAAGATTTAGAAATAAAGACAGATGATCTAGTAGTAAGCTATCTCTATGATGTTTTATTATTATTAATATACTTTGGCAATATTCGATGAAAATCTCCCAACAATTACCAGAATACCCGTTTAACTTATTGCATTTCAATGGTCTTATATTTAACGATATTTTGTCACACTTTACAGTGCCATATTTCTCAACAGGTTAAAATAAAAAATACGGGACCTCTTATATTGAATGGAAGGGCTGCTTTAACAGCTGGAAAGGACGACTATACTTCGGATGAAGAGGATGATCAGAAAACTCACGCTTTTAGAAAGAATACAGCTAAAGCTGACACTATGAAAATACTTTTAGAAAGTATGAGGGTCAAAGAGTCTAAGCTGAGTCTTTATTTATTTTTAATCTCACTACCGATTACCAATTTATTCATTATTTTTAGGTGGTTGTATACCAGATGCTGCAATGATTCACGCGGCTAGAAAAAGACGACAAAAAGCCCGTGAATTGGGTACAGATTACTTACCTATTGAAGAACCAGGGTAATTTAGATAAAATAGAGGAGCTATTAATCCATAAAGCATTTGAAATTTCATTTCAATTAAATATATCTTTGCAGGGATGAAAAAGGAAAGTCCAGATTAATTAGAGAAGAGGATCACGACAGAAGTGACGACGATGATTCTCAGGACAGAATGGATATGACCGTTAATACAGAAGCGCGCGATAAAGAAATGCGACGAGAAGCTTTCCTAGCCTCTCAGGCACCGATAAAACGTTAATTTTTGTTTCTTTTACCCAACGTTTACGTAAACACCATCCAAGCGTTTTATTTTTTTAAATTACAATGTTATCTCCTGCAGTTTCCGATGACGAGAGCGAGCATGGCAACGAGGATGAGGAGTGGGAAGCGCAGCAAATTAGAAAAGGTGTAACCGGCGCTCAGGTAACGAAAATTTGTGAACATTGTTCACCAGAGATTTGATTTTCCAGTAACATGTTGAGAAAAATCTTGAAAAACCAAAAATTAACGTCAAATTATTCGAAGCGCTTATTTTTTTATTCTTAAAATATTTCGCGGAATGGTGTTAAAAAAATGACTCCATACTTGTTTCAAAATTCAAAGATGCATAAATGTAGAATTTGACATAGTATCGGAGACCTGACCTCTGGACCGAATTTCCTGGACGAAACGACGTGTTACATGGGTTTTTTTAATCTAAATAACAGATCGCAGCAGCTCAACAGGATTCGATAATGCAACAACAGTATAGCATGGGTATGAATGTCAATCAAATGATGCGAGTGGGCGGAGTGCCACTGGAAATGGTATTGATGCCCGCTCCCCCGCCGCCACCGTCCATTCATCCTCCAGATCCGACGAAGATAACGCCAGTTACACCCGAAGAAGTAATCGAAAAAATGCGGACTCGGTGCGAAAAATAAAACAAATATACATATAAATATATCTTGGACGTCCATTCCCTGACGGACGATAAATAATGCGAATTATTTTTCAGGGTCGCGACTTTGCAGCAAGTACATCGACGACATCAGCTGGATCAGGCTCAGCTGGACGAAGAATTGCAGCAAACCGTTAAGGAATTGGAGAATGGCGAAATACGCGCTCCACAACTGGCGCAGCGCTTCAGATATTACCAAGAGTTGCGTGGGTATGTCACTGACTTGGTAGAGTGTCTTGATGAGAAGGTGGGTTCATACGCTGTCACGTTTTTTTCTTTCCTTCTGAGATCTCGGGGATTCGCCATGCTATGCGTTGTGGGACGAAACATTTGTTCGATCGAGCCGGTATTTCAATACTTCGATCTCATTAATCAGGCATTTTATGAGTCTGTTGGCTAAAAAAGTCTTAAATTGGTAGAACCTGTTTTTATCCAATAACTCAATAGAAATTTCAATAATTTCCTGGTTCGCTCTGCCGGGGGTCTCGATCTTCTCTGTACCTTACAAGATCTAAAAAAAGAATTGACAAAAAAAAATGTTATCGAGAATTTAATCACTTAACTCGAAAATGCTAATCGCTGGGTGAGTATCGCACAAGATGCGATTTCTCTTTCAACGATTTTTTTTCTGCGGACCTATATGATGATTTTGAAAGTTAACGGAGCATTCGAGCTTGTCCAGCAAAGTTATTTATTATTGAAAGGATTTTTCCGCTTTCTTTTATTGATAAAGAGAAATGCAAGTCTTTGAAGATCGGTTAATTTTCAAAGTTATTGAACTTTTCGCTCTCGCATGGATTATAATTCGTGATCTCTTTGTTGTTTAGCTGCCTCTGGTTGTCGGATTGGAGGATCGTTGGATGGACTTGTACGGTGACCGGGCGACCGAAATTATGGAGAGGCGTCGACAGGACACGAGGGATCAGGCAGAAGAAATCACTACAGCCGCCAGTCAGTCATCCTTTTCTATTTTCCATTTTTCCATTTTGCTTTCTCATGAAGAAAGCTTTGTTTTCGTGAAAAATCATAAAAATTCCGAGGTTTTCATGACTGAATACTCAAAACAGTCTAAAATGTCGAGAAAAGTGGTTCAGATAAATTGTTCGGATGAATGCATGTGTGTGTGTGTGTGTAATGAAGGGCCTAAAATGTATAATACTACCATAACTCAAGAGGTACTTGACCAAACCGTTAAAAAAAATTAATGCAATTTAATTGTGGCAAAATCTGTGAGGCCCTTTCAGTTTTACGGAGTTTTGGGATTTTGGGATCAAAAAAATTGACGTTGTTGCATCAACTTTTGTAAATATTTTACATCTATCGAGCACAAATTTCGTACGTGTACGTGTTTTTCAATTGATTAATTCAAAAAAAGGATGCGATGTAGAATCTTGCGTTTTATAAACCATCCTCTATAAAGAAGTCAGGATCAATAAACATACTTTTGATAGAGATTGCTTTGTAAAAAGTAAAATATAATAAAACGGCAACGTGTAAGGTTATACTTTTGTTCACTTACGAGACATTCGGAAGCAAAGTATTACAGTACGGTACAATTTCGTTACAAAGTTGTATTGAAAAATCGATTGATCATCGTAAATTAATTTTTTTTTCGTTTGATTAGGAGGTCAAAGTACGAGAAGGGGGCTTGAGGATGAGGCGCGGATTCGTCGAGCTACCGAACGAGAAGGCCGACGAGCGCGGCGCAGAAGAGCTCGAGAATTAACGCCCACTCTGCCGAAACATATCGACGGAATGTCCAGCGACGATGAAGTAACCGAACAGCAAAACCTCGCATTTAAACAGACTAAAGGTCCGTTTCATAACCATTTGAATATCCTTATCCTTCCGTAATCAACATTCACTGATAAAATAAATAGCATATTTGTGAACAGCGGAGCAAGATAGGTGCTGCTAACTTCTAATCAAATTACATAAATATTTTCTTTTTGACACTGACTAAGAAATGCAGAGTTCTGATAAAGCGGTGACAATTTTTGAATGTGTGGTATTCACTTACAAACATTTTAGTTTTCGAAAAAATGACCTTTTTATAATCCAAAATTATAATTATAATCCAAAAATGTTTAATAGTATAAAAAAAGCAAGCGCAAAGTGCCGTCACTGTTCCACCCTTTTTGAAAACATTGACAAAAAACGTTCTTTTTGAAAACATTGACAAAAAACGTTCTTTTTGCACAAATTGAAAAATGTTTCAATACCATATTCTCTTCTATTCATTAAACGGTATACCAATGTACTTTGTGCCGGTGAACACAAATGTGCTACCCAAAATAGCAGAAGACTTTCTTCAAAGCCTGCCAATTTCTTACAGAGGAAATTGACAACGACAGTAAAGACATTTTTTCCGACGTAATGGACGACTTCTGTACGGTGAGAGGAATTCTCGTGAAGCTCGAATCCTGGAGGGAAATAGACATGGAAGCTTACAAGGAGGCCTACGTCTCGCTATGTATACCGAAGATGATTGCTCCAATTGTCAGGCTTCAGCTTATTACGTGGAACCCCATAATGGCAAGTTACCGATCCGTGCTAACATTTATGATTATTGAATTTGTTAAATGGCATTACTTGAACATTCGATAATATTTTATAGGAAAGTGCGGATTTGGAGAGAACAAAGTGGTACAATGCTTTACTTTTGTATGCATTGGATCAGCGGGAGACAGAAGCTTCGTTAAAACAAGATCCAGACGTGAAGCTCATACCGCTTGCGATAGAAAAAATCGTGATTCCTAAATTGACATGTAAGTATTCGCAAACTTTCTATCTTAACTGTCGCAACAAAATATGAAAATAAAAACTCTTACGAACAAAAATGTCGTCGTTATTACAGCAATAGTTGAGAAAATTTGGGATCCAATGTCAACGTCGCAAACTCTTCGGCTTGTTGGCACGGTCAGTAGGCTCATAAGGGACTATCCGAATCTAAACGAAACTAGTAAGCCACTGGAAAAGCTCTTCAACACTATTTTGGACAAAATAAAATCCGCCGTAGAGAACGATGTGTTTATTCCAATTTTTCCGAAACAGTAAGTTATTCAACGTTGCTTTGAGCATACGCCTAAAGTGAATCAACTGTTGATAAATCGCAAAACCGAATTGGCGTTTGTACCGCATTATTGATCTTTTAAATAACTTTTACTGATCAAAGATTAACATTTTTATTTAGAGTTTTAGACACTAGACATCAATTTTTCCAAAGACAATTCGCAATGGCAGTAAAATTGTTGCGAAATCTGCTCAGCTGGCAAGGTTTGCTGGGAGACACGCAATTGAAAAATTTGGCTCTCGGGTCACTTTTGAATCGTTATCTTTTGGCTGGATTGCGCGTCTCCTCGGCTATCGACGCACTCACCAAAGCAAATATGGTTTGTTTATTGTTTCGAATACTTACTCAAGAGGCAATCTTCTCGGAAAAATGATTTGATAATTGTTCGATTGGTTGCAGATAATGAGCACGTTACCACGCGCTTGGCTGCACGGCGAAACGATCGAACATTTGAAGATGTTTGCAACTCTCATATCACAACTTAGCGAACAACTGGATCAAGCGAATCCAGCCCACAAGTATGTTTTTCATTTGCACTAAAATAGAACAACAACAAAAAGACGAGGAAGAATGATATCTAACAGCTTTATTTTTGTTACAGCGAAGCCTGGGAATATTCTAAGTCCATCCTTAAAATAATCAAGCCTTTGTAATCCGTTCACTACTAATTAAAATTAAAAAAGTACACATAGTTTAATATTGTTGCTTGGCCAATGCAATGCGGTTACAAAGACGAGCTATAGTTTTATATTTTCTCGTAAGAGCTTTGTACATGCGACGCGTCATTAACGAACGTCGTTTAGATTTTATTCGCGTAATATATGCGATTCAGATATTAAAAAAAATGAAAACATTTTTTTTTTGTATAGTTGATGCACCTATGAGAGTTTTGTAGGCATGAAGTGTGAAATAACATTGACGACAAATTCTTGTATATACAATAATTAATAATGATGGGAGTTTAAGGAATAAATGTAAGAAAGAAAACGAAAAACGTGGGAAATCTTGAATGGAAACCTTTCTATTTAGCGCTGTCTTCATTTTTCTAGATCCTTGAAGTACCCTCGCAGTGCATTATCTAGCTAACTGATTACGTACTTAAGAATGTTTGAGCGCGGTTTAAAGATATTCATTATCGGTAAACATAGTAGGAGTCAGAGGTCAGCTTATCTGCGCGCTTTCTTCTACCGAACAGTTCTTCAATACAGACTGGTACGGTACGTTTCTCTCCAGCGGAAGTCAATTGATTCGTGTATCACGACTACAAAGTCTCTGGTTGATATTACAATTATTAGCGCTTCAGAGCCAAAAATAACGAGCTCAATGAGTTGTTGAATGAATCTCTGCGATTGATAGTGTCCTACGCCGCGAAAGTGCCACGAATATCATTGCAGGGTCCCCCGACGCAACGACGAACAGATAGGCAGTGTGGAAGGAGGACGCGATGAGATTGAGGATAATCTGCCGTTGGGACAATTCTGACTAACACGAGCAACGCTTGTGTCCACGTTCGCCACTAAGATAGGAGCTGTAAGGGTCATCTCTTGACTTCTATGAACTCAGTCGGCTTTCAGGATCGCCGCCGTGCCGCAAGATGAGCTTCCGAGGTATAACATACGTGTACAAATTTAATATTTCATCTGCATTTGCACTAAAATCGTTCAATCTTCATTGCTCCAAAAATAAATGTGTTGTGTCGATAATACGTGCTGAAAATATTGACAAAAATTCTGTCACAAACCCGTGTGTGATCTTCTTTGCAGATGCTGTATTTCGTGAACCCTCGTCGTTTCGTCGAGTTCTTCTTCTATTGATAGTATTGTGCAGTGCTGCGTCCGCTCAACATTTATTCAAGCCCGGGAAGCAATATACTTATTCGTATCATGCAGAATCGAATTCGGGTGTCTTGTTGCCCTCCAAAGCGGCATCTTCCTTTGGTATTAGTGGGCAGTTGAAGATACGAGCTGAAGAAAAAGCTACGCTACTTCAGGTGAGAAGACTATCAGGATTTTTGACAATTTCTCGTGTAATTACTTATTATAATTGTTGTTGAATACTTTTAGCTTCAATCTTTGAAGACTTTTGTGTGGAATGGCCGATACGAGAAATGCGACGAAAGTTTGCACGACAGTGAACAAACGCAAGAACTTTTAAAACCGTTTCGAGTCAATCACGAAGTTGGTCTATTGACGAATTTTAGTGTCGCAACCGAGGCGTTATGGGCAACGAATATCAAACGTAGTATCGCAGGTATTTTGCAACTGGACCTGGTTAATTTGGAGAGCCAGCTTGCTTTCCATTCCACCGAGGTAATTTCTTCCTATAAAAACAGTTTCGAGCTTTATTCAAGATATTCGTGGCATCTAGAATAAAGGTACAACAATTTATACAATTGAACACCAATATACACAATGTTTTCTTCTTAAGGTAAATCATTATGGCCAGTGTAAGATCGAATACGTCGTGTCTCCTGAATCCGAGGATGAAAAGTGGGTCAGAAAATTTTCAGATCCACGAACGTGCGTTGGACATCCACATTGGACCTGGACCAACGTACCTCGCATACAATGTCCCAATGATGACGAGGTTCTTACATTCATTCTTTAGAACGAAAGAGCAAAGGAAACATTGAGAAATCAAGGGATTCTTTTTTATCTTCTTTTAGAGTCCCATAATAAAATCCAGCGAAAGACTCTACAAAGTAAAACGAGACGGCAACGACAGTACCATCGTCTGGGTAAATGCGACGGGTGGCATTTACATCCAGCCATTCCAAAGCCTCGGGGAAGCGCATTTCCTTTTTACCCGGTAAATAATAATTCACAAGGCACCTTTGTGTTTCATCAAACTTTTGTTTCATTACGTCGTTCGGCTCGCAGACAATTCATCGAGTTGATTTCCGTTGAAGATATAACGGACAAGACCCCCGAGAATCAATTCGTCGATGTAGTTATCCAGCACGAGCTTCCCGACGGTGATTTAACACAGGGAAGAAATGCTTATGACAAAGAAGCTGTTTTCTCTTCTGTAAGTAGAAATTTGGATTGCCTTGCGAGTGCATTAATTTTTTTGGAACATAAAATGAGGGGTTTTTTTTTAAAACAGATATCAAAACTACTGGATCGCCTGAGTCAGAGACTTGAAAATCCTGGTTTGGATACCGAGATAAGCAATCTTCACAACACGACTATTTCGGTGCTTCTTCATTACCTTGGAATGCTGGATCAAGCGGATTTAAAAACGGCGTACAACAAAATGGCTGGAACTAGTTATAAGGAAGAAACTGTTAGGCAAGGATCACGATTGCTTTATCAGTAAAAAAAGAAGAAATATTGCCAATTGAAAGAATGACATTTTTCGTGCAGGAACATGTTTCTCGAGACTTTGCCACAAGTGGGAACGAAAAGCGCCGCATTGTTCGTTCTGGATCTGATACTGCAGAAGAAAGTCTCGGACATAACTGCAATGCAGCTTTTGACATATCTTCCGTTTCACATACGAAAGCCAGACGTTGATTTGCTCGTCAGCTTGCAATCTCTGCTCAATCTGCCTAAAAAAATATCTCTGGAAGTCCGGAACACTGGAGTGCTCACTTTTGGGACTTTGATATACAAAACTTGTTTGGCATATTGTCCCTATGAAATGCTGGATGACTATGTGCGTCTCTACTTGGACAAATTCACAGGTAAATGCTGCTGAAAATAATTCGTTTGTTCAATTATTGGAGTCTTATGTTTATGTGCGCTTTCTTATTTTAGAAACTCCGGACTATGACAAAAAAATGGTTTGGCTAGAGGGTCTTTCAAATATACAGCTTGGAAGAGTCGTCGAATTTTTGGAGCCGATTGCCAGTGGAAACAGCGTGGAATCGAGGCATCTGCGAGTTTTAGCTGCTTGGGCGTCGCTGCCGACCGCTCCTTTGAGACCTGACGTGGTAATTAATTGAAGTTCTAATCAATTTCCCTCCCTCGGTCATTGGAAACTATCGTTCAACATTTCCTTCAAGATTTATCCTGTATACTGGCCGATTTTCGTCAATCGCACCGAACATCTGGAACTCAGAATCGCCGCGTTAACTCTACTGATGGCCTCAAATCCTTCGGCAAATCGAATGATATCGCTCTATTGGTACATGCACACTGAGCCGGATCGACATCTCTACAACTTCTTTTATTCGACGTTGAAATCTATGGAAAGGACGAATTTTCCTTGCTACAAACACCTGTACGACCATTATTCATTATGCACGATATTAATTGTTTTTATTTTTTTTTAACAAGACGACAAAATTCTTTCCTGAAATAACTAGCAATGCGACACTTTGATTTGAACAAAATATTATTCAAAGTGTTGCAAATTGAAAAAAAAGTTCAACTAACGTTTGAAGGTCTTTGATATTGAATTTGATTACTGAATTCTAGAGGTGGTATCGCCGCTCAATTTACCCGAGTGCTGCAGATGCCGAAAGAGAATATAGTTACCGGAAACTATCTATTCGACTATCAAGACACTAAGCGGCACTTTGGTGCGATGGTACAGACCTCCATAATCGCAAATCCGCGGACTAATATTCCCGAGGTTGCACACATCACACTAAACAGTCACGGCAGTGGTACAAATCTCAATCACGTTTCCGTAAGTTTGTACAATCGTTATTGTTAAACCGATTTTTTTAATTTTATGTAATATCGTATTTTATGTTAGTTCGCATTTTATCGTTTGCAGTTGTACGTGAAAGCAGAGGGTCTAGTAAACTCTCTTTCGTCATTTATGGAAAGCCCGACAGGAATCAAAGATATATTGAAAAATTTCAAACTAGATACGAAACCCAGCGGTGAAGTGCACTTGGAAGTGATTGCGCGAGTTCAACAAAAAGCCGTTTTGTGTTTGCACTTCAATCAGACAAACATCGAGACAGGCATAAAGTGTAAGTGTTTTGTATCCTCTGTAATATTGCTTTCTCAAAAGGGCAGTTTTCTCTCTGTTTTCATGAAATTCATTCACTAGACTAAGTGGAGCACGCACTTTTATTTCAATAATTTTCAATCAAAATGCTCATGCTTATAACGAGAAAACAAAAAATATTTTCAGATGTTTCTTTTTTCGAGGATATGAAAAATAGCGAAAAGTATTGTTTTAATTTCGAAGTGTACTTTCAAGTTTTCGATACAATGAAATATAAAAATCGACTGCTCGAAATGTTGGAACATTCTTATAATCTTCGAAAACCTTCGTTATTTTTTTATCATTTAACGTTGTTACATTGGATTTTTTCGTTCAGTTCCTCATAAAATATTAGGCAAACAAATGAAATTGTATTCTATAGAACATTCTAATTACTGTTTCCCCACCAGATCTTTCATCGCTTCCTGCAAACAGCTATCACATCTATCAGAATATGGAATTTCATGTCAACCAGCAGCGCATCAATATACCCCTGATAATGGAATCTGTACAAGTTACCGATCTTGGAACGAACGCTCGGCTTGCGGCAATGGCAACTTCCCTTTTTTCAATGAGAGGAAACTTCACTCATCAGTCAAACGGCCGCAGCAATCACGTTATACTACGGTATGCGAATTAATGTAAAAAGGCACCGATACGAACGATATATTATTCACTATTTTTTGCAGCACAGTTATTCACGGCAGGGAAGTCGTCGAAACTTACAATCCTCTCATCGATGTTTGGCACGCAGCCGAACGTGCCCAATCTATCCATGGATATATGCCGATAAACGTCACAATTGGTCTCGAGGAGAAACTCTTTCTTTTGTACAACACGCCGGCTGGTAAATTTCCAATAAAATTTCATTTCAACTCACTGAGAATAAAACAAATGATTGAAAAGTGTTTTTTTTTAAGTATCTCCAATATCTTTTGCTTGTTATTCAAAGAAATAACGAAATTCCTGCGATTTTTCTTTCAGAATATCTTAGAACTGGAATAACTGCTAATGTCCGAACAGCAACATCCATCAGAGGTGTAAAGGCAGAGCAAAAATTAAAAACGATTTGCCCTGAATGTACTACTCTGTATACTGTGAGAAAATCGGATGACAATAATGTGAAGGTAATACGCCACTTAAAGAATGTTTCTAAGATAGCACATTAATTGAGGATTTTAAACAATATTTTTAATTATTTATGCAGGATACGTCTCTCTTCGAGGCCGTGGTACCCGAATTGGGTGGGCAACTGCACGTTAAAGTTTTTGATTGCGAAGGATACATAGATCAAGAAAGTTATTTAAGCGATGTGCTGTCTTCCCACAGAAGCAATTACGCGTGAGTATTATTACTTAAGTCTTGTGTCTCCTTCACATAATGCTTGAAAAAAAAAAAAGTCAAAAATTTCAATGGTATTTAAATAATGCAAATTAAAAAATAACAGATCTTGGCCAGCAGCACGCATACCATTGCTCATCGTTCACTTCCTCGATTTCTTTACATACGTTCCTCCAAAAGGCAGTTGCGGATTATCTATTTACGTCGAACCTACGAGTTTACGACCTTCCGAGGTCCGTAATATTTAAGTTACGGTTGATTTTAAATAAGTATTTCATTACTTAACGACTCCGTAATTTCTTCAGGTGAAACTCGAATACGTGAAAAGCGGCAAGTATCACATGCTCGCTCTGATTCGCCGTGAATTTGGCACCCTAACAATCTTACAGCAATGGAACTTAGCAGCGTACTACGAATCTACAAGCTGGATATCAGACACCTTAAAGATCAAAGCCAGCAAAGCGGTTCCAGGCGAGAAAGTTATGAAGGTAACTTTAGCACTTTGGAAGAATGCAATATTTTTGTTTAATTTACCGAAATAGAGAATAAATATGAATATGTACAGGTTTGTATAGAAGGTGAGAGAGTTACTCCTTGGACGTGGGATTTTTTGAGCACAAAACCCAGCGATCCTGCCTCCATAAAGCTGAGTATTATTTGGGGCCTGGGAGATTCGGCCAAAGGAAAATGCAGTGGTTCATCGATTCTGTTAAATCTGGTGGGCGAAGTGACGCCAAAGCAAATAGAAGACAGCAAGCAGAACAAATGGCCGTACAAGCAATGCCGAGACGAAACGCAAGGGAAGAACTTCATTCCCTACACTCCGGCCTGTTACGAATCGTCCAAGGAATTGTCAACTTTGCGGAAATATCAGATGTTCGTTAATACAGAAAACGTAAGGGAAGATACGTAATTTAACACCTCCAAGTTAAGAGGTGACCAACGTGTTAGGGTTGTATTTTTATGACTACTTTTTGAGAGCTTTAGCGTTGATAGTGTTGGATCAATTCGAAATCAATTTGAAAATTTCTCTGGTTTTTGTGACTACATCGATGATCAAATAGAGTCTCACCTGATCTATTTTCGCTTTTTTCTTTAAACGACCGTAGATATTTACTTTTTTTTTACTATTGAAAAGCTTAACTACGAAAAAGTGATTTCTTCCGAATGAAAAAGTGTGCATTTTTTTTTAGCTAGGTAGATATGTCCATAACTAGGGCACCAGGCGTACTGATCAAATTTTTTAATGTGTCCTATAAATTTCAGCTAAATATTTCCAAAGCATTTAAAAAAAATCTAAACAGAGTTGCTAAGTTAAAAAAATGCAGACTTAACAAAGATCAGGGGTAACCTTAAGGGTTTTATTACAGAACTAATAAAATTATATATGTATCTATTACAGCTACCGGATAGATTAAAGACTGTTATCTGGAAATTACGAGCCATGTACGATTTGCTAGGGGGCAATAGCAGTTTGTCGCCGGATATGAATCAATTCGTTCTTGGAGCTACTTTCCCAAAGGAATCCGATGTGGCGCAGATTCGAGTTAACAAGGACCAAATAGCCCTTCGCTACAACCGTGACATTATCGATATATTCCTTGTGCGAACGCGGCTGCATAAGTTCATCGGCAATTCTGTTCTTCGCTCGATGTTCAGTCAGTATTTTTCCATTTATTCAATTAACAACCCTCGGACAAAACAGATATGAATACGTCTACAAAAAATCTTTGACTCGACAGAAAATGATATCTTTTCAAGTAAAAAAATCAAGCAAACGATAAAAAAACTTTATAATCGTAAAACTTCTACAATTTCATGTTCTATCTGAAACTGTCCAAAGTTGGGTCAATTAGAAAGTAGAATTTTTAGAATTTTTGAAAAATCAAAAGGAAAAACATGATTTACGTAACGTGATTGTTGTTAAATTTTGTAGGTGTCTGTTCCTTCACGTCGAGCTTTGGCATATCGTCTGAGAACGCAACATTCCCGTTGACCGTGGCTCGGGAGTTCTTGGTCCTCGCTCAGTGTTATGAGAATAATCCAAGATTTGCTCTGCGAGCTGTGAGCACTGGAAGCGGCGTGACGCTTTTTATGGACGACGATACGGGCAGCACAAAAATAGTACCCGATAAGTTTGGTGGATCAGTCTACAATTTTACGGAAAAAATGTCGTTTGACCGAGACTTTCAGTGGAACGCAATTGGCGCAAAGAGGTAAGATAACTGAAAATTCTTCAGTCTTTCGCATCTTTAATAACTATATGAAAAATTACAGGATCAGGCTGGACGAGAAATCGATACATCTCTTCTTCAGCGATTTCTTCATCTTTGTACATGTTACTGAGGCGCAAGTACTCGTATTTTTCCCGAACTACATGAAAGAATTCAGCTGCGGGGCCTGCACAGCCGAGAGTGCCGATGCTGCAAAGGCTTACGAAAAGATTGCTTAATTCTTTCGTAATCCGATTTTACGACTGATCGGTCTTTGAGATAATCTATTTTCTTAAATGAGCTCCTTCGTTCAAAATGTAAGGGAAAGTGCTCCTTTTTTAACGATTCTTTTAAGTACGTGTAGCTTTTATCCTCAAAATATTCTGAACGAAAAAAAAAAAGAGGAAAAATGCAGCCGACGCTCGATTTTTACTTTCGAATTATATTGACTTAATAAGACAATTATATAAGTGATAGGCTTGTTCTCAATCGACAAAACTTCCTATTGTACTGTAAAAACTTTGTAATGTTTGTCGAAAATACCTTAAGAGTAATAAAAAAATAAATAACAAAACTTTACGGGACTCAATCAAACAATCAGGACAGAGGCAAACAAACTTCAGTCCCATTTTTCTTCAGAAAGGCACGTGTCTAAGTGCTCATTCATGCTTTTCTCAGGTATCGCTTTCATACAAATAGGGCAAGGAAACTTATCGTCCTTTATCGAAGTTTCCGGGGACGAGGATTTCATAGAATTGTCATAATCAATGTCTATGGAGTCGTCGCCGAAAATCGCTTCAACGCACTCGTCGAGATGATCGTTTAGTGCGATATCGCCGTCAATCCTGGCGTTGCATACAAGGCACACATAGGAATCCCTAGTAACATTCTTTACGTCGGTTAAATCCACAAAATCATTCGAACTTTTCACTCTGCTCGGTCCTGCCAGAGGACTTTGCTTTTTCGTTGCATTTTCATTACTTTCAGGTTGAGTCAGACAGCTGTCGAGATGTGCGTTCAATAACTCCATTTCGACCGACCTGTTGCATACAGGACAAGGAACGTGTTTCGTGGCAGTTTTTTTCGGCGACGTGACAAATCCATTCAAGTTACTTTGGATCTTTGGTGTAGATGTCTGCAAGTTTTTGGTTCTTTGACGGAATTCCGGCGTCTCCGGACTACTGCTTATTTCAATCACGGAAAGTCTTTCCTTTCTTTTTCCGGCAGTTGGAGACGCATTTTTGCTGTTTTTACTGCCTTCCAACAGGCAGATATCCAGATGATCGTTTAGAAGACTTTGAGACATCTCGGCGTTGCAAATTGGACAATTGCAGACCTCTTCAACATCGGAATCGTTGATTCTCAATGCCGCTATACCGTTATTCTTTGATTCGATGATTTTTGGCTTTTTCGGCGGTGGCGAGTCTACGATAATCGTCGAGCTAGGTTTTTTAATTGGTCGATTGTCAGGAGAAACTGGCGATGATAAAAATTTATCCAAAAGATTGCTACGGCCAGTTCTAGCGCCTCCGACTGTGCCAGCGAAATTCAAAGCGCGACTGGGTTGACCGGTGCTGCTGATGGAGTTGTTCTTAGAGATATTCGCCGATTTTCCGGAAGTGGAGCCAGGGCCTCCGGTGCCCCAGCCGTGAACATTGTTGGTGGCGGTGCCGAGCTTCACCAGACCCGGTGAAGCGGCTTTAGAAGTACTTGACGTTGAGTTTTTCCATGGTTTGTAATTATTAGCACCATTAGGGGGATCGATATTAGGCTGACCGATTGCATCGGTTTTGGTAGCAGCCGTCGATGATCCCGAAGCTTTGAAAGTCGCAGGCTTAGAATTCGCTTGAGGCTTGATGAAAAAATCGTCCAAGTTTTTATCATGTTTTCCCTTCACCGAAGGGCCGGGTTTGTTCTTCACGTCTCCGGTCTTCTGGGTTTTCGATTTTCTCTTAGTGTTCTCTGGTTCTTTAACTTTGATAAACTCACCGCCGCAATTCTGCTGATGCGTCTTCCACCAGAAATCCGAGGGGCCCGGGGCTCTGTTCATAGCTCGACGAACCATACCGAAATACGGCTGACGTTTCTGACATGGACCGTTACATCGCCACCAATGCTGTTGGTACAGCTTTACCTCGTCGTGAAAACTGTGATATATCTGCGAAAAATAGACGTTTGATTAGGCATTTCACTATGTGATCCGTTGACTGTTAATCCAGCCACTCTTCTATCGCCCATCTCAGATCTGTCCCATAATTGGTGATATCAAAGTACGACTTAAAAGTACTTTATGTGCATTTTTCTAAGTTTGTTGAACCAATTTCTTAAACGCCGGCACTTTTTTAGCTGTGCATATATAACGAAGCATTCAAGTTTGTGAAAAACAATGTCTGCACGTAAAAGTTGTAGTTTTGTGTTAGTTTTCAAATGAAACATTTAAGATAATTTTTATGTTCTGACAACAGTAATTTTTTTAAAAAGGGCGAATCACTTTTTCATTAAAAAACCGCGGTTTTTGGAAAAATTGAATCAAAAAATTGGAAGAAAATCCAAAAAGATAGTCCATTTGTTTTTACAGTTGCGAGTACAACTTACAGTTATATGTGTTCCAGCTTCTTTGTTAATTCTGTCCATATGCTTGCAGAATTCCGGGCCATGACCATCGCGATCCCGATTATTATTAGTCAGGAACAGATATCCATGAATCATTTCATGCTGTAACGGACAAAAAATAAAAAATCAATCTTAGGTTTTTAGCTTAGTGAGAAAAAAACTCCCCTAACAATAACAATAACAATTATTTGTGCTCCGATACCCAAGCTCATTAGTAATAAGAAGCAAATTTAGCATACAAGCAACGTCTCCACAAGATCCTTGCGTGGCCTGAGTTTCAACAGAGGTGCACTCAGAGAAATAACGCAATCTCTGCTTCGAGGATGAAAACTGCATACACCGGCGCATCTGAATAACAAAAAACATTAAATCCTGTGAATGAGTCTCAACAAACATTCGCTCACAGATGGAAAGTATTTTTAAGCCTATTTTGTGACTTACGAAGTCATTCTTGTGCTCCATTTCACTTCAACGGAGAGAAGTTTGTTGGAAAAGAATCGTGTGTTGAATTGCATGAAGAGTGTGTAGATATTGGGTGTTGGATCAATCACCTCCAATGTCTGGTCTATCAGCGTCCGTGGTCGATAATTTTCTTTGTTTTTCTGCATTATTTTGTGGGGAATTTCAGGAATCAATAAACAGAAACATAAAATCAAAGTCCGCGAATACCTAAACACTTACGTGCTGGGAGAAAATAGCATTCTCCGTTAACCCTACGGTGTTGTACTCCTGGTGTAGCTCGAGAGCGAGAGCCAGGTCGAGATCGGTGGTTCTTTGTTTGGAATTTCTCGATTTAGCCATTGCGCTTAGCTGGTTTTGTCCTTTGTCGTTATTAATCGAGGATCCGTATGGAAGTCGAATAGAGATCCGACGTAACAGAATTACTTCGTGCCTCTGACTACTTTAATTGCGATTTGGCTGCTTCGCGTTGACACTCCAGGCCCTTTTTGGGCCCAGGACATAACAATGCTGACAAAAATAATAATAATACTCAAGAAGGCCAGAGCAGACGACGTTTTTTTCAGCTACTAATTAAGCCTAATGTTGACAAAGGGTTACGAAGCGAAAGTGTTACGAAAAAAGCCTTCGACGTACTTTTATTCGCATTTATTCTGCTACCGATCGGACGTAACTCATTTAAACGAAAATGCGAATGTAAAATATGCATGAATGCTATATTAACTGAAAGTCTTTGTTACACGACGACCGACGTTTAACTAAGTTCGCAGGGAACACACACACACACATGGAAAAGAATATTCTTTGCTCATGACATCAGCTGTCAAAATTGTGTATCACTTTTGTTGAATTAAACGAACATTTGGATTTATTGGCCCTGTTTGAATCAAATAATATACGAAAATGTATTTAATTTCAATTTTCTTAGCCTCATCTTCAGAATGTAAACATGAATGTCAACTGTGTTTGTCAACATTTAAAGAACAATTTCCTTCTAGTCATTTTTAGCGCGCAATGTTCGGTTTAGTTCGGGTAATCTCCGAAGTGGACCGAACAAAATGTTCAGGTCAGCCGGTAGCCGTCGGGATTCGTTGCTCACGTGTGTCTAAAGATACATTGTTGTTGTCTAGAGGTGCACACGAATTCCGGAATTATTCCTCTCTGTATAGCTAATAAGTGGACGGACGGCTCGCATTGTCGACTAAGAGCGTGAAACAAGAGCTTGCTGACTGATAAATGGTTATCCGGTGACATCCAGTCGTTATTTCATAGAATTCGTGCAATGAACTCAAAGTACTTTTTGAGGTTAAGCGCTGCCGGCAGGTCGGTTCTCAAAACCGAACGCAGACTCTACTCTAACAGAAATGTCTTGAAACTCCACGAGCGGGGCATGTTTCAAGACATGTTTCCTGACACTAGTGCGTAAGTTGCAGATTTTTCTTCCTTTCCCACAAAATATTAATTCGATGCTTCGGTCAATGAATATCGTCTACCTACCGATAGTCCATTTGTTTTTGGATTAGCAAAGGCATTTTTTTCTTAACATATTAGAGATGCAACTATCCATTTGTCAAATCCATACTCTTTTGCAGTTGGGAGAATCCACAATATGCAATTATTATGAAAATGAAAAATAAATGGCGTTTACAATTTGCATTTTTCAAATTGCAGCAATGAAATAACTCAACTCCTGGTGAAAGCACCGCAGAGTGTGTACGCTGGTTTCGATCCTACAGCTGACAGTCTACATGTGGGAAATCTGTTGGTGCTAATGAATTTGTTGCATTGGCAAAGAGCGGGTCACCAAGTTATAGCATTGTTGGGCGGTGCGACTGGAGTAATCGGCGATCCAAGCCACAGAACTTCGGAGCGCGCGGAGCTCAACGATCTCGTCGCTAAGGAAAATCTCGAGAGCATCGGCGAAAACATAAGAACACTGTTTGCGAACCACGAGAAATATTTTTGGACAGATCAGAAGGATCAACTGACGCCACCGATAATAGTAAATAATTTGGATTGGTACAAAGACGTGAACGTGATAGATTTCGTCAAAGGAGTCGGAAGACACTTCAGACTTGGAGCGATGATGGGAAGAACGTCCGTACAGTCGCGTTTGAATTCCGAGGGTGGTATGAGCTTCTCCGAATTTACTTATCAAATATTTCAAGCCTACGACTGGCTCTATTTGCTAAAAACGTTCGGCTGCCGATTTCAAATTGGCGGAAACGACCAGATGGGAAATATGGTCTCGGGCTACGATCTCATCGGCAAACTCACTAACAAACAAGTCTACGCTCTAACTTTGCCGCTTATAACCGCAGAAGGAGGAAAAAAATTCGGAAAATCGGTCGGCAACGCGGTGTGGCTTTCCCCGAAGAAATCGTCGAGCTTTCAGCTTTACCAATTTTTCATAAGATCAAAGGACTCTGATGTGGAGAATTATTTGAAACTCTTTACGTTCTTGCCACTTGGAAGAATCGCGGAGATCATGAGAAGCCACGTAAAAACACCAGAAAGACGCGAAGCTCAGCGAGAATTGGCCGAAAATGTGACCCTCCTCGTTCATGGAGGTACGATCGCTATTATAATGAAGATTACTCGCTATAAACTGCACAAAATGCCGTTCTTAAGGCTGTTCTTGCACCACTTACGAATCATATTCCAGACTATTCTCAGCTCAGTTAGGAATTTATTCCAAACTTTCGAGACATCTTTCAGTAATATATTAATAATATATTAATGTTTCTCTGCTTTACCAGCAAAATTTGATTTGATGTTGACGCAAGAACCACCTTAGACCTTCATTACAATTTAATGGTAATTTTTTTTTTTCAGAGGAGGGCTTAAGCGCAGCGAGGATGGCTTCGACGGTTCTCTACGATAATTCGGTCGATACGCTGTCGAAAATGAGCGCCGACGAGGTGGTTCAGGTGTTTGAGGGAGCGAAGGTAACGGAATTGCTACCGGAACCAGGACTGACTGTGCATGATCTGGCGATGAAGATACGAGCGTTTAAGACCGATCACGACGCATTGCGAATCATTCCCGCCGGAGGTTTTCACATAAATCACCAGAAAATTACAAATCCGAGTGAAATGTTAGCGCAAAACATTCACGTGCTGCCGAATAATCTGACGCTCGTCAGAGTAGGGAAGAAGAATTATCACATTGTGAGATGGCTGGCGTGATGCAACTATTAAATATATGGAAATTTAAAAGGTATTTTTGTTTCCATTTTTTCGAGGCCATGATGTGCTTTTAAAATAATCACCTAAGTTTGATAATTCAGTATCGGCGACTAATTAAAATAGTAAAGGTGTCTTTCACTTTTTGTAAAGGATAAAGTAAGCAATGCCATAATTTTTACGATTATCAGGAAGCCTCCATGCTTAAAATTATTTTGCGAATGTCGTCCTTTAGCAGAGGAAAATCTCGTCGCGTTTCTTCCATCACTTCTTTTAAATCGACGCTCATTGCTCGTTGTTTCTGCAGTTCGTCGTTCAATGACAATTCGGACTTGAAGAGCATTTTGTACTTGCCGTCTTTCACGTCTTGCAGCATTCTCACTTTTCGCTGTTTGCGCACTAAACACTCGAGTTTCTGCAAAACGACATTGAGAAAAAAAATTCCGATAAAAATGTAAAAAAGCTGCAATACTTCGACTGATATATTGCAGCCAAATGAGTATCTCAATTTTTTTTGGAGAATACTCGACGTTACGTACGTGAAATTTGATGAGTTCACCCTCGGTAATTTGCTTGTCAATGTCAGGAATATCGTCTTCGTACGCTCTCAGGGTTTTCTGATTTTCGTCCAATTGATCTAGCAAAGTCTTTTGCTGACTCTCCAGTTCCAGTATCTGATTTTCCATGTGCTTAGTCTCCTGAGAATAATCGAAATGTATATAGATCATTTTGAGAGGCTACTCTCTACAAACTCACTTTTGTAATTTGTTTGATTTTCAATTTCTGATCATTCATCCGTTTCTCGAAGACGACTCTCTGATTGTGCTGTCCCTTCGGATTCCTCTTTTCCCGAGCCATGGCTCCATCCATAATAACGTCTCTTCGTGCCACGCAAAATTCCATGTCACGTATCATCTTTTCCTGAGCTTTTCGCAAATGGGAGAGGCGCATTTCCATTTTGTGAATTTCACTCTTCATCACTGCGACGTCGCCACCGGCGCAACGTTCCTCCTTCAACTCCTTCGCAGTTTCTGAAGCCAATTGAACCTTCAATTTTTTTTTTTTCAAAGAACAACGAATTAATTTTTATCCGTAAGCGATTAATATTTTCGCTTAATAATTATCGTACTTTCTTTTCCCAGGATAAGGACTCCCTCTGAGCTGCCCTCAGTTGCTCCTCGAGCGTAATTCTGTCCGACATAAGCTGCTTTATGTCATTCTGCAGCTTCAAGAGTTCGATCTCCGCTTCGCGAAGGGTTTCTATGCATTCACTCTTAGTTATGCAGTTTTTGTCCTCGAGATCATCGCGCACTTCCCGCTGAACAGCGAGACGCGCGTTCGCAGCAACTAATTTTTGCTGAAGCAGTTTAACCCTTCTGCATATCGCCTCGTCCTCCTTTCGCTGTCTACTGATCTCGTGCTCGAGTTTCAGGTACTTCTGCTCCATTATTAGTATCTGTTTGCTGAGAAGACTGATCTCTTGCAGCTGCGCTGTGCGCTCTCCGCTCAGAGTGACCATGTAGCCTTCTTGACGAAGCCACTGGTCCTGGGATTTCCGATTATCCAATTCCGTTTCTTCGATGCTCTTTTCCAATTCCGTTATCTTCAGATCCTGCGGGCTCATTTCTTCGCCACCGGCTAAAGACGCTATTTTCTGAAAATTTCAATATTTATCCATAGCGAATAATTCGATGCACAGACAAAAATTCATATTTAAGGGAATCAAGGGATACCTCTTCGAGTTTTTTGTTTAAGCTGACGACTTTCTGTTGCTTCTTCTCAATCACTGAATCACACTTCTTTATCTCGTTCTGCATTACGTCGAGCTTCTTCTCACGATCGATATTGATCTTCAGTAAACTATCCACGTCGTATTTTTCAGTACCTATGAAGGAATTTAATTTTTCCAACTCCAAGATGGCCTTTCCATAAGAATTTTCGGTTTGGAGCATCACGAGCTCTTCTTCCCTCATTATTTCACGACCTTCGCGCAGAGACTTGTTCAGCGATTTTGCGGCTTTGTCGTTAGTCACTTTGTTCTCGAGTTTAAATAGAATTGCATCCTCGAGCTCGACCTTCTCGTTCGCCAGCTTTTCCAGTTCTTTTTGAGTGACTTTCTCGTCATCGATGCAACGTTGATAGTCCTGAAAGCGACGAAAAGAATCAGTTTCACTGTATAACAATCGCAAAATTCTGCATTACTTACCCAACATGCGTTTTCGAACTCCTTCTGCGTTTCCTCCGAAAGCTTCGACATTCTCATTATCTGACACTCTAAATTCTCGATCTTCTCTTTGTCGCTGGTGATTATGCTGCGATTGTAACGTATGTCGTCCTCGATTCGTGTTTGTACCGAAGTCAAACGCTCGTTGTTCTCCATTTCCTTGCTCGTGTCTTTCTTGAGCTTTTCAATCTGCGAGCCAAGTGTCGCGAAGTTTTCGCGCATATTTCTAAAATTTATAATATACGTAAGAATACAATCACGATTCCGACAAATTTGACACATAATGTAATAGCAAATAGCAATGTGCAAGGTTCTACTTTACAATTTTTGAAAAATTATTTTCTATGCTATGGTGCAAACTGGTTTTGTATTATTAAAAAAATTACGTTCTTTCAGCGGCAAGTTCATCGCTGACTTTGTCCCTTTGGGTGATGCTGGCAACGACGAGATTCCACTGGCTGAAGAGTTTCTTCTGTTTGCCCTGCAACTCATCTAAATCGGCATTAGCATCGGCGATCGTCTGCTGAACGTTCAATCTCTCTTGATCCTTGATAGCGAGTTGCTCCCTGCATTGCTTGATCTCACGTTCGAGTCTTTCGACTTCTTGCACGAGCCTGAGCAAAATAGAGTCCTCCTGTTGCTTCTGTCGAATGAGTTCTCGCTGTACAGCTGCGTCCTTCTCGGACATTCGTTTGGAGATGGTCAAGTGACTCGCTATCTCGTCTTCCCATTCCGCAAACCGGCGACTCATCACTCCGAGATTGTGTATCCCGTGGATTAGCCGATCGGCAGTATTTTTTTCACGCTCGAGATCTTCTTTTGCGAGTTTCCTTAATTCTTTCGTTTCCTTGAGGTTGCCTTCCTTGTCCTCACGAATTTTCATCAGTTGGGCTAATTTGCTCTGATACTTGTCTAGGATTTCTTGCTGACGTGCAATCTCCTTCTGAGCTCTGTACAACTCTGCGCCTTTCATTTCTCGCCGTTTCTTTGCATCTTTTGCCGCATTTTCCTGAGGAAATCAATCGCTTATCAATTAGTAATTATATAATCAATTCTCTGCATCCCTCACAGGGATTACCGGATTTAAATTGTTCAGGATTCTAATTCTGCTTAATTCCTATTTCCGGGTGGTAGTCGTTATTTATTTTTCATGAACTTCTAATTTCATCTGAAACAACTATTCATTGTAACTCAATTTCTAATCTCTAAAATTAACATTTGATTTTTATTTAGTTTCTAATTCTCTTTGGAAGTAAGATTCATTTTCACCGCACTCCTAATCCCTTCTGAAATTAGGATCTTTATTGAAATTTTTGTTCCAGATGGAACAAGGATTCAAATAAAAATCAATTACAAATTACGTCGTAACTGTAAATCAATTATCAATCCCAGGTGGAATAAGAAATTCAATGTAAATTAGTGTTTTTTTTTTAAGGGCATTCGCATCTCATACGAGTGACCCATTAAGTGCAACCACTGTTCGTAATGCACTATTCTATCGCATTTGCACGAAAATACACGCAAACTGTCTACCGCTCAGCAGTTGCGCTATAAATAATACTGTCTTAATGATTTAAATAATTAATAGAAATAATAGATAGAGAATAATGTTTTGCCTACTCACAAGGTCCGCAATGTCTTCTGATAGCTTCTTATCAACTCGTGTTAAATGAGCTTTGAGGGCTTCCTGAAATCGCTTCATCAGTGGATCCTCAGGATCCAAAATTTTCAGTGATTCGCTCATCGTAGTATTTCCCGTGACTCCTTTCCACTGGATAACGGAATCGGCTGGTTCTGTACCGGAATATTGCTGAGTATAATACCCTTCCGATGTGAACTTTTGTTTGCTTTCTGTTGGTTCCTCGTCCATTTTTTATTTTTAAAGAGCTAAGCAATGGAATTCAGTTCATATATGCCCGTGAAATTCTTCAATAATTTATTTCAGTAAGCACTTCTGTAGGTTTCCTGTGATTCACGTCACTGTCCACAAAACGAAGCTTTAACTCGTTGCCATGGAGATGATTATAGAGGAACAGGTATGTTTCAATACGGAATATCAAACTCATCATAATAATATTTATTACTCTAGTACAAAAATTTAGAGACACGTTGAATTCGAAATATTAACAATATTAGAAATATTACAGGATTTATATTTAATTACCCTTATTATATATATTTAATCCTTTTTTAAGCAACACTTTTTTAAATTCAGTTTTTAAATATATTTCATGCACTCATATTGACTGATGATGATTAGCTTTATACAGGTTATTGGGGTCGGTGATTAGGAATCTGGAGTCAAAAATTCAAAAATTCAAAATGGCGGATCCAATATGGCGGTCGAAAAACATAAAATTTACTAGATTACGCTGAAAACTAGTATGCGGGGGTTTTTGGGGTCGCTGATTACGAATCTGAACTCAAAATCGGGAAATTTGATATGGTGGATCTGATATGCAAAAAGTTGATTGGTTTGAACGAAACATTTTCAGTAAAATCAAATATAACTTTTTGCAATTGGGTCCGTCATATTAAATTTCTGAATTTGGAATTCGGATTCGTAATCGGCGACCTCGAAAACTCCTGTGTACCAAATTTTAAATGAATCATATATATTAAGGAAAAATTGATACTTCAAAGGGTTAAACAAGTTACTATTTGTATTGTATTTCAATGTCCTTCTCATGATTTTATTAGTTCGTACTTTATGAACGACAAAACATACAACAAAAATGAAAAATACAATATCGATAACCACGCATTATCGCAATGAAACTTTCCAGCTTCTTATTTTTTGTACCGTCGATGATAACAAATCGAAGCGTCGGATCGAAGACTCAGATACAGTTGCATAATTTTTATTGCATAACATTTATCATAGGAGATCATTAAATTCCTCAGATTAACCGTCTATTATCGACATTTTTTTCACTTTTCTGTACTATTCCCTCCCCCCTCTTCGCCACGTCGTATATGTAGTTTCGTAGATTTCGGTTCCTGTGCAATCTCGCGATCGGCTGATAGTGCCGATAATGCAATGTTGTTTATTTTTTAAATCGGCCGCAGTTGGCCACAAAATTTATGAAAAATCGATTGCATCACTACAATATAACAATCGATTATGTTTTTAATGAACCTTCTTATCTATAACAAAGAAATTTGCTTGCTAAAGCAGATCTTCCTGTGCGATCTCGCGATCGGTTGATAATGCCGGTAATGCAATGTTGTTTATTTTTTAAATCGGCCGCAGATGGCCGAAAAAATTTATGAAAAATCGGTTGCGCGCATGCGCACCCGTAACCTCAAGTCCCGCGTTCTATCGTCCAACCAGGTCCAACAATCCACGCACACTCTGCTCCGATCGATGCAATATTAGAACCGATTGTTTCCTTATGAACTCCCTTATCTACAACAAAGGAATTCGCTTGCTAATGCACATCTTTCAGTGCAATCTCGCGATCGGCTGATAGTGCCGGTACCGCAATGTTGTTTATTTTTTAATCGGCGAGTGAGCTGCGCCACTCGGAACTGACATTCCGAATTGACCGGCTGCGCAGATGGAGATAGGATGGTGGGGGCGGTGTTTGGGAGGACAGTGCGGTCCGGTTAAGAAGCTCTTGTTCTCAGTTGTCGCGGTTATACATGCGTGATAGCGGCAGACAGAGGATCGCTGTGAACCGCTCATATCGCCATCGTTTTTCGCTGAAAGAGTGCGCGGATCCGCGCACACAATTGCAAAATGGCTTCGTATCTCCGGTAAGTGATAAACGTACTATTGAAATTGGGATTATTCGGTGAGGCGGTGAAACAACGCGATGGAATACGATGCGGTTGAAGGTTGACATGACAATAGCGCCGGGGTCGTTGAAATTATTCCAGAATTCGGCGGCAAGGGCCTCGCACTTCGAGGCGTTGTTAACGGTGACGTGTCACCGGCACCAGCGATACTCTTCTCTCTTTATTCTCCTCGATTTAATCGAAACTTCATATCGCTCCTCTCCATTGCCGTGATTATTCGCACTCACTCGCAGACTCTTCTCTTATCGAGTTCATTTACGCTCAATTTATTATTGCAACAGTAACCCGCGTATCGTAGCTCTCGTTGACCCTTTGACTCCAGGAGCGCGTAGACGATTTAGTGTTACGCGCTTCAACGCTCAATTCCATAATTCCTATCGACTTTCTCGCGTTTGTAATAAAAAAGCGCGATTTCGCGATTTATAACAATAGCAGTCCACGAGGATAGGATTTGATACACGGAATTCGGGCAGCCAATGGGATAAGAACACAATGTACAGAAATATATATATATACAGCGTCCTCTAACTCGAGCACCGCAAAGTCAATGTCAACAATGTCATGCGAACCTCGCAGAACTGATAATACACTGGTGGAAAAAACAACCAAGTTCCACTTTGGTTTTCTCACCTTTTCACCTACAAATAATCCTTGAGTGGACCGAGGGATTATTATGAGATCAATGTACATTAAATTTTTAAAGCAAAATACTGTCGATGGGAGATTCTTTGAGATTAGATGGATTAAATCGCTCTGTAATTCATCGGAACCGCTTTAAGTGGAAACAATTGCATACGGAATATTGTAATTCGAATATTTCAAAGTCAACGTAAAATATGTTTTTTGATTGACGATTTACACTATGGATGAAAAATTCTTAAAGATGCGGGAAAAATTGACTTATTTGTGTATTATTTTTTTTATTAGGAAGGAAGAAAAATAAAGGAAAACGAAAATGTATAATTTATGATGTTTTTTTTTTTTTTTCAGTTTTGGGGTCGTACTGCTGTGCCTTGTCCTCGCTATCAATGCAGTGGACAGAAAGAACTTCAAAAGCTGTGAGCAAAGCAGCTTCTGCCGGTGCGTTTCATTTTTGTCAAATTTTTTTTTATTTTCCGATATCTTGTTAAACATATTGTTAATATGAATGTGTCTGTAGTCGATGCCGCAAAGTGGAGCCTGGAAAGACTGCGTACGAGTTGGTGGCCAGTACAGTAGCGCAGAATGAGTCTCTCCTATACGCGGACCTTCTGAATAAGGATACCGGGGTGCTGTACCTTCTGCAGCTAACGGCACTCAAAGGCAACACCTTCAGACTCCACATAAACGAGAAAACGCCTCTGCATCCGCGGTACGAAGTCGAGGACGCCCTGAAGGGTCCTCCGCAAACCGCTACATTGAATTTGGTCGAAAACACCTCGGATCACGTGACTATCTCGAATGGCAAAGGAAAAGCCATAGTGTATTACAGTCCGTTCCGGGTCGACCTGTATTCCGATGACCAACTTGTTATATCCGCAAATGCTCGAGGTTTGATGAGATTCGAGCATCTTCGCGTCAAAAAAGAAAGGTTTGTACTGAACCCATGGACCAAAACTTCGGGATTAAAGGGATCTGACTTTCGACAAAATTTTTGTGATTTACACTCTTTTTTTTTTCTGTGAGGAAGCGAAAATCGATTAACACGATCATAGAGAAGCTTCATGAAAACTGAAAAATAATAAGAAACCAATGAGCAATATGCAGCTTTGTTTAACGAAAATATGAAAAACATTTTTTCCATTTCACTGACCGTAAAAGTAAAATGCGTTTTACTGCCGCAGAACGAAAAATATGTTAATTTCCGCTGCGTATTTAGTCAAATGTTGTATTTGTTATAATGTTAATGAAGAAAACCTGAGGGGGAAGCCGAGGAAGAGGTGCAGGACGCGACACCCCCGCCGTATCCAGGAGACGGCGCCGAAGATGATCCAGGCGCGTGGGAGGAAAATTTCAACTCTCACCACGACTCAAAACCTCGAGGCCCTGAAGCAGTCGCTTTGGATTTCACGTTTCCTGGAGCTGAACACGCTTATGGCGTTCCTGAGCACGCAGACTCTCTCGCTCTCAAGTCCACAAAGCAAACCGATCCGTACAGACTGTACAATCTCGATGTGTTCGAGTACGAGATCAACGAGCGCATGGCGATTTATGGAGCCATTCCAGTTCTCTACGCTCATGGGTACGAGATATTGACTGATTTACCAACTACTCGAATACTTATTTTATAAATAAACTGATTCATTTATCTTCTAGTGTCACAGTTCTGCTTAAACCATTCCATAAATTTCTGAATAAACTAGTCAATTCATCAAATAATTTATTAATTGAATAATACAAGACGAGAAGTTTGTAAATTGTGTCGGTTCTAGACGAATAATCACCGTTTAAAAATGTTTCAGCAAGGAAAGAACTTCCGGCGTTTTTTGGCACAACGCGGCAGAAACCTGGATCGATATATTATCCAGTGCCGACAATAACGTTGTCGAAAGCATCGTCAGTTACGTTTCCGGCTCGACCAAGAAGCCCCAGGTCGATGCTCACTTCATGTCCGAATCGGGCGTGATCGACGTTTTCTTCCTGCTCGGACCGCAGCCTTTCGACGCTTTCAAGCAGTACACGGAGTTGACTGGAACGTCAAATCTTCCACAGGTATGTCTTCTATCATTGTGTCGAAGAAACAGAGGCACTGCGCAAGGTCTTACATTGCAATCTTCTTTTAGCGCTTTTATAACGCAATAGTTTGTTGTAAAAAATCCTCAAAAGTTCAGAAGCCGATAAATTAAAATGAGGAGAAACATCAGGTTAACACGAAGCTTCACATTATTGAAATCCTTGTCGAGTATTCTCTTCGAACAAAGTATCCATGTACATAAAGGGGATGCTGGAGTAGATTTTCTTACGGGCATTGGTCTTTTCAGTAGAATCGACTATTCGTTGTATTAAAATCGTGGTATTTCTTCATCTTTGAGTACACTTGATAGTCATTCGGCACATAAATCCGTAATTTTTCTTCAGATGTTCGCACTAGGATATCATCAGTCTCGCTGGAACTACAACGATCAAGAAGACGTAGCGACGATAGCCGAAGCATTCGACACGTACGACATACCAATGGACGTAATGTGGCTGGACATCGAGTACACCGACAGCAAAAAGTACTTCACGTGGGATTCCCGAAAATTCCCGAATCCCCTGGAGATGGTTCAGAATCTTACGACCAAGGGTCGGAAATTGGTCGTCATAATCGATCCTCACATAAAACGCGACTCAAATTACTTCCTGCACAACGACGCGACGAATATGCGTTATTACGTGAGGACCCGCGATGACAAAGACTACGAAGGCTGGTGCTGGCCCGGAGCTTCGTCCTATCTCGATTTCTTCGATCCTAAGATACGCGAATACTACATAGATCTTTACGCTCTCGATAAATTCCATGGCACTACCAACGACGTTCATATCTGGAACGATATGAACGAACCGAGCGTATTCAACGGCCCTGAAATCACGATGCCCAAGGACTTGATACACTATGGTGGCTGGGAGCATCGCGATGTTCATAACATAAACGGCTTGTATCATACAATGGCGACGTACGAAGCACTTTACAAACGTTCCGGTGGCTCTTTGAGGCCCTTCGTCCTCACCCGATCATTCTTCGCCGGATCGCAAAGATACGCGGCTATGTGGACCGGAGATAACAGCGCCGAGTGGGAACATCTTCGCATTAGTTATCCCATGTGTCTGACCCTCGCTATTTCCGGTATGTCCTTCTGCGGAGCCGACGTTGGTGGATTTTTCAAGAATCCCGACTCCGAACTTTTCATCAGATGGAATCAGGCCGGCGCCTGGTTGACCTTCTTCCGTCAGCACTCCCACATCGAGACTAAGAGACGCGAGCCTTGGACTTTTAACGACGAAACCACACAGATTGTCAGAGATGCTTTACGCATGCGATATTCGTACTTGCCACTTTGGTACACCTTGTTCAGGGAACATGAGGTCAATGGTTCTCCTGTTATCAGACCTCTGTGGGCTCATTATCCCAGAGAAACTGCCGCTTTTGCCATTGATGATGAGGCACTTGTTGGCGATGCGATTCTTGTGCGTCCGGTCCTTGAACCTTCGGTCTCCGAGGTCAAAGTGTACTTCCCCGGCGAAGGGAAAGTTACTTGGTACGATGTCGATACTATGCAGCCTCATAAGCAACCTGGCCTCGTCAGTATTCCGGTAACGCTTCACAAGATTCCGGTCTATCAACGAGGAGGATCCATCGTCGCACGTAAAATGAGAATCAGACGCAGCACCGTCGCGATGAAGAACGATCCTTACACTCTCGTTGTCATCGCCGATGACACCGGCAAAGCCAATGGAACACTCTACATCGACGACGAAGTCAGCTTTGAATATCGTCATGGAAAATATTTGTATCTTCAATTGGCTTTCGATGGTGCTAAATTGACCTCGAAATTTATCGACAAATTGGCCACCTACGAGACAACCAGCTGGCTCGAGCGAGTGGACATCGCGAATCCACCGCAAGGTGTTAAGAGCGCTAATCTCATTTCACAAAGTAAGTCGGTTTCGGATGTGAAAATACTCCTTAATTTTTTCGAATTTTAAATTGAAATTAGGACAATATTTTTATATCCATTATTTGCAACAATGAGTTATTTTCTTTAAGCTTTCATTGTTTAAATCCTACCGCAATATTTCGGTAGAAAAACTGAGAAATGTCAGTTTTTAAGAGAAATGTTTTCGCGAAAGGAAATTTGAATTGCGAATTTCAAACGTAATCGTTTTTTTCCAGGTTTGGGAAGGGTCACTCTGGAGACGAAATACAATCCCAATAATAACGTTCTGACGCTGCGAAAGCCTGGTGTAAATATGGGCGAGGAATGGACCATTGATTTAATTCATTAGATAAAAGTGTTTTTTTTTTCTTTTCTTTTTCATTGCTTTCGTCAACGACAAGAAAAAAACCAACTCTGAGCCTTCGCAGACACGCCGCTTCACCTATCTTTTAGTACTCTCATTATCTTATTCTGTAACGACTTACTGTGAAACGCGAAGAAACCCTTAGAAGTCTGTGATTCATTGCTACGAGAGACGAGCGCGAAAACAAATGCCTTTTGCATTTTTACTGTACGAAGATCGACGAATATTATGACGTAAGAGACGAGTCACTGAGAAGATTGTTTCATAATTTTTAAGAACATAATATTTACCGCATTTACTTAGGGGAGGAATGAGAGTTTTCGATAGCAACTCCGATGCGAGGCGATTGTTTCCTACGTTTATCATACAGCCGTTGCTAGAACGAGACTCAATAAACTTTTTACATCACGAGGAATAATTCGTTGCATAATTTCATTGAAGAACGTTATTGGAAAACCCTTGGGACTTCTAAAAAAATCAATGTTACTTCATTAACTCGCAGATCAATTTAACAAAGTGCGTACTCCTCCGGAAACTCAGCTGTTTCAGTTACGCGAGATTTGTTTTCTTCGTGTTAAGTGCTTCTACTCTACTCACGAAGACCGTCGTAATGAAAAATTGATATCATCGGAACGTGTAGCCAGGTTATTGGCCGAAAGGACTAATGAATCAAGTAATAGGTGCTGGCAAATTATTTCACAAGGCCAATACTTCAACTGACTATTGGCTAAATTAGGTAAAACAAAAATGCAATTCGAATAATAAAAAACGATTGCTTTTATTGAATCCTTCAGGCACGTTCAGTCGGTGCTTGTTTGTGCGCCAAGTACAAAAATACAATGGACGATAGCGCCGAAACTAAGAATATTACGTCGAACCATCGGTGATAGAAGTTGAATTGCAAGTCACCGAGAACTTGGGTTATTATTATGCGATATTCGGCGGGCATGTTCATTCTCATTAGAAGTACCGATGATACAAAGTACATTCCCTGAAAAGATGAGAGATCAAAAGGAACACTTGGAAAAAAAAGAAGTCAAAGAGTGACGAAGTAATGAAAGAGAGCCGATTTACGTACCATTATCTGAGCCAATATGAGCACGATGATGTTGGACGATTTGCTGCTAGATATCGCGTAGAAGAACTGAAAACAATATCGATGTAAGGAAATTAATAAATTACTAAATAAAGAAGAAAAAAGACTGTTACGGTGATCTCATAGTGCACATTTTTCTATAATATCTAGTAGTTATTTAAATACCTTGGTCAACGTCAGGAGAAGACCTCGTATCGATGTGACTACTATACAACCAACGAGGAAGAATGATATATGCTGCGACCAGAACGTCACGTCGATGTTGAAACCGATCCAGTGAACTGCGATTTCAATCCCTCGAGTCACAGGGTCCTTTTTGCCCACTCGATCGAACACGATATTTATCGTTGACTGCAAAAAAACGTTTGTTTTTCCTTCAAATTTGTTTGGCGAACTTGTGAGATTTTCGGATTTTTCAAATAAAACTAACGATAAATATTTTCCACATGCAGTATATGGAAAAAAAATAGCCGAGGAAATTGAAATATTTTCCTTGCCAGGTCGCCGCCCATTCTAATCGCTCCCTGGCGTTTTGAATATCGTGAGCCTCGAGGAAAAGCTGTCGGGATAATTCTTCGAGACCGGAAACCTCTTGTCTTAATTGCTTCACATCTGAAAAAAAATAAAGGTCACATTAAAGTTACATATTATTTAATGAAATTTAATAACACTTTATAAAATTCAGTAACGAGGATGCAACAGCAGCACCTTGCACATTAATTATTCACAATTTTTAAGTTATTTTTACAAATCTACTTATACGAATAATTATGTTCGCCGATTTCGGTTTCTCCATAGATAAAGCTTTGGGAAAAGTTGAAAATAATGAGGAAGTTATATGAAAAGTTCTACTTTGCATCCTTGTTTTAAATGGACTTAAAAAATTAGTTTCACAAAATTTGAGTAGTCAAGAATTTGTACCGAATAATTCCGATTCGTATATTATCCGAACCCTTCTACCGATTTCTGTTAACCCAGGCATCACAATTCCAGAAATTATCTAAAAATTGCCTATTACGACAATTTTAAAACTCCATAAAATCTGAACCGATTTCCTCTCTATTTATTATAGGTATCTATTTATTTACACATACATTGTCGCAGTATCTGCAGTTACGAAGAGCTATTCAGAAAAATATCGTAAATTTCACGAAAATGGGTGGCATAAAAAAAGTTTTCATCACGAGGAAGCAAAAAGAAACGAAACGTTAATTCTATTAATTGCGCTACTGAATTTACTTTCTTGATTTCTCTGGCTGCCTCCAAGGGGTGACCACATGCCCCACAGTCTCGATCTCGTCTCAGTTTGTGGTACGACTTCACCCTTTTTCGCAAGGGCTATCCTCTTCTTTTTCGCCACGATCATGTCCATCGTTTGTAACAATCGCCTCTCAACCGCTTGCACATCAGAATACGTCACCGGTCGCATGAAGTAAGCCATCGAAGAGTACGGATAATTGACCGCACCAAAACCGGAAAGCAGTGCCATTACCGTTACGCCGATAACTCCGATACGACTGATGCCTTGTTCTATCGAGAGAACACCCTTTTTCGGGCTGAGTATCGGAAATGGATCGCCAACTTTCCAGAATAAATAAAGATAAAAGAGGTACACTAGTATCGTAAGTGGTCGTATCAGATTCAGCCTCACTGCAAAAGAAAAATCACAAAATATAATTTAAAACACACATTAAATGTGTATTTCTCTTTCGATTTTTACACTCACCGAATCTGACATTACTTATGATAAAGTATGCTATATAAAAGGGTATCAAAACGATGACCATGAAGAGAAGACTGTAGAGTCCAACATTCCAGTGGAAATATCTTGAACTGCGAGCAAAAATTATGTTATTTTCTCCCAAACATAAATAAAGTACGATTATGAATTTGACGTTTACCTGGAGTCTAAAATTCCGACAATCTCAAATATGATCAATTCAAACATAGTGCAAGACAGCGAAAACGTCGCCGAGAATATCAGCTGCACGAGTCTGTGATGCACCTCGTAATCTCTGAAGAGTTTCTTTACAAAGAACACCCATCCTCCTAGAAAAAAAAGCACCTGAAAAATATAAAGAAAATCTAGATCATTTTTGTACAAATTCTATTTATTTTTTTGGCCTGACTAATTATTGAGAGAAACGTAACCAAATGGTTTCTGAGTTGAAAATGTATCTGTAGCGTTCTGAATAAATAAAACATGCCCTTTATTTTCTACACACGTGGATATTAATTTTTTCACTAGAAATACAGTTTATAGGAGGATTTTCGGTTATAAGAGATCAGCTTGAAAAATGAATTTGAAACATTTACATTTAATTTGACGTTCCGTTTGTTATCAGATATTCTCGTTACTTATCTGATATACAGTAAAAAACATATGGACTGATTTCAGAAGGCAATTGGAGCAAAATTGTGTGCTCGGTATATCGAAAATGCGTGAAATTCCAGTTCCATTTTGCATGTAAAATTGTCGCAATTGTTGCATGCTTCGATTGTTAATTATTTTAGTTGTAAAGTAAAGTGAAGTTTGGTCTATAGCGACAATGTTTAACCTATATTCGTCAGGCAAATGGTATTTGAGGTTGCGATATCGAGTATAACGTAAATGAAAATTCCACCTGTGTAATAAGAATAACAAAAGTATCCTCCAGGAAAGCCATTTCTCCATTCCCGATTGTCCTATTTTATATCACAAATATTTCATGCCCCATATTTCGGAACTTTTTGACAGCTGAATAAACCGACTAGTCGCCGCGACGACGTCTCTTCCGCAGTCGATCAGCGTGCGAGATTAAGAGACAGTGATACTTCCCCCGCCACTTTCGAAAATTTCGAAACCTATTTTCTCGCAAAATACTCAACAGAAATAGCTCAAATTACTATATAATGTGCAAATGTATTGCACAATTGGGCTAAATTTCGGGCTTTTCGATATTCAAAGCCAATTTTGTTTAGGAGAATCGATAAACCAAAAAGTGGAGTGAGGTGCGAGAGAGACAGCCCTATAGGCGTTTAACATTGGGCGAAAAAATTTTCGCCGGTGTATCACTGAGCGTTAAGAGGCAGTGATACTTCCCCCACCACTTTCGAAAATTTTGACACCTATTTTCTCGCATAATACTCGACAGTAATAGCTCAAATGTTGATAGAATGTGCGGAAGTATTGCAGAATTGGGTTGAACTTCGGGCTTTTTGATATTCAAAGCCAATTTTGTTTAGGAGAATCGATAAATCAAAAAGTGGAGTGAGGTGCGAGAGAGACAGCCCTATAGGCGTTTAACATTGGGCGAAAAAATTTTCGCCGGTGTATCTCTGTGGCAGCGCTCGAAGCTTCCAAGGATCACGAAATGTGGTAATAGAATGTAACGAGGAAAAACATCTCTTCGAAAAGCATCTATTTGTCAAGAATTGTATTTGAATTGGTTTTTTGAAATCTATCAAATTTCAGCGCCAAGAGTGCTGAGCGTGATCAGTGGTTTGCACATGGAGGCTAGAGGTAAGGAGTGAAAACGGAATGCTAACGAAACGTTCGCGAAACGGTGTAAAATCTCAGGGGGTTGGTCACCACTGAATGTCAGTGTAAACCGAGATGAAGTTAGCGCCGCTAGAAATGAATGAAACGCAGCCTAAAAGGGGCGTGCCATCCGCGGAGAGTCTCCGAAGCCAGGGCATCTTTTGATTCGTTTCGTTTTTGAAAAAACGTGGTTCTAATAGCCGCGCGGTAGACGCAAACGTAATCTCAGCTCTCTCGAGCGTTCAAATTACCCGCAGATATGCCTCGAAATATCTCGACCAATTAAAAAGATGCCCTGGCTTCGGAGACTCTCCGCGGATGGCACGCCCCTTTTAGGCTGCGTTTCATTCATTTCTAGCGGCGCTAACTTCATCTCGGTCCGCGTTGACATTCAGTGGTTCCCAACCCCCCTGAGATTTTACACAGTTTCGCGAACGTTTCGTTAGCATTGCGTTTCCACTCCTCACCTCTAGCCTCCATGTTTTCACAGCTGACTCGAGTTCGCCATTTTCCGCTTATCACTACCAATGGGAGAGCGCGAAATGGAATGCCATATGTAAAAAGGAGCATGGATACGCCGGAGGGCGCAGCATCCCTTCCATAACCCAGTAAAAAGCATCGACTCCCATTTGGCGGTGGCCCGTTGGCTTCCAGTGATAACGATAAGGGAGCCCGAGGCGGGGGTGGGGTTGGGGGGGGGGGCGAAGGGTGAGAGTATTCAGCGGCTGATAGTCGAGGAGCGTCGCAGGGCGCGCAACGAGTGAATGGGGTAATGTTGCGAGAGAGGAGCATGCGAAAAGAAGGAGGGGCTGGTTACAACGTGCGAATCGATCGATAAGGCACGAACTGGGTATGACCCGAAAGGAGGGGTTTCTCTGGGCAAGGGCGGAGTGGGTGGTGGTGGTGATGGTGGTGGTGGTGGTTGGGCGGTGGACATCATAAAGAGGATAGGATAATACCTATCGGTGCGCGTCTATCGAAACTGTCAGCCCTGCTTAACATTCGGCCGCTTTAATAACACGTTCACACGGTTACGATGTAGTTATGCCGAAAAAAAGTGCGAGAAATGTGAGAGAAACGCGAATCGGCAAGAGGATTCACGAGGTCGCGAAAGCCACGAGCGCCGAAGTGATAGTCAAACAATTTCGCAGCATCCATATCAATGTCAAAACGGCAAAGCGCTGGTTTTTCGTGAAAAAACGTCTGGAATTGGTTACCGACGATGAGCTCGCGGCCTATCTCTTGGATCTCGCCGAGCCTATTATCAGGTGAGTTTTATCTATTTGTCACCGCCGCCTCATGTATCTCCGCCAGTTTGTCCGTTCTCTCGTTCGGCAATCATTTCATTGTTAACTTGGAACACATGGATGCATATCTTACTGTCACCCCGGCAGGGGCGAGGGGCCGGGGGGGGGGCTTCCCCCCCGACTGTCAACGAGTTTCCAATCGCCATCTTAATGCTCGTGGTGTTGGTGCCAATCTAACGTGGGAATACGTGTAGGCTCGACCGACACGCGCCCGCGTCGGCCTTTCATAATGGAGATAAAAATTGTTCACTCTGATTGGAGGAATGATCGATTGAACTTAACCCGCGAAAAAGCCCATCGATCATCGATTTTTCAAATTCGAATTAACTTGGCTCGTCTGCTCGGGCAGTGTCATTGAATAAAAATAAGAATACTATTTTAAAAAATGTCACTATCGTCGATTTTCTCAATAATATTGATAACGTAATTGTACAATTTTAACGATTTATCGTCGGATAATGTAGACACTGTTGTTATATCAATGTTTACGATGATTTTATGCGTAAAAATGAATTAACGATAAAATTGATTGATTTGTTACAATATATGCGATTTGAAGTTGCTCTGCAAATTACGGAATAATCAAAAGATATTTCGAACAATTTAAATAGCGAATAATATACTTTTGCAAATAATTACTTGCTTTTTTTTTTTTGGTCTAATTATTGATACTTTATTTTTTTGTCAAGGCGAGATCGGAAATGTGCGAGTCCCGGAGATTGGAAGACGGATCAGGACAAAGAGAACGACTTGGAGGTTGTCAAGGTCGACGAGAAAGAACCGCTCAATGGCGAGGAACCCTTACGCCGCAGTCCGAGAAAACAGCTTCCCGCTGCTTCAGAAGTTGCTGAAAGTACGACAGAAATTGCGAAGGACGACCGGCCAAACGAGCCAGAAATCGTGGAGAAGGAATCTCTCGAGCCCCACGAAAAACGTAGATCCAGAGTTAAGCACCACAAAACCAAGGGCAAGCATCACAAGGAGAAACGCAGCAAGAGAAAACATTCCAAGAACAGCGAGGAAAAGAATGTAGGCGAATCGAAAGAGGACAGACCTGTTTTATCGCGAATGGACGATAAGAAAGACGATTCCGAGGCGGTCCTCAAGCAGCACAACATTTTCCTCCCTTCCATACCCAAATTAGTCGTCGAACGTTTATGCGTCGTCGAACAAAACGTAAAATCAGAAAAGAACGAATTATCTCACAAAAATGATAAACCGTGCAGCACAGAGCTCGCCGAAAGTTCGAAGAAAGGGTCGAACGCAGCCAACAACGTTTCCGATGAAGATTCGAATAAAGATAACGAATCACTGGACGCGAGCAAAGAAACTGTTAATCTCGAGCCAAATTACAACTTGGAGAGTCTCACAGCCGACAGCAATGGTTACGAGATCGCAGAAAATGTGCATAAAGAAATTGATAACAGTTTTAATGAGAAAAGCAGCAATGTCATCGAGGATAAGAAGCTCGAGGCTGAAATTCAGACGGTCGAGGCACAAATGAAGAAGATTATCGAGGAGAAAAAGGCGAAAAAGAAACGCAAGCATCCCAAACAGGATTCGCCTGAGGAGAACGACATCACGCTGGAAAATCCTACGGATGAGGCCGTCCACAAGCGGCACAAGAAGAAGCACAAATACCCAACTCTACACAAGAAAAGAAGGTATCACGACGGTCGTAAAGCACCTCAGGATGGGCGAGCCGCTGGTTTAGAGGATCTGGAATCTCCGGAGTTGGATATAATACTCCCAGAGCCATTGCCGCCGATTAACGTCGCGCCGCCGGAAGTGGAGGCTGCGGGGATCACCGCGGAGCCTCAGAGACTCGCTATTAAGATAAAACTCTGCTCCGATTGCAACGACCGACATGTGGAGGACGCTTGTCCACTTAATTCGACGGAATACGTTATTCCGGACTCTGTGAGTCACAAAGATTGGCTAAACGCGCACAAAAACAATCCCGACGTGACGAAAGCTGTAGCCACGGACGATCCGATGTCCGAAGGTTATGCGCTTTTCACCGAAGACCCTGAGGAGTCCGACGAGGAATCTGCACCTGGGGAACAGTACAAGAGCAAAACGAAAGTCGAAGGAGAGGAGAAACAGTTGCACGTCAGCGAGGATCGTCCCCTTTACTCCAGAGAATCATTGCCCGATTGTTTTGAGCTGAAAATTACGACTCCGGAACACGGAGTCGGGATTTACGCGAGGCACTGCTTGCCCATGTACGCGAAATTGGGACCGCTGGTCGGCAGTCCGGTTAAAGAAATGGACATTCCCGATGATTTTTCCATGCGGCACATCTGGGAGGTATTTTGACACTTAGACTAATCTTTTGCGAATATTCATTAACATCCGACCATTTGTTTTCTTATAATTATACCACATGATTTAACAACCATTTCCACACATTTGTTAGTTACAGCTTATATACACGAAATATAATTTACCAATTGTTCTCATCTGCGTGCATTGAGCCTGGGCATATTCCTTATTACTCCCTAACACCTTATTTGAAGGTGGCTAACTCGTTGATACTTTACGTTTACACTGCATCAAATTTTGATATTTTACTCTCCCCAATTTACTCTTAAATTTCGCCCAAGTAAATATTTATGACAGCTTCGCAGCACATCTTTACGGTGTTGAGTAATTACGTATGTTATGTAGCTTTGGTAATCGAATTTTGTTCAGCTAAGTTACGATGTTGTTTTTGCAGAAAAATGTCGCGCAGCCGAATGAAATGATTATTTTTCTTCGCAGGTAGACGACAACGGGAAAACTTCTTACATCAGTACGACCAATCCATTGAAAAGCAACTGGATTCGATACATGAGACCAGCTGATACCAAAGACGATAGAACCGTCGCCGTTGTCACCAATCACGGTGAATTGCATCTGGTTACCACGCAAAATATTACAACGGGAATGGAGTTAACGTATTGGGCCGACTCGCAGTCTTCCACGTGGACCAGGAAAAATAAGACGGATAAAACGAGTTAGTCTTCAATTTTTTACCTTCATTTCAGCTCGAGATTTGTTATTAACGCTGTTTTAATTATGTGCACAGACTGCGGAGGGTGCAATTTGAACTTCACGCATCCCATATACTATCGGCTTCATTGCTGTATATTTCACGATACGAATTACAGCCTCACGATAAGGAAATATCATTGCAAGGTGAATTAATTGTAATCCGATATTTTCATTCAATCCGAAAGTATGATTTACTACATGAAATATCATTTGTGCGATAGATTTGCGGCGATGCGGTGTTGGGAAAGGATAATATAATGAAGCACGCTGCTGATTTGCACGGCGGACGCGGAGCTTATCAATGTCAGTACTGCAGAAAATTCTTTCTGCGGTTGAACTACCTCGAGATGCACAGGACTTACGGATGCTCGCAAAATCCTCAAAGATCGAGACCTTTGTGCGATTTTTGTGGTCGAAAGTTCTGTCAGCCACAGAAATTGAAAGTGCATATCAAACGGATGCACAGTGGTGAGTTCGACAGAAATTATAACAGACTATTATTTACAAAATGGACTTGAATGATTATTATACATTTTCGCATCGGCATCTCTATTTATTTCAGATATGTCTGAGGTTCTTCGGGAATTTCAATGTAAACTGTGCCTGAAACTTCTCGGCTCGCGAGCCGCTCTTCAGCGCCATATGAAAGAGGTCCACCACAAGGACGTTGTCGCAGCTGCGACTTGTGATCGCTGCGGCAAAATGTTTCAAAACAAGAGCAACTTGAAAATTCACATGTTGACACACAGTGGAGTGAAACCTTTCAAGTGAGTTTTAAATACTGATATTTCGAAGTTACGTGAAAATAAAAACCTTTTCTTTTTACGTTTTGAGAGTTTATCTGATCGCAGATTTCTTGCTCGTTGCGTTTTTGACTGCATTTTAATGAAAATTCGAAAAATCTGCGGTGAAAATCCGGAGAAACAATCAAAATCGTACACTCTTTGGTTGAGTTCATTTTGAAGATACGTCGTCGACATTTCAGATGCAAAGAGAAGGACTGCAAAGCCGCGTTTACGACGAAACAATGCCTCCAATTTCACTACAAAAAAGTTCACGGGCTCACGGAAGACATGATGCCCAAGATCGAGAGATCAGTGGCGTATACTTTCGACGCTTACAGCGGTGGCCTGGTTGAAGATGTAAACAGAGGCCAGACTCCGAGATCGGGAAGAAGAGGCTCACAAGTAATTTATTATCCTCTATTAGCCCGATTACGAATTTAAAAGGTACATTTTTGAAACTAATTGTTTATCGACCAACAGCAGGACAACAGCAACAGCGTGATGTCGCTCGACGACTGCAGTTCTGAGCATAGTTCAAGGGCAGACGCATCCGTCAGCTCGTTCCAGGCGACGATCAACGAATTTGAAAACGATGTCGTGAGTACTTCGCGGGGAAACATGGAGCACGTTGTTCAAGATCGTGAAATTCACCAACGCGAGCCGCGCGATCACGAGGTACAAGATCACGACATGCACAACCGCGATTTACAAGACCACGAAATGCAAAATCGCGACCTACACGATCGCGAAATGCAAAGCCGCGACTTACAGGACCACGAAATTCAAAATCGCGATTTACACGATCACGAAATGCTAAATCGCGATGTACACGGTCACGAGATGCAAAATCGAAATTTGCAGGATGACGAAATGCAAAATCGTAACCTGCAAGACCACGAACTACAAAATCGCGACCTCCAAGATCACGAATTACAAAACCGTGATTTGCAAGATCATGAAATACATAATCGCGACATGCAAGATCACGAATTACAAAGTCGTAATCTGCACGAGCACGAAATGCAAGAGCGCGATATGCGCGATCACGAAATGCAGAGTCGCGATATGCGAGATCACGAAATGCAAAATCGCGATTGCCGGGATCACGAGATGCAAAATCGCAATTTGCAGGATCACGAGCTTGAAAATCACGATATGCAGGATCGCCACGTCAAAGAATCACCGCCCCCTTCGTCCCATCACGATATTCAAATCGCCTCGAGTGCGGTGTCGCCCCTGGAGCCACTGCGACCTTCTCCGGAGGTCGATTTCTACGGGATGTCGCGATTGCAGAGCAAAGGAAGCAAAAAATGGATGGGAGAGTTCAATCCCCCGGTAGAAGCAGAAATCGTTCAGCAGCATTCGGTAGCATCGTCGCGTGACGTCTACGAATTCGATGAGAATCCGAAAAAGGACGATATAAGAAACGACCCAGTGTCGGCGAGTATGCTAAACGGCAGTAAGCTAGGATTGAATATATACCGTCGTCCTGAGAGCACCAACGCGAGTTTATTAGTGGAGGCAGCGTTGGACGCTGCCGAAAGGGACATAGGCGCAGTTTCGAGTCCCATGCTGGACGACAGTGATCGCGACGGCAATTTGTACTCTATACCGAGTCAATTGCAGTCGCCGTTGCCTTCGAGATCCTCCGAAGGCCACCTAGAGTCGTACATTCAGCAGCAGGAGGACCTGATGTCACCCTCCGCGACGCCGGATGGCCGAAAAACCCCTTCGAGTCACGTACAAATCGATTATCACCTTCACCGACCGGTCGAGTACATTAATTCCCCGAGAACGCACAACATAGAACAATATCTTCCTCAGGACGAGCTGCCGCGAGTTTCATCTCCCGGCGGCTACATTCACATTCCCCAAGAGGATTTAACATCTCCCTCAGCGACACCGAATCCCACTCGTTATCAGGGAATTCATCATCATCATCATCACCATCATCATCAAGTTCCGACGGACAATCTCTCCAGCGACGAGGGCGACTCGGTGGCTCAGAATCTGAGCCTTTCCGTAAAGGAAAAGTCGTTGCAGTTGGACCTTTCGACTTCGTACAAGTACGACGCTCTCGATGCGGAATTCTGCAGGGAGAGAACAAATTTCGAGCCCTTGGTGCTCAACAGCGGCGAGTTACAGGGGCTCGATATGTCCGCGAGAAGTTTTCATCATAGTTTAGGCTCACAATTGCCCAATAGTCGGTATCATCATCATTTGTACGAAATAACCGAACGACAGAGCGTCGATCTGAGCAGAACCAGCGGATATTCGATTTCTCCGCCTCCGCCGCCGTATCCGCACAGCGAGGTGCTCAGGATCGTCAGTCTCGATCTCACGCCCAGCCACAGTGTCGATCTCAGCCTCTCGAGATCGCATCATCTTCATGCCGCAGGCTCCAGGGTTATCGGAAACGAACGCGTTCAGCTCGTCAGCGGAAATTCGCAGACACCTGGCTCTTCCAACTCACACGTAGTGCCTGACACTCTCGAGGGAAGAATCCTGTCGCCACCTCCGCCTTCGATACCGGGCTACAACGCCACTTATCCCGTCAGTCCTGCAGCTTATCATCCTCCACGACCTGGATATCATCACTATTCCGGATACTATTGAAGCCCTTCACTTTATCGTGGATTTAATCGGCTTCGCTAAAGTTTCCACCTATTTTTGTGGAGCGCTCAAAACTTAAAGTCTTCAATTTTCACATTGAACGCAAAGGATCTCCAGGATTCCAGGATTGGTAAAAATCCCTCTAATTACCATTCTCATAAAAACGTCATGAATAATTCTTACAAAATCAAAATCACTTTCAACGTGTAACGACTCAAAAACAAAACTGCAGTCACGTTTAATGCACAAGACCTATTTTGTTTTTATCACATTTCGCACGAAAAATGACAAATTGTGTCGCGGATGTCTATTCGTCGACTAGTCGTAATTAATACGTTGGACGAAAATACATTTCATTTGTAATCGAGAGTACATAGAAGAATGAAGGTATTCTTCTATAAGGCGATTCTAAAACATTGTCGTAGATAGAACAGTATTTATGCAAAACAGAAATGTCTTTGTATCGCTCTCAACTCTCGGATAGCCATTTCTCGTGATACTTGCCGAATTAATTCGTTTAATTAATTATTATTACACGCACCAGCTGCAGAGAGAATCAAGTATAAAGATAGACAGATTGTTGCTCACTGCCTGTCTACGACTATTCATTCGTTTCCGAGAATCATATTTCGCGAGCTCACTTGATCTCAGTGCCTGATCGTCACTGCAAATTCTAGCGCTTCGCGAAAATGTTATTTTTACATTTATTCTAGTCATTGTGTAATATATCTTTCGATTACGATATTCTAAGTATCTGAAAACATCAATTTATCACCAATTAATTGAAACTCTCCCCTTGCCTTCGTTTTTTCTCTAGTTTTTATTTTTTTTTATTTATTGACGATTCGCTTGCGAAAAATTTTAGACTTCACTGTAATTATACTACGTTAAATAGAGTTTCTCGCTCTTATTTCATGACCAATTGTTGTTGTCGATATTGTCTTTTAAAAACGCGGGAATTAAAAAAATGCTGTCTCTTATGGTGTGTTCAGGAGAAGAAATAATCCGGTAATTACATCGAACCCAGAGTCATACGAGCTTTATAACGAGGGCGGCTAAAAACTTGGTGTTCAGTATTTTGAATTTCTCTTTTTTTTTTGGGAAATTCTCGGCCCTCGCTCGTATTGTACCCCGCGTTACGATGCTTCGGACCTGCATGCAAAGGCCATTTTTCGCCCGAATCTTATACAATAATATCTTAAGAATTCGCCATAATTTATACATATATATATATATATATATATAACTTATAAATAACCAAAGATTTAAAAAAATCATTGTATATTCCCGTGCCAAACTGTGCGAGGGACACCGACGACGCTCTATAAGATGTTAAGTTATCGTATAGAAGTACACATCCCCCACGGTGTATGTCTCGAGCATCACATTGATATTCGTCGATTGTTGTGACATTAGAGGGATACGATTCTTATTTTTCAATACGAAATAGTATTACGAGTGTACATATTACTATATCTCGAGTAATTAAGAAAAGAAGAAAAGAAGAAGAAGAAAAAGAAGCAAACAAATAAAACTGTATTCCACTTAATCTTACAGTTATCGGAGGTGTAGAATAGCGATCTCGAAGCTGAAATCTGGTAGATTGTCTCGTTGAATCGTAATTTGGTTGTCGAATACATTAACTAATAGAAACATAGACACTGTTCTTTCTTCTGAATATTATCAAACCAGGAATTCGTTACAGAAGTTCATTAGATGTATTACTACCGATATAGAAAGAAGCGCGATCGTATCGACGATAAAACACGGTTTTTCGGCCCTCGGATATTGAAAACAAAAATTGTTAAAACCTCAAAAATCTTTGGTTCGAAGAATAAACGTTGGAACCAAGAGTCACAAGACTTTCCACCGCGTCTCGATAATGCATAGCGTTAGGCGCAATTTTTCATACTAGAAATTCGTATTTAAAAATAATGACGTGAAGTTTATAGCTCTCACGCGAGAGACTTTAGTTGTCTGCGGCAGCAGCTATGCGAGACTGCCTTGCTAAAATGCACCATGCCCGAGGTCCGCCATGAGCCTCGCGCACGTGCACGCTTCTCTTTCGATGATGGGAAAATGAATGTGAGTAGGCAGCGAACGATATAAATCTTTATATTAACATGACTCGAATACACTTGCGATGCCAGAGCTGTGGCTTTCTTCGCTGAACAGATAATATTAACTTGGATTAGCAACGATTACAAACTCAGTCTTATTGCACGCGTCTGAAGTGTTCGAAGCGCTTGCCGGAAGAAGATCGAAAAGCTTGGAAGGTTCGAGGCTTGTCGTCGCTTCCGCTTGACGCGGTGCCTTATTGGTTAAAGTGCGCCTTGCTTGGAGCGCATGCTCAGGGCGGAAGCTCTGCGCGCGGGATTAGAATTTGCTTGCGCGGACGGCGCTGGGTTTGGACGGTGCTGCCCGCTGGTGGAGCTTGGTTGACGCTTGGCGGGAGCGCCACAGCTACTCCCCCTCTGGAGGTTGCCTGCTCTGCTGGGAACCCTGGATTTGAGGAGGTTGATGGATCCTCTTGTGATGCTGTTGGAGGAGGCTGGAAGTGGACCGAGCGCCGTGGTTTCGCTTGCTGAGGCGGAGGTTCCGTTGACTCGTCCGCGGTGATGTAACCTGGTACTAGTAGGCTTGTGGAGATGGTTGCTGGACTGCCATTGACGTCGATGACGTAGCGGTGGTCGTCCAGTCTCTGAAGAACTTTGTGTGGGCCAGTGTATGGTGGGGTTAATGGTGGCTTAACTGCTGCTATTCTTTTGAAGACGTGAGAGCATGTCTTTAAGTCTTGGTGCATGAAGAATTTCCCTTTGTTGTGATGGGCTGTCTGTCTAGGCTGGAGCATCCTGAAGTGATTTCGAAGATTGTCTAGGAAGGAGCTGTGCAGCACTGGTTGGTCGTCTGTGACGAAGAATCCTCCTGGCACTCTCAGAGAGGTTCCCAGAAGTAGGTCCGACGGAGATGCTTTGATGTCGGCTTTGTATGTGGTTCTTAATCCCAATAGAACTGTGGGGAGGATGTCGAGCCAGTTTGCTGATTCGTGGCACATTAAGGCAGCTTTGAGCGTTCTGTGCCAGCGCTCGATTATTCCGTTTGAGCTCGGATGGTATGGGGTTGTGCGGATTTTTTCTGCTCCGATCATTTTTGCAAGGCAAGCGAAGAGCGATGCTTCAAATTCTGTTCCTTGGTCGGAGGTGATTGTTAGTGGAGTTCCGAAGAGAGCGATCCAGCCTGAGTAGAAAGCTGCTGCGACGGTTTCTGCCTGTTTGTCCTTGATTGGAATTGCTTGTGGCCATCTGGAGAACCTGTCGATTATTGTGAGACAGTATCTGTAGTTAGCGACTAGTGGCATGACAATGAGGTCGAGATGGACGTGGTTGAATCTTGCTTCCGGAACCTCAATGTGGTTCGGTTGAGTTTTGGTGTGTCTGTTGATTTTTGATTTTTGACACGGAATGCATTCTCGTGCCCAACGAAGTGCGTCTTTCTTGATGCCTGGCCAGATGAATTTCTCTTTGAGTTGCCTGCTGGTTTCTCTGCCGCTTGGATGCGATGGTCCATGTACGACGTCGAACGCGGTTTTTCGGAGAGAAGGAGGAAGGTAGGGCCTGACTACGCCTGATGAGACGTCGCAGAAAATTTCGACTCCCTCGATTTGGAGAGGTTGAAGCTGTAGAGATGAGTTTCGTGCAAGCGAGAGGTCTTCTTCGGCGGATGATTGCGCTTCGCTGATGGTTTTTGCGTCCAGTTTGGTTGGCATGCTGATGGTGCACACTCGAGACAGGGCATCTGCTACGACGTTCTCTTCGCCAGGGATGTGCACGAAGTTGGTGCTGAATTGGCTGATATAGCTGAGTTGCTGCATTTGGCGGGGAGATGCCTTTTCTGGACGTTGTTGGAAAGCTTTGGTGAGCGGTTTATGATCCGTGCGGATGATGAAATCTTTTCCGTCCACAATGTGAGCGAAATGCTTGAGCGTTGCGAAAACTGCTAGGAGTTCTCGGTCGTAAGGGCTGTATTTTTGCTCTGCCGGAGAGAGTTTTCTGGAGAAGAAGCCGAGGGGGTCGCACTTCCCGTCTACTAGTTGTTCGAGCGAGCCTCCGAGCGCTGTCGAGGAGGCGTCAGCTGAGAGGATGATTTTTGCATCAGGGTGCAGGAAACTTGTTGCTGTGGCGTCTGCTAGCGCCTGTCTGGAGGATTCGAAGGCTTCTACGAGTTCCGGTGTCCAGTTGATTGGTTTCTTGTCTCTTTTCTTCGCGCCTCGGAGTTGGTCGTTGAGAAGTGCTTGGGACTGCGCTGCGTGCTGGATGTGGGCTCGGAAGTAGTTGATAGTTCCTAGGAAGCGTTTGAGGTCCCAGACGGTTTTCGGTCTTGGGTAGGCGAGAATTGCCTCGAGTTTCGCTGGCGGAGGTCTGAATCCGTGCTTGTTTATTGTGAAACCCAAGAAATCGGTTTCTTCTTTGGCGAAGGAGCATTTGTCCCAATTGATGCGTAGTCTGCACTTTAGTAGGATGTCGAGGACGCTGCGTAGGTGAGCCAAGTGTTCCTGAGGATTCGCTGACGAGATGAGAAGATCGTCGAGGTAGATTGTGACGAAATCTAAGTGACCGAGGATGCTATGCATGTATCGTTGAAAGGTTTGAGTGGCATTCCTTAGTCCTAGGGGCATGCCCAGGAATTCGAAGAGTCCGAACGGTGTTGTTACCGCTGTTTTTGGAATGTCCTCCTCGGCGATAGGGATTTGGAAGTATGCTCTCTTCAAGTCGATGGTGGAGAACACTGACTTTCCATGAAGTTGAAGTAGTTGATCGTTGATACGTGGTATGGGGTACCTGTCCGGTACTGTCTGCGCATTGAGATTTCGATAATCTCCTGTGGTACGCAGTTTTCCGCTTTTTGAAGTGACCATGTGTAATGGACTTGCGTAGCTGCTGCTCGAGGGTCTTACAGCTCCCAGTTGCTGAAGGAGGCTGAAGTCGGCTTTGGCTGCTTTGAGTTTGGCGCCTAAGAGTTGGCGAGGTCTGCTGAAGACTGGAGGACCGGTGGTCACGATGTGATGCTTCACCGTTGCTGTGGGTCCGGTTATGGAACCGTCCATTGCGATGAATCGTTTAAAATAGGCTGCGATGAGTGTTTTTATTTCGTCCTGCTCGTTCGAGTTTGTTGATTGGATTGGCGACAGGGCTGAGATGGAGTGGACAACGGCTTGCTTGACTTCTCCAGGAGCGAAGAAAAGGGTTGTCTCATCTACGAGTCGCTGACGTCTTAGATCTGGAAGTAGACCGTAGTAAGCGAGAAAGTCTGCCCCTAAGATAGGTACCTTGACATCTGCCAGAATAAATGACCAGGAGAAAGGGCGTCGAAGACGGAGGTCTATTCGTGCGACTCTGCGACCAAAGGTGCGGATTGGTGAACCGTTTGCTGCGACCAGTGTCTGCTGACCCTGACTTTTGCTGCCCATGCCGATTGTGTGCGGCAGGATTGAGACAACCGATCCACAGTCGACCAAGAAGCGAGTGCCTGAGATGTGATCGGTGACGTGGAGTCTGTTTTCGGTTGTGCGTCTAGGTTCGGGTGCTGTGAGAGAGGTGCACGAGGACGTCTGGGCTACCGTTTGGCTGCTGCTCTGAGCCCGGCCAGGCAACAGCTCTAGTTGTTTAAATGTTGTTGGTTCTGCTGCGCGTTGAAGCTGCAGGGTAGGTTGCATCGTGTTGCTGCTGATGCGAAGCGGTTGTGGTAGTAACACACTCCATTTGTGTGGGGTCGAGGTCTCGAGGTGGACCGACTTCTCCTTGTGTCCGACTGCTGCGGATTTGGTGTTTGGGCTGCGGATCTGGAATCGACGCGGGCCAAGACTTCTTTTGAGACTGTAATTAGATCAGTTATTAAATTTTTTATTTCGGTGAGTTCGCTCGAGCGGTTTTGGACTGCAGAGACGGAGGGCGGTGCTGCGATGGCGAAGGCGGATGGCAGGATTGGCGAGGAAACTAGTGAGTCCGCTGCGGTGAGGAGTTCCTCTGTGCTACCGGCTTTGAAAATTTTCAGGATATTCCGTACATTTTCAGGAAGCAGCCCGAGCCATTTGACTTTGAGGAGGCCTTCAGTTGCGTTGCTGCCTGCTAGCTCTTTCATCTGCCTGTATAGGTGTGATGGCTTCTTGTCTCCGAGCTCTAAGGATGTGAGCATTTTCTCGAGCTTTTTCTCGGCTGATTCTCCGAAGCGTTGGAGAATGCGATTTTTTATTGCGAGATATTTGTTGTCCTCTGGGGGTTCTCGAATTATGTCAGACACCTCGAAGAGTGCTGTGCTGTCTAGTGCCCGAATGACTAGGTTAAATCTAGAACTGTCTTTTCTTATTCGGCATACCTCGAATTCCGCTTCGACCTTGAAAAACCATAATTGAGGTTCAGAACTCCAGAAGTTGGGTAGCTTACATGCGTTCAGGGCTGCGACGTCTTCCTGGTTTTCCTGCATGATGGCTGCTTCGAATTCAAGCCTGCGTCTGACTTGCTGGGTTTCCTCTGGGTGGATTTCTGTTACTAGCTCCGAGTGGCTGTGAGTAGCAGAGTTGGTGAGATTTTCGACTGAGACGATGGCTCGGTTGCGGATTGTTGCGTTGAGGTCGGGATGCGGCGTGCTGCTGTTGAGCGACTGGTTTTGAACGATGCTCGGTCGCGGGGTGTCCTCGAGCGAGACGTTCGTATTCGAGGGCGAAGTTGGCACTGACATGCCCTATGGGCTTTTGTTCACTTTGGAAATGTTTTTGAACGCGTTTTTCTAGGCGAACATGGCTTTTTAATGTTTCTTTTGTTTTAATGCGCGGCACTTATTGTATGCACGCGGCGAGTGGCGCGTGGTTTTAGGTTAGGCACACATTGTTCGATGACGCGGTGTTGCTGAGCTATTTTTTTTTTTTTTTTTTTTGAACGAAAAGCGTTTTAGCACTGATTTTAAATTCGGGGTCACCACTTTAGTTGTCTGCGGCAGCAGCTATGCGAGACTGCCTTGCTAAAATGCACCATGCCCGAGGTCCGCCATGAGCCTCGCGCACGTGCACGCTTCTCTTTCGATGATGGGAAAATGAATGTGAGTAGGCAGCGAACGATATAAATCTTTATATTAACATGACTCGAATACACTTGCGATGCCAGAGCTGTGGCTTTCTTCGCTGAACAGATAATATTAACTTGGATTAGCAACGATTACAAACTCAGTCTTATTGCACGCGTCTGAAGTGTTCGAAGCGCTTGCCGGAAGAAGATCGAAAAGCTTGGAAGGTTCGAGGCTTGTCGTCGCTTCCGCTTGACGCGGTGCCTTATTGGTTAAAGTGCGCCTTGCTTGGAGCGCATGCTCAGGGCGGAAGCTCTGCGCGCGGGATTAGAATTTGCTTGCGCGGACGGCGCTGGGTTTGGACGGTGCTGCCCGCTGGTGGAGCTTGGTTGACGCTTGGCGGGAGCGCCACAAGACATTTAAAAACAAACGAAAGAGAGTAAAAATTCAATTTGAAAATATTTTTGAGTACAAAACGCGGCCCGATATATCTTTCTATCAGGTTTAATGACATAAGAAGATAATTATTAGAGTGCAGCAATACTACAATAAAGATGACCAAAAGGAATTTCGCTTGTTTTAATTATTTACCGAAACTCCCGCTCATTGCTTTACCCACTTCGCGGCCTATTCATTACCAGGATCCGTAAATTCTTAATTATAACAAAGATTGGAAATAAATAATTAAACCGAAAGTCCGTATGTCGCGGTATTTGCATTACCGATCGAGTAGCAATAGCATCATAATCTATTGAGGTGACGTAAACTGCTCGGTCGGTATCGAAAACTGTAAACCATTTTTCTCCGCCACGGTTAATATCTTGGACAAAAGATGAGAGAGCCACTCTCCGCTTGACAATTTCGCAGAACGACATTCTCGTCTTTTGTTCAAAAGATCAACGATAGCGGAGAAATTCGGGATTGCAAGATTGGGTCTATCTCTCTCGCACCCATTGAGCTTTCGCATCACCTTAAGGCTAACAGGAACCTTATGAGTTACACTGACTGAGCGGCCATAAGTGCGAGTGAGATAGCTGAATCTTTCCGAAGTGTTATTCTTCACCAGTATTGAAGTAAAAAATGAAAATCGAGTAGTACTGACTGCAGAGTGCTAAAATGTAGTCAGTACTTTTCATTTTTTGCCCGAAGCATCAATCGTCGTCAAGAAAAACGCGTTACAGTTTTTGTTACCGACCGAGCAACACATCATCTCAACAATGTTTCGCGCGTAACAATTAGATCACAGCCCGCATGAGGAATGGGTTTAAATTTTTCAAAGTCGGTTAGCGCACGGAGTGGGGGATGCTACCAAAACGCGAATCGAAGGGATAAGCGAACCTTCGAATAAACGATTATCATCAATTCGCAATGAGAGGAGTTTCGTTAATGCCTCCGTGAGATGCGATTGTAAAGCCAATATCGAGTTTATACATACAAATATATATTTGTTATTATTTTTATATATTGATAATCGTGGCGTCCGGTAAGAAATGAACATCGGGCTCTGCGATTGGTCCAAGTGAGCCCGTCACTCGTCGTTGTAAATCCATTCGGGCGCCGCACTCTCGACATATTTCCACAAGACCGATCGACGATATGAATCAAATAGCGAACTATCGAGAGGTTATTGATTCGTCGTTGGGAAGCTAAATCCTTAAAAATTTGCGATAAAAGCGGGTAACTGAAAAAAAAAACGAATAATGCACAACGGTCCAATGAAAAAGCGAAAAATTAGAGCGATAGTTATGAGACGAGCCGTCGGATTAGCAGTGACGTTGGCGTCGTTTTGAAATCAACGCCGCTGCGCCAATAAAAACTTGCATAAGACATAAAGCGTTGTTTGCCGTGCGCTCGTGCCCGCCATATTGTATGAGTAGCGCGGGTCACTAGCGCGTGTATGGGCTTTTCGGAAGCAATATTATTCAGTTAACAAGTGCGCGAGTGAAGGTTTGTTATATTAATTTGCAAATGATGGATCTCGCTAAATTGAAGGTCGTAGAGTTGAGGGCTGAGCTTGGGCAACGCGGTCTCGACACCAAGGGCAACAAACCCGTCCTCGTCGAACGGCTTCGAAAGGCGTTGGAGGAAGAATCGGGCGATCGTAAGTTTCGCCTTCTTCATCAACAAACACCTTAATCTCCATCATCGTCGCGTCGATGACACCAAAGAATTTTCACCCCTTGACCCGTGATAAGAGCGTTCACCGGCAGCGCCGAAAAACCTTTACAAATACGATCCCGCGTCCCAAGTTTCCCACCGAAATTCCCACTGTTTTGGACCCTTACCTCGTCCACTTCAACGATTGACACCAAAAACTATATTGCATTTCGCTTGACTGAAGAACGCGGAGATCGCTGAACGGCGAAATCGATGTTGTTGTTTGTTTGCATTGGCCGAACGATGCTCTACGTTTTTCGCGCCTTAAATTTAGCAACGTTAACAGTTGCTTTTAACCCTTCGTCGACTGAGTCGGATTGCACTCGATTGCACAGTCCCTGCACTTATCGTAGTACAGCGAAGGAGTTGATGCATCTAGTTTTGGCGGATAACCTCATTTTTTAAGCTCTCCGCAAGGCGTTGAAGCGCCGATTCGTTTCCTGAATAAATGCTTAAAACGGCAAGCATGTTTTTTCAAGTATTGTAATTTTTTTTTTTTTTTGACAAGGAAAGTATTGAGTCGAGTGGAATGTATGCAGAATCTTGAATCGGGTTTTATGTATATATTTAACTTTGGCCAATAACCAGCCCAAGATTGCAAGATAGATTTGTTATATTAAATTTGTACATAACGCGTATTTCAACTTATTTGATATGTGATTTCAGCAAAATCAGCGACAGACGCATCTGCGCAAAACACAGACGAAGAAAATGCGGGCAAAGCAGCTCAGAAGGAGGCACGAGAGCGAACACCAGAGCCTGTGCCTCCTAAAACCCCTGGACGATCCTCTAGGAGCTCCGCGACTCCTTCTAAAGCAGCTTCACAGAGAGGCCATCCAAAAATACTGTTAACTCCGCTAACGGAGAAACAAATAACGCCCACAAAGTCACCACCCGCGGGGAAGACGGAAAAGAGTTCACCGGAGAAATCAGAAAAATGTTTACCGGAGAAGCAAGAAAAGACGTCACCGGAGAAGCAGGTGAAAACGACACCGGAAATGGAGGCGAACGCTGTGCCTGAAAATCAAGAGGAGACGTCACTGGAGTCCGAAGAAAAGGCTATGCCTGAGAAGCAAGAAAAGCCATCACCGCAGAAACAGGAAAAAAATTCACCACTGAAAAATGAAGCGCCTCCGGACGAAGCGAAGGAATCGGAAAACCCGACGAAAATCGAACATCAGCCGCTGGAAGAAGCTGCGCCGGAGCATTTAGAGGCTGTGAATGAGGCAGCCGAGACTGACACAGACGCTGTTCAAGCGGAGGAAGTTAAAAAAGAGGAAGTAATATCCGCTGATGTAAATGAGAAGAAGACAGAACCGGAAAGTGAGAAGTATGAAGAAACTGAGAAGCCGGCGATGGAAGCCGAGGAACCCATCAAAGAAGACGACAAGGAGGACGAAAGTCCCGAAGCAGCTCACGATGTACCCGAAGATACTAACGTAGAAACTAAAGACACAGTGGAGGAAAAAAATGAGGTGGAAGAGGTTGAAGAGGCTGCAGAGGAGGCAGAGATTGCCGAGGAGAAACCGGAGGCCCCGGAAATTCACGAGGAAGATAATCGCTTGAAGGACGAAGCGATGGAGACGAATGAAGGGAATGAAGATAACAAGGAGTCAGTAGAACCGATGGAAGTCAAGCCGGAGTCTACTGAGGAGGAGGAGATTCAGGCTCCAGCAGCGGAGAACACACAGGAATCGACGTTCGAGGACACGAAGGAAGAGAAACCTGACATTGAACTCAAGCAAGAGATGGACGATAAATCGAACGTCGACAAAACTCTTGCGCCGAATGAAGAGGTATTGCTGTCTAATTATCACTATCCTTTTATTCATTCAGAAATTCGTTGCGAATAATCATCTTAAAGTAGCATAATATATAAATAAGTTATATCGCATATAAACACAAATGAGCATGACTGAAAAAGCCGAAGCAAATATCACCAAACGTGTAGAAGTATACGTTATTATTTCTTACTTTTTAATGCAGGATGTTGAGATGAAAGACATAAAAGAAGAGTCACCGGAGGATTTGGACCAGGATTCGAAAGATCGAGACAGGAAAGATCGTAAAGATCGGAAGCGGAAGAGATCCTCGAGTCCGCAGGAGGATCGGCACAAATCACCACAACCGAGCTACAAAGACGATGAGCCCGATCTGAAAGAGGGGGAAGTTGTCTTGTCCTGGTGTAAGTTATAGCTAATTCAATCGTCTTACGTTTCTCACACCGCAGATTTCTTATCGATCGAAGATCGTCGATAACACTGATCTCTAGATTCATATTTTTCGTTTTTTACATTATTACAGATGACTCCGATCTGAATCTTGTCATCAACAGAGAAAGCTTTGTATCGGCAACTGCGATGCATAACGACGGGTTCGGTTATATTTGGGCTGGCGCGAGAGCGTCGTTTGGTTTTACGGAAGGAAAGGTCTACTACGAAACGAAAATTACAGAATGTTGCGAAGTTAATTTGCAAGATGAAGCGGCTCCTCACGTGTTGAGAGCCGGTTGGTCGGTACAGGGAACGACCATGCAACTCGGCGAGGAGCCTCTGACATACGGTTTCGGAGGAACCGGAAAAATTTCGACAGGAAACCGATTTTCCGATTACGGGGAGCCTTTTGGTAAAGACGACGTAATCGGCTGCTACGTTGATTTCACCGCTGACGCAAACGTCGTTATATCTTATACGAAAAACGGCAGAGATCTTGGCACCGCATTCACAGTATCAAAATCGGTACTCGAAGGAAAAGCCCTGTTTCCTCACGTACTAACGAAAAATTGCACTTTCGAGTGCAACTTTGGCCAGGAAAAATCGTGGAGCGGTGAAGTTATCGAGGGTTTCGTTCCTGCTGGACATGTAGACATAAAAGACCGAACTCCTGGACCTCGCAGACCAGAGAAACGAGAAGAATGCGAGATCATCATGATGTGCGGACTGCCCGCAGCAGGAAAAACCGTTTGGGCAACGAAATATGCCCAAGATCATCCGGAAAAGATGTACAATGTCCTCGGGACGAACGCTCTTATTGAAAAAATGAAAGTACGTTAAACTTTTTCATTATTTTATGATTTACGCGATAAAGTCAATTGTAAAATTGAATTCAAAAATGAATTTCTATAGGTGATAGGGTTACCACGAAGGCGAAATTATCACGGTCGCTGGGAAGTACTCATAATCAAATGCACTCGGTGTCTGAACAAGCTTCTAGATTTGGCGGCGACCAGAAGACGCAACTACATTTTAGATCAGGTGAGACTTCGGTTGCTTGTTTTTTCGTAGCATTGCCTCACTAAAATCATACGAAATGCACCGTATCTACAAATTTTCATGACTTTTGTAGATAATTGCATTTTTCAAAATGTTTTTTTAATCACCTTTTCACAGACAAACGTGTACCCGTCGGCGCAAAGACGTAAAATGAGAAGTTTTTATGGTTACAAACGACGAGCGGTAGTTATTGTACCAACGGACGAAGAATTCAAGCTTCGCACTGTCAAGCGTACAGCTTGCGAAGGTGAAGTGGCTCCGGAAAGCGCGGTTCTAGAAATGAAAGGTTTGTTCTGTCAAATATGCCCCTTTCCGTCCACATAATATCATTTAGTAAACATTTTCCTAATTGCTTTGAAAACACAAGCCCTACGAAGCTATTCAACTCGCCTTTGTGAATTCGAAATTTACACATCCGTTAATTTCTCAGATTCAATATTTAAAACAAGATGTATATTTTATTTATTCGTTCCGCGTTATAAATCGTCTTAACGTGATGTGTTACACGCTTTTGACGTTCTTTCTCGCTCCACTGCGACGCACAATTGTGCTTTTTCACTCACATTACCTTAAGAGCCAGTGATACTCCTCCCTCCGCGCTCCCCGCGCCCGCATCACATCGAAATTTCGAAAGCTATTTTCTTAAGACGATGTGTTATTGGTCGGTCGGTAACAAAAACTGTAACAGAAGAAACTTTCACCGGTTTGCACCGCGATTGCAATAATATTTCGACAACTATACACCGTTATACAAAATAACAATAAACTTAATTTGTTAATTTTAGCGAATTTCGGTATTCCGGTGGTTGGCGAGTCCTTCGATGTTGTTGAGTGGCCTGAGCTGCAGGAGGAGGAGGCCAGAAAGTTGATAGAGAAGTACAACAAGGAGGGCAAAGACGCCGGCTTTGGACAACAACAGGCGAGCAAACGGCCGCGCTTCGAGAGCCGCGACAATCACAGGGAAAGCCGCGACAGCCGACAGAGCAGTCGAGACAGCCGAGACAGCAGGGATCACCGGGATCGAAGGAACAATTGTAAGGATAATAACGACATTCGAGTCAAAATCAATTTTTTTATCTAACCACGTTAAAATTTTATTCGATTGCAAGAGAGAGCGCTTCACTTTTACTAAATCAGTACTAAATCTTTACAATTACTTCAATGCACGATTTTCCCTTATAGTCGGACTATTATTACGGTACATTCTTTTTTAAAAACCGCCAAAAATACAGAATATTGCATATTTTTATCGGAAAGAATCACAGCGGTGTTTATATTTGCTGATCGTAACAGATAATAAAAATGATGGATTCCGCTCTTATATTGGAACTATAGTGTCAAAAAATTCTGTATAAATTTCTGTACATTTGTTCGTTATTTCGATCAAGTGCACATTCTCAGTCGGGATTCGGCCATTCCATGGTTTCTTGGCATTAAAGGCGATATTGGAATTTGTATATCGAATTGGATATTCCTATTGGATGGTGAGGTCAAAACAGCGATCGGCTGAGGTAGAAAATTTAAATATAATGAACTGTAGAATGGTCATTATTATGAAATTCGCGATTTTAACCATTCCCGATTCTCATTATTTACTATATTGAATCTCATCATTCGCATCAGTAAACGGAGGATGTAAAAACTGTGACGTTGTTTATTCATAATGGTAACGAATCAGCAATGCAAATAATATATGGCGCGTTTGCTTCGAAACTCGCGATAAGGTTTAAGGTCATGTGCTATATGTCGCCTGTTTGTGTCAGATCATCATAATAAGCGCGAGTGAGGTGGCTGAAACTCCTAAAGTTATGCTCGGTCACGGCTGATGTTACGAATTAAAAGTGGGAAGTACTAACTGTAGACGAACTCAGACGCAGTTAGTACTTCTCGTTGTTTGCCCAAAAGATCAATTATTGGCCAAGAGCAAAGCTTCACAGTTTCCGTTACCCACCGAGCAGTCGCTCATCATCTTGACTATGACTATCGTAGGACAGTTACCGAAGGAGAAAACGTAATTGAATCTAAAACGCACTTCTGCCCTGAATATACGTAATAACTGTTAATCCTCAAAATTCTTCGGTGTCAGTGTGATAATTTTTTGTTTAAATATAAAACAAAAAAAACAGATCCAGACAGAAGTCGCAATTCTACCTGGCGCGGAGGTAGCAACAGTGGCAGCGGCGGCGGTAGTACCTGGAGAGACAGACAACAGAGGCCCGCTGGTGGTCATGTGAGACACGGAGGAGGCGGAAGTGGCGGCTACGGCGGTCCGTCGGGCGGAGGGTGGCGCGGTCGTGGCGCAGTTGGCGGACCCCCATCTTCGTACAGACCTCCCGTTAACGACAGACGAGTAGCTGTGCACGACAGAAGAACGTCCGGTTCCGACCGAAATCGATCTGCACCTACGCGGCAAGGCGGCTGGGGTCCAATGAAGTAAGACAAACGTTTCTTTACTTTATAAACCAAACATTACTATGCATTACGCATTTGCAATATGGATTTACACAAAAGAGTACACAAAAAACATCAACGTTAAAATTTTACTAGTTTTTTTTCTTTCTTTTTTTTTCAAGTTCTTCCTTTCAAATTTCGAAAACCAGGTGTTTTTATTCTAATTCACGTTTACTTCGAGAAATCCAGCACAAATGTTCGATAAAGACGAATTAATATCCAGCTGTACTGCAGTCCGTGTTTGCATTCTCGACGAAACGTATGCGCCTTTTTTTTTATATTGTTATGGAATGGTCAGAGGCTTCTAGAGTTGGTGATGAAAATATAGAAAACGAAAATTCTCAATGATGTTTTAAGAGTTGACGGAAGAAAAGTGATCTATCGTAATTTATTTGAGATCGGAGATAGAAAAATATGTAATGGTTGGAATTTAAAAGCCAGTTGCTTTGTGTTGTCGGTCTTTTTGAACATCGGAATTTCAATGGAATTTTCAGTAGCTACCAGAGTTCACAACAGTCGAGCGGCTGGGGCGGAAGTCAGAGTGGAAATTGGCCGAGCAGTCAGTTGCAGCAGCAGGGAAGTTGGGGCGGACAACAGGCGTGGGGTGGGTCCCAGCATCAACAACAGCAGCAGCAGCAGCAACAGCAGCAGTGGGGCAACTGGAAGGGTTATGGCGCCTACGGGCAACAGTCGAGCTACAGCCAACAGGGTTATGGTAATGGAAACTGGGGCAGTTGGAATCAACAGTATTACAATCAGTATTGGGGCCAGCAGCAGCCAACCAGTCAGACATCCGCAGCTGGTAGCCAAGCTGTAAGCAAAAAATAATCCACCCCCCGTAAATGTTGCGAGAGTGGAAACAGAAAGTAAGGTATAAATGCCAAATAATCTTTTATTTCCTTTGACATTAAAAAAAATATATATATATATATTATTTTCTTTTGTCTAAAATATTTCAAGCTGACGTGGTTGTCGCTGTTGTTGTCCTTTAATTAAACGTCGATAATCTTATTACTTGCCACCATTCATCATCTTAATTATTTAATTAAACGATTATATTGTCTCGCTGCTGTACCCAGAATTCGTCGCCTCGAATTGCATCGATGTTTCCGACTAATTTTAGAATTTCCGTTGTCAGTTGTAAGAACAACTTCATCTACTCATGAATATACAGACTTCTAACTCCTACAAATACTTATCTCATAAAACGAAACCTTTGCGCTGCACCAAGTCGAAGAAGCGAACGAATAATGTTACGTTTAGTTCATTAGCGATTAATTAGTCATTAATTACACTGGGCTATCAAGTTGTCGCGCATAAATTGGTCTTATCTTACCTCACTTTCTGACTCTCTTTTTTCCGTTTCTCACCACATGCAACTCGGCAGGATTTCGCGTTGAAGGCATTCTGTTGTTTGAGACACGTTTTTTTTTTTTTTTTTTTCGGCTTTCTCAGAGATTCTTTATAATTCGTCAGATTTCAATACAGCTTTGAAGTACCTTCGGTACATTTCTTACGATTTTTCTTCTCACACGTTTGGGTATTATATATTTTATTGTATTATATTTTGGAAAAAATGAATACAAGACAAACACAAAGCGTCTTGCCCTTCTTTTTCGAGTATAAAACAGATAAAGAAAAGCAACAACTACATTTGTGCTATACAGGTCATGAAAAATTCACAGAATGTATCTTTCGAGTAGTAATAGAATCTGGCTGATTATAAGATATTCGTAAGAAGGTAGCTAAACTAACGAAAAATGCCACGCAAATAGAATACATAATCATGAAGAAAAAACGAGAGAAATGTTTTTTAAACCAAATTCTCGGCGATTGCAAATACAATTATTTGGTAATTCGGTTCGGACGTTGTCCAGTCATTTAGGGTTGCTAGAATCTCTTCCTTTTTTTTTTGCAGGTAAGCGCGACCGGTAGTACAACCACAGGAAATTCTACGGCCAGCACAGGCTCGACGTACAGCAGTTACTCGCCCACCTGGCAGGGCTACGCGCAATCGCAATCGTACAGCTTTCCGGCCGAAAGTTCTAACACAAATGCCCAGCAACAAAAGTAGGAAGTAACGAAAATATTTTTACTCGAAAGGTACACACGCATATACACAAGAAAACACAAACAAATCATTATATCACAGATTCGCCATCAACGTTTAAATAATCTTTTGACGCTACTGTTCAGTTGTTCGTTCATTTTTTAAGTGGAACTTTGTCGTTTTCTTTGTCGATTACGTACAATCGACGAGACCCCTCCCGTAATATGATACGGAATAGAGAGAAAAGAATAATGTCAACCGTGTGAAAATTCGGCATCTGTGAATTTTTATCTAGGATCACGTGTCTTTGACTACCCCACGTTGGATACACAAAGAAATCCAGTGGAAAGCAAAAGACAACTGTAAGTTAATCACATTTTATAAGCAACAAAAACTTGTTTAGCTATCGAATATTTACTAGTGGATATTTTATCCTACGGGCGTCGAAGAGAATTAAAAAAAAAGATTAAGCAAGAAATTGATTGATAAAGCATATTATATGATTGAGAGAGAAAAAGGGAAAGAGAGTTTTAAAACGTTATTGCCTTTGTGCTGGGGTCAACGTTATTCCTAAAATCTTAAAAAATATAAAAATTCATGACAAGTTGTGTGTAAATATGTACAGATTTTGCCAGTTTATGTGTGTGGAAAATAAACATCTCCGTTGATCTGCACCACGCTTATCGGAACGCGCCGAGATGATGTCGTCGTCGATGACTTTATCTCACGATTAAGTAGGCAAAGTTTATTTACGCCCTCGTTGTAGCGTATTTGCTAGATCGAAGACGCAGAATTCATCCGAAAAAGCTCAATGATATCGATATTAGTGTAGATTTTCAATTCGGCGGTGCGTTAAGCGATGGTAATGATTGGAGGCGTTAATAATTCTCGTGGGCGAGACAATCACGCCCCATTCACGTTTACCTATCGATCAATTGCGTTCCAGTGGCTAATTTTTTTAGTTTTTAAATGATTCCATTAATCTTCAACGAATATTTATCAAACTTGTTATAAATGATTTCCTTTTATAAACAATTGACCTTCCTAATAAAAAACAAAGTTACATTATCGGCATATGCATAATTGCGTTAGTATGTAATTCGCAAAATCTCCAAAACTCGAATTGCTAATAGACATTTTTGTTTATGTTTACCACCTTTGTAGATTACCGAATAATGGAATTTGCATGAGGAAGTGGAAAATTGACAAACAATGCACGCCTAGCCACTAAAACCCGATTTTTCTATAAATAGACGTAATTTTAGGAGACATTTCCTCGACTATCACTGGGCAAACGCTTTTAATCGCTGCAACCACAATCCGCGGCTAAACTCTAACATTTTTATTTAATCCGCACCGACGAAGTTCTTTTTGCTTTTCTCTTTACACTCTCGACGATTGTTTCTTTCAGGGCTTGCATAACGATTCCATCACCCCGCATACTTGAATGGTCTTTATTGCCACATTCCTCTCTGTGTAAAGTTCCAAACGAGCAGACATGTATGTACAAACAATAATTTAAAAAAAGAGCAAGTTTAAAGTTGTATTAAAAAATAAAAATTGGTATATATTGTGCACGTCGTGATACCGTGAATAGAAATAAATGCAATAAATACCTTAAGAGCAGGAGGTAACTTCCTTCTCCTCTTTTTTTTTTCTTACTTTAAAATCCGATCGTCGCGTTATTTCTGCAGCACTTAGAACGTATGACACACGTTACCCGTCACGCTCTTTATTTGTGTCGTCGACTAAGTTTATGTAGTTGGATAATTACGTTTAGTAACGAATTTAAGTTAAGAAAGGGAAAGATGCGGTATGAATCCGTATCGATGCGACTCTAGTTCTTAATTCGATGACTTTAAATGGGAAAAATGCCAGCTCTGGGTTTCATTTGATTAACATACCGTTGATAATACTTTTGAAATAATTGATAACACCTAGGAAAATTATAATTCGTTGTACCAATAATTGAGTTACAAGTGTTTTCAACCGCCCAATTTTCGGTAAATATCAATTAAGTCTCCTATGGGAAATTTAAAAAAGTTGATTCGCGTTTGTATTGATCAATTACAAAAGATAATAAGTGAACCCATAGCCGAAATTGTATAATATAAGTATGTGTGCGAAAAATCATGATAGATCATCGAGTAGAGACGAAAGCATTTCGAGGACGTAGCGCATGGGTTATTTTTTTCTTATCTACGATTTCACCTACTCGTTATTAGTAATCGTTGTACTATATATCTTTCATCTGCGACAAGTTGTACAGCGTCTGACGAAGGATTTCGATTTTATTTCTCCTTCGTTCGACGCCCGCGATCACCGCAAAGCTATAAGATATAAGTCGATTTTTAGCACGGACGTGCAAAGCCAGGTGTGTAATTGATAAGCACGTTAAGCGGCGATAAATACGACATATTTTTTAAGATATAGATAATGCGTTTAGATCAAGAGTCCAACGTTTTCGGGAGTTAATTGATTACAGAAAGTCGGAGACCATATTTCGTATGGTTGAATCTACGTACATCCTCAAGAAACGATTGCATTGAATATATATTCTATAAATTCATTTGTTAATTAAAAAAAGGAAGAATAATGTACAAACCTATTGATAAAATAAAAATGTCTTGTATGATATGTTTTTTTTTTCAATTTTTCTTTAACAAAACGCTACCCGACAATTTTCTTGTAAATAGATTTTTAAAAAAGTATAAAGATATCGAGTTAAGAATATGTTACATATATTTTTAAAAAATTTAATTTGCATCGCACCCTTACATTATCGGCAATGATTATCTCATTATTGGATCCTGAAAGAAGTAATTATCTCGCGGAGAATAATAAGATCATGGCACGCTGATTGTAGTCTGTAACGTATATTTATGTTCCTCAGAAATTAATACATTATAATTTGCATATAATTGATCATTAAAATTACGATTTCCTTCGTTTAATGAGAAATTAAAGGAAAATAAAAAAAAAAAATTGGGACATACGGAAAATCTAAATAGCATGTTGACATGGCGGGAAAGGCTAACGTGTGAAAGCTCGGATTTTTCTGTACGTGTGCTCAATTATACAACAATGGGATTTGTATGAAACGCCAATACGCTATTGGAGTATCACTGAAGGCGCTACATTGGAGACGCTGTGCAAATTAGCAGGATGTAAAAGCTGAGTGCAGATCCAAAAGCAAAGCGAGCAGCTTGCGATGGCCGTAACATGGTCGGCCAAAAATATCGCTTCAAAGACAATTTTTATTTAACTGAGGTTGTTTTTTCCGGGTTTCCATACAGTCGGCTTCCCTAACCATTCGATAACCAGCTAATGGGAGTCTGCAAATTGTATCCTGAAGCTTTTAGTACCGGATGTGCGGAGAAGCGATCGCAGCCCTCGTTATAAATGCTTCAATAGCGTATAAGGCGCTTAAATAAAAATCATGATTCAGTGCCGTCAGTTTGTTACCTTTGCGATCGTAACTTTAATACTATTCAGAGAGAATTATAATGGCAAAGTTTTTACGTGTAATAAATTAAATATTTCAGGTATACAACTAAGCAGTGAATGACTACCACTTGAACGCGATACTTAGAGCATATCTACGCTTATTAATTAAAAACGCCGATCAACGGTACCAAGGTATGTAAGATTATATTAACTTAGGGATGCCGTGTTTTTTTTTTTTTCGCGAATCTCTAATTATATGTAATAGCCACAGAGAAAAACTCTACGAAATCGCAGTGTTTAATTAAAAATTAAGAGTTCTAAAAAAGAACAGAGAACCAATATTCGGAGCGCAAAACAGCTTATAAACGTAGCATTTTTCGTAAAATTCATTACAAACAAAACACTTGTTTCGCTCCGGCGAATAGTGCTGATAATTAGCAATAAAAAAACAGTGCTCGCGCCTTTACGTACAGCATCAATTAATAAATATGCATGTCTGGGTTTTCTATGCCTTATGTACACTTGAACAATCATTTCGTTAATTAGCGCACACCTTAAATGGCCGTTACTTGTAAAAGAATAATAATAAATATCTCAATAAAGGTTTCGCTTATACAAGTTTTCGTAGTATGCTAAAAATTTTTACAATTACGATCCAATAACACCGGGGGTTATTAAAAATATAATATTCCCTTTGTGCAACAAAGCTCTACTCGCGCGACCGACTTGCGCGTAACTTCTTCTTCTTCTTTTTTTGTTTTTGTTTTTTTTTTCTGTTTTTACTTTTTTCGTTTCACCACTTTATAATTTGTACAATCAATTTTCTCGACTCAACAAGTTTGGTCTGATTAAAATTAAAAAATCATTTACAAATAACTCTGTACACGTATTTGTTGTTGTTTTCTTTTTGTTACCGTTTAACTTGTTCCTCTTAGCGAAATCTAATAGAATTTCGATTACTTCTTGCGTCTCTCTTCATCGAGCATGTACGTTTGATTTTATTTTTAGCCGCTTGTGAAATTCTTTGTATCCACAACAATTACATAACTAATCGTACGAGAGAGACGAAATATTGTCTCGAGACGAGTGTTTCTCGCGATCGATTATTCATTCGTTAAAAACAAACTAAAATCGATTTGTATAATCCTAATTAGTAATTATTTTCAATAATTATTAAAAGGTAACATCTAAATAAATAAAGAGAGAGAGAAAAAAAAACAAGAACTCGCATTTCGTCACGAGAGAATATTCCGTCTATAAACATCTGGTAAAAGCTATAAGCTGAATGGACGGGATGTTTGGAAAAACCTAATTATGATATTATCTTTTGTTTTACGTACACAACTAACGTACTTAAAAATTAATATAATTTATCATACAACGTAATGATACTGACCACCGAATAATTTTTTAAAAAACGAATTCCGCTATTTTCCTTCGATTAAACGTGCGTGTGCACTTTTTAGTGCACTTGCGATGTTTTCGTGGAGGACCTTTTAAGCGGAATATCAACAACTGGTGCTAGACTCTACTCAGGCCGTGATAAACGATAGAAACACACTGCCCTGTGGTGTTTTTTTTTTTTCAATAGAGTTACGATGTAACTCGGATTAAATATTATTATTACAACAGCTCGAACTGTATTATTTACATCTACTCAAGTCGAGCCTACTAAAATTGTTCAATTAAGAAGAGCACAGGGATTCGTTCTCGTCCTCTCCTCAGTTATCTTGGTCAGAAAGAAATATCTCTAGTTTATCTTGGACTTCAACGATCTATTTCGCACGTAAGTCACGTTAAGGGCGTTACCTACATACTGCAATGTCACCGACGTCGCGTGACCCACTGTCACGGATTCAGAGCGCCGATTCTCTTGCGATTTCGACGATTGCGCTCCAGGAGGAACGAAAGATCCAGCGGATCCTTCTTGTTTGGCATTCTCTGAAGTAGGTTTATCAGAATATTATTCAGCCTTTTGCGCTGCTCATCCTTCTGTCGAAACAAAAAACGTATGTTATACAAGTTGTTAAACCGTGATCAATTTTTCAGACAATAAAACAAAGTATATTTAAGGTAAGTTTTAAAGCCGAGTGTTCTTTTAGTTAAATTTTAATTTAATTTAATTGTGTTCACGAACCTGAGCACAGGAGACACTGAACGATGGGCCGATAGGGTTGTCGCAAGATCGGCGTCGCGTTCTGCTGTTGAACGTCTTAGGTTGGTCTTTGCCGTTGGTTTTTGTCGTTTCCGCTGCTTCCGGGTGAGAATTGCTTTCCGTTTCGTGATTTGTTGCTTTTTTCTTTTCCTTGGGCACTTTGTTGATACCACCTTCGATACCCTCGAGACTGTGAGGCTGTAATTGAAAAATTGATCATACATAACATACATACTTTTTCTGACGAGTGTGCGTTTGCGGCATTTTACGCAAAGGAAGCGTACATAGAGCAGCGAATGAAATAAAAGATTGATTGTAAGACTTTTAGATAAGTTTTCATAGCGTTTTTTGGAAGAAAAGCTTACCAAGTACGTTCTGTAGTGTTTGATACGTTCGGGAAATACTTCAAAGGCGTAAGGCTTGACACAGACTTGATGACGAGCCCTCGCTACCTTAGTAAAAAGTCTCGCGGCTCTATCGACCCTGTATTCGCAAACGTAGGTGTGTTGAGGCATAGAACCAACAGGTCGACCTAGGCAAACAAAACAGGAAAGATAAACGGAATTCCAGACAAAAAAATCACATACTATTTATTATTTTTTAATAAAATGTATCGACCTTTAAATCACAATATTGCGCGAGTATCATGAGTTTCTTACCTTTACAGTAGGTGTTTGGATCGAGAACCCAGCACCGTTCAGCGACAAGATCGCAGGGAACTGCTTCGTAGAGTGGCGCACATACAACTTCGTTCTCGTAGAATTTTCGCGTTGGTTCGTGATATGTTTCATGCGGCCGGAGGTAATGATGACCGAATACGAAGCGTTCTCCCCTGGAAGCGACAAAATGATAAAATAACAATGTTTAAAAAAAGCTGCGAGCTCGGGTCTTGCTCACTGCTTCCTTATTTCACACGTTGATCGGAGAAAATGTAGATGAAGTTTGACTTGCTCTTTGAGAAAGATGGAAGATGAAGAAACAATTTGCAAAGTAGTCGTGAGCAATGCGAAGGTCTACAAAATTAAAGTGCTTCTATCGATCTTCGCCAAATTTCGTACTAAATTTTTTTCTAAACAATTATTCTTAATGTTTTAGGCGTCGTCGAGTGAGGAAGCGAAAATGACAAATTGATAAATAAATGAAGGAGGAAAACTTACTCTGCATTCTTCCAGAGTCTTTCGATTCTGAAGATGTCCATTTCCTCGTAATCCGGCTTTTGTATAGTTTTGTAAGTATGCTTTTCCGGTGTGTCGCGTAAAACGTACACGGTGTCTCCTTGCCTGAGCTGCAGATCGCCCCGCAACAATGTAACGTATTGTTTCTTGCCCTCCTCCTCTTCCTCACCTTCCAGAGGTATCTCCAGGTCGACTTCTCGCGGTTGACACCTCTCGCAGAGGTAAGAATCTGCGCTCGTGTCGGCTTTTACGCAGTCGCAGTGCTGCCACACGAGACAACGCTCGCACTGTATCATAAGACCTTCATCCCTGCAAATTCACCTTCGATTAGCGAATTGTTACACGGAGAATTGTAACCACACAATGGCGTGAAAAGAATATTTTTGGTCCTCCATTTTCCTTATAATCGGTTGGAATTTTTCGTTGCCGATTCCAAACGAATTTATGTGGAAAAATTTGGTTAATTGGTAAACTTTTCTTCAAGTTCTAGGATGGTTACGACTCTGCGTAAAAAACTTCAGGAGGTTGTAACATATATTGAGCTGTAAAATTTTGTAAAAACTATAATGAATATTAATCGTGTTTTTTTTTAACCTGTGGAGTCCACAGATGCAACGGATAACGTCTTCTTCACCGGCCGTTAAGCCCTGAGGAGGAAGGAAGCCTTGAGCTGGTGGTGAGCCCGTAGCCTCCGTTATAGCCTCGATAAAGTCGGCTTTACTGCCGAGATATAGCTTCCGCAGTCGAGCAGCGGCAATTCCAACTTCGGACGTTCTTCCAAAGAACTTAACGTTATTGTCAAAGAGTTTGATCATGTCGTGATCAAACTGCTGGGCCGATTTATAGTGCCCCGTGCCCACGCCCTGATCTATCATCGTTAAATCTATCGGATCTAAAACTTTCTCGTAATACTCTGGGAGCTTTCGCTTCGATGGCAGAGAGACGAATGGCGCGCATAGTAATTTGTGATTTTCGTCGTTGGCCGTCGCCACTATATTGTACAAATCCTTCAAAACCTGCAAATATTTTCAACGGTTATTAAAATAATTTTTCAGTTTACATTGTATCGAAGCGAATATTCGATTTAATGAGATTGTGAAACGAATTTAAAGCGCGAAAAAATATTGGAAAATCGAATGAGTTATTTTTATTTGACGATTAATCGAAATTGAATTGGCGTGTTAGATTTTTATCTTGTATCTTGGATGTCGTATTTTTTTTTTGTTCACTTACTTTTGCCAATTTTGCAGTCTTATTAACTTCCGGATCGTCTTGCGCCTGCGCAAGTCTACGGGTTCGCACTGTTCGGCACGTGACATTATTTAGCGCCGTTAGTTGCGAATAAAATGCGTCGGATTGAGTCTTGGAATCTCCTGTTGTTTTCTCTTTGATCGTTTGCACAGTCTTGTCTTTTCCCTTTCCTGTGTGCGCGAGCACGTGACTGCTCACCAGGGATTTGAGGCGTCGTACTTTTTCCAAATTTCTCAGGAGGAAGCAGTGATGCTGCTGAGCGAAGCAACGCTGCTGATGAGACATTGGCTTTATTGACGGCGTTTGAATCATTGTAGAGTCGCCGATTTTGCGCGTTTTGCACAGTCCTTTCGTATTCGCCGACTGTACAACGTTCGATTTTCGCACGTTTTTACGAGGACGACCTACGGATCGACGCTCAGTCGTTTCTACTTGCGAGGGAGTGATCGCCAGCGATCTTGCTACCCTCTGGCTCTTGCCGCCTGAAAAAGTGGCGGAAAAATCGTTCAGTACAGGACTTTTACACGAGAAACACTATTTTCGATAATTCAACGAACTAAAAACCAATTTTCATGAGGATATCAATGAAAAATGTACGAATTTGGTTTTGAAAAAATATAATAAAGACGTACCAATAACGCCTCTGCAACCCTCGCTACCACATCTGCATTGTTGACCTTCCGACGGATTGAAGAGAGCAAAGTTGTAATCGTACGTCAATTCCTCGCCCGGTTTTATGTCCCTCGAGGCGAATAAAGCCATTCTTGGCAAGCCATGAACGCTCCACTTCTGCATCTCGCAGTTTGGTTCGCAGGAGTGATTAACGAATCTTCCATCGCCTCCCATGCGATGTCCGTCGATCACCAAACCTCCGTCGAGATGAAGGCAGTAGTGGTGCGTGTCGTTGGCGTACCTAAAATCGCAGAATATTACGATTAACAAAAGTAATTTAGGCACGTTCTCGAGGCTCTGTGATCTTTGAAATACCTCGTAGCCATTCTCGACTTGAATTCACGTTCCGAGACAACTTCGCCAACGTATTCGAGTATGAAGTCTCCAATTTTGATGGAATCCTTGGTCCTGACGCCCCATCCTTTGCACTCCGTCATGAATCGCTGTAATCCCGGAGCCCACTCGTGTCTCTGTATCTTCTGATTCTCGCACTTCTCGCCGCACGGGCAAAATTGCGGCGAACATTCGCTGAAGACCATACGATTGATGCAATCGTCGCCACACCCGCTTTCGGGTTTGCATTCACAAGCTTGCGCCTCGTATAGCATCGTTGGTTTTACGTCGAAGTAAATATTGGTTCGAATTTTTCTGGAATCGGGCATTAACAGATTATACAAACGATTTGAATTGAGTAGATGAGTAGAGTTTTGCTACCGAATTCGATTGGTAAATTCAAGATTTCTAAGTTTCTACTGAGCACGATTAAAGTGCTGCTTATAAACTGGCGCATTAATATATTATGTGCGCCAGCAATGCGACATGCACTCGTTGTTTCAGTTGAAAATGTACGAGAAATGCGAGAAAAAAAAAAATTATATTCAAGCTCGTCCATATGAGTTAGCTTCTTGTCACAGTGATGAACACATCACGTGATTATTAGAAATCCCATTTTTACTAACAAAAACCGGTTATAAAATTCTCTTTTTTTTTTCACTGAAAGGAACATGATTATTTTGGTGTGTTGAGCGTTCAAAACATACCTATAATTCCACGAGGGAACCAAATCCCGTCCAGGTAATCGCGAGTGCGTGTGCAGCCACCAAAGATCATAAGGCAACTGAAAGTGTATCTTGCGCTGCCTCAGGAACTTGCCGCAGTGATAAGGCGGTGGCAAAAGGCCGTGCGGATGTTCCGAGGGATCGTAAGCCATTTTGTTCTTTCCGGATGAGCTGTCGGAGCTTGGGACTTTTCTGGGCTCGTCTTCTTTGTAATAATCCGAGAAGAGACCGGCTTGCAAGTACCTCTTCTTCCACCTTGGCTGCTTTCTCTTTCCTTGGGAGCCCAATTGCTTGCCGACCTCAGGTTCGTCGCTCGCTACGTCGCTGCTCGGCAAGGCGTCGCTCTCTGTGTCGTATCCCGCATTTCTCAGACGCTTGATATTTCTTAGCGTGAGATTACACGGGCTCGTCGATCCTCGTCGCCTCTTATGATTATTATTCAGACACCCGGAAAGTTCGAGCTTCACACTGGAGTCGGAACTCGCTCTATCGAGTTTTTTGACGTTCTCAACGCTCAACTCGCCAACTCGCTGACTCTGATTGTAACGCTCGAGGGATTCCTCGAGAGTCGCGTTTTCGTCGTACATTCTCGAATCCTGAATCTTCTCAAACTTCACGGGACACAATTTATCGCAAGGACTGCTGCCGTCGCACTCGACGAGGTCCTTTCGTACTCTCAATTTTCCGGAGCAAGCGTGCGACACATTGTCGCAGTTATTTTCCCGGGATTCCACGTGTTCGATTAGTCCGCACTCCTCGAATTCTTTGTATTCCATTGGATTGTCTTTCTCGTCATCGCTGTCCTTTAAATTCGATTCTTTGACTATCGGAAGTACCTCTTGAATTTCACTGTCGAGCAGCATCGATTTGTCCTCGATGGAGATTTCTACTTCGTCGGGAATCGGGTTTTCAAGGGCGTCGGCGCGCCGAATTAATTTCAATTTTTCAGAATCATCGGCTATCGCGAGCAGCGACTTTTTCTTCTTCTTCTTTTTCAGCGTTGGGAAACCCGTACGATTAATCGGCTTTCTTCGACGTATTTTCTTCTTCGTTAGGATTGTCGCTGCCAGCGGATTCACAGGATTCGGCATGTGCAAAATGACGTCGCTCTTTTTCTCTTTCTTCTCTTTCTTCTCCGGGGGTAAAACTTTGGTAACAGGTGGTTTTGTCTCACAGATATCAGGAGTAATCTTTTCGCTGCTCGCTTCGACCTTGGTGCTCTTGATTTCCTCGATTTTTTCTACGCTCTCGGGGCTCTTATCAAGTTTGACCGCTTTATCCGGAAGCTTGTCTGATTTTACAGGTTTTTCGGTGTTCTTTGGACTCTTCTCTGGCAGACTTTCCGTTTTATCTGATTTCTCGGTGATCCCATGATTATCAGGAGCTAATTTTGTGACAGTGACTCGGAGGTCTTTAACGATCTTCTTCTTTCGTCTCGGCTGAATTTCCAATCGATTCGCGGGTTTCTCGTCGACGGTTTCGCAATTTTCGGTGATTGGCGGCTCGATAGCCGCAATTTCCGCGTCCCTGTGCCTCTTTTTAGGCGTCACGGGAATGATTTCCTTCTGATTCGAACTACTCTGACTCTCGCTGTACCTTGTGATCGTAGCCTCTATAGCCTCTTCTATGTGATTCTCCGTGGAGTTGGATTCGTTGGCGTTTACCTCACCGCCGCTGCCGTTGGAGCTTTGCGAGCTGTGAGGGCTCGACACGTGATAGTGTCTCTTTTTCAGTGGCAGCCTTTGCTCGTTAGAGTTAGAATTGCTACTGGAATTGAGATTACTCTTCGTATCTCCGTGGGAAGGCAATTTTTCCTTCTTCAGTCTGCGTTTCAATTTCTGATCCTCGCTCGCATTGACATCGCTGCCTTTTCTCTTCTTTATCATCTTCTTGACCCGAAAAATTTGTGGCAATTCCGGATGCACGACATTTGCATTATTTTTACCCAAACTGCAGGATCTCGAAAATTCGTCGATAAGTTTCTCCAATTCTTCGCTGACGCTGGGATTGATTTTTATCGGCTCTTTCGGCGGTACGACGACGCGTCGTCGGTGCTTATGATGATGTTTGTGACGGTGATTGTGAGACGGTTGAATGGTTTTTTCGCATTTGTAACTTTCGACCTCTATAGCCTCTGATTTTAGTGGACTTCCCACGGGAAGTGAAATAACAGTCTGTACAGCCACTCCGTTCGTCTCTAATTCGCTGAGGCTCTTTTTGCTGCTCTTGTTTTCCTTTAAAACGCGTCTTGGCGCTGGCGGTGGGCATTTTTTCGCCGGTATCGCTTTTTTACTCGACGTCGACTCTATCCTATTCTCCTTGGAGCTTTTTCTGCTTCCACTACTACTCCTCTCCTCCTGAACCTGCACCTGTTCTCGCCGTTGTGTCTTTTGCACTGTCGGCGACGCTGTTTTGTTCGAATTTCCGAGTTGATCCTTTTTCGATTTTTTGCCGATTTGTTCTTCGCTCTGTTTGACCTCCTTGGGGCAAGACTTTTTGGGGCAGAGTTTGCTCGAACTTTTCTCAACCGTCTCGCAACTCTTGCGAGTTTCCTGGCAAGGTTTCTCCTCTGCTTCGACCGTGACTTCGGCGTTTGCGTTTTGGCAAGATTTCTTCTTCAATTTTTTGCTCTTCGGAGCAACCACCACGTTTTTGCTGCTCTGCACCGTCGTCGTCTTCGATTCTTGACTGTTTTTCGAAGATTTACTATCGGTGTTGTCGCTTCTTTTGGTTTTCGCGGTGGGCGTGTCGTTTCTCTCGATTTTATCGATTTTCTCGATCTTCTCGACGACTTCGGGCCTTAGCCGCGGCCTTCCTGGTCCCCTCGGCTGCGTCGATACCATCTTAGCGGGTCTCCCGGGTTTTCGCTTTGGTGGATAGAGCACGCGGTCGACATTGACCGCAGGTTTTGGCGGTGCGGTTTGTACAGGCGATTGCGAAGGAACCGGCGGACTTGGCGGGCTTATGGCAAGATGCAGAGGGCTGTTATCCACGGATTGAATGCCTGAATCGGGCGATACGTTTGATAAGCAAGCGTACTCCGGATCCGTAGCTTTTTTAACCAATTTGCTGCGTCGCTTACGGGGTTCCGAGAGCAGTGCTGTTTTCTCGACGAATTGTTGGAGCAAAGTCGAACTGTAAACGGGAACGGGATTCTGGTCGGCAGTCTCGCTCGTGTCCGAGTCGGCGCCTAGAGACATCCGCTCGATTGCCTTTGAGACGAGTCTGCCGCTTTCGGAGTCCTCAAAACCGTCGAACGGGGCATCCTCGTGCTCCTGATCCGGCAATATCGCCGCTAGATCCTCCTGATTGATCTCCTGTAACGGTTGCTGCAGAGAAGGCGCCGCTGGTGTTGGCGCGGGTGTCGGAGCCGTCGGCGTCGGAGTCTGCGACACCTGCTCTTGAGAATGAGGAGCACTCGGCCCAGCCGAAGAGTCGGAATCATCGGTCGTGTAATCACCGCTCTGTAAACAATGTTCAGTCATATTTATGATCTACAATACGGGAGACATTTTTTATGCAATCTGTGGGATTGTTAAGTGGAACATTTACTTTCGCGCTGGTATTCGGTACTTTTGCCTTTCGAGTTCCAACTTTTCTCGCTTTTTCACACTTCGGCTTCTCGATTTCCTCTTTCTTCTGCGCTTTCATACTGATTTTTAGCTTCAGCGCTCCCTGTGAACGATCACGAGGGTGTGTGAAAATATAATTCTATTGAAATTCGTTCGGAAAGCTTCGTCTGGACATTCCCAACGGGTGCAATGGGATTGGAACACTTTGTACCTGCTCAAAGTTGGTCTCTCTTATGGAGAACGTTTGTTCGCTGTTCTCCGAAGAACAATCTGTGTTCGATCCGTCCTCTGCACATTCCTCTTCACCGCTACTCTCATTCTCAGATTCGGAATCGGAATACGAACAGCTACCCTCCGTTCCTCCCGAGCTGTCCTCATCGGATTCGGAATCATCCTCCGAATCAACTGAATCCGTGTCTATACAAAGTCATCATTAATTCTAGTGTTTGAACGGTGTTATTGTTATCGTTATTTTATTCACTCGAATTACCATTTCGGCCAGTAGCCGGATCCCAGCTACCTCCTCCCTTTATCGCATCCATATCAACGGTCGAAGGCAATTCTCTCTCAGGCTCCTCATCATTTTCGTCCCAATTCCAATTTTGGAGCTCCAGTTCCGACGGATGATGGATAACAGCGTTCCATCCCGAATCACCGGACATTTTTCTGATTGTCAGACATCCACGTGTTTCCAGTTTATAAACATTCCTTAGGATCTAGGCTATCCATAGGATTCATCTGGGATCAACTTCGTTGACCGTTATTGTTTTTTTCTTGATTCTGCAAAAGAAAAACTGTTACACAAATCCGTTTGTAATTAACCTTGGCATATTCTTACATTTACTTCAATTCCGTATATACACTATTCTGTAATCTCGACAATAAATTCTTTTCGCAAATCTATATCGGTTCAACTGGAAGTCCAAGAGGCAACTAAGATTTTTCAGAATTAAATCTGTTTATTAAAGTATAATGCAGAAATTGATGTTCATTCATTGCACAATATAATTAAGAGTAAACTTCAATGTTTTAAATAATACTAAGTATTTAAATAAGAATGTATACAAAACTTCAACGTATTCGTAACAAACTTCAGAATTGTTCAAACTTCTATTTTCAACCACCTGTGATAATGTGTATTCTCTATTACAATCAAACCAACAGCCTCAAATAGTAGGAATAACAGTATTCGAATAAAAATACATTTTCATTTATCCTTCAGTTTGAACGACTCAATAATTCTTAACAAAAAGTAGTGCTACAATTTTCATAAATTAATTAATAACGCAAGCATCCACTTAAGTACAAAACACGCAATAACACAGGTGGTTGAAAGTAAAACCCAAAATACATGCAATGCCTATTAAAATAAAATCTGATCGCACAGTCGCGGAGGAAAATTTTGCTCCGAATCCAGAACAAATAAAAATGTGTCCGCCCGCAGGCAAAATAATCCAAAGTACTCCGTTACACACTTATAAGTTGTTATAAGCTCAGGCAACGAAGACACAAACCATAGCGGACCATTCATAGCGACGGAAGCTTGCCGCATAACCAAAAATGTGCTTTCCATAAAAACTTGCAAAAAAAAAACAGCGTATGAGAGTCGACGGTAGATTCGCTCCAAAAAACAACTACAAACGATCTGCGCTGCGATATACAAAACAGCTTGACCAGTACAACAAAAGCGTTTAAAAAGGATATCCGAATATGCCAAAAGCACCTATGCCGATGGACACGTAACTCTGATCGAAGCTGGCTGTGCGACTCGTAAGAACATTAATACCTTTTATCGAACGAGCGATTGACACATTATAATCAGACACGATCGATCGACCGGAGACTCGACCAAACATCGACACTATACGCACAGCGAAGCCAGATTAGTAAGCGAATACTGCCGAAGCACAGGTAGGAAGAACCTGAGTATTCGGAGCTCATAAAAATTCGAGTGTATAACTAACAAGACTGACAGCGAAGTGGAGAAAAAGGGGAGAAATTGGCTTGGCGAGAGACGGTAAATATCTCTAATCGAAGCGTCTACCTCACATAGTTTTCGGTGAAACTGGCGTTTAGAGTGACAACAACTGATAAGAATCCTGCATTAACGGTGGCTGGACAGCTGTTTGTTGGGTAAGCCAGATACCAGGTGCATCCAACGAATTGGCGCGAAAAATTAATCGCCCTGATAAGCGCACGGAAGGACGCGCCGGCTTCGCGAGATAACGACTCGTCGTCTCGCGCGTCTCCCGTTCTTACACCCACAATCGTGCTAATGTCTCGTGCACGCAACAGATAAACTCGATTAGAAAGTTTGATGTTTACTTATCCGTGCGTGTGTGGTGCACAAAATGGCGTTGAACGAATTGAGACACTTACAAAAGGGGAGAAAAACACTGGATAAAACGGCGATAACGAGCCCGAAAATCCTCAATCCGAGGCTCGCCTATGACGTACTATCGAAAGGCTTCGATTAGCTCACACTTAAGCCCGGATTATCGGTTAACGTTCGAAATTCACATGATTTTTTTTCACTGGCACGTCGAACGCGGACCGCGTCTCACGTTTCTCGGTCATTGCTTTACTGACTCCGCACGTCGGTGACTAATTGAACGTCCCCTCGATGCCCCATCGATAATGAAGGAAAGGTACGAACGCGATTTTTCTACGACATTACAAACAAGTTCGAAGCATTGATTCACGGTAGGGGAGGGGTGAGCTCGTGTTGTTTCTCTTTGCTTATTTTTTCTCCGCAATTGGCGTGTTGTTTCGTTGAAGAAATTTCTCGCACGTTATCAAACTCCCGATACGCACATGCGTACACGCGCGCGGCGCTTGTATTTACGCCGCGATCGTGTTAACCCTTTCGCGGTGCATCGCAGGACACGCGCTCCGTGCATAGGTCGATTGTCCCGAGGGAATTCGACGAGAAAAAAATCGTTTTTTTGTTTTAGGGAATTACAGGATATGAGCTTTACGTTCGGGCTGAAGTTCGGTGGTTTCGACTAAAAGGAAATATGTGCGGTGTCTCCGAAATACGTTTTGTTTTTCTCTTGAAAACCGTCGGTTGCGATCTAATTGCACGCAATTTTGATTTATCCAGAAAAAAAAAATTACACGGAGATGCATCTGTAATTTGTACGTCACAAGAACAATCCCCTTTTTATTCACGTGCCGTGATTGCGTTTAGTTAATGGAAAAACCAAACCCATTAAGCAATCGATTAAAAGATACCAGCCGTTTATCGTAAAAATCCTTTATCGGCGATTTCCCGTGAAAACATTCACAAAATCAATATCAATCTCAAAATCAATTGATCAATCTACCAAATACAATTTCAACCCTTGTTCAATAATCCATTATTTCAATAAATAACCATTGTATTCCCGGTGACAAGGGATGCATTAATGGTTATAGATTAAGCGTAAAGGAATTTCGCGTACGTTTGTTGGTAAAAGTTCGAATGAATCGACCAAATCGAATAAATATCCCTAAACAAGCAGCGCTATGGAATAAATCGATATTGAAAAACACGAGAGACTCGCGGGTGACGCATTAGAATGCGCGTAGATTGAGCGGCGGCCGGGCCGGAAGGTGGCGCTGCGGTCTCGGGTGAATATCGCGGACGCGTTTGTCGGGTCTAGTTAAAATTCTCGGGCCCCTCGGCGGACAGTAGGAGTTGAAATAGCGAGTCGGCAATATGGCCGGCCAGATGTGCAGCAGTAGGGTGGTGTCGCGGTGGTGTTAGTGCTGTATTTATGTCGAATTATCGGAAGTCCTGTCCGAACCTCGCGTGTTTTCATGGGCTCAGTGAGATACTGTGCAGGAGCAGAAATTCGGTGTGCATGAGGGCATAGCACTCACCCCCCAGCCCAGCAAACATGAAGTAAGTACACATATATAAAAGCACATCCTCCCTCGCCAGTGCACGGCTTCTTCGTTCTCCTCTCTCGCTTCGCGTTTTTTCTCTCTCTCTCTCTCTCTCGGTATTTTCACTCACGTCGACCATTGTTTATAGCGATCGTGATCGCGACAGTTGTGCAGTGATGCGTGCATTTTCCGGTGATCGCGACTTAAAATAGTCGAGAAGTAATCGCGCCTGGGCGACGGAAAGTAATCACGGTCGGCAGGGGGAGCGGGAGGGGGGGCGGGAAGGCGTTTTTCTCGGGGAACTCGCTGGAAGAGTATCGCAACGAGGCATGGCAGGGTAACGATTTTTGACAGCAATATCCCTGTACGCCGCACGTACCCCCGAACAAAACATCGCCAGATGCTTCGACCGACTCTCCTCGACGCTGCCTTTTTCTCAATCCTACGCGATTTCTCTCTCTCTCTCTTTGTGCATCTCGACAAGCGCTCGTTTATTATTGCACAGGGCTCTCGCCTCGCGCCTCTGGTGTCATTCACACTCGATATACTGCATATTTATCCACTATTTAACGTACACGCTTGCCTATTCAATTCAACGTTACTCCTTAAGCACTAAAACCGAACTAGCGGACTTTATTTTAACGGCCTGCGCTGTTTTTTTTCGCCGGGGAGACCGAAGTCGATTTTTCTTCCTCGTCGAGTCTGCTTCGCTTTTTGGCCCTGCATTTTTCGAGATTAGTTGATCCGGTAAATCGAGAAAAGTGATTTTGGAAAAGAAAGTGCATTTGCGCGTGGGTTTCGTGGTTCGCAAAGTTCGAAACTCTGCGTACGAAGAACGACTCTACGAATCTAGAGGGAATTTCGTGTGTGGGTAGAGTAATTACGGTTCGTGCGTTGACAAAACGAAAGCCATTGTTAAAGCGTTCGGTAGAGTTTTAGCGGGGTTTGTAATAGCGAAGAAAAAATGTGGCTGCGATGTGCGGGAAACGCTGCACGCGTTTTTCAATGCCGAATTAATAAGCCACACGAGAAAACAATAATAGCGTTAGGATCGAGGGACGACCTTCCCGTCGACTCGTCCGGCTACTCTACGAGCGCTTCCGGTGTGGATATGATTGCGATGGAACGCAATCAGCAAGCAATTGAATTATATTTCGTGGCAATCTCTGCGCGCATATCGGTTTATGTTGGGAAACGGAAGTTCCGGGGGTAAACACTTGTAGTCGTCGTGGCTGGCGTTGTCTCTCCGCGATATTGAACGAAGATCTGTGGAGGGCGTGAGCGTCCAGTTTCACCGCATTCACCCTCGACATTGTCGGATTCATAAGCGCGTGAATTCGTGCGTAGCACTCGTAGTACATTTTGCAGGGAATGGGGGGCGGATTAGGGGTCGAACCGTCAACGAACGCGAAAGTAACGAACCCCAGAGAGAGAGAGAGAGAGAGAGAGAGAGAGGGAGCCCGACCAAGCGGCGTAATCGGGTTTTACCACCATCAGCAAATTTCACCAATCGGGAATCCCCAATCCGATGACAAATCCTTTTATCGATATTATCCAGGAATTGGGTTAAGACGCGATGAAAAAAAAAAACGTGTTTTACCGGAAGTCTGAGTCGTCCGTGCGATTCAGGCGCGAGATATCGTCATGCGCAGTCCCTTATCAAATGACGTTGGTGGATTTAACTATATTTTTTTTTATTTTTATTTATTTGTTTATTTATGTGCTTAACAATCGAGTCGATACGCCACTCGAATTTTCTTTGGTTTGTTTGATAATAAGCCATAACGCAAAAATATGAAGTCACAAACTCAACTCTGATAAGAAATATATTATATATTTCTGGGTTAAGACGCGACGAAAAAAAAAAAAAACGTGTTTTACCGGAAGTCTGAGTCGTCCGTATGGTGAAAACAAATTCTACCCTACAATTTTCACAAGTACCATGAGGTTCTCGGTGGTGAAAAATGTAGCTCGTATATATTTTCACAACTCTCATCGGCTTATCTGCCCGTTTCTCAAACAAGTACCAATATTTCTTGTAGGTTTTATGAAAAATATACAGACATTTCTACAAAAATAACATTTCCTCGATAAAAAAAAGTACTCGAAATGTATCTTAACGCAGTGATGAAATTTTTTGTATCACAGGTGCAAGACTTTGGCGTTTGTTTATTACACATCTATGGTTTTTGCCATATTCCAGGCAAAGGGGGAATTAATTAGTAATTAACGAGTACCAATATTTCTTGTAGGTTTTGTGAAAAATATACAGACATTTCTACAAAAATAACATTTCCTCGATAAAAAAGTATTGGAAATGTATCTTAACGCAGTGATTATATTTTTTGTATCACAGGTGCAAGAGTTTGGCGTTTGTTTATTACGCATCTATGGTTTTTGCCATATTCCAGGCAAAGGGGGAATTAATTAGTAATTAACGAGTACCAATATTTCTTGTAGGTTTTGTGAAAAATATACAGACATTTCTACAAAAATAACATTTCCTCGATAAAAAAAAGTACTCGAAATATATCTTAACGGAGTCATTATATTTTTTGTATCACAGGTACAAGAGTTTGGCGTTTGTTTATTACGCATCTACGGTTTTTGCCATATTCCAGGGAAAAGTGGAATTAATAGTCTGACCAACTGGGGAGTTAAAAAAAAAAAAAGGTGCTCGGAGTATATACAGAGCGTACAGAGCCGCAAATGCCAAGATGAAAGTTAGAAAAGGCCAGGGTTTGGGAGGGTCGATGGGGCTGGGTCTGCGGGGCGGCGGGGGGAGTCACTACGCGAAACTAGGCGAGCAGTGCAAAAGCCAGGTCTCACAAACGTTCGTTGGAGCGTGTGTGTCCCCAGGTCACCTTATACGGGACTCTCGCCTGAAGATATATTCGGTTACCTTCTCAGGGAGAGCTACGTTTCACGGTGCATATACCCTAGAGCCCTTAAGCATAAAAGCCGTGTTTTTGTCCTGAATCGAGGAGTAGCAGAACGTGGATTTTAATTTGGCAGATGGAAGTCGCATCCGGCCAAGTCTTTGAGGCCTGGATTTCGTCCTTTCAGGAAACAGGCACTTTTCTTCCTTCCAAGAGATACACTTATTTGGGTTTTAAACATACAGCAACGATGGAAGCCAATGTTGCCATTTTTCGATTGTCGACTGTTAGTTTTCAGACTATCAGCATTCGTGTAGGGTTAACTTCGTCGGCTGTTTCCTCGAGCCTGCAGAAGAAAGTATATCGCAAAAATCTATAAGCCAGAGCTGAACGACATCGGTCGATTGCTCGTTGGCAATTTATGCAAACATACGGATCTCATTTGTAAATAGCAACTCATTATGCATCGCCAATATCTGTACTAATTGTCAATAAATTTCACGTACTACTCTACTCTATAAGCCTGTAAATCTATAATCGACTTAAGCGTATACTTACATTCCATCAAGTATATGCATTACGTAGACTACGAAGAGTGTAAAATATTTTCAATAGAGTTGCCTCTTAAATCTCTATTTTTAATTTGAAATCCACGCTCGGAGGAATCTAATTGGTACAGCCAACTACAAAGTGGCAATTATTAATTTTCAGTCCATGCAACTATGACAATAGTTGTGGAAATAAACAAAAAATTGTTCTAGGGACTAAAAAGAAATAGTTGACACTTTATAGTTACTGGTACCACAAATTCAGAGTTGACAATAGTTGTGGAAATAAACAAAAAATTGTTCCAGGAACTAAAAAGAAATAGTTGACACTTTATAGTTACTGGTACCGTAAATTCAGAGCAAGAAACCGCGGAGATTGTTCAAAGTATTAGTAATTATATCTAAATATATAATCTATTAGTAAAAATATATCTATTAGTAAATAGATATATTTATTGAAATATGTGGTAAAATTAATGTTTAGTCGCTGCATTACTTCGAGGCCTGTAATACATCCTTTTAGGAAACAGGCATTTTTTTCTTCCTTCCAAGAGACACACTTATTCAGGCTGTAAAGTACAGTAAGAACGTTTCCAGCGATGTACCTCTGTAAGACGAAGTTGTGGAGGAAAAAGCATCCCATAGCTGTGCTCTTGACGGTGGGTGCCGGCTGCAAATGTGTCGTGGGGCTTCACCTTGAGTCATCCGATATGATTGCATGCTGCAGGAGAGCATATGGTTAATTGAGTGGGGTGGTAAGCTGACCCGGCGACACTGAAAGAGTCTCTCCACCCTCGCGTGTCTTTACCGTATTTCTAACGCGCGAGTTACTCCGTCACATGTGTAGCTTCTGGAGGTTTTCTTTCTTTTATTTGTCCTTGATCGTCGAGCAGGATCCGTGAACATTGTCTGCTCTACTAAAAGACAATGTGCACGAGAATTCGTGCGGTATATTCTATAGAAACCAACTAACTCCGTTTTTTATCATTTTGTCACGTTACTTTTCCAGATCACTTCTTTTTTTTTTAATATCCGCAAAATAGAATCTGTCTGTGTTTTCGTAAGGGTCGATTTTCTTTTCGAAAATCGGTATCTTATAATGAACAGATTTTCTTTCGTCCCGTTGGATTTTAATTTACTCATTTTTTTTTGCATTCTTCATAAGCTAATACTATTTTGTATTCAGTGATCATTATGTACTTCCTGGATATAGAAAATCGACAGTAATGCAGTGAGAGAAATCGGGGTGGGTCTGATTACTGTCGAGGAATATTTACATTTGGTTTTTCCATTGTTATGACGTCATGCTAGCTACTTAAGCTAATCACTAACTGATTAACAATAGACATAATTCAACTGTATTGGCTATAACAATAGACATAATTCAATGCAACTACAAAGATAATTGCGTAGACTGATTATTAATGCCAGTGATTTAACAAAATTTCTCTGAGTGTGCAGAAAATTCGCAGTACCGAAGCATCGTAGCGAGTTGGCGAGGTGGACTGTTAGTCACAGGTGTTCAAGGCGACCGTACGACGTTATCAGGACGACACATCGAAGACCTTGGCAGGGCCTCAAGACTTCTTCTCCAATACGACGACTCAACACTCAGTCGTTGAAATACACCGCAGAAATCGATTGAATTCCACGTGGCATTGGAAATAAAAAGAGCATATGTTCGTCGCAAAGTAATACATACGGCAGACGTCATGCACCGGGAACGTGTGTAAGCGTGAAATACCGCGTCACGATCGCGTTAATGACAAATCCTTCCATGGAACCGTGGCAAATCGTTTAAGTCGTCGTGATTATCGTTGAGCTGGGGTATTACGCACGCCATGTCCGGCTACTCGTGCATACTTGCGTGTTCGCATATCACTTTCACGATCCAAACTGTAATCAGAGACGATCGACTGCCGTTCCACGAAATCTAATCACAAGTGCGAAAATAATTGAGAGAAAGTTCTTTTATTTATAATTTTAAACTAAACACTTGGATCTCTGCGACGAGAAATTTAATGATTTTCTCTTTTTCATAACATTCTTCCTGTTACAAATTCATTTTTTTAATGTCTCGTTACTAGGAACTGCTTTTATACAGGAGTTTTAGTAAATTTTTTTTATGACACTCCACAAAAATGTAAGGTCTTATTTTAAAAATGTCCTTATGTATTTTTCACGAAATGTATGAAGGAATTTTTATTTTATAGCTTTTTTAAAAATATTTCAAAAAAAAAAAAAAGATGTGCGCACTTAACGAAATCGGAAAAGCGTTTCAGATTTTCTACAATTTTTGAATGTTCAAAAAACTCACGTTGTTGCTCTAATTTTAGTAAAACACGAGATAATGAATTCAAATTCTATACATAAAATCACTACTGTTTTGTGATAATTGTTGCATAGAGGTAATTTTATAAAAAACCAAAAATCATGAGGAAGCGATATTCAAAGTTCTATTTTGCAGCTTTTTTATATTATTTTTCTCACCGGTTATATTTCGGACTATTTAGAAAACGATAATTTTCAGGTAGCAATTCGATTCCGAGAATCTTTAGCTTTGCCATTTAAAACATACAATTGTTTTTTTCATTGTATATTCAACCCTTGATTCGAGCGATCTTTAGTACCTTTCCGCGAAACTTCAAGGTATTAATTTAATTATACGTCATTTTTAGACTTTTACGATCCCCACTGACCTTTACCCTTTCAATTCCTAGTGCCGTGCACAGCCACATTTTTTATCTTAATTCTAGTGTATTGCATTTGCACTGGCGCATAACGAAACTGTAAAAAAACCTGGCCAATCCAAGTGGTTTTATTTTTACCGAGTTTTTCTGTTGTATGATATTACATTTAGAAACAAAACAAAAAACCGCGCGTCAAGCTGCTTGATCTGGGAGATCACGGAAACCACAAACCGACTTCGCGACCGCTACTGCTCACGTAAAACCTAGATTACTTCTAATAGGCTATTTTTTTTGTCACTGTACATTTAAAAACGCTGGATTTTTCATTTTGCGGATAAAAAATACAGCAAGGATATAACTACCGAGATTACTTCTGATAGGCTATTTTTTTTGTCACTGTACATTTAAAAACGCTGGATTTTTCATTTTGCGGATAAAAAATACAGCAAGGATATAACTACCGACTATATGATTTATATAAATTCTCTCAATAACATTTGACAAGCAACTATGAAATATGAGAAATATTCCTGGGCTCCACATCAACTAATGCACACATTTTTAAAAAATTAACACAAGAATTTTCAACGAATTTCACAGGCCATTAAAAATGTCCTTATTTAAATATCAAATTTGAATGTCACTTTGTCTAGGATTAAAGTCTTAACCAAGGAGCCATTAGGAAAAAAATCGTGGCAAGCATTCCAATTTCTTGCTCAAAGAGAATTATTGTTGTAATACATTCATGAAAGATGCATTTCCGGTCAAATTGGGACATATCCGTTAGATTTTGCAGGTCTTGTTGCGATATTTGTGTAAACATTTCCAAATGGATCATTAGCGACTTAAGAGGGTCGATGGATCGCGGGAAATTCGATTCGAGATTGTTGATTAACTGGATTTAAGATGTACGAAGACTGCAATTATCTTATCACGAATTACGGTTATTAGTGTTTGGATCTGTACACAAGTGCTGTTCTCGAACCTTGTTATCTACAGTCTGCGGTTTCTCATATGTCGGAGTACGGAAGTTACGCTACATTCTCTTTCCCGATCGCAGCCGGTTCGTATTTGTGGGAAACGATAATTAAATAGTTCGTGGCATTTTAATGCCGGAAGTCGAACTCTAATTTGCATACCTTGGGAATATTTTTAGACCTTTGAATGAAGCTAATTAATCTAAATCACTGTCGGTGGATTTCCGTGTTAAAAATACGCATTTTTCAGACACAAAATGTCTTTAACATTTGACAAAAATTCACGGAACACTCTTTTTTCTTTCTTTCTTATTTCACTAAAAATGGTGTTGTCGACACGGTTCTATTTTGGAGCTGCTGGACTCAATTTTTTTTCTGCCGTCGACAGTTTAACGTCATTAAGCCTCAATTTACTTGCTTCTGCAATTGCGTACGGGCAAAAGATATAATTGAACAATGCGCAGCACGTGAGATCGTAAACTTTTTCATCCTGTGTTTCTGTTACGCGGACGAAACATTATCTCATTGTCAGCGGTCCGGGCACACGCACACCACCGACAGACCTGTTAGACTGGAAGTTCAGATTATCGTTAACTCCAATTTATCTCCGAGCTTTCGCGCGTTAGCCACCGAACGAGCGTGGGTATATGCTTGATCGACGATCATTGCAATAATCGCACAAGCAGTGCACACAATAATGAAAATACTTGGAGACATTCGTTGCAATTATCTTTCATTATTATATATTTTTCTTCCAAAATGTACTTACTGAGATCTACGATAATGATGTTCCATATAAATGGAAATTTCATGCCATTTTTTACATAAGGAGTCAAACATTATCAGAGAAAAGAGAGTTTGTTGAGGCACATACATGTTAAGGTCGTATTTCAATAAGTATTTTTTGAGACCTATAGCATTGATACTGTCCAATCAATAAATTATCATTTTTCTCTGATATTTTGCCACTGTCTTTGCGATAAAAATGAACCAAGGTTCAATCCTGTATCTACAACCTTTACAGAGTCACACGTGATTTGTGTGATCGTATACAAAAGTTATTTTGTAAACCTGGAATAACACTAATTTCGTATTCTCATTTGACAGACTATTGTTGTGTTCGATATACGACGATTCTGTTGAAAATTATAGTAGTAATGGTTCTGTTTATGTTTGCCTTTTTCGTTTCCTTTTTTACAAGAAAATTACTAATGGAGTTGTCCCGTTTATGTCAACAGCGAAGTGAGCATATCATCCGCCCGCGCGTCGGTGATGGTCTACGATGATGTGAACAAGAAATGGATACCGAGTGGCACATCGTCAGGACTGTCGAAGGTCCAACTCTACCATCACCTCGTCAACAATACGTTTCGCGTCGTTGGAAGGAAATTGCAGGATCACGAGATTGTGATAAACTGCGCGATTCTAAAGGGACTCAAGTACAATCAGGCCACAGTGACGTTCCATCAATGGCGGGACAACAAGCAGGTTTACGGCCTCAACTTTTCGAGTAAGGATGACGCCGACGCCTTCGCCAGGGCGATGCTCCAAGCACTTGACGTGAGTGCACTCGTTTTTATAGCTGCGGTTATTAATCAGGACACGAACTGTCCTTTAAAGTCCTATAAGCAGAGTTATGGACAAATGTATAAAATTCGTCTATTTCGAGGTAAAGAAAGATGTGATTTAAAAAAATGAATAATGATTGTCAATTGAATACTCAAGTTGGCTTTTAGTTATCGATATATCGCTTATTAATGGTGGAAACTGGTTCATCAATTGAATCTAGCGGAGGACAATTTTTTGAACATTCATGTGACTGAACTAAAAGCATCAATTTCACTTTAATTCTCTATTGCGTACAACGACTAGCCTTTTTCCGCAAAGATACAAAGTCACCAATTACGTTTCTTTTTTTGGCGCAATAAATTAATCGTACAAATTCCGAAGGTCTGAAAGGACTCGATTCTAAAACGCTATTACGACTTCAGCCTCGAATTCACTGTAATTGATCTTGTCATCGTTAATTTACGGTTTGGTACCCTCGTGTAGGTGCTGAGCAATGGAAGCAACATATCACGTAGTCTGGGTCCGTCAGTCACTCCAGCGACGCAACACCAACCGGCTTATCCTCAACAGCCGCAGCAGCAGTCACAACAACCTCCGCAACAGCAACCACCTCAAATGAACTCGCAATACGACGAGGATATGGGATACAGGTGGGTCAAAATCCACGAAATTTTCATATACGCAACAAGAAAAGAGAATAGAGACAAATTATTTGCTTCTGATGAGAAAAAAAATGAAATCCGTGCGCGTGTTGTGGTTAAATCATTGTCCTCGAACAAAAAACTAATCCAGAGATTCACGCAAATCCTCAGTTTTCGATACCAACAATTCGTGAATAACGAGTCTTTACTAACGTTTCGAATCAATCAATCGATTATTCCAACAAATTTGTATGAACATCATTGACAAATTGTGTTTGCTGATAAAGGGGAATAATTTCATGATTACGATGAAAGCTTTCGAAAAAATCTTGCCAAGCTGTAATGAAATTTATTTGAGAACAGTAGGATCTCATTTACAGTTTTCAAAACGATAAGTAATCAATGCGAAGATGTGAGACGACAACCGACGAGACGAGAACAATACAAAATTAACAAAACTTACCCTCCAGATGTCGTAAAGAGTTTTATTATTTTTTTGTAATCGCGCACCGACGACCAGAAGAATTCGTTTGATTGTACAGTGTAAGTAGCTTGAAAGGATCGTTGGCTTTGTACACAACTGGGTGCACGTGACATACATCATCGTGAAAAGTGTATATTTTACAATTCATTGTCTTCACTCGATCATTGAAATGCTAAAAACGGTTGAAATTAAAGGAAATGGAAGTCAAAAAGGCGATTTTTGTTCGTCGTGTGGATCATTCGTTGTAGTAGTCTAGTTGAACGGTTCATTGAATGTGCTCGTGGATCGTTCCAGTCAAGGTCAGGCTCAGGTCCAAGACATTAGCACGATGGGAGCTATCTCGCGGGTCTCGTTGTCACTTGGCCGACTAACTACGAGAGGGTCTGCACCCTCCTCCGTGCCCCCGACCCCAAGCCCCAACCACAACCACCCGTCTATTAGTAACGGTACCACCACCGTCATACAGGTGGGCTGCACACCCTGTACACGCGGTTCGCCGGCTGAGGCCCCTATGAGGTGACTTCTCGATCTAATCTTAAAAACAAACAAACGAAAACCCGAGATAAAATTATTGGTTTCTCGATAGATTCAATTTCAGGACTTTTTCCAAAGTCTTTCTGCAGTTCTCCCATTTAAAGCAGCAGATAGCTTTGCGGGGACTTAGAATCCGCGTTTCAAAATGCAGATGACAGTTTCGCTGATAACCATTTATTAAAATATACACCAATCATTGCAAAAAGTTTCTACCAAACTGTCGAAATACTATGTGAAAGAGAATTTACATTGGCATGCATAGTTTAAATTTTTGCAAACAGTTACTACAGAAATATCGGCACACTACGTGCAAGAGAATGTGCGACTGTATCTTAGATAAGCGAATGTTTAACCGATAAAATCCAAGGTTTTGATAACTTGTGTGCTGGATATTATTTTGGCAATGTTTTTATTTCTTTTAAATAGCACAGAATTCGGGTAATATTGGAAAAATGTCATCTCTGCTCTGAAACTAGTCATTCCGAGCCCGTGCAAAGTCTTTCTCCGTGTCAATGGAAGTACCGTCGAAAGCCTTCAATAAATATCGCAAATAAAGTCTATCGAGATTATATATTTTTATTTTGGGAAAATATTTTAAAAAGTCGAAAAGCAATGATGATGATTACGATGACCGCGGTTTCTAAACGTTGTCATTGATTTTTCTTACATTCTAACGGTGGCGTTCGTCCGATAGCTTTCATTAACAAAGCAATACGTACATTATCTCTCGTACCTGACGCGATGCATGCCATTTGATGTCGATCCAATAGACGCATTGTACGAACTCATTACCGTTCATTATTGAGGTTGGGTCAATACAGTCTTGTCGAATGCTTACTGAAACGTTGATATTTTAATTCGATTAAAAAATGGACTTTTCGACACCCAAACCATCCTGGTTTTGAAGGCCCTTTTCATTTATTTTCCCAAGGTTCTTTTAAATATTGTTTATTTATTAAATTCGCATAATTATTAGATATTAATCCTTTAATTAATCACTTTTATACTTCTCACCGAGAAAAATGCACGTCACAGAATGCAGAATATAGCGAGTTTTACTATATTAATTGTAACTTGTGCCACACCTGCTGATAACATTATTTATAGCCGCAGTTATCGTCAATGATTTGATAACCCCCTAGGAAATCATATGTATTGTAGAGTTGACAATACGTTTTACGTGGTGCATTCTTTGTCTTCAAAATATTTTTACTTTTTCATGAATTAGAGTAAAAAAAAAAATAATGAGTATTATTGAATCTAGAGGCCAATTTTTCAGTTAAATTTTTAATAGAGAGTTTCAGATATTTCAGGCAGTCGGTTTTTTATTGACGAAAATATATATACATATTTTTGGGACTGGAATAACAGGGCCACCAAAAAAATTGGATGAATATACGGGGAATACAAGGAAAATGTTCTACGTCTCAAGTGCTCATTTCGCGGGACTGTATCGGCCGGAAAAAAAAACTCCATCGATTGCGGTATTTCGTCTTTCGCCTACACATCTCGCTTGATGGTACATACTTGACCAGCTTCGCAGACCGAAACGTGCGCGTCGCTGCGCTAATAACACTCGAGGCCGTGTGGCTGGGAAAGTCCCCTTAACGTTCTCTCACTTGCATAAGTATTAACGATAATCGGAGCGAGAACCTTCGTGCGTAATACGGTTATGTATTCGCGAAGCAATGCCAGCGGAAAACAAATTTACGAACCGAAATACCCTCGCGAGTCTTCAACTGAAAATGCTTCAACAGGTGCTTACATTCACTATTACTTTAGTAAATCGGTTTGTAACGGCTACATTTCTCACAATCTACTCTACAATGCTGTACAAGAACGTGACGTGTACGTCTCAAATGCAGATCCAACGCCCCGTGAAAAATAAATTAGATTTATCGCATCTCAAACCAGTTGAATTATACTAATGCGTAACCACCTTAGCGATAGCCGCTTACGTGATTGGGGGTAAGTATGATTGTCCTGTCCGACGCAAAACACTTTCTTCTTGTATCCAAAGCAGATTTAGAAAATATTTCTCACTGGAATGCTAAAACCAAAGATCCCTCGAAAAAATTGACGATACACAAGAAAATGTTGTTCCACGAGAAATTTAACAAACTCCAATCAACGAACACTTTCGGCTTTACGCGAACGTACAGCAAATCGTTTTACGTTTGCAAAAAACGGGAACAACGTAATATTTCCGTTAACGAGATCGCTAAGGTGGTTCGATGTTTCGTCATCTCTTATAGGTAGCTGGTTCCTAGAGGTATAACACATTTTACTTTTAATACGTTAGTCTAGCTGGCTGACTAATCCTGCTTTGCATTACATAAAATAAACAAAATTAATCATTTTCGAAAAGTGCTGTTGAAACATTGTTCAATAACATTAATTATAACGTTGCCGAAATTTTTATAGGACCATGACACGAGAAGATGTGGCGATAATCCAGGAGCGCAGGATGTCACAGCAAAATCAGGGTAAGAAGCTTACGAACCTGAGCACGAGGGATAGATTAGTTGAATCGATCAAATCAGGTAGACGCGGGCTGCCTAATGCTGATTTGGATAAGAAAGAATAGCATTTGCGCTCACATCAATGGCATGTTTCGTTTCTGAGGCAAAGTGACTGTAAAACATTCTAGGCAATCGTTTCTATAAAACCCGATTCTACACAACGGCGATGTGATTTAACGCCGTAAGGGCACAAGTTCGACTGTAAATATCATCAACTTCTACGTAAGGATAAATTCTACACGACCCAATCTCAAAACAGGCACAACTTTTCGACAGAAAAATGGTCACGATGGCCAGTAAGGTCGATTAATTCAAACAATGTCAATAATAACGTTGATTAATATACTCTAGTATGTATTTCTGTGCGAGACGTCGATACACTGTTCCATAATTTCATCGCTCCGAACGCTGAAGCGCGAAGCCAATAGATGAGCATCATGACAATTGCTGTGATGTTAAATCGAGCCGTGGGTAGTATTGCCGTTGTGTAGAATTGGCTTGTGTAGAAACAATTAGCATATCGATGACGATAATTTATCGGTTCTAATGTCTGCTCGCGCTAAATATTGGAGTTTCCAAGGTAGGAAATTCGTGTCTGACATTGTTCTCATCCTCAGCTACGAACGGTCCAAGCGCAATATCTCCGAGTTGTCCACCGGCGGTTCAACAGCAGCAGCAGCAGCAACAGTCAGGTCATCACAGGACATCATCAGCGCCTCCTGCGCCTCAACCGCAACCGCCACCGATGCAGCAGCAACAGCAGCAACAACAACAACAGCAGCAGCAGCAGCAGCAACAACAACAACAACAGCCGCAGCAAGCTGGACCGATGGCACCGCCAATGGCGCAAATGTCTGTCGCCGGTCCACCGATTCCTCCGCCTCAACCACCGGCAGCACCGCCAGCTCCCCCGTGTCCTCCGGGAATGATGAACTTCAACACTCCCGTGCCACCCCCAATGATGACTCAGTACGCACAATCACCTTCCCAATCGAGTGTCCCAAATCAATCGCAATCCCAGCCGATTTACGGTAGCAATCCGACGAGCACTTACGGGGGCAACGGTAACGCGGTACAGAGTCAGTTTCCGGGAAATCAGGGCCAATACGCCGCCAATCAAAATAGTATTTACGGTAGTAACGGTCAGAGCAGCGCCTACAGCCAGTCGGTGCTTGTTAGTCAGAGCAATAGTCAGTATGCGAGCAATTCGGGATCGCAGTACGGCGGTGGTAGTCAGTACGGAAGCAGTAGTTCGATTAATCAGTATGCTCAAGGTCAGGGACAGTATGCCGCGGTTGGTATGCAGAATCAAAGCCAATACGGAAATCCTCAAAGCGTTAACAACCCAAATCCTTACGGTAGCCCCGCGAATAACGTCAATCAGTATGGCACTGGCGGTCCCACCGTTAACGCTAATGCTTATAATCCCATTAGCAGCAGCGGACCCCCACCGCCCCCGATGGGACCACCGGGTGGTCCCGCTGCTCCACCTCCACCTCCACCCCCGCCCGCTCCCAACGCTAGCAGCAACAGTAGCGGCATCCCCAACGCTCCGAGTATGGGACCTGGGATGATGAATAACAGTTCCTCCGATATGCCGCCAGACATGAATTCCCTAGCAGCCGCTCTACAGGCTGCAAGGCTAAAAAAGAAACAGGTAATTACTTTTTAGTATGCAGACACTTGCGACTTTTGTCGCTTCGATGTATCAACATTAGGATTTGCTTTTTTTTTTATCTCATTTTGTGTTTGTTAGAAATTTTGTTTCGCTGGACAAGAATTCTTACTTATTTTCCTGGAAAACAAATGAAAAATTATGAAAAGATATATTAAAATTGCCAGTAAAATTCTTCCATGTTTCTAATTAGCTACAAAAGTCCGATGAGATGATAAGATCTTAGTACCATATGAAAGTCGAAAAAATACATTAATCTATCGACAAAATCATTGAATGATTACGTATAAAACTACCACAGTCCGAGACCTGGTACAAGAAATGTTCGATAGTCGGAGAATGTCATGGTGCATAGACTCCAAGAGTCGATTGTATGATTTGGCTAATGTTTATGCTTTATTGACGAGCAGCAGTCGCAACCGGTAGAGAACAGCGGGTCCAGTACCAGTAGCAGCGGAAGTGGCGGGGGTGGCGGAAACTACGGAACGCTGGGTCGCGGCGGTGGCGGCGGAATGGCATCTATGATGGATGAAATGGCGAAAACTTTGGCTCGACGACGCGCCGCCGTCGAGAAGAAACAGCCTGAACAGCCGCCGGTAAACACCGTTACTCTATTTATCTCATTTCCATTAGATATTCACAATAATTGCCTCGTCTTGAACTACATTTGAAGGAAAATCTATACCTGATTCTATGTTTCACGCACACATTTAGGAACCGGAAAGCTCTCCGGACAAAAAATGGGATAAAAGCAATTCGTCCAATAAGTTCTCGAACGGTGCTGAATCCCCAAAATCGGCTCGCAAAAGGTTCGGCTCCGCCTCGGAAGACACTCTTCTTAAAGTGAACGGCGTCGGCGACGGATTATCGTTTTCTGCTCAAGAGATGGAGGCCTTTAAAGCTGAAATAATAAAGGAAGTGCGGAAAGAGTTTCAGAAGATGAAGCAGGAATTAGTTGATGGTAAGAATTTATTTACGAATAGCATGCGATTAATGTTCTTTTGCCCTGTTCCGCAGGTTTAGGGTAATTATAACAACGAAAATCAGTAAAAATAGAAATTAAGTGAAATTTCTTATTTTTTTTTTTTCAGCTTTGAAAGGAGAACTGAGAAATGGGTGAGGACGAATGTATAAACCGCACTGAGAAGTGACGAGTAAAAGAAAGATCAGCGAAAAGAGAGATTTGACTAGATAGCTCAACCGCAGCATCATCGACAGCCACATACAGGTTTTTATTACATATTTGCGAATACGATGTAGTAAAATATTCGTGTATATCAGGCATTTGTGTGTAAGTCCGTCAATCTAGTTTAGTATTCTAAGTAAGCTTTTACCCCTCCGTTGCCTACTGCATACTACGTTATCCGTTAATATTCGAGCTAGCTTGGGATCGATTGAGCCGAAACTACGATGAAATTCAGTAATGATTTCATTTATACATCGTCGCACAATTTCACATGGTATAGGGTTCTTCTTGAATACTCTCGACGCACACATCATAAAAGCTGCTTTTAATAACCGCCAAACGGACAATTTTTCACGAACCAAGAATGCCAAATACTTTTTGTTTTTAACTCTTTTTATATTTATTTTTGTGAAGCTCAATTGATCCCACGGCTTGGAAACACTTCGTCGTCGTCGGTCGTAGGAGACTTTTGAAAAGAGAGTTCGTCCGTTCATTCCGACTAGTCTTTTTTTTCTACATTTCGAGGTAAAGATAATAAGAGCTCCTGATTCGAATCTTAGAACATTGTGACCAGGAAATTACACGCATAAACAAATCCACTCGAGAAATATTTGGAGTTAACCATGTTTATAATTTCCACATATCGCGATCATTCCAATAAACGACCGAGTCCCGTCCAGACTCTTGTACTGACACAATTCCGGGCACTCATGTTGCATTTATACGATCTCAAATTTCGACTGATTACATTACCGGCCGCGTCGCTTGAGCTCAAAATGTCGTTTGTGTTTCTATTGTCACGATGTTCGAGTGGTCGGATCTTTTTATCTGGTATTATGGCTGAAAAATCTCAACAGCTTAGCGGAAACTATGTCATTTTTATACTTTATTAAACGGAGGGCTTGACTTATAATAAGCGACGAGTTCTATTAGCGATTTAGATAATATAAAGAAATTGGTGATTTTTTAAAAATACAAGTGGATATAAAAAGTAATACGTATGAACTTACGTATAATTCGCATCGATTTATTTCTCATCAGGACGGTACTAAAATTAAAGAACAGAATTGGCAAACCCGATAAGCAACGACCCACCGACGATTTAGAAGATTGTTTAATACTCGCGTACGAAAGAGTCACGTGAGCCACTCGACTGGCAGTAGAGCAGAACTCACGGTTCTTCGACCACAGCCAGGCAATCTAATCTAATCGTGAAAAATAATTTGCCTCATAATTCCCGTAGTTAGAATTTCAAATCAAAGATTCTGTCGATCGAAGCGCGCTATTTAAATCGCAAAAATATGTAACATTGATTATACAATCAGAAGTTGATGGTTAACAACAAAAAGTTAAACTACTTATATATAATCTGTAAGTAAACTCCATCGGTGTCGGTGCCGACGTACAAGATTTTCAAAGGCTGATCGTAAATTTTACATTACTCAATGCGTCGCACACAGGCCCGAACCGAGCTTCGGCGTCCTTATCGATCAAGTAACAAGTCATTTTTTAATTACAAGATTTTCAAGACTTAACTCATTTGAAAAGTAGCGCTGATACAAAAAGTAACCATCCCATTACTTCGCTTATTCTATTTATTTCATGAATGATTTGATATTAGTTAATCGTTGAGAATATCCCGCCATGTCGGCGGGACATATCTATACAATTAACATATTAAAATATTTATATTAAATATTAAAAACAAAAAGCAAAAAAGCGGGGTAATCCAAAGAAATGGAGCGACGGTGTTTATTCATCGCTTTTTACATTATTCATTATTTGTTTTGTGGTATCCTTAAACAAATCAACTTTAGAAATACGTATTTTGTATTTCTAACAAAATTTTTGCACAAATATTTATTCCCCTTTATTTCCTCTAAATTTCACCAGTTCCCCCCAGAGTTTTACCGTAGCCGGTCTTTCCAAATGTTCTATTGTACCGCATTTGCACTACGACACAGGAAAACGGTGAAAAATTCGTGCCGATACTAAATTCTATTGAGTTTCTGCTGTATAAAAATACTTAAAAAACAGAAAATAAGTATCTACCGCTCAACGGTTGTCGTGCAAATCAGTGTACGATCGCATCGAGTGCTGTCGGTCCTCGATAAGTTATCATGAAATTCATTGTTCAAAAAATAGATGAACAAATAAAATAAGTTTAAAAGTAATGGGATTGTAATAAAGCTGATTTCCTAATCCGAGAGGCCATCATTGAGATTACTTTGTTTTATAAATTTCGTATAAAGCATTATCCGTATTTTAGTGTACGTGTGGATGTACACTGTGTGCGATGGGAAACGTCGTAGCTCGGGTTGTGGGTCGGGGCTTTTAAGGAAGATATACAATACTCTCCTTCAATCTATCGCTATCGACCTAGGAGCTTTATCAGGATGGTATATCTGTATATATACTTTTGTTCTGGTATTAAAAATAAAAGCTCGCCAATTAGAATTATACCTGTATGAAGGAAAAAAAAACAGAGTAACAAGACGAAAGAAGTTGCAAAACATAAGACTGCGTCTAAATCTGTGTACCGTAATTATTCGTGAAAGCGCAGTTCTTTCGTAGGCGTCGTACACGCGGTGTTCACACACCCGAACCCTCGGACCCTCTTTTTAAAATGTATTTTATACGCCCCTTTTGTATATATAATTCTTATATCTTCCAGTATAATATATTTATTTTTCATTTTTCTACAATGCACAGACATTCATTTCGAACGATCTTTTAGGATTTCGATTGTCACGGAGAGAGAAAGGGAGAGAGAGAGAGAGAGAGAAAGAGCGAGCGAGCGAGCGAGCGAACGAAAGAGAAAGATAGAGAGGAAAAGGTCCTAAGTGTGTTTGGGATCCGTGACGAGCCTTGGCTCTTTGTCCTCGTTTCAATCTATTTCTCACAATTGGCATATACATATATATATATCATACGAAGCGTCTGCTGATTTCTTTTTGTAATGATTTAATACGTTTTAGAATAACTTCGTAAATGGTCGAATGTGATACGGGTTTTATTGTCTCGAAGCGAATCCATTCTGCTGGCATTGCAATTTCGTGTATGTTTTTTCAAACTTTATTAATGGAAGAATAATTAAAAACAGTTCAGTATTAGCCCGGAAACATTTCTTTGGTGCATATCTTTTTCTACACTGTCAACGGCCAAACCTGTTTTTAATTTGCTAATTAATGCACAGCAAGAGTACGCCGTGTTTTTCAATTTACAAATGCGAGTGTAAAATTCGATATTCCTGCTGCACTTTATTTGGAGTCGTCACAATTGATTTCCGGAAATAAATTCATACTCTCGTACATTTTACATGTTATTACCAAAAAAAAAATGAAAATCTTCACGTTACGTTTACTTCGAGAACTGGTTTACTTCGTGGGAAATTTAAGAGAAGGAAAAACGATCCAACTGCTATGTGAAAAGCTGCGTGATCCGAGAATCGAATCAAACAAAAGATCAATATAAATCTTTCAATGATTCATGGGCGCCCTCGAGACGCCCCTTCAATTGAGTTACAAGAGATCGTTGTATATTAACGAGAATCATTACCGGACCAGATTTATTAAAGATTTAAGTGTAAGCCGCATTTACACCGTACAACTTTATCATTTTTATCGGACTAGTGTCTAGAAAAACAATTGCTAGGAACGTTCGTTAACATTTAATTCACCGCGAGAGCTATCGATGGATAACGCGGCGTGTTGCGGGCGTTAACGCGCGTTCATCCTCGACTCGCACTTGCAGAAACGTACGGGAAATAGTGCTGAAGATATATAGTAACCGAGGCCATTGTAATATCGTTTACCGTAACAATGAATTACCTACACTTTCGCGAGCATCAATGAGGGCTCTGTTCCTTATTCAATCAGCAGCGGTCACTTTTGGTGTAATCCCGATCTTGCCGATCGAAGGATACCCCAGACTCTCGTTGACACTCGCGAATCAAACGTGTTTAAAGATGAAGAAAAAAAAAACAAAATAACAAAATGCAAAACAAATGTTACGACATATTTTATAATCCCTAAAGAAAGGACAGTGCGAGGATGTGTAGTCGGTTCAACGAGATTGACTGGATGCAGTTTCGTAGAAATATTGTCGAGGAAGACTGGCGATACGAGTCCATCGAAATCCAATCACTGGAATACTAGTTCAAAATTTTTTTCTTATTTCTATTTCGGGTTAATGAATTCAAAGTCATCTGAGGATGCATTCTGCACAGAATCCCTTGCACACGTGTGATTTTTATGGCATTTTCGTGCGTTTTATTTCTATGGAGTTTGAGTACTTTATTATATTAAGGAAATATCGTTTTGAAGTTTTGGACACAGATGGACTGATAATAAATCAGAATTGTTGATGAATTCACAAGAATCTATCGAATGCTCTCTATTTTATGAAAATTTCTCGATTTACCAATTCACAAGAGTTTATCGAGTGGTTTCCATTGTACGAAAAATTTCAATTCTTTAAAACACTAACTCTTGTCATTTCTAGAGTCTCTGACACCGATACGTACCTACTGTAGTCATTGGATGGTTCAACAATAACCCACTTGTGTACCAAATTTGTATCACACGGGAAAGGGCTCGGTTCGAACAATTGTTGATTATGCCAACTAACGGGTTTGGTGAGCCAACAACGTGGTTGGTTTAAGTAATTACTCGTCTGGTGCATATACAAGCAAGCATCGTTGTCGCAACCAGAAAATGTGCACCCACACATGCATACGGACATTTTTTCCAGCCGACTCTTCGCGACGTACCGTAGTGATGACATGAAAAGAGTCGAACAAAAAACGTGAAAACAAAGCTTTTTGTTATCCGGAAGGAAAAGAAAGACGAAGAAGAATTTTCCATGCGGTGTCATATTTTTTTTTATTCGCGTTTTCCCCTGTCTGCAGGCATTCCGCCTGTTGCAGGGTCGGCCCGGATCAGTAGCCAGTCCCCCGTGGGGACCTGGTCCGGATTCGTAACCAGGCCCCCATGCGGCCGCATCGAACTTCCTCCTCTACATCGCATTTGCCATGGCATTGCTATCATGGGCATGGGAAAACACGCGGGGAACATGGGGTGTCATAGAGTAATTTTGTATTTTTGTACTCATCGATTCAACGGAACTCATCGGTCGTTTAGTAATAAGATCGAGGTCGTGATCGGGAGAGTGTGTACCTTCATTATTGATTGTACGATCTGTTGGAAGCGGAAGCTACTATAATTCTTCGAGTATCAGGCATTGGACACGGGGATGCCTATAAAGGCTGTGATTAAATTGTTACACATTGCCCAACATTTTTCACACAACAGACACACAACAGTACGATTGTCATAGTTCCCATATGGAGAATTGTTCATTCTCTCGCCTGTGAACCTATCGCACTTCACTCGGCGTGCGAATTTAAAAAAAAGAAAAGCTTAGAACTGGATATTCTGGTGAATCGATGACTCGTAGAGCCCAGACTCCTCGCACGATTTGTATTAGTCTCTCGTCGAAATAGAATCTGCAATTTGTGCGAAAATGAAACGAAGAGAAGCGATTCCACACCAACTATGAATAGTCACGTTATTATAATTCTACGCGTATTTCGGCAATTTTTTTTTTTTCGCACTCATTCCACATAAATGTGATTCCCATGCGGAATGTACGAAGAAAAAGAAAGCCCAAATTAGAGACTGTAGGCCATATGTTTATCCCTTTTAACCGCTTTAAGTGACATTATTTTAGCCCTCATTGTAACGAACAAAAATAGGAGTGCGTGTGCGTGTGTCTAGAGTCCGTGATTATATCGACCACGATCCATTGCGTTGTCAATCTTTATTTCGATAAGACACACCCGAGTGCTGGGTTTCCGTATTTCACGTTCTTTGCCCCGTCCGTATGCGTCAACGCGACGATTTAACAACAGTTTACCGAGTATTGTTGATTCGTGTTGGATTATAAGGGATCGTTTTTTGTAATAACTAAAAATAAAAAAATAAAATAAAAATAAAAGAGATGAAAAATGGTGAGTCAGTGAAGAAACGTACATAACTATAAATACGATTGAGATTGGGAAGTGATTTGACAACGCCACATAGTATTTGGAAAAAAAAAAAGAAAGAAAAAAAAATAAAACGACGACCTAAATAACAAATCGCCATGAAACGGACGCAGATAACACCATGAACGCGACATTCACGTGACGAGCGCTATAAACGGGCACATCTGCATCCGCTTTATGGGGTTTTGTTGTCTGGGAACCTAGGAGTATAAGTAATGTAAAAGTACTTTGTATGGATACGTTTAAATTATGAATAATAAACGACATAGAGGATAATAACGAGGAGCGAAGCGCGCGGGATAATACAGACTAGTTCATTTCATAAACGTATCTTGAAAATATTTGTATGTAAATGAATGACAAAAAAAAACAAATAAAAAGTATCATGTGTATCTGTACACATTTCTCTGGAATATTTTATTATCGCTTTCGTAAGTAAATCCTCGAAGTGCGCAATTCAATAATCGCTTGTGAAATCCATGGGTTTTATATTAGAGGATATCCTTAAACACCCGTCTCCTAATTCTGTTGATTTTTAAAAAATATCTTTCGGCTAATCATAAAAAATATTTTTCGCTTATATCAGCTTCCTTCACCTGAGCAATTATTTTTTAAACATTTCTCTGGAATATTTTATTATCGCTTTCGTAAGTAAATCCTCGAAGTGCGCAATTCAATAATCGCTTCTGAAATCCATGGATTTTATATTAGAGGATATCCTTAAACACCCATTTCCTAATTCTGTTAGTTTTAAAAAAATATCTTTCGCCTAATTCTAAAAAATATTTTTTGCTTATATCAGCTTCCTTCACCTGAGCAATTATTTTTTTCATTCACCAAGGTGAAATCCCCTCCACCGGCGAGAGGCCGTGACTCCTGGACTTGTGGCACAGCAATGTAATACCACCATATCATTTCTATAAATAACTTCTTAGTAACCTTTGCGAAAAAAAAGAACACGAACTATAACGTAGAAATGAGGTAAGCTTGCAGATACTATTATACCAAGACTGCTCTCGAATAATTATTATAAAGTAGGCTCTGATTAAATTCACCGCAAGATAACATCTGGGAAATCTCAAGGAAGTATTACCGCTGCCCAGTCGAATAAGCGTTGAAAAAACACTTGTACAAGGGCGTTTTCAAAATTCAATTAGGCTAAGTAGAATTGTCTTTGGAAAGTAAAAAGTAAAAAACCGTTTGTTTATAATTGATTGTTGTCGTGGCAATATATGTGTAAAAATTTAGGGGAAAAAAATAAATAAAAATAAAAATAAAACAGTTTTATATTCCACAGCTTCAAGGCCACGTTATGAAACAAAGTGACTATTAATATCAATGGGATTATGCAAACATCCGCAAAATAAATAATTGTTTCTCGAAGCCCTCTCAACCGAACGGTAATAATCTCAGTTCCATGTTTACAATTCCAAATATGATTCACCTGTTTACCAAAGATAAATGCCAATAATAAAACATTATTTTGATATCTTTAGCAGGTCTGACCGTGCGGCGGCGGCGGGATCAATGAAGACAGCGGAAAATTGATAACTTCTACGTAAACAATCGAGGAAACAAGCGAGTGAAAAATGAAAGAAGAAAGGAAGAAATCCCTGGACGTTGGAAACAAGAAGACCGTGATGTTTGTTTTGGTTTTCACTATTTCCAGCATTTCGTCGGGTGTTGTTTAACGAGCCGCGATGCCGAGTAAGAGTGGAGTAGCGGGTGCGCAGCGGATCGATAAGAGAGTCGTCGTCGGACGTGGCGGGTGCCGCTGCAGACATGAACCCACACAGGCTGGGGGCATGCGGACTTGTGCGAGATCGCAAAGCGGTACCGTCCCGAGGAAGGAGAGAAGAGAGTGGGGACTGCCGCGTGAAAGGAGAGCGACGGGGGTGGAAAATAGAAGGGGGACCTGGAGCGATACGTCGCCGGCGTGGCGGCATTATGCTCGGTGCTTTAATCGAAACTTCAGATCGTCGCGGAGTCTCGGACATGGACGTCGTGGCCACATTTCGTAGATTCACTCCTCGCGGTATGAATCCGTGAGGATAAATGTCACTCTCGTCCCTTTGAATCTCCGAGACGAGAAGAAGACTGCAGTGAAATAATCGGATTTACACGTTCGTCGGTGTCGGGGAAAAATTGGAGCAAACGCAGCCGATTTCTCGCTTTACTTTCGCTCCCGTGCGGCAACTCGTGCGCGGTTTTATTTACGTAGGCACTAGATATTCGCGTTGACGAGCATTGGTCAGGCTCCAATCAAACCTGCGTAGTGGCTGTGTCCATTTTTTAAAAATCAGCACAATTAATTGCTTGGGCCTGATGGATCTGTGATACCGCGAGACCAACCTTCCTATTGTTCGTGCTTCCTGGGTAATTGATCACTCGAGGGATCTGCTGTAACAATCGAAACGTTCAGGCCTTTTGGGTGAGTGTGTGTGTGTATGTGTGTGTTTTATTTTTATTTTTGTCTTCCCACGCATTGGAAGTGTCCCGGGGAAATTCGACTCACTACGAGCACCATTCGCCTAGTGTTTCCAGTGATTTTGCTGAGAAACATTACTCATTTGCTGTGCAACTTACGACAACATTGAATTTACAATTAATACATTTTTCGAATCTCTGCGAAAATTCGACTCATTACGAGCACATTACAACATAATTGTTCATTTGCTGTGCAACTAACGACAACATTGAATTGACAATGAATAAATTTTTCAAATCTCTGCACTCGATATCGTCGTGTAATAACGAAATGAATAAATTGTGGTAATTAATTTGAACATTGAACGTCTACTTTTGTGAAGTTTGTATAATTATTCCTTCGGAGTCGTGCATGGAACGAATAATTAGATAGTCGACGTTATCGGCTTGACATGCGTGACTAACTGTTTCAAAGACTCTTGACCGAATGCTGAAAATAAGTGAAAGAAAAAAACCTCGGTTGTGCTTTATTCATCGGAGCGAGGATTTGTTTGCAAACGTTTCTTTTTATAGGTCGCTAGACGTCAAAACCTTGAGGAGCAACGCCCGAGCACGTGCACGTCGACCGGTAGTGCAGGATTTGGCGCGTGGTCTCTGGTACTCCAAGTTCTTATGCGAATGCTAATGCCACGTGCTACTGGCCCAAGGAACGTCACGTACATTCCGCCTGTGTGAAGCTCTCGAACCAATATCTTCTCCTACATTCGGACCTCGTCAAAGGGACAACGGAAACGCGAAGACCTCGAGGGTTTTGACGATTAAACGGACTTCCATTCGTCACGGCTTAGTCTTCACTGATAAGGAACTTATCCTTAGTTAACATAATTCTCTCCATCGGACGAACACTGAAGATCATCGGACCTTTTTTTTTAAACGTACAAATTGACCGGGATACAAAAATGTGAGTAAATCAGAGACTCCTTTTCCGCTGTAATTTGGAGATGAATTTTGGTATTTCGGAAGCATTACATTAACATTACAATCTTTGTTATAAATATTTTTAAATATGAGTGGAAAATTTAAAAAAACGTACATACAGTGATCGACAAAAGTGCGAAAGCATTACCAAAAATAAAATCATTACAAACTCGCTGAGGTCTGAATCTGTTGCAACAAAAATACAGACTCGTTTCTGTATTCTCAATTTGCAATTTTATAAGACCCAAAATGTATCTCCGATTTTTCTAGCTGTACATTGCATCGCCGATTAAATAAAAATTCTCAAAGTTCCTCATTTTCGTAACTACAATATTCTCAAATAAATAAAGCGTTTCTGCCGAGAATTTTCTCTTTGCGCGTGTCGATGAAAGTGATCAATGTAATCGCGAGGCACTATCCGTACGTAGATGAGTTGATTGATCGCGCTCCTTCAGATTAATCGGCACAGATAACAAAATGAGCATTGTTGAATTGCAGAAAGCCCGTTGAGGATGCCGAGGTCGTCTGGAATTTTCACGCCGGTTGTTTTTGCGGAGCGTTCGACATCGTAGCTGTCCGAAAATACACGAAGCTTCATCGAGAAGATAACAAAGAAAAGATCGGCTGTACGGTGGTTGGTAAAAGCGAAGGTGACTCAGGAAGAGGTTGAGAGAATTCTCTGGCGGTTCGTGTCGAGGAGCCGAGGCGGTGGTACCGGAAGGTCGGGCTGAAGAGATCGTTGGGACGTTGCGGCGCCGTTATCGTCGACGGCCGGTACGAGAGACCGCCAGGGTGTACGGAAGGTGTATAAATAGAAGAGTCCGAGAGCAAGTAGCCGTGGGTGGGGGGCCGCTCGTCGGTGGAAATAGAAAAGAATGTTTTGGGAATCCAATTGGACTTGGTTTGCAGAACGATGGGGCAATATGGCCGACTTGGCCGAGCGGGTGGACGATCTGATATGCAGTTTCGATTCGACTGGTGACACGACGATGGACACACTATCGATGCTCATTTTCGGCTGGATGCTATTCGGCCTCGTTGTACTTTGTGTCGGGAAATTTTTTTACAATCGTTTCGTCGTCAATGACGCTGGTAATCGGGAAACGAGCGGTGTCGGTGTTACGAGTGGTGCGACGAGCGGCAGCGGCGGTACCACCGCCTCCAAGGAACATGGCCATGCATTCCATATTGGTGAAAGTGTCGTGGGTGCCGGTAACGTGGCGAGTAAATTATTGGCGAATGAGAAACCGATAAGAGCGATGATGGCCAAAAGTGCGTCGATGGGTGTCGGAGGCGGCGGCGGCGGCGGAAGCGGAAGCGGGGGAGGATTCCTCGGGGGTGGCAACAGCGGTGCCGGAATTCTAATGTCGTCATCGATGAGCTCATCCGGCGGAGGAAACTACGTGCCACCGACCCCACCGCTACGCAAACGACTTACGAGAAAGACTTCCGGGCCGCTTATCAGCCCCGCAAGGAGCACACGATCCTTGCACCTACCATCGGCCACTGGCGCTGATGCCGAAGCCGTTCGCTGGGTTAACGAGCTCGTTGTTTGGCTACACTCGGATCTCGTTATTCTCAACGAACTACTCGCTACCTGGGTCGTTTCCCTCAATGACTTTGTAACCAATTCCGTCGAGGAGGTACGAATCATGATTTCTTATCACTTCTTCTCATATCTTCTCTACCAATGCGACTCCAACATCCGGCTCTTCTTTCTCGATTTAAAAAAAAATTGTTTTGCAAATCCGATGCTTTTGATTCTTGGTAATGAAGTCCTTATCGTATAATTTAAGTATACGAAATTTTTGTAGTCCAGTTATGCCCGAATATTGAAAAAAACCCGGTTTTTCAATAATTTTTTTGAAACTATAATAAAAAAGTTGGGTCACAAATTTTTATATTTAAATCTGAAGATTATTTGCATAGCAAGAACACACAGTTACATCTAATTAGAGTCTTTTTCAACGGATTGAAGGTGTTTTTATCGAAACAAAACTGAATTTAGTAGGAGATTCTCGAGATGGTAATGATGGTAGGGCTTGTGAAAAGTGAATATTGTGTATCGCAGGAGTGTATTAATAACCGCCTCGCATAGGAAGTGCCGATGCTTCCGTATTCTTGTCTTCAGTGAAACGATAAAGCGTGCAAAATTTGCAATTACTTTTTAAATAATAGAACGCGAGGTAACGCTGCGAGCGCGCTTTGCGGATTAATTTAAACGCAAAAATACGAGAAGTGAATGTGAAAATTACATCATAGATTTCGCATGTATACGAAACGTTCGGTAAACGCTGTCTGCGAGAAAAAGCGCTTTGGCAACAACACCGGTATTTGGTCGAGACAACCGATTGACCGGTTGTCTGGTCCAAATTCTCAGGTCATTCGTCAGTATCACCTTCCCAAAGGCATATAGACGTAAACCCTAGCTTAACAATATAAATATAACATTTTGCAAACGATATTACTATCTAAGACACGCGCAGTGTTATTCCGTTGTGGGTGCCGCAGCTCCAAATATAAACTACGCGCACGACATCGAGCGTTTTATCACAAGGATTCCACGAACCGTGACCAATATGATATCCATTATAAATAATGAAGTTTCATACGGCTGTGCCTCGTCATAAGACACTTTTAGCCATTGAATTTATCTTTTTCATGTGGGATGGGCCTTCGCGAATGACGGCGATTTGCATCGAGCGAGCGAAGCGCGGTCACGCATCTTTGGCTTCTGGATCATGAAGCAGCTGGTTCGATGCTCCGAGGCTATTTTCATCGATCCAATTTTATTGGAAACTCATTTATCGGACACTTCATTTTTATTCCGTCATACGAAAGTACTTCCTCAACCGATGATTGTTAATGTCACTGGACAAAAGTTTTCTGACACGTACGAATTATCAGTCAATTATCAGTCGGACGTGAACCTCTGTGAAGAGTCAAGTTGCCTCGGTGCATCGCTTCATGCTCCTATCTCCTCGTCTCACGACTGCAGGCGATTTGCAGGTTTTTATTTCGCTCAGAGCCATCGTATCTGCTTCCCCGGACAGCAAACTGATTTTTTGAAATAATTTCAGAGAATTTAAGCTTGTTTATCGCTTTAAAATGTTCATTCCCTCTTCAAGCTTTGTTAAATATCTTCTCGCTGTTATTTATTTATCGCACACGTTGTTAGCGCGTTATTTTTTAATTTAGACGTGAAGAGTTTTTTGTAAAAGATTTAGCAATATGTGCATTGTTGTTTACATGTACTGAAAGAGGCCGATTTATTTTTAGTATAATTGACCGAGCAAAAGTGAATTTTGGCACAGCTGAGGAAATTGAACAACCGGGAGTTGAATAATCGTTCGTTAACTCGCTTCGATATAGCGTTTCGGTAGACGAGGGCTTTTTTATATTAATGTGGAGAAGCGTAGAGGCTGAATTGGATGGGTAGAGGAGTCGAAAGTCGATGTAATATGAGGTCATGCCCGTTACGTCGTCGAATAGGAGGAGAGTGAGATATTTCGTCACAACCTGTCATCGGCCTTGCAGCGACCAGCGTTGACGTCATCCTGTCAAAAATAACGTCTCGTTCCACGCGGAACAGCCGCTCGCTCCTCGATGTTACTTTTCTTGTCGGATCGGAATGCTATCAATTTTTCTTTTTTATTTTTTTGTACGCTCGTCCAATTTTTGGGCAAGAGTTTATTCTAGATCGTTTGGTTACCTAATTAAAAAAAAATAATCTACGGTTGTTATTTTAATCGAATGCTTTTCTCTGCATTAATTAATACGAATTTATTTTATAGTAACTAAAAATGAAGCTGAATCTTCAGATTAATATCACCAAATTCTTGTTGAAAAGTGCAAAATATAAAAAGCATATTTTTGGACATTTTTTCTCTGAGGAAATTATCGAGGACAAATTAAATATCAGATTTGTGAGCAAAGAAAAAAGTGATTTTTGCAGAGAACAACAGTTCTTTTGATTAAATGGTTAATAAGTAGGTGTGTAATTTTCATAAATAATTAAGAGGGAGTACACTTCTGTCATTAAAGACTGTACGGTTGAATGACCGTCAGGTGCACTTGACACTATTCTCAGGCCTGAAGGCGAAGTGCGACTTGAGTTGCACTGTTCAATTACTCGCACGACACCCAAGAGTGCGCGCAATTGGCCAATTATAAAGCATTTTTAATGAATTAGAAATTTTTTAAAAATTCTATATTATCCGAGTTTGTTACTCAAATGTTTACCATTAAAATTGATGGCCGTATTTATGCAGACTATACGTTACGACTAATAATGAAGACAGTAGTTCAAGGTGTCAATTGATGACTGTCTGGCCTTGATTAAATTATTGTGATTGGTGCCCCGCGAGGTCTCAGACGGAGGGCATAGTTTAATTTGCCGACGACAGTTCACGCTCTTTAAACATTGTTTCCCGATGCTAGAAGACGAGAAATTAAGCATTTTCATATCAGTGACCTTAGAGTTTTGCTTGGCTTCGTCGCAAACATTGATGTATCATCTGCAAACAATTCTAACGTGACTCAATAGATGAGTATGTACAATTGTAGCGGTGTGTACTCCATATGGGATGCCATTATGTAAAATATTTAAATGAACCACATGTGGAACGTTAGCAAACATTAATATTAATGGCACTTCATATTGAAAACAGTATGACGTACAGTAATAATATTAATAAAAATAACAACAATAATAATAATAATAATCATGATAATAATAATGATGACGATAATATTGTTGCCTTAGAATTTATATTGTTGATAAAAATAAATAGAACGGTGTTCAATTATAATATATATATCGTTATATTTAAAAAATGATTAATGAACAATTGTTGAATTTTTTACAGCATGGAGTCGGTGTTGAATTCGTTCGTGTCCTACCAGAAACTCATTCGCCAGTTTTGTCAAACATCTTCTGCGAGTGTGACTCGAAAGACGACGTTGTGAGTATGAAAACGTGTACTCCAATTGGGCCAGAGACATAGGAGTGTCCAATAAATCGGGCAACACATTTAGCATCACTCTATTTAATGAATTTCGATATCACGACCGTCCTCAACGACATTTCATTTATCCACAGACAATAACTTGTGACTGCGAGGCAACGCCGGCGCTGCAGCTGAAGGCTTTTCGCCAGAAAGGCGATAAGGTGGAGGTCAGTCACTATCGTGTCAATGTTAATCGCTTCCGGGCTCGACTGAACGTTGTGTGCATCACGGAAAAAATGCTGCTCGATTTGAAATGCGACGGCTGGCCTGAGGTAAATTAATTCGTTAAACTAAGTGGAAATACAAAATCCCTCGCTAATTGTCTCTGCAACAATTAAAACGCACGTGAGAGAATGGCTCTTATTTAAATGATTTTAATTCAAGGTCAAGGTCTCTCTAGCTGCTGTCGGCACGATCAAAAAGGACCTAGACGAGAGCCAACTTCAGGAAGTTGTAACCGAGATTGTCGTTGGAGCACTCAGAGGTACAAACGTCCACCTTAATCTTTCCCAATATCCTACGTGCCCACGACTCTGGCGAGAACCGCCACCGCAACCCGGACACACGCTGCCACTCCACTACGACAGTATGGTAAGAATTTCATAAGTTTATTCACCCAAAGGAATATATACGTTTGTTCCAAGAATTTATTTCTCTGGATGTTGGCCCTTTATCAAGTGGATCTCGAATGCTAGCAATGTGATATCTCCGGCCGTTCTACGTCGGAAGAATATTTATCTACCTTAAGATTAAGTGAAACGTATCGTTATCAATCAGTGTGGGCAGTAAAAAGTGTGAATTACTGGGTCATCGATTATTTTCTTTGGGTCGATGTCTGGTTAGCGCTTTGCGTCTGCAATTTGTTTCTGTAGATGGTATTACTTCTGGCAATAATAAAGGAGTGGTCAGATTTGAAAAAAAAAATTGCGTTTATATTGTATTTTTAATTATGTGGATTACTGTTCGAAGCATTTAGTAGAAATATTAGATTTATGTTGTTGTGGAAATGACGTTTGGATGTCAGAGTTTCCCTTAAGTTCTTACTTACATTCTAAATCTCAGTTCGATTCGAAAAAAAGTATGCAAACAAGAGCCTTGTACAATGCTTCCTTCTTCATCTTCTTTCATTTTTACTTTTATTGGGCAAAATAAGAAACGATAAGGATGAAATTTACAAGGTTCTACTTTGCATTCTCTTTTTGAAGAGGAAAAAAGAAATTAATAGCCGGATTTGAGCGGTGAAAAAATAATGAAGATAAATTGGTCGTATAAAATTCGAAACGTTATACCGATCTTTATTGAATAATATATCTTGCATCACCGAATATTATTTCCTTTTCACGAAAAAAAATTGGGCTCGCTTGAGTTTTGTTAAATTTAATGTATCGTCGTTTCTTTGGGAAATCCTGGTCAAATTTTTTAAACGCTTTTAGCGATTTCACCCAAATTTAATACCAAATAACAATGAAGGTATCACTTATCAAAAAGTATTTGAAAAATTAGCTGTAACTTTGTGAAAGTCAGAGCGACCACGCCCTTTTTGAAAAATAAGTAAAGATACAAAATCGAAATCTCGCATAAATTTCATTATAAATCACATAAATGAGAGCGCTATAATTGCTTCACTTGCGCGCCAAATCGCAGCTTAATCGGTTGAATGGTTCTTGATGGACAATTGATTGAATTTTCAAATCCGTGCACATACACACCGGCATATATACGGACGTTTTTTTTTTCTAGACCCCTTCCCTCTACGTTTTGGACCGTGCTAACACAAAAATCTGGAAATTTTGCCATTTTTTGTGAATAAAAACTTCCTCTCTGGAGACGCAAAAAACAGAAAAATCGATGGTTCTCAGCTCTTACATGCATGCTTAGGGGCACGAGACAAGAGAAATGATTTCAGCCTTTTCTTTGTAACATGTGGTTAAATTCTTGTGGGTTCTTTCGGGTGTTTTTATGTTCCTTGTTTTGGTAGTCGTCACTTGACGCTTTGATGCTTTGCCCGTAGACCGCGTCCCATTCATTGTCACAACAACCTCATCAACGTCACCAGGTTCATTCATCGGCATCGACGATCCACCAATACGCGCCAGGCGAGCGACGTTTGCTCGTAAAAGTCGTAAAAGCTACAGAATTGGGAGGTCAAGACGGCTGCAGGGAGCCTTACTGCGTCGTGGAGCTGGACGAGCCACCGCAAAAGAATCAAACGTCGATTAAAAAGGAGACGAACAGTCCAACGTGGGAGGAAGCTTTCCTATTGTAAGACCCTTCCTTCGGATGGTCTTCAACAAATTCCGCGGTAAATCTTATTTTGAATTGTATTACGTTTCAGTGACATCAGCCACAATACTTCGGAGGTTCTTTTGGAAATTTACGATCACTTCAACAAGAGCCAACGATTCTTAGGTCTCGGAATCGTCGGAGTGGAAGAGCTTCTTGCTAATCCGAGTCAGAGGCAGATAATTCCTCTTCAAGCTCGACCTTACGAAGCAGACGAAGTTACTGGAACTCTGACTGTAGAGGTAAAGCTTTTCAAAGCCTATGGGGCTTTTACTATTATTTATAGAGCATATCTTGAAGGCTGATCCAAATTTTTTTTCATTTAAACAGTTCTTGTTCATCGAAGGGGCCGAAGTACCGCAGATCGGCACGAAACCTTTCAAAGTAAAGGAATCAATAAAGCCAGTGTCACCGACGCGTACATACAGCCCAACGAATCTACTCAGCAATAGTAGCCTTAACTATAACAACGGTAACAGCACTCTTATCTTGTACGACTCTACCAGTCAGTCTGCCGGCGGTAACTACCGATTATTTATATGTCTGGAACGTCTTGCTACCCTGCGTGAACCTTTAGTTTCGTAGGGCACGTTCCTCCATTCTAGATTGACAAATACGCTTTGAAACGGCCTACTCTGTAAAGGAAAAACCACTCGGGGCACAATCTGCCGATTTTACCCTAAGATTCGTAAAAAGAACCCTTCAGCTTTTGATTATATCGTTGAGACTCCCCCCGTCTCTTATTATCTGCTGTTGGAGAACAGTTTACCTTTTTTTTTCTTTCTAATCATCTGGAATTAACAAATAATGTTCTATTGACTTGAAAAAATGGTTCATTCCAATCTCTAACAGTAGATATAGCTACCAGCATGTTATATTTCATTCCCAAGCTTTACGATTCGTCACGAAAATTCGTAGCCGATCCCTGAAACAGAATATTCGAGTCATGGCATTAGAAATGTCCGTTTGTTGTGAGAAACTCTGTTTTAGGGTACCTAGTCCCATAGAGAACAAAATCCACATGTATCTGCAGTGATAATGCTGAAAGCTCAGTCAAATGTTCTCGATAAATTGCAGATTTTCTTACGAACGGCAATACTGACGACTCGCCTTATCGAACTGGACAAACGAACGGCAACAAAGGCACCCTCATTGTCCACAGCCAACAGAGGGTAGGTGGAGTTCAATTTTTCGCACCCGCTTCCAGAATTTATGGAGTGTGCTTCCGGTGTCTTTTCGTCCCAATTAACTAACATATCCCTCTAAAGTTTGTTCTTCACTTTGATTTTTTTAGCAATCCGAGCGGCAGATCGTTAAGGTAAGGCTTAGAAAATTAAAGATACCGGCAGTAATGATTTTTTAGAGTCAATTTTACAGAACTTTTAAGGGAGGACAATCCTGTCGTTATTTAATGCAAATTTCTTGCTCGGTTATTACTTAAATTGACAAAAAATACCATTTTTAAAGCTTACAGTGTTGCATGTTATACACGGCTGTGCCCCAGATAACTGGGAACACCGCAATGCAGTATTTGCTCTTTAGAGTCGCGATAGAAGGGTTCTTTGAAAATTTATATTTCCTCTCTTGATGAAGTAGCTTCACGTCAAATTTATTACGACTCTAAAGTCGCCGGGCTCAAAATTCGGCTGGCACTCCGCTGGCTGCAGCGACGAAATTAGACGATAGCGATCATATCCTTCATCATCGGGTTCACTGGCGCGGCTCCAAGATTCTTATCCCTCTCGGGTTTCACGTAAAAATCGGATGAACGTGTGTATCGATGAGTCGTTTACAGGACCAGTTTTGCAACGACAGAGCCCCGACCCTTTTTCTTTAGCAAAAGTCGGAGTTGGAGTTGTGTTTGACGAATAACAGTCCTTGATTGCTGTGTGCTTACTAATTCAACAGGTAGCTCTCTCTGAAAAAGGCAGTTGGCAGGAAATTTCACCAGAGGTAATGTGTCTCTTTGTTATTTTTTTTTTTTTTCACTCACATACTTGTTACGTTTAAAGAGTTAACGATTTATGTAAAAGTACAATTCTATAAAACATAACCGATTTTTTATTTCAGCATGGCAATAGAGACACCAGCGCTACTTCGGGTCCAGAAAGCACTCCAAATTCTTCAAATTCTGAGAGTATGAGAGGTAAAAAAGTGCAACGATACTATTTAAGCGAACGGAAAACAAATGGTAGATTTCTTCTCTTGTTATTTCGAATATTTCGACAGAGCGAGGAAGAACGAGGAGGAAACGGCGAGACTTTTTCGGAACTATCAAGCGACGCCTCGGCAGGTCCAAGACGAGGAGTCGATCGGTAGGTCCTGAGGGGGAACCGAATCACGAGGAAGCGCACTCGAGATCTATATCTGCGGACAGAGCCCGAGACCCAGGATCCGGTAAGTTTCCTCTGAAATAAGTGTCAGCCTTATTAATCTTATATTGCAATTAGAATAGTCTGTATAGAATTTATTTCATCTCACATTTAACAATGATTTTAAAAAATGAAAAGTACAAAAAATTCTTTTGGTCTTGCTTTTTTGCTCGCTTTACGATTTAATCGAATGCGATAATTTTGATACGATGTTCGAATACTATTTCGTGCTTACACTAATCTACACTCTTCATTGTCGGTGAGTTCGAAATACGTATTTTTTAGACTACCTCAATACAAATTCGGCTTGTTGGGAAAAATGAGTTGGAAGGACCGTAGCAATTGTATGAAACAATGGTTGATTAGTTCAAGAAGTACTTATAGAGTAGATGCGACTGGTTTAGAAGCATAGACCGCTTTTATTTGGTAGATACTCAGTTTCGTGAAAAATATGTTTCAGCGTTACTGTCTGTGCCAGGAAAAGAGGAGCACTCCAGAAGATCGAGTCTGAGCGAGGCTTCGGCAATAAGCGGCACATCAACTAGGACATACATCAACGAAGCGTCCACCTTGGTGTTAGAAACATTAGAAAATGGAATTAAGAAGTAAAAATCAATTTCGTCCTTTAAACTCAAAAAGAGCTTGCGGCCGACTTGTCAATAAACGCTCCGTTATTTTTTTTTTAGACATTACCTCGTACCGCTGTCTCTCGCACAGAAGAGCAAATGGCGAAAAAAGGGTACAAAACTTCATATATTCAACGATCACACATTCATTGCGAAACACATGCCTGGGTAAGTTTAAAAAAATTTTTAATCCTCGCTTAAAAATGAAAGCGATATAGATTCATACTTATTCGTACTATTTGCAGTGGTACGGTGTGCGAGGTGTGCAAAAGGACTTTAGCCCGAAGATTGGGTAAACAGGGTTACGAATGTCGAGATTGTTTAATGAAGTGTCACAAGCAGTGTCACGTGAAAGTCGAGTCAATGTGCTCGACGTCCACGATTCAGAGTATCGAGTTGTAAGTATTTCTCTGAATCATTATGTCACTAAATTGTCGTTTTTTTCTCTCTCTCGAAAAAAAAACCATCAAATGTGTTTTATATAAATGGACGCTTGGATAACATTCGTATCTCAACTACTCGTGTTATCGTTGCGCATCTTGTTGCTGTGTTTTCATGAGAAACCGCTGTTTTGCCACTTGAATATTTCGGAGTCAATGTACCCGCCGGTTTCTCGTGAAACGCAAAGTACCGAAAAATCGCATAGTTTTATTGAAACGTTGATTTTAACGTCTATTTCTTTCGACTACTCTCGAAAAGGTCCCTACTACCGGTACTGAGCGAATAAGATAGGTAAGCTAACGAATAAGGAACGTCAGGTTGCTGCTGCTATGAGAAAGCATGTAATTCGTATCTCCGACAGTAGTGAAACTTTGATATCCTGTTATAGAATGATGATTATGATTGTGCATATTGGTTCGACTAATTGCGTGTTCGTCGCCGTGCTTACGACCCTAATCTACCAGAAAACAAGCTCTTGATCGATAAATTCCAGTACCTTAAAGATCTATGCCATTTTTACCAACGGCTGTTAACCGCAATTTCTCCATTCAGTTATATCCTCACTGCGGAAGCTCTCTCGTCCTGATGGAGCTACAAATCCATGCCAAAGTGGCGGAGTATCGTTTAAATTGATTGTCCATTAGAATCATCATTTTTTCAGAATACCTTTTCGATACAGAAATCAAAATCTCTCGATTATCTTAAATAATGTGGTAATGACAATTAAACGTGACCAATTAAAACTCGATTTGTCTCCGAGTTTTGGCAATTGTAAATCCAAACGTTACCAGGAATGCATTGCTTGCGCACGAATCTAGCTCGTATCCTCAAAAACTGACTATTTTAATAATGCTATGCTTCTCTCGCTTCAACTTTATTCAACTGTATATCCCGAACATAATATTAGCAAAGAAAAAAAAAAAAAAGATTGTACGAAATTGAGAAATGGGAGTTGTCATTGTGTTTGAGTGAATAATGGCAGTATTCATATTCCTGACATTTTTTTCTTCTTTAACGCACTTTTTTATTTACAGGACCTGCATCAAGACACCGCTGCTTGAAAGGAGATTTTCGACGCGGCGATGCTAGCGACGACCACCTTTTTGCTTACGTCCGTGTCGCAAATTTAAGCAAGGACTTTGTTGGGATTTTTTTCACAACGACTAAGTTTCATTAATCAACTATTTGTGTTGTCCCCACTAAATCGCGTGCCGTGGCGCACGCGAATTACACCAAAGGTGTATGAAATTTTACCTGCGAATATGAGTACATATTCCGGTGACTATAATTTTTCGTTGACTTGGCTATTTAATTACTGACAATATGGTATCGACGCCTGGACCCTCTTCAGCATTTGCAAAGTCAGGATGACTGAAATACTATACTATTACGATATTAATCAACGATATATGTTGATGCGCACACTAATTGCCGCGGGGCTAATGAACGCAACCGCGAAAACTGTAAATACAGTCAAAACGAATCAAGCCGAAAGCTAGGGTTTGCTTACCAGCATCGCACAAGACTACGGAGTCAAAGGTGGGGTCTTTCGCACGAAAAAAAAGAAAACGTCTTCTAAAATTTACGAAATACCTTCAAATCTTTCCAACTTTGTACGATGAACATCATCTGTTTTTCATTCCTATCGCGCTAGAAAATGCACACCGTAGGCGAGAGATTTGGCTCGGAAATTAATTCAAGGAACCTAAGCACCGACTAATCGTATTTTATTTCTTTGATATTTGTTTAAAAAAAAAAGAAAGGCTAAAATCTTACCTGAAACAAAATGAAAAGAAGAGAACGTTGTTAATCGATAAAGCGATTAAAACGAAGGCAAATCGTTCGCTTATTTAATTTTATGAGTAATTCGATTAAAACTGTGAGCTTTTGACATCGTTTTATCCCACCTTTCTCTAGCGTAACTCGAAATTACTAAGGCTTCCTAGAAATGCTCTCTAGATTCTTTTTCTACTGCAAATGTCAGTTAATAGTGATAAAAAGATTGAAAAAAAAGGGGGATACTTGAGGTGTTTGACGGGTTCTTCCGTTCCACGAGTACTTCCAAATAAAATGATGCACCTCACCCAAGAACACGTGGCTATTTGAAGTGTCCTTCGAAATTCACCTTTTAAAATGGGGTTTGCATGTGTCATTAATCATGACTATCATTATCGTCGCTGATGAAGTCAGACGTAACTAGAAATCTCTCTGCCTTTTGATAAAGACTTTGGAGAACGTGTAGCGGCGAGATTCGACGAGGCAATAATAAGGCTTTAGAATTTTTTATCGAACGATGAAAGTTGAATTGTGAAGAGTTGGTAGTTCTTTTGTAATTAACGATTCTCTTTTTTTAGCTTGGCCGTAAATATAAGCAGTGCTGGGTATTGATTAAGTCGAGAATTGATTGAAATACTTTTCAGAGAAGTAATATAATTTCTACAAAAAAAAAAAACAAAAAACACAAAGAAGAAAAAAATGCAGCGTCGTTGCAAATTAAAAAATAGAGACAATGCCTTTTATTTTCTATTTCGCCTAGCACTGATCATAACTATATACCGATAGAATCATTGTATATCTTCGACATCAGGGCAGACAATCAATCGTACGTGGTAAAGAAATTCAATTATTTACACAGGTGTTGTAGCGACACACCTTTTTAACGATAGAGGTCTAGTTACGACTGATTTTAACTTTAAAAACCTATAATCAGGTTGATTGCATACGAGCTGCTTGACTTTCGTCGTTGCGCTAAAGTCAGCACGTGTCTTTCCCAACAATTTATCATTGCGTCACTGCTGGGCTCTATCGAACTTTATACTACACATACACGAATACTATATATTAAAATATATTATAACCGTCCTTATAACGTTTCATTCGAGTAATTGGGCGACGCTGTAGTTGCTATATTATTTATTTGTACACCCACAAACTCGTGTGACTTATTTTCGGCCCTTTTTCGATACTGTTTTTAATATATTCACCAGCGGGCACACTGTATTAGGATTTTTATCTCTTGGTCTCTCTTTTGGAGCCTGAGATATATCTCAATGTTAAAAACCGGTAGGCTTCCAATTATTTTTATCATATCACCAGCGAATACGCACAATAATAATCGTACAATATTTTTACGTTTCGCAGAAAAAAATTTGTGCGACTAATTTAAACAAAAAAGAAAAAACATTTATTTTATTCAGGGGACGTTAGACCGAGGACGGAATTCGTTTTTATTTGTTTTCTCCTAAAAATAATGTGTTCACTCACGCTCGTCGATCGACATTCATAAGCAATTCGTCTTCAAGAAAGTTAATAATAATAATGATATTAATATGATAATACGGCCTCGCGAGAAGCAACGCATTACTTATATTATAAACACGTCACGGTTTCGAAGACGTGACATCGCTATTGTAAGTGCTGCACGCGATAACAAAACTTAAGATAATAATTATCACATTACATGGGCTGTGAATGATAAACGGAGATATATTGAGGGGCGCAATGAAATACGGGAGATTACGGACTTGAACGATTGTATCTCTGTCTATATACCTATCCACCTACTTCTTTTTCTCTTTCACTCTCCGTCTCAATTTTTCATCCATTTTCGAATTAAATTGAGTGCTAAAATCAAACTTAGATGTATCGTGCACTGTATTCACCGATTTGCATACGGAAATAGCCATTTTTTACCACCTTGAAGTTGACAGTTCGTTTACTAATCACACTATTCGTGTAATACTTATCATTTTATGGAAGAAATTTAAGAAAATAATGTTTCTACTAAATAAAAAGCGAAACAGGTGAGGGAAGAGTACCATTTTGGATGAGGAATTGGGAATACTTTGAAAACGAAAGTAAATAGATGGGTTACTCAAGTAAAATATGATATGAATATTTAAAATTGGTGAATTGCAACAGCAATGCTTTCCACAATTCGATCGAGTTTCTCTTCCATCGTCGACTATTTGCTCCCAGTGAGGTAGCTATTTTAGACCCTTGAAATGCAAGCTTGCATAATAATAAAAACATTTTGCATACGGAAATAGCCATTTTTTACCACCTTGAAGTTGACAGTTCGTTTACTAATCACACTATTCGTGTAATACTTATCATTTAATGGAAGAAATTTAATAAAATAATGTTTGTACTAAATAAAAAGTGAAACAGGTGAGGGAAGAGTACCAATTTGGATGAGGAATTTGGAATACTTTGAAAACGAAAGTAAATAGATGGGTTACTCAAGTAAAATATGATATGAATATTTAAAATTGGTGAATTGCAACAGCAATGCTTTCCACAATTCGATCGAGTTTCTCTTCCATCGTCGACTATTTGCTCCCAGTGAGGTAGCTATTTTAGACCCTTAAAATGCAAGCTTGCATAATAATAAAAACATTTTTCGCTCAAGCAAAGAAGATTGCAAAGGTGGTCAAATGTTTTCTGCCTTATAATTATGAAAAAAAAAAAGAAACTGTCGACAAATATATTACATCGGCTTGCTGAACAAGTCAGGATGAATCTAATGATCAGGATGTTTTCCTGTATCGTACTTTTAACAAAATCCTTCGAGAGGATTAACGCCCTTCTCAAGATTCACACACATCTCTGTAGAATAGCCAAATTGCAACGACGCAACAGACGCATACGAATAATAAAGAAATAAGAGAGTTTTTATGTACGAGCTCGACGACAAAAAAACAAAAAAGATCCAGGTGCCTATATGGGTGTTATTGTTGTATACAATGCGATATATCATACGTTTCACATACATATTTATGTAGATGCTCTATTTATTGACAGTACTCGCGAATGTACTGCAAAATGCTAACAGAATATTTTAATCAATCATCGAACTTGCGACAATGTTAGTTATATACCGTGTATTTGACACGTAAGTGCAAATATATATACATATATACATGTACGTTTTCAGACGACGACGAGTCGGTTCTGACGCACAGCTCGTTTATTATTATTATTATTATTATTATTATTATATTATGTTTATTATACCCAGATAGCAATGAATCTTGAATTGTTAACGAAGCAAAGCACATTACAATCGCCCGCACTGTTTGAACGTGTACATTACTGAAAAAACATGAACAAAAAAATGGAAAAACACTATACAGGACTCGACTTTATTTATTTTTTCACCTCCTCACTCACTTTTTTCGTCGCAGGATTTGTAGTAAAGCTTGTTATCATTTTTCAACGGTAAATAAAAATTCACCTGAACTTAAGGTCTGAAGAAGAGGGAAAAATTTTAATGGCTTATCGATACTGTAGTTAAAATAAAAAGGACGAGCAACAATGCGCATCGACAAGCCATTCGACTATCAATATAGCATAACTTAAAAGATAATAAAAATTGAAACAAAAATTCTAATAGACAAAACCAAATTCGTCATTTACTGTATCTCCTTGTTTACTGTTCTTATTTTCAATATTTCGTTAATTTTCTAAAAATCGTATTTGACACAATATTGTAAATTGAATTATTATTTAAAAAAAAAATGGATTCAACGAAACTTGAATTTTCAGATGAAAAAAAAAAAATGAAATACATGTTATGACAAGGAGAAAATGGTATTTTTCGAGGGAATAAGCTCGTGAGCTTACTAATAATGGAAGAATAAGGACGGGAGAGCGATCGAGGCAACGAGGGAGCGAGCAACAATGCCCATTATAGCATTACGGTAGGGTGAACCGTCAAATTACTGGATTGATCGATACAGCACGTATGCCGCGTGCTCGAGGATGTCTGGGGCTCTCTCTCGCGATCCCTGCTTCGGTTTAGTTGGCTTAGCTGGCAGCGGCAACGGCAGCCGGCGTAGCCACACAATTTGTGCGCGGACTCTGCGCTTTGCTTCTCTCCCCGCGGTAATCGGTGGCAAAAGGGTTAAAAAGAAAATGGTGGATACTTGACGCCCTTGCCCCACCTCGACGTGCACAACTTGCTCGCGCCTCGCCACACTCAGGAGCGTACATAGTACTTAATGAGGCAAAGAAAATTATTACGCACCAGTCGGACAATTAGCTAGCCATGGCCACCCCTACGTACCACTGCGTAGATGGGTTCACACAATTTGCAAGTGTAACTATGAAAAAAAAAAAAAAAATTAAGATTGTGGTTAGTATCCGCAGTAAACACAAAAATCGCTTGCGTTGTGCTATATTGCAATTTTCTACTCATTGACGTAGCCATTGCATAATTGCATAACTGGTGTTACATAACAATTACATTGCTGAGTAGAAAATTCAATATATAGCAGCAACGAAACCGATTTTTGTGTTTACGATGTGCAAAGTATACATTGTTTATTGAAAAGATGAAAAAAAAAGTGGTACCGGAAGTTGTGGACGCCATATTGATGCTTCAGAGCCAATAGCGGGAATGGAAGCGATTGGCACAACAAAATGGCGACGACAAGTGGGCTGAAGACATATCCTAGCATATATAGGATATGTCTCATAGTATTTGCATTCGTGGAACTTTCGCATTCGGGATTATCACATCAGAGCACTTAAAGTGATTGAAAACAAACCAACATAACAGTTGTGCCCAATATTGAGTTTGAATATAGTGGAAATCTAATTTTTAGTAACTATGTTTTGTTTACGTCACCCATTGATTGATAATTAACGACTTAACATGTAATTCGTTTGACAAAAATGGCTTAAGCTGTTTTTCCATTTGAAATATCAGACGAGGTGGACTAAATCTGCAGAAAAATACGTCATAACGTTCAAGGATACTTCCTTGTAGAGCTCTAAAATGTAAAATCAGGAAGCGATATGATCAGAAGTGAAATTGAGAACACAAAAACTTTGTATAAACTGAAGGTCTCTATCGCGTGGTCGTGTATTTATTCATTTATTTCAACGCTAACAACAAATGAGTTACCGAAATCGTTAAATTGACTTTTTGACCGGGAAAAATTGGGACGCGCAATTTCAAATAAAAGAAACAATAGGATACTTGTACTTGTGCACTTGTGAAATCCGGAATATTAATAAAATTTTGATAGCCAATTATTTTTCATTACACTCCTTTGCGATAATTTTAATGGACCAGTGCTTTCCGCAACGGTATAGCAATTTCCATAAAGACAATTACAACAGTATCTTTTGCACCTAATCTCTACATTCCGAAGTAAAATTTTTAGTAGGTCTTGTAAATCTTCAGTGTCGAGGAGTCGTGTTCGAAATTTTTAATAAGTACGGACTCCAGCAGTACATTCATACATCAGTTGTAGTTACTCGTTAAACTTTGGCTCGACTGTAAGGACGTGAAAATAATTTTGAAGTGGCTGAGCTTACAATGCTGGACGATCCTGAGAATATAAACATTTTATAAACCTCCATCGCCAATTTTATTTACCGAATAACAAAAATTTCGAAATCCATAATTGAAATGTAACTACCAAACCACCGCAGGTACATTAGCTTGTAATTCGATGCATGAGACCCATTATCAAGAACCAGTTGAAACAACATTTTCCGCTGATATTTAATACTTCGGCGTCGAGAATCCCGTTTAAAGGGAGACTAAATAAGTGTACTCCGGCATATTCATAGATCAGTTTTAGTTGCTCGTTAAACTTCGGCTCGGATGTAACGACACGAAAATAATTTGTGCGTGGCTGGGCTTGGGATTCACGATGTCCCGAGAATATACGTGCAGTATAAACCCTTTATCAACCTTCACTGGCGAGGGGCGGCGCTCGTGAAGGCAACACCCATTGTACAGAGGGTCCCCCCGCTTTCCCCCGCGCCCTTCTACATCGCTATACTAAACAGGTATACTCTACGAGCTCACGACTCCACGAGGGGCTACATTATGCGCTACGAGGAACTCCGAAGTTCTCGTCGCTGGTCGCTCTGACTCTTAACGGCTCTGGAGGTAGGTCGTCGAGATGGAAACGCCTAGCCGTTAACATTGGCGAATAGGAACTCGGGAGTTGCGCTCGAGCTCTCGTATACGAATCCGTGTCCCCGTGTATAAATCGCCGAGAGGCTGCACACGCGTTTAACTCCAGGCTAAAGAGCGTCTGATGCGCGCGCGAGAAATGATGATACCCCCGTACTCCGCGCCATCACCTTATCTCGTTGACTCGCGATATCGATATATTATAGTTCAACGATCGGCAATTACACTTCTCCCGAGATCGACGCTACAAGATTCTAAAACAATTATTGATTGATCGAAAACGATCGCCGCGAAGAGTGTACGAAGTCCACCGGTTTCATCGGCGATGAAGGTAATTTATTTGATGACTGGGAAATATAATGTCATGCGTCGAATTATGAGCCAATGTAATTGGTGGTTCGATTCGAATACCTTTCAATTGAGAACTTCAAAAATGTTTGCGAAAATTCGTGAGAACTCTGAGTTCCCATTTTCCGTTGATGTTCAATCATTTTTCCGGAATATTTGAATGGTCGCTTTTGGATATAAATTCAGCGTCCTCATTAGTCTTTAGATACCCACGTTTGAATTTTTTGTGCCGGCCACGCACACACACACACGTACATTCATCAATACATTTTTTAAAAATCACTTTTCTCGACGCTTCAGAGCATTTAAAGTGTTATTTTAACACGAAAAAATTGCCGGAAACAAAACTTTCTCCATGGGGAAGTAAAAAAGAATCAAGTGATTTTTAAATTAAACTAATTTGCAAATTAAATTTATCGTCTCCGTAATTTCCATCATCGGATTAACTGTTTATTTCGCATTAAATTGAAAATTAACGACTATTGGACATTATTGCACAAACGCTTGTTAGAAAAAAAAAAAGGTACATTCGAAAGTAAGTGGCTAATAAAATCTGATAAATGGTGAACCAAGGATGGAGTCATAATTTGCATGAAAAATATTGAAAAACACTCTTACAGTTAGCTCACTTTAGTATTGCAGTTAACGTGTTCGCTGCACTGCACTATCATCAGGGCATTGAACATACTGTATATGGGTATGTGTATATCCATACTAGACATGGGTATATGTATATCCATACTAGACATGGGTATAGGTATATTCATACTGGACATGTATATATGTATATACACATTGGACGTGGATACATGTATATACATATATATGGAATAAGTGAGTAGACTCACGTATGGTAACTATCCACAGAGGAATTGTGGGGAGTCGTAACCCTATCGTTTCATACTTTATTCAACCCAACTTTAGCCTGTCATCTTCGTGTCGAAGCCAAGAGAGTCCATTACGTTCGGTGTATGTACCGAGGGTTCAAACTCTGTAACGACAACGAGCCACAATCAGCCTCGCGATAGTCATTATGTTTCATGGCTTTCCACAAGTTTGTCAGGACACATAATACGACCAGTAGGAAGAAGTGCGCAAAACGTTGCTTTACGAAGACTCTAATCTCGATAAAAAATTATTCCGTTATAACAAGCATGAATTAAAGATAAGTATAGATTGAGCAGTGTTTATTATTCCTTCGAGATAATTATAATTATTTTCCTTGCAAAACCTTGTTCGTAAGATTAGAGATTAATACGATGGAAATATCAGGTGAATTGATTTCGAATATGAAACATGTCTTGGTCGTTAATGAAATAATATACTATATATAATCTTCTTTTCTTTAAACCAGGCAAACCATTTCGTTGAATCAATGGACTGTTCTCTTTAAAATGCAAATGCAACATTTCATTGAAATTTCCGAAAAAAAAAAAAAAAAAAAATCATTTCATGTCAGCTGAAAAAAAAGGCCTCTTTTCCTTTTCGTTACAATCTTCACCCCTTTGCCCCCAACTTTACGAGACCCTTTCAGTCTCTCGTTTCCAAGCTTCTACTTTCCGTTTATTCGTCGCTGAACTCGTACAATTGTATAATGTCTTTAGCAAACGAGCGCATGGAGGATTATAGGAAGGGAAACAACCGGGCAAGGATTCAACATCCGTGTTATTCGACAAACGACATCTATTCGCTCCGAGTCAATGGCCCGTAAGAACTTAATGACTCTTATCAAATTTCTTCCCATACTATGAAAATTCTTCCAACCCTCAAAACATTTGGCAGACATTGCACCAGATAGCAATCGATGCTGTGTGTTACGTACCAGAAACTACAATAGTAATAACAGCATAACGGATTCGTCATAACGTATTTTAAAAAAGCGTCTTATATATTTCATAACTTTATTTTTGCGAAATGGATCCGACCGATTTCACTAAATTTATTCTCGTGCCAACTTCACCTATCAGCACTGACATTAGATTTTTTTTTTTCTTCGTTACTCTACGATTTACATTGTCGCGTTAGGGTGAAGCAAAACCTCCTCAGTCGGTAACAATAAACTGTAAACAACGGTATGTCGAAATCGTAGACATTTGGAGAAAAAGTAAGTGACACCGGAAGTTTTTTTTTTTTTTCTTTTCTAACAACCGTTTCGGACTGGCGGTGTCGGAAAAGTACAGTTATCTCTCTTGCACTTACATGTCACGTGGTACACGTTTCACCTCCCTTTAACATCGACTCGACTCGAGCGCTTGGTATCTGTTTTGTGTCACTCACGTGTACATCACAGATAATCACTTGACGATAAATCTGTAGGATTCCCGATTTGCGTTGAAAGTCGCCTTTCCATGTAATTGTTTGTGTACGAACTCGGTGATTTATTCGGATTATCGGTGAAATCTGTTCGCGTGTCTTTCGTGTTATTCCAATTATGCCCATTTTTACAGTCTTGTTGTTATTTTCCCTGGCCGCCACTTCACTCGCGAAACACACCGCCTGGCAATTCCGTAGGATGCTAATGATTTTAGCGAATATTCACTAATTGCAGTATTTATTTTTATTAAAAAAAAATGGAACTCAACGTCGGGACGGAATCCCTAGAATGGTTTTGCTATCGATCGTCGCTGCGATCTTTAGATTGACTGGAAACATCGCACAGCTGAGAGGGGAACGAGAGCAGAGTCCAGGGTAGCTACGAGTCGCTACGAGAGCTTCGAGCGTACCAAGTGCGAATAAAGCATTGTTATTTGCGTTTTGCTTACCTCGTACGCATGGAATATTGTGTCTCATCGTTAGGCAACAAAGTAGTGTTGTTATTATTGGTAGGGTTATCAATAATTATTAGTCGTACATTTCGATCGAGGAGGATACTAGGAACGTTCGAATTGCCCGGCACTCTAGCAGACTCCTGCGACAGAGTATGGGCACCGAGTTCTCACGCTAGGAGGCATCACTGTCTCGGGGAAGCCCCGAAATTCGTGTAGAGAGGGAAAGAGCGAGAGGACGCCTGCCGGCGAGGCGAGAAAACGCGCGATCGGCATTATTAATTATCTACGGTGACAACGTAGAGGAATTTAACCGAGAGCATTGTGCGAGAGTTCTTCGGATTCAGAGTAATAAAAAGTAAGCATGGAGCATCTGTCACACGGAGAGAAATTTCTCTGTTGTCGCAACATAAAATGGTGACAGAATCAATAGTCAATATGGTGAATATCGCGACACATATTCATATTTGCATTTCATTAATAACAATTATTTACATCAAAAAATTTAGAAACTTTGAAATTGATAATATTGTCATTTCTCAATTATTTCGAATCAGAAGAGCTCCCAGCAAATGATTTTTCTTCATTTCTAACCCTTTGACATTTAAAGGATTAAGATTTTGAAATACTTTTACAAAAATTCAGTATCCATGAAAAAAAAAAAAAAAAAACAGAAGAAAAAAATGAAAACAATCCCTCTTAAAAATAGACAAGATGAATGATGGTATAATAAATATCTATTCTACAGTAACAATAGCGCGTCTGTGCAGGTATCGTATAATCAATAGGTATCACAATGGATATATATCCTGCCTGTAATACACCACATATCGTAGGATCGTAAAGGAAAATGCGTATGCGGTATTGCTGCGTATGGAGGTAGTGTATCGTATAGTTTAACTGGATATGCAGTCCAGTTATGCAGAAATGCAAGGAGTAAATTGTGCTACGCTATATGCCGAATGGACAACAACGATAACTGGCGAGTCGCGCTCGTGCAAAGAATGTTTCGTTGCGCGTTGCGCGATGGCGGTACATAAACAAGTTGGCCCGACTCTCTAGACTCTATACGTTCGCGCAACAAACTCAGATACGGTACGATATCAATTATCGTTACTTAGCAGTTAAACCGCATGCCGCGATCGTAAAACGCTGCTGCTGGGCGCTTTAATAGGCGAAGTTGCCTTTTCTCTCGCTGGGAGTCGTTGTCGGGTATATCGGTGCGCTCGAAGCGCGCGCCGCCGGTGAAGCGGCATAGCGCAGAGCGCAGTTCCCCCCGCGAGCGTGCGACTCGGCAAATGCATTTTTTACGATCGTCGACGCGCGTAACGCTGTCTCTCGGCCAATGAGACGACCGTGCCGATTCTCAATGGGCCAACGAGAGAGCACCGCCACCGATCGTAAACGCGAGGCAAATTATTGCGCTACTCATGAGAAAAATGAGGTACTCCATGCTCACTGCAGTTCCCGCGCGTACCGCTGCGACGCTCCCCGAGACTCGCCGAACAACGTATTATTTTTCTCTCTCGGTGGACTACCTAGCAATGACCGGTGCACGGAATAATCGACTTTCCAGAAGTCCCCACCGAGAGATCACTGCCGCGTTGCAACGACTTTTGCCGATAATCAGTTTGCGATGCTTCTTCACGACGATTTTTACAACCTCAGGGCCTATGAAACACTCAACCTTCGATAACAAATGCACGTTACGAGTCAATAACTTCTACAGGCCGTCAAGAATACAATTTTCTCGCTTTTCATGATTTCTAAAAAGAAAATCAAATTTTTATAATTATTCGTGATTGATGGAAAACGTCAAAAATAATAATTGGTAAGAATTTATTGAAATGAAAATGAGGAAGTGTTGCAAACAATATAATCATTAGACAAAATTATTTTTTAAATATGTCCATCGTTGAATTAAACAACATCAGAATGAAACAGTATTCTAAATAATCGCTTGCGGCAGTTTTTCTGACTTTCTGATATATTCTCGTACAGCAATATTCACAAAAAAGTGTATGCAGGTTAGGTTACACAATTACTTTAATAAAGGTTCACCCGTGTGAAGAGGAACCCATTTCTAAGGAACACAAAAACTCGAATTCGATATCTGCGCACGGCATTTGGTGTCCCGTACACACATACGAGAATTAGTTGCTGTACGTATAGGAAGTGACCCCTCTGGACTATTAAAGATTGCCCTTGGTCGATTCGAGCCGGGACAAATTAAGAGCTTCCACTATACTAAACTTCTACTGTAGTTGGTAATTTTTTTTTATGACCGAAGCTCCGAAAAGTTACGTGAAATAATATAGTTTCCATTCTATAGGTTGAACTTTTCTGCTGCTACTTCGGAAATTAAGGGGATCGTAGTCAACGAGGCTATGATTATGATTGTTTTTTATGTTTTAAATGCCCCGGATGAATAACTGTAATAATCGTTGTCGTTAATAATTGATCCAAGTGCTGCAGAGTTCAATGTGTGCTACTGGAAAGTTATTTTTTTTTGATGCCTCATTTCGGTACGTGGTCAGTAAAACCTGAGCAAAAGTCCAAATACAGACTACATCTGGTACGTATTCTGATAGCATAGGTCACGCGATTGGCGTAACAAAGCGATATTGACAATGTATTGGGTAGTTCCAATTGCTGCACCGAAAAAAAAAAAACACGAATGGTACTTCCAAAGTTTGGCCGTCGCGCTTAGATGCAAAGACTACGGGGGTTTGGCCGCTGCCAGAAAGAAAGAAACGCAGGAGTATGAGATGAGGTAAAAAAGGCAAAGGACGGAACGTAATATCTATTAAATTATTCACAGCCACTTACCAGCTCGTCAGACGGTCCCGCCTCTTCTCCGTTTTTGCCGGTACCTCATACTCTATACCCTCTTTCTCTCGACAGCTCGACAGAGTCCTTTCTTCGTCGCGGACGAAACTCTTCCCTATCTCCGGAGCCCCAAGCCTTCCTCTCGTATTAGGAATATAATCAACGTAACACGCGTCATCAATTCCGACAAATTGCAAGTCATTTTGCCACTATTAACTCGACAATTGATTATTTATCAAAATGATTCTTCGACATTGTCACAATTCACGATGATAATGATCGATATCATCCGGTGTGCCATAATGGAGAAGCAAATATCGAGGGGAATTTTGACTTTTTAGGGAAGAAACTTCTGGGAAAAAAATCCCCGGTATTTAGGAATCTGCTGTAACTAACGAATCGCCGAAAACATGATATTTTTTTGGAACACCCACCAATTAAAATGAAAACAGCAAAATCAGAAGTGTTTTTGTTCCTAAGCTGACATTACAAATAAAAAAAAAACTGCAGCTTCAGTCAACGAACAGCCTATCGCGTACTTGTATCCGCTTTGAAAAGAGACGATCGTGGGCGTGCGAAAGTACAATCGATGCCGATCAGTTCCAACAGTTTTTTGCGAGCAATGTTTTTACTCTTGTTTGGCGAACCACGTGAAAAATATATAAAGTGGTAGAAACGCCGAAACCGCGATCAAGAGAACGCGGCCGCAAATATTGGGTTCGTCGATCATCGATCGTGGTAAAAGGTTAGCGGCAATCGTCGCTCGTCGCTATAGAATAAAGGAGTTTGGCAGGACGCGATGTGCTTTTTGTCGGTATAGTGGTCCCCGAAGCGTGGAAGTATATCCCCGCAGATCCCGGTAGCTTCTCGCCTCTCGATCTCGCACTAATTCAACGCTCGGAGAAGACATGAAAAACGTCTCGAAGAATGCCGGCTTCGTCGCTCCGGCGTGGAATAGAAGTGTGGTGTAGCCTGTCGACCGCGTGGGAGCCGATGACTTTCCCGGTGGTCCGATCGTTTGCTTCGACACTTCTCGACCCGCATTAGAAAAACAAAAAACAAAAAAAAAAACACATCTCTTCAGTCTCGCTGCTCCTTCGTTTTCTTAAATATTGGACAATATTTGATTTAGTCCTGCCCACAATAGGTTCAATATTTATGCGAGTAGATGTTAGCAAATTTGCCCCATTTCAATCATTGAATATTGCATCAACGATGTTGCAAAAGACGTACTTTTAATTTTTTTGTTTCCAAAACAATGTTCATAAAATATTGTATGATATACATTTTTTGTTCATTTAAATTTTTGAAATTAGATAGTAAATTTATAAAATAATTCAGTTAACTTGGGTTTCATACATTTTATCGTAAAACAATTACTTTTATTGTAAATAAAAATAAATGTTATCCTTTCGCTTATTAAAAAAAATCGAATTGTTATTAAAAGTGAAGAAAACAAACATTTCCAACATCCGAAAATCCTCCATCTGCTTTACACATTATGAACAGGATATCCATTAACAAGATTCAAAGTAATCAAAAGTGAAAGAAAAAAAAACTATGGAAGTTTATTAAATTACAAAGCCATTGAATGTCCCGCGTAGAGCTGATCATCTATGTACAATGGAATAGAGCGTGAATAATCTAAACGATACTGTAGGTATAGAGGGATACCATTTAATTGATTCCACGTTGATGATCGACGTCCCGGAATTGTGTGGACCGAGAGCCGGCTGCAGCGCAGTAGCATCCACATAGTTCATCCCGATGCGCTCCGAGTTGAATTCGCGTGACAAGCCGAACAATGAGCTTCCATCTCGGCGGCACTGATGCGCTCGATACGCCATCAACGCCTTAAAACATGGAACGAAACGACCTTGGACCACCATCATCGAGTGGGTTCCTCGAGGGAGCATCTTTAACTTGGCTGTACATCACAGAACGAGGAACCGTCGCAAAATCTGCCCGACGGCGTGTTCCCTCGTTACGAGTTCGAGTGACTGTAAGACAAGAACTTATCTATAACGCACATTTGAGTGACGTGCACTCATTTGTATCGTACCGATTCGCAGTATTTCGATGTTTTTGCCCCACGACACTTACAATCGTTCCTTAAAACATGAAACGAAACGACCTTGGACCACCATCATTGAGTGTGTTCCTCGAGGGAGCATCTTTAACTTGGCTGTACATCACAGAACGAGGAACCGTCGCAAAATCTGCCCGACGCGTGTTCCCTCGTTACGAGTTCGAGTGACTGTAAGACGAGTACTTATCTATAACGCACATTTGAGTGACGCGCACTCATTTGTGTCGTACCGATTCGCAGTATTTCGATGTTTTTGCCCCACGACACTCACAATCACAGTACACCAAATTATGATTTTGATTTATTTTCTGTATACAGACTGCAGAAAACAAAAATACAAGTGGGCAGTAATAAAAATTTCTCACTTTCCGGCATGTTAAAGTCAATCCACAGCTGATTTATCAAATTTGGAACGCTTCGATCTCCAGTATAATCATTCAATCGTGTCGAATTCCGCCATCTTGATTGCCACAACTCAGACGCGCCCTCTATCGGAGGACCGAAGTACCTCGGGATACCCGCGGTTTTATATCGTGGATATACACATCCCTGAAAGAGCCCTCGTTGCTCACTTGTATTTCAAAGGTAAATTGCCGAGCTATTTCGAATGAGACAGCCTGTATAAACGCGATAGAATAAGAGGAGGAGGAGGGCGAATTGTGCCGGTGCTGGTGCTGCCGTTGCTGCCGCTACAGTCACTGCTGATGGCCGTTGTTCATTTAACGATTCGCCACGCGTTCACGGAGGAGCCTCCGGCTAGGGCTTTCTCCGGCTATGCATTCGCGTTGCGCTTCTACCTGCATATGCACACGTTTCTGTGTTTCATTTTACTGTTCTGTAGTGACACGTTGCGAGGAGTGCGAGTGTGATTGGTATACGCGAAGGACGCCATTATCCTCGCTGTACTGACACCACGCTTAGCTGCACTCGGGTCGTTACCATCGTTGCCTGTGTATACAAGAAAAGTTGTGGCGTCGACCACCGACCGAAGAGAGCAGCTCGACACAATGCGGCCGCGTAGCTTGGGCATGCAATCACTAACACGATAACAGCGGTGGCCACCCAACTGTGATCAATAATTCTCGGGTTTGGATGAAGAAAATTAATTACGCCTGTTGGAGATGCCTCCGGGTGGTTATTCGGCCAATTCGAGACACCTCGCTTCACGATGCCAAGATTCTACGTGTCCGCGAGCTACTAGTCGCGATTGTTGGACGGCGAACGCAGCGCCAAAGTGGATGGAAGGAGTAAAAATATACATATATAGAAGGACAGGTCTCATATGCTTTTAACCTATCTCCAAGCTACGACGCGCACGTTCAGCTGTGTGTTTTACTTTCAATTGGAAGGTGCAATTTATAGACCACGAATATAATTAAATTTGAACGACCTATTGTAAACTTTGAGATTCTTGAATCTTTAAGAGGCTGCGATATTTAATATAATTTTTTTATCTGTACTTATGATATTATTGCATCTCGTACTTAGTTCGCAATGGCGGCCACACGAAGAGGGCGCGTCCGGCGTTACTTCAATGTCGTATGGATGGCTTAAAGTTGATCAGGATTGAGGGGCCCACGAACTTTCGGTGACCACCCAACTGTGACCAATAATTCTCTGGTTTGGATGAAGAAAATTAATTACGCCTGTTGGAGATGCTTCCGGGTGGTTATTCGGCCAATTTGAGAAACCTCGCTTCACGATGCCAAGATTCTTACGTGTCCGCGAGCTACAAGTTGCGATTGTTGGACGGCGAACGCAGCGCCAAAGTGCATGGAAGGAGTAAAAATATACATATATAGAAGGACAGGTCTTATATGCTTTTAACCTATCTCCAAGCTACGACGCGCACCCCCAGCTGTATTTTCTACTTTCAATTAGAAGACATAGACATCCCGATGGCTGCGAACCGCGTTTCTACGTAAATCCGTCTACTTTGCTCAAGGAGATAAGAGGAACCGTTCTAAAGCAATTTTATGGATTTACGAGTGTCCATAATAATTACACTTGCTTTTCTGCATATATTGCAGAAAAGATGATAGAAGCAAGGATTATGGTAATAACATATTTGGTGCCCAAACAAGTTATCAATTGTCAGTTTACAACAAAAATTGTACTGATAATCACATAACTATGTTAATGATACAGAATATGAGGATTCCAGCGCGCACGGTTCGTGCAGGACGCAAATGAAAAGCCGAATGTGACGAATGTTGGAGAATTAATAATCGGTGGTGGCTGGTAGTGAAGATAAATATTAAAAATATTGCAGACGTATGACGATGGATTAAATCTATTGGTAGCGGAGAATCTTGGCGCAATAACCTGGCGATGCATGAGGCGCGGTAGCTCGCTTGCTTGCAGCTGCGGTTGAGGTAAGTACAGCCGAGAAAGAGAGAAAGATATTAACTATTCAGCATCCCTCTGGCGTCCACGGTGGTATTAATTTAACAGACGCCGGATGTGACACGTTGTAATCGTTGCCGTCATTCCACTGTACATACTACATATGCAGTACCTCTATGTGCCCTGTGTGCGAATGAACGGGGCCTGTGGCAAACTCCTTGCTTTCCCACGTGGCGGCACGCGGCGCGTGTGCCTTCACGCACGCACCGACGCAACTAAACCCATACGCACCAAGTCCAAACACTTTATGAGCCGAGTAAACACCCGCGCAATGCCTATCCCGCTGATACCGGTTACATAGAGTTATTTTATATACACAGTACGTTATTTATACCTGAATAAGATAGTTCAACACGACTCGACTGCGCCCAAGGGTAAAACATACCGTTTTTTCTCCTTGCCATTTAGCATAAGTTATCTTCTCACTAACAGAATGCTTATTGTAATTTGCAATTATTATAAATAGATCGTTTCCTAACGTTCCACAACCACCCCCTTTTTTTTCCTTGCTAAAAACTGTGATTTTGTCATCGATTTGAGAAATGCGAAGAATTGATTGGAAATTCCAATTCTTCGAATTCTTCCAATATTTCTTAAGCCCTTAAGACAATTTATCAGTTAGAACAATATATTAATAATGATAATTCCTACTTTTTATTTGTTTTTTATTGACCTTAGTACTCATAATAATTATTTCACCTAGCCGCAGGTTTGAGTCTCCCTGTTTATTGGAATCAGGTTATTATCACGAGATTATTTAACACACAAACAGAAATAGGCGCTGATGAGCCTGTGCCCGGATAAAAAAGGTTAGTTGGGTTACCTACCATTTTATGAGCTGGCTAATACTAATGCGATGCTAAAACTATTCACTTAGCACCTATAACTATTTCGTGGATTGAGATAACTAATAAGTCGTTTGTCTTAACTCACATACGACATGTTATATAAATCCTCTTTTTCAGTGTGTCCAACTCATTTTTTTTGTGTGGATCCTACAGTTCTGACAAAATTATCAGTTACAAGGAGAAGAATAGTTGGCTGAAGCAGCGTGAGGATAGCTACCGCAGCAAAAATCATTAGCAAATATAGTGACAACAAAAGTAGTTATGCGATGCATTTCGATAGTTCAATGCAAATCGCCTCCAATTTTTTAGACAGGATTTTATATATGAAGTTGGTATAAATCTTAATAAACGTGCATCGAGCAAAAAGCGGATATAAAACTGTATACGTCATCCAAGAGCGCATTGTTCGGGAATGGACGAAGCGAAGCGACTTCCGTTCACTTCTCTAGCCTAACGAGCTCCGAGCGCGGAGAACGATTTATAGCGCCGTTTTTTCTGTATCCACTGCCACGGACTGCGGCTACAGAACTCTGTATAAACTGCTACAAACATCCTCGCGTTACAAAGTGGAAAAAATCAGAGGGACCACCTTGAACGCCGCCAGCTCGTGTCCCGAGTTTTTCTTCGACTTCTGCGATCCTTTCAACGTTCAACGAACTAGTATAAAATCATTTTTTTATTCTACTATTCTTTCAATAATATTCTTGTTGAGCATTCGATATTATGAATGCATTTCCGTATATTTCCGATCAAAATGGAGTGGAAGTACAATCGAATTATTCACAGTTTATCAAGCTTTTATGTGTGTATGCATGAAGTTGAGACTCCCAATTGTCGCAAGCCAAAAAAACCCCACCCTGAAAATCCCTCCGAATCCTTGAAGGCGAAAATGAATTAGTAAATGCCTTCAGACTAATATATTCCGGATGGAGTCCCCTAAAGGCTACCGATGATCTTCTGATAATTTCAAGGCCACTTTATTTTCATTCGGCAAGAAAAGTGAGGCGATCGGTGATGGTAGGAAATACCATATCAATGAAAGGGTGTGGGAACGAGGCTGTCGACAGGAAAGATAGCACGAGTGTAAGTACAATCGAATTATTCACAATTTATCAAGCTTTTATGTGTGTAAGCATGAAGTTGAGACTCCCAATTGTCGCAAGCCAAAAAAACCCCACCTTAAAAATCCCTCCGAATCCTTGAAGGTAAAAATGAATCAGTAAATTCCTTCAGACTAATATATTCCGGATGGAGTCCCCTAAAGGCTACCGATGATCTCCTGATAATTTCAAGGCCACTTTATTTTCAGTCGGCAAGAAAAGTGAGGCGATCGGTGATGGTAGGAAATACCATATCAACGAAAGGGTGTGGGAACGAGGCTGTCGAGGACAGGAAAGATAGCACGAGTGGAAGTACAATCGAATTATTCACAGTTTATACCGACGAAGCACGCGCTATCTCCGAATGTCGTCCGGTGGAGGGCCAATAAGCCACGCTACATTGTACAGAAGGATTCGATCGCGATACGCCAACCGATCGACTTCACCGCGGACACGAGCGTATCCGTGACGAAATTATTGAATCCCGCGACGGTACATCAGCGACGCGGAACTCTCCTCAAGTTCAGAAAAACCTTTCGAGTTTTTCTGCTCTCGGGCACCGGAGGGTCCGACCATTAGCCCCAACTGAACGCCAATTTTTATAATTAACAGGAACGTCCACGACAGTCAGACCGTAAATAGGTTGACTAATCTTCCTGAGACTCGACGTTGCTGCTACACTTACTCGGCACCTTTTCCCACCAGTCATTCCCTTATTCAATCACTTCTTGCTCACAGATATACGATCCTACGTATTTAACGATATATACGCGGGACAAATCATTTTTCCGTACTTTATTACATTTTTTTTTTCTTACTCGTCCTGCATTTAGGTACACGAGGCACAATTTTGTTGAAGTAGGAATTAAAACAGTAATTTCGATTTTGAAAAACGATACCACGAAATAATTGCAACTGTATCTAAACAAAGTGACCATATTTTTTGGGAAAGAGGAGAAAAAGGGTTTCTAGTTTTTTGCAAAACTGTTTTAATCGATTTGTCGAATGTGAGAGATCTAATCATAAGTCAACCAGTTATGCCACTATAAATGCTAGTTTAGCCTCTGTTCGAAAAAAAAAACCTTCTCGGATGTTATGTAACTAAATGCACAATCGATAATACATCGAGGAAGTATTCGAAAAGCTATTAAATCATAATTACTGTTTGTCAACTTTTCATTTACCTACTTACTCAACTCATGTATAGACGCAGTGACAAAACATTCGCCGCTACGTGGGCGACATTATTTATCGGATCGTTGTAACTCAAGATACGAATCGCACGGACGACCTTCGTGAAAGAAATCGAGCTGAAATCAAGTCGTAGCCAAGTATCATAGCGTTTCATTTATACATACGGTATAACTGATGGCTATCAACTGGCGTTTTACTGCTTCTTGTGGGTGGTCACAAAAGTGAGCTCTCGCCAGCTTTTGTAGTGAAACGAGGCAATACATTGTTATTTTTTGAAGAATCACTTTACCGTTCTCGCATTTCGAGTCGGAAAAGAACGCACGAAATACGACAACACGTGGAATTATCGAAATCAGTAGATTCAAAATGTGCAATATTTAGTGTACCTAATCACGTTTTAAATCTCGAAAGAAAAAAAAATTAATTTCGTGAATTATTGTTCATTAATTCTCCGGAGTAATTTACCAATCATCCCATTTAATTTTTTTATAAATGATTTGACTTTTCATGATGATATTCAATTACCTTTTTGCTCCGATTTTTACTCAGATATATCCGAGATTAATTTTTTTAACCGATAAATTATCTTCATAATTATCGATCGACACTTTGTATATAAGAGAATTTTTTTGAAATCGGGGTTCGAATGTCGGAATAGGTAAATGTGACGAGCGGCCACAGCCTAATTATACAGGTATGAATACAGATATACATATATATTGTAAACAGCGTGCGGCAGAGAAATAAATTAATAAGCGGACGAATTAATTACGTCGAAACATGTAGATACGAGCTCGTGTTCGAGGAGTGCGCGCGCGCGCGCGCAGCATACACTCGCTCGGTGTGGAACGATTAAGGCCTACCCTAATCAACGGGATAAGGATCTGAATGCGGGTTTTACCGTCGGTCTCAGTATGTATCGCGTATTTGCATTTATCGTGTACATACGCGAGCGCGAGCTCGCACAACCGAGTGAGCGGGACATGCGGGCAGCCGCCGCTGTTGATGATCAGCGCGTTCACTGCTGCGGTCGGTCTCTTCCACATTTCGTGTGTATACGTACACTAAACAGCGCGAGTAACTAATTTAATGGCACCAAACATGAACATTATTTGCATAATTACACAGCTCGATGAACACTCATTTCTAATATCTTCAAGCCCGAGACACGAAGTACAACAGTCCTGTGCGCGCTTCGGCACGTTTTTATATGCATAGAGGCAGGGAAACAGCGATTAGAATGGGGCAGTGGTTCGAGACCACCTCCGGTTACAGGAATTGCCGCGGGTGGCGCTGCGCAAGATACCAAACGCGATCCCCGCGAGGATTCAATTAGATCGACATTTTATTTCCCATAAAATCGTCAACACACGCTTTTGCTTGTGGGAATAATAATTTTAAAAAGATAATCGTCATAACCCGACGACATTTATTGACGCGCTGGCGAATACGGGACAGCGGGTGAATTGGAATTCTCAAGGCTACACATGGAGACCCGCAATTTCCGGTACGGGAAAAAAAGGGTGGCGCGAAATTGAAACAGGCTTTAATTACGTTTGAAATAACGATATTCGTATTTTTTATAATTTTATGATCCGCAAGGTTGCATTAAGACTATCTTGAAGATGAAGTATGATTTAAACACGTGTAAACCTTTACGTGGGTCAAAATTATCCCATTTTTAAATTTAATTAGATGAAGACAATGCAAATGCGGATATTCCGTTTAATGTAACTATTACAAGTAACGCATAAATGTTACGGAGCTACGCTAGGTAAACACGTTAGCAGTTGTGGGATAAGGTGGATATGGAAAACTTCCCTGACATAATTCGCGACAAGAGCAACGTAATCAGATGTGATTGATTCATCTCACTCGACCAGTTTATCAGGGTAACGATGACAAAATCCTGACGTTTATTTTCCACGCGTCAATATGACTTCATTCCCCGGAAGACCGTGAGAAAATTAATGGACTCTCCGACGTTAATTATACTTAAATTAATCTGCAATCAATCTACCCTCATGTGCATCCAATTAAATTGTCTCAATTAGCTTGTGCTGATATCCTTAAACCATAAAAGGGTGGATGTCAGATTCACCATCATAATCAGAGACAGAAGTTTGCAGGATAATCGCTTAATTTTTAGCCACCATTTTTATTAGAAGTTGATGATTTTATTTTACCATAATAAAATTTTTTTTTGACAGAAATCAAAGTTCCGCGCTTTTCCAATCAAAATTTTGCATACATTTTTTCAAAAATTCCAACAATCGAAGAGTTACTACTCCACTACTTAGGTTCTACAATTTCTACAAACTCTTGAGTTACTTTCGTTGAGGTACCGGCATTCGAATTTCCGAAGCCATTTTTTTTTTTTAAATAATAAATATCAATATAATTAGCCTCCAGTTACATGGAAAAAATCCAAAAATGATAATTTCAATTGATTCACAATATAATTCATTATTATGCATCCACCGATAACTTAATTGGGCCAAATAATTTTTTTTCTCCGTGGGGTCACCAATTATGAGTTTTCCTCATGACTTCGAAAATTCAATCCTGGTCGCATGCTAGCCGCTCAGGCCGCCATCTTTGTAGATAGATATATTAGGTGGAAGCAAGTGCTCCAGGAAATAATCCTGGCTTCGTAACGAGAGTAAAGGGTGTACAATATAGGTGCATATAACCCACTACAGTAGGTATTTATCATGGTTATTATAGTTCGGAAAGTACGACGGGGCTAGGGAGTAGGGGCAGGGGGGGAGGCGTTTCCTGGACGCATCGTCCATTAGTGACACGAGGCCGGGAAGGTCCTGGAGTTAAAGAGCCTGTTACGAAGCGTGCAAAATGCCGCGAGTCCGCTACGCTGCTTCGCAACGAGGACGAAGAGCCCCGCATTATTCTCGTCCTCTGTGTATAATAATATTTTGCTTACGAAAGGTCCGACGAAAAGAAACAAGAGACCACCGGTCGGTGCACCCTTCCCTCGGTGCGGTTATTCGTTTATAATGTACAGCGCTGCGCTATTGGACTCCGGTGCTATAACTGCGTATAAGAACACGGTAACACGGCGTACTAGGTATCGATTCGAAAGATCGCAGTCGCGCGCGGTAGGTAGAGCACATTTCCACGGGAAATTAGATACAGTTTAGTCGCTTAATTCATCGGGAAGGGCGATTCGTTGCGCTCAGCTGGTTAAGAATGCCGATCGTCCGTGACGGATCCTCTCACCTTTTTCATACTATCCATACAACTTCTACCTGCGCCCCCTACGCGGCCGCTCTGCGTATCACCACCTATTGATTTTATACAGGCGGCGGCATTTTCGAAATGCAATCGGATCCGATATTCCGATCGCCTTATCTCAGTGCGTCGGTCGAGTGTTAAAGTGTCTAGATTTTTCTTGTGATCGTTATCAATCGTAGCAGTGTAGTATTGGGATTCTACCTTGTAAAAATTATTTGGGAAATTCATGTACTGTGTATTGATTTATACTAAACCCGTGTATGAATTTCCATTGTTATACGAAAAAATAGATGGACATTCAATGTACGTGTGGTAAAATTTACATTAATTTATATTAATTTATTAGCTTCTGTAATGGAGATCTCTGCACGTAGCAATTTTACACATTTAGTCATTTTAGTTTTAATATATTTGACAGTGGAGAAAAATTAATTCATATTAAAAACGTGATTTGTATGACTTGTTTAGTATAGTGAGCGTTAATTAATAGAGCACAATTGATCTTCCGTAGCGATTTTAGCAGAATATACATAAATCATACAACTTTTCTAACGAATTTCGAAAAATGGTACATCAATTGCACGTTACACTACGTACAGTTGATTTTTTTATACCCGTTTCTGTAAACGAGTTTCCTATTTACCTGAAAAAATTTAAACATTATACTGTGGAACGACGATTTTATGTATTCACAACGCATTTATGTTATCGTTTTGTTATTACTGCTGACTCAGGTATTTGTTCACCGGACAAAGGTAATACGTGAAAAAGTGTTAAGATTTCGTTGCGTTGGGCGTGTACAGCGAAACAAAATGAATGCCGATCCGCGGAGGGCATCAGGAGCAAAGGGAATTAGTATTCAGTCTTGTTAGGTGTAGAATAGGGTGGAAAAAACTAGCTAGGATGTACATGTACTGAATAAAACCTTTTTAACGACGGCCCTCACCATTCTGACGAAAAAACTGTCGTACCGAAAATTTATTCACCCCTTGCGATAGAATGGAATAAAAACCTCGCGACTATGCAGTACTTCAACGGATGGAACAGTGTCGGTCTATGCAAATCCACCTAAAACTTACTTTTCGCCTTTTCGAATCTCCAAGTATGATCGCCAATACCGTTGTCCCCAGAAACGCCATTTTTCACCACGGAAAACCCTTTCCCATCGATTCGCATCACCTTCCATTTCTGAACACGCGACATTCACTTCCGAAAAATCACAAATAATGCACTTCGACGAAGATTCTTCGTGTGACTCCTGTAAAAAAATACGACGACTGTACAATAGCTGAATTTGCACCCTGATATCCGGACGTAAAAATTAGGCGCTACGCATAAAACACAGAGGACAGGAAAACGTGTGAGAGGGCACATAACCTTACATTTCTGAGCGTGAGCTCGGAACATGAAATTGGCCAGTCAGAAATATCCTGCGAAAGTGATGAGTAAAACAAACTCCCGGAATAAGCAAAATACTCGATTGTTTTTTATTCCTGTGTAATGAGCAAAGTGTTGAAATTAATTGTGAGTGCGGTGTTACATGCGGCCTCACAGAACACGCCACGGAGCATCGGTGCAGGTGCATCCCTACACTCGTTGCACATGTGGTGGTACACATCGATACACATAAGTGTACGCACATCTCGTGCGTGTGCCGGCGCATTGTAAAGACGTGAGTGGAGAGAGGTAGGCACGTCATGCAGCCGTAGCGGGTCTCGTTACTCAGAAAGGAAGAGGAGGTAGCCTGCGCGCATCCGATTCTCCTGCGGGAGCCTTGGCTCTCTTAATGCCAGTAATCAGGCCTGTAAAGCAGTAATGTTTATACTGTAGTCCGAGCGAGCATATGCATATACATCAGAGCCTATAGAGCGCATATATATATATATATATATATGTATGTATGTGTATATATGTATATGAGGTATTCTCTGTCAGTTCGGTGACTTATATCCTGAGCCTCTTAGCTATTTCTTATAACCCGTCAGATTTTATTACCGCTTTCAAGTATTTTCCGTGAACGTTTTTTGCCGATTTTTGGATTTGCATTGATTATTGAAAATTATTATTACATTTTGGTGGTAACAATGGAATACGAAAAATACGAGATGAACATTTTTTGGTCTTAACAAAGATGTCAAACAAATTAATTTTCATTCTCATCTGGCATCTTGTGTTTCACTTGAAACGTACTTTAGTTAAGCCTCAAGTTTTTGGAAATCATGAATAATCGACATATCGGATCGAAATGATCATTGTGAATTTTCAAATTTTCAGATCTTTGTACATTGGTTGTTTAGTGGAGCTTGAAAAACGTAAAAGTGAGTGCAAAATTTTTCATAGCCAGCATCAATAGCAGTGAAATATTTGGGTATAACAGTGAAAGTCGATAACGAAACAAAAAGTGGACACTTCAGTTCCGGAACTCGTTAGAAATCCATGGGAAAATTTCAAACCGCCTGAAAATATGTCGAAAATGAAGTAATTTGTTGTGAACATAATGAAAGAGAAAAACGTAAAAGGGCTTAAAATGAGTTTCGAGTGAAGGAGAATACACGATGTACTTATGCGGTAACGTCGTCGACCGTGGGGCCTTTATAGTGTCGATGTATTGGCGGAGTCGCGGCTCGGCCGCTCTTTGCCTGGTTTCATTGCGTGGGGGGTTCGCGTAAGCGACTCGTATGTCTTGCTACGCGTAGGCGTTGCCCTCCGGTGCAGCGTCCTATGTGACGTCGAGTGCATGCGCGCATGATTTGCGTACACTGGGATCTTCTGCGCACGCGCACACGCGCAGCTGCGCCTTGCGCGTTTCAAAGGCGCCCAAATGCACTTTCCGCCGTTTTCCTTACCCGTGGAATCGAATAAATGTTCCCGCGACCACACAGTGCACCGAAACTTCCCATGACACGGGTTACTCCTTAGAAATGCGGGTTTCTAAGCGCAGCGCTGAGAGGCGATTATTAAGAGTGGTATGCCGAGATTCTTTCTCTCCACGCCCCGAGCTGAGCTTGAACAATGTGGCGCGCAGAGCAATCAGCGAAGCCGGTGTACATTAAAATGATGCGTTTGCAGCTTTCCTAGTCACGAATGTGTATCACTCGAAATGGTTTCTCAGGGAAAGGCGGCGCCGGGTACAGTGCATGGGGAGCAGCCATGGAGAAATTCTGCAGCGGTCGTTCAACCATTTTGTTTCAACGAGAATATTTGAAAATATTTGAATAATAAATATTTAAAACTTTTCTAAACTTTAAATGTTTTTCAAACGCTAATTTGTTGAAATTTAATAAGACCATCCTGCAAATGGGTAAATAATTAAAATTAATAAAAATTATTATACGACGTTGGTCTATATAGATATAAATGTAATAGTATAAATATAAATAATTCGACTGCTTATCGGATATTCGCAGTGTTAAAAATTCACATAACTATAGTTTTGGAGACCACATGACGGAGTTCACTCGAGAAATTACAGTTTGTGTGCTTGACTGAGCATCAAGTTGTGAATGTGAAAAATCAAGTGCACCTGGGTCCTTCTGTTTTTTATCCATTGTACTTTTTCAGCACTCGAACAGCCGCGAGGATTCGCGTGACTATTATCACACATTAGGCTTACACAAGCTATGATTTGGCATACATATAGTATGTCATATGGATATTGATGCTAATGCTAGGATGCATTTGACGAATATGAAATAATCATACGTATTACACGCCGCCGAACGTTTATTTTCAAAGTTTTACGGATATACATTGTAGTTGGTCGTTTACATGCGTCATGTTAATTCCGAGAACGATCGTGAATAGAATGAAAAACACAATTTCATATCGGAGTGCAGAATTCTTGACCACAAACGTTTAGAATGATACGCTTAAAGGTATTTTCCCTCTTGAGCCATTTTGTTACCTTAAGATTAATGAACTGTAATTATTAAATAATTCGGAAAATCATCACAATGAAATTGCACTTAACATTTGTCACTTGAATCATCTCAATGAATACCTCGATATCTCTGAGACTTTGCAGGCGGGGCTCGGAAGTTCGGATTTGCAGTAAAAACATGTATATACAGTGCATTATGACTTTCCCACAGAATCGAAAGAGCTGGAGAACAACTCGTACATATATACTCAGCAATACTCTCATTTCCCATAAGCGCACAAGGCACCAACGAACGTGAGAGAGGACCGCGGGTTAAAAGCCGAGCGACGGTTGGCGCAGAGAGAGAGAACGAGAAAAGGAGGAGAAAAGGAACAGCGAGCGACTGGAGGCGGGCAACGAGGGAACGAGCGGGATGGTAATGCGCGATTCGCGCACATCAATTAAGCTTCCGCGTTCAACGTGGTCTAATAAGTGGCTGGCCGTGGAACTCGCAATTTTCCGGAAACCCACGGGAAGAGAAATGTGCAGCGGCGTTTCTGTGCAAAGAGCGAGAGAGCGACGAACCGAATATTACGTCGTGTTTTTCTTCTTCTTCTCAAAGCAACTGAGTAACTCTTAATTTACGTGGCGAACAGTCGTATTATCGTGTATATAACGTTTTGTTTTTTTCCTTTTCGCAGGACAAACGAGAGCGGGAATAGAGCAAGTCGAAACGTAACTCGGCAGTCCGCACTTTGTAATCTGTATCATCACTGGGATGCGGCAGCTCGTATTAGCCCCGGCAACATTGTATTACTCGAGGAGAAGACAGTTAGGACGAGGAGGGCAATGATGCAATCAAGTATTCTCGCTCGTAACGGTCGCCAACAGCTAAGTACTGCTCAGAGCTCGACCCCGCACTCAACATCAATTACAGAAGGAGACGAACAAAAATAGGAAGTTGTTTCGCACGTACACGACTTAGAACCATTGCGTACGTGCAAAACTATTCCAGACGAGACGAGCAATTCATTAGTTTCTTCGGTACAGCACTTATCGTTTAGTGGCGAACGAGTTCTTTCATTCTATTGTTGACCATTTAACTAGAAAAGCTAGATAGAGACACGAATGAACATTTTTCGCATCTAAGTTTCGACGGTTCGTCACGACGGTTCAGCACAAATCATCTCATAAAGTCATGTTACGAGTGATATGAATACTATAAAATAATTATACATACATAATATAACAATACATGACACATGGAGAACAAAAAATGAGTTGGGACACTCAAAAAGAGGCTGCAAAGAGTCACTTTTAGTTAGTCCAGGTAACCACTCGTTTCGGAAATGCTTGTACTGTACTGTAAAATGTAGCCACTGAGTAAATCATTCCAGCAACGCATTTACTGCCTGCTCATTAAAAGAAAATTGTTCCAACTAATTTTCTTTCCCCGTGCATTGTCATTAGAGAATCAACGTTGCAGTATCTTCGATAACGTCGGTCGGTTTACCCGAGATTTTGCTCTTGTCGTCGAGCCCCTGAATGCTAATTGTATCCTTTGGCTGGAAAAGCGTGTATGATGCACTCTTAACGCGCTGAATTTTTAATATTTCGTCATCTCTCCTCGAGTTACCTTACGCTGAACACACACACACACACACACACACAACAACGTGCCACTACGTAACTCCGCTTAATATCGATATACTCTAATTCGCAGTTAGCAATATTTCCTGAAAACCTTGGACGTTACATCTCCATTAGCAAACCGACAATTTCTCGCGGTTACCCGTGAATCATCCTCATCGTGTGTATCTGCGATACGGTCTACATCACTCTCTTCCTCCAAACATTTCCGCAAACGTTGCACACTTCTCGATCATTATGCCTCGATGAACGTATGATGAGTTCGATGAACAGCGCCGTTCCCTCGACTTCTTACGACATTACAGCATGATTGGCGTGTGTACCTAACTGCATAGTTACCTCCGGAAGTATCGAGAAACATTACACAGTACAATGTACAGTAATTGATACACCGGTTTAACAGGTAATCTTTCGAAAACGTGGTTATGCAAATTTCCAATAATTCTTGGAACCGAAGTGCAATAGAAATGTTATCCTAAACACTGAATCATTTTTATGACTCCGTCATGTCCGGGAACATTAAGTCCGAGGCTGCGAAGCTTAAGTAGCAAATCAACAATTTTTGGTCTACGCAAAATTGACGAATTTGTCAATTGTATTTATTTATGGTTCCTCCCACTAAATGTGAATTTTAAACGTGAAATATCAGGAGCTTAAAGACGGAAGTGATTCCTTAAGCAGTTTCGTTTAATAGAATTAGTAAAAAATTATATTTTATTGATAAACAATGTGGGAGTCGCTGTTGAATCTCTGCAACGCAATCCGGTTCATCGTTAAATTTAATTGGGTTCGCCGTTTGCAGATATCGTGGAGACCGTGTTGGCCACGTTTTCCTGAGCGTTTTGAGATATCTCGAGTGCCGAGAAGCAAAATGTTTGACGGAGGACACGCATGTGACTCGGTTAATGCGAGGAGAGCACACGCGACAGCCGTTCACCACTCAACTCGCAAATAATAATAATTCACGCGGCGGTATCCAGGCAGTAGTATTGACAGAAGAGATACCAAAAAGGCCAGATGCGCAATGAAACGGATTGGAAGCCGCGGACAAAGGTGACCACATCCTCGCCGCGCACACAAGCTCATTGTCATCGAGTCGCCTTCCGCACGTCAGCTTGTATCTTTCGAGCGCAACGGGACAGGACCGTGGCCATGTCACCCCCGTCGTCGCCACCAGCTCACAATTCCCTTGCGAGGAAGATGGTCTGACGGGCGTGAAGACCCACCGCTTCTTCTTCGCCGGAAACGCGCCGTGTCCTCTCTCACGATACGCTCGACCACTTCCGACTAAACTCGACATCGATAAATATAGATCGGCAAATCTTCACGCAGTCGACACAGGAGATCATTCCGATGACAATTAGGCACGTTCGAATGACTTATTTCACTTATCTTTTCCAAATTGACTTGCTTCCCTGCGAAAGTATCTGCGGTTCTTATCAAACCTTTCTATGAATCGGGATATTGAGTCGTGAGAATGAGTTTAATGATCGAGATACATTTTTGACTGTTCGTGACTCCATCGATAGATATAGATCGGCGAATCTTCACGCAGTCGACACAGGAGATCATTTCGACGACAATTAGGCACGTTCGAATGACTTCTTTCACTTATCTTTGCTGATAATTGACGCTCTTCCAAATTTACTTGCTTCCCTGCGAAAGTATCTGTGGTTCTTATCAGGATATCTCGGGATATTGAGTCCTGAGAACGAGTTTAGTGACTGAGATACATTTTTGACTGTTCGTGACTCCATCGATAGATATAGATCGGCGAATCTTCACGCAGTCGACATGAGAGATCATTCCGATGACAATTAGGTCCGTTCGAATGATTTCTTTCACATATCTTTGCTGATAATTGACGCTCTTCCAAATTGCGGAAGTATCTGCGGTTCTCCGCAATTCTATTAACAAACCTTTCTATACCCCGAGATATCGAGTCGTGAGAACGAGTTTAGCGAGTGAGATACATTTTTGACTGTTCGTGACTAACAACACTGATTTTGCGAGGGTAGAGGGAGAATCCTACAGAGGTTGGATATAAATTTAAAGAATTCTCGAGCACGCATATCCGCGGTGAACATTGTATCTCGCAGTACCCAAATTATCAGAGGAAGTCTACTCCACCTGGAATTCTCCCACAGTTTTCCGTTCATGATCGAGAACCCTTTGAGATCATCTATTCGTTATCCTCCTCGACACGCGATTAATTTTCACCCGCGCATCGAACCGACCACGGCATACATACAATTCATTGGATTCCTCTTTTGAGAGACGTAGTCATTGACCATTAGCGTTCCATGTGATATAAGTTTGCTGGAATAAGCTTTCCTTAAAAACAACTATTAAGCAAAATTACTAAAAATGTCGGAGAGAGGCTCTAATTAAAAATCGAAATCTCAGAAAGAAACTCACACCTTCAACACTCAATATCATTATTATTGTATAACAATTATTGGTAATATGGAACGAAAATCCTTGACAATCATGAAAAAGCCCTTGGCAATTATGAAATTATTAGAACGGAGTTTACATAAAGAGCTCTGCGCGGAAAATCGTTGGCAGTGTATTGAAAGGAATAAAGAATCTGACGAAGTGCATTGAAATGAGATGTAACAGCGATATCCTGAAGGGGTTAAACTATATACCCCAACACGTGTGATTGCCAACTGTTATTCGAGGATTCTTCCAATCAGTAGCACGCAACGATGAACTGGCACGTAACTATACACATGCACACAAATTTGCCGAGGTGAATTAGTATAACTTGTTATAATGAAGGAACTCAGAACCCGGCGGTGATTTCGTCAATGTTTGGATACGTAGAGCCAAGTACACTAAACCTTTGCCAATTTTCTCGCAAAATATTCATGTTAATTTCGTTTGCAGAGTCGGCTTTCGGGATATCGGTGCATATGTGTGTTAAATCGGTAAACAAGCGTCACAACAATCGGCTGAAGAAAAATAAGACATTTTGGTGGTCACAGTCACACACCGCCGGGAAGCACCGGAGGGACCACTTCAAACGTAACTGCACGTTGTTCATCGAATTCATTTGGCGAAGTAACGAAAATTTCGCACATATCGCGTGCAACTAATTGGTCGTAAGTACAGGGAAAGAGAGACTGCGTCTCAGCGATTCTACAAATTCTTGGAGAACACACCGTTTCTCAAACCAATGTATAATAATGATAATAACTATAATAGTGTTAATAATAATTACATCAGGTTCTGTGGCTTTCAATCTTTTCCTTGTATTGTTTACATTTACACTGGAGATGCATTAGCGATTTTTTTTTTCAGCGATGAGAGAATTAGTACAATAATCAGAGAACTTGCAACAATTGATATATTTGAGACAGTACGTTTCGCAATTAAAAAAAAAAAAATCTTCAGGCTTACCTTCAGGTCCGAATGTGAATTTTGGTACAACTCAACCCGGCAATTTGCATCGGGTTACGTATAAAAATATTAGTGCAATCGGCTAGTAGATATTTCAGATTGTCATCGATTACAAATTACAGTTGTATGAATTAATAAATGTTGTTGGAATCTTTGTGAAATAACACAGCGAGCGATAAAGCTGTTCCTGTTGTTTGAGTTAAGTTGTATTCCAGCAGATTAAGTATCGGTAATACCAGATTCCCAAACGAGAAGTATCCTACAATATAATTATATGTTTATAACTATCTTGGGTAATTCTGCAGGTAGAGTGGGAGAGACTTACAAAAAGAATGATTATTGCGCTGGATGCAGGTAAAAAGCCGAAGAATGTTTTATCGGTCGTTAAACTAATTAGATTACCGGGCATTGCGGGCTGTGAGCTATAAATTAACGTTTCGGTCGTTTATGGCCGACTTTGAGTCTACGGTGTGCAGGAGTAGCCGCCGGGCAACCGGCGGTATACCTTGGCTGTGCTCCGCGCGGGTATCTTACAACGGTAGGTTGGTATAAGCCTCACCTACGGTCCGCAACACAGTCGTCTCGTATACCGGAGAGGGCCCTTGTATCCCATTGTACACGTGAGACTGTAGCTGAAGATTAACTCTCGCATCCACGGGCAATATGAATACCAGGGTACTTACAGTACTTGTGCTAATGTACTATGCAAGTGCTTTACTTTATTGCATTCCACCACTTGTATGTTGATCTCCATTCGCTATATCGCCAGCTTCTAGTACCGATAGATCTTTTCATTCTATTCAACGTCGAATTATTCCGTTACAAATGCTGTCCATTGCAACTGTTACAGAGATGAGGAAAAAAAAAATTCAAAGCAAAATGCTGTCATTATTGAGTCTACTTTCTGAACTTTATTGGGTTAGGAGAGTCACAATTTTTTTTTTTTTTTTGTAACTCATGCACATAAAGTCGCACATTACGGGCCTGCAAAGCGTGCGTAAAGTGGCGCATTATGCTGACATAAACGTAGATAACGCACGCCATCTGGTGCGTAAAGTTATCTAAGGAATTCTAGATAATTTTACGTACGCCATCTGGTGCGTAAAGTTATCTAAAGAATTCTAGATAATTCTATCCTCTATTCTAGATAATTCTCTAATTCGTGTCGTTGTAGCACTCGTCTTGGCTCGTGCGCGGCTTCCTAACCTCCGCGCGATAATGGCCGCTTTATCGTACTAGTATCACAATACACTATTAATGCCTAGAAGAAGGCTCGTATGATTGAACTCTGAAAATCGAACTGTTTTTGATTAAAAAATATTCACAGTTTCTCCCCGCGAACATTAATTTTTCATGCTTTTCCATTGAAATATGGTTCATCAGTTATCTGTAATGAAATTCCAAGTGCTGTTGCCTTAATCTTGTTAATAACTATAGGCAAAAAGTCAGTGATGCATGGATGAATTCAATTTTCTCGACAGGATCAGTAATATTGCGAAAAGTGCAAAACCATCGCGGGACGTCCCAAGAGCGGAGGATGAGCCAGCAGAGCAGCGCAGAGCGAGGAGAGGTGTGAAGGAACGATTTTCGGAGGTGTAAAGGACGAAGGAGGCCCCCCAGGTGGTTGAGTGACGGTCACTAATCGCGGCGAGGCGGAAAACAAGCGCGATGAGTTGCCGGTTCGTTGGGACCCCGAGAGAGAATGATCTACCTGCGAGACCAAATGGAATCACCAACAGGAGGGCCCATCAAAATTCTTCGCTTCCACAGTTTAGACAAGACTTTCTACGGAGACAAAGCGTCCATCAGGTATATACGCACCGTCAGTTGCGTTGAAATTTCTACCGAGAAAAGTCCATTTCTGCCCCCATTCTCTGGCCGTTAAATATAAACAATGAAAAGTGTAGCACACATTAGGCATTCCATACAAAGTAAAGTCAAAGGGCCAAGTGAAAACAGAGGGATTCGAGGAAAGGAGTGAAAAGACTCTTGTTATACCGGAGAACAGAACATTTTACAGTGGCATCCGAACCTTTGCTATACAATATTAACCAACGGTCACATATATCACTTCCAGGCTTCCCACTTTCTTCTTGGGCTAGCCATCGTTATTAAAGTATAATGAATTTCAAAAACAAATTTGACGATACACGTGCTTGGGCTATTTCCGAAAAAGAAAATAATAAAAATAAAAAAAACATATATACCTTCGGTATAATTTGTAGCTCTGTTCATCAAGGCCCACGCACACGAAGAGACGCACGTGGGTTACGAGCCGCGCTTTTGAGATAATCCTCGGCAAGCGGCGAGTGAGCTCACGACGAGAACACGGGGACGAACGGTGGTTAATACTTATCGCTGCGGGCATTGGTGCCCAAGCGCGGCTTCCCACCAAACGCCGCCCGCGAGATTTAGAAATAATTAATGTAAATTACAGACGTCGGAGCTACTGGTTATGCAGATGGAGACGGGATGACTCGGTGGATGCTACTCACGCTGTTTGTGTGTACAGGCTACGTCCTAAGGTACACATGAAAAGCGTGGCGTTTGATATAGCCCCGGTTGTCGTGAACTCCACGTGACGATCCCAGTGTTGTCCACCTTCCGTTTATATCCATTATTCCCCTCCTCGAGTCTTCGCGCAACGTATTAATTCATATTCCAATATGGAAGCGTGCCCTCTCAAAAAAAAGCACCTCTTCTTCCCTACTGCACTTCTGAGCACAAACTTCCCCTAATTCAGTCAGGATAATCCTCATTATCCTGACGCGAAAATATTGAAAAAAAAAAAAAAAAATGTTTTCATGAAAACAAAGCTTCGTCTGTGAAGAAGCAATAATGTCCTGGTGCCATTATTGGCATATTCCAATATGGAAGCGTGCCCTCTCAAAAAAAAGCACCTCTTCTTCCCTACTGCACTTCTGAGCCTCATCAACGCGCAGCATCCCATTGCACAAACTTCCCCTAACTCAGTCAGGATAATCCTAATTATCCTGACGCGAAAAAGTTGAAAAAAAAAAAATGTTTTCATGAAAACAAAGCTTCGTCTGTGAAGAAGCAATAATGTCCTGGTGCCATTATTGGCATATTCCAATATGGAAGCGTGCCCTCTCAAAAAAAAGCACCTCTTCTTTCCTACTGCACTTCTGAGCCTCATCAACGCGCAGCATCCCATTGCACAAACTTCCCCTAACTCAGTCAGGATAATCCTAATTATCCTGACGCGAAAATATTGAAAAAAAATGTTTTCATGAAAACAAAGCTTCGTCTGTGAAGAAGCAATAATGTCCTGGTGCCGTTATTGGCTTCAACTCTAAGTTTTCACTGAACCGGATAGTGTACATGCTTCACTTAACGTCATAAAAGTTGATGTGCTCACATTGTAGACGGGAAAACTATCTTGGCTCTTGGTTCTTCCCACTCTCGTGGTAGTTTTAGCGACGCGGTAGTAGTGGCATCGACCATGATGTTTCTTCTCGTATATTATCGTGGTTACGACTCGAGAGAGTCTCTCGTTCCCGTGGCGGAGGCACATCACGTCGCGAGGCACCCTCGGCGAGAGTTCTCGGCTCAAGTGCGCCGCACGGTGAAGCTCATTGGTCGACTACACGTTGGGTTGGAGGAGCTTTGAGCGGAGGCTGTAGTCACCCGGTCAGTTTCATCCTGCGATACTTGCCGCTCGCTACCACTACATTTGTATTTACTGGTTTACACACCTATATCTAAATACCGAAGAGCGAGCGCGAAGAGCCACCGCACTAAACAGATGCGGCGCGTGTAATTTATGAATTATTATTTTGTAGTATAATGTCGAGCGGTTCTGAGGCGTCGTGAAGTCGATGGTCGGCTACCGCCTCTTTATCCTCGTTCCCCGAGTGATCCCCGCCGCCCGTGTCTCTCCTTCGGGAAACGGCAACCATATAAACAGCAACGCTGCGCACTGGCGTAAAACGCCATTCCCGACAACCCACATCGCCAATTTGTGAGCGCGGAAAATCGAATCTGAGTCATTCGTTGGCTCGTCCATTCGCTTCCTTCGTCGCGGAGTCGTTCAAAAGCGCGGTCTCCTGTTTCCGGCGTTATTAACGGCACTTTTGTGCTCGTGGCACCGCATGCCGTCCGTCCGGTAGCCCTAGCCGCACGATGAGAAAGCATCCATGCGGTTATACGGCTTTCTTCCTAGTCTACAATGTACTACTGTTTTACTACGGGGCTGGCTAATCGCGCGCGGCAAACGTCGTCACTCGTATACTCGAGTCGCTCAAGAGACACTTGCTCTGCACGGTCATTCAATTCTCGTGATTCGCTTGTTAGATATTTCAAACAAAATCAATATTTCGTGCGTGAGGAAAAAAGTACACTACGCGGATTAAGCATCAGCGATTGTCCCAGGAATTATATAATATGGTTAACGCTTTTATCTATTGACTTACTAGCTACACCTATTTTGTTGCCCTTTCTTCGTTTTATTTTTTAAAAAAGTCTAAATATTTATTTGAGATTGAAACGAGGACGTACAACGTTCCATGGTTCATGGTATTCAAAGATTAACGTTTCTGTCAAAAAACGAAAATTTGTTGAATTGTGTTAACAACTAAATAAATGCTACCACAGCAAATGTTATTTGCTTCGACAGCAAATCATATTAGCTAAGGTAACGAATTCCGGACGACGACAGTGCTCTGGAAAAATTTGGGCATGGAAAGAATTGAAGGTGTCTCGACGTGGCAGCGAATCACCGAATTCAGTCCGGACTTTGGATCCGTAAGGGCATTGGTGGTAGGAAATGACCGCAAGTTGTGAAAAGTGCATCGACCTTATACCGAAAATAGTTATCCGGATTTCGGATGATGAGGAAAGCCTCGGTAAAAGGGGTTCCCCGTGGAAGCCGCCGGTCGAGGATAGACCACGCGGCAACGAGGATTCGACAGGAATACGGAGTGAGAAAACTTTGGCATGAGGGCGGGTGAGGGAGCTCGCTAGTCTCGAGTGTGGTTCTCCCCGAGCCCAAGGACTATCCTATAATTACGAGTAACTCAGCCACATTTGCGTTGATCCGACACCTTAAAGATAGCATTTAGCGGCCCCTTTCATCTCCGCGGCAAACAAACCAATTTATACCGTAGGCCGCTTTGTGCCCGGTCGATGGGCGTGACCCAAACCTACGAGAAAGGAAGAGAGAAGGAGTGGGTCCACGGCCGGGTCCATCTTCCACATCCACCAGCTAGTTTAATACACCGCAGACTCACTATTCCCCATATCTCGCTAGGACACCTTTCTCTTTCCCTTCGATGCTTCCTCATCTCGGCATCCACCACCCCAACCTTCATCACAGTCACGTGAAATTTCGGTCGTATTGTCGGTCAGTCCCTCCCGGTTCCACCGCATCCACAGAACTTCCCCAAGCGTCATCGGATGTCGAACCGCATCCTCGACGACGATGACAATTGCGACTCTCGCGACTCGGTTCTTGCGTTACATCCTTCGACAGCCTGTCCGGTGACACATGTGACGTCGACTGGACGTTCTCTCTGTGAACCAGACCATATGGTCGTTTTAGCGTCGAATCCCTCATTGATACTCGTCCTCTTTGGGTCGCTGGTCTTGCAGCCGGTTCCGTGAACACTTGGTCTGTGCATTACAAGCCACAATATCCTGCGCGATAGCAAGGGCTCAAGTCTTATCGAGAACATAAACGTCGTCCAGTTCAATTCTTCCATAAACCTTTTCACATGGTTGTCGCATGACGCGGACGAGGTCAACGATATTTGAAACCCTTCATCCTAATTCCCAGTGGTAGCCAAGACGTTGCCGCAAAACCTGAACATTGTTAATGGCAGACAAATCTAAACACGGTCGTTGTGGCGAAATGTTTATTTAGGCAACACGAGTCAACGAGATTGCATCAACCCAGCCAATTTCTATCCTCAACTCATCCATAATCTTTCGTGTCGCGGTGCAAATGACTTGGAAAATCTCTCTCACGGAACAGCCTCGGCCTATGTCTATATATTATCCCCACCTGTTACAGAATTCTTCCCGTCGGTTATATTAAGCCGACCAGTTTGAATCCGGTCCACTGACCGCTACCACATAAACACACAGTTGTTGTTGGGTGCTCGACACTTGACGACAAAACTGTCGGATACATATATATATATATATATATCTATGGGCATGGTATGGTATTAGCGGCCCGCTCGTCCGTAATGAGATGACTCGGACGTCATGGATTCCCCGCCGCCGGTTTTATCATACGGGTATCGAGAAACTAGTAGGCGCTGGGCTAACTACACTCGATCCCGACGGAATAAACTCGCGCGCCTCGTGTGCGTATCATTAAACCGCGGTGGACTGTGGGTAGCGTATACCGATACCACACGCGCAAAACACTTACACTTTTGTGAAGATGGGCCACCCCGCATTTAAGCAAAGTGGCACGTACACGAGCGCGTTCGCGTCTCAGAGAACTCCGAAGGTGCCCCGCGAGGCAGTTTGGTCCGCTCGGCGGAGAGACCAAACTCTCATCCACGGCTCTCGGTATAATCTCGTTGAACAAGAGGATACAAGAGAGCGGCGCCGGGCTCGCGTACTCCGTTTTCTCACTTGCTCTCGTTAAGCGTTGTCGTGCACACATGTTCAATGGAAAGAAGGCGAAGAAACCGCGGCATCGATATCACGTTTCTCCGTCTGTGCGCGAGACAGTTATTTCCGTAATATGCGCATGGTGTTCCTTTTTTTTTCATGGTCTCGCGATTTATGAAGGAAATACAAGGCGCGACGAAACTAATGTTCAGTTCCTGACACATCAGGGCATCACATCACTGCATTAAATTTAACTAAAACTCAAAGCACTTTTTACGTGCGACTTGCCCGAAGGGTTTTTATCGTTGGAACCGCGGTTTTACAAGAGTTTTATGGCACTTGGGCCTAAAGTGTCATCCTCCGGGTACCATTTGGATGAGAATCAATGAATTCTAAACTGTTTGCGGTGAGCTGAGCTAGACGTTAACCGTCCTACCAGTCGATGTCCCATTTTGTTGCTCGGTTTTTTCTCTTTTTTTGTACAGGAATTGAAAACAACACCCTCTGAGGGTCCCGCAGTTGCTGCGGTCTTCCGAGGATAATTGACGCCAACTAGATGAGTCTGGACATGGCATAGATGTATCTTTCTTCATTCTTTGTCCCGAAGGATGTATGGCTGCTGTACGAGGACACGTAGACGAGGATCAGCCGGTGATTCACTCTGTACTTGCGGATATCCCCATCCTGAGCTTCTACAATGTAACCCATAGCGGTGTAACCCGACAATGTAGCTTCTTCTTGGCACTAATGCGCCGATTATCTTATTCATCCGTGCGTAGAAAGCACGCCCAGAAATTCTCCAATTCCTCGAGGAATCGGATTGCGGACCGCAGAATCGCCTCTCCCCTTAACCCCCCACCCCCAGCAACATAACTTTAAGTTTCAATCGGTTCGAGCGGTTACATGCAACGATCCGTCTACCAACAGGAGTTATCGGGTCTCCTGGAAAATTCACGGTTCGCGCGCGTCGCTTCGGTCACGTCAATTCGCGTTGAGAGCGTACGTTTTCATGGGCCTCTCGAACGCCCCTTTTCAACGGGTCCTTGCCGCTTGCGTTTGCGAGCGCGCTCCCTCGAAAGAGATCCGCGATACTCGGCGTTGCCGCGAAGATGTGCCGTGAGGCACTTATCAACAAGGAAGGACTATCGTGTTGCGGGATAGGGAAACGGAGAAGGAAACAATGAGGAGAGGGATGGAGGACTCGTTCGCTCGGTCGGACCGCGCGCGGCCCCGCGAGGTCGGACTTTAACGGCCGAACGAGCCGTCGGCTTCGCGCCTGGACGCCTTTATTCTTCGCCGACGCTACCCATCTTTGAGAGAGACTCGCCATCGTCGAGAAGGAGAGCTCCGGTTTACGATGCCCACGGAATCCTTGAAATATCTTCCGAGGCTCGGCGTGTGTGTGTGTGTGTCTTCTTGTGTACGTTCGGGGTGTTCCGAACCGAGTGAGAGCAGAGCTCGACTCTCGGTTGCTCCCTGCAGCAGCATCCGACTCACTCGTGGGCCGGCAGCACGTTCCTCTTCTGCCATCCTTCCATCGAACTCTCCTCTCCTCGTGAGCGCCACGGTTCGGACGTATATAGGGCGGTCGTTAAGAGCCTCCTCCCTTCCCCCGCTCTCCCTGAACGTAGCTAAGTGCCAAAGCATCGCGAGACGCAGCGCTATCTCGAAGGCGCTATAGTTCGGGAAAGTAGGCGCTGGCTATGCTCGTGTTAATGCTCACGTGTCAGTTATTTGCGATTGTATATGTGTGTAAATGCCCGTACGGATAAGCCGCTGACATCTAGCGGCCGGGAGAAACGATTTCACGAGATGGGCAATAAGTACCTGCTTACTCTAGTCACATCGAAACGACGTGCCGCTGATTTTCCGTGATACCAACGGGACTTTGAGGTTAAAGAGGCTAATTTATACACAGTGTCAGATTTTGAGTAAGCGTTCCGTCGGATACATATACAATTGTATATCCCGTCGATTTGTTATGGTGGTGCTGTAAAAGACCTTGATCAACGAGGTATTTGTGGGTGTTAGGCCTATCGCAGGTACTAATGGTGGCTCGAAACACGCCTAATGTGGCAGACACATTTATGCCCTCTCTCGGTGGGGTCGATGTACCAGCTTGTGGAAGCTTTGTCAAGTTTTCTAAACATTCGTGGTTAGGAAAATAGACAAGCATCGCATACTCTTCGATCTCGGACGCTGCCATCTTGCGATTAATGATGGAACGAGTGAGTCCAACATAACGCCATTGGTAGCTAACTGATTTTCTTGAAAAATCTCACGCTGTTCAATGCAAAATCTGTGGACATCTTGAAACGGCCATTTTGTCCACGGATCGTCCATTAAGTGACATTAAACCGCAGGTCTTTTCTGCCACTCGACACAATTAAATAAACAAGCTCTTGGCAAAACGTGGCATTTGAAAGGGTGACATAACTGAGCGAACAAACGCATCACCGGCGAGGCATCAAAAGCACTGCTATCCCTCGTGGCTTACCGTGAGTGCCTCACGAACGATCCGTCATGCTGTTCTCACTCCCTAATACCCATCTTGGCTACGCCACCCGAGTTACGCAGCAAGCGCTCAAGATACAATCGTACAATGTTGAAACGATCCGAGCGATAGCAGCCACGAGATTAGAGTAGCCCACGAACGTCAGTAGTAAAACGAAGGAGCATTTAAAACGCCGCGCATCGCCAAGCATAAGAATCTGCTCGAGGCTGTGTTCATAGTACACATCACATGCCTGACACCCGTTCACCGGCTCGGGACTCGTTACACACAAGATTTCCAACTCTCGGATCCTCTCGGACCCGACGATGGATGAATCAGCGGGACACGAGCACACATCCACCAACCAGCATCACGAATGAGGCAAACCTCAGGATATTATGTCTCCCGGAACACGTCCTCATCAAGAAGGTCCAGAATCTTTATAAGCCGGTTCGCTCCAGTGACTTCACGGACATAATTGATTGCGCTTTTTTCCGCTTCCGGGTTTACCACTGGACGGCTGTATCTGTTACCAACCTACGTATATAAAACACAAGGTATATGCGCGCTGTGTACCGAGACGTAGGCACGTCTTGTCCTACGAATGACGGTATTGTACTGCCTGTCTAATACCATAGCTATTGCATCGACATTGCCCATGTGTGGATACGTCGTTGAATACAAGCGTGACGTACAGTATTATGACCACGAGAACCGTACCAGAGTCGTTAAAATGAAACTCTATATTAGTATAATGGAACATTGCGATGCCGGGGTGCTTCAACGGTGGATATATGTACGTACGAAGCCGGTGCATTGCATACGCTCTCCAAGGGACCGCGTTGAAAAAGGTTTACCGTCTTGGGCCAAGCTTTTCTTAATACATATGTATGCGTGTATGAATATTGAATAGCCGAATGATGTGTTGTGCGTGTTTCGGGGGATACGTTACTTCGCCACCGTCAAACTCGCCCCGTGAACAACTCGTCAAAGGTTCACATATGTTACGCGTGTGTCTCGCGAATACATCGCCACTCGTTTCTCTTGCCTCTTGGTCTCCTTTACCCTCCCAGCTTGTTCGAAGCCAGAAAAATTATACCGAGAGCGGGAGGCGAAAGCCAACGGGGAAAGGGAGCCGAGGGGCATGGGATACCCCGACGGGATGCCACAGGTGTAACGTGTCATTAGCGAGGCGACCCCCGCCCACAGAACAAACAGATTGTTCGGGGTGTTTGTGCCAGGCAACACCTAACACCTAACAGATATAATATACCTGGAGCGCTAAGCCCCGCAACACAAAAGCCCGCCGACCAATTCGAAGGAGATCGGCTCTCACCTTAGCCAATGTTTCGAGGACTTTCGGTTTCTGTGGAAAACTTAGGGCGCCATTATGTAATGGATAGGCCAGCCTTTCGGAGCTTTAAATTGATTTATTTTCCATTGGTGTTTTGTCGCTTTGTTTTCCGAGGATCTTGAGGTTTGTCAGGAGTTATCCTCTTGACTTTAATATATCTCTCCCACTTTGGACGAAGGACGTACCGTCTTCTTTTTTTTTTTTTTTTTTCTTCTCTCTGCGAAACCGCACGTGTCATTGCACAATCTATAATGTAACGTTGACGAGCTCTGACATTATATATTTTCCGTTGTACTCATGTTGGATTATTTTTCTGGTGAGGGCGAGAGTCAATACCTTGAAACAGATAAAGAGGTCCGTGTGGATTACATATCAAAGATCAGACAAAGACGAAGAGATATATATATACATAATTTATGCTGTCATGATCGATAATCAAAACTACCGTGGTAATAAAACAATAGAAATACTCACGTACGCTTATAACGCCCGTAACCTACCGAAAGCTTTCGTTACAGTGCAATCTTGAGGATAACAACTTGTATATTTAATGGAAAAACGTAGGTGTCACTTTGCATTGTATTACCTGGTGCTTGTGTGTTTAACATTAATTTATAATTCGCCTTATTTGCATTTCCACGTATTTTAATGAATCCCGCTGGTCATCAATAATTGTCCAACCATTTCGCCCTCATGTGTACGGGCATAGCTTATTTATAGTATACCGGCATACACGTATGCAACATATTTATGATCTGTGAGATATATTCTGTCCACATACAGTGTGTGCACACATTATAACATGTACACGGTGTTACCACGCAACAGATAGTATCTAGTTCACACAAACGATCTCATACGTTATGCTTATGAAGTATGACGCGGAAAAATCCCCTCTCTGTTGAGAATAATGCGAATTATGCTATAGAGATAGGCCATGTATGGACGACGACTAAACCACTAGGAATATATTTGCTTAGCTATTTAAGAAACCCTGTCAATCCTCACTAATTGCAAGCGGAAGCTCCAACAACGACAGTTTTACACTAAATATTTATTTTTATTATGTATCTTCACTATTCGCTTACGGTGCCCCATTAAAGTGTTGATGTTACATAGAAAATTTTCTTGTGGTTTAATATAAATTACAATTTTGGGTATAATCGTATGCCGCAGCTTCTAACAACAAGAAAAATTGGTCTGGTATGTCAATTAGAAGGATTACTTAATCCATTGACCATTAAATTTTTGCACTTGATAACAGTAGAATTTTTACTTTTAATTAGTGACACCGGTATTTACAGATTCATTTTATAGCTCCTCGGTAAAGAGTTTAATTGCTCAGAAAAAAAAGTGAACTAGATCGTGTCATTAGTCGTGATGCTCATTAGAAACGCAAAAATCTGGAGAAAAATTTCGTATTACCACAACATTGTGGTGAATATTTATTTTTATCTGCCAATCTTGATGCGTAATTACAAGCCGATCGATAATGAAATTAATTGCCAAGCGGTTGTCGAGCTTGTAATTAAAAAAAGAGTTCGCGCTGTGCGAAGATACAATTTTGATGGACAATCGGCAGTAACGATGTGCTCGAGATTTTTATAAAAACGTTATTAACGGAGGTGCGAGGGTTACGTGTTGCCAGGTTACGCTTTCGTGCCGTCCGAGCAGCCGATTCGTTGGTCTATGAAAGCTTTAATACGAGAAGAGCTCGTGCGTCGGAGAGTAAGAGTGAATTTCTCCTGGGCACCGGCGGTGCCGTTTCATGTACACTCGTTATCACACGTTCTCGATACACGCGCTCTCTTAATACCCGCAAAACCTCGCGTTTAGTGTGTTCACAATTTTTTAATGCCGCATCTTATTATCCCCCGGCACGTCATACTCGCATCCTCGTCCGCGGTCACTTTTGTCCAACACGCCGACGGCCGTCGGAGTTTGTGGCGTTGTACACAGGTGCATATTGTGCTTTCCACTCACCGGAAGCTCTCATTATGGCTATACCACTGTTGATATCGATTCTGCAATATAACTCGACGCGATTACGAGTAATGCCTAGCATAATATCGATTACTGGCTTCGCAACAAGACGTACTGGTGGAATGATTAAATGGCAGTATAATAGCTCTTGTTTCTTGCGTTATATGTAAGCCGATTGCTACATAAAACTGTACAAGTCCGGCATAAGCACGAAGTCATCGACAAATTCTATATCAAATTTTCACACTCGACACATTTCCATTTTCATTTCTGAGTCCATATTAAATTATGGATAAGCGAGAAAAACAAAAATTGACAACTTCATATGAGTTTGGCCGCAGAGTTTTTTTGGCAGTATAATAGCTCTTGTTTCTTGCGTTACGTGTAAGTCGATTGCCACATAAAACTGTACAAGTCCGACATAAGCACGAAGTCATCGACAAACTCTATATCAAATTTTCACACTCGACACATTTCCATTTTCATTTCTGAGTCCATATTAAATTATGGATAAGCGAGAAAAACAAAAATTGATAACCTCATATGAGTTTGGCCGCAGAGTTTTTTCATTTGAACATTGAATTTCATTAAAAAATTATTGAAAAATTAGATTACGCTGAAGTAAAAGAAAAAAAATTTCAATGACAACAATGAACGCATGTTTAGTGTGACTCCGGAAGTAACTTTATCGCAAAATACTCGGCAGAAATAATTGAAATTTTGATAGAATGTACGGAAGTATTGCAGAATTCGAATCTGGAAAAAAAAAGCAAACAGGAAATAATTCGGGCGGAGCTGAAAATAGCGAATGGTTAAAATAACTCATTCCAAAAAAAAAAGAACCATTGTCTGTATCTAAAATGGCCATCATTGTGAAATTCGCAATCTTGAACCTCGTCCAATAATTCGTTTGCCAATCTTGGCAATAATCGAATGCAATCAAGTACTACTACTCAAAATTAGTTGATTTCAGATTAAAATTATTTATTTTTTTCAGAGATCAGAGATTTACAAACCAACCACGTCAATGAAATCGGTAAGTCATTTCCAGCGCTCATTCCAGGCATTTTAATGCGGATTGAAATAGAATCTAAAGTCTTCGGTATTGATTAACGAAATTACTCGCTCGAGTCAGTATACGTAAAGGGTTAGTCGACGGTAAAAAAAGTAAAGAGTGTTTTAAACGTCGCGAGGGTAAAAACGCAGTTGCGGTAAAGTTTTTGGGGCGATCCTAATTCATCGCGGTGGCGTAGCTGCCGATGTCGAGCCCGGCTTCCTCGACTTTTAGCTCGGGCGTCCTGCTTCCTTGAGGTCGATCGCGTGAACGTAATATCGTCTCGGGGATATATATATACACACGCCGGGCGTCGAAACTCTGTCCACGAAATCGGGCGCCTATGGGCGAACAGACTGATGTTTAGGTTGTTTGACTTGGCGGCCCGAGAGCGCTCTGTAATTATCTCGCCTGGCATGTAACTGCCTCGCGATGCCCAGCTGTATTACTATCCGATCCGAAAGACCGGGACGCGCTCGGCAAACGCGATATTCCCCAAATATTACTAACCGTCGGGTGAAACTATACAGCGCACGCTTGTCCCACACAGCGAGGCCCTCTACACGTATACATTTGGTCGCGCTGGTACCGGTAGCCGGGCCAAGAAGCAGCCAACTCCGGTGGAATGCCGACCAACTTTGTAACTCCAGAGGAATTTCATCTCTCAGACTCGTCTCTTGCCACATCAATCTTACAGGTACGTTTTTTTACGAGCTCTTCGCTTCACAAAACCTCGTGTTGCTTCCACTTTTCAGCGCCACGTGAGAGATTCGTGGTTTTGATTTTTTTAAAAGTATTTCCTCGAGGATTTAGCGCAAGACATCGTCTATGAGGGCATGAGGATGGGCGCAAAGAGACGCGCACAGGATTTTCATCGTCCGAGACGATTGCAGACTATCCAGTGTGCGAATTTGAAAAAAAAAAAAATCGACACGTTTTTTGCTACACAGGAGGTGGTCACACCAACGTACGTTTTTTTACGAGCTCTTCGCTTTACAAAACCTCGTGTTGCTTCCACTTTTCAGCGCCACGTGAGAGATTCATGGTTTTGATTTTTTCTTAAGCATTTCCACGAGGATTTAGCGCAAGATATCGTCTATGAGGGCATGAGGATGGGCGCAAAGAGACGCGCACAGGATTTTCATCGTCCGAGACAATTGCAGACTGCCGAGTCTGCGAATTTGAAAAAAAAAAAAAAATGTACACGTTTTTGCTACGTTTCGTCGGTACGATAATAACGCCGAAGTATCGATAAATCTCAGGCGAATAATTGTTGAAAAAATCGAATTTTCGTGTGTCGCGTTTGCACATTGATTACTCTTGCGAATCTTGCGAATTAAAAGCCTGTGACGGGATGTATTACTTTTTCGATGTGAAAGTGATAATTACGCATCTTTCGACGATATAATAATAATGATAATGACAATAATAACAGCAACAAAATATCGATAAATCACAGGCAAATAATTATTGCAAAATCAAATCTCGATGTGTTTAGCTACCACATTGATGACTCGAATTTAATTGCAACTGTAAACATTCGTACAGAGTCGGTTGTCAAATCTTGTTAAGTAAAAGCCAGTGGTGATGGGACGTAATGTGTCTCTTGATGTTGCGCACGCGGCCAATTATTCTTCGATTACATCGTCGATTGATCGCAGTGGTAGCGGCAGCTGCTTGTTATTAAGCAGCAATTTTGCTGTTGCTCTGCACGTACGAATTGGACGTTTAAACAAAGTATTATTGGTCGGTGTCTTATCGTGAAATTGAAAAGCAACGAGTTATTATTAATAATAATATGAAGACGGTGGCAATAAGCTCTGGTTCTATAGACGCACTAGGCGTGAGTCTTTGAGTTAATTCGCTCGGCCTGTGGACTCTCGCGTTGGTCGTTAGTCTTTGGTAAAGATCTGATAATTCACGCTTAACCCGGTTGTATCGATCGTATATACATATACCGAGGGACCTGCAGCAGCAACAGCAGAAACAGCGCCAGGGTAACAGGTGCAATGGGGTACAAAGCTCCCGAGTACCGGAGCAGCTCCTTCATATATTTGCACGCACATGTATATATATATATACTACACTATTCGTCCATTACAGCTAGTGTACACTATACATAAGGTATGACCGAAGAAAGCTGTAAATAGTTCGCATGCACGAGGCTCGGCGAGCGGGCGATTGCAACGTTCACAAGAACACCGCTTCGACTTTATAAAGTAAATCTACCAACACTAAATGAATTTATATTCACACGAAAACTACATCGACTTATGCGGCAAATTGCTTTATCCCTTTTCGGCACGAACACCTTCTTTGTACCCTCCAACGCTACGCCTAAATATTTCTCTACATTTATGACTCATTTATTTTTCTAATCTGCATCCGATGCTTTAATCGACACGCTAGTGTTTTTATAAAAATATGTCTCATATTTCGGGGCATATAATTTGGGAATTTTTTTTTTTTATTGAGGTACGTATGCTTGACTGAGATTTCCGGTAGTCTAGACACTTTTTTTTGTGTGTGTGGATGCATTGACAAAAAAATTTTGGGTGTTGTTACTGTCCAGTGTAGGAAAGTTGATTACAGTAATGGATATGGAAAATGTATTACACGAGTTTAATATGAAAATTATGTGCCGTTCTTCGAAGTTTGTTACGAACGTGTAGTATTGATTATGTAAACCGACACCGGAAGTTGTGCGGTCTTAGTATAAAATAATCTATAGTACATGGATTTTTCATATATTTTATAGTGTGTGTGTTTGTGTGTCACGTTTATAAATCTCTGATCACTGGAGAACAAAGAACATTATAATACTTTATGCTACTAGTGCGATAAAGCGATATTTTCGACGCACGTTCGGAAGTTGGCTGTGCGAGGCGGATCCAAAGGTGCAGTGGCAGATTCAGAGGCAAAGTCGACTTATGCCCCCAACTCTAAATGAAGTTAGTGCTGCCCACTTCCCGACCGCCGTCGGACGATTGTTTTTTCGTGCGTTTATCGCATAATCTTTTCAAGAATATAAGCCAAACTTTGTCAAAAATGAGTTTAAAAAAATGATAATACATTTAAGCCGATTAAAGTAAAAATGTTATTTATCAGAGACAGAGTAACTTTCGAACGTGTGTAGAAAAATTCATGATCCGGTCAATGAACGCCGTCGGACGATTGTTTTTTCGTGCGTTTATCACATAATCTTTTCAAGAACACAAGTCAAACTTTGTCAAAAATGAGTTTAAAAAAATGATAATACATTTAAGCCGATTAAAGTAAAAATGTTATTTATCAGAGACAGAGTAACTTTCGAAGGTGCGTAGAAAAATTCATGGTCCGGTCAATGAACGCCGTCGGACGATTGTTTTTTCGTGCGTTTATCACATAATCTTTTCAAGAACACAAGTCAAACTTTGTCAAAAATGAATAAAAAAAATGATAATACATTTAAGCCGATCAAAGTAAAAATGTTATTTATCAGAGACAGAGTAACTTTCGAAGGTGCGTAGAAAAATTCATGGTCCGGTCAATGAACGCCGTCAGACGATTGTTTTTTTGTGCGTTTATCGCATAACCTTTTCAAGAACACAAGTCAAACTTTGTCAAAAATGAGTTTAAAAAATGATAATACATTTAAGCCGATTAAAGTAAAAATGTTATTTATCAGAGACAGAGTAACTTTCGAAGGTGTGTAGAAAAATTCATGGTCCGGTCAATGAACGCCGTCAGACGATTGTTTTTTCGTGCGTTTATCACATAACCTTTTCAAGAACATAAGTCAAATTTTGTCAAAAATGAGTTTAAAAAAATGATAACACATTTAAGCCGATTGAAGTAAAAATGTTATTTATCAGAGACAGAGTAACTTTCGAAGGTGCGTAGAAAAATTCATGGTCCGGTCAATGAACGAGGATGCGGCAGGTGCGACGGAGCGTCAAAGGATCCGACGAGCCTTCACCGGGACATTACGATGCGCAGGCAATACGCCTTCGCCGAGTAGATATACAGCGTATAGTTCGCTTAGGCGCATGTTCAATGATAAACCATGTGCACGCTCGACGAGCAATGGGAGATACGAGCCAATAGGAAAAGCCTGCCGGCAAGTTGAGCGTAACTGGCGAGTCTCGTCTCGACGATGCGTCCAAGTGCATGCGTAATACGCGTGTGCGCACTATATTATTGGCGGAAAAGTGTAGGCCCGCGCGCAATGCTTTATGGGACGTGGTGCCCGGCGTCGGGACCCCGTATCATCTCGAATCTATCGTTCCCCGTCCTTTTGCCACGAATCTCACCCACCTAACCCCACACGCCGTATGTTAATACTACGAACCATGACGTAGTGTTGCTGACACAACCTCAGTTGTATGTTAATGTCGATGAAAACATGTTAGGTACATCGTGTAACGCGTTATCGCGAGAGAACGGAATACGTATCTGTAGTTTGCATAGATTTAACGTATGCAAAAGCCGCCTTTCTGTATCACAATCCAACTATATGATATATATATATATATACACATGGTGTACGAGCTCGTCACTTACATAACTAGCAGCTGGCAAGCCTTTTTTGTAGTTCCTGGTGTTTTTTCTTCGGCTTTTGGCAGTCCTGTTAGTACCTAGAGAACCAGTGACATGATCAACCTTCAATTTTACGGAATCGTGGAGGAAATTATGGTATGTTTTTAATCTTATCATTCTATCGTCATGATTTTCGTAATATTGTACAAATTTTATAGTCTTATAGGATTAAGGTTTGAGCTCTAATTCATAGTTTTCGTGTGTGTCTTGTAATCAAGCCTCAATATTTTGTATCATGAACTCAAGTACAGCACGTACAAAGACAAAAAACGTAACTGCTTATTTTTTTAAAGTAAACATGCCGATACTCGAAGAAAAAGCTTGTCACTAGCAGCTGGCAAGTCTCTTCAATAAACTCAAGTACGGCACGTACAGAGACAAAAAACGTAACTTATTTTTTGAAACTAAACATGCCGATACTCGAAGAAAAAGCTTGTCACTAGCAGCTGGCGAGTCTCTTCAATTTTTGATGTGATAACTTTAGTTGGATGGTAAAACAGGTTTTCTTGAGATGCACGACACTTTTAGCTGGACGATTGATCATTTTTACTTGAAATCGCAATAATCGGTATTGCTTCCGTGCATCGACTTGACATTTTTCTGTGCTCACGTTTGAATATTCGGTCCGTGCCGGTTTTTCGATGTTACCAATGACTAATTATTACGAATGAGAATGAGAACCAGAGCGAGAATTGACAGAGTTGATAATTTCTGATCTCCTAACCTCTCACGCGTGTACAAAGCGACGGAGTACAATCGTACAGTGACTCGGAGGTTATACCGGTACATCATGCCGGTCAATCGGTGGATCATCTTTTTTTAAAGATTACCTTCGCAAGTAGTTTTACCTTTATAATCAACTTTACAATTTCGCAAGTGTAGTAATTTAACCTCCGATACTTTCAACAGTGTAGTTCCTTGAATTAATCACATAAAATTACTTTTCACCGGTGCAGACATTTCGCCCGAATCACATTTTTGGACGCTTCACGCCGTTTTAAGTGTGCGTGCATGAACGTCTCGAGGGGAAAAAAAAAAAAAAAAACGGCACGAAAACAAAGCTTCCTTTTACAAGCAAGCAAAATTACCATAATCGTCGAGTAAAAACGTCTGTAGCGCCCGTGAATTTTTCGCGCGTCGCCGGTGGTGGCGCTGCTTGGTTATGTCGCCTCGGACACTTGTACCACGTGACTCGGTCATTTTCGCTGAATCCTGTTCCCCATGCAGATACCAAACAGTCCCGGTAAACACAAAAACCATTTTTCGTTGCTGCTACGTTACAATTCATTACTCAACAATGCTTCGTATAACAGTTAAATACATTGTTGAGTAGGAAGTTGTAATATCGCAACGACAAAAGCGATTTTTATGGTCGCGGGGGCCTATATATATTGTGGCACTAATATTATGACGAATGCGGTATAGGTGGACAGAGAGAGGCATCCCTTCGGACAGCGGAGAAGAAGTTTCGCACGCGAGCGTGCACGGAAAGCTCGGCTATATACACATATATATGTATATATATGAAGGAAGCCAACACAACAGAATATAGATACTCTACTGCAGTGGATATATCCGCGGTTCTTGGGGTCTACTCTTCTCCCAAGTCCACACATAGTTATCCGCTGGAGTGTCGGTGGATAATACGTATAGAGGAGTCCGCAGATATACGATCGGGTCCAGAGAGGATCAGAGGTGGTGGCGGCTGCGGAGGCTAATCACAGGCGGCCGAGCTCCCCGCCAATTAATACCACCGCCGGCAACACCTCGGCAAGAGGAGCCCCATCCCCCCGTTGTGTACCTTCAGCGCATGCACCCAGTACTACCACCACCAACTACACCAATGCACCTTCGACGCTCGTCTTTACGGCTTCTTCGGCTCGTACCCTCTTCCTCTCTCGCGCGAACGGCGAACTCAGCTTCTTCTGCATCTTATTCTTCTTCTTCTTCTTCTTCTTCTTCGTAGCTCTCTGTGTGTATCAGTGGGGAGGTGTCCTCACAACACCGCGTGCAGAAGACTGGCCCGAGAGATGAATACCGCAGATTTCGAGACTCTTGGGCAAGAGGTAGCTGCTCCTCAGCAATGTTATGCCTCTGGCTACGATCTTACGAGACGAAACACGTCATTTCTAGTTTTTGCTTCTTTTTTTTTTTCCTCTTCTTTTTTTCTTTGTTTCTTCTTCTTCTTTCGCTCCTTTTTCGTTGTACGGCAGCTTGATTACGTGAGGATAGAATTCACGCGCGGATAGCGCAATCGGTAAACGAAAAATTGCGGATTCTCTCTGTGGGGGATCGTCGGGGTAACGGCCGATTCCTGCTTAATGTGCTCCCTGATATTGATTGATGGATACGAAGTATCGCCGCTGTAATGTATTCCCAGTGATCCCCTCATGATTTTCACTTCTCACTCGCGAATTACCGAGGGAAAGATGTGGCTTTATTTGGGATTTTACGTACGCTGCTTTCACGCTCACTTTGCAGACATGACAGCACGATAATTAATACGCCTCTGGCACGCTTATTCAATACACTGTCGCGATTACGAAAAATCAGAACTGTCAAGAGACAAAGTGAGAGGAAAACATACATGAATATAATACAAGCAGCCATTTTAACGAAAATTTACACTTCATTTTTTTGCTTTTCGAAATACTTGAGAATGACTACTCGTATTTCGTAATGGAAAAAATAATTGTACATTTACAGCATATATTCGAACCGATTTTGGCTCCGAATAACTTTGAACAATTCATTATTTTATGTTCATCAATGAAATTTCACTATTATTATTATAGATTCTTAGTATTTGTTTCAAAGTATTTATTTCTTTTAATGCGGATAATACTTGTCCCTAAGAAAACGCGTATAAAAAAATCTAGACCGGTATCCCAATGTAATGTATGTCGATAAATAAAAATTACAGATTGCCATTTGGGCTTTTGAGTGTTAGCGGTAAAAGCGTGTATCGACATTGAAAAAAAAAAAGCACCGGGTGCACGGGATCATTTTTTCAGAATTCCCTAATAGTATCGTTTTCCTAGTATCCAGAAGTTACTGCGATGGTTAGTTGTGTTGTAATGGCTTCGGTAACGATATATCGTCGACCATTGTGAAGGGGGGTTGCGAAATTTATAGCAGCGGAGGTAAAGGGATAAACGGACGACCGGATCGAGTGGCGAATCCCCTTCATGCTGCGAGGGGGTTTGTTGGAACTTCTCGATGGCCATTTAACCCTTTATCGTTTACCTAACCGGTACCTTGCTGACAATAGAAATAAGTCGCGTAGGGAAATAAAAGGGTCACTATGGTCAGCTAATAGGGTGCTCGTACTTTTTCTAAAAATAAACCCTTTTCATCGGTCAACAGGACATATTTTTATACATTCGGTGCAATAAGAGATTTCATATCGAAGAAATGATTGACATATTATTTTACAATTATTCACGAATTTTATTAATCAATCCTTCAAATTTGTCACTAATAACAAAAACCATTTTACAAGAATTTTGGAACAATTAATTTATAATTTATCGAGATATCAGGTACGAATTCGGCAACCAGAATAAAATCGGTAAGCGTCGTGAAATTTTTGATGCAAAAAATATTTTGTTTCAACAATATTTCTCATTCTGACAACTCATTAGCATTCTAATAATTTTTCTTATAATTCTTATAAACCCTGTCAACCTTGAAAGAAGCAAATTTCAGTATTTCAACCGGAAATGAATTCTCCATTATCGCGTACAAAATTGGGATACAAATAATGAAAGTGGGAGACTTCAAAAAATCTATAATGCGGCGAGGTACTGTACTATAGCGAACGCATTTCGATTCATCTACCCCGGAGCATCTCCAACCCATCGCAGGGAGTATTCCGAAGCAAAATGTGTCGAATTCGTGGAATACGCGATGTTCTATCGAAACGCCCCGCGGCTATGCGCTGCATCTTGCACATGCATACAGAAAGAAGAAAGAAAAAAGAAAAAAGGAAGAGGAAAAATGGTATAGATCGAAAGCGCGTGCGCTATGCGCTGCGTGGAGAATCGCGATCGAATCGACGAGCAATACTACTCGATAGAATCGGGTTGGCGATCGAGCTTAGGATCGGCGATCAGGCGAAGGAGATTACGCACCCGCGATGCTGAAGAGAGCGGAAAGGGGATGTGGAGGTGCACTGGTGTGCGGCCGAGCGGTGGGGCAACGCGGGAACGGCGGAGGGGGGATGCTCAGGGAGATACGAAGGTGTTTTCGGGGCGTGGCGAGCGCGCATGATTACCGCGAGGATCGGTCAGAGCGGTGAGAGTTCAAAGCATCAAAGAGCGTCCCGACCAGCGAGAAATTGCTCAGAATTCATCTGCCAGCTCTATCGCTTTCTCTCTCTTCCTCCCTCCCTCCCTCTCGCCCTCTCTCTCACTCCCTCTCTCTCTTTCTCCTCTCGGCCTTGTTAGAACAGCGCGCTGTATATATCGAGAAGCTAATATACCGTAAACGTCTCGTTCGATCTCTGGCGCGAGGTAGGTGGGTTGGGTGTCCTCGCCTCTATCTATGTACTCATACACTTTTCGTGCACTCGTGTAATGTAGACGAGTACATGTACGAGGCATTCCCTGTCAACTCATACACTTTTCGTGCACTCGTGTAATGTAGATGAGTACATGTACGAGGCATTCCCTGTCAACTCATACACTTTTCGTGCACTCGTGTAATGTAGATGAGTACATGTACGAGGCATTCCCTGTCAACTCATACACTTTTCGTGCACTCGTGTAATGTAGATGAGTACATGTACGAGGCATTCCCTGTCAACTCGTACACTTTTCGTGCACTCGTGTAATATAGATGAGTGCATGTACGAGGCATTCCCTGTCAACTCATACACTTTTCGTGCACTCGTGTAATGTAGATGAGTACATGTACGAGGCATTCCCTGTCAACTCATACACTTTTCGTGCACTCGTGTAATGTAGATGAGTACATGTACGAGGCATTCCCTGTCAACTCATACACTTTTCGTGCACTCGTGTAATGTAGATGAGTACATGTACGAGGCATTCCCTGTCAACTCATACACTTTTTGTGCACTCGTGTAATATAGATGAGTGCATGTACGAGGCATTCCCTGTCAACTCATACACTTTTTGTGCACTCGTGTAATATAGATGAGTGCATGTACGAGGCATTCCCTGTCAACTCATACACTTTTCGTGCACTCGTGTAATATAGATGAGTGCATGTACGAGGCATTCCCTGTCAATTCATCCGCTTTCTTGTCCACCGCGAAAATTTTCTTTATATGTACCAAAATTGTTGTCACATTTAAGAGTTGCTATTGTTACATTTTTTTAAAAATTGTTTCCCACCATTTTGGTAATCGCATTTTTTTGAGAAATCATTTTTACCATGCACCCGGGACACTAAAATATGAGGAATACAAAATCGAAGGTTTTTTTTTATCTTAACTTATCCTATGACTGATTGATTTTTTTGTCTTCGGTGTCATGACCGGCACGTATCTTACACAGAATGTCTTGTATATATATATATATTTGTGTGGTTGGGTTTATGAGTTTTATATTGAGCATGCGCGTACTTGACGCGCTCATCCTTAACCGGCTCGATGCACGAGCTCGTTTATACCGCGGAGAACCTGACCGAGCAGGTGAGGATGGATCGGGAGCAGCACTATCGACATCCACCTTCTCTGTCTCCTTCTAGCTCTCTTATACCGAGCGGCGATATAACTTTACGTCGATTGAATAAATTGCTCGTATATGCTCGAGCTGTTTTGTTCCGCGTTGCCTATTACCTGCAGATATATTGTTCGTGCTTCTAGAGAGAGAGAGAGAGAGAGAGGGGGATGTTTATTCCATGCTCCGAAAGACGAAGACAGAGATGAAAAGATGTATAGAGGCGGACCTTGATAGGAACGTTGCAGAAACATATTTTTTTTCTGAATTTCTGAGTGATATCTTTATTTATTGAAACCAGGGGCGGGGAGGGGGGAGGGTGGAGGGTAATTGAGATAAGGGTGGAACAATTTTAAGTCGCTTGTTCCACTTTGGGGATATTCAATTCGTGCAGCTGTACGCTTTTGAATTTTAACGACCCTTCAGGGTCTTTGCGGAATATTAAGGACGTCGAGTTGGCCTGTAAATTGAAAAAGAAAATTTAAGATTTCCTGCGCGAGAGAGAATTTAGTGTTGGGAAGTTTGGAGCGAGAGATTGCGCACCTCCGGGCTGCATGGGTATTTTCCATCTTTCGCGCCTTCTCAGAAAATTACAACGTCGCTCTACGTACACACAAATAAATTTGCACTATGCACAAACTGATCTAGTAATAGTGGATAACGTCAGAAGGCCGTGAAAATTGCTAATATGTCATCAATGCGATGGTGACTCACATGCGGGACGGATTTCATTACTCCCGCTGGACAAAAATGAACTTTTTCTGCCCTGGGCCGTAATTACACCAGAAACCACACGCGTACTAGTCTTTTTTTTTTTTTTTTTTTTTTTAATGAAAGATTTTGCGGCTGCGTTACGCACGATTTATTATTAACGATTTATGAAATCGAGAAGAAATAGGCGAGCGATGATAATACTTGCTCCTTTTGCTTCCTCTTAGAGGACACTTTGGTTTCTTGAAATTTTTATTTTTGAGGGTTTCTTGTGAAGAATATACAATAATTGACGAGTCGTTCAAATTTCATTGGAATTTTAATTTTCTTTTTCAAGCTGCTAATTCTTCGATTCCTGTAAATTCTGAGATATCCGGTTGCAATGATTTCCCGAGTATTGATTATCAATGATGAATTCAGTCAAAGGAACTGTCGAAATCTCGGTACATTTCGATCTCGTTGAATAGGAATTTTTAAAATTTCGTCACGAAAAAATGCAAATTTTGACATTTTTCACAGATTGATCTTAAAATTAATCCAAATATGGACCATCTAATTTCATGGCGTTTAAACATTTTTTGAGAAAACTCGTTCGCGTGTCAGTCTGTGCAAATGCAAATTTAATTTACATATGGACTACCCTTAAATCACGTTTGAGTAAAAAAATGTCAGAAATTGGTCGAGGGGTAAAAAATGAATCAGACTTTGAATTTTTAGAGCAGTGTCAAAATGGTTTGCTTTTTAAAAAGCTTCCTCTATAAGGCAGCCAAAATCGATGAAACTAATTCCACATAAAAGTAACTTTGTGAAATGCAAAAAATAATGAGGAGGCAATTTGCAAGGTTTTACTTTGCAGGAGTGTTTTCAATTGCGGGGACAGTTTGACAATATTTTTTATCAATGCGATGAACATTGTGATTGATTGGGATATTGTTTGTAATTCTACTTTTAATTTCACTGTGTTAAAGTACAACTGTGTAAACGATAAGCGAAGAGTTTGTCTTGGGGTTTTTCCGCAACATTTTTCGATCGATCAATTCGTGAAAGAATTATGGATGTACTGAAAAATGCAATTTTTCTTCGACTCACAATTGGCAGACAATGTGTCTGATGCATTTTTGTTAATTGCGGTGCCTTTATATTTACCACCGTTTCTTTTTTTTCTCCTTCGGGTTAGAGACAAAAACCATTTGCTAACTTGACTCAGCTGTTGGGACCACACGAGGGTATGACGATCTGTAAGACGTTGCCCATATGCCTCGTGTGCATTATACACAAAACCGCAAACGTCAACGGGCTGTCAACGCGCTGTGTTCTTACCATTGTAGGAATCGGCTAATTATATACCAGCAGACACGAGGGCAAAGAGGAAGAGGGTCGGTCGAGTCGCGATATTGTCGATGTTATCGTCGCTTCGGTAATTGCATACTTTTTGTGCGCTTAGCTTCGAACATATTATACATATGGATATCCACGTGCTGTGGCTGCCAATGCAATTCGAGATTACTTTGAAGACGTTACGTCTGATTAGCGTAAAACTCATTTTCCAACATTTCCCTTTGCAAAAATCAAAGCAATCAATATAATCTCTAGCAATCAACACAAAATATTAAAACCAAAATTTCAATGATTGGCAATTATAATAATAAATCTGTCTGGAATTAATTGAGCATTTCAACGACTGCTATATTTATTTTGCTTCCTCATTATTCCTCAAGAAGCTTTGTTTTCATGAAAAAAAAAATTTTTTCACGAATTCACGAATTTCACGAAAAAAGCTCAAAAAAAATATTCGAATGTGTGTGTGTGTGTGTGCAGGGCTTCAAAATTTTAATCACCTATAACTCAAGAACCGTTCAGCCGATCGACCTGAAATTTGTCATACAAGTGAAGCAACATTTGTTCTTGACTCCTGCAATTTTTCACGGAATGTAAGCAGAAATTTTTTATTTCATAGCTTTTTGAATTTTTTCATAAAGGACATGCGCGCACTAGTTTTTGTAAAATTGGCGATATTTTGCTGAATAATTCTTCATAATTGCAGATACTCGCATTAAATTCAATCGAAATCGGAAAAACGTTTTGGATTTTGGATTTTTTAGATTTCCGAAAAAATTTCGTTGTTCCCCTATCCCTAGTAAAACACGAGATAATGAACTCAAATTTTATACACGAAATCAGTAATGATAACTACACTATTTATTTATAATTTGTTATGTGATTCGGATTAAAAAAAATTTAACCTGCATAATTAAAAACCAGAATCCATTAAAATACTTCCTGGTACAGTTAGCTTTGCAAAAAGCCAAAAATAATGAGGAACCAATTTGCAAAGTTCTACTTTGCATAATTTTTTTATTAATTGCATTGTTCTTGATTTTTTGGCCCATTTTTGTGTGGCCTGCCACGTAAAATGTATTGCCAAGAAACGACCTAGAAAGTCTGAATACGAGAACCCTATTTAGAGCAGTTATAAAAGTAACACCTGAAAGGCTAACGACACGAGTGAGAATCATCAAAGGCGTGGTGTTTCATTGTTGATGGGGGCCCTCCCATATAGACGCTCTTGGTTCATCTCCTCGGCCCATTGGCAACGTAACACGCACTCGGTATGGCCCCATACAGCATACACAGTCACACATGCCAACGTTAATGGTTTTATAAATTAGTTTGGTCGGCACCGGGGGACACGAATTCGCGTCGTAAACCATCGCTCATCGCGGTGAAGAGTTCCTGCCTGGAGGCAATCGGCGTGCGCATATATGACTTTCGGGCCTCTCAAAAACGAAGTCCTACATTTAATTACACACATGCGCATGTCTCCAAGCTACAATAAATACATATTAAATACCATATATTTTCGCTACCGGAAAAGAAAAAAAAAATCACTCCAATTTTACTCTTATCTCCATGACGAAAAAACACACCAACAAAGATCTTTCTCTGAATTGATTAAATTTTAACTAGAGAAAATGAAGAGCGATTTTAATTTGGTGTGCTGGATAAAAAAAAAAAAAGAAATGAAATGAAACGGAAATGAGTGAATTAAATATACGAAAATACGTTTACGCAAATAAATTGGATAAAAACCAATTTAATTCAAGTACAATCATTGAAAACGAATATTTTTGATGAACGTTATGCCCTCAATTTGTCAACAATTAGCTAAAAAAAAAAACTATTTTAACCGAAAAAAAGTTTACAGAACTGAAAAAAAATTAACTGTTTCCGAAAAAAAAGGAAACCTGCACATTAAAAAATTGTTAAACGCCGCAAGAGTCCAAAAAAAAATCGTCGTTCCTGCATTAAAAAAATCTTAAAAAATGTAAAATCGTTTGAAAATCAAATCAGGAGAATGCTCGCCGTTGCCTTGGCCAAGCGTAGAAGGGTCGTTGGGTGGGGTTTGTGAAGCAAGGGAGGAAGGAAAAATCGCTGTCCCTCGAGCCCAAAAGTCCGTGCTAAGCGAAAGGCTGGTCGAGTCCCTTGTCCCGCGTGGCAGTTCGTTATTATGTATATCTATACACAAATGGCTTTGTTCCACCATTTTATTCATAGCCGAAGTGCGAGAGAGCAGCGAGTTTGACGGTAAAGGGTGGGGGGGGGGATGAGGAGAAGAGAAGGAGAGGTCGGGGGTAATTAAAACTGACTACTCCGGTGAATCCGCACCGAGGTCCAATTAATAACTCGCTCTACCTTCGCCAGAGTACATATACATACACACACACACATTATATACGAGTGTGCCATACAGATGCTTATATACATAGAGCGTTATAACCGAGGACCGCGCGCCATTCTTCACAGTAGATTTATGATATCGGCGTTAGCGGCGGCATTTACCAAGAGTTTTGGCTACGGATAATAAAAGAGTGCTGGAAAGGTGCTACGGATAAGAGAGTCGACGGCGAGAGGTGCGCGGGGGTGAGGCGGAGGAGGGGGTAGGGGTAGGGGGGGAAGAGTGATGGACGGTGGCCGATCAGCGCCGTCAAAATAATGATCAACGTAAATAATGAGGCTTGTTATACGGGACTCGTCTTCTCTGCATCAGGCTTCTCTCGATTGTGAGCCACATGTAACATATAAAACGTACGACCCGCGCACCCCGAGAGACGTCTCGCTCGTCTTCTCCGGCTAACAACCCCGATTTCAATAGCAATCACACTCCGGCCTCGTTACGCACTGCGATTCCACTCTGCGGTGGATATCAGTGGTCTTCATTAGGCTCTCCCAACGCCTGGTGCTTTTTCTACCATCGCTAAGCTTAACACGATCAAATCTGTAGACTATTGGAGCATTTGGTTTATCAGGTGCAAAATAAAAAAAAGATACACCCACAAAAGTCTTAAATAAGATCATCCGCGTGGATATTCATAAGTATAGATGTAAATGTGAGAGCAAACGTGACCGTGAAAAGTAACATATAAAACGTACGACCCGCGCACCCCGAGAGACGTCTCGCTCGTCTTCTCCGGCTAACAACCCCGATTTCAATAGCAATCACACTCCGGCCTCGTTACGCACTGCGATTCCACTCTGCGGTGGATATCAGTGGTCTTCATTAGGCTCTCCCAACGCCTGGTGCTTTTTCTACCATCGCTAAGCTTAACACGATCAAATCTGTAGACTATTGGAGCATTTGGTTTATCAGGTGCAAAATAAAAAAAAGATACACCCACAAAAGTCTTAAATAAGATCATCCGCGTGGATATTCATAAGTATAGATGTAAATGTGAGAGCAAACGTGACCGTGAAAAGTAACATATAAAACGTACGACCCGCGCACCCCGAGAGACGTCTCGCTCGTCTTCTCCGGCTAACAACCCCGATTTCAATAGCAATCACACTCCGGCCTCGTTACGCACTGCGATTCCACTCTGCGGTGGATATCAGTGGTCTTCATTAGGCTCTCCCAACGCCTGGTGCTTTTTCTACGATCGCTAAGCTTAACACGATCAAATCTGTAGACTATTGGAGCGTTTGGTTTGTCAGGTGCAAAATAAAAAAAAGATACACCCACAAAAGTCTTAAATAAGATCATCCGCGTGGATATTCATAAGTATAGATGTAAATGTGAGATCAAACGTGACCGTGAAAAGTGAATAAAAATTCATTATACACGTCCTGTTAATATTGTCCATAAGCGTTGATGGTATTGGTTGATGGGATGTGATAACTCCATAAATTAATTACATTTACAATTAATTAAAATTGATATTTTCTATAATATTGGTTATTAATAATTGTGACAGTGTTATATTGAAGTGGAGGTAAATAGTCTCGACACTTGAGCTGCGTGACAAAAATAACTTCCGGCACAGCAAAACCGTACAATCCGTATGAGGTGCACCGATATTTACACTGGAAAACGAGGATTCCCTGCAGTGCGTAGTGTATGCAGACGGTAATCGACAGTCCGGAGAAAAAGAGCACAAATGACAAACGTTCTCTCATCCAAGATGTTTACTCAAGTGTTAATTTTTATCGATATATTTGTGTTATGTCGCCAGTTATTGGAATGTATGGGTATTTTTCGAGCGACAAGATATTTGCTTTATTCGTATGCGGGCTATGCAATCGAGATGGCAATCAATCACTAACGACTGCAATAAAACGAATCGTCTTTAGCTAAAGTGTCTGGTTAGAGGAACAATGGACCCGAGATACGAGAAATACACAATCTTGTATTCCACCGGATGCACCGGGGTTCAGTTTAATGACTCGTTGCCGTATAAATCGGTTAAATTCGCAACCTTGAAACACTATCCCCTGATACTATAATGGAACGTATAGAAAAATTAGCCGACGATTATCAATTTAATACGATTGTATCGGGAGCTCCCCCTCGACTGGCTATATCTACTTGGTAATAACGTCAGACCAATCGAGGCAACGAGATAGTGCCCTCCCTATATCTGATTTCATACACGCTCCTTTATTACTCGAGCAGTGGTGCATCTACCCGGCATTATAGTATCCTCCTGCTAAGATCGTTATCCGATTTACATTATCCTCCGCAATTGGCCGGAGAATCACTCGCGGTAAACGGATACGTTCATCGCGAAAAATAGTTGCACCGATGAAAATAATGATCATTTTAACGTCGTTGGATTCTACGTGACGAGAACCCGATTTCATTGGCATAGGAAAACATATGATTTATTAATTGCAACATTTGTGACCCAGAAATATTTTTAGATAAGAAGAACAAAAAAAAAAAAACAATGTTTTATCTTAAATTAACGCACGAAGATTCGTGAAAATCGAAAATATACATTTTATTTTCGATCTTTTTTCAAAATTGCATTTCTATACTTTTTTAATATATACATTTTGTCCTGCGTTTTACTATAATTGCTAAAACTCAATACAAGAATAAAATAGTGACTCCAAATTAAATAAAACAATGTTTTATGTTAAGTTTACACAACAAGATTCGTGGAAATCGAAAATATACATTTTATTTTCGATCTTTTTTCAAAATTGCATTTCTATACTTTTTTAATATATACATTTTTTCCTGCGTTTTACTATAATTGCTAAAACTCAATACAAGAATAAAACAGTGACTCCGGTTTGAGATTCGTCGATTTAAAAATCTACACATATATATTAAAAAATATATATATCTATATATTTCATCTGCACAGCGTTGGTACGATGGAAAAACGTTTTTCCATTTAGTGATCGCGTTGGTTGGTCGGCGCGAGTCCCGGAGCTCGACCTGTTTCTCTTAACCCTGCCACGGTAGTTTGGCGAAGCGATGTTTTGCCGGCTCGTGTCGAATTCGTCGTCACGGTTGTCGGGCACGGTGGCGTGAGGGAGAATTGTGAATCGGCGGGATACTCTTCTGCGGGGTGTGTTGTCCTGTGTATATAAACCGTGGAGCTACAGGACGTGGGTAACACGTTGGTCCCGGTTTCTTCCCCATGCCCGAAGGATACAGACTGTACAAGGGGGGCGCGCACTCTATTATCCACGAATTACAAGCGCGTTTGGGGATTACATTGTAGTCCATGAACCGCGCGCGTCAGCTAGTCGCCTCGGTGTGTGTACCAATACGTAACTCGTAGGGCGTCTACCACCCCTTCGAATCTATCTCCGATTCTGCGGGGTTTCGCGGGCATATGCGACGCGGTGCCCCCTCCGATGACCACGACGAATCGCTGAATCAGTCGGTTATATTTAAAATAAATTGTCCGTACCGCAACACACGACATCGATCGATCGCAACATTGCCAAAAATGAGCGTATACAATTTACCATTGTCGACTCCGGACTCCAATGGCGGTTGAAATCACCATGGGAAAGAGAAATCGGTGCACTTTATATTCCGCACATTTTTTTTTATCGCTTCGCTAAAATATTTATGTAAAATTGCTCCTGTGACTAAAAATCTGAATAATTAGGAACAAGCATTTAATCATTATTGATTTATTATAAATATGAAATGAGGGCATTTCATATTTTGAGCTTATTTTGTTGAAAAACAATGTATACATATAAATGTACTTGATTCGAGACTATAATCGCGGCTCTTGTGGGATATAAAACCACAAAATGCGATGGGAACTTATTTAAAAATGGCCTGCATGTCCAAATTTCTGGACAATAGCCGGAAAAAAAACTAAAAAAAAAAAAAAAAATCAACGGTTAATCGGCAGAGGTCACGACTCGGCGGAGTAAACTGCGTAGCATTGGCAGGACTCGGTGCGTTAAGTGCGCAGAAAGTTGATTGAATATCCGGAATAGCTGTAGAGCCGCAGCAGCTTCCAAACGGGCCTCGGAGTCATCATCGTATACCGGTGAAACATATATCCACACGTTGGGCTTACGGAGCTTGGAAACCGCGACGGAAAAGCCATAGCCACACGGCGTACACAAAGGGCACATTAGCCGAGGCCATAAAAGTAAAATAGCTATAGCCCCTATTCTCTTCTTCTTGTGCTTCTCCTCTCTCACGAGTATAACGAATCCCTCGTGCGAGAGTTTCTGCCCGAGCGAACGTTGGTTAGTGCCCTCACCGTTCTGTACGTATACATTGCACTACACACTCGTATATACATGTATATATATGTATTGTACAAGTATATATAACTGTTTGTTGGCAAGTGTGCACTCGGAATGGCGAGAGAGTCTACTTAGCGAGTGTGTCGAATCCCCAGTCGACGTATCCCGTATACATTACCAACACAAACCGTCCCGCGAGCCAGCAACCAACACACCTTTAACACCCGCCATTACGAGGTGAAAGATGACGGCCATTTTGTGAGAGCCGTCGCTCGGAACGCAAGCCAGCAGTCAAACACAAGCTCTCGCTCTCTTTCGCTCTTTCGCCGCGGATACTCACGACTCGAGTATTCCGACTGTGAGTTATAGTTGGTGTAAAGAAGCGAAATCGTTATAGGGCAAAGCTGCCCCAAGACACACATCTGACAAACCGACGGAACTATGCGGTCTCAATATAGAAGCGTTCGAGCCTCGCCTCTGAAAACATTCGGAACCTCGATTGGCTTTTCCCAGACAAGAGATATCGTTTTCTCGTTTCACACTAATTGCAGTTTGGTGGAACGTTTAATTAACCTTGGTTTTTGCACTTGCAGGTAATCGACAGCGTTCAGCATGACCACCGATCGGATCAGAGTGTGGGATTTAAAAAAAAAAATTTTAGTGTTTCTGGTTGAAGTCTTGTAATTGGAAACCGATAACGCTGCTCTTGGTGCCATTTCACGTAGTGAGATCTTGTGAAACAGTCGTTGGATGATTTTTGCACTGCTTTCGAGTTTCTTTTGTCGCGGTCCGCGATCAAATACATACGAATACAATAATCAAACAATTAACCGTAGGCTTGCAAACAAAAATATGTCGCAATCAACGTCGCGTTAATTTTTCCCGACATCCCCTTTATTATCGACTTCACACACCAACAAAAAATTGGCACGGCAATCTACAGTACAAAGAAGCCAATTTATCATTCAAAATCGCGCTTAGGTTCTGTTTCGCACGAAAGTCAAGCGCAGGCATGACAGAGCTTTTTTCCTGAGCTCATTTTTTTTTTTTTTGTTTCTCTCTTTACTTTTTGCAGAGGAAGAGAGAAAGCTGTTAATAATTCGGTACGGAGCGCGTCGCGCTAAGAGGATAAGCGTGTCTCGTCGAGGACCCGTGACCCAACCCTCGGTCCCGCGCAGGACTCGCCGAGCCTCTTGCCCGCCCGCTACCCGAGAAAGTGCGGTGTTTGCAGAATTCATTGAATCATTGCCATTCTCGGTGGCACGCGCGAGCCCCACCCCCACCCCTCGCAGCCCCGCACTCTCTCTTTCTCTCTCTCCGGGTCATGCGCTCGGCTATTTTTCAATTGTTATTCCTTCCCGAGAGGAACAAATGAATAATGCCCATGTGAATCCTGAAAGCTGCGTGGGTGTTGCCGAGGGTGGAAGTGGGCCTCGTATAACCAGCACCCCCGCCGCTATATTACACTTGACTATATACAACGAGCGTGTACGGTGCATAAGGGTGAAGCTCGCAGGATGACGAGCATTATTATTTCACCGAGCAGCCGGCGGCTAGTCGAAATCGGCAGCGTTTTCAATTACACCACGATAAATTGCTCTTTATAGACTGTCCGCTGTCGACTCTTCGTGTAACCCGAAGTCGGTACATCCTTTTGACCAAGATTTGATTTGTGCATTAATTACACGCTTCGGTAGAATAACTGACTAATCTTTGCCTGAGATTCATCGAGATCGGTACAGCGAAACATCCGCCGGTAGTAAAACAGCGTATCGATGTGTATCGATTTATATACTGGCACTGGTGTTACACGATTTTCTTTTTTTTCGCCTTGTTTCCAGGGTAATTGGCCGCTAATTGAATCGAAGATCGGCTGTAAAGCGCTTCTAACGAGATCTTCTATTTTTGCGTAATTAGCGCAATGATACTCGATTTATCCTTACGTTCGTGGCTTATTTATGAGCTCATGGTGCGAACCCGATACACGTCTACGCTTCTTTTATTCTACGGCAAAAATGATGGGAATCGCTGCTGGGCAAGAGAACTGCTTTAGTGCAATCGTTAGCTGGTTACCGATTTATGCACGTGATCGCGTTTTTAAGAGTGCTTCAGATTCTTAAACATTAAAATATCTCCGACATTTGACCGTAATTAATGAAGAGTTGAATCTGTTGGGCGGTTTATAAATTTTATAGAACACATTTTTAGTAACATTATTGCTGTACCTTGATGAATTCACATTTTTTACAGGAGCGAACTCATTTTTTGTCCTGATTACATTTTTCGCAGGTCGAGGCAAAGATTCAGACTTTGCTGGTTTTTCAGTTTTCCATTATTATTTTCCGATAAACCGGAATTAAAAGAATCAACAGACTAGTTTTGGACCGGCTTCGAAAATCGGCTAGTTAAATGTCTCCTAAACTCGACAAGAACACAAACAACTGCATGCACATTGCTTTTTCATCGCGTCTCACTTTTTACAGAGCTTCGACTATGAGAAAGCCAAAATCAATTGACTTTTTCATTAGTTTTCTCTCCATCCGTCCGTCTTTATTATCGACTTCGTGAAATTCACCAAGAAAAAGGCATGAAAGTTTGCACTGGAAAAACAGTGTAACTTCATATTCACGTATTTCGGTACATCAAATAAAAATCCAACTGATATGACCATCGCACTTTTCCGAGGCCCACAAATGTTCCATTGATTCAACCGGTTCAACGGCGTCAATTCTGCCCAATACGAGGGATCAAAATTATTTTTTAATTCGCACATTTTCACACCTTCCAACGAAGCCGAAAAATATCGGTCCTGAAAACGGTCCTGCCCGTATTTAAGCGGCTCAGCCCACACGTGTGACGTGCAAAAGCTTACAATGTCGACTGTTGACGTGACCGGTATAACTGCGAGCATTGGCCACCCAAATATCTCGTAAACCCGACGAGAAAATCCAACTTTATCGCGGCATTAACGTTTCGCGGAGCGATATTCCTCCTCCGGCATCGATAATCATTTTTCCAGCTCTCGGGCACGAGGATAACATTACAGATGCGCGAGAAGCTCCTCACCACTGCTCTTTGTATTCGCGTAAGCGTGAAGAAATAAACTCGCTCGCGTACAATTCTCCCGGTGGAGTCTGCGGGCTTTTACACATTACAAGGCGGTATAATTTGCCTCGGTTCAACGGCCCGTGCGGAAAGCAACTATTTTCATTTCCGTTATTGAAAAGCCAAGAAGGAAATGAAAAAGGAAACCGAAGAGAATGCGTATGCGAAGCCGGCAACATTCAGGCTCGCGGGTTTCGTTCATTTCTCAGATAAACTGGGAGTCTCTCTGTTGCGGTGCTTCTCTACTTTGTATTCATGCTCAATGCCGTTCTCATCGCACATATAATATACCCTCTATATCGTATATACGCCCGCACAAGAAATGTAATGTCCCGGCTCGTTGCATCCCCGCACATCATATTTGTGTATATATTGTGTGTGTGTATGTGTGTGTGTGTGTGTGTATGTGAGGATAGGATATATTCGGAGTCAGCTCTCGCCTCGTCGCATCTATATCCCTCTCCATTGCAACAACCCCCTGTGATTTCTCCCCCCTTTGGCGTTACGAATCCGAAGGTAATATTGCCGTACCATTAACCGCGAACATGTGTAGGGAGTTCATAATCGACTCTTTCTTCAACCCCTGAAACTCACTCGCCGCCCTTCACACTCACTACCCTTTGCCGCAACCTACAACAGATTTCCAAAGGTCGTAAATATGCTAGGGGATAAATGCGATTTTTAGTGGTAAAATGAAATTTTGTCGTCTGTTATCGGTGGATGGTAGTGGTAAAGAAAAATCGATGACATCGTTATTGAAATGCTCTTATTTTATCTAATTATCTAATGACGACTAGATGATATTTCTATTATTAATGATAAAATATTACTATATTTTATCTAATTATCTGATGACGACTAGATGATATTTCTATTGTTCTTTGTGTAACGTTGCATGTATAAGAATGGACAGTCAATATTGTTTTTTTATTGAACTGAAGAAATTATTGTTGGTTTGAAAATTAAAGCAATTTTTATTGCAACATCAAAGCCATATTGTATATAGTGGATAATTTGACGCCCCCATCGAGTGCCTGCAGTGGCATACAAGTCTTTACCTAGATTTTAGGTTGAATGTTAGATCGATGTATGATTTACAGCTGAGTCGATTTATCGTCGAGTAGCCGGACCCAGGCCTGTAAATTATTCTTCGTTCTCGGTATTCTTGCACACAAACTAAGTGTCAGCTATAATCTCAATCATATATGGAATGGTATACAGTGTATTTTCTTCGTTCTATATACCTGTTGACATGTACACACACATGCATACTGCAGAAGGCTTCAGTGCGGAGTACCGAACGCAAGCTCGAATAGAACCGTAACGACAAACACGTTCCGTGGCCGGTATAGCCGCTCATACACATCCGCGAATGTCGAAGACATAGTCCGACAGGTAAACTTATCCAGTGCAGTGCAGTTCGTTGACCGTGACCCGATCGAATTTTCGCTGTGTGTATACAGGCACCGCTAAATATTGTCTCACTACCTTTTTTTTTTAATTCTGGCCCTAATCATCGAAAACTCGTATCTTACATGAAACTGCAGTCTTCAGAAAAATTATCAAAAACGTATAATTGAGTTTTTGGGCGCAACGTAACAACACAATCCGGTCATTTCCAGGCTCGATTCCTGTCAAAGTGACGAAATAAATAAATAAATAAACAAGTTTACTTATTAGCAAAAATTGGGTAATAGCCGCATTAACCAATGATCGATTTACAAGGATACCTGATTACCAACATATCAATAGTCCCTGTAGGTATTTAAAAAATGTGCATTCGCCTCGTTGTTTATCTCTCTCTCTCTCTCTCTCTCTCTCTCTCTCTCTTGTATTCCTCATTAGGTAATTGAGGAGGGGGGACGATTTGTTATCGCAAAAATTGGGTAATAGCCGCGATGCAGTGCCAGGCGAGATGCAGAGGCGAGAAGGGACGTGGGCCCGTCGAGATCGAACGAGAAGGGCGAAAGGTCGGAGGTACGAAGGGCCGCGGCCGGAGCCCTTTGGCACTGCCAGTGATTTATAGAGACCGCCTTTGTGCTCGCTGGTTGTCTTGGCCCGGCCGCGACCACATTCTCGTACGGGCGAACCAGCCAAAGGATGAGAAAGCGAGAATAACGTGGAAGAAGAATCAAAAGCAAGGGAGAAAGAGGAGGAGGAGGAGGAGGAAGAGGCGAAAGAAGACGCGGCGGCTGAGACGGGACCGGCAGACATCGCGGCAGGCGATGCTACAGCTCCAGACAGCGTGGCTCTACGGGGCCACAGGTGCGTGCCTTCTCCAGCGCACCATCCCCATTCCTCACACGCTCGCTCGGCCATCCCTATCTCTTTCTCTTCCCCCTGCCACCCCTCTCTCTCTCTCTCTCTCCCGGTGGCGCGAATTCTGCGCTCCCTAAAACCCATTACTTTTTCGCCGGGCCAAATCACAGCGCGCACTCTTCTCGCCCCTTCCTCACCCATTTCTACCGCTGTTATACCGTAAACCGTAAGCCCAATGTGTTCCGCTCGAAAGTGAGATAGCAGGGCTTTCTCCTCTCGAGCAAAAATAGAAAGTTTTACACGTTTTTGTCGCAAACATTAAAGCGAAGGGACATGGACATTTCAAAGGTACATGTTTTTAAGACTGCGTATGGAAATTTCGTACTTATGAGGGACAATATTCAACTCCACATAACATCGCTGCGAAGTTTTACGGGCTCCTACAAAATATTGCACTGTTAATGTAGGAGCGATTTGCAGGATAAATGTGTTGAAAGGAAATGATGAAGGATCGTCATTGTTATAAACAATTCAGGTAAAATTAGTAAAACGGATATAGAATATTTATTATACGAGTGGAAAGGAAAATTTGTGTATTTCGGTACTAATAATTTACGAGTTTATGAATAAACACTGCCAGACTTTTATTACAGTGTAATATAGTATATAAATATGCGAAATATTTTTGACAGTGTTTATCAAATAAACAGTACTCGATATAATTAATACAACTTGTATTCAATACAATTAACGTCTTTCGTACTGCTGACTAGAACAAACAATTCTGACATGGCGCAAATAGGGAAATCGGCAGGGCCTCGTGTAGGCAGAACGAGCTGACATGATACGGGGATTTTCAGACGGTGCAACCCACGATACATACGGTAACACATAACCGAAGCTGTAATTTAATCTGCACGGCAATTAGAAAAAAAAAAGTGATTAAACAAAAAAAAAGGCGTTCTTGGTACTCGACGTTTCGACAATAGCATACTTCGTGTACCTACGTACTGATAAAGGAGACGAAAAACGGAGGCTGGAGAATTTAATAAGCAATATCGTGCCTACAATGTTACAGCCTCGAGAACGAGGATACGTATATAGGTGAAGAGCTGAAGTGACGTGCGAAGGATCATAAGCTCCAACGCCAAGTGTTGTAGCTTCCCAGCTCGATTTTCTTCACGGTTTCATCCCAACGGGCAACACGGGATCTCCCGATGTATCTCCCAGCTCCACGACTAGGCGCAACAAAAGCAAGCGTTAAACCATTCGGTCTGTAGCTAATTTTTTTTTGCTTCGGTTTCGCGGCGGCGGCGGCATCTCGACCGAGGAGAGGAATTCCATCCATCAGAGGCAGGGCTTGCTACGCCGCGTTAGTTATAGTTATAGGTAGTGCGCGCGAGCCTATATATATATATTTATATATATCTTCACGCCAGCTACAGCTAAACTGTACCTATATTACAAGTGGTATAACGATCCCTGCATGTAGTGCCCATGGTAGTGTTAGTAATACCAGTAGGGATGGAAGCTGCTCTTTCTAGATGGTTGGAAGGTCGTACGTAGAAGTGAAGAGTCTGAAGATGCTGGCGAGAAAGAAGAAAGTCCTGCCTCGAGATTGGACCGGTAATTGCAATGTAACAAAAAAAACAAAATCCTCGGAATACTTTATAACAAAAAATGTGTAAGCGTAGATTCAGTGCAGACCATGTATATGTACAAATTATTCTGCAAGTACTGCAAAAAAAATTATTCTGCAAAAAAAAAAAAAAAAACAAAATCTTCGGAATACTTTACAATAAAAAGTGTGTAAGCGTAGATTCAGTGCGGACCATGTATATGTCCAAATTATTCTGCAAATACGAATGGAACAGTTGTATTTAATCCAAAAATCAGTACATTGAGTTCTTTGCAGAGGAAGTTTCGTTGTCGTGAAACATCCCCGAGATGTACATTAGCTTCGAGAACAGCAACATGATTTTGTTATATTTTCCATAAGAAGTTGCTAAAACTAAAAACAAAAGACCTTGGTATTAAATCGATCGCAAAATTATTTTGTACTTTTCGGAGAACGAAAAAAACATATATTCGCGAATATACATTTTGTCCGGGAGGGAAATTAGAAGAGTCAAAAAATGTAAGGACGAATCACGGTTAAAGTGAATTAAATTTAAAAAATATATATTCGCGAATATACATTTTGTCCATGAGGGAAATTTGAAGAGTCAAAAAATGTAAGGACGAATCACGGTTAAAGCGCGGTATTTTTACGTGTGTCTAGTGTCGAGGCGGCTGTCTACCGTAGGGGAAGGAAATGTGTTGCCTCAGTTCCACGAGCGAGAGAGCCCAAGGCAAGGTGGCGGGCCTAGCACGCTCTCAGGACTCTCAGGTGTTGATGACCAGACAGTGCAACGCTCAACGGCAAGCAGCACCAACGACTTCAGTCTCCTTGTCTCTCTCCCTCTTCCTCTTTGTGTGCGTGCGTGTGTTTCTTCTTCTTTATTTTCTTTCTCACTCGGCGTAGTACAACCACCACCGCCTCTACAGTCTCAGCTCTGGGCGGTTATAGCCGGGATGCCTTTCATCTTTTTATCTCTCTCGTCCAGCGACTCTTCAGCATCCCAGTGTCTCATTTGCTCCTCTCTCTGGGAGAGTTCCTTTACCGGTCTATCGAGGCAACCTCGCACCACCGACCGGCATCGTAGCACCTCGAGCGCTCGCCCAAATTCTACCCGTGGCGAACAAATTACTACACGACCATAGACCTATCCACTGCCTCGCCGAGTGTGTGCGCAACGCCACAGAGATGCGAACTGACAAAATGTGTGAGTGAACCGTAGTGTAATCTAGCTGAGACAAGAAACCCCACCGACGCGACCGCACCGCATTCTCGATACGCTTGACCGAGTTTTTAGTCCGCTATGGAATTCGCGCGACAACGTAATAGAGTTGGTTAGATCGGCTAAGTGATTTCTCAATGGCATTGACATGTCCCTACGACAGGATAATCTTTTTACACTTGCACAGTTTATCAATCATTCACACGTGTGAAATGACATTTTTTTTTCCGTTCACATGCAACTTTATGATACGGTCGGATTAAGGTGTAATTGCAGCGGCTAATTTCGTGGAACAAAGCTACTGATTTAATCGATCAACCTATTTTTATTGCCCCAAGCACGTCTCGAAGTCGTACGTCGTCTCGACTTTCCTTCTTTTTGCGAGTAATTGAGTAAAATTTTATGGGCTTTTTTTTGGACCCATGTAGGTTTCCATAACTATTTTCATAGTTATTATAACTGTAACGTAACTAACGCAACTATGAAAATAGTTAGCGTGACTATAAAATAACTACCGCGCGTGAAAGTAGTTGGATTAACTCAAAATTATTAATTGTCACTTCACAGTTGTAGACTACTAATTAAGATCACTCTGAGTGTGGCCATTCCTCAGTGCAATATGTGCTCCATCGTTACCCCAAGCCCATATCCTGTACGAATTCACAAATGCGCGCACAAGCTGTTGTCAAGTCCCTCAGCATATAAAAGCAATAAAATTGTGGGACACCAAAGTTGAATAAAAATTTGGATTTGCGTCAGAGCGCCAATTCGCGAAAAAAAAAGCACCATGTCTCGGATAATTGAGCGAAGGAATTAAAAAAATCGTCAAAGCCCGGTGTATCGGTGGAAAAGGGGAATTACGTAGCTCGTAAGAAAAGTTGGCGAGTGGCGGAGCCAAAGGAGCGGAGAACAGTACATAAACTTTCGATTCTCGAATATATATCGATACTTTGATGACCGTAGTTACGCGGTAGAGAGCGGAGAGCGCGGTATACATGCGGTACGGGTTGTATGGGTGAACGCGAGAGCAAATTGGTACCCGGCCGCGCGATTATTCATGCCATTACGGGATGTGTAGCCTTTGCTTTGCGCGAGGCCGAAGCGGGATGGATCTTAACGAGCCTCGCAAGCAAGCGCATCGGTATCCCTGGTTACCACCGAGAGCACGGCCCGTGGAAGACATCGGCGAGAAGGATGATGGGAGGCGTAAGAATCTACTCACTGCTGCTGTTGCTCTGCTGCTGATGCTGCCTACTTGCTCGTCTCGGTCGCGAAGAAAGAGAAAAGAGGGTTGTACCTACTACCTATATAATTCATTTATCCATTGTGCCGATGTACAACGACCATGGCGAACGTGCCGAGTAACAATAGACGCTGCAACCGACAATGGTCCATTTTCATTCGAAACGCGGGCTCACGCGACTCTCCGCCGTTTCACCCGCAATTTCGCATTCGCCTCTGGCCACGTCTTTTCAATTTGTATATACATAGTATTATAACACAGCATTGCCGAGGTTTTCTCGTTCGCGTGAGCACTCCAGTTCCGCGCTTCCAGCTAAAACATCCTCGCGAGGAGAGGTCAAAACGATGAAAATTGAACTTTGCATATTTCTCACACTTGGACGTTTTTTTTTTCCAACGGCGTTCAGCGTATGGATGTAGTTTACGTGGCGAGGTATTTCACTCGACGTGCGCATGCTATTGGACGACCGCACAAGCTCGAAAAGATGAAATTTCCTCGAGGCCCGCAGCGGATTTTAAAGACTCTGTAAATTGCTGGTCTATCGGCAGGTCGGAGTTTTGGTTTTATGTCTGATCCTCCTTCGGAATCTAAACGGACATTCGCATGTAAATCGGAAGAAAAAAATTACCCAAATCTATTATGTATACGCTATTGAACTCCCTCGCGTTCCACGCGACCTTAAGCCTATCCAAAAACCAACTGGTCAACCGATGCGCCGATCCGATCAATGCTCCAACTTTCCGAAGGTTCATTTCGGGTTGACATCTACGAACTAACGGTACGCCAACTGTTCATTGGACATGACGAGCAGTTGGTTCACAATTGGATTTTCTAAACCAACTGTAGGTCCGATTTTCAGCCGAGAATGGTATTGAATTTATTGGCTGGCGATTGGTTGGTAAACTTCGTCACTGAAGGAAGTCTTGAAGTCTGAAGTTGGCTTCAGGTAGTCAAGGTAACCGAGGGCTAATCGGAATGTCTGAAAACTGCTTCGGTCTTCGATATTTCGACTTTCGATGTTCCACGTTTTTTCGAAAAATGTTATGATCATTTTGTCGTCACTGAGGATTCCCAAAAGTGGCTACAAAAACGACTTTGCGAGGTTACATTAATAGCGTATAGAGCAAAAAGCTGCCCTTATCACGTCTACCAAAAATGAACGATCGATAAATATCGTTATTCGACGATCCAAAACGTTTTTAGCGATCGAAACGTTTCGCATTTGTCATTGCTGAGATCATTTCGAAAAATTACCAGCTACAACTTCATAAAAATCACCCGAGTTGAAGTGCCGCAATATGTGATTTGTGGGGAGAGACTTGAAAATAAAAATCACTATGCGAACAGGCAAGTTGTCCCCTCAGTCTTATCATAATTTCATGCATACGTTATCTGCAGTCGCCTGCACATTCACAATAATAAAATATTTCGCAGGAATCGATTCGATGTTTTTTTTTTAATGCAATAACTTTTTGAGCAATCTGTACGAAGGTTCTGATCCTAATGCTATGTTTATGATTGCTGAAGGGAGCAGGACACGGGATAGTGCATATTAGGTATGCGTAAGGGCAATGAGAAATGCGAGCTGCATCGGATTTATCGATAAAGTACGATGTCAGTGACCACGAGACTATTCAACGACAAATACTCACTCATGGCCTCAAACTTTTCTCACGAATACGGAGAACGCTGTCGCTTTTTGCACGAGCCATGCCACTGGCCGCCTTATAAATCATTCGCTAAAGTGTCGTCGTTCTGTTGTGTGTCCCGCAAAACTGTGACCCTATACACCCACTTGCATACACTTTTCTGCCGATAAATTATTTCCGCTCTGCATATCGAGCTGCAGACCACCGAGTACTCTTTGTAGCACTCGACAACTTCAGAGACTACGATCTATAACTGCTTCTCATGGCACGTTCTCTCGTATCCAATCGTTATTATTTCCGCGACGGATTTCAAAAACGTGTCACTTCTCTCCTCTTCTCGTACGAATATTTCACTCGGTGAAAAGAGATTTTTTTGCCCCGCCTCTGTTGATTATTGTTATAATATTGAAAAGTATCGATCATCTGCTCTGAAACATATTATTAATTGGTTAACAAACCTGTAAGAAATTATTTATGTCAAATTGAGAGCAGTAGCTACTGTTGACAATAACGTAAATGCAGATTTTTTTTTTTTTGTGAATCCTTGTTTCGAATATTTAAAAAATACACTTCAAAGTTAGTACAATGACTGAATTGCAGAGAATACAAATGTGATGAACGTTGATAGTATATATAAATAAATATAAAAAAGTAAGATACATTGTGTGTATATATATATATGCGGCATTCCATACCATAACTCGATCTGGCTCTGACCCTCGACCTGTTGGATTTCATCCCCTATTTTTTCCATTATTGTTTTATCTCTAGTAGCAACCACAATTTTTATCAAAAAATTTCAACCAATATATATATTTATGATTATATATACCGAAAATAAAATATCGAACTCGACGAAAAAAATTCACATGCACAAAAATCATCATCCGAATTTCATTCAACAGTTATTATTCTACACCTACAATATAAATCAATCATTTCGGCCGCCAAACACACTCTCTCTGATCCATCAGTTTCGGAAAAAATGCATTAAATCATCGATCGAATGAAATGCTGTAAACTCGTCCTGAAATATTGATTAAAGTGAGAGCCCGAATAATCCGGTGAGTGACGAACTTTATCAGCCACTCGGTCTCTCCGCCACTTCGACTTGTATTTATTCATTAAACGTGAACTATTCGAAGGAAAAAATGAGATAAAAAAAAAAGAAAAACCTACGGGAAATAAGAGAATCATTTGTGTCTCGTTCCCGACGGTTGTAGCATCATCAAAGTATGTAACAACCGAGCGATGAAGGGGATATATCGTAGCGTCGATTGCCACAAAGTCCGAAGATTAATATCCGTCGATCGTTGCGAGGATCCACACACACACGTGTGTACGTGTATAGTACAGAATAGCATGCAGGTAGTTGCACAACGGGCACAGCTAAAGAATAAGGCAACAAGAATCCACGTATCTTCACAAAACAAATTATGCGGAGGGAACTAATGATGATTTGTTTAACTTTCTGGCGGGCCTTCGAGGTACGACCATTGAGGAGAGCTTTGCTTTTATGTATGTATGTGTATACGCAGGATTATACGGTAATAGAGTGAGGCGCGGGTGCGAGGCATCAAAGAAGAGAAAAGAGGAGCCTCCTTGTGTCCATATGTGTAGGATCTCTGCTGACCGCTCTCGCTCGACCGCCCGCTCGCTTGTCTGATTGAAGAGGGTCGTTCCAATTCCCCTCGCAACAATCATCAGCTCTGAATCACGTTTACAATGACGTTAAAAGACCGATACCGCGGTGCTTTGTCGAGAACTCGTGAATGCCGACTGAAATTATTTTTCGCTCCGAGAGGAAGTGAATTCCTTCGACAATCTTGTAAGTGTATCATATACTTACCTGTTATACTGGCCAAGAGTTATATTTTACCAACTATCATGCCCTTTATCGTATTTCCCGGTCTTTATCATATTTCGAATTTTTTTTCAAAAAAATTCTGTCCTCGTTCTATTAAAAAAGTGTCAATATTGTATCGTTGTAGTGTGTGTATATATAGAATTGTATTAATAGACTTTTTGCGCCCTGTCGCGAAGACTGTCACTTTATGCACAGGCTAGAGACATCAGAAGTCGAGCTTTGACGCAAGCGGTGCAGATATACGACGAGGGTTAACGATTAACGTCCAGGAATGACTGTTTTATAAATTTGGGCTGTTGAGAAAAATGTATATCGTTTAGCAGGGCTGAAAGTTTACGTGAACGACAATTTCGTCGCGTATTACGCGCATTACTCGCGACAAGCGCATAAACAGTGGCACCTCAAGTGCTCGTTTCACGCGACGAACAGTTGAAAAGGAAGTTATAAATTTTCGGCCCTAGGAAGGAAAGTGAAACTGCCAAGGGACGACAGCATCCGCCAACCAATTTTCCCAATACTGCCACGAAATTAGCCACTTTCGTACCGCGTAACTGCCATTAAAAGCGCCACTTTTCATCACATGTGTCGGAAATAGTATATCACAGTACAAGGAGGATAAAAAGATTTCTGAAGAGTGATTGTAACAATTGCAAGAGTTGAAAAGAAGTTTTTTCAACGAGTCTTGCGCAAGATTTTACTTCATCGTGTGAAAATAGAGGTTTTACGCACCGGGTCAAGTCGAAGAAGATAAGCACTAAAGTCTAAAGCCCAGGCAGTGATTTAGCGATTTTTTTTTTTTGAACAACTGCGTATTTAACAAAAATCTGGAATTTATTTTTTAAGCAACGCTGTGTGTGTCGAATATAAATAATACAATTAAAAAACAATTTAATAACGATATTTCGCCGGCAGGGATTGAGTTGGGTGATTTGTTTGAGTCGTAGCATTAATAAATAATCGAAATGAATTGTTCTCGCATATAATATGTACAATAATTTATTTATCGATGAAATTCTTTCTACATTTACAAATACTTTTTTGCGCGTGTGTGGGTACGTATAGACGACGCGTAATGAGCGTTATCGAGTGTGCATGCTTTTATATACCAACGAAACCAGAATATACGAAAGTCATTCGTTCAGCAGCGCAAAGTATGTATATTTTGCGCATCGCGCTATAGTTCATTTTTCGTTTAATGTATTGCGCCTCGGGAACACGAGCCTACAATGTTCTAAAGGTCGGTTATCGTCGGCTATACAATTTTAATGAATATATAGTCTATCCCGCACTGTACTGCTCTGATCACAGCATTATTCCTGCTTCATACGAGTGTATATGCAATCGGAGTCATCTCTTCGAGACTTGTCAGTCGTTCGTTCGCACCTCTTATCAAAACTGACGTAATGGAAATCACATTAATTTATTGTGTAGTCCTCGAACTACGGGCCCTTTAAAAAAATCTTCGAAAGTTCGTCATCATAAAACGATGAAAGGAGCGATTCCTGCTTCATACGAGTGTATATGCAATCGGAGTCATCTCCTCGAGACTTTTCAGTCGTTCGTTCGCACCTCTTATCAAAACTGACGTAATGGAAATCACATTAATTTATTGTGTAGTCCTCGAACTACGGGCCCTTTAAAAAAATCTTCGAAAGTTTGTCATCATAAAACGATAAAAGGGGAGAATAATTTGACAGTACAATGAAAAATTAATCGTGGCACTGTTGCTAAATAATCGCCGTTAACAAAGTGCGAGAGAAACGTTAATCAATTGGAATATTTCCACGACACTTTACGGGCACATTTCAATGATTACACGCTCACGATCACGTCCGTAATGATTTCTCTATTGGGAAATCATTAAGAATGTGAGTTGTCGAGCACGGCAAACATTTTCCCCGAGCAGGACTTAAGGAAATTGAACGATCACTCGTTATTAATTCACAACTGTACGACCATTATCCAGTTACATTAATTTCTTCGTTGCTGTTACCGTAACAAACTTTCATCAGTCGTTACTGTTGATTATTCAAGGTAACTAGGAAAAAAAGTCGCATACACAACTAGTCGGTAGTTGCGATGAGTACCACGATTTCCTTGAGTATCACAAGTGTTCCGCTAACCGAAATATATCGAGAGAAAGAAAATACGATTCGACAGTCATTCTGTGTTCCGGTAATTTTTTTTTTTCGTCTAACTTCTATAGAATACGTAGTTATTTCGTGCAAATCGCTGTTCGCGCACGCAGCGAGTTGCTTGGAATTGAATTCCCGCGCAATTCGCTCTGCGCAAGATGGCGCGTACAAAGTTACCCTCGACTCGGCCAAAGAAATCTATCGTTACCCCATAAATCTTGTCGCACTTGTGACTCGCCGATAGTCCAACGAACGATCGTAACATTGTTACGCAAGCAGCCAGCACGATTAAACGGTTAATCTGGTTTCGGTAGGTAGCTATCGTTCATCAACATCCATTTCCATACAGCACTTGAATGCAAAGCCCCGAAAAACTTGGTCCAATTCAACGGGTCGAGTCGTCGAATTGTGACGGAAGTCTCCAGCAGCTCGTCTCGACGATTTCGCGAGCGTTCGCCCAAATTCCACATACATATCTTCATGTCGTGGCGCCGTAGGGAGGTCTGTGGATTCCGGATCCCGTGATGGGCAGTGGATAACCGGCGTACATTGGCCTGGGCATCTGCAACAGTGCGCTAGTTTTAGCGACACCTGCGCGAACGAGATCGCAATGATCCATAGCTCTGACATTTTCCCCGTCATCCGGTGCGATGATGTTCTCGATGGTGAAGGGTTTTTTCGCTTTCTTAGCCACGTGACTGGCGAGCGTGAGGGCAGTTACGGGAGTGACGTTAATTTGAGTCTCCTGAAGACTGGGCGACGTCCTGGGCGTTCTGTGCTCGACGGTGCCGATGGAAATCTCCCCGGAATCATTGTAATGCGGGGACAAACGTGGCGAAGAGCTTGATCCATAAGATACGTCGGTGGGTCTGTAAGTCTTGGCCGATAATGTAGGGGAAATGGAAGTGGTCGGTGATGCGCTGTCGCGATAGAGGCCATCGGGTCTGGAACTGCTGCCGGACATTGATTCCTCCTCGCCGCTCAATCTTTCCGGATATCCAAGATCGTAGAGGCTCGGATCGCGATAGGGGTCGCTGCTGTCCGTGCACGCTGTGGTACTTCTTATTCTCGTTCGATTGTCGCGCTCGTGGTGGCGTTCCCGTTCACGTTCGTTGATCGTTGTCGGTAACCGACGATTGCACAAATGAGCAGCGGCACTTTCAGGTATCTCGGCGGTTAGGAGTGCCGTTTGTCGGGCCGAAGACGTCTGGAGGTAAGTTGGCAAGTGGGTCATGTAGGCCGAACTGTTGAAACCGGAAAAAGCCCAACTGCCGGTTTGCAATAGTGCTGCGGCCTCGTAAGGGCTCGTCGTGAGATCGTTCCCGTCGGCCAACGATCCCGCTAGTCTTTGCCGAGCTTCCGCCGAGAGGAGATAGTAACCCGGCGCCGTTTCCGGTCCGGCGCTAGCGTCCAAAGCGAAGCCAGCGCCGGCGGTCGACGCCGCTGCCACCATCATCCGTCGCTCTTGCATCTCCCATCGCAGAAGATCCTCGCGAAGACGGTGGAGGTTCGCGGCGCTGAGACCGCCCGTCGATGCCGATGTCGACGAACCGCAACCACTTCCGGTTGGCTCCGCATGGGGCGGTGGCATCGCTGACGCGAACGCTTGCAGCTCCGATTTTAGAAGCTCTTTGTCGGGCTTGTGAAGCTTGAAACGCTTTCGGCGACGCAGTAACGAACCATTTTCGAACATCGAAAGCGCCGCCGGATGCAGGGCCCAATAGGCACCTTTCCCTGGCCTGTGAGGTCCACGTGGCACCTGCAACCATAAAAGATAAATTGAGGTTAGAATTTTCGACAATGCAATAATTCACTATTGGGTTATCACTAAAATTGTCATGACACCTGGTGGACAAATTGTAACCACTCTATCCCAGTCAAATAACCTATTATTTTCCGAAAAAATGCTTTGCATACTTGAAACTAATATTTATATTCTCAAAAAACGTTTCTACAAAAATATTAATTACTTCAATAATTTTGCAAACTTTCGAACGACTGGGTTATCACCGCCACTTTTGTTTAGCGCTACTTTACAACCGCGGGCCTCCACTTAAAAGGCCCACGTAAACTCCTATTTTAGTCACTTGACTGCTAGTCTGTAGCGATTAATAATTTAGCTCGAAACTATAATTTTTCACGTCGGAGTGGTACCTTTGTAAACTCGGTTGCTTGTAGGGAAAGCTTTTAGAAAGGTACGAATTGTTTTTTTTTTTTTTTTTTTTTCAAAGAATAATGGACTTTGAGTGTACGTTGTAGATTGAAAAACGTCACCTCTAAATTAAAGTCATTAGCTAAAATCTGAACAATAAGCACGGAATAGGGAGCACTATTCAAAAATGAGTTAACAAGTCGATGTAAGTTCATATATCTAGTTAAAAAATAAAAATTCTCCATACTTCATACATTTTTAAGTGCAGTTAATACAGCGATTACACGAAATGTGCGTTTCATTTCGAGCATTTAATGTAAAAGCCGGTTGTCATTTAAATGCGAGTGTTAAATAAATAGTCTTCATCTTTAAACTGTTATTAGTCAAGTGTAGAGCGTAGAACACGTTTCGATAGTATATGCAATATACTATTATTGATAAAACTGTCCGCTTGGAACTCGTTTCAATTTAATTGCTGCCACGACGTCTGCGTCATAACGTTACGAATAAATTGACTCGAAAGGTAACATTTTATACATTAATATTGCAGCGAAATGTATATATTGACTTAAAAAAAAAAACAAAACGGATTTATTTTCCTCGAATTCACTTGAATCATAAATAAAATTGATCGAACGCGATCAAAATATTTTTTCTACGTTTAATTAAATTTCTATTTGCTTTGTCAATATATTTGATACTGTATCATAAATGTATTAAATTCAAATGAATTATTCAGAAATGATTTCTCAACGTCTTACGTATTATACGAGGAAGTTATTACGTTGAGCTAATTCGAAATTACTTATCGACTAGCGATTTACGTCCACTTGATTTTCCTGACTCGTATTCGTTGCCACTAAAATCACGTTGGATGGATAAACTTGGAATTTTATGGGCCGTGTAGATATAATCAATGAGAATTTATAGCAATGGTAACTTTGATGGGTATAACGGGCCGGAACGAAAATAGCCGTGAACAATGAATGCTCGAGCTATTTTAATGGCCGACCAATTTATACCATTCGCTAAAGTCTCGTGTGGAGGATATAAGGTTGTCATGATATTCTATTTATTACCTCCTATTTTCCCAATTAATTCTTGCCGGTTTGGTCGTTTAAAAAACAAGCACAAAACATGTTTTTCACGAATATCTCTTACGCGACAATAGCGATGAGGCTTTAATAATTGATTATTATCTCTCGCACCCCGTGTACCGTTGACTTCAACTTTCTAACGATCAATTTGCAAGTTTGCCAAAGAATTAACCTTCCCGATACGCGTAAGAGCCGATTTCTTTGTATCGATTTACCTCGCGAAGAGCGTAAGAGCCGATTTCTTTGTATCGATTTACCTCGCGAAAAACCTGCAATTACCAATTTATACCATTCGCTAAAATCTCGTGTGGAGGATATAAGGTTGTCATGATATTCTATGTATTACCTCCGATTTTCCCAATTAATTCTTGCCGGTTTGGTCGTTTAAAAAACAAGCACAAAACATGTTTTTCACGAATATCTCTTACGCGACAATAGCGATGAGGGTTTAATAATTGATTATTATCTCTCGCACCCGGTGTACCGTTGACTTCAACTTTCTAACGATCAATTTGCAAGTTTGCCAAAGAATTAACCTTCCCGATACGCGTAAGAACCGATTTCTTTGTATCGATTTACCTCGCGCAACATCTGCAATTACCAATTTATACCATTCGCTAAAATCTCGTGTGGAGGATATAAGGTTGTCATGATATTCTATGTATTACCTCCGATTTTCCCAATTAATTCTTGCCGGTTTGGTCGTTTAAAAAACAAGCAAAAAACATGCTTTTCACAAATATCTCTTACGCGACAATAGCAATGAGGGTTTAATAATTCATTACTATCTCTCGCATCCCGTGTACCGTTGACTTCAACTTTCTAACGATCAATTTGCAAGTTTTCCAAAGAATTAACCTTCCTGATACGCGTAAGAGCCGATTTCTTTGTATCGATTTACCTCGCGAAAAACCTGCAATTACCAATTTATACCATTCGGTAAAATCTCGTGTGGAGGATATAAGGTTGTCATGATATTCTATTTATTACCTCCTATTTTCCCAATTAATTCTTGCCGGTTTGGTCGTTTAAAAAACAAGCACAAAACATGTTTTTCACGAATATCTCTTACGCGACAATAGCAATGAGGGTTTAATAATTCATTACTATCTCTCGCATCCCGTGTACCGTTGACTTCAACTTTCTAACGATCAATTTGCAAGTTTTCCAAAGAATTAACCTTCCTGATACGCGTAAGAGCCGATTTCTTTGTATCAATTTACCTCGCGAAACACCTGCACCGCCCACCTATTTTATATCTCTTTGTGAAGCATCACGATAAATAGGGATCCAACACTTATCCATTGGATATTTAGAAGCCAAATAAAAATAGAGTGGTTCGTCAAAGGTTGTTCAATCAATCTGTATCCACCGGTTTAGGCCAATCAGATTAAATCGGGAATGTCGTCACCTTAGACTCGAAGCTCAATCAATATGAACAAATATCTCAATCTTGAAAGACATTAGACGTCAACGTGATTTATTGCACCGGCTCCTATGTTATTACGCCGTGATTCTGTAATTAACTTTTTTTTTTAAGGCTCCGCGTTTTTCCATTATAAAGTATTGATTTTTCACTGAAATGGAGTCTCAGGTGCTTTTCATTGAGTTTTTTTTTATTGACATTTCCATGTCAGTTTACTGAAAATAATCGAAAATGGCGAGCCATGTAATCACGTCGTGATTCTGTAATTAACGTTTTTTAAAGCTTTGCCATTTTCCACTATAGAACATTGATCTTAAACTGAAAAGGAGTGTCAGGTTAATTTTTTACACGATGTTGTCGTGGCGTTTGACTTCCTCGTGCGGAAAGTTTGCTTTTCAGAAGAGCCATTTAATTTTTTTCGTACAGGAAAGGTCTTTGCTGCGCTATCAGTGTTCCAAATTTCACCCTTAACTTCTAAAGCCGTTCTTGAGATGCAGCAGATTAAACACCGCAGGTCTGCCACCCACTCTACATACATACATACTAAATACACACACACAACCATAAAATAAAAATGTAAACCACTTTTTTGTGATGCTTTAGACCGTCTTGGGTTAAAATGCCAATGCGAAGAATTTTTTTTTTCCCCCAAAAACAAAGCTTCCTTTATAACGAAGCATGAAAATTAATTTGCCGGTTTCTTTCGAGTCGATGAAATTTTTGTTTTCAATATAACGAAGACACGGTCGGCGGAGTTGGGCGTAAATTCAACGAAAATGTATATGCTATACTTTCATGATAATTCATGATAATAATATTTAAATGAATTCGTGATAAGGACTACATTGTTATTCTTCCATGGTCTGGCTTCAATCACCTTTCGTTGCCCCTCCCGCCGCTTCCTCCTCGCGCTTCGCGAAGCTAATCCAACTTCACTTTAGCTACGCTGTCCCGTATTCGCCACGAGCACAGGAAAACTGCGGAAGATCGGTACCGGTACAAACGGTTGTGTATTCTTTTGATTCCTCGGTGTACACACGAAAGTAGCTTATTTGTATTCAGACACCGAGATCTCAGAAAAATTCACCTCCCCCTTGGTGATTGGTGGGCCAAGTGGTGCACGAATAAGCGGTCACCACTCCAAGTTATGGCTGACTCCAAGAACGCTGCTTAACTCGGAGGACCGCCGGAGCCTCACCAGTGACAGCACAACCACCAGTGTCGCTAATTGATCAGGGATCAGGGGTAAGTATTCATTGTAAAGCAACAGTTCGTTTCATTTAATCATTATTATTTAAAAAATATGAAAATTATACATTTTTCATATTTGTTGTTAAAATGTGTAGCCTCGCCACGAGGTTAATCCAATCTCCATCACTCAATGATATTTTCTTGAACTCAACAAAATTTAGTTGTCTCGAAGTAAATCTGTTGGCCTTAGAATAAAACTGTTTGCCTTATAGTAAATCTGTTTGCCCAAAAATAAATCTCTCTGCCTAAAGTTAATTTGTTTGTCTCAAAGTAATTGGATTTGCCTCAAAGTAAATCGGTTTGTCTTAAAGTAAAAAGATTTGCCTCAAAGTAAATCGATTTGTCTTAAAGTAAATCTGGTTGCCTCAAAGTAAATCTGTCTCAAAGTAATTCGATTTGCCTCAAAGTAACTCTATTTGTCTCAAAGTAAATCTGGTTGTCTCAAAGTAATTCGATTTGCCTCAAAGTTAACTCTATTTGTCTCAAAGTAAATCTGTTTGTCTCAAAGTAAATCCGGTTGCCTCAAAGTAAATCTGTTTGTCTCAAAGTTAATCCGTTTGCTCCAAAGTAATGCTGATTGTCCACGATTTAGAAAACTGTTTCCAGTGACTTCAACGGTTCCCCGAGTTGAGCAGCATTTATTGCGTCCGCAACTTGTACGTAGGAGCGCTTAGCCACGCGCTAATTGAGAAGCCACGCGTATAGTAGGCGGTAGCTTTTCCGTGATTCTGATGAATTTTCATACAGAATGAATACGTTAAAAATAAAGACTCCCGTATCGACCAGATTTTCCACGGTTTCTCTGTGCCCTCGTACAAATGTAACACACTAATGTCTTAAAAGGAGTCGCCACGAAACTCGAGGAATAAAATGGGGAGTAAAGCGAAGGGAACGTAAAAGCTTAAAAAAGGCATACGAAGGAATCACGCAACATATATATATATATATATATATATATATATATATATATATATAATTATAAAATTCATTGGCAGGGTTACCAAATTTCGTAAATTAATTCCGACACTTTTTATTTGCAGGTACAATTGAATTTTCATGAAGTTAATCGAGAAGCTGATTATCGAGGGACTTTACTCACTGAGACGTACCAATTTATATCTATTACCTCTGTCACTCATCTTGTAATAAGGGCTCAATTTATTGGTGAAAAAAATCTCACGTAGCAATCTTCTTATCAGTCGTGCGAGGCCAGAAGAGTGACGGTGAAAATTGGATATGAATGTGTGAAGCAACACGCAACTTTCAAAGCGGCAGGTTTGGCTTGAAAATTATTTGGCTATACCCAAAATATTGCTGCAACGCTGACAAAGAGACTTGAAATGCTTTACAACTAATATTTTCTCCTTTTCCATCTCAGGCCCCTTGTGCAAACCCTTTCTAACTGGGGCAGGTCCCATGGCAGGTGAGACCCACGATCGTATCGCATAATGTGACTCCTTACGTTCTAACTATCGCCTTGAGGCACGAGCATTAGCACAAGTATACTTTTCAGAGCTTCGTATTATACGCGCCAACGTTATACCCGGATATTACAATTTTCCGCTTGGCAAAAGGAATAATTACCATTGCCAAATATACCTGCGTTGGCACCTACTGGCATCTATTGCTATGTCTATTCTTATATATTTTTAACGTAGTTCGCAGTTAAAAATGACAATGCGAATCCATTCAATTCAATATACCATCCACCATAGCCTATGATAAAAAAAATGATTTTCCATCAAGTGCACCATGCAAATCTGCACTCCTGATGCACATTTTTATCATACATTGTCAATATGTATTTCATAATGATAAATTATCTTCATTTGACACTCAATAGATCATTAACACTCGATACGACTATTGACAGTGTGACTTCGGTCCTGAAAAAAATGTAATGACTGTAAACGACTTGTCATTAAACTTCACTCAACTTGCTTTCCATAAGTTCGCATTGAAAACGCGAATTTCTGCCACAGGTGGTCAGGATAATGTGAAATTATTCTTCTTTGACATTAATTGTTTCATTGAAACTTAGCAAACCTATTGACGAAAGGAATAATTACCATTCCCAAATGGACCTTCGGTGACACCTGCTGGCATCTATTGCTTCACGTAGTTCACAGTTAAAAAATGACAATGCGAATCCATTCAATTCAATATACCATCCACCATAGCCTATGATAAATTAAATGATTTTCCATCAAGTTCACCATGCAAATCTGCATTCCTGATGCACATTTTTATCATACATTGTGAATATGTATTTCATAATGATAAACTTATCTTCCTTTCACACTCAATAGATCATTAACACTCGATACGACTATTGACAGTGTGACTTCGGTCCTGAAAAAAATGTCATGACTATAAACGACTTGTCATTAAACTTCACTCAACTTGCTTTCCATAAGTTCGCATTGAAAACGCGAATTTCTGCCACAGGTGGTCAGGATAATGTGAAATTATTTTTCTTTGATATAAATCACTTCATTGAAACTTAGCAAACCTATTGACAATAGGGCATTAGTGATAAAAAAAAAAAAAAAAGAAAAAGTAATCTGATGGCAATCAACGACTTCCTTTCAGCTCCTTTTCATCCAACATCCCGCAAAAAGTACCATTAGCACTTACTGTCACAGTGATAATGTACCAGCAGTGATTGATTTCCAGTGGATCATAACACTTGACAAACACCATTAATAATGAATAAATTGTTGTTTACAGACGGTGCACCGGACATACGAAGATTAAACGTTCCCCGAGCTCAATGAACTTTTCCAACTCGGTGAAATCACGGATTATGGGATTTCTCTATGAGATTTACTCGCCGAAGGTTATCGCAATGGCTGCTCGATATAATATACAAAAGAGGTGTGAAGCCAATCGCTTTGGCAGCTGCGAAACAGATGCTTCGGAAATAATACCCATAAGACTCACACACACACACACACAAACACACACACGAGTGGAGGAAGAGTCCGAAGCACCTTGCGCCACGTCTCATTTTTTTTTTTTTTTCTTCCCCTGGCTGTCGATACATAGATGGTCCGTTGAATGGCGAACCGAAAGTGAAATCCTTGAATTTCTTTGCATGCAATATCGTACCGACATCTCTACCCACAGGCACTTCTGTATTACTGTACTTTACTTGTGTACGGAGAGCGCGATTGTAAACCGCAAGCATCGAGTGTACGCCCGGAACGAGCCGCGAGACGTGCGCTACAGGCACGCATTACACGCCTTGGGTATAATGTATCTTGGCTGATGCAGTGATATCGAGCGAAGGGACACACAATTGGTATTCACCATAGGTCGCCACACATCCTCCAAGCGTGTGCACACGAGCTTAAATGGATCGGGAGATGGCCGAGTGATTACTCGTGAAACGGAAGATTCGCAAGGGTGAAATGCACACAAAGGGGCCGTCCTGTTGACAAGAGGACTCGAGATAATACCTTCGCGCCTCGCTTCACCGAATCTACAAATAACACTTTCCAACGCAATTTCGTTCCGACCAATTTCACGAAACAAGCGTTTTCCAATACAAAGTTATGTATTTTCATGACTAAGCTCAAGAGAAAGGAGAATCTTTTGCTTTTTTCGCCCTAAATATCAGTCTTCAAAGTACATAAGTCGAAACCGTAAGTTTCAATAGCTTCAGTTATTTTAGAGTCAGTGGATAGGAAGTTAATTAGATAAACATGCGAAATGGTAATTCAATTAACTTCAAAGTTGTAGCAATTTTATGAATATTGATTTATGGAATTATGAGCATGAGAGTTTCATAGATATTGCCAATGTTAGGGATGGAAATTGGCGCGAGGTTGAAAGTTGCCGTCGCTACGGAATCGACAAAGCGTTAGGCATTATTTTCTCTCCCGTTTGGAGATCAATCACGGCGGTAAACGTCCGAAGTGTTCTATGCGCCCTGATACCATAATTCGGTGACTTTCTATGGGACATCTACAGAATCGATTAGAAGATAACTCAAAGTTAATTATCCCCACCGCAAAACGTGTACTACCTACGCTGGGAATTATATCTTTTGGCTATTCGAGTCCAGTTGCTAATCAGTTGTAATTAACGCTTCGAAGGAGCGTTGAATGCGGATATCATAATTCAATGTTTTTAATCTATACAATAATTTCCAAGACAAGCCCGAAGCGATTATCTCTCTAATTAAATCTCTTATTTTCCTGAGAATCATATCTTGTACTCGTGTGTAAAATACACTAATGCATTTTTCAGTATTCCGGCTACCAAATCGTTAATAAATAAGAATAATAAGGATGATAATAATTGATGCTACTGAATCCCTTCGCATGCAAATAACATAATCGAATGATATAGAATCATTTATACATAAAACAATTATGTTAATCTACAATTAATTTAATTCGTGTATACAATAAGTCACAAAATGACTCTCCAGTAATTGGCTTCCCGATTAATTATTTCTCTGCGGGAAAATAGACTCCAAATTTGTGAAATGAATAAAAACGTGATACCCTCTTTAAGGCCCTTGATTTGTGTTGCCATTAAGTGAGACGAAAGTTAAATAATAAAATACAAACTAATGAGACAAAACGCACTTTGATGAAGCAGTGGCCCTTGATTTTTGTTGCCATTGAGTGAAACAAAACTTAAATAATAAAATACAGACTAATGAGATAAAACGCACTTTGATGAAGCATTGGCCCTTGATTTTTGTTGCCATTGAGTGAGACGAAACTTAAATAATAAAATACAGACTAATGAGGCAAAACGCACCTTGATGAAGCAGTCGTTGAACGACAAATTATGCCTCAGAGAATTCTGCCATCTTCGCGTGTCTTTGCGATAGTAGGGAAACCGATCGGCGATAAACTTGTAAATTTCCGCGAGCGGCAGCATCTTGTCTCGCGAGGACCAAATCGCCATAGCGGTGAGGGAGATGTACGAGTAAGGGGGTTTCTGGTCCCCGTATGTGTCTCGCGACGGTCGCGGCATCCTCGGCTGATGCTCCTTTCGTTAACGTCCAAAAATATACAACAAACACTGACTGACTGTCGCGATAATTAGCTCCAGCGAATTTCATCGAGTCGCTGCGCCTCGCTCACAATCCACCCTCTTCGATCCTCATCCCCATCGCGTGCACCACCTTATACAGCATCCAATCGGTCCACCTGCTTTCGCATAATGCAAATAAATCGCACCTCGTCGTGAAACAATTTCCAAAATAAACTTCCAACAAAGTTCCACAATTTTTCTTTAAATCTCATAAATAAAAAAAAAAAAAAACAAACAAACAAACAAAAAACAAAAAAAAAAGGCAAAAACGTCAAGTCCGAAAGAGAAATTTCATCGGTAAAATTCTGGAACTGAACTCAATACAAAAACGATTCACTTTCAGGGCACTTCTTTGGCTAATCACACAATCTTTGGCGACAAAACACTCCTCCGGTTGAACACTTGGCTATACAGTCTCTGTCGGCTCGGTTAAGGGGCCTCAAGATCTCGCGATTATACCCGCGGCCTCCTTGTCGGGCTATCCAACGAGAGGATATATTCTCGAGGAGAGAGTCAGAGTAAAAGCGTCCCAACACGCTCGGGGCTTCTCGAGTACTAGAGTCCAAACATCCCCACACCCCCGCTTCGGGTTCCGCGCCGAGGAGCGCTCGAGGATGGGGGGGCTTAAGGTCCTCGTTTATTGGCGGAATCGGAGTCCTCGTTAAGCCCCTGGTTTCCCTCGCAGCGGCGCGGAACCGTCCAATAGAGAGTCGGTGTTTCGGACTTGTTCAAAGCCGCCCCTTAAGGTCGTCGGTGGGGGAAACTCGATGGATCCTCGTTCCGGCGAGGAAAGCGGCGTATCGATGCTGCCCCTCCCCCGAAGGATCGGTCACGTGAGCCTCTCGTGGGCGGTCTTAAGGGGCTTTGGAACTCCGCCTACGGGGATCCCCCCTTAAGAGCGAAGAGCTCGGATTCGAGCGTCTTCCTCGTTATCGGACATGATCGGTGTTTCACTAAAATCCCCGGTGTTATTACATGTAAGCGAAGAGCGAACGCGTCGGCTTAAGGGGGAACGAGAGAGAGAGAAAGAGAGAACCTCCTTCACGCCGGTCAAGCGCAACTAGTTTATCACGCATGACTCCGCGGTGAATACGACTGATCGACGAGCAACGAGGGGATAATATCGACTTTCATGAATAACCCGAAGAGCCCTTTGCCAGGCGGTGGATACACTTAAGGCGCCGTGTGTACATATTGTGATGTAGCGTTTTTTTCTTTTTTCATGGAAATTTTCAACCGTGGAAAATAATTTACTTTTTTTTTTTAAACGCCTCGGAATCGAACTGAATGCGTAATCAAAAAAAATTGCACACTTTCTCATTGAAAAAGTTTTATTGCCGATTAGGTAATTCAAACAAATCGAGGATAAATATTAGTGCAGAATTTGAGGACGAACAACCTTTTTTAAATATGGCTTTTAAGGATTTTATTATTAACCGGAAGCGAAGAATTTGTCTTGCCTACAGATATATACTTAAGTTGATTATAAGTTTGTTATAAATTATCGTCGGTTTTATTAATTGTTTATTATCCTTGCCAGGCGGTGGATTCACTTAAGGGGCCGTGTGTACCTATTGTGATGTAGTTTTTTTTCTTTTTTCATGGAAATTTTCAACCGTGGAAAATAATTTACTTTTTTTTTTTAAACGCCTCGGAATCGAACTGAATGCGTAATCAAAAAAAATTGCACACTTTCTCATTGAAAAAGTTTTATTGCCGATTAGGTAATTCAAACAAATCGAGGATAAATATTAGTGCAGAATTTGAGGACGAACAACCTTTTTTAAATATGGCTTTTAAGGATTTTATTATTAACCGGAAGCGAAGAATTTGTCTTGCCTACAGATATATACTTAAGTTGATTATAAGTTTGTTATAAATTATCGTCGGTTTTATTAATTGTTTATTATCCTTGCCAGGCGGTGGATTCACTTAAGGGGCCGTGTGTACCTATTGTGATGTAGTTTTTTTTCTTTTTTCATGGAAATTTTCAACCGTGGAAAATAATTTACGTTTTTTTTTAAACGCCTCGGAATCGAACTGAATGCATAATCAAAAAAAATTGCAAACTTTCTCATTGAAAAAGTTTTATTGCGGATTACGTAATTCAAACAAATCGAGGATAAATATTACTGCAGAATTTGAGGACGAACAACTTTTTTTAAATATGGCTTTTAAGGATTTTATCGTTAACCGGAAGCGAAGATTTGTCTTGCCTACAGATATATACTTAAGTTGATTATAAGTTTGTTATAAATTATCGTCGGTTTTATTAATTGTTTATTATCCTTGCCAGGCGGTGGATTCACTTAAGGGGCCGTGTGTACCTATTGTGATGTAGTTTTTTTTCTTTTTTCATGGAAACTTTCAACCGTGGAAAATAATTTACTTTTTTTTTTAAACGCCTCGGAATCGAACTGAATGCGTAATCAAAAAAAATTGCACACTTTCTCCTTGAAAAAGTTTTATTGCGGATTACGTAATTCAAACAAATCGAGGATAAATATTAGTGCAGAATTTAAGGACGAACAACTTCTTTTAAGTGCAATATTTAACGAATTTATCATTCACTGGAAGCGAACAATTTGTCTTACGACAAAAAATGTATGCACTTGAGTTGATTATAAGTTTGCCATTAATTATCGTATTAATTATCTAATTATTTTCATACATATATATATATATGAAAGCCAATTGGGTGTGAACTGTGCGGACGTAATAAACGATGAAATACTGCAAAACCTCTTTTACTCGTTATAAGTACATAATTATAAATACATAGTTATAAATATTAAATTTGCGAACGGTGGTCAATTTAAAATTCAATTTTTTCAAATTGAAAACCTTCAAGACCACAAAAAAAGTAGTGTATTATTCACACTGGGATGAACGTAGAACAGCATAGAGTGAAATTTTATGCTTTCTTGCGCATATACGTTGTGCGACTGTGTAATGTACTGTGCAAATTGATGTATGGATGAAGTTGGAGAGTATACGCTCCGGCACGGCGCCCAATATGGCGCTCGAAGAGGGCGCGTGAGGGCACGACCGGGTAAAACTCGCGTACCAACCTCCGTCCAATACACGTGCGTGAAAATTCTATGGTGGGGATGAGAGGGAAAGAGAGGAAGGGCAGAGAAGAGGGAGATGCATCGAAGAGAGGTAATTGATTTCATGCTCCAACGATCTTGCCTCTGCTGGAGGGGTTGCTCGGTCTTAAGGCCTATCATGCGCCCCTCGTATTTTACATAGCAATTGACTATCAGCTATTCACGATTCACGAACCGAAATGAAATTCGACTGTGATGGACCAACAAATCATCCAATTTTTATCCTGTCTGCCTTACACCTTTCCCAAAAATCTTACGCTAGGAAAAACTAAAATCTATACAGCTCTGCGATTTGACAACATATTTTTTTGTCTAACTAATTAGGAATCACTATTTTGTATCGCAAACTTCGAGAATTGAGGAAAGAAAGTTTTTCGTACCGACCGGTGGTAGGTAACAAGTTTCTCTGTGGTTTCTCTGTCGTCCGCTGTGAGCAGCTATTCTTCACGAGTCGAGGTGATGTGTTATACCGACCGAGCCGATAGGTGAATCTTTCTAAAGTACTGTGCTTCGTCGCAGTTGATTTGCAACATAAAAATCGAGAAGTACCGACTACAGAGTGACAAGACGCAGTCGGTACTTCTCATCTTTTGCCCGAAACATCAATTACGGCCAAGAACAACGCTTTACAGTTTTTGTTACCGACCGAGCATTAACACATCATCTCAATACATTTTCCTTACACTGTCTCAAATATTTTCTTTGCTGTTATCAAAACTTAAACACATAAACCTGTAGATATTGCAGGACTCTATTCTAACACAAGTATCATAAATCACTTCGATGTATCGATGCAAGGGATCGACTGTCGATATCGATAACCACGCGATCGGCTATTCTCACGGAATGGCACGAGAGTCGATAGGCTATTTTCACGGACGTGCACGAGCGTAGAGACGAGAGCGACCGGAGATCGTGTCGGAGAGAGCCACACCAGTTCGTTCACAAACCTCAACGTCTCAATTCGGTAGAAATATGTCTCGACGAGCTCTAAAGGGAGTCAACTGGGCCGCAATTGCCGAGCGGATCCCCGAGTCCGAGAAAATTGTATTCGCCGCCTTTAAATCGCGATCCGACCAATATTTGCGAAGGTACGTCCGGTCCGCCAGTTCTCACATCATAATTATTATATAATTTTCGTCTATACCCAAGGAACCGCTATTTTCGACCGTGAAAATCTTGTCATGTGAATATTTGGTGCATTCGAAAATTACACTTTGCTTTTATTCTCTCATAAATACTTCAATTGTTTTGGAGCTCCGAACTTTGGGATCCCCAAAATTTTGTCATTTTAACTAAAATCTACATTCAACGCGGTTCACCCAAAAACAAACTTGTGTCATTTGTCGCTCAAGTTCGTCGACTCAAGGATTCGAGCAACGTAATTTTGTCGTGTGGATTAAAAATCCAGCGTCTATGATTTTTGAGTCCTACTTCGTATTCGTGTAGCACATCTCGAGTTATCGCGTCAACACCTGGCAAAATCTGGTGTAGTCATTCATTTTTGATCTTCAGTGATCTTCAATTTAGTTTCTTGTCGTAACATGAGTTCTGTACTTGTCGTGATTCAGTTGATATCTTCTACTGTGCATGAATTTATTAAAGTTTGCGTTCGGAATGATATCGGAGATGTGTCAGAATCAGGTGACAAATATAACACATAAATTCATTGATTCACTCACGTTTGCTGTTATTAGATACACGCAGACTAACATCCGATTGTATACTCTTTACACATGACAATGTTGTAAAATTACAATAATCAAACCATAAATTTTCATTAAAATATTATGACATCATGGAAAATAAATCATTCCCTGCAAAATTGAGACCTTGTCGTTAGACAAAACATATTTTAAAGAGGTAATTTTTATGATGACACTGTACGTTCCGACTATAAAACTTTATGTTTGTAAAATTGTCACAGCACAAAATGAACATACTATAATTTTGAAATAAAAAAGATGGATGGTAAATGCAAAATCTGTGGTCTTCCTTTAATTAAGTTACATTATTTTGATTTAACATCACAGTTTCACATGAAATTCTATATACATTATATTCACCATTCGATTCTCGTTTTGAAAAAACGTTTTTGTCCTTTCCAGAGTGTCGGAATTACCGGAGCAACCCGTTAAGATCGACTGGGCTATGTACAAGAAGCAAGTTTCGGTTGCAGGCATGGTAGACAAATTCCAGAAAGAGTATGAGTCGCTTAGCATCCCATATCCGACCGATAACTACACGGCGAAGATCGAAGAGCAAGAGAAAGCAGTTGTGCGTATTTGCACTCTTCTTTCACTTATTCATCCATTTATCATGTATTGACTATTTATTATTGCACTCTGTCAGATGGCTGGAGTTCAACAATTCATTACGGAGTCGAATCAGCGCATAGTTGAATACCAAGCCGAAGCTGATAAACTGAAGAACCTGCTTCCCTTCGATCAGATGACTATGGAAGACTTTGCGGAAGCCTATCCCGACGAGTCCATCAACATCGACAGACCGACTATGTGGCCCCATGATCCGGAGCTCCAGCCCGCCGACCGCGAGGTCTCCGAGCCCATGCCCAGGGAAGAACATTAATAGGCCTCGCGCGCTTCGCTGTAGTCTGTACTTCACATCTTACACGGGAATCGAAGTATCGTGTTTGTAAAAACAGTTATACAATAGCATCTCTGATATTTGTCGAATTGTTATGAAACGAATGATTAAGATGCTCTCCCGATGTCTTGCTACACGCTGTTATAGCTTGGCCTTCTCGTGAATAAAATAAATCCTTTCGTTATAGCGTAACAGCCTCGTTAATCTTCGATGAATTTACTTTGGAACAAACCTTTAACGCGCATTATAGCTATTTTTTAATCTGAAAGATTGATTTTATTTCAGCGCGTTAAGAAGCAGTGGTACTTGCCCGACTTTTTGATATCAAAGATATTCAGGAGAATCGATAAACCAAAAAGTGAGGTGAGGTGCGAGAGAGACACTCCTATAGGCGTTTAACATTGGGCGAAGAAATGTTCACTGGTGTATCACTGAGCCTTAAGGTGATGTTAAAGCTCGATGAGTGCGAAAGAGCCATGGCCTGTAAACCATATAAACCTATATGGACTTTCACACTTTCCTATGCGTATCCTCGCAAAGTCGTATAATTCCATGTGAATCCTCGTAGGAGAATTTTTTGCAGAGACGTATAAATTATGATATGGATACTCCAAAAATTTTATAACTTTATAATTGACCATGAGGGCGACTGATGGTCACAGTGGAGTGAGGAAGAACGCGAAAAACGTGTAGCTCATGACATTAGATGTTTCTCCAGATGCATTATGAAATTCGTAGGGGAATAAGGATTGGCGCTACAAAGATTCTACACTTTTAACAATTCAATAATATAATTTCATCAGGCAACATTGAATATCTTAAAGAGTTTCCATTCCTTACGCGTAAACGATCACGATAGATAAACTTTTTCTTTCCACAAAGATACATTATCCCGTGGTTACATTAGGGTAGTATAAATTTCTTAAGTACATACACGTACAGCGATTTTGATGTAAAGTAAGGAATAACAACATGGAACATCGCATATTCGATTTTAAATGTACTATATTCGATTTACTCGGGATTATTAAACACTGAGGCAAGAAAATGTTTTTTTTCGGAATGGCATCACTAGGCCTGTGCAGTATTTTTCAACGGATAATATAGTAATCAACTCTTGATATATCGCTATGCGAAATTCCGTCTACAGCCTCTCGCGATTTTCGACGTTCTCGAAGCCCTAGAGATTCTCGTATATATACATAGACAATTCTTTTTCTCGCTGCACAAAAAACCCTTTTCATCGCTGTTTCATAAGGTCCATGCTGCCTAATGTCGAAAAAACATATATTTTATTCGCGTGAATGCAAATAAAAATCGATCCTTCGAATGGCTCGATAAGCAACGATTGCTCTGAAATAATCATAATTAAATCTTTGGAATTGTGTAATTGACTTTGGTTACATATTAGCTTTGCAACTGAAACTGCTTATCCGTAGTTTACAGGATTTTCATAACGAATGGCGACAAACGAGACTAGCTACGTATCTTTTGTACTGTTGCTGCAATAAGTCGTCAAAAACCATTTCCAAATCACCAAAAAGTGAAATTCTACATTTTTTTTAGAACCCGCTCTTTAAATAATAAAAAAAATGGCGAGACATTGATGCAGTCCATATAATGTCATGGTATCTGTGATTAAAACGCGATAAATTCAACTAAACAATATATTACGCCACTAAGGAGGGAAAGTAGACTATGTAAAACCGCGTTTAAGATTACCACCCTCGTCTTCGGCTCGGGTAATCTTAAACACGTGATTGGGGATAGTCTACTTTTACTCCCAAGTGAAGTATACTATTTTTCACCGCATCTGCAGCCGAAAGTTCGAATTACGCAAATCCCGTGGGGCTAAAAGTCGATCTTTCCGCGCAGGTATGGTGAAAAAGAAATCGTTTCATTTTACACGTGTATCTCCTGAGGTTTGATAACTAATCGAAAATAATACAAAATAATTACAATTACTAGCACGTGGGTTTGATCGTTAAATATTTGTACAACATTTCCTCGTTTCTTAATCCATCGAAACGGCTGGGACGAATTTACAGTGAACTGACGAGTTAAACCTATTGGAACAAAAAACCTCTCCCTGGAACTATTCTCGAGGAATGTATGGAGTAAGTGACCCTTATTCCACGGTATATTTGATCCGCGAAAAAAAGTCAACTAAAGTCGTGTCGTTGCTCGGAGTCATGATAAAAATTATGGTGTTGCGACGGGAGCGATCAATCCTTTGAGCATGTCGAAGCTGTTACCGTCAGGATGAACTGTAAATACTTTGCCATTTTTCTCTCGAACTTCTAAAAAGCCATCCCTGTCGATGCCTGTTATCTGCACGCTCTGCGATTTTCCGTCAGACGTTATTACAGTTATTTCCGCGTCGCTGCAAAAGATTTGATTTTTTGAAAAGCGATTTAATAAATCACCGAGGAATGCTGTCGATTTTATGAGTCTCTTTTGTCCATAAATAACTTGGGTTCTTACGTGTGCATCCAGTATTTATAATAGAGCTCGAAGAAATGTTCCATGTTTCCTTCTTGCACGAGACGCAACAGATTCTCGAGTTCGTTGAAAAGAAGCGCCAGGAATCGTTCGTAAGAGAGTTTAGCCAATTTTGTGCCGTGCTCTTTGTTGTATGCAGCTATTACGTCATTAATGCAACAAGTTGGACTGCTGTTGTCGAGATTCACAGCCACGCCTGGAACAAATTGTTACACGGACGTTTTAGTGTCTGTGAATGAAGAAGGTCTCGAGTTCTTTTGAGAATTGATGATATGGGTACTACCGATGTTGCATATAGCTAGGGACGATTCGATTAGCGTGGTTACTATAAGCCCGCCAATTTTCGTTTCACTCCCCGCGTATATATCATTAGGCCATTTGAGTCTCAGGTCGACGTCCTGCAAAATAGTAATCGTCGCGTCTTTTATCCAATCTTTATTAATTCGGGCCAGCGGAAATATTTTTCACGACAAGCAACACTGTAATCAAATTAACCTTTTACTTGGGAATATATTTGAGAAGGATTCTTACGTAACTGTGGAAAATCAAGGGGCTGTACTTTTCCGACTAGATTCGGGATGCCACTTCGTCTTAATGTATGAGAATTAATTAAACTATTTTCATCAAATTAGGTGCTCGATATGGCAACAGTCGAAAAACATTCGAGTAAAATTGACTATTTATGATGTGGTGTGTAAAGCATTCAATTAAATAAGGTACGATTTTTTTAAAACAAAATTCTCAGTGTTGCTAGAAATTTTGAGATTTTATTGCGTGGATATCTAAAAATTTAATTCAAGGTAAAAGGATGCAAAAGAATTCTAACAAACTCGGCTGGTTTAATTATCGTCTGAATAATTCATCGCCGAATAAAAATAATCGGTAATAAATAGTCGAACCTTGTAGCCGGGAAGAGTCGTAACGGCGGTAACGGTCGCGACCGAGACTAGATGTTGTAGTATCGGAAGGCGAGACCCGAGCTCAGAGTTCAGCGGGATATGCAATTGCATAGTGTACATGGCGCAACCCATCGGGCTAAGCCATACATTTTTATTCCGACCTATAAATCACAAGCAACTGTTTTGTCAAGCCCTGTTGCGCAGCTAAGGTAGAAAAAGAAAAAGAATTAATGAACTCGCGGGAAAACGTTGAACTCACCTTGACCCTGCGTTTGTTGCCTCGGAAGAACGGTAAAACCATGAGGAAATCGACGACCGGCTACGACGTTCATCGACGAAGTCATAACGTCCGCGAATACAACGAGACGCCCTAACTCCTTCGTTTTTAGATTCTATGAACACGATTGGCAATAATTTTCCTCATTAGTCATCAGAATCCCGAGAAATGATCTAGCTTTTATTTCTCCTATGAATTAATCCAATTTTTCCTCATACGAATGAGGAAAACTGTCCATAAACTCTTACCTCGAAATACTCGACTGTTGAAAAGTTATCGGGACACTGATGAACCATTATTGGCAAAAGCGAAGGAGTTGCGGCCATTGGCTTCGTCGCACTTCCGCAGAATTGCAAATCCATTTTATCCGTTTTAAGTACGTCGTTTGCTTCCATTTTCTTTTTCAACTGCTCCAGCATTTCTAACTTTAGCTAAATGATAAATAAAGCATGAGACTAATTTTAAGCAAAAATCAAATGCATTTTACTTATTAACGCGCAATTACTATACGGTCAACTATGGGTCAACATAGTTATTTGCATTTTCGCGATTCACACCATTGCCCACATTTACGAGGAAAAATATTATTCATCGTCTGTGATTACCAACACAACCGGCTATGAAACTTTTCTTTCGCCGGTGATGACAACATTGCCTTACAAAGTATGTAAACATGTTAATTTACCAGACCACGGGATTACAGGTTTTTGTAATATCTTGGGCGAGCTTTTACGTTCGATTTGTAAATGTTTATTCCATAATTTTCTTAGTTCGATTTCTAGCTACGAAATTTTCGTTATCCAATTAGAATCTGTGACATTTTCTATGAAATTACTTTTTGAGGCGAGACTGCATAATCCAGATAATTTTCCAAAAATTATTCCATAAATTAGAAAAAATGTTATCTCTGAATGTATAAAAAGGGAATAAAAGTATGAGGAAGTTACTGAATTGAAATTGTTGTAAATGTTTTATTTTATATGAAAGCTCGTAAGCTAATGGACCAATTCGCAATTTTGAAATCCACAATCGTCCTTTTGCAAACATCCTTGATCAGCACAGTGATAATATCTGGTGCTTTATATTTCAGTCAAATAAAGTTAGAATAACTTGTATATGAATTAATTTGATCTTCTTCCTCTAAAAAAAATTCGACACATTGCAATTTCTTTACAGTATCTGAAATATCCCAATTTCATTACAAAAAGTCTCAAGTATTCCAATTTATTTGCTGAATCTCTATTACGGTAGACGAAAATCTGCGAAAGCTTTTTAGACAGAAAAATATGATTGATGAGTGAAACATGCATATGAAAGATTAAAAATGTTTAATAAAAACCCCACAAAAAATAGACAAATACCTCGTGTCTTCCAAGAAAAAATCCCGGGGTGAATTTGGGCAGCACCGGTGGCGCAGTGTTAACATCCATGGCGAAATGTGTGATGAGAAGATCGCTGAATATCTCCAAACGCGTGTTGTTGCTCTGTTTGAGAGCGTTGAATTTCGTCTCTTCGAATTCGTACTGCGAGGGATCAGCTTCCAAGTGGATCTGGGAGAAGACAGCTCGACCACCGCTCTCCGGCAGGTTAGCGAGTATAATGCTCGGTGTGTGCCAGGTCTCCTCTGTTGCGAGTACTTTTACTTGGAAGGTGTGGGTATTCCCGGACTTATCGCGTACACTCGCTGATACTGGGGTGTGCGGCACAGTTGATCTGAGAAAGAACCTTTTACTTATACAAAACGTCTCAGAAAACATCCGCGAATGACTGATTTTAAAATATCGAGAAATGAATATCTTGAGTTCAGAACAATTATAATTTTTTTTGTTATTGGAAGAAAAACAAACGATACGAAGATAAAGCGATACTTGATAGTACTTGAATAATTTTTTGATGCAGTCTGAACGATTTTGATTTTGGTACTTCCGGCTGTACGAGCATAAATCTGCTATATTTGCCACAAAAACGAACAGGCCTTTTACCGATGGCTCGCTTTTGAGACAGTGACACGGACTCACCTCGAGTCTTCATGATCTTGAGAAAATCGAGATTTAACCGGCGATGCTTGGTAACAAAATATGTGATGCATCATCTGTACATGCTTCCACTTTCCGTAAGAAAAACGTACGAGCTCGTGCTCGCGAACCTCGGCCGTTTTAAAGGAAGGAAGAAGGGTGTGAAGCGTGTCAGAGCAAAGGGCCAAAAGACGACCACCACGGACCAGGTATTCGACGAGCTGACCGGACACTTCAGCTCCAACGGTCCCACAAACGATCACTAAAACCGTTTGGTCCATCCAAATGTTGTTCTGAGCTTGCTCGGGCGACAGGGTGTAGACTGTATATCTGATAATATAATTTGAATAATAATTACGTTGATAATTCAGGATCGTAGGGGCAAAAGAGCGGAAAACCTACTTGTCTTTCTCAAGAATCAGTTCTAATACGTCTTTAATGTTTTCAGTGGCTATCGAACTGTCTGCGTAGATATATATGTTCGGAGGCTTGGCGTTAGTGTTGTAATTTGCAGGCGGTTTTTTCACAGGTGAAAAACTGAAACAATATCAAAGATTATTGTCCGTTGAGATTGGAGTCAATCAGAATTGGTTTATCAAAATCAATTTCCATTGATAACGTTCTATTGGAAGTGGATTTATTGAAAATTTTGAACAAACGCAAAGAAAACAACTGTTTTTCTTACTGCGACGTAGCCGTGGGAAAGTTGCGCTGTGGAACTTTGGCAGTGGGTAATGTTCTATCTACGGTGGTCGAAGATTCCACAGATATCGATTCCTGCAAATCTTTGGCTGCATCTGGGGTTACGATTTTCGGATTTTCCTTAATATTGACTGTACGAGTTGGGCTAGAATCGCGTGGCGTCTGTTCTGTCGCGGGCGAAGACGTCACGGAGCTACGCTCGAATAATTCGCTTAATTTTTTCTCGATATTCGATGCAGTCTCGTTATCGGCAGCGGTTACGGTTGCCGGTGTTGGCGGAGGAGTCGAAGGCACCAGGGCATCGTTCGAAGCCTTAAGATCGATGTCTTAAAAGCCCACATGAAAAAAATCGTAATTGAATACTCGAATCATATGGAAATTAACGGATTACGTTGAAATATGCAGAAGATTATGTTGTATTGATACCATTGCAATGGTAAGTATATCAAAAGTGCGACAAACATAATTACCGTCAATTTCAACTGGAATTGTGATTTCTAATATTGTTGGTATGTGTAGAGTAACGGGCTGATTACCCGGTGATATCAATACACCTGGCACTTCCTCAATTTCCAAGGGAACACCTCGCTGCGCCACTTGTCTAGCCGTGCTGCTAAATATTCGTAACTTTTTAATGTGGGCATCCCACTGTGCTTTTCCGATGAGTTCTGTGCGGAAAAATAGAGGCGATTATTGAGCGCAAACGTTCAATAACCAATAGTGATTTCTGGAGGCCATTGTGTCGAGTATAACTTACTCTTATTGTCATGATAAGGAATGAATTCTTCTGAATTATAGATACACGGCTTTCCCGCAACGGCGATTGCTGGAAATACAAATATTTTAAGTTCTACTTTTCTTTGACGTCGTGTGTGTCATTGGGAAAAATGAAGGTCTTACATCATGCAGAATTAAGAAACTAACGATGTAAGACTTTTCTTTTCGAAAAAAATAAAATTGACTGTCGTCTAAATTGAGATTGCTTGCAATTTGTGTTATCGACCAAGTAGCTTTCAACTCCTTTTGAAGGTGATATAGCCATTGGCAGTCACAGAACAGCGAGAGAAAACGGCAAAATCGTGTAAAACATCACGTTAAGTAAACCGGCTAAGCCATTTAGCATAATAATCTTAGAGTGAAATATTTGCTGAAAGTTGAAACTTACATTCGACTCGAGTAATCAGCAATCCGTTGTTGATAAAACATTTTCCGTGCATTAGAGCGATAGACAATTTAGTCATGTGATCCAAATCGGTTTCCAAAACCGCCGCGAAATCTTTGTCGATTGTCCACGTCACTAAATTACCGTAATCTTCAAGCTGTAAACAAGTGTATTTATTACTGTAAAAATTAATAATAAGCTGGTTCAAGAATGATCAATTCTTCATATAAATACCCTTGTTGCCTTTGCATAAGCTTGAGGGTAATATAATTCGGCGTCAGCCTCTATCAGTACATGCATTTTTGTACTGTCGTTGAAAGTAGCTTGACCATGATTCTGTACATAGAGTGGAAACTGTGCTTTACCTTTAGGGAAGATTAGCCACTCGCTAACTTCGATTTTTTGCTGCAATAATTCCATCATAATTACTACTATTACAAAATCTATATTTTCCTGCAGCAGATCTTACAGAAATGCAAAATAAGTCTAGTATTAACATTCAGTTCATGCTTTGATCTATAATTCTGTATTTTTCACTCATTTTTTAAATTTCTAATACACGGAATAACGTTTTGGACTTGATAGTTGAACTGACAATTCATTTTTCAAGTGTTCATTTATGAATTCATAAATCAACCCTTGTTTTGTAGACTTATTTTTCATTTATCGTAAATCCATTGCAGAACTAAAGATGAGAAACCTGAATATGATTTCTACAATGGTACGAGCCAAAAAAAATTCCTGATAAAAGGCAAACCTGTGGAAAAATGGTGCACAATTTCTTGTCTCCGTGGCACCACAGCAGATCGCCTAGCCTGGCTATGCTGCGATTACTACAGAACCGAGAGCTGAGAACATCAGTGCTATCTTCCTTTTTGGTGATTTTGCTCCCACCCCGATCTACAAAAATCCAGCAGGTTACATAATAGAAAACGCACCTGCACATCGTACCGAAAGAAAAAATCAACGATTTACCGTCTTTGTCGTTATGCAGCGCTTTTGTCCAAAACATAATGGAAGGCCTGCCGACATCCGGTCCCGCCAGAGCGGCTGCGAGTCGATTCTTCAGAGACGAGAGTCTCCACGCCTGCATGTACGTTGCCATCATGTAGAAAAGTGTCAGCAGCATTTTGAACGACGCTCGGGTTATCTTTCTAGTTTGAAATTCTGGTGACGATCATTCTGAAAACTAATCCAATTCGTCAAAGTCGCTCGACCAGAATTTTAAGAATTATAATAATTTACCGATATCTAAAAAATTAGAACCCACATAATTTAGCGTGGTGAGTATTAAAAAAAAAAAAGGCCTCCAAAATTAATCAAACGTTAATTAACTCTGATCCACCGATTACAATGCTAGGTTGATAAGATTATAATTCAAAGGTCATTGGGTCAACCATAAATCATACGATTACTTATAACGTAAATAGGCAATCGTAAGGATTATCAATTAAACGAGTTATGTCACCTAGGAATGGTAGACATGTATATATCGGTTAATGCACACCTGCTGTCGACGTATAACCACATGTCACTCACTGTCACATTCGGTGTTCTTGTGTGTGTAATATATTTATTTATACAGATCGCGATAAGCCGTGGACACGCGTGTTATCCATAAAAAATCAAGCGCTCGTAAATTAGCCGTGACAGTCTCTGATAACACGGGCATAGTGTTTACTATTGATCATAGTAAGTTGGGAGAAAACAAGAACACTGTTTTCGGAAGTATTCGAATTATTCGGTAGCCCGTTGAAAAGTCAATGAGAGAAAAGTGACATGGTTTTTTGATGTCATAACAAGGATCACCTCTTACCGTAAATAATTGGGCCTCTGATGTCTTTGGACTCAAGTGGGTCCTCAGATCTCCAGTGCAAACCCTCGTCACGGCGCCGACTCTCACTCTTTCTCTCTCGTCGTTCCCGCTGACAGGCCACATAACGAAACCGAACTATGCACCTGGCGCACTTTCCTCGCGCCGGTCGACTATATATACACATTTGTGCACTGCTTTGAAATCATCAAAAGTCCATCGTGTATGCAATTTTTTTTCTTTTTTGGTCTAATTCTTAACAAAATAAACTGTTATCCTTTTTTTTACTTGCAATCTTTGTTATCGTATTTTTGCATGTTTTTTTAAATCGTTTCCAATTCACTCGCGCATTTCGTCAAACTATCGCCTTTTCGGTATCATTCACCAGGGCAATTGTAATGTTTATTTTAGATGAAAACGTTATGATTACGTAGGATTTTATGTACACAATTAATTCATAATCTTGGTGAGTTTCAATTTTTTTTTATTGGAATATATTCATAGACAATGAAATTTCGAGTTCAATGTCTTATTTTTATCTGTCGAAGAGTGCATTCTATAAGTGCAGCAATTCTTGCAGCAGTGGACATTGGATTTACTGCAAACAATTATTTTGTGGGTTTTTAATAAATAAATATTTATTTACATATTTTAAATCATAGCTTTGTCAGCCAGATGCACAATTCGATAGATAGAATAAGACATCAAATAGTAAAAGTTGTTCGCCAATTAGGTCTCATAGTTATGACAAATTAACATTTTTTCTTTTTACCTCACACCATTTTGGTGTAGTGCATATCTGCAAAATTGCAGAATTATAATTCCTTGATGAGGTTTAACTAACTATAATAGTTGAAAAAAAAAGTTATCGTCTCTCGAATTTTTTTACATATGACTTTCTTTAGGTAACTGGACCTCCGTATAGTGATCTGGAACCTATTGATCGGTAAAAAAAATTGTGGAGTTTCTACATCTGATGTATTTGATCCCGCGGATTAGAAATGAAAATTGTAAAAGGTGCTGTAGAATTTATCTGATGCTATTAATCGAGTTTTCATGTTTTTTATTCAGTCTAACATATTAGGTACAAATAATAGGATACTAATAATTCAAAGAATCAAAATGACATGAATTTTATCATTAACTCGATTTTTTTTATTTATCATAATCCATATATATCTAATAATAAGTATTATAAGTTAAATCGACATTAGAATGCAATAATCATATACTACTATATATATATAAATATATATATATATATATACATGTACATACACACTTCTTTCTTCATCACACAAACAATAAATGACAATCACGTATAATCAGTCACGCTCAATTTCTTGTCTTCGTGTAGCATATATTTCTACTAAAGTAGTGATTTTATCCTTTTCTTTACGTTTTTGTTTCGAAATACGACGGCAAACGGCGCCTGATTGATAAAATATCACAAAATTAATAAGGGTTTATTCATCCCGGAAGTTCGTAATTCCGTTTTTTAACGTCGTGAGTGAGCTCTTCTTTTTAACGATTTTATTTTCCTCGTCGAATTTTAATTTAAATTGAACAATTGGGCTATCTATACAACAAATATGCGTTGTCGATGCAATTGATTGAGAGATATTACACCCTAACAGGACGAGTTGTAGAGTTTTTTTTTATGTAGCTAGGAACTAGTTTAAATAATATCGCTTTACATTATACATCCCACTTTATAGACGATTATATGATCTGCGTGCATACATATGATACCAATGGTATAATGTTCATGAAATTATTTTTTTGACTAATGCGGCCAATCACCGCGTGTTTTTACTTTTTTCCGGTTTATTCAACGCTGCATCGTCGAACCATCGAACACACATGAACAGCACGGACGACGGAACGAAAAAAGTAGAAATTAAAAAAAAAAAACCTTAAAAATTCGCACCTTCTCGTCAAATCACTGGTGAATCGTTTTGTTACGCTAAACAATCGCAAATCGAAATCGTTTTACAGAGTTATCCACAGATTAATAATGGCAGTTGTAAAAAGGAAGCTCTTCAACTTTGTCCGTTGATGGCTCAGACTCGGCGCTAATTATCTATTTATATATTTTCAATGAATTATATTTAAAGGAAATGATAAACAATAACTCGCTTTTGATTAACAGTAATAAAATAATAGGGTGATTCGTCTTGAATTCTTGTACTTCCGGTCGAACGGAAAGCAGACGTCTCTTGTGTGTATTATCGTAAAAGAGGGGAGGTCTGTAATAGAGATTGGATACTCCGATCAATTTCACGACTATTTTTTATCGTTATTATTATTAATATTATTATAATACGAAAAAAAAAAAAAAAAACGTCGGGCTTGCGGCCACTTTTTCGTTGACGTATGAACTTCCTATATACATTAGAATATTGGCAACAGATCCTCATTATCGTAGGGCTAAACTATTTACAAGATTTTCTGTTCATTTTCCTTCCTTTCGTTTTTCAAGTCTGATTATACGGCTCGTGGTTCCTTTTATCGAGAAATGTCGCGCTTTCTTTACTTTTTTTCTGCTTTCTACATTAATGGCAGTGTAATGGTAGTTAAAAACACAAGTTTATCGATAAATTTCGCACTGTTGTGTCGTGGACCTTCTTTTCCACGATTTTTTTCACTAACAGCGACTTATCGCACACGATAAATTAGCAAGACGTTTTTAATAATGAAGAAATGTCGAAGAACTTTTGCACGACGTACAAAAAGATGTTTTTCTCATAAAAATAAAATCCTTGCTTAAGGATCCACCGATTGGAAATGAATGAGCTTGGTTCATTTTTGAAATCGAAAACAAAAGTTCCAAAATCGTATTAGAATCGATAACTAGCAAACGTTTTTATCATGTAAACAATTTTATCTCCGAATAGAAAGAATCGTAGACGTTGAATCTACGAAAACAACAACAAAAAGTTCTTCTAAAAGGCGTTGAATTTGGATCTGGAGATTTTCGTACATGTTCAAAATGCTATTGTGAACAATCGGTCGAATGAGATTATATTTATACGATTTTTCTTTACCAATAAAATATAACAACTTATTTTTATCAACATAAGTGTATTCCCGTTTCAAAGCCACACCGGGAAAATCAGGGCAAAGGTTGAAAAAATGCATTACTCTTTATATAATAGAGGTGTTTGGAAAAACCGTAGAGATTATGATGAAAAATATTGAAAAAGCGGTCGAGCTTTCAATTAATTACGAAATGCAGGATGTCAAAAAATAGGCGGCCATATTTGACAAAGATAAGCAATTAATCTTGTGACAATTACATTTCGATATAATTAAACTCAAAGCACGGAGTATAGAACGATTAAATCGAAATCGTCACGCACAATTAATGGCAATCGTCACTCTGATCGAGAGACAGATTACTCCATTCGATTTTACGTCTTGATTAGGATTAAACGAAACAAAAACTGCCAGCGAACGATGAAGTTATCGTCGCTCCGTAGTTTTGCCTTTTTTCGGGCAACCTTATCAAACATTTTTTTCAAACAATGAACAGTAAAAATCTTATCAAAAAAAGGTTTACACTTATGTCTGTAACGTGAATGACTCGCGAATTGCGTATTACTGGTTTAGTTAATTCACGAGCTTGAAGAATTTCACTTTAACGCTTCACTGTTGACATTCCTCTTCTTGTTCGACAGCATTTTCGAAGCGAGCTTTTTCGCGAGCTCGTTTTTTAACTCGTTGAATGCACTTAGAATTAAGCAAGCAAGACAACGCCAACGTCTATCAATTACGATATAATAAATCAGGATAAAAAGGCGCAAATACAAATTATTTCAAATCAAACAACAACAGTGATGTCTTTCGACGTGAAAGCATATAAGTTATAATCTTCTGAGTATTTTCTTTACCCAACAGAAAAAAGTTTGATATTGAATAATTGAACAAAATTGCTTAATTTTTTTTTGTCACTGTGCACGGCCCGTATCTTTGCATACATATTTTTTAAAAAGAACCCATAGCGCAACAAAAGGAAATGTAAAAAAGTCTCTAAGGAAATCGCTCATTTTCAGGATATTGCTGCAAACAGGTACATATTTTAGTCTATATATTTTGTTTTTTTTTCTCTTGTTTAGAGAGCTACGGTACTCAGTGTAAGCTATTTCTCCAAGCAGATGATGTGTTCTGAAAGTCGGGCACTCGGGAAGCCTCATTCCTGAAAACTTCTCGTTCCCTTGACCATTATCGTTCAATTGCTGTATCGAAATCGAATAATCATCTTAATCCTTACTAAGCGCCAATATTTCCTACCAGCGCATCGGCAAATAAATAATAATGTAAAATACAGAAAATTTTCATTTTTGAAGTATCACGCGCCTTTAATGGAAAGAAAATTGAATAAAGGATTTTCGTAACTTTTCTCGAGTGGAACACACAGCGATTCAGTTGCGTTGACTTTCAGAACACCCTAAGGTATTTTAATATATATATATATATATTTTTTTTTGTTCATTTAATCGATTCCTAGAATACCTTAAATGTGCGTGCATTAACATTAATACAATCTATAAGTTGGCTACTTTTAAACTGACAGTAGTTACATTGGTCCAATATGAATTACGCCTCGTGCTTGGCTAACAATAAGCTCCTCGCTGCCCGATATCCTGCGTTCAGGAAAAACAATATGCTGTTTAATTGAAAAATAAATAACCGGTATAGACTGTTAAATCAATTGTCAGTAAATTCTTTCAGTTTTTTTTTTTTGCAAACAGTTAATTACGCCGTTGGTGTCTACATTGATTCGATGGGATTTGTTACATTAAATCGTAAGCCGTACGTATATGTGTCTTTGATCACACTTTATGACTCACGTTACCGGAGTTAAAACGGCGCTTTGGATGAAGAAAGACAAATAAATTCTATATCTAAAGTAACGCAACCGAGGAAGATGTTGGATGAGAGGAGAGACAGCCTCCGAGAATACGTAGAGCGACTTTGGTCCACGATCACAAAATGCAATTCGATTATACCAAAGAAGCGGTTAACACTCGTATACATTCAGCAACGTTGAGGCCAAACGCGACGAATCCTTCAAGTATTGCATCGGAAAGTTAAATTTTGTATACAAGAGCCATTGTCCACCAGCTTTGTCACTTCTTCTGTTACCCTCTCGGATCTGTTTCATGATTATTTAAACTGTGTGTAAGGTTACCACCAGAGCCGAAGGCCAGGGTGGTAAACACGTGGTTGGGGCTAGTCTACTTTCACTTCCAAGTGAAGTACACTATTTTTCACCACATGAAGTCAATAAAAAATACAACATTTATTGCATTGAACAGTTCATGGAAAACCATAAATTTTTCTTCCTCATTTTTTTTGCGCGATCTCAACTTTCAATGATACATAGAGTAGAAAAATGAAAACCCGTTTCGGAAATGTGTGAATCAAAAAATGTGAAAAAAATTCACAGTGTGTACTATTAAGTCGTATGTATATGAGCCATTATGAAATCGATCCAAGAAGGTTAAAAAAACTGGCCGAGTTGTTGGATAATACCTCATCAATGAAGGTAGTTTCTGTACACTTTGTTCAACATTTTTTTGTCCCTTTCTTCAACTACTATTTTCAATTATTTTTATTATTAGTACCTATATTCGATATTTGGCATTTTATTAAAGTCGATTTTCGAAACCGAAACTGATGATATTACTCGAGAACGCGTCATACAAAATGAAAAATTTACGTTGCTTGTTTTTCATGACGATACACATTCCGTCGTTTTCAGATAGCCACGATTGCAAAACAGTAAACTGCAAACTTGTAAATCGCAGCTTTCCGTTCTTTCTACTTGCGTAATCGGCCATAGCAGAGTAATTTACATTAGATTTTGTTGCCAACCAGGAGCTAGCATTTAACTTTGAGTCGATATTTTTGTCGTCTGTTTTTCTCAGATTCGCTATGATTGCACGGGATAAAAGCCGGAAAGTTTACTGCAGAATTCTCTGGGATTTCTCTTACTTTTGCCAGAATCATCGCTTGCGACCGAGAACCGAGTTTTACAATTTTTGATACCGATCTTCATCTAAAACTCCTTGGTCAGCTCCAAAAAATGCAAACCCCCGTCACCCTTGGGTCCTCGGCCACGATTAGCGTATCGGATAAAAATACAGAACAGTTTCTTTTGTCGAAACGCATTATCACCTCATGCCACCAGCACACGCCTTGTATTTAATACGAAAAATAATCGGTGGCGCAGTGATTTCAAGATATTCTACCGATAGAAGTTCCACATCGTTTAAAAACTCTTTTTCTACTTACTTCATTCAAATAATATGTGTATATACATATATATTCCTTCTTTTTTTTTTTTTTTTGAATTATCAGAAAAGATGCAATAATCGAAAGAAAATCGGGTTTTATCCTCAACGGGCCATCCCTTACGTGAAATTGCCTCAAATGAACCTAGGCAGACCTGAGCTCGAGCGGTGGTACATGTAGGGCGGCGGTGGAGGTCCTGGAAAGTGTCTTTGACGTTGGTGCGGCAAAAGCGGATGATGAGGACCAATAGTGCCGATGGAAACGGGTCCGTGCTGCAGAAGATGAGAAGTCCCGTCACCAAGGTCCAATTCAAGCTCCTGTTGCTCGACCAGTTGCAGCGCTCCGAACGACGCAGTAGCCATAGCGACGTCAGGCATTATGCCCGACAGGTGCCCGTCGCCACAAACATTATTTTCTGGCTGCTGCGAGTCAATCACATACGTAATTAATGTTTTGTACTGTGTTACGTTGTTGATGATTAATGAAGAAAAAAATGCGCGTAACCCGCGCTAATGGTACCTCTCCGGGAAGTCTATAATTCTCTCCTTCTGTAACAACTGCTGGAAGTTCGTGTCTGAGAGCGTAGGATGCGCTTTGTCGTGGAAATGTCATGTTTCGGCCGTAACACATGGGCGGCGCGGGTGCACCGGTGTTGATGCTTATACTTCCGGTACTAACTGCCTCCATACCCGTCACGTTCTCGTCTTGCTCTCCTAGATTGTAACACGCTGCGTTCTGCGAAATTCGAGAATACAATGTTACGCTCATTTCGAAACGGACGAGGCGATATATTAGAGGATCGAATAAAGCACTCGCGCTTGAAATACGAATACAAATGATAGGTCATCAAGAATTTTATAAAAGAAAAAGTATTCTTGAAACGTTTATTTATCAGACGTTTATGTGAAGTCATTAAATTTACATAAAAATCTTTGATATGAAAATTAAGTCGTGATATGAGAAAATAAAGCAAAGTATTGTAAAATACTTTCCGGATGAAGGAATGCAATACTCGTCAACAAAATTCTGCAAATTACATGATATAATGTACTCGAAAAATGGATTTCCTAATTGATATTAAAACAAGTCATTATGTGAGGGGTTTCAAGGAAATAGTCTCGGAAAAAATGAAGACCAATGAATAAAAGAATGATCATTCTACTTTTCACAGGGAAAATAAATAATAGAAATGAATAATGTTTCGACGAGCGAATAATTATCATACTGAGTGAAAATTTGAATCGAATTCTTGCAATTCATTCAATGAATAATTCTTTCTAATGTTGTTGTTACAAAAATGCAGGACAAGTCATTTTGTAACTTGTAATACTCGTAAGACAACAACATAAATGTTTATCTACATATTTGGCAGCAAGAAAAGTCATCGTGTGATAACAGTATAGTTAACTTTGTCAACTGATTCTTAACTGGTTTTTTATTCTAAGCGGTGACTTTGTATTGCAGGCATGATTAGTCTACGTCGTTTGTCCGATGAAGGACTTTTCACATTCACGGCTAAATTCAGAAGACCTTTCAATATCCCTTAATATTCGTAGTTAATACCGAATATTCCGACCGAGCCGTCGCACTTTGAATTTCAACGCCCGTCTGCAAAAAACTTAATTTCGAAGGTGAACCACTGAACTCGGATCTAAACACAACTTTCATCCATCAATAACAATTTCGGACTATCTACAAAATGTAAACAAATCGGAATTTAATCGTATATAATGCCCTGTAATTCACGTGCATATAATGAGTTTCCTTGTTTAGAGATCTATTATTTGAATTATCCACAATACGTGGGGAAATTAAATATTTTATTTTTACGCTGACAATATCGATCATCGATCACAATACTAAAAGTTGCAATGTTTGTGACACGAATCATTCTTCTTCTATTTGAACAAATGGCTGTTTCCGAAATATGGATTGCCGTGCCGAGTGACACGCGTATGTATCTTGCATGAATTCATTGTTACAATGCGCTCAGCTCTTATTGATAAAATAGGTGCGAGCTTTGAGAATTTATGAACTATGATAGCCTTCAGTTAAAAAACTTCAACGGTCAGCCTCGAGGAGGATTGCAGATAAGAGCCGTAAGTACTCCGGGCACACTCCGGTGCGCGTCATTCATCCGCGATACCGTAGCAAATCGACACGGTTATCCGTCGACTTGCCTTAACGGTTATTTCATTGCGTGGCATAGAAAAGCTGCTATACTTTCGCTCGGATCTCAGTGAGTGCTCTCGAGATAAATCGTCAGGTGAGAATTGCGAAAATTCATATTTCAACGGATATTCTCAGGAAAATATAAGCGCCGATGACTCTGGTTCGTTTAGTTGAGGAAAATGGAACGTTGACGAGGTCCGATTGAGGGTCAAGAGTTCCAATTAGCGATTCAACCATGCAAACTCGAGAAATAACCACTTGCAAGCGTCTCAACATTTCCGGCAGTGGGTTGATTCAATTGTCTTACTAAAAAAAGGGGGGGTCGTGCAGAAACGACACATGAAGGGGGAGATAATAAGGGTCAAAGTCAAATTGTGTTCAGTTGTCATTGCATGCGTTGCTGAGTCTCGACAGCGAGCGCGAACCGTCAGTGTAATTTGAGAGCAGCTCCGCATATCTTCCCTGTATGAAAAATATTGTATCTGTGACACGCGTGTACTTATAGAAAACGAGTTCGGTGAGTCGTCGTACTTAGTAGTGAAATAATCAGGCCATCCCTCAATGATTAAAACGGGGGGTCGACAATTGAGGAGAAAAAATAATTGGATGTGCATATTATAGCTTTGAACTCTGAAGCTTCAACTTGGAGTCTGTATAATCTGTGGTTTTATCTGAAGTGGGTGGTAATATGCGATTATTACTTATCGGCTTGCACCGTTTCTTTTTTTTTGGAGATTTATTTGTTGTCGTGCGGCGACAATTGTCCTAGATTTGAAATTATCGCTCTCGAGGTTCCGTCTCAGGATCATAGAATGGCATTGCAATTCAAACCACTCAGTGTAAAGCGCATCGAGAAGTAAAAATATCATTTTTCTCAATATTATAAAAAATATTATTAGAGTCTCAAAGTCGCAGTTTCGAGTACCGATAATTTATTTGTCCACTTGGTCACGATGCATATGAGTTTGTTACGCAACACCTGAACCGCAAAACGATAATCCGAGGCAACTGAACGCGGAAGCATAATGTATGTTTGCTTCAAGGTTGGTCATGACAACTGGCTAATGCTTCGAATTATGCGAAGCTTATTTGAATGTTTTGCTAATGTTTGAGTGTCAGTACGAGTAATTGTGTCGGGAATGTTTGAGGATTAGATTAGAATTCAGTGAGACTGAGACTCTATGAGGAACGAACGATGTTCAGCTCGTTCAACTCGTTCAGCACTGGACTTAGGGCTATTATTAACCACGAAATTTAGTTTAACTATTTCTAGAGCACATCTGATGCAGACCTAACTGCGATTGTTTCATGACAGCGTCTACGATATACACGGGTATTCAAATTAGGTGCATTGTTTCGATGAGGGAACAAAAAACAAAACACCTAGGCTTCAATGGACATTTGTAATTCATGTGGATGACACATTGAACATTTGCAAATTATGCAATCGACAATATAGCATTGCATCATACAGCATTTGTGCTTTATGGTTATCGATAAACTTGCGAAATTGTAACGAAAGAATTCTCACAACGCGATGAAAATGCAATGCTCGATAGATTTTGTATCGGATTCCATTCAAATTTTAATATGCGTAATCATATTGACACAAAGGGAAATTTATGACTAGACATTTGCGACTTCGAAATAGAGGTGAGGGACTCCCTGACGTCAATTTCGAAAAAAGTATGCAAATTCTTAATCGTTATGCTAAATGGAACCACAAGAGTAATTAGAAACTGTCATATGGAAAATTTTACGATGTGACTCAGGCATACAAATGCTTCCTTATGAAAAGGGATTTTTTTTAGTGCTATTCAATGTTTCATTTTGAAACAAGGTCATTTTTTTTCGTTTGTGAAAAATTAGATTCATTTGCGGATTTTTCACTCGACAAAGAAAAATGGGTATTCAGATTTATTAAAGACAATAATTCCTATCATAAGACTGTTCATACCAATCCGAACGTTTCGATCGACGCGTTTGAAGAAGCATCTAAGCGAAATTTATCGAGAAATTAAAAAGTTCTATGCAAAAACATAAATGAAGATTGATATGTTTTTTCGCAGAAATGCCAATTTCCGAGGATGCTGTGCCAGTTAAGGATTTGGTGGGTCTCCTGCGCCAGAGCCTCGGCGATAATCTCACGGTAGAGAAAATCGACTGCAAAAATCTGACGAATCCCGGTGAAAATTTCGGGAGTTTAATCCTCGCGGTAAACGCGACAGTGACGTTAAATTCCAAAAGCGAAATTTTGAACCTCGTGGTGAAGCTTCCGCCGAATTCAGATTGGCTGCAAGAGCTTTTTAACAGTCCATTCACCTTCCAAAAAGAATTGCAATTCTACAGAGACGTCACACCAGCATTTTTGGCTCTTCAGCGGGAAAACGGTGCAATTAAGCCCGAAGAATCGTGGTTAGGGGCTCAGTATTATGGGGGAAGAATGGGACTCGAGGATCCCAATAAATTTGACGGACAAGCTTCGATAGTTCTGCAGAATCTCAATTTTGCAGGGTACAAGACCATCGATCGTATGTCGGGATTGAGCAAAAATCAGTGCGAATTTGCCGTTCAGAAACTCGCCCAATTGCATGCAATAGCGATAGCTATGAGGGAAAAAAAGCCGAAAATTTTTGAAGATGTGGTGCTACCAGCGCTGGCAGAACCTGCCAACAAAACTGCTCAAAATTGTGTTCATGAGATGGAGTGCAAAGCCTGCGATGATTTAAAGAATATCCCCGAAGCAGTGAGTTATTTGGAAGCCGTGAAAAACACGTTAAAGTTCGAGGCGGACGATATGAGCAACCACAGCGAGGGATCTAAAGGACACTGGGCTACTTTGGTGCACAACGATTTCTGGGTAAACAACATGATGTTCAGAGCCGATGAGACGGGCAAGGTCCTCGACATGAAAATCGTCGACTTTCAGTTGAGCTTCTACGACTACGGCGTGAAAGATCTCATATTTTTCCTGATGTCGAGCCCCACGATCGAAGTTATCGACGAAAGCTTCGACGACTTAGTTGACGCCTACTACGTGGCTTTCATAGAGGCTCTAAAATGCCTCAAAGTCGAGACTTCCGAATTTCCGAAGCAGCAACTCTTAGCTAAATTAGACGAGTGTGCGCCTCTTAAGTTCAGCCAGTGCCTGTCGATGATTCAGGTTATTAAATCGAAGCCTGGGGCTACTCCGAAGATGGAGGATATCAAGAGCAGCAAAAATTTTCTTTCTATCGGTGGTGGTGAAATTTATACGAAAAAAATGTTGCACACCGTGCAGTTTTTCGACAAAAAAGGATGGCTAAAGAAATAGTTCGACTCAGAACTGTTGATCCACCGTTTGTTGTTGTTTTTTGCTGTAAATTATGTAATAACTATATATTTATATATTTAAGTTGCACTAAAGTAGACACTAACGATGGAAATCTGATTCTTTTATTCGGCGAATGAACTGTAGATTAGAATCAAGACTTTCCATCATAGATTTGGTAACTCATAATTTAAGCCAATTTTTCAAGGGCTAGTGTAAATTAGGCGAAGCAGGCCGTCCACGAAAGGATGTTTTCATTGTATGTATATTTTGATGATGTATTTTAGTTATTAAGAAAAATGTAGATGGAGAAAACAAAAAAATATAATATAAATATTATGACTCACCTCGAGGAGATCAGCAACCGCGTCCGGTAAATTGAACTCCCTTACGACGCGTAATCTAACTTGTCTGTTGATCTCGTGCCTCGACGAAAGTGGCAAACTCACAGCCCTTTGGCAACTCGGAGATTGTCGCAATTTCTGTTCCCGCTTGAGCATTGCCGACATTGTCGCCGAGTCTGGCACTAAATAGAAAAGTAGATTGAATTAAATTTTTGTAAAAAACTCAACCTTCACATAGAGATTAGCATGTATAAATAGCCCATATTTTCAAAATAATAAAGTATCAAGGCTTAATCATAATTTATTTAAATTACTTGTTTGTGGTGATTTTTTTTTATCATTTATTCAGACAATAACAAAACTACCCTTACATTTTTATTTCCCAACCTTTACAGTTCTTTTGAATCTCAGTTGAAGATTTAAAAAAGCTATAGGGTAAGAGTAATTGAAGCCATTACCGGCGTAAAAAATTTTTAATTGCCTAATAGCCATTTGCTATGCTTCCTGTAAAATGTAAATATGGTAAACCGTCCTTCGAGAAAAAAAAAATCGAAAACTTGACGTATTCCGTGCACTAGTTGCACGATTGAGAGAGGAAGACTCTGAAACTTCTGCAGTATTTCAATCACATATGCTAAAAAAATGCCACCAGATTTCTCAAAAATATATATAAAGGTCAAAAAATTATCGACCCAACGTCTAGAAATGAGGATCTATTCTACGATACATCCGAGCGAAAAGACAAATTAGAGGACGCAACTACTTTACTCTCAATGTGGCGAGATACGTGGATGCTTACAGAACTGCATTAAAGAACTCGCTGATAATATGTAAGGACAGACGGTCAAAACAAAGTAACATTGTGGCCGATTCGTGGCCTCCACATTTCATCTCATAGCCTTAACCCAGTAATTTCAAAGTTAGACTCAGCATATGGGGTATTTATGTACTGATTTAATGCTCATTCTGATTATTTAGAATTCTGTTCAGTAGCAAAGTCTCTGATATGTTTTAAAACCCTTTTTTTAATCTCGACGACTCATTGAAATAAATTCATTTATTTTACCTGGCAAAGCCGCTGATAGAACGTCAACGCCAACCGCTCCCATGGACCTCGGTTTCTCGTCAACCATGTAGAGAGTGTCAGGAATATCGGGAATGTATCGCGCCCTCCGTAATCTCACTAATTCGGTTTCCTGAACCATTTGTTCTTCGACTAGAGCCTGTAAAAAAGAAATTACGGATTGAACGAGGTACCGAAGGCTGCGTTAACGTGCGTGTTAAAAGATAATACCTTAATCTCTTCGTAATAAGGCATGAATAATCGAGGCCGTACGAATAGGCCATTCCTTTTTCCTCCACGGATCCATGCGTTAATTCTTAAATTCTCCCTCTCGTCGCCTATCATGTGACTCGGTGGTGTCGACACGAGACCTCTTCTGATAGCCTGAGAACGCCAGAATAGATTGGCATTTATTAATCGGATAATTACTTAAAGAGTAGCGATAACATCTCCTATTAGTGGAACTGAACAACGTCATAATGTGCCCCGATACTCATTCTCTTTAATACTCGAGATACGGCAGCGATTCTCCATCAATTAATCCTTTCATAGACACTCTAAGAAGTGATAACCCACATTACGTGATTTTAATCACGCAAATTTAATTTTTTTAAATATCACTTTGATCTTGATAAGATGACTTTTTTCTGATCAGATGTCAATCAAAGTAAGTTCCGCGAGTTCGTGAAGCATCTTTCCAAAAAAAAAAGTATCTATCACTCGTCAAGATCAGGATAAAGTTACAAATTTATTTATTTCTTTAAAAAGTGCGTAAAAATATGACTGTCGTTTTATCGACGCGAACCGAGTGATTCTCTTGCATTTGATACGAAAAAGCAATAAGTAGCATTTCTGTAAGAGTAAGAATTAAGTAACTCGTTAAAAAAAGCTAGTTGCTCCGACTTGAAGTGGCAAAAAGAAAAATGAACGAAAGAAGGGGAATTTCTAAGGCGGAAGATATTACTTGAGCCAAGATCTCGCTGCTGGCGGGCAGGACGTGGTCCATCCGCACGAGTGGCAAAAGTTCGCTGAGTATTTCTCGTAATTCGATGTCGCTAAGATCTCTCTTCTTGACGCCTTTTCGCGTAACCGAGTGCACCGTGTGACTCAACAAATTAGGCTCGCGATCCTCCATGCGTCGCACGAGTTCCTGTTCGCCCCACTTTAGTACGGCTTGAAGCACTTCGAGTTCACTCGCTTGAAGAAAATGACTCTGCAACACGTTGGTCATGTGCGTATGATCCAACTGATGAAGCACGGGCGAAGTTACTACCGACTGAAACTCTTCCCTGAGGAAATGCAACGCTTGTCTGTGCACCCAGGCCGATCCGTGCGGTTGGCTAGCCCATCTGCGCACCGAAATATACCGAAATTTTTAAGGGCTTCCTATAAAACAATTGCAAATATGACGTTGAACTGTGTGCAGTTTACCGTAAGACTGTCGCCAGGGAATCCTGCGTGAGCCATTCGAGTATGAGATCTTCGCATCCTTGAGAGAGGATGTCCAGCTCGAGAAATCTTCCGATCTGATAGAGCTCCATCGCTTCTTCCAAAGGACTCGGTCGCATACGTCCCGTGTGTGTCAGTGCTTGGACCTAAGATTTTAATATAATTCAAATTCTGGCATAAAAATCTTTTTTGTAGTTTGTTTTTTTTTTTTTCGGCAAAACGAGTTGTATAAGAAATCGTATCATTGTTCGATGCGTTGTGTTGATTAGCTAAAAACAATCTCTAGGCTCAAATATATCAAATTCTAAGTGTCTATTTTTTTTTCGAACGAAGAATTTGAAACCAATTTATATTCCTTTTTGAATAAGTTGATAAGTCGAGATATTCTCGTTAATATCGAAACATTCGTAGCCCATTGATCTAAGCAATTATTTTTCAAGTTTTAGGCCATTGTGAGAATCCTGAAACGAATTTTCTGTAAACAAAATGTCTCATAAAAATAAAGAACCAAATATTCAGCGTCACTTCTGTAAGTAATGTGAAAAATAGTAGGGTTTCAATTAAAAGTAATATTGATGTATATTACCTCGCCAAGACTGCCCGCGCTGTTTCCGCATCCGCTGCCCCGCAATATGAGCGAGAGATCGACGGTGTCGAGATACACAGCGTGGAGGAGAACCCTAGCGTATCTTTTGGGAATAACGCATTCGTCTAAAACTATCCTAGTTGGTATGTGCAGAGCTCGTTCGGTGTGATCCTCGCCGGACCTCGTGCGCCGTTGTATCAAATTTCGGAAGAAAGGCGATCGCGCCGAGAGTATGGCCTTGTGGCAGGGCAACTCGAGTTTCGGACGAAAGCCATATTCGGAGCTGCCGCTGTCGGGCCTCTGATAATCACTGTCCGACGTGAACACCAAAGCAGCGTCCGCATAATCACCAGTGTCTAACAGATATCTGAGATCGTGCTCAAGAAGATTCGGGGTTCCTAATTCTTCGCCGAGTCTTCGGAGAAGATTTGTGTCCAGAGACGTGTCGTGCGGACATATATCTCCGGTGTAGAGATAACGCAGCAATGCGGAAAACATTTGGACCTCTAGGCTCGGCGTCCTCAGGTCCAAACATATGCGAGCGCCGTACCCTAGATAAGAAAACAAAAAAAAAATTGAAAACAGATTTGTAATGACTTTAAAGGGTTTCTGAGATCCTGAAAAGCCTACATTTTTACCCCTTCATGTTATGAACATCGTGTTTACTTATTTATGTAACGCGCCTTGACTATAAAAAATTGTATTGTACACATTAACCCCTTCGTTATCATCAACGCAACGATGCGTCAATACCCGATTGACTGAAAAAATAATTTTTATTAAAGTTATCGATTAAATATTTTACTGATAATGAATTTGGATTTTATTTCTGTGCGACCCTATAAATAGTTGGAAGAAAACAAGTTATAGGAATTCGACGATCGGCAGAATATCATGTTTCTTTGAGCATCGGTTTAATAAATAAGTGGCGGGTTCTCAATGTAAAAATGAAGTGTTTTTCGAAAGAAAGTATTGGAATAATTTAGTATAACGCACCTGGACATCCTGCCAATAATTCTCTAAAGTAGGGACAACGGGCTGAGAGTAGAGCCCTATGGACGGGGAAACACGCCCCTCTGTAAACTAGATCAACGTCCGTGCAATATTTGTAGTCGTAAAGTGTCGAGAGATCCTGTTTGAAAGTAGTAGCGGGTGGCCTGGCCAATTCTGCTTGAACGTGTAGATCCTTCAGTGCTGCCAGGGCCTCATATTCCTCCAGGAGAGCTCCAGCCTCGAGAGGACTCCACGTCGAGACCAGTTCCCTGATGACTCGGCCATGATCACAAGCTTTCGATGAGCGACGTCGTCTTATAAACTTTTTTCGCAATGTCGCAAAGCCTGTTACCCTTTTCTTCCGATCCCTAAAAAACGAACAATCGAAAATTGTAAAATTCGTATCTCAGCTGAACGCTAACAAAAAATAAAATAAAAGACGGTTTCCCTGAGACATCTTGTCAATCGATTGACGTTTTGATTGATCGAAGATAATTACTTAATAGCGCGATGAACGAAGGCCAAAAAAAGACTTTACCGACCCTAAAACTACCGGAGTTATATAAATTTGTGGACAAAAATTATGCCAGCATGACTGATATTTTAAAGGAAGCTGTGGCTATTCCATCCCTATCTCAGGAGGAGGATCACTTTCCTGATGTTACCAGAATGGTAATTAAGATTTAACACAGAACTTTATGTTTAAAAAATTTGAACGATGGTTTTTCTACGACTCGATACTTTTTCATAATTGCCTCCAATGGTTTTCGATATCGATACTTTGATTTTACGGCAGCTTAAATTATGCCAATCGAAACTGATTGAATTGGGAGCGACAACGGAGTTAATTGAAACCACGAATAGCAGAACCAATGCAGGAACTCTTTTTCCGCCTGTGTTATTCGGAAATCTGTTCATTGACGAGGAATTGAGAACGATATGTGTCTACGGTCATGTCGGTTGGTAAAGTGGGTTGAAATAGATTCTGACATCAATAGAAATTCATCAATAAGAGTTCTCGAATAGATTCATTCTCGAAGAGCACCGAAGCTGGTAATAGAGCCAATAATTTCGAGTTGAGAACGACAAATGGAAGGATGCACGGATGCGGTATCTCAAAGAGCAAAGGCCCGTTATTTTCCTGGCTGAGCGCATTAAAAACGTACATATCGACAAAGACTCCAATACCAGTGAATGTGAAGTTTGTCGTCGAGGGAACTGCTGTGATATATAGCCCTACTCTCGACGATATTGCTCAGAGTAAAAGGGATTTTTTTAGAGACATTGATTACATCTGCTTTACGGTTGACAAAAAAATCAATGAAAATCCGTGTCTGAGGTACGGCTATCGAGGCATGTGCCACTTTTCGTTAGATATTTCTTGCGGAACTAAATGTATCGACAGTTCGATGTACGGAGGAGCATTTAATCAACCACTTATTGATGCCGTTCACGTGGTTTCTTCTCTGATGGACAAGTACGACAAACTTGCCGTGCCCAATGTAAATCAATATCATTTTAACAAATTCCTTCCTTATATTGAATAATTACGATTCCACAAATTTCCGCAGGTGACAAGGGACGTAGCTCCTCTTTCACTGGTCGAAAAAAATGCCGCCGATGCCGTTCAACTGGACGTTGAGGAATTGAAGCGAAAACTCGGCGTCATTCGCTTACGACACAAGGAAAGCGCTTCGCGAATTATTATGCACAAAACCCGACTTCCAAGCATCAGTGTCCATGGATTCGAGACGGAAAGTCGTTCGGATAAAAAGAATCCTGCTGCAATTCCTAGCAGGTGTTATTTTATTTAATTCAAAGCTTTGAACCATTTTATTAGTCTCTTATGCTTCAAAATTGCTTTCACCTATTCTGGGTCACTCTTTCTCGACATTTTTGCATTGCATGTACAATTACGTTCTATTAATTCATTCAATGAGATTTTCTTTCGCAATTTTCCGTAAATTATAAACCAAAAATTTCTTTCTTTCTCCTTCTCTCTTCACGATCTGTTGTGCAAAAAAATAACGAAAGTGAATAATTTGCGTTTACAGAACTGTGGCAAGATTTTCGATACGTTTAGTTCCAAATCAAACGGCGCGGGAGACCCGCGTCCACGTGGAAAATCATGTGAAAAGGGTGTGGAATCGATACAAAAGTGCTAACGATTATCGACTGAAGATGGATTTGGGTATTGACCCTTGGAAGGAAGATCCAACGACGCCACACTTTAAAGCAGCTGCCAGAGCTATGACATTGGTCAGAATCGGCTACGGCAATGTGTGAAGAAATTTAAACGTAACTACCACATTTTGTCATTCCATTTTCTGCACAGGTTTATGGAAAGGAGCCACTGTACGTCTGTGATGGTTACTCTTTGCCTGCACTGCCAATTTTAAAAGCAAATTGCCCTCAAAGTAGTTCTTTGATTCTTCCTCTGAGGTAATCGCATGAATCAATAAGTGAGTCAAGTTGCAAGCTCATTTTTTAATAATGTTCTTCTTCCTTGTTTCAGTGAATCAAATGACGGAAGCCCAGATGACGAATCTATGTCTATTCAAAATTATATTAATGGGGTGAAAGTAATCATGGCTTATATGTCCTATGTGCACGAACTGTAAGGAACAAAAATGAAGTTTTCAAGGTTCTTACTTGTAAATCGGTCTTAGAATTCATTTTGAAAAATAGTTTTGATTGATTTCCGTTTTTGAAAAAATTAAAGGGGAAAAAGCTCACCTGACAATGATACCGAACTGATCGGCATTCCCAGAGGATGAGAGTCTCGCTGCCTGAACGGGGTCACCGCCTGTGGCAGGAAAGTTAGTAGAAGCGGATGCTCCCATTCTATGGGTCATATGTGAATCATCTTCTTGTCCTCTTCCTAGTGACCAACAACCACCTCCGCTTCTCCAACTGCCTCCGCTTTCCTCGCTTTCTTCGCTAGGCTGCAACGCACATGGGATCAAGATCCGGAATACGTTCATCGCTCACCCAGCCTGAAATAAAATGTAAATAGTTCATTCCTCCTCAGACGATTTGGTTCAATTTTTGTTTTATTCATAAAAATCACCCACCATCGGAAATGTAGTAGTCACAGATGTTAAGTGGGTCATATTTCTGTAGCTTTATTAAAAGAAATTAAACTATTAAAAAATATTTCAAAAATTTTGGCAAACTTAAGAAACAATACAGTATTCACGTATCGTCGTGGAAAATTTTAAGCGAATCCCTCGACAAGTCAAAAACGTGCAGTATGTGGGTAGTATATTTAAAGATTTTTAATTGTTTGGAATAGCCAAGGATATTGAGTAGGTCATATTATCGCAGCATTATCAAAACACTCGTAAATATTATAAAACGTCAGCAAAAAGTTTCAATAAAATTTCAGAATTTCTACTTTCATTCAACATTCTAAAACAGATGCTACAAAACAAATAAAATAAATTCTGTACATGTACAGATTCTTATCAGTACAATAATATAGATGATATTATACATAATTAATGATTTCGGTAATTCCACATTATCCAAAGTTAATTTTTTTTACATCTCACAGAGTTCAATGTTTAGAAAAACATTATTTCAATTAAAAAAAAAATATTTTACAACAATTAGAAGCAGTGAAAAAGCATAGCGACCAATTCAATGAAATAATTTCCGTGCAAATCCCCTTAAGTAGGTCATACTTTCAGAGCATCATTACAACCCCTACAGGCACCGAAAAAATGGAAAAAAAAGAAGAAATTGAAGTCATAGAAATATAACATTTCCCAAAATCGAATAATTTACAAAATAAGCCAGTGATAAGCGATTTTTAAATATTCAGCTCCGACTAAAAATCGCTCGCGACTAAAGAGGAGCAACTTCGCGGATATAATTTCGAAGGGGCGAAAAAAAAAGTGTCTAATTATTGTATTCGATCGCGTTAGGAGATCAATGTCGTCAGCTGAACCTCCCGATAATCCAGCTGTTGGTCGTAGCCAAAAGCCATGGTCGAGTCTCAACAGCGAAGGATAAACAATGCCCCCGCGAGTTCAAGCGACGAGAATAATATCTGTTTTCAATGGCTATATCGCGAGTCGACCTAAATAAAAACTCGAAAATTGGAATTTGCACTGTTGACGAGAGAAACACGCACGATTGTCACAGCGAGCCTCGAGGATACGTGACTCCCCGGTCGCGCGGGCTAACCACCAGTGCAATTACGTGCTAAAACGATTACCTGGGTCCTTCGTGAGCATATTTTTCCCCGATTATTATGACTTTGGATTAAAGTTCTTCGTAACAGGCATACACAAACACTCGTTCGACAACACGCTGTCGGCCATGTTTACATTCGAATGCATCTCGCGAGAGGCCCCGCAATTCACCACGATATATTACACCACCGTTCTATTTCCAATTAACCCCTCAACCCCAGTCGCTTCCGCGTCACTTGTCTCAGCACCTTTTCGCACCATACGTCGCACATTTATGACCCGAGGGAACAACAACAAAAAAATACGAGATCCTCGCATTCGCTCTATCGAAATCCTCGTCGTGCAGAGTCGCGCATCTATGTATATATGTATATTTATGTGCCTGTAAAGTGCGCGGAGCTTGCGCGGAACGAGTTCTCGACGATGGGTACATTCGAAAAATTGCCAAACGCACCGATTACCACCGTCACTCTTAAGTCATGGGCTTTTTTGTTGTCACTTTGCGGGGAGGAGGGGGGGGTTTAATCGCCGATGATCGACGTACGGAGGTCCCGACTGGAGGGTTAACCTAAGTCGGCCGTGCCAGAAGTGGTCTATCGTGTCAACTCGCGCGAGTGTATGTACATATATATATATATATATACATATACACATACGCACGCTGCACTCTCTATATGTATGTGTTTAACGTAGCAGCGAGGAGTGGGAGGGACGTGCGACGTCACAGCTCCCAACGTGCATTCTCGTTTTACCCCTGCAGCCCCTCCGGAGCGGATTATAGATTTTAAAAACAACGATGACCCGCGAATTTCCAACGAAATATGAATTCCGCAGGAGAGCCTCGAGATCCGTCAGAATTTTCTTATTCTTCTAGCTGTTTTATGGAAATAGGAATAAGGTCGAGGGAGAGTAACGAAAATAATCGTAATATTGGCTGGAATATTTTATTGGAACCCTAAGCAAAGCTTCCTGTTGCAACACCCGCGCGCTTCCCGCGGAATCAATTTGCAGAAGAAAAAAGTGTTTACCTCGGTGACATGACCACCGAACATGATCAGAAGTTGGAAGCGCTCTGTGACCCACAATATAGACACTAAACACTTAGATGTATGTGGAGGATAGTGCGGAACGGCGATTGGACGAGCGGTCCCCGAGTTTGGACGACCTAATCAACGCAGTGTCCCAAGGGCTGAAACTTTTATGACGTGTCGTTACAGGACGAATATTAAATTGTTTATGAGTAAGTACATTTGGTAGCTCACTGTACTGGCCTGCTTTTTTGGCGGCTTTTCCGAGAACGAGGCGATCCTATTGAAACGCACAGACCCGAGACTGACTAACGCGCGTCGTGCGCAATGTTCTGCAGCGCTTTTCGGTAATTCTCCATCCACTCTGCTGCACGTTTGTACAAACGTTCCCAGCTCGACGTGCGATCCGCTTTTGCTTTAACGCAAACTATTGAATTATCGAGTGTCGAAGATGTTGAGCGCTCAGCAAGCCATCAGGATCACGAAGGCGACCGGAAGATTCGCTGTCCAGAGCAGGACGACGTACTGCACACCTCCCAGAGTCAGGATACCCTTCGCTGTAAGAAAATTTTACAATTCTTTTTTACACACCTTTGGATTATGTAATACACGCGGATTTTCGATTAGCCGAGCAATTGCGACGCGTAACGAGGAAAGCGGAGGTGGAAGGATAATTGGGAATTGGAGGATATCGGGGAGTTTTTGTTCTTGTAACCGCTTTTGTAATGTGACATACCAACGAGGCGAGCACGAGGAAACTCGGTCGGTATTTAGCTGCATGTCGAAAAATGTTGAGATTTGGACGAGGGAACTCGATAATTAGGTTTGGTTTTAGAAAGGATTCAATTGTACTGGCGTCTAGAAATTTGATGAGTGGAAAAATGGGTCCGGGGATTTTGGAAACTCGGTCGGTATGTCGCATAACCTCAAGCAGAGATTTTTATGAATGTGTTGTGGATTTTTCTTTCGATAGAGTTTTCTATGAGATACACTCAAAGGCATCGGGCTGTGGATTTTCTTTTTAGATTCTGAATTTATAAAGAGCTAAGCGCGTAAAGGATTAGGTGGATTTAGACTGAGGTCATTTTTTTTTGGGTGGTGCTGATACATTGTGATGCAATACATTTACATGTATCGCTGGATCAATGGACTTTAATTGCATTTTTTAAAAGATAATATCGTCAATGCAAAAGAGCAGAGCATATAACAAATTGATTGATTGTTGGATGCTGATACATTGTAATGTATCACATTTACATCTGTCACTGGATCGATGGACTTTCCAAAGTTAACAATTGTTTATAAATGTTTTTTATAAATTAATTTATAATTTATTATGAATGTGATTAAAAAAAGGTTTTTGTGATACAAAATCCACTTGTGAATTTCATAATATCACAAAAGAAATATGTTATTCTTTATAGCAGTCTACAATCAGGGAACAATTTTTATTTTTGCAGGAAAAGGTAGTGCATGGAGCTGCGATCGCTATTGGACTGCTCGCAACCCCCTGCTACGTTGCAGTGAATATCAAGAATTACAGGAAAGATTAAAGTAATATAATTGGCTTGACAAAAAAAAAAAAAATGCCTAGCCATAGTGAAATCAATAGTAAAATAATGTTGCACATGTGTAACAAGCCTCGTGGTATTCTGTCATAAGTTATTGAGAGTATTATTGTGAATAAATAATACAAGGCAGTACTTTACACCAATTCGTGAATGATTCGCATTCTCCATTCCCAAAAATGTCATATTTAATCCAGTGTTTTGGAGAGGCAACTATGAGCCATTTTATCCAACAATCCAAAAACAAAATTATTTTTAATTACGATTTCAATAATATATCCAATCGATTCTATCCAAAACGACAATTCTCTTTTTTTTTTGCTCTGATTCTAGAATTTTAAAAGCATTTTCATGCCTAGAAACGCTTTCACTTAATTGTGTTGTTTCTAGGCCCTAATCGGCGATCGACCGTTAGAATCGCAACTGCAATCAATTACTCACCACTCCGCTGTCCGTAGAGTGAGAAAAAACGAATACTTGCCTTTTACGGTCGCCGGCTCCGTAAAAAACGCTCCGTTAACAGGTCGTCAATTCCCGCTCGGCGCTGCAAAAAGTTATATCGATTTTCAGACACATCTCGTCCTGTTATCCGCCTGATAAAATTAATCAGACGATTTCAGAAGTAATACTATACAGAAAATATGTCGCGTTGAGTGTGACGAAAATAGCTGCATTGGTTATCGCTCTGGCACGAGTGAGATAATTGATTTGGAGCGCTATCCCAATTCCGGGGGGAGAAAGCGATAGAATATCATTTTTTTTAAATGAAAAAATATTTTCCCCAGCGATCAGGCAGATGAAAAAAATATTAACGCCAATGATTTCCCGTTGCGACTGTAGCTATTATTGTCTTTTTTTCAATTTCAAGCTCACTATTGTAAATGAAAGTTTGTGCCAGAATTTCGCTAACGCCATTATCATCGAGTCGCTCGAGAAATCATTGATCCCCGTGATCTATAAGCGGGAAGAAAGGCGAACGATACTCACGTCTTCGGTCGGCTTCGAGGGAATAAGCTCCATAACGATCTCGGCTCTCGACGCTCGGCACTCCAAACACAACTAACGAGTTGTAAATATTTTTCGTCGTGTCTGACGAGCCACGGGTGCGTTAGTTGGGCGAAGCAGTGCCGTGAGCTCACCTCTGCGGCTGCGGCTTATCCGGGCCACGTATTTACACGCTGAAATACCAATCGGAGCGACACGCACCCGCTCTCGACGATACTCCGTATCGCAGAGACGATAAGAGAGGCCTAGGAACTTTGTGCGTTGGGCAGAAAGCGCCGGAGTAACCGAGGCGGGGCAGCTGCGGTCGATTTAGGTTTGTCAAACTGGTGAAAGCAGTTGACCTTGGAGGGCTATTCGCCATTTGCCTGCTCGTCGGGACGATACACTTATTTCCAGGCTCCTCAGTGGTTGCTAGATCCTACGACGAAGATGTTGCGCGCAGGAAAGCTCGTTACCAGCCTGGTGGCGAAGAATTCTGTGAACAAGACGTTCACCCGTTCTCACGTTTGCACTCCACCTCGTGTACGCATATCCTTCGCGGTGAGTGAAATAAAATATTTATCGCCTTATTAGGTTGTTCTTTTTTTTTTTTTTTTTTTTTTTTGGTATTGCGTGTTGAAAGATGTGCAAATTAAAGTGGGTGGGCTTCATTAGAGTGGGCGTTATATAATCGATATTTTTGATAACTTCCACGTGTTATCGATCGCTTATCAAACACGCATCACGTGAGCGGATTTGTGGGTGTTTGTCGATGTAACAAAGCCGGGGGAATGAACGTGATGTGATGTACCGACAATGAGCGGCATTATTGCTGTTTGCTTATGCTGGTCACGTAGCGAGTAGCGCGTTTCGCGTACCCCGAGTCTCTCGGAATAAGTACGATAGCTGAACTCTTAACTGGCTAAAGTTTAGTCTAAAAGCTTCTCGCTGGAGGAAAAGTTGGGGGAGAGCTGAGTGAAAAGTTGTTGCGAAAAGTTATTCATTGCTGAGTGTTTATGATTTTTTAATTCTTGTTGGGACCATTTACTGGATCGCGGGGACGAAAAACATTACATTTGCTTAGCTCCTTTTTTGTTTTTTTTTTTTTTTTTTTTTTTAATTAGTGAAATACTCGTTTATTCAGAGATCTTTATTTTATACAGATGAAATATTTGCTACTTTTACTTCCCTCTGCATCTGCAAACTGTGAAATTTTTTTAAACACTTCTTACAATTGTTCAATTACTTTGCAAACATTTACGGTAGCGATGGATTTACGTCGGTAGATGATTTCTATTGCAAAATTGGAGTAGCAATTTTTTTTTTTTTTGTAAATGACCACGCGAAGCGCGCCTTTGCATAAAGTAAATGTGCGGTGATGCATTGTTGAAAGAAAAATCGAATGTTTTTTTGTTATTTTGAATATTTAGTATGCAGAAATGCGGGGTATGCATTAACCGCATAATAATATTTAATTAACTCATAATAATATTTAGTATGAATAAATGTGCAGTGATGCATTGTTAATAAAAAATCGAATGTTTTTTTTTGTGTTATTTTGAATAATTAGTACGCAGAAATGCGAGGTATGCATTAAACGTATAATAATATTTAATTAACTCATAATAATATTTAGTATGAATAAATGTGCAGTGATGCTTTGTTAATAAAAAATCGAATGTTTTTTTTTTGTGTTACGTTGAATATTTAGTACGCAGAAATTAGTGTCTTAATTTTTTTTTAGTCAAATTACTTTTTTAATTAACGATATAATTTTTTATTTATTTGTATACTATTGCAGGAAAAAGTAACGCACGGTGTGGTGTTTGCGGTGTCAGTCATGGTCGTGCCAGCGTACATCTCGGTGAATCTCAAGAACTACCGAGGAAACAGCGAGTAGTAAAGATAAAAACAAGTATTACGAAGAAATAGAGGATTCACCAAACGTTTTTGTGAGCACGAGCGAAAAATGTGTGTTTTCGCGCTCGGACGAGGACATCACTTGTCTTACATTCCCGCAATAAAGGATGAATTCTAAATAGCACACGGCCAATTTATTTTTATCCAACGAAAATAATGATAATATTCTATCAGACGTTTTTTTAGAGCATCGTGGCAAACTGATCAGCGAAATATTCGATTCGACGAGCTTTTTTTCCGCGGAAACGGTACCCCCACTTTGAGGACCGCTATTTCGGTTCGCTTTCGGACGATTGGATCGCCAGGGTGAATAGCAGATATATATTCGCTTCGCTATATCGAAAGTTTGCGAACGGGTCGTGAACCGAAGGTACGTGAGCTCGGTGAAACGGTGACTTACATTAAAGGAGGAAAAAAGGACTTAAGAGTTCCTGGGAGATTGAACATCCCAGTCTCGATTTAGTGCCCGACGATGCTGAGCTTTATAGCTCCAGTGTTCAGGTCCAGTGTCCTTTTACACTCAACGACCGGTCATTCAAGCCGTCGAGTTGATTGAGTGTACAGCTAATTAAATTATTTTCAATTGCGCGCGCGAATTCGAGAGTCGATCTTTTTTCAAATTATTTTCTTCACCGTCAATGCGTGTACCGTTAATAAAGTCGCAATTTAAAGTATTTTCCAGTAGAGGCTCTTCGATATTAAATGCAATTTTCATCAGCGCGATAATAACGAATGGCTTTGTTTATTACTATTACGTGTAAGGTGCGTTTTGATTAATTTTCGTGGTATCGATAATACGGGAAAGATAACAGAAAATCGGAGCCTGCAGTATCGAATTTCAATGCCTCCCACTCGCGCACACTTTGCAATTATAACTTTCAGTCGATTACACGTTTAATGCGAACTGCTTTTTACCTTAGTCCGGAGAAATTGATACCGCCGGAACGTATAGATTTTTTGTAATTCGGTCGTAACCAGAGGATATCGGAATTTGCGTACGATTTTAACAGGACTCTTAACCATATCGGAAACTACGCATATGAAACCATGAATTCAATATGAAACATTAAAATCTGGTGCTGCGAGATCAATGAAACATATTTCATCACCGGAATTACTTTTTTCGAGGACCTCAAATATGTCCATCGATTGATTTTTATTACTGTTCGAAGTTACGGATATAAAAAGTTTTAGTTTTATACGAGCTTTTTAATGAAATCTGTAGAATATTTTTATTGATCATACACCGCTGATGTTTTCCGACAAATGTGAAAAATCATATTCCGGTGCTCTTTTTCCCACCGGCAGTATATTAAAAAAAGCACATCCCCGATATCGCACTGAAAAGTTTTGTTTAACATTCAAGAGAAGAACTGTTTTTCGATGATGAATTGAATTTATGAATCCTGCTGCAATAGAATTTTCCATTAAAAATTGAGCTTCATGATTTTAATTGGAAGACCGTTCGCGTTGAATAAAATTTAGGTGAAATAAATTTTTTTTTAAATTCAAATTCGTTCCGGTTTGGCTAAAAAAACATTTACAGCGCTTCGCGTGTAACACGGACAAAAATCGCATGTTAACAGTTTCATTATATTCGTAATAAATGTAATACCCTATTAATTAATAATAAATGGTTTCGCGACCGAATTAACAAGGTGGTTATTTTAAAAATTGAAATCGAAGAAAATCATTATATAAACAGCCTCTTTTCTGATCCGATTTTAAGCAAACTCAATGGCTCTCAATTTTTAAAATAGGAACTTCAATGTTGAATGGACAATTATATTTCAGTAGCGTTAACAAATTTGTGGCATGACGAATACCTGTCGATTCGTTAATTTTGAAGCGCAGAGCTATTGAATATCGATATATTTAATACACCGCGATTCCATTGAATAATTCCAGGGCCAATAAATCGATGTAGCAATGTTGGTCTGAGTGTTCTAATCAATATCAGCCTCTCGATTTCCATCGCACGGGTGAAACATTTCGAGCTATTCATTATCCTGAAATATTTTTGTAAGGCTCAAACGGAGTGAAAATATTTTTTGATTAAAGTAGCGATAGCAACGGCGGTGATTCTTCTCGGCAGGTAATCTCGATAAAGATCTTGTCCTTCACAGGGACTGCGAGGGAAAAAAAAAAGAAAAAAAAAGTAAATTCAAAAGTTTCTTTTCACTGAAAGTTCGGGTGAAGTATAGGTGGTAGGATGGGCTCGGTTGGGGTCTTGGAATTGAAATGCGAAATCGATGCCGACCGGACCCTGTAAACGGGCTTTTACGGTGTCCCGAACGTCTACGACGTTTCTCTGGCATCGGGAAATTATAAAGGACACCAAGGATGGAGAGAAGAACGAGAGATCGGGCGCACAAAGTGAATGTGCATCAACCGCACCGGTGCAGCCGCAATATTTGAGATATCAACTGACCGTGAAATAAGGTCGCCGAAGCTGCTATCAACCCGGACGACTTACTCGATTTCCATCGTTTTATGTTTCGCTATAATGTACAGAGGAATAAAAAAAACTGATCGTTAAGTCGTTACGTGGAACTCAGAAAATGTTCACTACCGACCTGACCCCATTCTCGATGCGGATTTTAATCATTCAACGGGGCCGTTTTACAACGACCAGGTGTTTGTCTAAAATTAAAGTTTTTCTTCCGCTTTCAGAATTGAAAAGTTTCGCAGTTCTGCAAGTTTTTTTTTTTTTCTAACGACGCAAAAAATGGAGCATTCTTAGCGGATAAGAAGCTTTTGAATAGCCATAAAATCAGTTAGATCCGAACAATTTATCGAAAAGTTAAGTAACTAAATTCATATTACTTGTCACAGTAAATTGAGAATCCTTTGCAACGCTGTAAGAGATGTAGCACATTGCACATTTCTGGGGACACAACGTGTGCCGTGTCATTCTATCTGGGTCAGAAAAGCTTTGCATACGTGACAAGCTGGCTGAAAGTGAACAAACGATTTTTATCTATACACAAATGGCCAAAAATTTCCATAAAGCCAAAGGGTTAATCGAGATGTAAATTACACGCCCATTGTACCTTTGCGTATATCAAGATTTTCTCTCTTGAGCTTCACGGCCACGTATACTCGTGTATACTCATGTATCTGAGCATTCTATCATATCATCGCTAAAAGCCCGGCAGTATAATAGAACTGCGGCGCAATATATGCACAAAGAGAGAGAGAGGGAGAGTGTGAATAAGGAAAAGGGAAGAGAAGGGAGCCATAACGAACGTAGCGATTTTCTCTCCATCATTCTCAGCAAACTGCTCGGGTGGTATGTTTGTCTGTCCAACGTGGACGGTTCTCATCTTCGTCTCCCTTTCACACGCGGTAGCTACGGAGCCACTGTGCATTTTCAACCGAGCTGCTGTTCCGCGTGCGCCACTCTTATCCATGGTAACTACCGTGATAGGATATTCGTACATAGCTTGTGCCCTCGTCACCGCGAGAGTATATGTATTCAAGTATACGTAGAGTCCAGCGGTGAGAAGAAGAAGGGCGAGCCGCCTTGCGACGTGTGTTCTACAGTAGAACTCCGATTAACGCGTCAACGCTCACAATTATTTACTTGCATTTTTCGAATGCAATCTCATCGAAATTATTCATCGAGATGTACCTTTGAGCGAAATGAAGAATTGTCGCCGTAGTTTAACGAGAAAACGCACAAAACACGAAAAAAAAAATGTTTTTTCTGGTTTTCTTTTTTATTTTCGAGATGTCGACGAAAAGTAATAGTTTCGTAATCAGTGGAGAATTTTTTAACCGATTGACTTTGAAAATTATCATGATCAGAAAAGTCACGAATTTTTAACTGACTATAACTGTTTTTGGATTGTGTGTGTGTGTGTGTGTGTGGGTTTTTTTACATGAAAAAGAATGGCGTCAATGTCAATACTTCAATTTAAGTATTTTTATCGGCGTGTTCCTCGATATGCGTTATTCAAAAGCTTTTATGTTGCCCCTCTTCTTTGCCGCTATTTCCCCTTCACAGCGACCCCTCTAGGGAGTTGTCGGCAGCCACTCATCGTAATGCGCTACTGTATCGCATTTGCACGGGGGCCCAGGGAAACTGCGGGAAACCTCGGCGAAAGAGGTTATTTTTATTGAATTCCTACCTTTTGAGTATTCGGTAGAAAGTCGGAAAAAGTGCGACCCCCTCAGCGTTGGCGCACGAGCCACTGCGCAGTTAAGCGGTCACCCATCCAAGTTATGGCCGCAGGAAATGCTGCTCGACTCTGGGGACCGCCAGAGCCACACACTTTCTTTTTTTTGTTTATACACAAATAAATATCTTAATTGAGATGCTTGGTACATAGTCTACGTCTTGTTGCTTAGAATAAACACATAAAAACAACCATAAGTTTCTATCGGTCGATGGTCGTGGCTTCGACAGTACGCGGAGTGTTTGCAGTTATTTCGTTATCATCAAATATATTGTGATACTAGTTGCGGGTAAGCGATGGTTTCACGAAAGTTAGAAAGTAGCGGATCAGCCGCGTCGAGCGTTCGAGATAGGGGCAGGGCAAAGGAAGTGTTTGCCTCCTAACCGCCGTAAGGCGCAAAGTTAATCTAAGGTTAAGGACATAGGATATCTTACAGATTACATTATACGGTTTCCCTTCTGTAAGATGATAACCGTAACTTTGAGACATGGGATATCTTACAGATTACATTGTGGCGAACCTATGTAACCCGTTCGGATAACGTTTTCGTAACAACACAAAGATCGTGACTTGGACACCTTGCGCTAGACACGGATACTATTATGGTGCGTTTTCAATCGGCATTTATGTTGTGTTGGATAAATAACAAAAAGCACTAGTATATCGATTAAAAGACTGACGACATATAAAAAAAGTGAATTCATTCATAACTAAAGTGCATTCATGATTAGTAGTGGCGCATAAATTATGTGAATAACATGCAGTTGGCTATCATTGGAAATCAAAGGTAATCGTTGCAGTATAATTATCGATGCATAATGTAGGTTATCAAATTTAAAACATAGTGCTCGCTATCAAGTTAAACCTCACAGTTACGGGTCCGGATACTACATTATGGCGCGTTTTTAAACGGCATTTATGTTGTGTTGGATAAATAACAAAAAGCACTAGTATTCCGATCAGTGTCTACTGATTAGGTTATCAATAGGTTATCAAATTTAAAAGATAGTGCTCGCTCTCAGGTTAACCCTCACAGTTACGGGTCCGTAACTTTGGCCCGAATATCGCAAAAGTTTTGTAAAAAAAGCTTTAATTTTCTTCCCAGAACTCCGAAAGGCGTTTGTACATGGACGGTTTTTGTTAAAGAAAATAATTGACAATTTTCAGCTACTGTTATTATCGTTAATGTAACACTCAAACGCGTTTTCTCCCCTGAATCAGATTATCCGTGCTATCGGTTATCCGTTGATCTTGCCGTGTCGACCCCCTCGGTTTAACGGGGTTCTACTGTACGTATGTGTGCATACCCATATAGGTATGTGTATAGCTTGAGCGTTTCCCTCTCATTTTCCCTTTCTTTCTCTCACCACTTTCGCACGTCCCTTTCCCCGTTTTCTCGCCCTTTATCCGCGGGCTCGTTCTATGCGCGACGCGGACGCCGGCACCGTGTCACATTCACCGCTCGTACTTCATACCTTATCAAACCGCTGTGTACGTTGAGTTATTTTTCTTCCCCAGCCGACGTATCAACTGAGCCGCGCGCTCAACGTTTTTTTTTTTTCCCTTTGTTATGTTACTTTTGTTTGTTTTGTTTGTTATTTCGTTACCTACGCGCAATTCAACAGTTAATTATCCTCGAAATATAAAGACTTTATTTTATAATAATCATATAACGTCGTGAACGCCACCGGGCCGCTTCATCGGAGTGCGTCAATTCAAAGGTTTCGCTCTTGGTTCGTCGGCGACATTTTTCTTATTGTCGTTGCTTCATGGAAATACTCGCGTTGCATGCATTTCCGCATCGTTCCCAGTTATAATTATCACTATATTTGCGTTCCCTCGTATAAAGCGGCAAGGTCTAGCGAAAGAAAAACAAAAAAAAACAATAAATTGGCGATGTCATTTGTGTGTCCTTTCAAAGGGCCTGCCAAAAAAAGTTGCATCGCATGAACTGAAAGCAACGCTTTAATTAGTGCCTGGAGAATTACGAACAGAATGAGCACTGAATATTGTCGAAACTCTGCTGCAAATCGAAATTAAATGTTTTTGATTGTTTTTTTTTTTTTTTCATAATCTAATTAACTGGTTAAAAAAGTGTCGAAAGTAAATGTAGTAGAATGCATGTTGCTGTGGGGATTTTTGGTAACTCTTGATTATATACACGAATAACTCGCATGGCACGATTCAGATAGAAGACAGACGACCTTTCATAAAGTGACGCATATATATGACGCAGAGCTCTCTCTCTCTCTGTCATCCTACTTTTCCATGCAATTCCTCCGATCGTTTTTAGCAAAACCCGCGCTCTCGTCAGTAATATCCTCAAGTCACTTCAGAGCTCAACGGTCTGCTATTGTCTTCTATCGATTTCCTAAAGAGTCCCCGTAACCGAGTCATTTATAGTGCACGCTGGTAGGTATTAATGTATTATTCAACTGGCAGATATTCTGTTATGAAGCAACGTCAAATGTGGATTAACTTAGCTTAATTTATTGCCGAAAAATAAGTACATTCTAAAATTGTCAACAACTTATTACTTCTTCCTACGAAATGAATTTCCTTTTTTCGTGAAGTACAGATATTCTTTATTTGGATTTGGTAGTTCACCGCAATCGAATCCGAAACATCTTCCTATTATAAACACGTTGCCGGTAAATCGCTTGCGAGATACGCTTTAGCCGTTTGCCATCTAGCGGCGTTATGCGAAACTGCGGCGCGCTGTCACTTCCATCGTGCATCGGTGTTTCGAAATTACTTTGCCCCCATAGGAAATTCCTATTTATTGATAGCAGATTCCATTAAAATTTCGATTACAAGCGACAAGTCAAAGACTTGCGCAACAACAACCTATTTTTGCAATGAAAAGTAAAATGTTCTGGTCGCAATACAAGAATTCTCAAGGAGCGACTATTATGACGATACCCAGTTCGAATTTTTTATTCCAACACTATGAATTGTTTGCCTAGAATCAAAGACTGGTTTAATTAATGCATTCGCTTTATTATGTCCAGGAGAATTCTGTACAGCCGAGAAAATAGCGATCGCGTTTGGCGCGACGGCTCGGTGTGATGGAATGATGTGACGTCAAAGGAGGTTGTAATTTAATTTAATTAATTTTTTATATTCGGCGTCAAAACTTTACCCCTTCTCGAAAGCACTGACTCCGGTAGCAGAGGGCAAGTGCGTTCACTTTAGACTGTGGAATAAAAGTATTTGGTAATACGAACCGTAGCAATAACCTCACTTCACATCAAAGTTATAACAAGCCTTCGTAACTCGCGTTTTACTTGCAATATTCGTTTCGTATTTTCATTTTACCTATCTTTAGACATTTCTTGATTGTCTCCCCTAAACACTACTTATATAACATTACGAACAAACGAATAATGTTAACCTTATGAAGTGTCGTAACAAACGTTACAAGGCGAGCGGTTGTAACAGCTACACACAATGATTATAACAATGTTATGCTCGCTAGACGGCGTGCTGGCAAAACGTTTCTTCCAGTGAATTACCCAAATATACATATGAAAGCATGGAAGAAGAAGCACAGCGTCTACAAAGTGGCGGGACTGGGGAGTACAACGTACGGCCAGAAATACGTATTACACGTCCGCATGTGACGAGATTAGGACGGTATGACGTGCTGCACGTACATACACTCAGCCCACTTCACTGTCGTCCACTTTAGGAGAAGTTCTCTGCCTGACTTCATCAACTTAAAGTGTATATCGAAAAGCCCGAAGCTTAGCCCAATTCTTAGTACCACTGCCTCTTAACCCTTAGAAGGCCGGGATTTGAGGCATTTTCTCCCGATAGAAAAGTGGGAAAATGACATCCCCCAATGACCCAACTAAGGTCGAAACTTTGGGGGGCGGGGGGTTGTTATCCCGGCCCTCTAAGGGTTAATTATGGATTGTACGTACATGACGTGTTTCTACCGGCGTAAAAATAATTCGGTCGAGTCGTGATCATAAATTGCCATATGTCCGGAAGTGCCATTTTTGAAACGCGCTAAATTAAAAATTCTTACAAAAGTTCAATGCGACATTGAAGTCGATTTGATACCACACCTATTTAAAGTTAACTTAAAAATTCTCTTATGGTCTGAAGAGGGGGGAGGGGGGTAGAAAGGTAAGAACGTATTTAAAGTTAACTTAAAAATTCACTTATGGTCTGAAGAGGGGGGAGGGGGGTAGAAAGGTAAGAACCTAAGTTTCTCAAAAAATTGAACGCTGCGGGTTTAATAAGGGAACTTAGAAATATCGGGTCACCTTAAGTTAACTGTTAAATTTAAGTATAGTATTGCAGTTTGTAAATTGCAGTAACTCCGGTGTAATGAAACTATTGCATAATTATCGAAAAACAGGTTATAAAACGATGTTATCCTGCGGGGTCTGAAATAATAGCAACAGGCATGTAAGTGCATGTAACATTTCGTCGGTGTTATCGTTTTACATTTGATTAAATTCCCGTTACACGGCTGAGTATAACAGCGTTCACAAGGAATTGTTTGAAACACAGACGGAATTCGAAGTAGAGCGTATTTGTTAGTGAAAAGATGCCCGCGTGGAACATACAATTGAACATTGTACTCGAACAATATATCAGAGTAACAGCAACGCCATTGCAGAAGCCAACCGCAACTGAGGGGGCTTTTGTTGTCAAAGAAACTCCGTACGGACAAAACGACGTTCCCAGACTGTATGATGCTTACGACCAGAAATTTTGGTTCTCACTGCTAAAATGGCATTGCAATCTAGAACTAACTTGAATTTCTAGCCTTCCTTGCAACGTTCATTTCACGAATGGATCCTATATAGCATTAGAATTAGGCATTTCCCAGTCAGTAATGCAGTACAGAATGGTAAAAACACAAAATCGTACACTGTAATGAGGGATGTTTCATTGTTGGAACGGTGGACATGGGGATTTCGATTTTTGCTCTACGGGAAAGCATATTGTGCTATCGCCATTGCAGTCAATTTTGCTTTTCCAAGCAACTTTTTTTTCCGGTGCTTTCATTCGTGGGACTTTTTTTCCTAATACCTCAGTAAACAGACCGGACACTGAGCTTCGTAGCGCTTTTCACTATGCCACGTAAGTCTACGATTCAAGTTCGAAAATAATGAGAAGATTCGCTAAATCGATATATGCAGTGTATGCAATCCCTTCTTACAGACTTTATTATTCGTACAACGCTATGAAAAATATTAATGAGGAAATTTGATGTCTTGTCATTATTGCGATGTTGCATAGTACTTGCCATCCGGTTCGGCACTCATTTCTATATTTATATCACAAGTTGCAAAAGCTCAGTGTACATCGCGAATGACGTGTGCCCCATTTTCTCCCTTTACGAAGTTTCCGTGTCTTCACCCGCCTATTCGTAAGATAATAATAACCAATTGTCTTTGCAACTCTGAAAACGAACAATCACGTAGTAACGCAGCTACTCGTAAGTTGTATATGCATATCGACTTGTAGAGCGAATCTCCATCTGCTGTACGGGAAAGCATATTGTGCTATCGCCATGGCAGTCATCGGAGCTTCGCGAGAAGCTCTATTGGTTCAAGAAAGCCCCAGTGACTCGAGCAGCGACAGAGACTAAACTATGTACAGAACTTGAGAAGACCGAGTTTACCGCGATATCCAGTGAAGCGCAAGTAGCGACGACAACAATACATAATCGTAATCCTCCCGGTTTCGGTACAGTCGACGGTAGGAAGAGTACAGCTAACAGACAGGTCAATCCCATTTCACGTCACTATCAGCTGGACGTGGCGCGCGCGGTCTTCACTCCTATTTCGGTTGTTATCGCCGAACCCCAATAGCACGGGTGCAAATCTAATCAAATGAAAATCACGCGTTGGTTACCTGCAGTTGTGGCAACTCTTCGCTACTTTCAAATACGTACCGCTGACCCCATTTTCCCGGTGATTAAGGTGCAATTTAAATATTGTACAAGGCAACTGCAGTGCAACCAAAATGTATTTATTTTCTATTAAAACTTTCACTCACCCTTTCGCATTTAATTTAATGGAATACAAGCTTGCGGTGTAAAGACATGTATATTCATTTCCCATTATGTACAAGTTTTCACATTTTGGCCTTTCACAGGGGCCCGATTAGGTACTGAAGAGGTAGGGCCCTGATAGGGCCCCGTTGTCCAGCCTAACGCGACCCTGATGAAATTCCATCAACCCTGCTACTCCCTGATTCTAACCTCATCGGGCCCTGGCTGGGCCCTGAAAAGGCCCTGACATGGTCTGGGCCGCGCCAGATTCGCGCCTGGTGTACCGCAATTTTCTCCTCGAGATCATATATGATTATTTTAGCTTAAATATTTTTAGCGTCGTGCAGCGTGCTTACGTTGCTTTGAAAAAAACGGGGCTTGACAAAACGCAAACGACTTTTAAAGTAACACAAAGGAACGTCCCTGATTGTAAATCTCTCATTTCCGGAAATAGTTGAGTAAAAACGAAACCCTCATCTTAGATTTCTTACATTTTATCCACAAAATGTAGGATCCATTGGGAATCGTTCAGTTTTGCAATCAGCCCGATATTCATTTTCCCACTTTCACATAAATATCATCCGCGTCATAAACAATATGGGAAATAAAAAATTCAGTGCAAATCACGTTTCTCGAATTGCAAAATTTACAGCGGCAGTAAAAAAAAACACTGTCCGCCCGTGCAATTCGATCTCTCGCGCATAAGTCTGAGAGTTTTGCGCGGATGATCAGCTAGACAAGAAAAAAGCGGTTTTATTAACCGCGGCAGTAAAAAAAAAACACTGTCCGTCCGTCCAATTCGATCTCTCGCGCATAAGTCTGAGAGTTTTGCTAGACAAGAAAAAAGCGGTTTTATTAACCGCGGCAGCGGCCACGTTTGATCACCTCTTCCATCTTCTCCGCCTCGAGCTCCTCCGTCGTCTCTTGGGCTCCTAAATCACTGATCGACTATTGGCGTGTACAGCCGAGGGAACGCGGATGGTTATCGGCAGCAGGCGGCCGCTGGTTGCGTGAGTTTTAAGGCGCGCAATGAATAGGAGCTCGCTGTTGTATATGGGATACGTTGCTGCGGGTGTGATGTACATACGTATCAATTTAGAGGGTATATGCATGCATCTATATATGTATACATGTATCTATTCATACACGGTTGCATATATACACGTGTCTCAAGCGTATAGGCTATATATATATAGCTATACGAAACACATCCTTTGTACATTATAACAAGGTGCTGGCAAGCTGTTGTGCCAGTTGAGTATATCCGGCAGCTTTTGTCTGTGAGAGGACAGCGAGGCTCTCTCTGTCTCTGTCTCTGTTTCTCTCTCTCTCTCTCTCTCTCTTTTCACCCGTTGTCGCCTATACACGAGAGTCTATATAGATTCTTCACTCGACACGTCGAGAGTCGTCACTGCGTCGTCCTTCTCCGTCTCTCATACCTACATGTTTTCGATTACAGCTTTCACGTTCGCTCGGCAGTGTAATGAATGGCTTCTTTTTTATCTGGGGTAATTTTATTCGCTCCCCGAGAGAAGCGTCGGGTCTATGGTGATAGTACTATTTTGCGGAGAACAGAGGGCTCGCTTGTAGCTTTTATCGAGCGTCATGCGAGATTGCAATTCGCCGTACGGCGATAGTCTTGTGAAAAAAAAAAAAAAAAAAATGAAAGTCGCGAAGGGATCTTTGGGTTTGAATGAATAAAAATAGCTGAATTATTTTTGTATGCTATACAGACACAATAACAGCGTGATGAAAAAATATTGTTATAATCCACTGGGCTCGCTTGTAGCTTTTATCGAGCGTTTACCGTATTCGTACACCCGGAATTTTTTTAAACCACTTTTCTCGACGTATTAGATCATTTTGGGTATCCTGACAGAAAAATCTCAAAAACAAAGATTTTTTCACGGCGAGAGTACAATTTCGTGGAGAATCGAGGGCTCGATTGCTCGAGATTGCAATTCGCCGTACGACAGTAGTCTTATGAAAAAAGAAGAAGAAGAAAAAAAAAACGAAAGTCGCGAAGGGATCTTTGGATTTGAATAAATAAGGATAGCTCAATTTGTATGCTATACAGACACATTTTACATGGTAAATAAAAACAGCGTAATAAAAAAATATTATTATAATCCGCTGGGCTCGGTTGTAGCTTTCATCGAGCGTTATTCGAGATTATCATATTGAAGTGGGGCAGCGTTGTAAAAAAAAAAAACGTTTGCCGAGGGATCTTTCAATTTGAATAAATAAAATTCGCTGAATAGGTATGTGTATGATGGGGAGACGTTTCAGAGGGCCAATGAAATTGAAATGGCGTATTATAATTCATGATAATAATAATTATGGAGTGGTGAAAAATATTTGTAGGCACCGACCTACGGTCGTCATCCGCAATTGATATGCTGAGACTCCGAAAGCTCACCAATTTACCAAGTCCATTGCCTAAATGAGAATAAATTATAAAAGCGATCTACTCCGCGTGCGAACAGATGTGTGTTCTCCAGGCTTTAAACAAGCCGTCTAGACTGAATAGAGTGGTTGCAGCTTTGATCATGGAAAGTTTTGTGCATTTTTTAATTTTTTTTTTAATTTCTAAAAATTCATTACATTCCTTGCATCGCAATGTTGATAAAGAATTTATTATGTCCCTATGGAAAACGCTGAACTCGGCAAGGTAAAAAAATTGAACCAAAAATCCATCAACATTGAACCACTTATGTTGAGTGTAAGTTGCGATGCTTTTACAACTGCAGTTATAAGCCATAGCCTGCGAAAAGTCCATTTTTCTGACTGAATTATAGAAAAATAAATTGGTATCCCAAAATAAAAATGTATGAGCATAGCTATACATATAATAAAAAGGTCTATATATAAAACAGCCCGTAAATACCAGTGTACGTGCATGAATTCTGAAACGAAAATAACTACCTAATTACTATAAATTCGCGATATACAAGCCATAATTGTCGAGGATCGCCCCCCCCCCCCCTGGCCGAATAACTCGAAATTCACATGTAAAGTAAAACAGAAATTCATTGAATGGACAGTGAACTCCAGCATCTGTGGGAGGCTAAACGCTCCAATCTGCTTTAATTGCGAAATTTGTTGGGCAGACGATTTTCAGGTAGTTTTTGAGAAACTCGAATAAATATGTATGTATAAAATTCCCGCTCATACCGCTAAAGAGCTTTTCTAAACACTCTAATTTTCAGAAACGCGAGCCTCTCGACGATCTTCATTACGAGGCCCTCTAATACTTAAAAAAGTATTACGTTTAGCGTTACGAGATAGAAACAAAAAGAAGAAGCGAGAGAGAGAGAGAAGAGAGAAGAAAAAACCGGGGCCCTTTTAGTGGGCAAAATGTTGTAGGAGAGCGCCTTTCATGTAAAGTCCAAAGTTTATGACCCTCGCGTAGCCTTAGGCGGCAGTGGTGCCAAAGGTTTAGGTTGGTTTAGGAAACAGGGGAAAGTAGGTGAGACGTATAGCTACGGAGAGGTATATATAGTAGGGCGAGTATGCATGGTAAACTCCTTCAACACGTCCGGCCCGCGCGTGTATAGGATTTCGGCGAAAGCTTCCCACCTCGCTCATCACCGAGCGTGTGCATATATACAGCGATAGGCGTTTACACAGCGGAGCCGGGATGCAAAGTGCGTGCACAGAAGCTCGTGTGCGCGCAAGCGCTCTTTTCCGACGCGTATACATATACGTGTGTCTATATATATATATATATATATATTTGTACTCGGTAGCAGACGCGCGGCGCAACTTAGACGAAGCGTCGTTCGGTGAATAGTCCCTTCGCGGACGCCGTTCGGTTAACTCGTGTCTCTCGGCGTGGAAATCGGCCGGAGCTCGCTTTGTTGTACACACGAAAGTGCGCCTGAATTTTACTCTCGCCGGTTCGCCTCTCTCTGACTTCGCTGCAGCTATTACGCTTTAGTGAACCGCTCGCGGCGCTACGTAAAGATTAACGTGCGTGAAATTAAGGGAATACTCTCGTGGTGGTGGTGGTGACTTTGCGTCCACTTGCTGCTGAGTGTATGTAATTTCAAGAGGTTATTTACCGGCACGGGCGCACATTGCGCGCCGAACTCTCTCATCGTACCAGTTAAACTTTAATATCGCTGCATATGATCCATTACGAGAATTCCACTTTGTTTTGTTTGGTTTTTCGGTTTTTTTTTTATTTTTTATTTCCGAGAAGTGGAAACGACGATGGGAATGTAATAAGCGTACTCTGTGGGCTTTACCTTTTTCGCGCCAAATTTACGCTTTCATGGAAAACGGTTATTAAGGGCCCCCGAGCGCTTTACACTGATTCAATCAGAACCAAATGTTTGTTACCTTTTTAACGTGCTTCTCCAGAATAATTAGACCCAACAGAGGATTAAGTTAAGTACTATGCGCCGTTGTTGCTTGAATATATCAGCGACGATTTTGCGATTATAGTCGGTGACTCTATGCTTTTTTTCAAGCTTGAATCATTTTTTAAAGAATAATTCGTATTTTTTTTACAGGGATTCACTTTTTTCAATAACGATCAACGGATTTATCAAGTATTTTTTACTGCTAATTATCGTAATTATCGCCATTTGTAGTGGCATTTATTTTCGATGGCCAAAAAAGTGAATGATAAAGAGAACAATTCGTTCCGCATTAAAATCGGCAAAGAATTGCCGATTTTTTTGCGAAAAACAAAACGAAATGGAAGAAATAATCAACGTAAATCGGCGAATGATGAGTACGCGTTACGTACACAGTTTGCAGTACAAATAATATTTTACGATGCCATTGCATTAAACTGCAAAAGTAGTTTAAAATTGCGCATCAAGTCGACCAGTCTAAAACGCGCCAAGCTTCTTAGCCTGCGTGGAGATGAAAGAAACTCGAAGCCAAGGGTTCCGCGCACTCTCTTTCACTTTCGGGCGTTTAAAGTGGTGACGTAAAACTCTTAATCCATCGATCCCACTGGGACATAGGTTAACTAGCAGCACTTATGCCTATTGTAAGGAGAGACGGGCCCTGAAACTGCGGCATACACGGGGGAATTACTAACACTCCACGGGAAATATATTCCTACCTCGTGTTTATGCTATACGCATTCAAATATAAAGACGATAGCTCGTTATAGCGAATGCGCAGCGAGAATTTAACGGCACAATTATAGTCGAACTTTAAGGATGTAGTTTTGCGCGATGGCCTAATTTAGACGCTAATAACTCAAATACCTTTTTTTTTTTTGTTTCCATAAAATCAAATACAATGATTTCAAAATGTATTTTATATCTTCGCTTGTACGAAACTGTTAATATTTTTTGTGGCCAAAATGAATTAATCTGAAGCACAAAATTCAAACAAACTATTATGTTTTACGCTTTCCATTCTGGGCCGTAGCATAGAAGCAATTATTAAGATCCAACAGAATGGCAGACTTAAAAAAAAAAGTTTGGAAACATTTTTTCTTTCCTTGGTAACAGAGCCAAAAAATTGGTAATCATTGCTACAATTAAACGACCCGAACAATGGACGAGATGTTGATTTTACAGGAACGCAGTTAAAGTTTCGCTGTAGCAGATTTGTCGTGGAGAATGTGTACTTAGACTCGTCAGCTACGCTTGGCGCATACATTACACCTTCGCTTTCTTCACAGACCCAATTTTGAGTAACTTTATCCGCTCTGCGCCCCGGCGTTTGCCTTGGAAGCTCGCACATGAGACTACACCCTTAAGGCTACGATTATCGATTTCTCTGATAAAAAAAGAAGCGCTATAATTTTTTGTTCGACTCGTTACGTTACGTGTTACTTCGAAAAAATCCCAATTTTTGTATTATTCTTTGTCAAACGTCATTTCTCTCCGGCGCTGTGAATAAAAATATCAAAAGATTCACAATATTCGTCGTGATATATACGGAATCGAATTTCAAATACATTGAATATCGAGTTTTTCACCTCACTGCAACCCACAAAGATCAAAGAACGAATCATGTTGTAAAACCTAGTCAATGTCGATTTACGAGCTTGCGGTCGCACGATGAAAGCACAGGAAGATACGAAAAAAAACGTAGGTCTTGCGATAAAAAATATTATAGAGAGCCGTTATATCGATACCTTGATATATCGGATAAAATTTCACGGAAGTACCTACGTACAGAGTTCAGTCGGTTAATTAGTCTGGTAATTATTATCACACGTGTGTAGGATAGTTTTTGTTCTCCATTAAATACGGAGATGATCACTCCTTATTTGCGTTGTCTGCAGGCATTACAACTCTCTTCTATAAAACTTAGCGTCCTTCTCGAAGTGCATTTCTCAGCACCTATTATCTCTTCAAATATAAGCTCAAGAACTAGTTATTCGAGTGAAATATATTCCAACTCTGTTTTCCCCACTACTTGAAACTTTTTTGTTGTTTCATTTCATTCGACGAGCAGCGACTCTCAACTGGGTTTGCACTATTTCCGAATTCGTCGGGGAGTGGGTTGCGCCCGGAGTGGCTTTAGTAATTGGGATAATGCGCTAACGTATTGCGAGCCCACGCCGCTCCTCCAGCTTCTCCTCAACCTTGTCTATCTCGGGCTTGTATCTCTTTAGCGGGCCGCGCAAAGTTTGCCAAAGTTTTTATCGATGGCAAAACATTGATACAGCAACTACGTGCACTCCTTCCGCGACTCCACTCTCACCACGCTCCATGCGTAAAGGTCCCAGCCGAAAGTTTCATTGGAGTACAATTTAAATACTTGGTTAAAGAATTTTCTTTATTAAAAAAAAACAAAACTTATTCTTCGGAGAAAAACACGTTCATTGTAAATGCTGCAAATTGTCGCACGTAATAATGAATATATAGACAAATTGAATTTCTTTGAATTATTTGGATTCAAAAAATACATTCCTTTGAATTATTTGGAATCAAAAAATACATTTCTTTGAATTATTTGGATTCAAAAAATACATTTCTTTGAATTATTTGGATTCAAAAAATACATTTCTTTGAATTATTTGGATTCAAAAAATACGTTTCTTCGTGAAATGGATTCTCTGATTTTTTTTCTCTCATTTTATGTGCTTTTTTGTATTACATAGCTTTTTTTTATTTATTTTTTATCCTAAGAAACGATTTCTTGGTCCTGTATTTTGGATATTTTCATTGGAATGATTGGATATTTAGTCATGATGAGCTTCAGGATTATTGAGCTTGATATAAACTGCCTTAACATTTTTTTTTAAAAGAATATGTTTATGTAAAACTCAGACAATTACTTGCGATACAAAATTTTTCGTCTAATTTGTTGAATATTTTGGTAAAAATATGTTGTAATAACCATGATAATAATTATCATTATCAAAATGAATGGTGTCTTCAATGGCGTTGATTTCTTCCGATTTTTTGTCTTGCCGTCAACTATTAAAATTAATATTGTACGAGATTCGTTGATCATATATGTGTAAAGCAAATTTAATGGGCGCTGGATCTTCACGCAGACTTTACAAGTTCAGGGGGCGCGAGAGAGAAAGAGAAAACGCGTGTGAGAGAGAGAGAGGGGGAGAAAGTCCATTATGTTAAGCTAATAAACGTTGGGCTTAAATTAAATGACTCGAGCAAATGTTTCCTCGCGGATAGGATATTGCGGTATCGTTTAACGATCGGTGAGTGGTAGTAATTATCTTATCGACTGTATCCGTTCCGGCTATTCGATCGGTTCCTATTAACTGCTCCATCGCCCTCACTAAATTTCCGTATTTATTAAACCGAGCCGGCAGAAAACTTTGATTAACTTACCGCATCAACATATTCATAAAGTTATGAAACTTTTTTCTCGCGCGAGAGTTTTTCAAACTTTTGCATTTTAAAAATTTTTTATTTTTATTTCCGCCACTTTCATAAGAATTCAACAACACTCTCTACGCGATCTGAATTTATAGTCTCAAATTTTCGTGGCTTTGCTGAGGGTTTGTTAAGTTTATCAAACTAAAGTTTTCAAAGCTTCACTCAAAGTTAATGAGAGCCTTGTAAGTGTGTGTGATTGAAACGCAAGCCTTTGGTGCAGTTTCCAATTAAACTAGTGATGTAATTTACTGCATAATTAATAATGTCAACAATAATAAATCAGGCGGTATATAGGTGAATCAACAATTCCATCGGCAATTTGCTTTTTTAATATTTTCTCAATAAACATTGAATTTTTGTTAGAAGTACACAAAAGAATTTAATTGAATCTTTCCAACAGTGTGAATAATTAAAAAGCTGTTTCCTGCTGTCGAAGTTGATAACTAAAACAAACTTCATTTAGCGAAAACTAATGAATTTGTATCGTAATGTTCGTTCTATTTCCGACCTAATTAATTGTATCCAATAACATATAATCGCCGGTAAATAAGTACACTTTTATCTTAATTATTTTATTTACTTCTTGGCGAAAAAAAAAAACAAATGTTTGTCCCAGGGAAGTCTTATGAACTCTCGTCAACATCAGGAATACTAGAAAACCTGTCTGTGGAAGGAGAAACGGTTGAAAAGTATTGAAATGTCAATTATATTGATTACACTCAAAAGGATTATTCAGTGAAATTCGATAATCATTCGAAAGAATTTGAAGTCAAAACCGAAATTTCAGTAGCATTTTTAGTGTAATGTTCGTTCTATTTCCGCCCTACTTAATTATATCCAATAAACTATAATCGCCGGTAAATAAGTACACTTTTATCTGAATTATTTTATTTACTTCTTGGCGAAAAAAAAAAAATTGTTTGTCCCAGGGAAGTCTTATGAACTCTCGTCAACATCAGGAATACTAGAAAACCTGTCTGCGGAAGGGGAAAAGGTTGGAAAAATGATGTCATAATAATAGTTATATTGATTACACTCGAATGGGTTATCGGATCGGCTCTGATTACCGTAGCTTCGGTAACCTATTCTCCAAAGCTGTGCGCTAACGAACGCGGAAAAAGCCTCGGATGTTACGTCACGGGGCCGGGAAATGGAACGTTTTTAAACTTGATAATTCAACGGAGACGCACGTGACGATCGCAATGTCGCTGGGCATTAACTGAGGTGTTAACTATCGTTGATAGCAACCCCAACTTTCAACTAGACTACTATATACTTTGTTGGACCACGGATCGGACCGCGTTCCATTGGTGTAAGCCGTCGCCGTATTCGACAATGGATTTTAAACTTTACCCTGTGCAAGTTGGCATGCACGAGCACGAATGGGAGTATACATATATATGGGCAATTCATTGTCAGCTTATCTGTTTTTTTCCAACTCTCTCAGAAATTCCTTATCACGAGCCAGATTTTATTACTCCTATGAGTAGTTGCTGTGCTTTTTTCCCATTCTGTCACCGCACGAATGTGGAAGCTTTTTTTTAAACTCGTTATATCGTGGCAGAGAAAATGGCACAAGAATATTATACTTTGATTAGGTTTTTTTTTTCAGTTATGAATTATACATGATTTTTAATTAAAAGAAAAAAAAACTGAAGAGAATTCTCTTTTTCAGGAATATAATGAAATTTATTCATTCTTCGCCAAAGTTATCATTTTTTTAATTACCTTAACTAATTTTTGTCCAGCCTCTTAGAAATTTCTCAGCAGATATTACTGCTACTACTTAACGTAAATTTCTTCAGCAGTTTTTGCATATTCTTAAGAGCATTTAAAAAAAATTCAATCTTGGAAGAATAAATGGATGCAAAGTAGAGCTTTGCACGTTGCTTCGCAACGTTGAATGGTTGCAAAAATACCTTGATGAGGAAGTATGTCCATCTATTTCGGCTTCCACGTAGAGGAAGTTCCTGTAAACGTGCACATGTAATCAGGGGACAATGTGCAAAGTACTACTTTGGATACTTGTTTTTTTTTTTTTTTTAATAACTTTATATAAGCTACGTTTTAATTTTAAATACATTCTTTTCAAACCCCTTTTCTCGGCGTTTCAGACCATTTTTTTTTTTTTTTTTTCATTTTATTTTAGGTCTGCCTTTATACAAGGAGGAAAATAATTAATTGTCACAACCAAAGAAATATCCTAGTTCACGTACAACTCAGCTTGGCCATGTGAGGAAGAAGCATCGGTTGCATTAACAAAGATTCATTGATGGATGACCCATTAGTTGTGGTAACGACCTATATTGCTATATCTTACCTATTTGGTTAGTTCACACGGCCCTTTGAGTATCCTCAGAATGAAATTCAGGATATGGGCTTAAATATTAGATCGTTAATCGTGAAATTGTGGTAATAAAATAGTTGAATGGTCCACAAATTGTGCTATTCGATATTACTAATAATTACCCCGTAAATCGGTCGCCCCGAAAGGGTCGGTTTAAGCGTTGGAACATCGTTTACGACGTTATAGTTATACACTTTGAGAGGTAACGTCAGGCATATTCCCTTTGCTGACTATTTTGCGCGAACTAATCGTGAATAGTTCGGGTTATTACCCAACGTTGCTGGGCCAATAAATTTGAAATCTGATGTCGCAGCTAATTTTGTAAAAATCGCGTACATAAATTTGATAAAACAATCGTCACGATATACGTAAAATTTTTTCTCTGTGCGAGTAAGCAAAAATGGGATTAAAATGACGAGTTAAAATATCGCTATTTCTTATGACGTTCTGAATGTTTTTCCGGATAATCAAACTCAATTCTTTGACATCTATTTCAATTTTCGTCCGATATGACATTTTTAAACGAAAAAAAAAAAAAAATTTAATAATCATTACTATCATGTTTCGGATATCTCAGTCTACTAATTTTATAGGATTTCAAGTATAATATAGAAAAATCGCAATTGAACTATTATCACAATCGTGAACATTGAATATTTACAGTTTATTGTTTACGTGCAATAATTTTTCTTCTCCGCAATATGAAAAATTATACAAAATGCAACTTTATTAAAAGTCACAAAAAAAAAAGCAGGAAGTATTTTTAGTAAAATCTGGCGAATTATTAGGACTTGTCAGGTGTGTCGATGAGGAACGAAGGTTTGAATTGAAACAGCCCATATATATGCAGAAATCAACGTCAAACCATTTGCCGATTAATGCCGTGAAACGTACGCCGATAACTGAACCGACGGATCTTGCGGAATACGTCTACCGCGCTTCTACTAAAAAAACCTAATGGATTTCCCGTGTTCTCGTGCTTTTCCGACCTGCCCCTCCTCACTATCTCGAGCGCGGGATACAGTAGTGGTATTATCGCGATTCTTTCTACTTGCTACACGCTTTTGTACCTTTAATAATACAGGTATCTACTTTTTTAAATGCGCTACTCGTCGAGTTAGCAGCGTGCACTCCCCTTTGAAAGGAGTACCCTTGAACCTGAAACTCCTCCGCGAAAAGAGAACTATTTATTTCAGAGATTGCGAGCTTTTGCTTTTGTAATTGTAGACAGTTTTTGCGTATGAATTGGTCGTGAAACTTCAGCAGCCACCTTGCACTGTTAACGCAAAAAAGTGACCTTTTCGACGAAGTTTGTGAAGTCGGTCACACGAGCGAGTGCTGTCGCTATTTCATACAAGTACAACGTTGTGCTTTTTGAAGCAAGTGCACAAAAAGTCGTCCTTCTCACTTCTGCAGTGTGGAGGAAAGTAACTTTTGAGTACCAGTGCGCAAGAAGTCCCGAAAAATATGTTGTACATTGAAAAAAAAAAAAAAAATGGCTGGCGCACTGCCAAAAACAGGTGTTTTTAAATGAACTTTTGTTATTCGTAAAATCCCATTTACTATTATTGTTTTAATTAAACGCGCGCAAGCTTCATTCACTGCCCAACGACAGTCATTGATCATCACCAAGTCCAAGATCGCGAGGCTAAAGCTGCGTTTTAAATGAATTTATTAACCACGTTATCAATTAACGATATGTTATAACTTTGAATGGGAAGAATGGGGTAATTACCGTCACCGGTAATTTATACGGTAATTTTGTATAAACCAGTGATGATATCGATATTTTTTTGCCGATTAAACCAGGTGGATTACAAAATCGGATCATTTTTGGCTTATCCATTATTTTACTTGTTAGAAGAGTACACTTTTTGAAAAAATCTAGTTCAAATTATTACACAGTGTGTATGCAATTGAATTTTCGAAACCGTACATTCACACCCGTAAATACGGATATTTATTTCTAAACGAGTTTTCTCACCGTTTTTCATGATTTTTCGTAGATTGGACTGAAAAAGTCGGGAAAAAAATTCATGAAAATACAGCGTCGTCTCTGAGGAAGTAGACATGAATGGTAATTGCTGGAAATGGGAATACGCTGCAAGTACATCCTTCACTCTGTCAGGCGAAAAACGTTCCTCACGATCGTGGATCAGTCGGGAAATGCATTCCCGCATGGTTGCCGCATTAAAATTTGATGGATAGATATACCGTCGCTTCATCTTCTATATGACAAAATTGCAGTTCACTTGCGTATGGCCGAGGGGGTACGGCGCTCGTTGGAGTAATCTTATGGTTGACGGTCCGACGGGTTTCTCTACGTCCCCCAAGTGTCCCGTACGTTCCTCCTCAGTTGGCGAGTGGAATTGAAGCGTATATCGACGTAAATCGAGTGACAAGTTTTTAAAGTTTTTATCAACCTTTTTATTTTCGATTTTCTATTTTACGATATAGTTAATTTCGTAACCGGCTTTCTCCGTTATCTTTAAGGTGTCTAACGCCCTGAAGTTTATTTGCATTCACTATAGTATCATGTAATTATGGTTTTAACAGCACTGAAAATTCCTTGAATTTTCAGTGCTGTTAAAACAAAAATTATCGAAACGAACAAAACCGATGTGCGGAAACGTTTTCAATTAATAACCGGAACGCGACTATCCGATAGGAAATAATAATGGTTATTGTCCCGCCGATTTTTCCACTTCTCGAAAATCTATTTGCAAGCTAATTGAATAAAAGCAATTTTAGGCGAGGTATGTTATTATTATCCATTTGGAGAAAAAAATGAATCGGGAGTTTGGTCAATATTTGGTCTAAGGTAATCCAATTAAGAAGAATATCAATGTTTATGGGTATAAAGCAGTTAATAAACTTCAAAAGGGTCAATAGGCGCCGCTGTGAGCTGGTGAACATGATATATGTGAGTGGCGCGCATAAACAGTGTGGTTAATAACGCGCAAATGATTATAGCTGCGTCTGTCGTTCGGATGATAGCACGGTGAAAACTGCGAGGGCATGACAGGCACCGCAAGCCCGGTGGCAAAAGCCCCGGGCACTCAACAGCAAACAAAACTCTTGATGTATCTCGTGTTGTCACAGTTCGTTGTACAATTTGTTGGCTTCGTATATCTGTACGCGTATGTGTCGAAATTGGAATTTCACATGCGTGCGGTGGAAGGCGAGATGTGCAACGAATCTACGAATCCAGAGAGTAGTCGGCTCGCACGTCGAAAACGAAGCAGTGCGCTTCCCGCCGCTGAAGACAATTCGGTTCCGGATATGTTCAGGGTAATTCATATCACGTTTTACTGCGTTCATTTCGCATTTTATGCATGCACGTATTTTTCTCTCTTCACCACGATATTTCATTATTACTTTTCCCCAATTATTCGTGGACACAGACATTTTTTTTTATTAAAAAGTAACGTGAAGCGGCGGAGCTTTAAGTATAGAAATGCGCAATAGAAGCCGAAGAAAATGTATGCGGATATAATAACGCAGAAGCGTTTTGTTGTACGCATTTTATTAGAAGTTAAAAACAGTCTTTTTTTTTCATACATTGCCCATATATTAAATATATTTTCTGTGTTGGATGTGTAACGTACATTATAAACGCTGGATTCTTCAATAATTCATTGCTTTGTCAACTTTTAATTGGGGCAGATTTATTTTCATATTTGATATCATAGCTTTATCGCAAAGTCCTGCGATAAAAATTCCTACACGGATGCACTCTTTGACAATAAATATCGATTGGTAAAATTTACGCAGATTAATATGAAAGCTACGACCAGTTAAAAATTTAACTTTTTACCTCACACCATTTTGGTGCACTGTATATCTCCACAAAATTGCAGAATTATGATGCATGGTATTTACTTAATGAGTTTCAAATGTGAGATTTTTTTAAAAGAATTTAAAAAAAAGTGATTTGGTTCCTTTAATGTATATGTTCTGCCCTACATTTACTGTAAAATTATATTAATTGTTGATAGTATTTCTACCGGTGCATGAGTATATTAAATATATTGAATCAAGAGTCGACTACGTAATCGACGTCTTTTCGTTCACTTTCAAAGTTAATAACCGCGAGTTTTCTTCTTTGAATTCATTGGCATCTCATAAATAAATATGAAACAACATGGGAAGCTGATGATCAAAGTTTGCTGGCATCCAAGACTGCTAATATAAGGTTTTCGATACGGATATTAGATTACGAAACTTTCGTTGTTTATGACGTTAACGAAAAGTAAACCTGTCGATAACGTAGCAGAAGTACACTCTTATTTACAACGTTTTCCAAATATGTTGGATAATATTGAATGGAATATAATTATTTCTACAAGGAAAAGAGTATGAAAATTGTTGCAATGTATGCTTATACATATCCAGAGAGAAATTACACATCTTCGAGTAATTTTTCCGAGAATTTTTTGCAAGTGAACTGCTATGGGTATTTGCTCTTGTTTCCATGACATAATTAAGGCGAATAACAAGTTGAGGATGCAGTAACTGCATGTACATATACTTAACAATTATATCGCCAAGTATTCGTACTATATATACGTATACTTGTACATATCTAGATGGAAATTATACATTTTTTCTGCAATTTTTTTGCAAGCGTGCACCGCCATGGGTGTATTTTTTTCTTTACACATGCCCGGATAAAAATTATACATTTTCTGGAAATTTTTTGCAACTATATATACTCGTACTATATATACGTATATTTATAGATACCCGGATAGAAATTATACATTTTCTGGAAATTTTTTGCAACTATATATACTCGTACTATATATACGCATATTTACACATGCCCGGATAGAAATTATACATTTTCTGGAAATTTTTTGCAACTATGTATACTCGTACTATATATACGTATATTTACACATACCCGGATATAAATTATACATTTTCTGGGAATTTTTTGCAAGCGTGCACTGCCATGGGTATTTTTTTTTCTTTATCTCCTTGACATAATTAAGGCGAATAACAATTTGAGGATGTAGTAACTGCATGTACATGCGCTTAAAGATTATATCGCCAAGTACTCGTCATAGTGCTGACGCACGGAAATGAAGAGGGCAAGCGAGGGGTGGCTGTGGGCTTCTCGAGTGGCTGAGTTACTTGAAAGTACTACTCTGCGACTTGCTATATATACATATAAAGGATAGGTGACAAGCAATGAGAGCAAGAATTGCCCGAGCTCCGATAGCGATCGAACCTTCTGATTTTCTCTCTCAGACACTGCTTTACAAACTGTATTGGCTTTTCCGCGAAAATAACGCTTCTCGTTTCACCTGTTGGCTAAGGAATTGCTCGCGAACGTTGCATGGCTGCCTGTCGTTTACCGGAAGCTTCCTGGGTATGCGTTCATGAATCAAATTTAAAGTCTATCCGTGAATGCAATGTGATAGCTTTCGGCTGAACGAACAATAGTCGACTCGCCGAACCCTTCCCATCCAGGCATTGCGAGAACTCTGCGAGGAGATTAGCAGCGCGAATATTGTAAAGGGGCGGAATATTGTTTCAAGTCCATAAATCTGCTCTTGGAATCTCGAAGAGCTCAGTGAGTTAGTGAATCGCGTCTGTGATTGCATTTTAATTCTCACGGTAGATTCAATTTCGTCGTTCTTACCATTAGTTTATTCGTTTGTAACGAAAAATTAATGTTTAATTACAATGTGATTAAACCGATAAGCGGAAATAAAGAAAATCGAACGTAAACTAATCATAAGTTTTGTTTTATAAATATTTTCACCTTCTCGTCAATAAGACGATATAGACAAGGACAAGTAGTTTATTAATTACAGACATTTAAACAAAATTCTGAGCGTAGGAGATCTTTTGTTCGAAAACCTGTTTTCCTATTGTCTTAATTTAGACCGCTTATGTGTAGGATAAAGGTGAACTGCAAAGTAAATACTCACACACTTGAAGAATTGTTCACAAGGAAAAAGATGATGGAGGATAATCGTGAATTTCATTTTAGCAAAAATGGTAACTCTTTACGGCAATAGGATCGTGTGAAAACGAAGTAGCTTGTTCGTCATAGGAAAATTGTTTGGTTCTCAGGGTGGGAATTACTTTATTCGTAGCCAGAAGTAATATCTTTCCGATTCTCTTGTTTCAGATCGGTGATATAAAGGAGTTGCTCAAGGATTCGAAGAAACTCACGTCTTCGGACGACACGACGGGAGATACGCAATCCCCGCCGGCGCCGAACGGCGACTCCAGTTGGCTCTGGTTGACAGCTGACACGCGTGTTCCGGTCAGTTTATCGATGAAAAATATTGTTCCAACCAATGTACCCGGAGCAATATCTCCAGTCAGATAATATAATAGGAGCAAAAATGCTTTCCTTGATAAACAGAGCATATCAACGTTTATAAGAAAAGCGACTGATTCTCCAATCGCCGGTAGATTGTAGAAATAAAAGGGATGCCAACTAGAACCTTGCACACAGCTTCTCCATTTTTGTATTCGGAATACTGAACTTACTTACATCATATAATTATCTTCACTGAATATTATTGTCGCGTTAACCTAGGAAATTTTTGCTATCTAGTTTAAGTTTTACAAAAGTTCATAATTTCATGTTAATCTCTCAAACATTTTTAAATTCTATGAAATTCGAATTGGTTTACTCATTTGCTTGAATTCAATGGAAAATCAGTTTGTTTAGTACAGTTTCATTCTAAGTTGCAGTTCAGAGAAGTTTCTTTATGTTACAATGATGACAAATGACAGAAATTATGATACTTGAATAGATTTCTATAAAATGTGTATAGAAAAAAGTATTTTATTTGGACAGCAAGCTTTATGTCGTGGAAATTCAAGCTAATGCGGTTGAGAAGTTCACGAGTTAGCCACGTAGAGAAATAATTGTTCAATCAAGCAGCTTTCATGGCTAAATGCGCTGTAATCGTTTGTCGTCAAAGGTTGCCGGGTTAACCAATTTCTCGGTAAGGGCGATGAATTGCTTTGTGAGACCCAATTAATTATTTGGCCCATCCAATTGATTTCCGCCGAAATAACTGAATTGTTTCCGTGGACAATTTGTTGATTGTTCCAACCAACTTTATCGGCCTCTGCTTAATTAACCAATTATTTTTTTTTTAGTGTGATGGTATGGATTTTCGCTTCCCTATCACACTCATAAATGGGGACCAGTGTTTTCCACGTTTTAAACAATTTTAAGTATACCGATATCCAGATCTCGGGAAAAACCATTTCATGAAAACAAAGCTTTCTCTATGGTGAAGCGAAAACATAGAATATTTACAGCATTCATTTTACGGAATTCATTGTTATAGTCAAATTAGAATGCAGACTCCCGCCGGCAGCGTAAAAAAATGCAGTTCCCGCGCCGCCGCTAGGTGGCTAACTGATCGAACGATTCTCGCATGCGAAACATTCACTCCGAATGCATAAAAAGTGCATTCAGCTGCGAGAAATGATAGTGAAAGCTTAAAGTGCCGGTTTAACGACCCTTTCGCTATCAAATCGAGGTAGAAAAAACGAGTGCAGAATGGGAGATCCTTACAATAACAAGTACAACAAAGCGAAAGCAGATACTGTACTGCAAGAATTTCAAAGCCGGTCATATCTGTTGCGAGTTACACATGGATAAGTTACTACCTAGGGGCGGCGTGCAAACTGCTAACACTACAGCCCTTAAGACTCGTGGAGAACATAAACTAAGGTACATAGATCGTATCCCGAGTATTACAGCCGTGCTATGGGCCGTTGCTCTTGCTGCAGCGCATGATAAACTTCGTAAAGTTAGGCTTTCTCGCATGAACGAACGAACGTAATCGTTTGGCCGAATCTATGCTGGCGATTGTGGCATCCAACTCGCGACTCTTCAGCTTATTAATCAATGTAATTACAGGTATAATAATTCGTTAAGAATGCAATACAAAAACAATGCCATTTATTGAATAGACTTATCCTCTTGGTGATTGTCATGTTATCGAGAGCTCATTAATTGATCTTGATCTTTCATTATTTTGTACAATTATCTTGCAACAAACTTTTCAATGAAGGGCTATAAGTAAAAGAACAAAAATGGAGAACAATATATTGAGGAATATCGTCATCTTCGGTTAAACGAACAATGAAAGCGTTTATATTGGCTCATTTTCTCGAGGATTGATGCTTTTAATCGGGAAAAGTTTTTGGCCCTTCACTCAGTTTTAATTAATCTCAGTCAGCGTATGAATGAATGTCGTGTTAACTTATAGTTCGAAGCGATGGACGCTCTCTGCCGGAAGTCGACAGAGAACTGCCCGCCGGGTTTGCCTGGTGTACCGGGTCCTCAGGGTATCACAGGAGATCGAGGATTGCCCGGAGTTACCGGACCTGTTGGACCGGAAGGTCCTCCGGGTATGCCCGGCTATCCGGGCGAGAGAGGTCCAAAGGGAGATACTGGATCACCAGGTTAGTTCACGCATACTAGGGCTCATTATCGTTCAAATCATACCAATTAAACTTCGTACGATCTGATTCAAATATATGCTTCCTAAAATAAACAATCATTCAAATTGCACTTTATGTATTTTCAATCATGTTTATTCGCATGCGGCAAACATAATAAGATACCCATGTTTTTTGCGGGGATCTGATAATGTTATTTTAAGAATTTATTCTTTTCATTAATTAAGAAAACACAGGAGTCTTAAAGAGTGTAACGTGTTTTTTTTAAACAAAGGCACAAAAAGTCGACGTTTTCGTGCCTGTAACTCGTGGTAAAAGTGGCACTTTTGGGCGACTTGCCTAATTACCGCTCTTACTTCGCTCCGATAACGAACTTGACAATATTATTTCTTGATATTTAAACATAACTTGGAAATAATAGACTAATCATGAAGAAACAGACTAATAATGAAGAAAAGTATACGAAGGAATGAAAAATAAAAATACAAATAATACAAATATATGGGGTATCGAAGCTCACAATATTTTAATATTTTTCTGTGATCGAATAATACCATATCAAATTGCACGTTTTTGTTAATCGTAATATTATTCGTAGCATTAAAATGGTCAGGTGTCCCAAAAATTGTGCTGGTCGGTAAAAAGCATAGGCAATTTTTTCGGGGCCCTATTAATAATGCTCCGAAACGCTCGGTTGAAGCGTTGCAAACATCGTTATTCAGGTTACAGCTATACTCTTTGGACAATAGCCTCAAGCGTTGTATCGCCAGTGCTGCCTATTTTGCGCGAAGTAATCGTGAATAATTGAAGTTACTCTTCGACGTGGTTGAACAATAAATTTATCCGTTCTCGCAGGAAATTGAAAACGTAGTTGCCACGACCAATCTTTATTTTCCGCGAAGTTAAAAAAGAAACTAAAGAATGGGATCAACAGGTGCATCTGCACTGTCAAAAAAAAATTAACGCGAAATTACTGCACATCCTCACAAAAGGGGATGGAAATTTACTACACGTACGAATATAACGTAAAATCGATATACAATTCTGCTAAATTCGTTACACAAGATGTATTGATTAATAATAAACATAGTATAATAAATACCGTATAGGAGTAATATTTATAATATTGCTTAACATTCATTGAATTTGGCAACACTCTCGTCTAGTGTTGAATATATTTAAGTAAAAATTACTCCATCTGTGCAGAAAGCTCTTTTACAGAAACGGCTATAAAAAAATATACTACACGATTGTAACGTAAAATGAATGTGCAATTTTGTTAAGTGACAAAAGTTGTATCAGTTAATGCCCAATCTCCTAAACGCGTTAACAAAGTCGTGTTGTTAATTCCAATTAACTTTAATTTCACCCCAAGTACATTGAATTTTCATTTTCTTCCATATATTCAATTGGATTTTCTTCAGGGGTTGAAAAAAAAAAAAAAAATTGTACGGGTATTCACTGTAAATGACTGTACAGTGTGTGAATTTTCGAAATATTTTTGACAGCGTAATTAACATTTCGATTTTCTTCACTTGTTTTCCCATATTTGTCGAAAGATTCATTAATTAATTCGTGGATCTAATTTCTCTGTCGTAGGTTTGGATGGACGTGACGGAATTCCGGGCGAACCGGGTCTCGATGGCGTACCAGGTCGCAGTGGGCTGGACGGGCTTCCTGGTTTAGATGGGACACCCGGAATGGACGGAACACCGGGAAGACCCGGTAGAAACGGAACTGATGGTAATCGAATACCTCGTATTCCCCTGGCGATCCCTTCGCTTTGCTAATTGAGTAAAAAGTGATTTTAACTCCGTGGCATTGTTGTCCGGGTGTGAAGGAACGGGTGAGATAAATTTGCGTTCCATTAAGCCGACACAACGTATTAAATGTATAGGCTTTCGGTATATATTTCACACGGGGACGTATTCCTCGAGATTCGTAGGTAATTTGAAATTCATAACGCAGTGATGCGCTACAGTCACCGAAGCCGTCGAGTGCATCGAATATTCAGCTATGCCAAATCCCCCTCGAGCGAGGCCCCAAGCCTCGCGAAATATCTGATTTAACATTCGCCGCGAGATGCTTGTTGCGTAGGGGCGCAGCAACGTATCTTTCCATGATTTTGGGATATTACGCGCAAGATTGAAACACGATCCGCACATCTCTTCGGTCTCAGTTAAGTGCTGAAGGAGCTCCTTTTAGCTCATATACACAGGCGGGATTATCTAATTAGGAAAGTTGAAAATTTATCATCAAGTCCCATTTGATATTCCCTCGAAATTCACTTACTTCGAGCAACAAACCAGTTAAATCACTTTTATTATAATGTCTCGCTGAGGGAAAGGCTAAATAAGATTGGTGCTTCGATTTGTTTCAGGAAAGCGAGGGCAAAAAGGAGCCGCCGGTCCCGCGGGTCCAATGGGACCACCAGGTGAGTGTGTCTTATTTTATTAATCCTATGCTACTTCGCAACTTCATCTCGTATTTATGAATACACCAGTTTAGTATGAGAGGATATACATAACTTTCCAATATTCCGCGGAGAAACGATTATACATTTATTAAAGCACGTTTAAGCAAAAACGTAATGTGCCCAGGTTCCATTTTTCACACTTGATTCAATTTTGTTTGCAATTGTTTGGCTCGAAAGTATTTGCGAATGACAGCGAATCAACTAACGATGTTCAAACAAAAATGTGAAAAGTAGAAGCATGCACGTTACTTCCTCATTATTTTTCCCGCTTTACAATGCCACCACTACCGCGAAGCATGTTCATTGATTGTGGTCTCCTCATAGAGGAAGCTTTTGAAAATAATGAGGAAGCAACGTGCAAACTTTCACTTCGCATCCTTGTTTTGAATAAATGAAAAAATCATAAGTTGAGCGAAATTTTGATCACGAATAATTAATGATAATGAATTATTCAAATTCCTTTAGCATTTGAACGCTTGTATCGACTGTTACTATATTATGGATCCGGTATAACGTGATATTGTTTGGTCCACGCAGAGATTTTGGTCTACCTACCGAATTACTATGGCAATTTTAAGCACTTGAATTAGTAACTACAATTCTACGAAAATAAGCAAATCCCAATTTTTGCACAAATTTATCGTAATTATTTTAGTAATTTTGATCAATAATCACGACAAATACAACGCGCTCTTTGTTTGTGTGTCAAATTAGAACTCAATCATTAAATGAATGTTATAATTCTCTTGACAATGTTGAAAAAATCTCGACCAGTTTGTCGAATTCAATTGATCTTACTGCAACAAAATCACCTTAAGCGATGAATCAAGTTATTAAAATTCAGTCTACCGTAGTAAATATACATTTAATATCATAACTTCTGAACTCCTCGGATAATTTTCCCCAAATACAATGCCAAGCAGTTTTGAATGTAATTTTATGTCTGTAAATCATAATACTTGGCAGACGAATAGTTTGAATTTTCTTAAGTCAATATTCTTGCATCGTTCCACGTGAATACTACAATAAATATAAAACGTTGTAATTTTCCAATTAGCCAACCAATTTAAACCATGTTTCTTGATTACTCGTTTTTTACTACGGTAGATTGGAACTTTCAAAGTACTTAAGTACTTTGACGTTAAAATCTAGGTAATCATTTTTTTTTAATTAATAGAAAGATTCCTCTATAAATGAGCAGGAAATGAAGTGACGTCTCCGTCACTTGAAACGAGTGGAAATTATTATCGGAGAGTTGGGAATATGTAGGTGTCGAACTTCCCATTGATATTCCCAAATTTGTGTAATAAAATGCGAATATCCGTAAATTTTGAGGAGATTCTCGGAGCAATTTCCCAAGTGTGAAACAATGTGCCCAACTACTTCACGCGATCTTCTGAAGAACCCGGCGCTCTGGACTAATCAAGATTCTGCGCCTTATTAAACCGGCGGTGACTCGGAGATAATGGTCCCTTAACTACCCCATTGAAACCCTTCTCTGGCGGCATGCACGCCGATGAACGTCTTCGAAGCGTCGAGATTCGCCCCGACTCCTTGCAACTCTCAATGAATTGCATAAGAGACTTGTTACCGGCGTTTCAAAGCGCTGATTTTGCCGGAAAGTTTGATAAAAAAAAAAAGCGGAAAAGCTGAATTGCTTCCGCAACTACGCGTTACAATTTCATAGACTCCGTCTTTATGAAGGTGTGTCAGCGATGTTGAAATTATACGTCAACTTTCCACCAAACTGATCAGAGCTATTCTGACCCGCTGAGAAAATAATAAAATTTATACAATTTCCAATAATACAAGGAAACTCTTTGTGATTGTTGTTTCGTAGGACCTATAGGACGGACTGGAAGTCCGGGAACGCCGGGACTGAACGGGAAGCCGGGTATCCCAGGAGTGACGGCGTATAAATTTAAAAAGAATGACACGAAAGGCGAATTACTGCTTCCACCTTCGATTCTCGGTACGTCGTTAACATTTTTATTTACCAACGTGGCGCAGCACCGTTTCATCGATTTCACTAAAACACAAAAGGAACGATTCATTAACAAGAACTACTAACTCAATTTTCAGCTGTTACTTTCGGAGGAAGAAATTCCGAATTTCGAGAAGTCGACAATTTTTATTCCTGACACGAATTTCTGTGGAAATGCAATTATCCTGAATTACAGAATGGCGATATTTCGTTGCCGCTCATTTCGAAACGAATTTTGCTATCTAATTTTTGTAAATTAAGTTCCTTCGCTGTGTAGGATTTCTACAGCAAGACATGCTTTAATTAGAAGTAGTTCGAATCTTACTCGTTTTTTAAAATAAAAATTGCACATGAAATATGAGAGAATAAAAATTGAATGCGTTATAGTGTAAAAATCAATTCAATCGAATACGCAGAAGGTATGACTACGATTTCAACGAAAGCGTGAAAACGTGAATTCGTAAAAAATTCTATTACAGTGGATTCCTCAACTGGGTCGATGTCCGTCGTCGAAGGGTCCAACATCCGCTTGACTTGTGCAGCCAGCGGTAGTCCTCCTCCCACCATTTCTTGGTCCAAGACCGGTGGATCTACAATTCCAGTTGGATCTTGGCACGGTATGTACTCTCTTCACGGTATTCTCTTCACTATAACCGGTGCGGTGGTCCAGTGGTTAGGATACTGTCCTCTTGAGTACAGCATCCGTAGGTTACGGATTCGATTCCCGGTGCCGTAGTTTCGTCGGAAATAAAAGCACAGGCGCGATGAACCTCCAGATGTATACACAAGACACACACAGGTGTTTTACCTGTGAGAGTCACACATATACCGCTATACTTCATGTTTACATACTCGACGGAACGTGACGTAACTCAGGCGTCGTGAGGCGAACTCGAAACGAGCTGTATCGGCACAGGTTTTCCACAGTTTTCCTATGACCACACCAGAAATGCTATGGCGAATGCGATGTAGAGGGGGAAGTCGAATGCGACCCCATGGGGATTTGATTACTGACCCGGGTCGACCCTCGGAGGGAAGGAAGGGAGGGAATGCAAAGCAGAACTTTGCGCATTGCTTCCTCATTAATTTTCATCCTTCGCAGAGTCGCCTCTATGAGCGAGTACATATTTATTTTATTTTTGGCTTCCCCATAGGGAAAGCTTTCCGAAAGATGAAAATTATTGACGAAGCAATGGTTCGTGATCAAATGGACAGTGCGACACGCACACACATCCGCAACATTTTTCTAAACCCCATTCCTTGATATTTTCGATCATTTTGAGTGCCCTGACATAGAAATATATTTTTTTAAACCTTTTTCATGAAAACAAAGCTTCCTCTGAGAAACAGAAATAAAGAAAAATAAAAGATGATTATTCTAAGATTAATATTAGAAAATTTAAAAGCGAATTCATGATCAATTCGATATCACGTTTACGATCTAATTGCTTACCATAAAAAATTGCGGAAGCAATTTAGTCACAAAAGTTCGTATAAAATCAATCTCAAAAAATCGCTCTGAGGTATTTAAAAATTGAACTTTTTTAGATATGTCAATTGATATAATCATTTTATTTACGTGCACATATTTTTTTTTACGCTGGAATTATTTCCTAACGAATTTCAGTGGAAATATATATATATACAAGGTATTCAGAGATTTTAATATTTCCATAATTTCAACGAGGAATAAAAATTCCATCATTATTTCGAATAACCGAAAAAAATTATTCCCTTGAGCTCCGAATTCGTCGATCAATTGCGAAACCTCTAGAGCGCAATTTTCATTCGATATCGTTTGGCAGACCATGTTGAAATGACTGTATTATGAATTTTGTTCCATACAGTTGTAATTAGAGGGTTTCATGTTCCGAGACTTTACCTCAATTTACGCACATGCAATACGATTTTGCCGTGCGAATACTGTGCTGTGCTAGACTCGCTGATTCAACGAGGGTCGCGAATATCGTGGATACGTGGAAATGCGGAGACGTCATTGATGGTGCTTAGTACGATATTCCATAATCTCGTCGAACCCTTAACGCTAGCAGCCGACTGACAGTGTATAATGTGCGGCAAGCGCCCGTCACATTCAACGACTTAATCAGCAAAGTCTTGTCGCATAACGACTGAGCCCTGTCATCGAACCGAACGCGTAACCAGAATGTGAACATTCGTCGACCATCCTCTCCATGACAGTAATTGTTAAAGGGATGCAGAAGTGCCCATTAAAGTGAACCTACCGATACCATAATAGAATCACGATGCATTGCTTTACACATATTCAGACCCACAAAATCTGGATATGTTGTTGAATGTATAAATATTAGCGAATTATTTGCAAAATATGATGACATACACATACACATGACGGAAATTGTTAAACCGATGCAGAAGTGCCGATTAAAGTGGATCTACAAATACCTCAATGAAATAATGTACTCATGGTGTGTGTTTATCATACGTTTCATCAGAGACATAAAATATAGATATGTCGTGATGTATGTAATTTTTAACACACAGTTTGCAAAATCGATATCAATATTCTGCAGAACTTATCGTAAAATTCGTTGATTTTTCATGAGTGACAGCTCATTTCGTGCTAAGCACGTGACTCAATAGAGTTCAGAGATTCTCGTAAAATAACTGGGAATTCATGAAAACAGGATCGTAATTTTTGTTTTTCTTTTTTTTTTTTCAATTTAAGTCATTTTGGCACTATATAAAATATTTCAGAATCGCTGTGAAAAGCCTATCGAGCGGTAAAATGCGGTTTCTGCATATCTTTTTCATCCCACGATAGAAACGAATGAAACATTTAAATTAAAGCTCATAAAGTGAGGATGAAAAAATGAATTAAAATTCATTGCCTCAGTGATGAAGTAGAAAAAGATGTAGTCTGTCCGAGGGCGGGCCCACTCTTAATCCGATGAGATTTTACGCTTTCGGGGTATTCATGGCGTACCTATTTAACCTTTGCATACACGCGTTTTTTCGTCAATTGAGATATAAAAATATAATATTAGCAGATCGCGAAGGCGTTGATTGAATGGCAAAACAGTGCGATTCTTCATTCATGAAAAACACCTAATATCAAATTATTCCAGTATCACAGCACTGCGATTTAATTATAGCAACAGGCTGCCGAATTATGACTAATTTATTATGTGTACTTTATAGTGCTTTTTGTGTAATTATTCGCCTGTTTGAACAGCGTCCTCCGTAATTGGCCAGACGCTCAACATCACCGCGGTTAATAGGGAACATCTGGGCGACTATATCTGTATCGCTGATAATGGACTGCCGCCGCGAGCGACTCACAAGATGAGGCTCGAAGTACACTGTGAGTATTTCATGTGAAAAGAACGCTTACTCTGCAAGTCACGCTCTGTCAGAGACTCGCAATTAGGCGAAAGTCTGCATAATCGACTGCTACGACTGCTAAGAGATACTTTTCCTCATTTTTATTCAAACTTTCTTCAATATTTTAACGAACGTGAAATTAAAAGTGCAAAATAAAAAAGCATTTTTCCACTTAAGTTTGTATGTAGGCCGTTTCTGAAGTCAAATTACGAGTCGTTACAAAATAACGACCCCTCTATGCGAAAGTGTGCACAATCGACTGCTACGATTGCTAAGAGATACTTTTCCTCCTTTTTCTTCAAACTTTCTTCGATATTTTGACGAACGTGAAATTAAAGGTATAAAATAAAAAAGCTACCCGGAAAAAAACGTAAAAACGGATGGGAAATTGAGTCACGCGTCGTCTCACAACGTATTAACAAAAGTACGCATGTCACGAAATGATAAGTAAATTTGACAGCTGGTATAATGAAATCAAGGTATGGCGGGGGTGGAGGTTGGAATAAATAAATTAATAAAAATAAAAAAACATTTTTCCACTTAAGTTTGTATGTAGGCTGTTTTTGAAGTCAAATTACGAGTACCAAATCGTGTTAACGAATGTCCAACACTGCGAAAGGTGATAAGAGAAAATACAAATTATTCAATCTTTGATTTGCTCTCTGACGATTTTTGTTTTAATCCAATAATTGCGAGATTATTGATGCCGCTTGGACACGAGCGTGCGTTCATTTTAACGACCCCTCTATGCGAAAGTCCAGAATGGAACAATATATCGCTTCTGCTTTTTCATAGCTTATTTCTACATCGATGACGGCTTTCGAAAACGCCTGCATTATATATATATATATATATACATGGCACGACGCTCACGCGCCACACGAGCCAATTGTTACCAGTCGGATAATAACACGTATATCCAAATAATTTACTACCTTCGTTCATTGTTTTTGTTTCTCTTTCACGAAAAACCATATTAAATAATGCGTTTTCAGTGGTCCTTAATTTTTTTTCAAGTTGAAAATGACAATAATCGAGCCATAAATATGCAGTATCTTTTACGATTTTATTGAATTTACAAATGTTTGTAGTTGATAATACCATTTTTTTAACATCTATATAAAGCAAAAGTAATTTTTTTAACAAACGAAAGCTATTCAATATTGTAATGAAATGTAGCGAGAATTAAAAAACGAGTACAAGGAGAATGATGTACAAAAAGTGTATGAAAATATTGGAGTCAATGCGCCAAATTGATAATGCAAAATTCTCTCGAATCTTCAGGATTTTTATGTCAGCCTAACTTTCAATTCATTCCCATATGTTAATTTCTATAAATGAGGAAAACAAAATTCAACAAAAAGATTCCCCAAACATATTTTCGTCATACTTTTTTCCCTTTGAATTACAAATTCAAAGTGTGAAATGCGTTTAGTTACTGAAAAACACGTTGCAGTTGCACCTTTCATTCGAATTCGTCATCCGAAAATCCGAGGGCAGAATCACGGTTCAGCGGTATTGGAGTGCGACGTGGAGGCATTTCCGGAGCCGCTTACATGGTGGGAGCGAGGGGACGGTCGGTTTATCGAGTCGTCGTCAGAATATCGTATGGATATATACGACAGGAGGGACATTTACAAGGTACTCCGAATGTTCCGAGTCAATACAGTGCATGCATGTGTAAAATCGCTGAAAAGCTTCTCGACAATGACTTTACCATATTTCACAAAAAAAAAAAAATTAAAATAAAAAATATCATTTCAGCTGAAAATGCGATTGAATATATCGAGGATAAACAATAACGACTATGGAACGTATCATTGCAACGCGAAGAACATCGTCGACATAACGAAGGGAGTTCTCCTGCTGGATGGTAACACTTTTGTAACAATCGACTCATTGTCATCCGATGAAATTCATTTCCGTTATAATTACATTAATGCATATCTCTAGACGGAAGGAAAAGGGTGAATTTGTCAAATTATGGCTCTCAGCAAGGTGTGGCTTATGGGGCAGCCGCACCGCCCAAACTAGATTTGGACGAGCTTTGCCCACCGCAACAGAATTGCGACGACTGTCCGCACATTAAGTGCGGTTTTTCGGATTTCGGTGGACGATTTGACGTCAAAATCCTTACTGAAAACATCAAGGCCACTGGATTGCCATCGCGTCTAGCGGGTTCGTGCATTCGCTTTCTTATCGCACAAATCATAATGTTATCACTCGATTAAACATTTTAATTGCCGTTGATTTAAAACAATATTTCTATTCGGTTCTTCATGGCTTGAAATACTATTTATAGAGGGTGTATTGGAAGCGGTTGGCAAGCCAGTTTTTAAAGGGCACATGGAAGATCTGCATGGATGTTGGATGTACGATTCACTGTCGCGGTCCGAACTTACCGCGGAAAAACTTTGGGTTACACGGCAAAGCAACACGTCTCACATCTTTGAGTATAAAAATAAGAATGAATTTAGCATAGGATACTCTCGAAGTATCCGCTTGCCGTTTCCATTTAAAGTGAGTATCTGTTGACATTATTTCACGATTGTATATTACCTCATACTCTTGAAGAAAGTTTTTTTTTTATTATTCTTTTTTTTTTTTTTTATTATTTGGTTATACTGAAAATAATTTGAATCGTCGATGAAAAAGGTTTTAGTCTTTAATAATCCGGTGTAAATTAAGAATCGCTTGAACTTGAATTGAGAACAAAAATCACCTGCGATGAAAACCTCGTTTCCTCCCTAGCTAATTAGACTACGGCTGAATCACCCTGAAAATCACGCGTGATTTTTTACCCTGAAAAAAAAAAACTGCCGTTTTAAGGCGGTAATAACGGTCCCTTGTTTTAAAGCGTCTAGAGAGGCGGAGCTTTTGAACTATAGGGCAGTGATTTTTTTTTGTCAAAATATCACACTTTAAATCACGGCTCAAATTACAGCTCAGTGAATTCCGTGATTCTGTGAATTACCGCGGCAATGTACGTACATTTCGTCGCGCTGTGATTCGGACCGTGATTTCTGCCGTTATTCGTTGCAACTGACACGTGATTTTAGTAGCGAATTCGGGACAAAATATCTTTTTGGATAACTCGCTGATATAATTTGTAAATATTTAAGGGTAACGGCCACGTTGTGTACAATGGATCATTCTTTTACAATCCGGCGGGCCGATCGTCGATTGTTCGCTTCGATCTTCAAACCCCTCATCGAGATCACAATCCATCAAATTACTTGGAACTGGCGTTACCTGGTCTTGTGGTCAGTAACCATAATTACCTGTACTCGCCTGATCACAACTACAGCTTCGTAGACTTTGACGTCGACGAGAACGGTACGAAACGGATTCGCTGTTGGACAAAATTCTGAGAGAATACGAATTACAAGAAGACCACTTATTTCAATTTTTTAAAAAAATATCCATTTAATTGCAGGGTTGTGGGTGATTTACGGACTGCCGTCTAACTACACCGTGGTAATGAAAGTCGATCCGGTTGAGTTGGAAGCTCAACAAGCTTGGAATATAAGCATAGACAACCACAAGTTTGGCGAGATGTTTATCGCGTGTGGAGTTTTGTACGCCGTACATAACATCACCGACACAGAAATGAAAATCCGGTATTTATCAAATTTATCTAACAATGCAGAAACAAAACGTACAATTCATCACTAGTGCGAGAAAACCGTTTTTCTCTCGAATATTAAACGAAATTTTTCAGTCCGTCGTCGCAAAAGTGCAGTTGCTGCAAATGATTGCTTGCGAAAAGTGCACTTTTCGGGATAGAGTCCTGAAAAAAAACTTCTAATGGTTAAATAAAAATTGTTTTTTTTTTCTGTTTTAGTTTGGCTTTGGATTTATACAAGAGCACGAGTCTAGATGTTAGTCTTTCCTTTTCGAATCCTTATCGCAGGACTACGATGGTACGATATAGTCACAAAACAAAGGTGAGTCATATATAATTGGATTTTAAACGATAATATGTTAATAATCATACCAATGGGCAGAGTTTATGAAAAGCCTGATCCTTTCAGGAATTATACACATGGGACAAAGGCAATTTACTAGCGTACCCTGTGAGGTACCAAAATTTCGGTTACAACACGACGCAAACACTTGACATGTCTCAACCGCCGACCTGATCGCAAATCAACGGCCTTCCACCAAAATCATCGTCCTAGATAAGTATTCCTCAGCTGTGAAGCAATTTTCGGGTACCTCCAAACGTTCGAAAGTTGAGTACATTCGAACTTCAGCGTGGAACATCTTCAAAGAAACTGAAAGTCAACCAATTGCGAGTTTCTCTCGAGTACCGAAGATGAAAAAAAAAACAACCAGAATAAATGTATCATTAATTTTACGATCATGAATTTGTTTTTATAACAAAATGGAGAAGCAATGCTAGCCAGCAATCGATCAGTGTGTCGAGTAATAAAGTTTCTTATGGGATCAGAAATTAGGCGATGAATTTTCGACGATTCTTCCCGCTTTTGACACAAATACCAATTCAGTGTAGTTAAAATTTTTTAATATTTACAATATTCCAATTACAAATACATATAATAATCTACAAACCGAATATTCACCGTAGGAACAAGCGTAAAAACAGTTTGACACCAGTAGGAAGCGGTTTTCATTGAATAAAATGAAGGGAAGAGATTCATTCAACGCATTTGAAGAAACCGGATAGGTATTAAAGACGTAATTAGTGAAATAACAAATCTAATGCAATCAGGAACTGAGTGACAATTTTTCGACGAATTGTCCGCGAAAGATGAGCCGCGAGGAGACGAAAAATCAAAATTATTCAGAGCTCTCACTAAACAATTATTTGTAAACATTGTAATTGTAATGCTGTTGAGGAATTACTATATTTACACATTAATCCCTTTTAATATTCAACTATAAATACAATGCCTACTGTAACGACAAGCGAAATCACGTAAAAACATTTTATACAGATAGGAAACGTTGATTAAAACGAACAGAAGATTTTCATTAAACGAATGTGAGACCGGGATAAACCGGATAGGTATTGTAGACGTAAACGGGCCGATTGAAAGCGAATGAATTAGCGATAGCGAGAGCCGGACTAGATTCGACGTCCTCGTCGGGTATATCGGGAGTAGCGGTAGTTGGTTCTCTGCTCCTGCGTGTTGTCGTTGTGGGTGGCTCGGTCGTGGTCGTAGGTTTCGCTGTGGTTGGTGCAGGTTGCTGAGGGTAAGTTGGTCTGTTTACCGGAGGTCCGTACGATTGCGAAGGACTGCCGTATGTTTGTAGACGGTCGAGGTGTCCAGGTTGGAAACTGGGCCCGTTTGGTCGCCATCCTCTGGGTCGATAAGATTGAACCTCCGTCGCGACGACACCGAGCAAAGCCGTTAAAATGATCAGCTGCAATAACAACGAAAAAAAACGGTTCATTGCAAAATTCACATTCGAGATATAATTAAAAAGTTCACTTCACTAACTAACACAAAAAAACGTAACAAATTACTAATTCACCCAACTTTTATCACGGAGCTGATGAATGGAGGCCATGGTTACATAATAATGGTAATTAAAAATCTAAAAGTTGATACCGGAAGCTGATAGAAAATTACGATCTCTCGATAGAATTTCTTTTCTGTGTCTTTTTTGGAATACGTTAATTAATAAAAAAGGAATAAATATCGTTTAACGTAATTCTTGAAGTAACCAGAATTGCTTAAGAAGTTGCGTTATTGATAATATTAGTTTTCAGAATGGTTTATTGATTCCCTTTATTTTATTTTTCATATTTTTTATTTGCACGCAGTACAAAATCGACATCTGGAAATATTGGGAACTGATATTCCGCTTATTCTGAGACCCCACGAGGTCCTCCTGCTAATAGGAGCATTATTGAAGGGCTTGAATGAAGCTCTCAAATAAGTCGACGGAAAATTGTTATTTGGTTTCGAGAAGTTCCGTAAACGGCTTGTTCCGATTGAACGAACAAGATAAAAGGGCGATATTACTATCCTTTTACAAATAGTGCATCGAAAGATCTCTCGAGATTTTTTTAAAACGTTGAAAAATGACTTTTGGTTGAAAATAATAAAGAAGAAATGTGGTTTCTCTTTGCAGCTTTTTTTTTTTTTTTTGTACTCAAGCTCCTCCATTAGATTTATCAAAGGGTTATGGTATTTGGTAAGGTAGATTAAAAAATGTAATTTCACTGGATTCTCTACATTTCTGCATGTCAATCAATTTCATGATATATATTTATTAAACAATTACCTTGATCATTTTTGTAGTATCACTCCCGCTCTCTTGTTGGTTGGCTATTATAATGACTGAACATTTACGAAAGTCGGTATGGCTTCTTATATATATGCGCCCCTCTCCCTTCCGGACTCTAAATTTTACCCAGTCTCTTGCATACCAATAGATCGAACAAACAGAACGATTTCGTTTTGCCGACGTTTATTTCGTCCGCACATTTCGTAACAATATCGCTGCTAGTGACGACGTGCGGTGCATAGTCGAATTCCATACTTTGACTTGTTCAGTGTAATCCAATGTTGAACATACACCGTAAGCGATTAATAATAGTATGGTGGAGATTATGCGATATTCCAGTACGAGAGGGTTGCAATTAATCCTTTATTGCGTTCCGATTGATTCGAGAATGCGGAGACCAATGGTTTACCACATATTTCACAGCGAGGCAAAGGGTTTCGCTGTAAAGGTGGAATGCTATCGGTGAAAATGTCGGTTCAATGGAAATACGCATAAATTGCGATTTGAATGCGCGAGACCACGTTTAATATAATGTACACCCCAAAAACGTGGAAAGAAACATAAAATTATGCAAATCGCCGGATGCAAATATATAAAATCATTTCTTATTTTTTTCGGCACAATTAAAAAATATTTTTCTCTCATACGAAATGTTCGATTTCTTCGATTTTTCACCGATCTTTGGTGGGCAATTGAACGAATCATTCAAGCTAATAATTTAATAATTATTATCATAATTCATGCTTTCAGTTTTTCAGCACGATTTGTTTTTTTTTTTGTCTATCGTTGAACAAATCAAATATTGTAATCAATGCTGATAATACAATTAGGTCACTGGCTCGTTTATACTGATTTCGTACAAAAAAAAAGAGACGTGTTCACCGAAAGAGCTCAAAGTCTTGCGTAGCTCGCCCGCCGTGTAATCGACCTTTTCGTGCTCGGCATCGGTGAGTAAAATCTAGCAAGTCAAGTGCGCTATATCTGACATAACTGACGGCGAACTCGATTATTTAACCGACCCTGCCGACCAACTCGTTATAGAACTCTCGCGGAATACCAAATGCTGCGCCACAGCCACGTCTGTTCGACGTAGTGTTTCACCCAAAACCGCAGATTCGGGGGCTTAGCACATACGATACGTATTTCCGATAGAAAAACTCAAGTGAAATAAACGCACAAGATTATGATAGGTACGTGAAGATGATGGGGCTACGGTGTATTGCAAAATAGTACTTTATGATACTAGTGCGATAAAAACGTTTTCCGACGAGTCTGAATTCGCAGCTCGGACCGAATTCGACTGTTACTTGGACGAATGAACGATTTTTAAGCACGTGCTCTTATGGACAGTGTTATTTTCACTGGGTGATTTACCTTACTCTGCACGAACTGCTAAAAAAGTGTACACTTGATACACACTTTTCCTATAACTTTTTCAACTGGTTCCACTGGTGCACACTGAATGTGTGGTAACTATTGCAAGTTAGTGCAAAATAATGTAAGAATATCGTACAAAGTGTACACATTGTGCAGGCGCTGCTGCCAGTGTGTGATGCACACTACGTGCACCCGTACGACCAGTTGAAAGCGCCATTACATTACCCTGCAATTATTTCGATCGGTAAGTCACGATATTATCAGCGGGGCCGGTTGACAACGCTAGACACATAGACAGACGTGTTGTTTTTGCAACATGCCGTCATGCACGTCCGCGTTTGACGGCACGTGTTTATCAAGTTATACGCTATATTAAAGTATATTCAACGCTCGACAGTTGTGCCTCTGCGTAACCAGTGCTCCAAGTTTTAGGATGCGATTTTCTGCCAAATTCCCATATAGGCTATTTATCGAATCGTGGGGGGAGCCAATTATGCAACAGGTACGCCAATCACAAATAGATCAGCCTTCGGTAGGGGAATCCCCGGTGCGTCGGATAGCGGCTGTGGCGTGGTGATTTCAGCAGTACTTCGATAGCGTATTAAGGCAATATAGCAATCCCCCCTCCCCCCTCTTGACCACCGTCATACGGTAATAGATATGGAAAAGGTAAACCAATTGTTCCATGGGCATCGAGCGATTGCAGACGAAAGCAATTATTAATAATGACCCCATCAATAAATTCACGTTCACTGCAATGAATTGTGATCGCACAATTGTTGGGGACCAAATACCTTAGGCAGTCTAATTAAAACTGCAATATTGTTTTTGTTACAAACGCTAGTATGCAACATAACTTTAATCTTAGTGTGGGAGATATCGAGAAAGACAAACTGCAAGAAACTTGAGATCGAATTCAAGTTCGAACAAAAGACCGAACACAAGATGGAATTCAAGTTGGAACTTAAGATCGATCGAAATTGCGGACTTGGTGAATTTTGAGAGCTCAAGATGGATGAAACTTCGGTTGGAAGTTGATGAGAAATTTTATTTCGAGCTAATAAGTTACTTAAAGTTGTGACTTTATCCTATATTATGGAAATTATGATATTTATTATGGATATTTGTAGTTGTACAACTAGCAGTTTTCCAAACTTCACGCGTCGGCAATGTATGTCGTCCTTTGCAAAACGTGCCAAAATAATAATCACGAGATGAATGAATAGTCTCAATCCGATCTATGGAGGCCAAATATTGAGTTATAATCCAGAATAATTATATCTTTGCTTTTGCAAAAAGCCCTTTTTTCATCAAATTACAACTAAATCCACCTTAACTTCCAACTTAAGTCCGATCTTGAGTTAAAACTTGGGTTTGAGCTTCGAAGTTTGGACTATACCGTTGATATGAAGTGAACCCAGCTAACGCAGTGTTTTGGTTTTTCGGGGTTATGATTTTCGGTTGCACGCTTATCGGCGATAAGATGGCTTACCGTTTGGCGTATGAACAGTCTGCATTCATATACCAATATGTCACGTGATCATACGAGCAGCGTGTTTCAATTAAATTAAATCGCTCTGTAATACTCAGCATTCAGTGATACACCAATACATTACTTTTTAGATTACAAAATATTATTGGATACAATGTATAATAATATAATAAGTCTTCGATAGAAACGTACATACAATACCATGAAACATTTGAAAACCTTGTATCATATGCAGTTTAAGATAACAGAACGTGTCTGGCCTGACATCTGGGAAACCGAAGCGTAACTCACACTTTACCGCGTGAGCCCAAAAATCTCCGTTATCGGACACTGCGCGCGCATCTAATTCCTCAGTATCGAAGAAACCTCGATGTATTTCCACCTGTGCCCGAGAGTGTCTGCTGCTGCGTCCTGCGCTCGTCACATGACAACACCACGGGTGTGAACGATCCGCTCTGCTCCTCTTCGTCACTCGTTGCACCGTAGCCCGACGTAGTTCTTTTTTTTTAAACAAATTAATAACGAGTATCGTGCCGGCGTACATCGTTCACCAGGAACTCGGTAAGGAACGCTTTTCGGCTAATCGATAACGTACCGAACGATCCGTGCACTCCGATCAAGGAAAAAGGGGTGTGTGTGTGTATGTGTGTGAGTAGTAACTGTGGACCCTTTTCAGGACTGAGGCTGTCAAGATTTTAGCAGCTCCTTTAACGATTCAATCCGCACAATGAGGTACATATTAGGATACACCTTCGCAGGCACCGCCTCTGCCACTATCAGCATTCTAGGTAAAGCCACCCGACGATTCTCATACTTTTATCGCAAAAGACTCACCACTGGAGAGTTTCCTTTGGCTACTCGCTCTTCGTCTGTCGATTTTATCGATAAATATCTGTGTGCAGTTTGGGCGGAAGGTAATCGCTTATTCAATGATTTTTCAGTGCTGTATTACATTTTCACCGGAAAGGGAGAGCAAGTCAGCTTGGGATGGTAAGAACGAGCCAAAGGCGCAATTTTGCATCGGTCTAATGTGTCGTTTGAAATTTAGGTTCCTGGAGAACAGTTCGCCACACATGTGGGCCGCCTTGGGCATCAGTCTTGCTGTGGCTCTCTCGGTCGTCGGCGCTGCTCTGTACGTATAGATTTTCATCTCGATTCGTTTGACATCATTTTTAGACTGCATGACTATTTCCATTTTATAAAAATCACACCTCCATGACAAATTTCACGTCAATCGTTTAGTCGGTTATCGAGAAGTTGATTATTGAAGTTACACTCTTATATATGAGTGACATGGCGCAAACTATATGAACGACCAATGCCATGCTCAAAAGTACATTAAGAACGATAAAAAATTGTTGATAACAGAACCAAATTATTCCTTGCATTTTCGAGAAGAACTTTAATGGAAACCGAAATGATGTTGCCAAATTTTCATAGTCATTTTTTCACACAACAAATTTTGATTTTCAGGGGTATTCACACAACAGGTGTATCCATCGTCGGTGCGGGCGTCAAAGCACCGAGGATAAAGACGAAAAATCTGATTTCGGTTATTTTTTGCGAAGCCGTTGCTATTTACGGCCTCATCACGGCCATTGTACTTTCGGGAATGCTCGACCAGTTCAGTTTACCGGTAGTTAGCGAGACTGTGAGGAGTCAGAATTGGCTCGCTGGATATCTAATGTTCGGAGCTGGAGTAGCGGTCGGTCTGGTGAATCTTTTCTGCGGCATCGCTGTTGGAATCGTTGGCTCCGGAGCGGCTCTTTCCGACGCGGCAAATTCAGCGTTATTCGTCAAGATTCTCATCGTTGAGATTTTCGGCTCGGCTATAGGCCTCTTCGGGCTAATCGTCGGAATTTATATGGTAAGATATGCACTGTTGCTAGTCGAAGAAAATTCTCTTATGAAGAGCAGAGAAAAAAATTTCGAAACTATTCAAAAAGTAAGAACAGAATGTAACAGGGGGAATCAAAATCGTTCGACTTCAGCTGAGTTTTGAGATTGCTATTGGATCCATATTTTGTTAAAATAATTTTTTAAAGAAACTCGAGGTGAAATCGAAATTGAAAAATCAAAATTCCAAACGTCGAAAAAGCAGCTGCATTCATTAGTTATTCTAGTTGTTTTTTTAAAAGAAAAATTGCATGCTCTTACATTAAATTCGATTCCGATGAAATAGAACCGTAAAACAGAAATAAGATGAAGTAGTTACGATCAAGTTAATCACTAGAAGCAACAAGGAATATCGTCCTACCAATAATGATTTTTGTTCACAGACTTCCAAGGTAAAAATGGGTGATAAGCCGTAAAGACGCAGCTACGTAAGCGCTCCGCGTCACCAAATGTTTATTAATGTTAAGCCGTGTCTAACAAACGCGTGAAGCGGCTTCGATAGCACGGCAAACCGCGCACTTAATTAATAAACTTCGTATTCGAGCCAATTTTTGTTGTTGATAGGAAAGAAAAAAAAATCGGCTCTGTATATTGGAAACGACGACTCTAATTCCAAAAATAAAATACTCCGGGTTTCAAGTCTGCCGCGAATTACGATCAGAATTTTCATTTGCCGAAGAAACGTTTCCGCGTAACGTAAATAATATCAGTATAATGTTATATAAATATTAAGGAATAAAAGAAAGAAACAGTGTAAATAAAATAGAAGACCCGACCAAAGTTTCGTTCTCCGTTCGTGATTACTATATGCTGAGGATACACAATACTTCGTCGTGCTAAAGTTTTTATCAGTATCGTTATTTCGATATTTTGTTTGATTCCGCTTCCACCATTGTGGTCATTTTTTATTGATTTCATTGATTCCATTAGCCTAGTTTTCAAGGGCCAGTACGTGGCGTAATACTATCGGATATTAGCGGGGAAATTAATGAGTTTTTAAGGCACGGGCTGGCTCTCGGAGTCTCAAATAGTGTAAAATATAAAATACTTGTTTCTTTATAGATGTAAGCAAAGTATTAAAAAAATATAGATATATGTATATATATATATATATATGTGTGTGTATACGTAGTCAATAGCCAACGATTGGTAACAAATAGACGCTATGTACTCTTCATGATTCCGTAAATATCTTTAACCGAAGAACGCAAGCTCTCGACATACTCCTTAGCGTCGCGGTGCGGCTTGTAGCTCGTCACAACTGATCCGAGAATGTGATCGTGGATCATATATCTTGAAAAAGCAAAGAATTGTAATTATGAAAGCATCGCTTAAGTATTCGCTAGTTAGTGGCCCATGTGGAGTTTATAATTTTTTAAAATTACTTCGTTCCTCATTTTTTCCGGATTAATTTATAAAAATGCATTATAAATAATTCCGAATGGATGAACTTGACAAATTTATAGCAGAGGGTAACAGCAGAATTCTCTTTATAGTGAAATATTTTAAAGAGGTCATCGAATCACGCGTTTCTAACAGAAATTTATATTCCTGTAGAATTTGAGTGCTTTCTGCCCTCGTTTTTCGTACTCACCCGATTCCGTAACCGTCCTGAACTACAGGCCCGAATCCGCCGGCTTTAACTTCGGGACTAGACAGAGTAGAAGTAGAGAGGATATTGTGATTGAGCTTAGCGTAGGCGGGGTCTTTGAAAATAGCAGGCATGGAACTTGAGTTGTTTGATTTTTCCCACAAATTTTTCAAAGCGAACAAATGTCTGTCGAATCCTTGACCTAAAATTGATGTAACGAATTTCACAACGATTTCTTACGTTATGAAAATCACGTTTTTTTGTTTAAATAATTACCCATGGCTGCTTCTTTGATGAGATTTCCATGAGCTTTGCTACACTCTAGCATCAAATTTTTCAGATCAGCGTTAGACACTCCGGATTTGCTTTGTCCGATTATTGCAGAGCATAGAGCTTTTGTTTCGTTTGTACAAGATCTCACTGTCTCCGTACGACCGTGCTTAAAAGCTGCGGTACTGCAAGACTCGTATGTGGCGACTGATCGACCCTCCAGCTTGTACAAAGCCAATTGGAAAGCAACTTGCATAACGGCGTCGGGACTCACGCCAAATTGCTTGCATTCTTTTTTACCAAAACCGTCGTACAACAGATAATCTATACATAATCTATCGGTCCACTCGGAATACTGATTTATCGCTTGGCCGACCTTCTCCTTAACTTCAGAATCTACAACGAAATTGAGCTTCTCGACGGGGATTGTCGACGAAAGTCCCGAAACTTCTTCAGGGTGAAAACGTGGCTTCTTGTCAATATCTTTTTTTATATCCTGAAATAATATTCATTTGAGTTGATTCATTTGTTTTGTATATTCGGATTAAAATATTTATGATACAGTCAAAAAAATTGATTCGACTAGAATTTCAGAAATTCGTGGAACGATCAAGATAACGACACAAATTAATAAATCTTCTGAATATTGATAATTTTTTAAGGAATTTTGTAACATTATCGTCTTTTATCCTGTCAAATGATTGAAAAGGTGCGCTTTTTTTCGATAGATAAAAATCGCTGGCAAATCTGTAGATTAATGTTCTAACGTGAATTTTTCTCACTCATTGGCATTGGTGTTATAGAAAATGAATTCCATACTCAATAGTTGAATGGTTGTTGTTTTGAATTACCTGAAAATATCGAAGAATTGCGACCCCGTCGCCCCAAGAGTGTTCAAAATTAAGACCGGCTGTTCCGTCTCGCGCGACGATCAACGAAAAAGATTTGTCGAACCATCTATTTGTGCCGGTGCCGTGTAAAAAGTTTCTCAGCATTTTGTGATAATCCTCGCCAATAATTGTGTCATCCAGAATGAGCACAAAAGCGGCTGAGTCTATTTTTTCAAGAACACGATCGTTACCCAGTTTCAACAAGTGTTCACGGTTCTTTGCCCAATCGTCACGATTGGAAGTTGTGAATATTCCAACTGGACACTGGTTGGCCTCCCTGGGATCAGCTAAAATCTCCTTGAGGCTCGACGCTATTTCCCGGGCTGGTCGAATATTCCCATTTTCGTTCAATATGTCAAACGAATAAAAGTATCCTCTCCGCATTATTACAACGTGTCGTGCTTTTGGATTCTGCGCTATTCTGTCTTTTCCTATTTCCGGTATTCGGGTTGTCCCGAAAAGATTCGGATATTGCGACATGTCGAGTGGAAATGCCTGGATTTAAAACAAATCACAGTTAAAAATAAAAATAAATTACCAAAAGTTTTTCGTCGAAAACGAATAAAAAATGCATTGAAAAGAAGAATTGGTTAATGAGGCTCCCAACGATAAAATTTTGTTGGGCTCATAAGCGATTCGCTTGGGGAAACAGCTCAATTAGCTGGACCAACGAATTGTGTGTTACAAGAAATTTATCGACCCAGCCAAAAAACTGATTAATTTAATCGTTTAGGGTTTATTCAGCTGTATGTGTTGGGCCCTAGCAACGAATCGTCTCTCTCTGCATGTCAGTGAAGTACATGCTATCAATGAAAAATAATTTAAAAAATATCAATTCGAAATATATTCGCATAATAATTACAACCAATTTGCGAAGGCAATAAAAAAAGTGAGTTTTCTTTAGACAAAAAATATCTGCTAAGGCGTGTAGAAAATATTCTTAATCATTCAACCCCAAAAGTATTTTTGAATGCATCTTTTTTCGAACACTTTTCTTATCACCGGAAAATCTTCAATCACCTTCATGAGATACGCTCCGTACCAGGAGATGCTCGACGGCAATAATTTCGTGAAAGTACGAAAGAATTCGGTGTCAGATTTTTTGGGATTCATGTGATAAACTTCAGGCTCCAGAATTTCAGCCCTCAACGACTTCATGAATCTCGCTGACGACACAATGAGATTGGTAGCTTTGACCAATTGATCATTGTATTCCGACTTCAGTTGCTCATTGAATATCAACAATGGATTGTAGTTTATAGGTAGAGGTACGCGATCTTTGAGGTACATATGGAACCATGGTTCGCTTATGTAGCTCGTGTGTTTGTTACGAGCGTCCTGATCCACCAATTGTTTCTGCAATTGTTGGCCCTCTTTGGCGAGAAACTGCGAGACGCTGGAAGTCGTTTCCGGCCATTCTTCTTTCGATAAAATCGGCCTCTGTGCGCTCAGATATTTTTTGCAGGAATCCTCGAGTCTCGGGACCGGAAGTCGCGGCAGAGACGCTTGAAAATGCATTGTAGGCACGCGACTTCGTTGAATGTACTCATATTCTCCAGGATCCGTTGAATTGGCGGTGGTAGATCTGAGAAAAAATGTATCCCATTAATAAAATCGATTGGTACATTGATAAATTTACTTTAATAATTGAGAAAAAAAAAAGAAATAGCCTCGGGTGAACGTCAAACGCGTGCGAAAAGATTTGCTTTCGGAAATAAAACCTCGAACATATTTGCGTGATGAAAAATGTCGATCCGTGCGCGCGTCCGATGACCTGGAAAAAAATGGAATAAATATTAGGCGTCCATTAGGAGACGATATTTTTCAAAATATTTAAAAGCGTATTATTAATTTTCAACGCAATTAACCATTCAACGAACTTAATTTACTTGTGGTTAAGTAATCGAAAAATTCGTTTACTTTTACATAATACGTGCAACTTTCCATTGGCATTTAAAAAATTACAAGAATAATTTCAGTTGTGCAAATAAGACAGAAACAACGAATAGAAAATTCATTTACAGTATTATTACCGACTTTTTTCATAAATGAACAATTAAAAAATTGTCGATACCTTGTGACAATACAATTGAATAAATCTATTGCTTTTTTCAGAATTGTCATTTAGAGGAATTCAAGGATTTTCAGATGCGCCGTTTAGGAGGATTAGGAATAAGAAATTATCAAATTTATTCAGTAGCAATTTATGAGTTTTATTTTTCATTGTTTTATCGTGGCTGCTTTTTTGGGGCAAAATAATTTTTAAAAAACGTATGCCTGCTAATTTGTCTCGACGGAGCCAATGAGAATTACTATAAAGCCCTTAGAGTTTGCTACGCGTCAAGGTCATCGACCTGCAATTGTTTTCACAATAGGATCGTCTCAGCATGCGCACCACTCTTGTCTTCGAATTACCGGTTGCTACTTCCGGATTTCGGTACCAATAGAACACTTGTCACGATACCGTTACATAGACAAAGCTTCGATACCTTTGAGCCGTTGAAATATTTCGAGTTTTTCAATAAGAAAGCCATTATTGAACCGTGAAGTTGATATCGATGGGCAGTTCTTCGATCTATTCCACTCGGTAATATCGGTTTTAACGGATCCGACTGTTCAGACGTCCATGACTGGAAATTTTTGTCGTGACTTAAATATACGGTATATGTTGACTTGGGGCATTTACACGTGGCAATAGAGACAGCAAACCGGACTAAAAATTCCGTCGGGCGCGATGCGCGCTTCTTATCGACATGAGTACGAAGATGGCCGTTATCATATTTCCTAACAAATAGCAAGATTATCGGGAGCAAAGTTCCGGCGAATTGCTATAGATTTTATCAAAATCGAAATAGTATTGAGCCTTATTATTGTTTTCATTTGAAAACTTTCGTCTATAAAATGGAGCGCTGAAATCCCAGCAGCTGATAATTGATAATTTAAATGAGATTAATAAGTATATAAGCATAATGAACAATAAATATAAAGTGTAATTTGATGTTATAAGTATCAATACATATTCACATTTATTTTATTTTACATCAAATGTTTAGCCTATCAGAAAGAGTGCCGGATAGTGTTACAATTTAAGGGATGCAGGAGCAGATTTTGTTACCGACCTTAAGGTAATGTGAAAGCTCAGTGAGTACAAGATAGACTAATCTTTTAGTCTCGAATTTTTCGGCCATAGTTGATCTTTTGGATAAAATATGAGAAAATGGTCCTGTAGAATTGTTAGGCGAAAAGCGACTTTCTCGTTTTTTATTCAAAAGATCAAGCGCCGCGGAGAAAATCGGATTACAGTTTTCCATACCAACCGAGTAGTTTCACATGACCGTAAAGAGTATTGCATTAACAATTAGATTTAAATGTCTTACCTATCGGAGAGGGCGCTGAAGGCGCAACAGCTGATCAATGCAATGCGCGGGACGATCTCGTATCCGGCGTGCACGACTTATTATTCGGAGATAAACATTTGTGCATTATCGTTTATGAACTTGATTATTGATATCCAATTACTTGTCTCAAGAAGCTACCACGTGCTTTAAAGTTATAATTAAAAAAACATAAACCGAGCTGCAAATTGAAAAAGTTAGAAATATTCGTTTATTTGTGATATTTATAAAGTGCATACAAAACTAATGTACAATGCATCTGCCCGACCTTTTGCCGGTCTATTACTCCCGATTGTTTCCATTCCCCGATTACTACAAGTGGCTTAGTTATGGAAAACGTGAGTACTATTGACACCTCAAGTCTTCGTCTCTACTGTTTATGTTTTATTATTGTTACTATTTTTTTTTTAACTCTAGCTGATAATTTTGGCCGGAGGGAATTTTCCTTTACTCTCCACGAGGATGTCTATGTTCGATATCAGGCATTCAAGGATCTCAAACAATTGGAGGCTGAAATCAAGCGACTTATGCCATTCAAAATCGATATAGGTGCTATTTACAATGTGAGGTACGCATTTATAAATCCACTCACTCATAGGTGGTACACTTTCATAATGATCAATAAAAGATGATCATTAAAACATAGTAAGAGTAATCAAAATATAATTATTCAAAATAGATAACAAGATCGTTAATCGAATTAATCTGTAACACGACCATGTTTAAAAACGACAGCCCAAAACAGGAGAAAAAGGTGGCAAAGTTTGAACCGGTGGAGCGTGAACTTGTCTTTGATATAGACATGACTGATTATGACGAAGTTAGAACCTGCTGCTCTGGAGCTGATATCTGCAACAAGTGTTGGAAGTACATGGCAGTGGCCTGCAAAATCTTGGACACAGCTCTCAGGGGTAATTTGACTTGAAAATCAATTAGTTGTTATAGATCGATAAGAATTTCCTTATTTCGATTGGTTAATTATGAAAGTTTATGCTTGGTATTTCATAATGATTATCATTTTTAGAGGATTTTGGCTTCAACCACATATTGTGGGTCTTTTCGGGACGAAGAGGTATCCATGCATGGGTTTGCGACGTTGAGGCGCGAAAACTAGACGTAACGGCCCGCGGAGCAGTAGCAGAGTATTTGCAGATCCTCACTGGTGGGGAATTCATGAAAAAGAAAGTCAACCTAATTGGCGACAGACTTCATCACTCTATTAGGTAGATATTCCAACTTTACATCAATCCACGTGCTCACTTGTGTGAACGAGGGTGTTTAATTTTCGCCCTTTTTTTATTTTTCCATTTCCATCCTCGAAAAGGACACATTTTGTCATTAAAAAATCCTCGTGAAATGGAAAACCTGGTAAAAATTTTGAGGGGCGCTTAACTCGATTTGAAATTATATATCAAGTTATCTTTGTCTTTTTTAACCCAGTTTCTGCGAATAAAAATATCTGATTAGTATCGAAATTAATCGCGCGTAGAATATTAAATAATGTATTAATTTATAGAATTTCCCCAAAAAATACTTCATTTTCCTCTCTCCCACTACAAATTTCAATTTGTAGACGTGCCCTTGATGTGATAAAGCCCCGTTTCGTCTCAATGTGCGTCGAGGAACAAAATATGCTGGGAACGGATGAGGCCATCGAGAAATTTCTCGGGATTCTTCCTGATGAAGAAGTGAGAACGGAGGTGAAGACTCTGTTCGATAAGCAGAGTAACAGCAAAGCTCGATGGGAAGTTTTCACAGACTACGTAAATAGTCAGGTTCAGTCGGTGAGTTTGAAAAGAGAAATCATTAGTTTCCTTCCACAGCGGTCGATATTTAATTTAAGAGAAAACTCTATGTGATTTGTTTCAGGGAGCAAAAAAATGGCGATCCAATCGCAATCTCGTGGAGGAAATAATGCTGCAATATTCATATCCCAGGCTGGATATTCTCGTGAGTAAAGGAATGAATCACTTGCTCAAATCTCCGTTCTGCGTTCATCCGAAAACCGGAAAAGTTTGCATTCCGATTAATCCAAAAACAGTGGATAAATTCGATCCCCTCGCTGTGCCAACAATCGACGTTCTTATCGACGAGATTAATGCCTTCGATGCGAAAGAGGAAGCCACTCAGGAGGAACATTCGCTCACCGCCAAGAGAATCAAAGACTACAAGAAAACGAGTCTAAACAAATCGTTACACGTCTTTCAAGAGTTTTTACGAGGATTGGAAGACGCCCGAAGGGCAGCTAAGAAGCTCACGCAAGCGTCCGTCACGATGGATTTTTGAAGCGGTGGACCAAATATTTTTCTTCAAACTTCAAAATCCCTCATCTTTGCCTTTGTTGGCCACCGATATGCTTATCGTTGATAAAATTCTCTGTGCCAACATATTCAGTTTTCAAATCGAACGTTTCTAATTCCAAGTTGAGTTTTGCGTTTCGAACGGTAACGTCACGACGCAAGCGGGGAATCCAAACCCAGTATCCTATGGATATCTCCGAATATCGGAGAAGAATGCCCTCTTTGGCTCGCTCATCGAATTCCCCATCGCTGCGGTTTTGTGGAGAACAAACGCCGTTAGCTCGAAGATGCTCCAAATTCGGTATTCTTCCGTGCCAAAGCTTTTCGGTGTCTTATCGTCAAGACATCTCGATCCGATGCATAGCAATTCCGCACATAATTCGCAGCGTGCACCGCCGCCGCCCAAAACGATTCTGCTAATTTTCCCTCAAAAAGAATGCAGCGAGTCATCTTGACGCGCGTTCGATTCTTCCGCTCGGCCACACATTTTGTTGTGGAGTGTGGGGAACCGCCAGCTTGCCTCGAATACCTTGAGTCTTCAGAAATGCATCGAATTCCGCTTTGCAAAATTCCTTCACGTTATCACTTTGAAGATTTAGTATTTTCTCTCAGGTTTCGTTCCCGACATACGCCGTGTATTTCTTGGAAAGTGAAAGAAAACCTCGCAACCTTACGCAGTTGTCGACCACATAAAGTGGATCCTAGGTCGGTCGTTTAGCAGGGTCTCATCGGATGTGGAAAATTTGTATTGCGTGTGAAACTGTGGATTGTGTTCCCTCGTAGAACCGATGCGACTAATCAATTGGAAAATGGCACAGTTGTGCAGCGACATTGAGACTGAAAGTAAACGAGAAATCGACCGATTCCTTTTGAAATGTTTCGATTCACGGTAAATTCTAATTTGAAGCGGACTAACGTTCTATAAAATGACATTAATTGGCGCATTTTTTCTTAAGAATGCGAGAGCATGTGCAGAAAAATTTGTTCTTGCATAATACAACAACGAAAAGAAAAAAACTACACATGTATATAAATTATTATCTAAAATGATGAATATCAATTTATCTATAGAATAAATAAACAAATCGAGGTAGTCATAAATTAATGGGATGCTTAGAGCATCGATTTGATTTTGTGTTACAGGCGTGACTTAACATTGGAATCTTTCTACAGATAAATAACGCCTTCTTTCAACTAACCAAACAACCAACATCAGGTTAATATAAACATGGTATTTTTTATATCTGTAACATAATAGCGACACCAGCAAGGGTCCATTTCGTTGGCTTGTCTTTGCTTTTTAAGTTAAACGTCCAAACGTACGTAGGACCTCGAGATCTCGTTTTGTACACCGGACACTCGTACATATTTTTTAATTCTTGTTTGTCCTGAGTAATGGCTTTGATATAAATCACTGGCAGCTGAGGGAAAAGTTCTTTAAGACGAGAATCCGTAATTGCACCCAATGCTGAATCCCATCGAGCTCCTTCCATGTACAAACCATTGACATAAGCACCTTCGCGTGGTGGTGCACTAAAAATGGGAAACAATTCATTTCATTGTCACTGCGACATCAATAAAAGTCCTTTTACTTCACTTCAGCCAACGTACTTGAAGTCCTCCTTTTGCTTTTTAGTCACGTCGCAATGTAAGCACATTTTATCGAGGGGCCATTCATTCTTACGCGCTGTTTGTTGCATTATCGCTGTCAAAAATGACTGAGGATTGAAGAATCCGGCGAGCCATACCGATGATGGAAGCTGCAACCAATATACGAAAATAATTAAGGATCTATGTATCATAGAAGAAAGTAAAGCCTAAGTTGAAACAGAGATTCAAAGTGGAAACTTGTACATCGTTTTTTCATTATTTTTCCACATTTTAACAACACTTTCTCTATGAGAAATCCAATATCGATGAGCATACTTGCTCGTGAAGGTAGCTTTGCAAAAAGTGTAAAATAAAAAGGGAGCAATGTGCGAGGTTTTATTTTTTCTATTAGTAAAGAGAGAAAGAAAACTAACACTAAAATCTGCCGTCCAATTAGACAATTCATTGATTCGATTCGACATATCCGCAAACCAGTTGGTCAGCCCGAGACTGGAGGGATAAGCTCGCTTGGTCCAGGAGACAGGCACAGAGTCCATGAAGAGATCGTTTTGCAGATCTTCCATGTCGGCGTTAATCGTCAGCTCACCCTAAAATCATATTTCTCAAACTTCTATACACAAAAATGAGTGTAAACTGATTGTCCCCTAGCCAACATGACATTAATTACCTTTGCTTCCTCACAGGACAAAAAATTCGATTTTTGTGAGAGCAAATTCAACATTTCAGTGTCAGAATATTCAAAAGTACCAAAATGCTGATTAAACGCGTCACAAAAATATTTAATTAATTTAAATTTATTAAAAAAAATGAATATTATATAAAATAAGAGACGGTTGAAAAAAATTACCTTCAATCCCAATTCCAGTTCTCGAAGAGATCGCTTTAATTCACCGCATAGTATATTCATCCTTTCGCACTCTTGAAAGGCGACTATGACGAAGGGTGTACGATCCTCGACCTTGAAAGTGAAATATATTAATAATTCAACAATAAAATGCGTTATAAACCCCGAGACTGACTTTGCTCATGAGCTCAGGGATGTTGAATTCTTCGGGCAATTTATCAAGAATATCTTCGATCACCCCCTTGACCTTCTCCTCCCTCGACAGACCAACCCCCGAGGTTTCCCCAACGTTTCGAGGCTGCATCTCCAAAATCACTTTGAATAAATTCTCCGCCGTGACCGTGAGGAAGCCTGGACATTAAAATGCAAATCCTGAGGATTATGAAGAGCGGACTTTTATCTTTCGGAGCTAAAGCTGCTGTTTCAATTGTCCCGAACCAATTTCCGCGTTAGGATGTAGGCCGTAGAGAATCGGGCTCTCAGCCGGCAGATAATCGTCCACGTATCTGTGATAAGCATGATAATCGGTATTTGGCGGGGCTGGAAAACCCGGTGCCAAATTTAAATCTCCGTCTATAAGCTCCGGCTGAAGATACTCGAGCAAATACGTTCGGCACAATCTTCTGTCCCAATCGTCCGTTATGTGACCACCGTACATTATCTCGCCGAATAAATACCGCAGATCTTCCCAAGGTACTTTCGTGTTGTTCTCCAGATAATTCATCAGCACGGAGACACTTATCGTCAAGTCACCCACGTTGAAGGGATAACTCTTGGCAAATGAAGAAGGATTTATATAGAATATAAGGAAACTTTTATGGAACTTATGCGTGATATACGGTGGAATATTAAAAATGTGTAGCTTTTCTCAACTCCACCTTTGGCTCAACAATTTTAGGAAAAAGTTTTTAAATGTTAAAAAAATTATTTGTCATAATCATATTTCATTGGAGGAAATTATTTTTTTTTTCGAATCATTATGAAATTAAAAGCGTTTTCATTCCATATTTTTCTGTGTCTATTATTCTGTATCTTATTCTATACTTTATTTTTGTATACTCTTATTCGTTTTGGGCTTTTTCGACGTCCACAAAGTAGGTTTTGATTCTCAATCAATTTGCCCTCTTAAAGATTCGCAATATACCGACTGGTGAAATTTGAAAATTGCGCAATCGACTTTTGGCGGAAATGCCAGGCGGATAATACGCCGTATATATCAGAAATATATTTGATATTCACTCTATTCCATCCTTGAGCCCCGAATTTCCGGCGCTCGGCAACAACCGCGTGATAGTAGCAAAGAGCGAATAGAATTCCTTTGAATTCGGACTCTTTGCTGCACGAGTCGAGAATTTCCTGATTAAAGTTATCCAGCGCTTTGTGAATGTTGGCGTGCATACCAGTGGGGGGTTCGTTAGTTATTTTTATGGCGGATTCCAGTATGCCCTGTGATTAGAAGAATTCTCGTTTAAATTGTCGAGCAAGTGGTCCAGTGCTGTTTAAATTTTTTTTTTTTTTTTTTAATTTCTATAATCACTCGCCTGGGGTATGATAGACTCGTGAGGATCGGGGCTTGGCTCAGCGCTGATATAGAGACGATAGTTCGGATGTGGATTCTCCGTTAATTGTTCCATTTTTTTTTCCATGTTCGGCAGCCAATTTTTAACGAGGTGAACATTCTGAAGAATGACCCAGTGACCCTCGGACGCCGAGAGTTCCATCGATTCCTCGGCCACGGGCTCCTGACCCTGACCAAGCGATACGTTGTGGAAGTTTCTACCGTCGAACGTGAAGCCCAATCGTTTTCCCAATTTTTCTACGTCCTTTTTGTTTCAATGAACAAACGAAATTTCATTATTTATTCTCCAGAATGGTTCTCTGGTAAAAAAATAACCTCGGTGAATTTGGAATCGGCACATTTTTGCCAAAAACGATTGTATGATTTTTAGAACAGTCAAAAATATCGATAAAAAAAAAACTTCTAATCCTTCTGACAAGTAATGAAACAGGAAGAAAACGAGAGGTAATATTTTTACAAGGTTTAATAATTGGGTTGAATGACGTACTTTGAGTGGATCGACGCCAGGGGAAAGAATGAAAAATACAGGTGTAACCGCGCTCGTTTCCTCGTAGGACTTGTCGAAAGGTGGTGATCGAGACTCGATGAACTTTGGGCCCAACTTTTCCTCCACGAAGCAACTAGAAATCGATAACGAACTGGGTCACAGTTTGAAGGTTTCCGCTCGGGTGTGCACCCGAGAATTTCAATAGGATGTCTTTTGTTGTCCTTAACAAGACGAGGAGACAGTGTTGAGATCATTACCGTACAGCGTAGGTCATACGATCCAGTCTCAAGCATCTCATCATGCAGAGTCTCTGCAACGCTGACTTGTTCTTCCATTCTTGCGGAAACTTTTCTCTCTCGGGTGTCTCCGACTCGACGAACTTCTTCCAACGCTTCTCTGCACCCTCGATATCACGATCCAAATTTCTGAACTCTTCCGTGCCACTAAGAAACTTTATTCCGCCCCAGCCGCTGCTGCTTAGAAAATCTACGGGGCTAACGAGATTCGGGGTGTGTGGATACCGCAGTAGGAAGTCTAATTCCGAAGGTGATATTTCGTTCAGTTGTATCAGGATCTGTAATAGCAAAAGCAAAAAAAGAAAAAAGGAGTTGCCTATCGTAAAAGAGGCTCGGAGAGTCTTCTTCGGCGGTAACGATGGTACAAATTGTAGCCCAAACACTTTTCATTTGACATTTTTCTCTCAATTTTTTGCTGCATGAAACTGTTTTGAATACGATAATAAAAAATAAGGTTACAACGCTTTATTAGATTTTCAATGTACTTTTTGGTTTCGTACACACGCAAAAAAGATTTCGTGGGAATAACTAAGGCGCTCGGTTGTATAAGCGCTAATTGAGTTATTAACCCACTAACCCACCAAGGTGATTTTTTTTTGCGGAACAATAACTTGGTTGGGCCAACCAACTATTTAGCATTTCTATTTCAACTCTTGATAAGTGTTATCCAGCATCTATTGCAGGCTTGAGCTTTATTTTTATTGCACCGATTAACGGTTGCTGTTTGTAGTCAATTTTTGTTCGGCAAAATTTGGTTTGCGTAACCGCGTAAAGTTGCAATTAGGGAAATTCGGGATTTCCAACTCCGGAAAAAATTTTTTTTGGGTTTGCCCGATGTAATTTTGTTTTTTCTAATTAAAAAAGGTCGACAACATGAAGAGAATAACTGAAGACTGCAATGGTACTGAAAATAGATGTACATTGCGGTAAAAAATAGTAATTCTCAATATTGCAACTTATACAATCTGCCGTTAGTAGAATAATACAATATACAATTTGTTTTGAAAAATTTACCTGAATGGCCATTTGGCAAAGAAATATGAGCTTATCACTCTCGAAGAGTCCTCTGCTCGTATAGACGAACACGAGATACGTGATGCTGTCTATAAGTAAGCCAACTCGCTTAGTCGTATTTTCGGAGGGCTCGGCAAATTTGATAGCATTTTGAAAGACAGCGCTGAAGGCCTTCAACGAGAACTGATAGAGCATGTTGATCTTGTTCAAGTCGTTTAGTATGAAGTATAGAAGGCTGGCTCTCGTTGCCGCGGGCCGGTACCATTCGCGTGCTTCATCGATTTTCACAGCGGTTATTCTTGCCTCCGCCACTTTTATCTCAATCTCCGCTGCTGTTTTCTTCGTCGTCTCCAGATTAACGACTAATGCCACGTCACTCAGGATATTCGGACCAGCGGATGACAATCTTCATTTGAAAAGAAATTAATATTTGCGTTATTGATGGTACCTGCTTTTGTTGAAACGCCTAATCAATTGGGCGGCATTGACTCCTGTTACATGCCGGTATAGTTAGTTATTTAGTTAAACACATTAGACTTACCGAAAACGATTGAAAGTCATATTAACGACTTAAATTGAGGGTCGACGGTTCACTGAGAAAATGGTTTTCCCAGGTGAGCTAATCTTTTGTTGAAATACCGACAACATTGCGTTATTTTTGTTAGCGCAACTAAGAAAATGGTTAGCTGAAGAAATCTCTTCGCTGAACTGACAAATCTTTTCGCTGGGCTATCAATTTGTTTTACTAAGCTAGCAAATATCCCAATGCTATCACTATTTCAACAAAAGATTTTCTGGACCAGCAAAATCGTTTTCTTTCTCTCTAATTTTTCCGTGAGAAAATTCAATTCAATGCACAGCAATTTGAATGTGAAATCGTTTCAACGATGATCGTGCAAGGGTCCAACTTTTATTTGAGAGTATTAATTAATGGGAGAAGGCAAACCTGTGTAAAAGATCGTCTTCCAATGTCTTGAGAGTGATTTTGAATGTATTTTGCTGTTTCGTTAATTCGGCCTTGGTGGATTCCAAGTCGGGACGTTCGGCCTTGACCACATCGCCCAATAATTGCTCCTCCAATCCGTCTTTCGTGACGGTAAAATTGATGAGAGTCGTTTGAGCCTGCATTTCCGGTTTATAGTGAGGATTCGCTAATTTGGTTTGCAGTATCAGGCGAAATTGGTGATTGAAATCGATCTCTTTGTCGCCAATCTTGATTGCTCTGTGCGTTCAATAAAAGTGCACGCGAAATTAGACGAGAAATATCGTAGCGGAAGCTATTTATTAAGCGATTGTGCAATTAATTAATGACTTGCCGTCCTTTTTTAACGAGAACTCGGCCCAAAATAGGATCTAACACCGCGTCCACGGTCTCCATTATATTCTCCAACAGTACGACTTGGCCATTCGCGATTGCTAACTCGATCCGATCGAGATAATTTCGCTGCGTCAGTCTCAGCACTTTTAATTCCGTTCCGTACTTAACTTTTATCCATTTAACTCCCTGAAGCTGAGGATCGATCATCAGAGGCCATCGAGATGAATTAGTGAGTATCGTTGCGTTTTCCGAAGACATTCTGTCGCTCGGTAGACCTGATTTTTACAGAAAACAGAAATCTTACGAACGGATACGAATTGAAATATCAAAAAACGAATAAAGGTTTAATACCTTCGTTATTCCATTGAGCTATTTGAGCGTCGTCAGTTAACATTGACAGCGGGTCTAAATCCTGTGTTCGCGGTATTGGAGTGTTCAATTTATTTAAAAACGGTATCCAATGAACATTGAGAAGGTCTAGACGGTATTTCCTCGTGAAACAGCCAACGTACGATATAAACGCAGTGACGAGAAGAACGTCACCAGGAATAGTAACGCCAGACGTTTTTAATCTGTCATTCATTGAATAATATCCGTACTTTAGATTATCCACTCGTACAGTAGAGTTAAATATAATATATTTAGGCGATGGACTTGAATAAAATGTTTATTCATTAATTAAGGTACTTAATTAAATGAAACACGACGATTTCCTGCGGAATCCGACAATTGACATAATTCATATAATAACATTGTCATTAATTATACGCTTCGGATTTAAAAATATATATAATCAATTAATTAATTTAGAACTTTTTTCGACGCGACAATTTTTTTTCTTTCGAGACTTATGAGAATATAAATTTTTGGGATGCTTTAATATTGAATCATTGAAGAATTATATACTTTTTTTTTTTTCAATTAATCGAATTAATTAAATTTGAATTATGAAAAACTTACACTTCGACTCTTTCGGCCCAGCGAATTTTTTCCAAGGCCAGCCCATTAACCAGCCTATTAGCCAAATCTATAGTCATTGCAGTGGCGTCAGCTTCGTCCTGGCACTTCTGTTTTTCAGCAAGTGCAACGTTCATCTTTTCACCAAGGACCTCGAGGACTTTGCGCAGTTCCTGAAAGGAGATTTTCGTGTGGCAATTTTGTTGACACTGAGGCACATTCCCGCAAAGCTTAAAGGTTCATTAGTAGAGCTTACAGTCAAGCGAGCTTCAAGAGCCACTAATTTTTCCATCGCCGCTTTCAGCTCGGCATTCGCCTGGGCCAGTGCAACTCTGAGTGGTTTCACGTTTTCATTGATGTAGTGAAAGACCATGATGTTTTTCACCCAGCTGCAAAGACCCGCCGCGGCCTGTGATTTCGAATAGATAAAGTCGGGTTCGAAATCTGAGGATAGAAAAAAAAAAAAAAAAAACGTAAATTAACACCATAAAAATTATTAAAGCTTCCTGCAGTTACAATTTTACGGATTTTTCGCTTCAATTCGAAGACCTCGCAACCAAACAAGATTAAAAATCATCGACATTTATTCGGTAGACTAATTTTTCTTGTTAATATAGTATTCGTTATAAATATTTTAAATAAAGCGATATTAAAAACACCGAGAAAGTCGGAAAATTAACGATGTTCTCATGAGGGAATTTATTTTTGAGATTCTCATGCTCGAAAATAGTCTGAAACGAAAAAAGTATTCGAATGTTTGCATGTGTGCGTCACGCAGAGATTTAAATACACTCCGCCTCACTCGTGAATTCATCGAATGGATCAGCTCTAATTTTAATGCGGTGGAGAGTTCGGCTCCGATTTTTACTTTATAAAAGCGCTTGAGCCGTTTATACTTTATGAGATTCCTACAGGATTAAAAATGTCGGTCAACGTTCTGAGTTGATCAAGTATTTTGCTATCGGGGGGAAATTTCGCATGGGAAATTGAATGGACCGATGCGACTTTTGGTATCGAATTTGTGCGAAATCGGTAAAACCGTTCGGTATCGATTAATTGGCAATAAGATGGTGTGTTAAACCAATTGAGTCACCGCAAGTGCGAGGGAGAAACTGGTATCGGAAATTTTTTTTGTTTTTCAAAAATCTGAACAAAATCATATTTTCTTTTAGTAGTATGACATATCATATTATGAAGCAGATCGGAGAGGTTCGAAATAAAAGTGAATGAATTGGAAGGGCCTCATATTATTTATAAAATTTAATTCGATCCATCGAACGAAACAGTTCTCCACTTTAATCTCATCTCTTTACTTAATTACTGTTAATATCAGCTGACCTTTGTCATTTATGTAGGGCTGAATGGCTTTTACGACGTCCGGATGAATATTTTCCTTATCGTAATGTCGCAATGACGATAAAAATGCATCGGCACCGCCCATCATGACTTTACAGGCTTTCCAGCTGCGGTCTTTGGGCACTTTACCCTTTGGGGAGAAGAGAACGAGCACAGCTTGCGCTACTGTTGCTACAGCATCAGGCGGAGTACCGAACGACTTGAGTTCCGTGAGATTGTTCTAAATATTAAGGGAAAAAAAAAAAAAAACGCATAAGAATGAATGAAAAGTGTCATTGAGCAGGTGTTGGCTTGAATCGGGTTTGGAACTGGTTCTCGGGTTGAGAAGTAAAGTTCGAGATGTATATAGTAACTCGAGGATCGTTGCACCTTATTCAAGGTGTCCAGAGCAGCCTCAGCTTGACGCACCGCCGGCTCTGCTCTTGCCAAATCTTCGTCGCAACGTTTCTGTCTCTCCGTCACTCGTTCCTTTATCTCTGCCACTTTGGCCTCCTCCTCGGAAACTTTAAACACGATTAAAAACAATGGGTATCTCTCCACGTGCAAACTGCTTTTCACCAAAAGTTTTCCAAAGTGGAAGCGCTGTTTCCGTCAACTGTACTGCCTTCTTACCTATCGCCTTCTCTACTTCCGCTTTGGTATTCTCCGCTTGCACTTCCTCCAAGATCTTGTCCGCTATCTCGTTTTTCTTTTTCAAATCTATCTCTTGCACTGCCAGAACGACTTGGAGATCGTCGACCTGGGCGACATTTCATTACGTGAACGGACGACGAAATAGCTACAGCTAATTTTCTCGGCTTAGTCTCGAGTTGATGACCACAATTATTAACCGACAGATTACATTTCGTATATTTAAACGACAGCAGTAAGCGCGCAGTCGGTGTGAGACTTTGGCGCTCCCCACAGTTAAGCAACACTGTTCGCGGCCATAACTTGGATGGGTGACCGCTTGGGGGCGCTTTGGTTTGCGCGCCAACTGTATGAAAAATTGACTACTTATTCTGGCCGCCAATAGACGATCTTCCACCTACAATTATGATTACTGCCGCAACATCACTTAATTTACCAGTTAATGAATAAAAACTTGGAGTCTTTTTTTTACATTGTGAGGCATTTCATATTACCGCTAAAAAACTTTCTTGTAAATTATTTATAAAATTTCGGTTATATAATAATCCCAATAGACACAAATAAATGTTTGTTTTGTAAATACTGGATGCTCCAATTTCGGGAATAGTCATATCCGAAAACGGATCATCAAATAAAAAATTTGGAAACGCAATATAATGCGTTTTTTTCGTGTCCATAAAAGCGAAATTGATTGAGAGTTAATTAGGTAATTAGAGCAATGTTTCGTGTTAAAATAGCCAGAAATATGTTATTTAAAGATGACCGACACTGATGGTTGTGTGGTCATACGTGGACCACCTAACCGTGCGTCAGCTGGCCCATCGATCAGTGAGCGGTCAGCTTTTCCGAGACCGCGGTGTCTAACACTTAAGTGAATTTCCTGTAGACACCGAGACGTCAGAAGGATATACGGCTGTTTCCTCGTAGTTTCCTCGTGCGCAAAGCGAGTGCGGTATACTGTAGTTAAGTCAGTTGTGGATGCTGGAAGTTACGTTAGCTTAGTGAAGAGCATCTAAGGAGGCTGGGGGAGGATCAAGGAAAAACTCTCACACTTGTATTTCGAAATTGAATTCGAATTGATTGAAAATTTGAATTTTGAAAAAGAAAAAAAAAATCACTTAATCTGTATGTTTATAGTTATTGAAATACGTAGAGGATTTTGAAAATGTTGATTTTTGCGTCGCTAGCGAATATTTACATTAAAAGTCGTTCTAAAAAGTTCTAAGTATCTTTTAAGCCAATTTAAAAAATCCGATTTTCTGGGAAATTTGCACTGGTGTTACCCCTTGAAGTAGACAAAAACGTATTTTTCCTTTGACTTTTTTTAGGCCGAAAATAATAGTGCTGATATCTACTATATCGTAGAGAATACATTCCCAATGTACGCTAGATAATAATTTTTTGAAGAGAACCTGTGTTGCGCAAGAAGCTAATTTTGTCAGTCCATTCTCCAGTCTGACGATCATAGCTTCAAGATCATAAGTTTTTTCCGCCAAAAGTTTCGAGTACAAAGCAATTTGCTCGAGGAAGGATTTCGGCGTGGTGTAATTGTATCTTCTTTCGTTCTGCAAGTATATCTTGGACGTTTCGTTGACAATCGTGTGAACGAAGGACATGAACAACGAAACTGACTTCTTATACTTTGCCGGAAGTTCCTCGAGTTCCTGCAAGAAAAAAAAAAAAAAATGAAGGTACGTATTCGCTTTGGAATTATGTTCTGCCAAGCTTGGCAAATATACGCAGAAACGTACCTCGAGAAACCTGGATGACACCGATTCTAAGGCATCTTGAGGCCAGTCCTGGAACCAATTAATCGACGTACAGTTCACCAGAGCAGGAAATTGTCTTGCTCTTTTTCTGAGAGTCGCTCCCACGGGCGAGAAACAGAGGACACACTTCAGGTATCTTTGGACACGATCGATGAAGAATTTCCAACAATTTTCCTTGGTATCCATTATCCCTGCTTGCTTTACCTGTACAAAAATGATGAAGTGTTGGGCCGGTGAGTTTTGTTGGTCTCGAAGAGTAGAGACTAACAATTTAACATCAATTGCTCACTTCATTTCTCACGGCGTTGACGATATTGTCGACTTCGTCATCAGCGAACAGTTCTGCAATTTCTCCTGAAGCCAACATATCGTTTACAACCACGAGAAATCTTTCTTGAGCCACTTGAGAGTCAGTCATAAGAAAAGTGATTCCTATGCTCTTTAAACCAGCTTTCAGGTACAATCCGGCTAAATCTGCTTTCAAATCGTTGATGGAATAACCCTTTCTCAGTTGAACTTGAAATACCTGTAACAAGATTTGTATGTTTGTTAAAAAAATTAGTTGTAGTATTTCGATGGATATCCCGAAGAAATGAATGATGATTAAAGGCAGTCAAAGACATAAGCAAATAATATGAACAATTTAGCTCATAAAATACTTGTTGCGTGTATGATTTATGATAGTGAAATGTGTAACATATATTTATGAGGAAACATCTTTTGTATTCAATTTTCTTTCGGCGTGTGTTATTTATAAAAATTTCAGCACGAGTTTCTTTTGAATTGCATGATTTGTTACTTCGAGACTGGAGATAAAGGAGGCCAGCCGTGACAGGGATTGTTTTCCGCTTCCTCCAACTCCGACCAGCAGAGCATTGCCTCTGGGTGTCTCCAGAATTCGATTTATTCGACATACGTGGTGCATTGCGTCCTCGAACATGACTAAATTCATAGCCGCAACCTATAAAATATGTTAAATTAACAAAATGACAAATGGAAATTGCGTTAGGATTTGTATTATTATTTTTTTTGTCATACCAATTCATTGTAATTGTTCAATGCCTCATCCAGCAGTTTTGCTAGTTGTGGCCATTCTCTGATGGGCATGTACTTGGGTTCGCCCATTCCTTCGGCGAAATGGCAGTAAATTATGGGCTGTGCAAGAACTGGCCCTTCTTCCAAATCCTGAACAATATATTCAATCAAATGGAATTAATACAAATAGAAAGGAAGAAAAATGAAAATTCTTCACCGGAATATTTTTTCTTAGGGCGTCGCGCAAAAGGGTCTCGAAGGTCCTTTTATCCTCGACGTCCACGAGCTTGTCGCAATAAACTCTGGTGGCTTCGTGAACGTACAGCCGAAGGGCTGCACTCGGTGTAGGTATCGTTTCCCCATTAGAGAATAATAATCCCTGTGTTATGAAATTTACATTGCGTTTATACGAATGCCAAATGAAAACGCGAAACACCATGGATTTTGTTAGACTTCACCTGAAATATGTTGGACAAATCACGGAGGTTGAATATGTAGTGAAATTTTATAGCAGTCGGCAAAAACGTTGCAGCGAGTTTTTGGTGACAATACAAAGCTGTTTTTATCAGTGGCTCCACTAGCTTCTGCACCATCAGGCCAATTTTGTTTTGCGGATTTGTGAAATGGCCCTGCAGAATTTGACTGTAAATCGTCACCAAAGCGTCATGACTTGGGAAACTGCAAGGAAAAATCATTTCTATGTTACATATTTGTCAATGGTGGCAAGCTACAACTTGCGGAAAGTCTATTTTTCGGGATAGAGGATTCAAGTATCTTTTTTTTCTGATATCCAAGTATCTATCATACGTTTAACGTTGTAAGATGGAAAGGCTTACGCTTTATAATAATAAAAAAAAAGATTTCAAGTAAATCGGAAATTTGAAGTACTCCAGTTTTTTTTTTCCTCAAAAGATCCTTCATCTTGAATCGAAACAAACTCAATACCAGAAAGAGACCGACAAATACAATTCATTCCAAGGCTCCTTAAAAATCGTCGGAGGATAATAAATTTAAAAAATCGTTTAATTTCAGCTTAATTAATGGCTACGTACTTGACAGCAAAAACTGCAAAGTGCCTCTGCAAGCGAGGATCAATAGTGAAGCTCCCTGCGGTCGGATTCATGCATGACACATATTGTGTATTATAAATATCCTTCAAGCTGAGTTTCACTCGATCGTACCTAAAAATATAATTCCAATTACATATAAAACGCACTCAGAGAACTCCTAATGGTACAGTCAATTGCAAAGCGTCAACTAGTAATTAGTGGACCAGGCAATTACCTTCATAAGTAAGGCAACTGTGAAAATAATTGTTGTAACTAATTGATAGTTGTAGCAACCATGAAAATAGATATGGTAATCATTTCGTAATTACCGTAACTATTCGGTAACTGTGATAGCTAAAGAAAAATTAGTCGTTCGGATTAAATTTTTTTGTTAATAATATATAGTCGTCACTTTATAGTTAGTAATACCATAATTTTCTCTCAGTGCCAGTTGACGAAAAAAGAATGTTTGAGATGTATGAAAAGGACAAAGTCACCAGTGATTGTAATCCAAATGTTGGCGTATGAGGGTGTGGGGCTGTACAGTTCCATAAGTATCAACTTCCGGCATATTCATGTCGTCGACGAAATAAACCAAGAGCTTCGTTCCCGGCGGTCCGTAATTGCGTCCGGCTTTTTTCTCCAAATACTTTTCCAGCATTCGTTGCAGCATTTCTGCGGGATTTATTCATTTTTACAGTTGACCGTCGCCTCTCCGACCGTACGAATAACATTAGCGTGTATACAATTCGTTTATCGCGCACCGGAAGTTGTGTAAAAGTTAAACGGTACGTTGGCGATGTTATAATTTTCGGGAAGGGAAGCTAATTTTTCGGCCACTAGGACGCTCTTTCCGGAACCTGCACTGCCAACCATCATCACTGGAACTTTTTGCTTCATAAGCAAATCCATAAAGAAACGCAAACGAGTCGTTTCCCCCGTTGGCACCAGAGTCGACTAGAATCAATAATTAGTCCATTAAAATCGATTCTTACAGATAAATTGTTCAAGGTGTGTTAATATCAAGCATACGAGTATTTTTCACATATTGGAATCCTGAAAATAACACGATTTTCAGGATTTTTTTATAACAAAAATATTCAGGGGATCATTATAAAATTTATAGGATAGTTTGATACACATTTCAATAATACGGAGTATTTTTCAGTAGAAAAAGTGAGGCACGGAAGGCCGTCAATTTTTATCCAAAGGAAAAAACAAACGAAAAATGCTCTGATGAATACTATAATAATAATGTCGATAAAAAAAAAAATTGAGCAGTCTTTTTAATATGGACCGTAACGAAATTAAGAAACTCGTTGATAAAATGAAGTGGATGAGTCGCAAGTGGCTGAAAATAGCTCGATACAAGTAGACAATACAAACCTGAAGTGGGACGTCTATATCGAGCTCGAATTTATTAACTTTCTCGCTCCAAGGAAGCATCTTCTTAGTCTCGGGGTCAATAAAGTAATTAAATACAGTACCACCAGCAGGAAACTTGACGGCCTTAAATTCGTTGAGCCACCACTTGCTGAACTCGTTACGCCAGTCGATCAATTGATCCTGAAAGGTCGCCGAGCCGAATGCCCAAATACAAGCGAACACGAAGTAAATTTCGTACCTGAAAGCAATTGGAGGATCATTTGAGAGTTGATTAAACAGAAATTGGGAAGTTTTGAAGTACCATTCTTTGGAGCAATCCGGCGGAACGTTTTCAGGCGTAAGCAAACAGTTCAACAAATTGCACAGCATTTGCAGATGACAGATCTCTGGTATCGGAGTTATTTTTTTGAATTTCGTTTTGCTCGCTTCGAGCAAAGTATGAATATATTTGTCGAAGAGTATGACTAAGTTTGCGCGCTCCGAATTCTCTCGAGTCTCTATCCAGCTCGTGACGAATCTATTCAACAAATAATGCCAGTTATAGCAACAATAGAGCAACAAAATCGGTGCCGGTTGGTAATCTTAAAAATAAAATTCTGTTGCAATCGCATTTATCGAATCAAAGTGATAAAAAATGTCCCTCGATCAACTCAGAGGCGTGAAATATTTTCATATCTGGAAATTTGTTGGTAGCAAATCTACGCAAATATTTATTTGACATTTTCGATTATGCGGACGTCGCTAAAATAAAAAGAAATGAATAAAACGATATTTCATAGAATGATGAATAGTTAAATGTGTTAAATAAATATATATCTAATGATAAATGATAAAGAGCAGCCACAACCGAATTTATTTTTATGATTTTCACGCAACTCAGCACACTTTAATTATTTTTGAAAAGAGTTTAAAAAGAAACGGAGGCAAAAAGGTCTTTTTTACGGATTCCAGCCCAAGTCCTGAGGATTTATGTAAAGAATTCCTGCTCGGGAGACAGTGGCCGGCGTCGCGGTTCTGAAAAGATAATCACCGGAAGACACGCAATTAGACAATCGCAACGGTCTAGCCGTGAGCTAAAACCTTTTTCGTGTCGCCATGACGCATACCTCAGATTCGAAATCTCGAAAAGAAGCCGCATGTGCTTTGTGAGTGCAATTCGCTCGTTGCTCGCTAATGTCAACACCTTGTTATCATCCATTACTGTGTTGAGTGACTCGATCCACATCGGATCTATGTCACCGTCGAATACAATCCACTTTGGCCCGTCACCCGACATGTTTGCCTGGTCCCTCATCAATACCGAGAATAAACTGAAATAGATAAGTTTCATTCACGTTTTTATCGAAATTTTCGCCAAATATTGGCACCCAATAATTATTTCGGGGGTAATTCAATCTGCAAATAAATAGCAACCAGAATTTTTTAATCCTCTGTTCATTTTAAAATAATGTTTATGCTATTTTTTACTAGATGCACGAGACGTTTACGACCTCTCGGTCTACGAAATCCAACATAAAATATTTGTACTATAATTTCATCAATATTTTGTAATTAAAAAAATTGTCAAACACAGTTAATTCATTGCAGTAATGAAGAACCGTATGGTCTACCGGTTTAAAAAAAACCCGATGGGGTTAACCAAAATGTATGAAATGACCGAAAAAAAGGAAGGTTTCTCGCCACCATTTTTTATTTTAATTATTCTTATTATTATTTTTAAAAATTTTCAGATAATCGTGGCACAACGAATGCGGTTCGAATTTATCGAAAAGTTACAATCGTGAAAATTTGGAATATTAGATAAATGCAGTTTTTTTTACTATTATGAGTATTCCCAGGTGAAAATGAAAATAGTTTTTCCTTAAGATAACGACTTCCCCTCTATAATAAATATTAAAGAAAAAAAAAAATATATATATATATTACCCATCCTTCCATTCTCTGGTAGCAGGATTAATGATACCAAACAGCTCGTCGTTGGTGACAGCTTTGGGATTAAGATCATTGTAGTAGGGTTTTCTCTTTTGATTGAAATACGTTCTGTTGAGTGTCTTCCACACTTGGGTCTTTCCGGTTCCGGCGAAGCCGACGATAAAGACCGAATGTCGCACATTGAAGAGTTCCTCCAGCTGCACAACCTGAAAGCGCAAATGACGATTTTATCGCCTCGCCGTGACGGCGCGCCACGCAATTGAGATCCTAATCACGACGAAAAAAAAAAAAAATCGTTGCGTCATTCTGTATATAAGGAAAGAGAAAAAAAACTGACTTTCAAGACGAAACCATCCTCCGGTTGCATTTTAAGGTCGAGTGCCGCACCTCTCACGGTCTTCTCGAAATCGAAGTCTCGTTTTCGCGGTACGTTTAGAGCAGGAAACAAGTCACCTGCACACAGCGTGACGTGATGGTATCACACAGGCATTAAAAAAATATTATCTATAATTCGATGATTATTAAGAAAAGTAGTCCCATTTTCCGTCAGCTTGGTCATAATTTTTGTGGATGGGGCTATTCGCTATTTTGACGTCCACCTCTTTAAATCATAGAAAATTGAGAGAAAAATATTTTTCGGAATGGTGAAAAAAAAAAGATGAGTATAAAAAAGAATGACTAAAGTGGTGGGTAATGCCTCGTAAACGGGGAAGTATAATATTCACCGATGAGTCCCATAAATACTGGCACGTCGTCGGTCACGATTTTCGGTGTGTTGAAGTCACGAAGAGCTCTCATTAGAACCTGATCCTCGGGACGCTGGCGATCGCCACGTTTTAATTTGCCGGCCACCACGAGCACCGATTTTATGGCTCTCAAACCCCAGTCGTAGTGATCCTGCTTCGATAACAACTCCCGGCAGAGTGTGTACAGAGTGATAAACTTTCGGGCGAGCAAACGCGCCTCTTGAAATCCCTCGGCGACTAGCATAATTTCGCAGATCAACTCGAAATCCGGCACTACCATTGCACACGGTCTGGTAATCAATTAAGGATGTAATTACACATAAGGGAGCAGGGGCAAAACGGGACAAGAATGAAGAGGATATTTTCATAACTCAATTTTTTTTCTCGTCAACTTCAGTGATATAAAAATGTTAATTTTTGTAATCGTAAATTAAGGTTGCAGCTCTAAAGATAATTAATTGGGAAAGGTTCAATTCCCCTGGTAGAGTAAATATCTCGATAGTGAGCATCGGAATTTGCATTTGGCATTTTTTCAACAGAGGTTATAAGAAAATGTTGTACAAAATGTTACAACGTGAACAAAAATTGTACCATAAAAGTGAACACATCTTCTTTGGACGAAGTCATTCTCCAAAGAAAATTGGATGTAGGGAGCTTAATTTGGTGCTGCGAGGCAACATAAACTGTCCCATAAGCACAAAGAAAAAAAAAAAAAAAAAAACAAATTTTACTCCAAGAGATGCCAAATGGTTCTGGCATTTTTTAAATACAAGCCAAGCCCGCGTAACAATAAATACCCGTTGTGAAAATATTTTCGTACTTGTCCAGAGGTATTTTTATCAAGATACATAAACGTTTTGATATGTGCATTCGCAGCACCATTCGGCTTTCATAATTTTTAGGTGTCACGGTCCTCTTAAAGTGAAGATAAGAAATCTGTGGAAAGCCCGAGGGCTGCATTGCATCTCGAATAAAGTTACAATTTGAATACCGGGCTATCGAAGCAATAATCTTCTCGAGGAGATTTCAAACCTGAATAACGTCTTTAAATTCTCGGGCAATTCTGTCCTCCCGGCGTATCCGGGATTCATGGTAATGAACATGCCGACGGTGTCGACGATGCTGAGCTCTTCACCGAAAAAGAGGAATTTTTTCTTTCGGTTTTTCACACCGTCGAGCACCGACTTGACTTGAACAGCTACGACGGACAGAACTTCGACGGATATTCTGTTGAATTCGTCAAAACAGCCCCACGCACCTGTCTGCGCGAGACCCTTGTAGATATTCCCGCAGGACTGCGGCGAGAAATTAATAACGGAGGCTTGAACGACTATTCCGGATGTGGGGACCATTTCAGTAATCCAATAATTCGCTACTCATTTTCCTACTTTATAGTCCATCTGCTCGGAACAATTAAAGACGTAGACCATTTGACCGAGAGCACGGCCAAGATCCTTGGTAGTTTCGGTTTTTCCGGTTCCCGCTGGTCCCGCCGGTGCACCGCCCATTATCAAGTGCAGAGACTGCGTCAGAGTTATGTAACATCTGTCCGTCAAAGGTGTTATCACTAGACGAGGCACGTTTCCCAGATATTCGTAAGCGTAGGCAAACGATGCGTCGCAGATATTGGCAAAGCAATCGCCCAATTTGTCGTCCCATCTGCCAACAAAAAATCGAGACTCGTTACTTTTTTTTTGTCGATATGGATTTTTAGATATTCGATAAGCAATTGGCAAATTTTTCGTCCCGTTTGTTAATAAAAAGTAAAAATGTTCGATCAGCGTTTTTTTTTCCTCTGTTTACATATTTTTACAATATATATGCGTAAGAAATTTACCTAAATTGTCGTTCTATTTGTCAAGGAATGTGGAAATTTGAAAAAAGAGTGAATAATAGTGAATATTGGTCACCAAAACGATGTGGCCTGCATCTTCTATTTCTGGAGATGAACCTCTCTTTATTGACAGAAATACGTTTTCGCTAATGAAGACCAGGCACGAAAAATTTTTTGACATCTTCAAATTATTCTATAAATGTCAACTCTATATGGAGTTGGTAGAAATCAAATAAATTTAATTATTGCAACGAAATTGTAATGCAAGAAGAGGGTCCATATTGTCTTACGATGGGAGGCCATTAATTTTTTTATTGTTTGGACTTCCATAAGTCAACAGGTGCAGGTTTTAGCTACTTTACAGAGGAATGTGCCCACCACGTGATGGGAGTTGTAAGAGATCCCAAGAAAGGGGTTTTAAATGTGGTCTTTCACCTCTTTTAAGGTGAAAAAGACATGTTCACCGCTTTCACCCTATAATTTTATATCTTGAAAAAAAAAATTCAGTAGAAGATTCAATATATAGAGCGGTTTGGAGAATTTTGGTCGTTTTAATCAAAGCTGATGAATTTTCAATTTTTAAAACGTTTGAAGCGCTAATTACACCGAACTAATAAATTTCCAGATGTAATTGATGTTGAAGGGATAAATCGACGATTCGAGTTTAATTGCACTGAAGTGACGTCATTAATATTTCCATTTTCATTAAGGTTAATTATTAAACTTGATGGAATACTCGATTTATAACCGATGATCCAGAAAGGAAAGGCGATTGCAAATAAACCTCAATAAGCAGCATTCGAATTCCATGTACAATAAATGTTCACCGAGTGCACTGTGAATCGAATATCTGGCAGATTGTCGCTTGTTTGCCCGAAAAGCTACAGGGCACGACTATTGCGCTTTTGCAATTGTCTCAAATATTTATCGCACATTTGCAGTATTGTAGAATTTATTATTTATCAAGTTTCTGTAGGCAGATTTGGTACTGCAGCTTAAGGTTGATGTGCAGCCAAGGCAAAAAGCTACCAGTATCATGAACATTTTTTATTTAAATCTAAACTGTTAGCACGATAAGCAGCACCATTTAGGAAAAACAAAAATTGCAAATTTTTATCGATATTGACATTGTAACAGCTAAGAAAATGCTACCACGTACATAAAAAAATGATGTATAGATTAAATGATAATTGAACTTTCACGTTCAACACCTTCGCAAGATGATTGACAGCACCGCCGTTTAATTATTAATTAATGAAAAACACTTGGGCCGTCTTCGTTTGGAAACTGAATACGAAGCTGTTCAACTCCCACACCGACAGCACCGCCCACTGCAAATTCAGACTCTGCGAGAACCTTAAAAATGGATTATGCAAATTTTTTGCACCTGTGTCTCAACTGTGACTGCCACTGGAAGCTGGAAGAATTTTCAGCCTTCATGGATATCAATTTGGCAACAACGTCCCTAGCATGGACGTCAATTGTGCATATGGTCATAATCTTCTGTCGATCATTCTCGTTTAATTCGCCGCAAAGGACAACGATTAGGGCGTTCAGCTGACTGATCTGTTTTTTCTGGTAGTCTTTGAGAGCATTTTCAAAGCCCTCTTCCAATCTCGCAAACGCCATATTCACTTCGGTTGTCCACCAGATTTGCGTACCGCACAGAGCTGGCTGAGCCTCGTAATCCAGGATCCATAATTCCCGAGGCTTCTCCTCGTAAGACACCACAGCTCGGTTGAAATGGTATCTCACACTCCTACGCATCGCATCCGTTACCCGGTTCAACCAGACTTCAACCTTTTCCGGACATAACATTTTAATCACGTAAGTTAGAAAGATGACAGCAAAACTATAATATATATTCCCCTTCGTTATGTGGTCAAGTTGTTCCAGGACTGACAATGTGTAAGGACGTTCATAGAATATTTATAGCATATTCACAAAGCTTTCTGTAAGCCATAATTGATCAATTCGATTGCTCATGACGCAAGGTTTGTAAAATAAAATTTGCAAGCTTCTACTTTGCAGCCGTTTTTTTTTTGTGTCAATGAAAAAAGGCTTAAGTATTTGTTAGTGACAACGAAAAATGTCTTGAATATCTTTTAGTGCTGACGAAAAATGTCCTAAATATTCATTGGTGTTGACGAAAGATGTTTTTAAATATTTATTAGTGCTGACGAAAAATGTCTTATACTACTTTTAATACTGATCAACGATGTATTTTCTCGCACAAATGCTGTTTTGTTTTTCGTGAAACTGAATATTCTTTCCATTACCTTTCCGTTACAATCGCAAGTGCCTTGCATGTTCATCACCTCGCCATCTTTAGCAATCATAACATTTGCGATTTTCGTTGGCTTGCCCGCTTCCATCTTCCATTTAAGTTTGGCAATGGAGTCGTAAAGTTTCGATAAATGTCTGCAGACTAATTCCGGATTGTTGCCGTTGCTGAGAATATCGAGGAGGTCCGCTGGCGATACGAAATAAAAACGAGGGTAGGCCAGCCTTTTTGTCTCTAAGTAATGGGACAATGCCTTCTCGCAGAGGTTCAATTGCAGCTGCAAATCTTCCAAACGCTCCAGAAGCTTCGGCTTGTTCGTAGCTTTCACGATATTCGGCGTGGCCAACATATCTTTCAGCAAATCCTACATAAAAAAGCTCTCTTATATAATCAATTTGCTCGATCCGGATGCAAAGTAGGTTTGCACCTTGAAATCACGATCTATCTTCTCAAAACGCTTGGAATCCTCTGGCAATTGGCTTCGTATATCCTCGGAGCCTATAAAAATGCTCTCCAAGTGCATCCAGGATCGTTGGACTTCGAACCAAACGTTGATTACCGCATCAGCGTTGCTCAATTTCCGCTGCCAATCGGTGACCTCGTGTAGGAAGTGCCCGATGTGTTTGGAGCTCAGCATATTTTGCAGTTGCACCTGCCACGAAGAAAAAAAAATTTGTCTGTAAGTGATTCAAACACTAAAGCCCAAATTGTAGTTTTTTAAAACGCAAAGTGGACGTTTAAAATAATTGAGAGTTATTTACAGATGCAAAGGAAGCTTTTTCCCAAATTAAACTGAGTTAGAAAAAGCAAAGTGCCTTGGAAGCGATTTATCTCAACTAGTGGTAAGAAAAATAACAATTTAATATTGTTGTTTTCAATTAATTTACTTGATTGTCCTCTAATGTTTCAATCGTCTCCTCGTCGATTTTCAAAACGTTGAGCTTCGTTCTGTCGTGAATTTCCTTATCGAATTCGAGATTGGCCCAAGTGTTGTGCAGTTCCTTGAGCGTTTTCTCCATTGCCATTTCCTTGACCGCCTTGTCCACCGTATTTTTCACCTCCTCTTCATATTTGTGCAGCTGCAGTTTCAGCAAGTCTTCCAACGTCGTTTTATCGTCCATGGTGAATTTCACCTGTAGGTTGTAACAAGGTATTATTATTTTTGCGTGTCGCTTAACGACGGCGAGATTTTTCAACGCACCTGCGTCTCTGCCATTAGTTGCTGCCAGTGTCGCTCACGAATCGCAGGATTCTGAAGTTCCGATACAGCTCTGAGGGAAGACATCATGTTTTTCACTTGGGATTCAACCTCTGAGAACAAATCCCACGCTCTCGTTTCTTTGTCGAGGACTGAGAAGGAAATGTTGAGATCAGAAAAAAATTGAGCTTCAATTCCGTTATTAATTAAAAATCTCACGTTTCAGTTCCTTCGTTAACTTTTTACACTCTTGATCCATCCCTTCGACATCAATTTTTTTCCAGACTGTTGTTTTCCACTCGTCCAAACTGGTTTCTATTACAATGACATAATCCCAAAGACTTTTCAGCAACTTCAATTCTCTCCTTGTCAGTTTGATCTGCTTGAATTCCTCGACTTGTTGCTCGTATATGTTTGCCGTATCAGTCAAAACTTTAAGCTCATTCTCAAACTCCACAATTTCTTCATTGACCTTGTCTAATTTCTCATAGACGTTCTGACAATCGTGACTGGAATAAACATATCGAATGAGCTCGTGTTACTGAAATCACGAGAAGATGAATTGAGAAGTTCTCTCTGTAGTCCGACCTGAAAACGTCACTGCTGTGGAACTGGGAGTAAAAGTTTTCTTGTCTGAGGCCAAAGTAGTTGAGGCGCTTCTTCAAAATATCGATTTGTCGCGCTAGCAGAGGCGAAACTACTTGTTTCACCTGAGCAGCCAATTTCTTAACGGTCGCCCACTGTTCTGGCAATTCCACGAGAGAATCGAACGTCTCTTCGCCAAATTCCACTTGATAAAACCTAAGAAGTTCCATCGTTTCCTGTATTAATGCATTAAATGCAAAAATAAATGGTTTATTAGTCTGATAATCTGTAACAGCGAAGGAAGAACAAGCAAAGTACCTTTATAGGCTCAAACATGTCATCGATTTCGTACTGCCTGTCTCTGACTTCCTTTAGATAGTAAATAGTTTGAAGTAGACTATCATAGTCGTCTTCCTGAACAGGTTGAGTGAATCTGTCTTTAGCTGCATTCAAGAATTCCTGGAGTTTCATCAGACTGAAATATGACAATAAAATGCATTATTTCGTCTTGAAAATGAGACAGACAGAATTATTAATACAGAACCTGTTATTAACGCGTTCAACAAGATGACTCTTCAGCAAATTCGACCACTTGCAAACCGTATTCAACAGGGTCTGCTTGAAGGGTTTATTATCGATGCGTAACCACTGAAACAAAATTTTTTCATTCTCAATCTGGTCGCATTTTTTGTAAAGGTCCGCGAAATATTCGATTTCTCGTCGAAAATCCGACAATTCTGGTTTCTTTTCTTTGATATATTCTGCCAAGTTATCCGGCGCTTGACTGACTAATTCCTTTTCCTCTTCGGTTAGAGTCCTGGCGTAGCGCAAAAAGAGACTCAGGTATTTTTGTCTGTCGTCTAGCCAAAGCCAAGAATAGGGCTCGAAGACCTAGAATTGCATGAAATGCAGGAATCAATGCAATCAGTTAATTACCACCAATTTCATCGTTATCCTACCATTATATATTCCTGCGCTTGTACAAGTGCCAATTTAACTCTCGTGCACGTTTCTTCCAGCATGAAGATTATACCCTCTTCCTCAGCCAAATCGATCTTCACACCAAAGCGAGTTAAAGCTTATCTTAACATTTTTCCACGTCATGATGTATTTAGCAAAGCTGCAGATTTTTTGTTGTTGTCAAATTACCCCATAATTTTCACGCTCGGAAGCTTTCTCCGGATCAACACGAGGAATCAAAGTGCCCATTTTCATCATATCGAACATCAATCCCTCGTAGAACATGTAAAATCCGTTAGGGTCATCTATCTTGACCGACGGTTGGAAAATCAGATCTGGAATCTCCAGGTGTAACTGGATTTCGAAGAGGGGCCAAATGTTGCCCTCTGGATCGGTTTCGTCGAGTATATAGCATATGCTTTTATTTAAAAAATCAATAATTACATTCAGTTTGCAGAGCACTAATTAAATCTTATAAATTGTTGATGGCCGAGTTACCTGGTTGATGCAGCTTGTATCAACCCCTTCGACACTAGGTCATCAATGTGAGCCAAATAGGGTTTCCACTTGATTTGTCTTTCCTCTTCTCCCTCGGCTGCTTCTCCTTCTGCTCGTATTTCGGATGGTGTCTTTTCATCTTCGGGCTTAGTTTCCTCTGCAGGTTCGCCGTCCTCACCTTCCTCAAAGCCAGCATCCTCCTCGGTTCCCAGTTTCGTCGCAGTCCTTGTGCATTATTTCAATGGACAAGTCAAATATACTAGCGCATAAAGGCTTGTAGCACAAAAGGAACGTGTTAGAGGTGTTAGAACTGAAAGACGTACCTCGACCTGGCGAGATTAAATTGCGACACCGTTCCTCCTTCAACCTCAGCTTCTTCACCCTCCATTTCGCCTTCGGGCAATTCACCTTCAACAGCTTTCTTCTGTTCCGGTGGCTCTAGAAAATTCCAAAAGCCAACAATATTCTCGCGATTCCTTAACTCGCTTCTTCAGGATACTTTTTTTTTTTTTCTCTCTCTGGGAAAGTAAATTTTGCTCTTTTACGAGCATAATTATTATATCATGACGGAAATGGTAAATTGAAAACCTGTATCCAGCTCAGACTCGTCCTTGGCATATTCGGACTGTGGAAGCAAATCGAAGAAGAGCTTGTAGTTTTCCCGAAGAACTCGTTGAATTTCATCAGCAGCTCGTTCGATCTCCGAGTATCGCTTGGCGAAGCGATCTTCCCGTTCACCGATCGCCAGTAAATTCTCATCCTTGAGATCTTTACGATCGAGAACCGGGATCATCGCCCACTCGTACATCGTCTTCAACATTTTTTCGATATTCTCCTGAGCCCGGAATATTCGCGCGTGCAACTTCCTCACGGGATCGAGAAGATTTCCGATGTATTCCGGTACCTCTGTCGATGATTTCCGATTGGATTATTAACTGCGCTCTGATTACATCCGGCTTTGTGCTAACCTGGCGAATTCCAGTTGTAGTTAATCTGCCCTTCGTCAATGAGTCGATCGATCACTTCAATTTCCTCTTTCAATATTTCCAACTCGACTGGAGAGCTGTGCTGTCTAATCCTGTTGTACCTAAGATATTAAATATTACCGATCTAGTTAAGAATTTACTTTTATCGACCCAATGCTGGATGCCCCATTTGCGCTTTCACGTAGGACAAACTTTACTTTCGAGACATTGTTTTTTTTTTTCAAATTTTTATGTCACGTTACTCACAATAAATTGAAACCTGGAAAAAAGTGAGTGAGAAACGATTTATCAGTGCCTGAGTTGAAGATCTTTTGATAAATAAACTAAAGTAAAAGCACTTTCAGGATCGAATATGAACTAAATCTATAAAGCGCGGCCAATTTAGAGATCAATTTTCGTTCAGTGATCAACTAATATTCAGCAGTGCTACATAACAAATTTCGTGAAAGTCGATGAAAATTTTTAATCTAATAGCACTTTGAAATTGACAGCTTTATATCCCTTTTACTTTTGACGTATCGGCTTTCCAACTTTGTACAACATTGAATAATTTGAATTTATTTTTTGAATACATTAGACCGTCAATTCGTTGCTTCCTCATTTTGAACTTTTTTCAGAATTTCTCCGTGCAAGGCCCGACTTTGCAACCTCTGCAATGTGCAATGCGCAAAGCCCGATCTTTTTTTAGATACCCACCAATTGTTAATGAGATTAAGGTTGTAGACGCTCTCGAAGAAGAACTGGGTTCTCGCATAGAGGTCCATTGCTTCCTCCGGTAAATCTGTCCTGTTCATTATTAACATGTAACGTGTTTCTCGGAGAACTGCCGATAATTGCGGATCGAAATTCAATTCCAGGGAGCGATCTTCATTTACCGTAAGAAGTGTCTTGGCAAGATTCGTTGAGCTAATTTCAGGCACGGTTTTCGCCCACTCAGTGAATATTTCTTCCTCGGAATTTTTAAGCAGCGCCTGTCAAAAACATTCCGATAGTTAATTGGTGATTTTTTTTTTTTCAACACTTATGTGTTTTTTCAACAATTATGTCATATAATTTTTCGATTACGAAAACGTCCATTAAGGTTATATCGTAGTTACAAGTGAAATTTGATATGTCAATTTAATATGACTTGTGCTTCGCTTGAATTAGTATTAATGCATATAATAGTATATTTTTTAAGAAGCTCCGAAAGCATGCAAGAAAAAAAAGCCACACGAGTCGAGATCGCTAAATTTGGCCCGCGTTGTGCACCGTAATTTTTGTATCAAGTGCATGCATAGTGGTACTTTGAATGGTAATTGTTACGGGGCAAACAGTGAAAAGTTAGAAATTGTCTCTAGGAACTAAAGTGAAGTACCTAAAAATGGAAAGTGAAGGAATCGCAAATGGTGTTTGCGCTAACCTGTATGGTTTACAAAGAATATTTTACCTGCAATTCGTCACACTTGGCTTCTATATCTCGCACAGATTGAGTGTTCATTAATGGGTGATCGACCATTTTCAGACACTCCATGGGATAGTCTATTCTTTTTTTGAGTTTCATCAGGGAGCACAATGCTCCAGCCACTGGTGGGAAATATTGGTCGACGACCATGTACCCATTTTTTTTTCTCGTCTCAAGATTGTTATCAAGAACGCGCTGCCAAAAAAAATGAACGAGTACTTTTGATTAACTTGATTTCATAATGATATATTATATCACGAGTGTCTAATTTTTATTTTTATCATTACGACGAATCTTTGTCGTTTTCGTTCTAAACTGTGTACCTTAATGTAGTCCATATGTTCATGAATCATCGATAACAATGTCTCGTAATTGTTCCAAAGTTGCTCCATAACAATGGGCCTCAGAGCCATAGGACCCATAATCCATATAAGTTTAAACATACTGTCGGTGTTGTGACACTCGAGAAACGCTTTTCCAAAAATCGTAGCCAATCGTCGATCGAACTCTTCCACCTTAGTTAATCAATAACATTTGTGACGTTTTATTCAGTAATCGATATCGTGACAAACGAACCTTGATCAAAAACTCGTTGAAGTCTTTAGTGAACTCAGTATCCTCAGGCAACAAGATATCATACTCAACAGATCCCAATTCGTTGTACGCTCTAACGAATTCTTCGTAGATGTCGTAGACCATTTTACAGAGTACTTTGCCTTTCAGTCCAGCGATCTCGATTCTTTCGAGCTTGAAATATTCCTGCGCTATTTCGAACAAATTCTGCAGCAAGGAAAATAGGGTCGTCAATTTTTTGTGTCTTAAATGAATTTTTATTAAATATTATCCGATTAACTTAAAAAAATAGTATTTATATTTAAATATAGTAAATTTGAAAATATAATGAACAAACAAAAAACTGTCTTTTTTTTTCTTAATTGACAAATATAAAATGGTTTCAGTACTTGTATCTCTTTAAGTCGTTTCTCAAAATTCAAGAGTCGTTGAAAAATCAACTTTTGGTGGAACGTCCAAAGTATAGGCTCTGCAGGAGGCTTAAAGTAATTTTCAATTTTATTTCTGAAGGTCTCGAAGGTCTCTCGCAAGGCTTCTGCAACAGTGAGTGCCTGGACCAGGCGTTTGAGATTGTCGTCGATATCGTCTTGGAAGAGAGACCCAGGATCGAGATATTTGGTGGCCTAAGTTAAAAGGCGATTAGGAGGACTGCAAACATTTGTATATCCCTCGTATTTCTTATCTGGAAAGAGTCTCTCTACCTGAGCAATAATAAGATTGCCGATTTCGCTGAGCAGCGTTATGATGCGAGTTGTGGAGCAATAGTATCGCGAATTCGCCCACGTCAGACATATACTGTGCATAAGTGGTTTTAGCTTCGGTTGAATTTCGGTGAAATCCAGACTCTCGATCTCGTCGAAATAATGTTGCAGTGGTTTCAAGTACAAGCATATGTCACGAGCCTCGATAATAGCTGAAATCGTTCGAAATCCAGGTCGATAAATAACGATAATGTCCTAAAATTGAATTTTTATTTTCATTATATTTTAAACAAAAGACTTTTTTTTGCTTTAAAAAAATGTGGTAAGATCTCAAATTTTAGATACGTTATCGTTAGAAAATTTCATAATTAATATGAGAAGATTTAGGATCATTCAAGAAACATTAAAAATGGCGCCGAAAAGTTCTTGAAAACGAGAAAAATATTTATAAACAAAACATTCTAAATTGTTTTATGGATATGGCAAAAAAAAACAATATTTGTAGGATCACAAAAATCGTTAATTTTTTGTCAGGCTTCCATCGGTTTAAGTAGTTTTATAAAATCGACGTTCGATGGAATGTTAAAAGTCTTTAAAAAACCTGCAACGACGTTTTTGAAGAGGGTTTGAAGAGAAGCGAGATAAGGGCTTTGCGTTAATTCCAGCAAGGTCACCATCCGTTTAACCCGGGGATCTCGCATTTGGTCGTAAATCGATTCCAAATTTTTGAGCCTCTGATGCCAAAACTCAATTTCTGGAATATTTTGAAGCGAAATAAGGACAGTCGACCTCGAATGACGTCTTATTATTAAATCAATTATTGATCATTTTGTGTGAAGAATTAAACGGATTTCATTGATCCAACCTTATTATCTAATCGATTTCGTGGGTCGATACTTATGCGGCTAAGAACTATTCCCTGGAGTGAGACTTCGACTAATTGACTCTCGATAATTACCGGCATTAGGTCCAGGATAATTATTATCATTGGCAGAGCTCTCTTCACTGAGAATCTCATTTATCTGCGTCGCCCACTTAATCACGATCTCCTCGATATTGCTCTTCAGTTGGGCGTCCGAAGGATTACTTGCAATTTTCTCGGGTATAAAGTCGACTTCGAAGATCCTCTCGGTTCCCATAGGCATGGGCAGAAGAGTTTGGCCACTGATTTTTCCACGAATCTGTCATATATGGACAACAATTAAAATTCGCCACATCTCATTTTGTGTTAGGCACAAACTTTTCTTTTACTTTATCAACTTTTGCAGAGGTTATAGCGAAAATCGCTAATTTTCAAATATTCAAAATCGTGTAAAATTCGATCGTTCTATAAAATGAGTATAAATAGATATATTTTCTTCAAAATTACAGCAATTATATAGGAATTAATACTCTACTTGCACACCAACCATTTTTCTCGACGTTTTAGATGATTCTAAGCATACTGACATGAAAATCTCGAAAAAAAAATTTTCATGAAAACAATGGGGAATCAAAAAATGTCATAACACGATGGGAAAGATTGGACATTGAGGACATTTTTATTTGATATCTTTCAGAGAGTTATCTCCACGAACTATGTTCACAAACTATGATTTATTCATAGAGGAAGCTTCGGCAAAGGTGGAAAATGACGAAGCATTGCACACGGCCCGACTTTGACACGGTGTTTGAAGTAATTAAAAGTTCTATTAAGTTCGGAAACCTCTATAGATTTTCGTCAAATTTCATACTAAATATCCTTTCACGTTATTACGCACTTGTGTGAAGTTTCACCGCACTATGTCAGTTATTCCAAACATAGAAGCAATATGAACGTGAAAAAGAAAAAATTCAAACTATAAAATGAAAGCCGACAGCTCTTTCATCGATCGCTACGAGAGCTTATCGTTACCACAACTGAATATTAGTTTATTCTTGTGGAAAATGAAAAGTTAAATTCTCGACGGTAACGAGGTAAAGCGACGTTCAGTTGCAAAACTTTCAAATTTCTATACAATCTAAAGCGCTTTATCTATTTTCACCGAGCTTAACGTTTCCTACAGCCGGATGTTAGTTTGGAAAGTAGATGTTTGCAAATTGCTTCCTCATTATTTTTGGCTTTTTACACAAGCTTCCTCCGCGAGGAAGCCAAAATCGATTAACATGCTTCCTCGCAGAGGCAGCTTTGTTATAAAGCCAAAAATAATGAGTAAGCAATTTGCAAAGTTTTACTCTACAGCTTCTTTTGTTATAATAATGAAGTCTTGGAAAATGTGAATCACAGAACAAATTATAAAGTAACTGTGAACCCGTCATTGCTGAATAGGACTGATTTCATGTATAAAATTTGCTCCGCTATTTTAGGTTCAGCTAAAGTTAACGCAATATTGCATAATTTTGACAATAAATTATAATTCTGAGAAATTGAAACCACATTGCAGATTATGACGAAACTGTGTACCGATTATCGCAAAAATAGTACTTATTTCAAGTATAACATTTGACTTTGTTGCATCGTGTTTAGCTAAAATTGGAGCATCGACGTGGATTTTTCGAAAAATCTTGATCTACATAAAATCCGAACCGCTTTTCGGATTTCGGTCATACTCAATACCTGATAACATTAAGAGTAGCTGCACTTATGAATAATTATTTAGCAAAGTATCGGCAATATAATCGAAAGCTAGAACACGTTCTGTGTGAAAAGGTTCAAAAAGCTATGAAATAAAAATGCCTGCGTACATTTCATACAAAATTACAACAGTCAAAGACGGGGCGTTGCTTCATTTGTGTGCCAAATTTTAGCTCAATCGGTTGAACGTTTTTTGAGTTATAGGTAATTGAATTTTTCAAGTTTGTATCCGAAAATTATTTTCTAGACTACGTTTCTCGATCCTTTAGACCGTTTTACGTAACTTGACATGGAAAACCGGAAGTTCTTTTCTTTACGGAAGCATAGTTTCCTTCGTAATGAAGCAAAAACATACTTCACCTGGCAAATCAAACTCTGTAGATCGTAAACGTGTTTTTTAACGTCTTCGCCCACAATTGCCGGCCAGCCAGCGTGATTTTCAGGATTCGAGAGAATGGGGACGTAGGCCTTGCGAGGAAATTTGTCACGGTGTAAATATCGCATGTCTCGAGACAATTTTGTACGAGACAAGAATCAAAGCCCTGCAGTACCTCCTCAACCAGAACGGCGAGTTCCTCTATTGGTTTAGGGGCCATGTCACCTGGGATCAGGACCTCCCTGTAGTTGTTCTCGTCAATTTTAATCGGCTGCTTTCTTACGAAATAGGATGTCTTGTTTTTCGAGCCAGGCTGTATTCCCAGAGCTGGCATCAGTGCACCCGCTTGTGTCACTTGCACAGTCAGCATTTGTTCCGTCGGTGTATTGAAAAATTTCACAATTATATCCTGCAATTATTTATCGAAGTTAATAATATATAGAAACAATATATTCCACACCAATTCGAGCTGGGTCTAATCGCCGGTCTCTCAAATATCATCCCCCATTTTTCATGTTATTACTCCATCTCAAAGAGGCAATCACAATTTTTATTAAATTTTTCAAAATAATTAGTATATTTATGATTATTAATAAAAGAACATATTGAGATACGTAATTTGAAAATCTGAACAAGTTCTCGTGAATCCTGGACCAGATATTAATATTTTGGAGCTCAGACCCAATTTTCTTGCGATTTTTTTTTTCTAAAAGATAATGAGTGGAAGTTCAATGCGTAAAAATCATTCACGTGCAGACTGTTGCTTCAACTTTTTATTTATTTAAGGAGGAAAACATAAAACAATCGAGGGCGAAATCCAAGAGGTTGAGGGTCGGTCCGAGGTTAAGTTGACATGAAATGCCCCATACAAATGAGAAAACTGTGAATCGTATTTATATTAAAATTAATTATTAGCAGTTTAGATCACGAAGAACTGGAATACCTAAGATACTAAATTCTGAATAGCATGATAATGGTGTTTAATAATTATGTAAATGCAATATTGCAATCGAGGCATGTTTATTAATCGATTAATAACGCATAGACGTAGAAAAAAAAAATTCACTTTGAGCTCCTCGGTGTTCATCATCTTCGTCCATTTGTCAATTTTCAATTTACTGGAGCGCACCAAGTACTGGAAGATAAATTCGAAGCGAGGGTCTTCCTCGCTCCTTTCATCGTCCCTCTTATCGGCCATTCTGCCTCTGCGAGTTTACTTCAGCGGTATCATTTCCTAGTCACTCGAGACTTTTATTTTTATCACTGTAAAAGTTTCACTCTTATTATCTTGCCTTATTCAAGATCACGGGGTTGATCGTGATTATGTGACAGTCGTCAAGACCGAGGATTCAAAAAATTGACTGATCGAGCGCTTCCGGTCTGAAGTTCTCCTCGATCCCGCCTCATGCGTGTTGTGGAATAATTGTACTCCCACTGGGAAATTAAAACTATTTTTACGATTTCGTGTCTCGTGAACATGTGTCGGAAATCCTGAATGAATAATGCTACAGTGCTGAGATTCACGAGCTTTGGTTAGAATGCACGCTCGCTAGGATTAATGCATTCAAAAACAATCGTTCAAGTTGAAGGTTCTTCGCGACCAGGTATTTTATGCCGACGGTCTCTTTCCACGTCAGCCACCAACTGGGTCAGAGGTAAATCAAGTTTAAACTTTTATTCATTTTGGTTTAACTTTAGTATTTTATTTCTGAGTCAACGAACACGATGTTTCAATGGTTGCGTCAGTACAAGTTGGTATATATATATCGGCTTATGAAAAATGAGTTAACTGTGACCTCGAAAGTCATCCCATGCGACGATCTACAGTCGAGCGAAGACCTTCGCATTGTGGCCCTCAACGTTACCGACTACCGCAACATTTTATCCCGTCGAGGTATCGAAGGGCTCTTTAAGGTGGTTCTGCTGACGCACAAAAGAGGGGATAAGTGCAGCTGTAATCGACCTCTCGGCCCGAATACACTGCCACTCGACACTCACTAAAACATTTAAAGTTGATGGCCTTCACTTAAGGTCCTGAAAAAACTGCATACGCAGATTTTTTTTATTACTTCTACTCTTCCGTTGAGAATCCTTTTCACCTTTTTAAGCGTAATTCACACGTTATTTCACTTCCCATCCAAAACTTCAATTGAATACGAATTTGACGACGTCAAATAAGAAAAAAACGGAATATAGCAAAGCATTGAAGGTGCTGACAATTTTGATTTTAAATAATGATACCAAACAATTGTTGATAGTAATAGCAAATGTAATCAATCTATTTTTTATTTGTGAAATTTATTCTGTGATTGTTCTGGGTACATATGAGTTTGTGGGTACAAAGCCACTAATTTAAAAAAAAATCCATAATGAGATCATACGTATTGGAAAAAAACAGAATTCATTTTTACATGAAAAGTGATCTATCGTTTTTTTTTTTAATTCAGCATTTTTTCGATTCTCGTTAATTATTTGAAATCAATATCAAGATTCCATCTTAGCGGAATTTAGCGGCAAAAATTTAATTAATTTTGAGAATACCGATACATTTGATAACGAAAACTCGTTTTTGGCGTGTCCGATATCCGTGTTCCACATCAAAAGTGCACGTCCCTTACCACTCATTACGACTGACGTAATTATGCCCGCCCCATTGTAAACTCCTTTAATCGCGGCATATATACGAGATTATATAACGCAATATAAATTCCATTCTAAAGACCAATTACAATTACAGCCTCCTCGCAAAGGAGCTTACTTAGTTGCTGAATGGGCTATATAAGAAAGATCAGAGAAAGTATAAAGACCCTCTCGAATTTATTCCCCGTAGCTCATCTCCGTAAATGGAAAAAAGAAGATAACTCGAATTTCGCAGACGGGCGAAATGGGAGGACACCCTTAGGATGGAAAAGCAATAAACATTTGTATTTCTTCAAAATACTTATGCCTGATTACTTTGCAATTGTAACAACTTTCTTGAAACGCAAAAAAGAATAATATTATTTTTTGCAGTGCCACATGAAGATGAAAATTAATTTTTAATTTGGAATATGAAAAAGCGAAAACTTATAATTTGTCCATAAAATGTACGTTTTCAAAAACTGTTTTTGTATTTGATTCTATAATATTTTTATGAAGAGGCATTTCATCAAATTTTACTATGAAACAATATACAATAAACTGCTACTTAATTTAAGATATCCAATTTTGTAAAAATCGGTTGAAGGAATAAAATGTTATGAAAATAAAAATTCCTTAGCTTCTCATTTCTTGACGACTAAAATATCGATGAGTTTTAGTCTTTCCAAATTTCAAAATTCTTTAAGATACTTCCTCACAAGCCCCTACTAGGAATTATGTTAAATCATTATGTAAAAACCGAAATATGTTTTTGGCAAAGTCATGGATCAACTTTTTTTCAGCAATTTTCAGTCATCTGCCGGGAAAAAAAATGCAATTAATCGTCCTGATGCATAAGCCACGAAAACAGAGGTGCTGATGGAATAAAGTCCACGTGATGATGTTTTGCCTGAAAATGGAGAACGACGATGTGTGCATATCAGCAGCAGCAGAGGCAGAGCAGGTTGTGTGGAAGTGATCGATTTTCATAATTCCCTCGTCTGCAGATGATATCGTATATAAAGTGTATAGGTGTATAAGTGAGTGGAGGGGCACGCGGAGGGTGTGAGGATGTCTCGGGTAGTCCGAGTGACCGATCTCGTATCTTTCTTTCTTTCTACCTGGCTTCAGGCATTCGGCAACATTCACGTCCTATGCTCGGTGGAGACCTTTGTCCCTTTAGCCAGGCGGCGAAAGAATGAATAGAGAACGATGGCGTACGTTGAGCCTAGGGTTGCCTGGCTCTGTATTCTGCCCCCACCACCAGGCGCCGCAAGTCCAAGTCGGGTCCTTTCGACCTCGGTTGCGCCGTATGGTGGCGCAGTCTCGCGACTGTGTGGTGGGACAGAGCGCCGCGCCGATTCGTGCCCCCTCTCCCCGTCTCCGAATATTACCGCCGTCGCCACCCGTCTTGCACTCGACCGAGAAACGATCAGTGCGAGTCGAACGTTCAACGAGCGAGGACCGCGTGTAACAAGACAGAGAGGAAGAGCGTAGATAACAAGTCGGCGTAGCGGGCATCGAGCTGCTATGTCCTCTCGGTCATCGGGAAGTCGCTTGCCTCTTGTGTTCACTTTTACCAAATAAGACTGTTGTGTTATTTCGTTTAAACGATACAAATAAAAAACTAACTAAACAAATAAAGAGAAGCGTCGAAATAAGATAAAGAGTCCCGGAAAGAGCAAATTGGAATAAAGCTTGAACGGGTTTAATACAAAAGTTATCAAGTGTCAGTGCGCGCGCGACTTTGAAAAGTGTCGCTGGCGACCGCGAGAGCCATGGATAGACGCGTACTCATGTGATACACGTATGAAGAGAAGAAAAGTGGCTGGATAGACGGGTCGACGAGTTTACGCGCGCGTAACGCTCGTGTTACTGGAATAACGACGCGGAGGCGAAGGAAGAAAAATCGGAAAAAAAAAAAAAATGGCTGTGATAGGGGGTAGTACGGTGAGATCGTCGTTTCGTGTTGTTGCAGTAGGTGTTCTGTTGTGCCTGTTCGGTGTTATGATCGAAGGTGCGCGGGCATCGTGCCACTGGTCGTCCGACGGTAACGACACGCGTTCAGCGGTGTGCGCTCTACGGACGCTGGATCCTTCGGCCCTGGCCGCGCTCTTTCCGTCCCTCGACGGTGCTTACAAATTAAATCTCGGATGCAGCAACGCGCATCACTTCGAGAGCGTTATATCGGGCGAGAGTTGGCACCGACTTAACGGCCTACACGAGCTCAACATCGACGGCTGCAAGATCCTCAGAATTCCCGAGGCCGCATTTCAACCGCTCGGCGAACTCAAAAGACTCTACCTCGAGACGCTCAATGCCGAGTGGAGTGTCTCACGAACGTTGGAACTCGCGCCCGAAGCGTTTGCCGGTCTCCGAGAGTTGCAAACATTGGAAATAGTCAATAGCAATTTGAAGAACCTTCCGAAAAACGTACTATGCGGTCTGAACAATTTGCAGATACTGAATCTCACTGGCAATCAATTCGCGCAGATCGAGGAAGTCGGACTCGTGGATTCGCGGGCGAACCGCGCCGATTGTCATGCCGATATTCGCGCGTTGGATCTTTCACGGAACGAAATTAAAACGCTACCGGAAGAGAGTCCTCTTTCGGGTTTGCGACAATTGCAAGAACTTTATTTGCAGCACAATTCGATAAACGAAATCGCCAGCGACGCCCTTACCGGTCTCACGAGTCTCCGTGTCTTCAACGTGAGCTACAACAATCTCGATTCTCTGCCCGAAGCGTTGTTCGCGAGTACGCGCGACCTCAAGGAAATACATCTGCAGCACAATGAACTGCGGAATCTGCCTCGCGGCACTTTTACCCGGCTGGAACAGTTGCTTGTGCTGAATCTCGCGGGAAATCGTTTGGGAAGCGACACAGTCGACGAGACGAGCTTTCTCGGTCTGATAAGATTGATCGTGCTCGATCTCTCTTACAATTCGCTATCTCGAATCGACGCGCGAATGTTCAAAGATCTCTTTTTTCTGCAAATTCTCGATCTTCGCAATAACTCGATAACGCACATCGAGAGCAATTCCTTTCTACCGCTGTACAATCTTCACACGCTCGAGCTATCGGAGAACAGATTGCATTCCGTGGGCGCGCAGTTATTCAACGGATTATACGTGTTGAATCGTCTAACCCTGTCGGGCAACACAATCGTCTCCGTTGATCCGCAGGCCTTTAAAAACTGCTCGGATCTCAAGGAGTTGGATCTAAGCGGTAACGAGCTTACGTCCGTGCCGGAAGCGCTTCGGGATCTCGCCTTTCTCAAGACCCTCGACCTCGGCGAAAACAAGATAACCGACTTTCACAATGGTTCCTTTCGAAACCTCAATCAGCTCACGGGTCTGCGTTTGATCGGCAACGAGATCGGTAATCTGTCGCGCGGTATGCTCTGGGACCTTCCTAATCTACAGATTCTAAATCTCGCGCGTAACAAGGTTCAGCACGTCGAGAGAGAGGCTTTCGAGCGGAATATACGTCTTGAGGCGATTCGTCTCGACGGTAACTTTCTGTCGGACATAAACGGAATATTCACGAGTATCGCGAGTCTGTTGCTGCTGAATCTCTCGGAAAATCATATCGAGTGGTTCGATTACGCATTCATACCGAGAAATCTAAAGTGGCTCGATATACACGGTAACTTCATCGAGAATTTGGGCAATTACTACAAAATTCGTGATCTCAAGGTCCGAACTCTCGATGCGAGTCACAATCGAATTACCGAGTTGACTCCGCTCTCGGTGCCCGACAGTGTTGAGCTTCTCTTCATAAACAACAACTACATAAACACAGTGCGGGCTAACACGTTTATCGGTAAAGTGAATCTCACGAGGGTCGATATGTACGCGAATATGATTGAAACTATGGAACTGACGTCCTTGCGACTGACGCCCGTGCCGGAGGGCAAGTTTCTCCCGGAATTCTACATCGGTGGTAATCCTTTCAACTGCAATTGCTCGATGGACTGGCTTCCGGTGATAAACAACATGAGCGCTCTGCGTCAACACCCTCGTGTTATGGATCTCGACAACGCAATGTGCCGGATTTCGGGACCCCGCGGTACGGCAATAGTATCTGCCGCGGTCGCTCGCCCCGAGCAATTTCTCTGTCGCTACGAGGCTCATTGTTTCGCTCTCTGTCACTGCTGTGACTTTGACGCCTGCGACTGTGAGATGACATGTCCATCGGACTGCAAGTGTTACCACGATCAGACGTGGAACACGAACGTGGTGGATTGCTCGCGGCTCGGAAGCCAAGAAATTCCCCGTAGAATACCAATGGACGCAACGGAAGTTTATTTGGACGGTAACGAGCTGCGAGAGCTACAGAATCACGTGTTTATAGGCCGAAAAAATATGCGAGTGTTGTACGTGAACGCCAGTGGAATAGAGTCGATTCAAAATCGCACCTTCAACGGACTGAACAATCTTCAGATACTTCATCTGGAGGACAACAAGATAGCGGAACTGAAAGGTTTCGAGTTCGAGCATCTGTCGCACCTGCGTGAGTTATACCTGCAGAACAACGTCATAGGATTCATCGGAAATCTCACGCTGCTGCCCCTCCACTCTCTGGAAATTCTAAAGCTCAATGGAAATCGTTTGGTCACTTTTCCGGTGTGGCAGGTTACCCTCAATAGACGGCTCGTCGAACTTTCACTCGGCGGAAATCCGTGGTCCTGTCGTTGCAAATTTCTCCAAGAGCTCTCGTCGTGGGTATCGGACAACGAGCACAAGGTCATCGACGCATCGGACGTTTGGTGTTTCAACAACGAAGCTCGACCGGCTTATCGTCGCCGTCTCAATGTTAACGAGACTGCCTGCTCGGATTATTTTGCTCAGGGTGGAGTTATCGAGAGTATCATGGTGTCGGATTACTTGCCAATGGTAGCGGCGACCCTATCCGCGGTCCTCTTGCTACTAGTTATCACCGTGCTGGCTTTTATATTTCGCGAACCCGTGCGCACCTGGGCTTATTCGCGTTACGGTGTTAGATTTTGGGCAAAATCAACGCCCCCCGACGACAAGGAACGTCTGTACGATGGTTACGTGTGCTACAGCCCAAAGGACGAGGATTTTGTGCTTCATTCTCTGGTCGTTGAACTAGAACACGGACCCAGTGGCCTGAGGCTCTGTCTCCACCACAGGGATCTTCCCTGCCTCCGGGCCGCGGCTCCGGTCGTGCTCGAAGCCGCGGAAGCTTCCAAGCGAGTGGTTATCGTTCTAACCCGAAACTTTCTGCAGACCGAATGGTCGCGGTTCGAGTTTCGGGCTGCGGTTCACGAGGCTATGAGGAGCCGAACGGGTCAGCTGGTGGTTGTGCAAGCTGGACCGGTGGGTCCGGAAGCGGAAGCGGATCCCGAGCTGAGGCCTTACTTACGAACAGCGACGACGGTGCGATGGGGCGAGAAGCGCTTCTGGGAGAGGCTCAGGTTCGCAATGCCAACCGGCGACGCGCTCAGACGAAAATCTTCGTCGTTGTATCGACGAAACGTTAACACTTACACGCTCGAGGGACGACCGGAGAAGGGCACCTCGACCTTACGTGTTCACGGACATATTCAGGGTCATCACAATCATCCGCTTTTCAAGGATGCGCCGGAACTCCTACAGGCGCCGCCGGCTTACTCGAGCACCGCGACTCTCGGACAAAACAACCTTAGAACCGAAGCTGGCGGAAGGGAAACTCCGGTTAGTTCGGCGGCCAGTCCTAGTCCTCGGTTAACCATGAATCGGGGTTATCAGGAGGGTCCGCTCGACGCTGTAAACGAAAGCAGAAGACCACTTTCCGAACACATATACTCTTCCATCGACTCGGATTACTCGACGCTCGAGAGAATCGCCTGGAGGCAGCAACAACCACCACAACCGGGCCAGGCTTATCTCGTTTAAAGACACAAAGGGAGTCGAAACATTCCGCCCATTATTCGCGAGAAAAAAACTATTTATCGTGCTAATCAAAGCGACGTTACGCTTCAGTGAAAACTTAAAAATTGTCCTGTGTGTGTGTTTGCTCCTATCGTTGCTGCTGCTGACACCCCTTAAAAATCCCCCTTCCTCCAATTTTACGTGAAAAATACACCGAGGAATGACACAAAAAAAAGGGTATCAAAGACTTTTTACGTTTAAAGAACTCTTAACTGTCCGATGCTCTAAGCGTAAACTAAAACGGTGTCTATTATAAATAGTTGTCTAAGAACGGTGACCGCCGTACGATAAAATTCGTACACATAAATACACACACACACACACACACATACACTTACACTTACACATACATACCTACATTGTATAGACATTCCGAAAACGCTTACAGATTACAGGCTCTTCTGTGCTACTCAGCGTAAAGCGTATGTTGTATAGCGTTATTCCCGCCTATTCGCGCCTCTTATCCTACGTGTTTAATGCGCTCGTTTTTTCTCTGCGGGATCACGCGTTTGTTGCGCCGAGTCTAGTCAAAGGGAATATCTTGCTTAGTGAGGAGAAAATTTGAGAAAAGAAAAAAATATTGTGTTATCACGTCGTGAGATGAGACGCAAGACAAAAAGAAAGAAAATAAGAAAGTGGTGCTAGAACGTGAGTTGAGTAGCTCGTCGTGGTTGTATCACTGTTCTATAAACTTGTCATTCGAGTCCTAATGCAATTTTGTGGTTGTCATGCGGATCTATCCGGACGGAGGTAATTAAAATGCCTTGAAATCGAGACACTGGCGATTTTTCTTTTGTAAATGAGCAACTGTTTGATTTTTGTCGAAATATTTTCGTCATTTTTGAGACGCAAAGTTCGAGAATTGTGAAGTTTAAACAAAAATTGATAGTGCTAACGGATGATCGTTGAAGTTTGTCTTTCGATACCAACGTTTAGCTCGTGTATGATTTTTCGACGTGTATCGTCTTTGCTTTTGAAATATGATTTTACAAAAATTACTTTATCGTCGAAACGATCGACGCGCTTGTGACTTCCCGTCGTCCCTGTATTACTCCCAATTTTGTGTTTGTTTTACCCCTTTGACGAGAAAAAGAAGAATGGAAAATGTGCAGTGAAAGATTGTGAACTACGGATGGCCTACTACCTCGCCAGTGACTAACTTAACATTGTTTACTTAAGTTAATGCTTAAGAGAAAAGGTACGAACGGGTTTTACGAAGAAAAATAGAGAGAAATCCCGTTCGAATCTGGCTGTAAATATTTTTCTTTATAATATATAAACGAACTGTGTATAAAATCGAAATATAATTATTGTTTATCGAAGAGGTTGAAAAAAAAATGAAAAACTAAACACAAAGTGCAACATTCAGAAATGCAGTGCTGAGAAACTCAATTTAGGTAGGCAATTTTTTGTAATTTTATATGACTGAAAGACCGAGAGAGAGAGAGAGAGAGAGAGAGAGAAAGAAAGAAAGAAAGAAAGAAAGAAAGACAAGATAAGATGATGAAGGTTGCTTGTACGATATGTAAATATGTATATCTAATTCTGCCTCGTGTAAGATATAATCGCTGTTAATGAAGAAACAAAAACAACAACAACAACTAATGGAATAATTAAACAAATTAAATCATGACGACCCCTCGAGAGAAAATTTAAACAAAAACAACAAAAAAAAAAAACAAAATAAGAGATATATACTGAAAAAAAAAAATCATTCATTACGCATTATCCACGCGTATCAATACACGTATACCCAACCACTGTATATTTGCTATACTTCGATAATTTAAATCTTGTGAATAAATTTACGAACTACGTTATCGTTTCAATTCGAAACCTCCACGTCTCATTATTTCGTACCTCCTCATGAATATATATATATACACACGTATAAATATACATCTATAGACAAAATCCACCCGCAAATCCTTAATAAATTTCAAAGCTTTACCGACCCTCTCGACCCTGTATTACTACTCGGTCTCCGCTGCAATATATACCAGAGTGTAGCTTTCGGAATCTTGGGGGATGAATGACTAAGTAAGAGTACGTCTTCTTGCACGACTGTCTGCAGACACTTGAGAGCTCATTCATCGCGAGTATTGTAATACGAGCGGCAGAAACACCATATCTTTGGCACAATCCGCAAAGGAAAGGAAGTACAAGTGAAGCGGTGCGGGAGCGTCGAAGAGGAAGCGCACGAGAGAGTGGGAAGGAAACAAGGAGGTAATACAGTATACATCCACCGTGGGGATGCATCGATCGTAGTCGGTGCCGCTACGCGGCGATGCGCGCCTTCATTATTAAAGTGCTGCCTATCCCCGTAACGGGCTTTTCCCCCCTGATCTTACGTAACTCCCAGGAGCGTTCGCTCACAAATAATCGTTCTGCTCTGCAATTTTTTTTCTTTCCCCTTTTCTTTTTTGTTTATTCTGTCGTGCGAAAAATATGATGAACAGCTATCTTATGAAAGCTCTGGGAGAGGCCTCTTTCTGTTGGACGGTGAGCGGCCTAGATGCCGCTGAGGCTCCTCGAGATTTATTGTGTCCGATGAAAACATCGGGTACTGCGTGTGTACCTTTTCGTGAGATAAATAAAAAAAAAAAACAAAATGTAACCACCGAGATAAATATCTCCATCGTTATGCCTATACACGTATATATTTATATTTTTACTTATATACGTATACAGATATATTTTCGTGGTGTGTATAGCTTTTTGACGCGGAAAGCTGTGGATATTACCGGAATGACTTTTCATAAAACGCAAATATCCTGAGGGAGTCGACGCCCTTGTACATCTGCATGGGGGAGAGCACGCGGTGTTATTTTTGTTTGTACTGCCGCGGCGTGTTGTTATCTATGCTGATTCAGATTTTATTCGGCTCCGAGTCCAATGGAGCGTATTGAGTCGGTTTCGTCGTTAGTAAGAAAATATTTTTCCCTGAAGGTTTCGAGAACCGGGCGGAGGAGTATCATGCGAAAACAGATGGCCTTGTATTATCCCCTCCTTTTCAGAGTATACACAAATGCGTATAAGCGAAGAGTTCACGGGTCCTTCGTATTGACGGACGCAAATGAACACTTGTATCGCGGCAGAAGCCGGTGCGACTCGGCGGGGAAGGGGAACGAATTATTGAAATCGTTACGTGACGGGCACGCACCCTTCTTCGTCGAGCACATGGCGACGACACTACTATTACGCCCGTATAAACAATAAGCCGTCGCGTGGCGAAACCCTTGACGCACTTTTTTTTTTTTTTTCTTTTTTATCAAGGGGCGGCGCAATTTTCTTTTGATGATCACCTGTGTTGAAGTCAAACATTAATTTCCGTCTCGAGCTTTTGCTGTTGTTGGCGAAACGAGTTGTTGTCGAGCTTAAAAGAAAATTGTAATTCCATTACTTTCGAACTCACGCTTCATACTTGCTTTTTCTATACATTATTTCATATTATTTTCTTACAATGTTCCATGGGCAAGAAAATAAAGTTGTTAAACGAGATAAAAATACTTCTCCTATAAATACCAGTTAAAGGGCGCAAAATAGAAGCTTGCACATTACCTTCACATGACCTTTCGCTTTTTGTTAAGCTACCGCAATGAGGAAGTATGTTGATCAAATTTGGCTTCGTCATAGAAGAAACTTTGTAAATAATAAAAAACAATGCGCAAACAATGTTCATTATTTGTAAATATTATTTCATATTATTTTCTTACAATATTCTATGGGCAAGAAAATAAAGTTGTTAAACGAGATAAAAAGACTTCTCATATGAATACCAGTTAAAGGGGGCAAAGTAGAACCTCGCACTTTGCGTTCACATGACCTTTCGCCTTTTGTTAAGCTACCGCCATTTTTCATTGCTTTATCTGTCAAGAACTGTTTAGATCATTAGCTGAATAATTGTGGAAGCTAGACATTTTTCGAAAAATTAAGAGTCTTATAAAATTTGAAGAGTGTTTTAATTTTCACGAAAATATTTGCATAGAAAGGGGCGTCGGTCCTTTACCAGTGAACCAAACTCAATTCCAACCACTTTTCTCGACGTTTTAGACTGTTTCGAGTGCCCCAATACGACAAACTCGAAAAAATGTATTTTCACGAAAACAAAGAGGAATCAAATATCGGTATTAAACACTAATCCGAAAGCAACAAGTTAATAAAGACATTTGTATACATCAACTAACTCGCTTTGTCGGATATCTCACTAAATTGTGGCAGAAGTGTTTGAGATGTGGTGAAAGAGAACCTGTACTATCAGAGGCTACAATTAAAATAGTGGGAGGCAGTTAATCCTCTTCGAACAAATTAACAATCACCTACTTTTATTACCGCAATTTCACCGGTAACCCCGGATACCACATACATATATACGAAAAATAACAATTTCATTATTTTAGTAGTTCTGGATGCCACAATTACGGTGATTTCGTAAGTCTCGTAAAACAGAAAGTTATCGCAGCTATAACGTGTCAGGTGGAGCGTAAAAGAGTCACTAGCGTTCAATTATCCTCCGAGTAAATTGCTTCGCAGTAACGATCTCACGAATTAAAAAAACGTACAAAGACGACGAGAAGTCATGAAGCGGTTTAAATACGAAAATAAATATGAATATAAGAAAAGTGACAATAAAACGAGAAAATAAAAAGCACAAGTCGAGATACGTGTGATAAAGTGCTTGAACCAAGAAGGTGAAAGACGGGTGGATGTCGGTAGAGTCGGTGCGCTATATATTTTAGTCGGTAGTACGACGTGCCGGTCGCACGACTTTTATCGCTGCGTGCTCTGAGACGCGCGAGACGTCTTTCACGTGTATACCGTGGCACAACGCCGCGTACGCTCCGTAGCTCTATGCTCGGACGAAAACGACAGAGGTTGACATTCCATTCCGTAAGCCCGTATTCTTATTGCGAAACAGTCCGACTACTATGGAGCGACCGAAACCGGGAAGGGATGACAGGTGGACCACCTCTGCACCTCCATGAATTACATAAATAAAAGCTAGTTAACATCAGGCGCGGTGCGTCGAGATAAAATCTCTTCTCACGTCCACCGTCGAGAGTCTCGAGACCTCGGGACTCTCTTGACTCTGTCTCGTGAAGCCTGACCACTAATTCACCACGCCGTTCCAGCGAGACACATACATATTCGTTTCTGTATGCGTCCGGGCCGGAATATCAACGGGCTGCTTATATGTAGTTGCATGCGACCAAGTTAAACTATATACGTATTAACAGGATATATAGTGCACGTATATATATATATATAAGTCAACCTCTGGTTTGCATATATAGCGTATAAACACATTCGTCCTCTACAGGGTTTGTGGCCCCTTTGGCTGTTTCTCGGGTCGCCGTGCTTCTCTCACCTCGCTCAGAACATTAGACTAATGCGATGAGTGCGCACCGCAACTCGTGAAATGCGGGGGGCAATGCGGGTCGTCTCTTAAAAAAAGTTTTCCTTCAAAATTAGGTTTTTATACGATGTGATTAAAGAAGTAATTGTAGCTTGACTTTGAGGATTTAACGATTCGAGGCAGAAAAAAGTGGAATCGTTGAAGCGCTCTTTTCGGAATATAAAATGTTTGGAGAAGACAATTTTAAGAATCTATCGTTTCTGTCTCTTTAGACCATTTACTTCGGTTGTCGAAATTTTACGATGCGTTCCTGAAAAAAGTAGCGCACGATCAATTGATAATTATGATAATGGGGAAAGCCTCTGTGTACTTTTTTCCACAAACGAGCTCAATTCGTATTTGAGAAATAAACTGAAACCCGTTATGGCACAATTATCTTTCAAGTCGTTACGATACTGAAGGAGTGATGCGGGTCAATTATAAAAAATGCACAGCTGCACTAATTAAAAAAAAAATGTTATGTGCCAGAAAGAAAGATATACCATAAACAATATTTTAATTCTTTAAACTTGTTCCTGAAAATTTCTGAATTGTTGTTATTTCGACAGCGGCAACCAGGTGTGCGGTATTTTTTTTTTTTCTTTTCAAATTAGGTTTATTTAATACTTCAGTACGAAACTTTCCTCGTCTGCGTTGAGGTGCCGATAAAATCACAGTGGAATTAATTGTTATATATGGTCGGTATGTGGTGTATCGATAGATCTGATCCAGACTCGCAATTCATGACGCGGCTATTCTAATCGCTGTGTATATAGTATATATACGTACATATGATACAAGCTGCGGCGGTTTCACAATTTTTGTATACTTATTTTCCTGCCGACACGCCTCGCCTCGACTCGGCCGCATTTCTGCGCCCACTTTTTTTTTTTTTTTACACGCATCTTTTGTACGAAATATTTTTTGTCCGACTGTCTGCACGCTATGCGGAGATCGATAATAAAATAATGTGTAGCAGCGTAGATTCGATCCAGATGTAATTTCGTGACGCAGCTATTCTGCAACCATAGATTCATACAATACTAGGCTTGTATTCTCTACTCAATATATATATATATATATATATATATGTAAGTGTGTATATATGTATATACGTATTATTGTTGACTGCGAGGCGAGCAGCACAAGACACTTGCCACAAAATCCTTCGCTCTCATCAGCATATGAGATCTCCGGTGTGTATGTGGCTTCGCCAGAGTTCAAAGTTTGTGAGTAAAGCTTCGTGAGTCGTCGGCATATGGAGTTCTTAACTTTCCAGTATTCAACGCGAGCAGTTTCACTGCCAGGGTCTGTGTGAGTGTGTATCTTCCTCCGCCCAGAAATCCCGGAAGTTGAGCCGAAATTGTTGGTTTTTCATCCGCGGGTAGGAAGTTGCGATGTTGCTATAACATATTGTAACTACACGTGAAGTGGATGTACCAGTTATTGACCAGAACTTCATACAGCCAATTTCCGCTTTAGAGTACGTACTTTATTGTTCGTGCAATTATTCAGTTTCGAACAATGGTTTTTTTTCTTTTATCGGGCTTTTTTGTGGTTCCGGGCCAGTGTTAAAATAAAAAATTGCGAAATCGATGTTTTTCATTAAATAAATGTAAATAATTTTTCTTTTTTTTTTTCAAATAAATCTAACTCTACGAAGAAATACGTCCATCGATTTGGACTTCCGCGTTGAGGAAGATTCGTGAATAGGGAATGACTATGAGGAAGTAATGTATAAGGTCCTACTTTGCGAATAAATTTGAATTCTCACGAAATCATTTTGAAAAATTGATATTTCTGCCAAATCGAACGCTTTTATTGATCTTAGTGATTAACGATCGAACATTACTTGACATTAATTCGATATCGTAGAAAATCCGTCGTCGTTAGAAGAATTTTTGCGCAAGCTAATGCAAGTAATTTTTATAAAAGTGAGAAACTCTATAAAATCCGTATCTCTTTATCGATTTTACGCAAATTTATTACCAGAGGTTGCGTTGCTTCGTACAATTTTTATGCGACATTTCAACGCCATAGCAAAAAATATGTTCGTCTTAGAGCGTTAAAGGATATTTTTACAATCTTGAAAATCTCATAAATTCCGAATGCCTAGTGCGATTTTTATAACGTTCGCGCCAGGGAGGATGGTATGTTGGCCTCGTTTTTTCAAATTGCAGACCATTTGAGTATGCAGACGTAAAAATCTAGAAATATATTTTCCGCGAAAACAAAGCCTTCTTTATGAGGCGGCAAAACTGTGTTTTCAGTGTATGAGAGAGTCTTGAGTCAAATGGAGCAGGGCAATTGGAGGTTTTTTGGATTCTGGGGGTTGTTTTTGTGACAAAGCTGCTTGTCTTCAATTTCATAAACCTCCTGACGGTACATATACATGACGGACCGATGTGACGACCTACGAAGATTGTAATTTGATTTCACGTTTTTTAATTACTTGACATCCGCGTCACGGGCGCGACTCTGGATTATAAAATAGTGTATTTTTAGTGACAGTAACCATTCCTTCGCTCGTTGTTTATGAAATGAAAAAAAAAAAAAAACCAAATTTAATGTTGCTAATAATTCCGTGACGACTATTAACTGTTCGTCCATGGGACTATATTTTCATCCGCACAGGAACTTTCACTGCACTTTAAAAACAGTACTGTAAATTTATTGTACCGGTTTGGAAAATTGATATGCACAAACTGGTATATTAAATTGAATGCGGGAGTGTACGAAAAAAAAAAAAAAAAAAATTAATGTCCGGCACACTAAAAGCGTTTAAAAACTCGTGTGTACTTAAATTTCACAGCGTACCTGTGAATTTAATATACCAGTTGATGCGTAAAAACTTTCAGTACCGGTACTTCAAATGAAAAAGACTATTAACAACGCATTGTTACCACAAGCGGTTAGCTTTGCGCTAACGAGAATAAAAAAAGTGACTAGATATAATCGCCCGGTCTTACAGTTAATGTCACGCAGTATTTGTCAAGCCTAAGACCTTTTTGCTGCGAAGAGAAACGTGGCTTTGGCTTTAGGCTGCCGCAGTAGCGTTGTAAAACCCTTAAGCGTGTTATATATTTCGGTTCGGGTGCGACGTGTGTCCGAGACACTTAGGAATAGGGGCATTTACCTTCCTATAACTATACGTGGAGGTCTATTCGCATACGCGACTCGCGATATTATTCAGGAGGCGGCAGTATGAAAATAGCCGCGTGGGAGGGGGAATTCCCGCTTGGTGAAGTTATACCGCCGAGGGAAACCCGTGTACAAGTACAGAAAGACGAAGAGGAGGAAAAAGATCAAGAAGCTCGACAGGCGAGAGTCGGAAAGCCTATATATGAACCAGTCAACGTTATACCCCACCCTCGACTTTAATCCCACTGGCATCCAACCCCAAAACTGATACTCGGCTACTCGAGAAACTTGGAAGAGCCCGAGTCTCGAGAGTGACGCCAACAGAGCAAATAAGTACAATAATATCCATCAGGGGAAACGTTGGTCCCTCGAATCCTTAACGGAACTCACATTTTTCAGTCAACCAGCAAATATTGCACTCGGTTGATATAAGAAAGCACGGCACGATAATCCCTGGCTCGAAACCAATCGTGAGTATCGAGCAAACTGTGTGATGAATGCCCGTGAAAATTGACTAAGTGATTGATAGAATGGCTTTTTTTTTGTTGCGTGAACGACATTTTTTACTTTGTATACTCTGGTCGTCATATTCATTGATAGAATGATCAATGTAAGTCATTTTTTTAACTCCAAGTACCGCGAAATTTTCCATTTTGAAGAACCCATATGGACCACCCTTCTCGACAATTGGTGGGGTGATTGGCCATGATAAAAAAAAAGTAGACAATAAATTACACTAATACGTTATCAGGGAAAAAGAGGTAGCTTTAAATCCTCAATAAAATAGAAATATTCCAGTGAACCAGCAAACATCGCAGTTAGTTGGTCCAAGGAAGCGCGACATATCGATCCCCTTCACGTAACCGATCCGGAGTGTCCAGCAAACTCACTGAAGGATGTCCGTGAAAATCAGAATCACCCGAGTGATCGACGCGACGGGACATTGCTCGTTTTTTTTTTTTTTTTTTTTTTTCATTCCCTGGTCGTTGCATTCATTCATGGAATCCAAAGTAAGCTGGTTTTTCGTCGATAAGTGGCGCGAACTTTTTCCTTTTGGAGAACCCGCATCAGCGACCCTACACCGTTAGTTGGCACAGTGATTGGCCACGATGAGAAATCAAATAAAAAATACAATAATATCTGTATGGCCGAACGGAAATCCCCTAAATCCTCAATGAAAGTGACATTTTTCAGTCAACCAGCAAACATTCCAGTCCGTTGGCTCAAGGCAGCGCGACACATTGATCCCCTCCACGTAACCGATCGTGAGTGTCGAGCAAACGCACCGAAGGATGTCCGTAAAAATTGAAAATGCCCGAGTGATCGATACAACAGGCCATTTACTTTTTTTTTTCGTTCTCTCGGCCGTGCATTGATTCGACGAATCCAAAGTAAGCTGGTTTTTCGGCAATAAGTGGCGCGAACTTTTCCTCCCTGCCAATCTCCCATGACAGCCTCGGTCGGAACACCCAGCGCAGTGATTGGCAACTTAGTATCGGGGAGGACACAGTGATTGGCATACCCACGTCCCTCTCTATCGCTCAAAAGGCGGGCTGCTGTAACTGCCAATTGATTGGTGGTGGCCAATCACTGTGCTTGAAGCCCCTATAGCTGCCCGAATGCACCGGGCGATGCACCGGGAGCTCTAGGCTTCCCGGGCAGTACAATTCCCGCGCTACGAAGCGCACACGCGCCCGAATCGAATCAAGGGTCGCCCATGGATGATGACCCGTTGCTTCGGTGCGGTCTCGCCTTCGGCGCATCGCTTCTGTGACTAATTTCGCTTGCGACGAACGCACCCTTGTACTCCCGGCCGACTGCTTCGATTTCAAACGCTTCGCCGTTTCACGGACTTCCGAATAAATCGGCGTAAAGATGTTTTTTTTTTTCTTCAAGGAGACCGTCGAGCGTCGAACGATCTACGCACAGTCGTACGGAAGAAAATTCACGGTTTTCGTGCACGCGTGCACAATGCCGTGTATTTCGTTGTGGGTTACAGTTTATATCGGACGTCGTGGTCGTCTCCACTTTTCGTCATACGTTTCTTCATTATATGAAGAATATTCTTCGGCCGGGTATTCAACTCTCCACGAATTCGTCACGCGACGCGACACCAGCTGCCGCGCACTCGCCATCGACTTTTTTAATAAGCATAAAATCGGAGCAGCTGTGCCGGTCGCGGGAGCCGCCAAGAGAGCTCAACGAGAGAAAAATACATTGGCCTTCTTCTTATCACCGGATCGCTCGCGTGGAATAACAATTGATATCGCCCTGACGGTGTATAACCGCCCTTCTCAACGAGAAAGAGAATGAGAGAGAGAGGCGGGGGTGCTATGCGGATATAATAACCACCCCCGCGCGAGCTAGCAAGCTGCGAGATCGATATTACCCGAAACTAGCATTCCAAGGCGAATAAATTTTCTACCAAATGGATTTTCTCTACAAGGCGCTAATTTATTGCTGAAGGTTTTATAATGCTAAGCGCCAATGGATTTTCACTCCGAAATACCTTCATTAGTAATTAATTTAACGATCGCCCCCCGAGCGCGAGAATAAAAGCCGAAATGAGGCATTAATTTTTAATTGACTTTACTCGATGTGTGGTAATATTAACGAATAGTTATATGGACAGAAACGCAACGTTATTCGAGAACGAAAAGGTGTGATTGATTCTGTTAATGTGCGGTTTAATTTTATTTTTTTATTTATTTATTTTTTTCAGTAAAGAAGAATATTTGATACCAATAATAAACGTGAATATTGAATTATTAACACAGAATATCATTATTTCTGGTCGAGCTTCGGGGATACTTGCAGTTATTGATTTCAAAATTAATGTATAAATATTTGTCGCGAATACTTTTTGTCCTTGTGGTGGAATATACTACTTCGGAGCGATTGTGATAACCGGAATTGAATAAAACATTCGTTTTTTTTTTTCACGGTGATCAATCATTCTGAATAGCGTACATTGTATCGTTATTGCTATAGTTCACGAAAAAATTGATCATTTTGTTACTTCAAATGTAGTGGGGTCATTTCAGCATCAGTTTCTGCGAGCCCGAGTAATATTAGCCAACTTTGTGGCGAGATAATTTTTGTTTTCTCAGTGTTTTTAATTTCAATTATACTTCCTGCTTTCACACCCAGGGAAAATATTAATTGGATTGTAATCGAATTTAATTGAACCAAATAAAATGTCTCCTTTGCCCGGGAGTCTACTAGTACTTTATTGTAAATGAGTATGTATCCATACATAAATGCATAATTATTTCGCGCGTATTGCTGATCTTTAAAAATTAATGGTATCTTCGATTCGACTATCATCAATATATTCAGTTTCGAGCAGCATTTAACTCAAATGCTGAATATAAATATAATTTATTCGTTAGCTGAATAAATCGACTCGATATAATGAGTAACACTCATAGATAAAATTCAATAAATATTTTTCTCCTCAAATAAACAAAATTCTCTGTATATATACATATATATTGTTTCAGTTGAAACTAATAAATCATTTTTCTGGGTGCAATGAATAGTAATTAGCGGTTAAAATAATGATTCTTATATATATATATATATATAGGTGATTTGATTCAAACGAACGAACCCATTGAAGGTGAAAAGTCAGTTCAAACGTTAATGATGATCAGGTTAAACAGCCCTCAAGCCATGTATATATATAGATAGCACAGTTTACCGCACAGGAGCGCACATGCCTACCCATCACGCTCTCGGCGCTCTCCACACTGCTTATTCAATGTACAGATAATCGATTAACTACGAAATCACTGATCTGAAAAAGTTTAACCCCTGTTTATTCAGGAGGAGAGGGCCCTGTCCGGCAGCATTGTCCTCACGATAATGACGATGTATCGGACGGGAGAAGGGAACTCGACATATCCGTGGTAGAAGCTTGACGATGCGCCTCGCACGCGGTTCGATGTAACAAACTGCTCCTCGCAGCACACGTTATCCGCATACGAGTCTCGCGACTGCCTAGACCAACATTTGCAACGCTCTGCCCCTCGATATTATTCTAACCCACACGGTATTATGCACTATATATATTTTTATTCAAGCGAGCTTCTACCCTCGTAGCGTGACTGATACGACTACCGAGGCCATGAATATATGCTGCTACATACATGTAACTCCTGAATTGTCATCGCCGACATAATTCACACACAAAAAAAAAAAAAAGGAACATAAATAAAAATCGTGATAAGCCTTACGTGGCTATCGTAAAATGAAAGGTTGTTATTATATATAAAATAATAAAAAAATAAATAAAAATGAATGCGAAAAAAAAACGTTAAGACTGCTTAATCGATCATGTTGCAGTCTATGGCTTTGAAAAAATGGTAAAACATCAAGTTATATCGTAATATGAATAATAGCGTACATACTCATAATATGTTTCAGGCAAGAATCTCTTATAACGATGTAATTTTTTGCAATTATTTTATTTGAGAAGAAATATTGAACGGTGAGATTTTTTTTAAATGTTCGGTATACTCACGATTTTGTAAGATAATCTCAACACTTTTATGGAAAATTAATAATTCAAATAGATTCTTTTTTTTCTGTCAAGGATGTGGAAAGTATACGTTTTTGAAAAAACGTCGTTGCTATTTATTCTTGAAGCTGTGGAAATATTGAATATATCGCTTACCGAGATACGTTTGAAATGAAAAGTAAAAAAATGTATACTTATAAGAAAACGTTAAATATTGCTTTCATATACAATTGTGCAAATTCTACGAGCTTGGCATGGGAATTTCCAGCCGTGTAAGGGAATATTGCGTACATAGATCTTTCCGTGGAGGTCGTAAATGTAATGCACGTGAGGCATTCATAATTCCCGATGCGCTAGCGTGGCGTTTTATTGTTGCTTTTGATCAATAGTAGCCTACTCTACCCGCTCATATATATACATAGACGGACTGCGGTGCACGTGTTTGCTTTGGTTGCGGAAACTATACGCAGGAGTGCAGCGACTCGTCGCAAAGCCCCAATCGAATTAGGCTATGCGACTCCGAAAAAAAAGCGTATCCGATTAAAAAAAATGGACAACATGGAAAACCAAATTCGCCGAACAGAAAGAAAACTAATTGTTTGCACGGAATTATACGATTGTGAATCGTCAAACAAATACGGCAAATATCAGGGACACGACTGAATCGATAGCCACAAATATTGCTCTATAAAAATAAATGAAAATAAATATACGGCATTCCACATCAGTTCGGCAGCCAAAAAACAAAAAAATCTGACGTTTTTTCTAAAAATCAACTTCTATAATTCCTACAGATATGCTAAATTTTTTACTCGAAAAGTATAATTGAACAAATTTTCTTGTTATAGTTTATTCAAAGACGCATGCTTTTAGTATGTTGACGATTATATTATTTATAGCGCAAGCTCACAAAAAAAAATTAATGCACTAAAATAAATTTTAAGCAGCATAAAACCCGAAAGGCTTTACCGATTTTTCAAATTAAATATCTATCTGAGCGAAGTATTATTGTAGTCCTGTAGGAAATTAGTGGTGAATTGATCGAAGTTGGTAAATCGATAAAATCCGAAAAGCTTTGAAAATTTAACTGCAACTAACACTAAATTTGACATTTTTTGTTATCTATTGATAAATATAAATACTTGTATACACACATATACATACATGTAAAAGTGCTGTATGAATATACATATACATATACGTATACATATATATACGTGTATATGCATATATTTATATATGGGACATAGGATGACACACCTGCATTGCTCTTTGGATGAGTGAACGTTCGCATCGTTCGATTTCATGGAAAACCTGTCTCGAAAACGAACGAATGCACTGTTTTGTTCCCATCAACGGTGGACCTGTAGATAGCTACCGGAGCCATTCATCACGGGAAACAATGGGGCCCGCGGCCTCGTCACCCAAACTGTGGCTAAGCACGGCCTGAACGATACCGCCTTCTCTTTTTCCCTCTTTCAATCCACCCTCAAACCCCTCAGGCCCTCTTCTCTCGACCACTTTTCGTCTAACTCTCTCCCTCTTTCTCTCTTTTTTTTATTTTTTTTAATTTCGTTATTTCCGAGTGCCGAGGGTACACACTGGACCTCCGTCCGAAATGGATTTCATTCTGACGCTTTTCACGCGACCCGGATGCCACGCTGAGTTAAAAATGGAAATATCTTTTATCATTGGACATGTGACGTTACAGTGAAATGTTGACTCGTAAAGTAAGGCTACGAACAAAAAAGTGTGCCGAAGAGAATTTTATTGAATTCCAAAAGTGGGAGGATTTAATTTCTTCGATTAAAAATCGCATGCCAGTGAAACGAATGCGGACATTTTTTTAATTTCCAAAAAATGTCACGCGACTCGTTGAGAACTACGATTTGGATTTTTTTTTTCCGTTATCATTCTCAGGTCACTGGTGTGACCTAAATGTGTCAGCGAAAAGTTCCTCGTAGTCACTGGGAAATCCAACTTATCACGTACTACTTCACTGAATACTGGAAATTACGTGCGGTCATCGAGCTTGCCATTGCTAGCTGCATTAAGTGGGTCATGATGGTCTTTATATTTTGCTGACATTGACAGCGATATGGAATTTTCCATGATAGCAATTGTTTCAGGTTCACAGGTTTTTTTTCTGCTGCTCAAAACTCATGGGAAAAGCATTATTATCGACCTTCGGAAAACGTTAGTTATTTGAAAAATTCATTTTTTTCTCATGAGAATCAAACACTAAAAATGTATAATAACAATCGATTGTAATTTTATATCGATTTTTAAATAACTTATTTCCTAATTCATGCTAGCAATTGTTTCAGGTTCACAGGTTATTTTTTTCTGCTGTTCAATGCTCATGGGAAACCATTATTATCGACCTTCGGAAAACGTCAGTTATTTGAAAAATAAATTTCTTTCTTATTAGAATCAAATACTAAAGATGTATAATAATAATCGATTGTAATTCTATGTCGATTTTTAAATAACTTATTCCTTAATTCATGCATGACATGGACTTTTAGATAATTTTATATTTTTTGTACGCCTGTTAAACTGCAATGCAAACCTGTTGAACTCTCGCAACCACAAATCGTCAACTTCTCCGGAACCGAAAAGAAAATCTTGCAGTACTTAATTGTGGATTAAGCCCATTGGACCTATCGTCCTTAATCGCAATACCGTAAGCCTCGTATACGACTCCGGTTGTGCGTGAATCAGAGTTTCGCCATAAGAACCAATAAATATTACGATAGTTCCAGTCCTATGAGTATAAACTACGAAGTAAGTATAAAATATATCCTCGTTAATAATATACATGTGACTCTCTCTCTCTCTTTCTCTCCCGATAATACGATTAAATTCTTGCGTCGGCGAGACTAGTTGTGTACGATTCCTAGGTGAAGGTTCCCTAGAGTGCCCAGGTTTAACTGTACACATATGCTCGCGGCAACATATGCATAGCCTGAGCATATATACACAATAATGCACGGTGAACGTACTTCCGGAAAGCCGGACAAACTAGTCGTCAAAGCGTTTCTGACAAAAGTCGCATATAAACCATAGTACCTTTAATGTCATTTTTCATGGAATTAATACTAACCTTTGAATATCCTGCATAATTTACAAAGCAATAAAAATGCTTTTTCTAAGAGAAAAAAAAAAATTGCTTGCTCGTTTAATCGTTGATATTCTTTAATCCATATGAAGTTCACCTTTTCCGTCGAGACACTTTTTTCTGTGACCTATTTTTTTTTTTTTGACACGTGGATATAAAAAAATGCAGCCTTTTCTAAAATAAGGACGTTAAAAATCTTATAAATGCCGTTAATCATTATTTATAATCACGTGGTGCACTTTCGTTCTGTCTTCTCGGTAATACCTTTCGTTGATTCACTTTTTGCATCAACGGGACCGCACGGAGAAAACGATTTCGTCGAGACAGTAAATCATTTGCTAATATGGTGACAGCACCATTTATTTTTGGCAGGCTTATAAATCTTTCGGGTGTGCCAGCGAGCAACGGATCTTGTCATTGTATTAGCGGAAGATTTGCTGATCCAGGAAAAATTGAGCTTTCTGTGGAGTTCCATACAATCCCTGGGCGAAGGTCCCGATTGTACACGATTATACACGAGTGACGTATTACCGACAAACCAAGGATAAAATAATAATCAAGGTGTTACCGGAAAGAAAGTTTGTCGCGTGTGTGTAAGTGATTTAATGGTAACACCTCAATTTTCTGCAGATCTTGCAGAGCAATGAAATACTTTTTTTTTTTGCAAAGTAAAATAATTCTTTTGAGGTACGTAAATGCAGTGTTTTCTAAAACAAGGGTTTTTGAAACATTGTGAATGTTACTCATGGTTGTTATCAATATTCACGTGGTTCCCTCTCCCTGAGCCTCTCTCTCTCTCTCTCTCTCTCTCTTTCTCTCTTGATAATAGGATTAACGGCTCACGTCGATGAGATTACAGAGAGAAAACGATCGTGTTGACTAATCGTTTTGTTTGTCTAAACTGAATCTGTAGACAATATAGTGACTACATCCGTTTTTTTTTTTGCTAGGCTAGCGAACAATGCATGTTACACAGACTACATGGGGAAAACCATTATGTTGAAGTACTAAATCTTTTGCCAAATCTCTCTGCCAGTGTTAACATCATTTTTCTTCTAGGTTGACTAATCCTTTCGCTAGGCTAAAAACAATGTATTTTATCAATGCATTAGCGGAAATGTTGGCCCAGCAAATTCGTTTACGCTGATTGCTGTATCCAATCCCTGGTCAAGGTCCTCCAGGGGCCTACTTAATCTGTACATACATACTCGACGCTATATGTACACGATAATACACGGGTGACGTATTTCCGGAAACAATATTGAATTTTAGTGAAGATTTGTAAGGTGGTTCAGATTTTACAAGATATTGATTTTTTCAAAAAAATGTCCGTATGTTCTCTAGCGTAAATTCGCGATTATAAATTGACAGTTCAATATAATTCGAGTGAAATGTCGTAAAATAAGTATGCAAAGTATAACCTTGGACGTTGCTTCCACGTTACTTTTCGCTTTTTGAAAAGTTACCTCTATGAAAAAGCAATGTGCAAGGTTCTACTTTGAACATCCTTTCTTTTTTTTTTTTAATTTGCTACGTTTTTAATTTGCTCCGTATGATCACTAGCGTATTTTCGCGATTATAAATTGACAGTTCAATATAATTCGAGTAAAATGTCGTAAAATAAGTATGCAAAGTATAACCTTGGACGTTGCTTCCACGTTACTTTTCGCTTTTTGAAAAGTTACCTCTATGAAAAAGCAATGTGCAAGGTTCTACTTTGAACATCCTTTTTGTTTTTTATAATTTGCTACGTTGAACAAATGATTTTGCCGGGTCAGCAAACACGTTGTCGATGTATTAGGAAATTTGTTGGTCCAGCAAATTCGTTTACTCTGGCTGACGTGTGCAGTCCCTGGTGAAGGTTCTCCAGGGTGGCTAGGTATAACTGTACATATGTACTCGACGCTATATACACATACATGATGATGCACGGTTGACGTACTTCCGGAAAACAGGACAAAGTGGTCGTCAAGGTGTTTCTGGCAAGAGAGTTTGTCGCGGAAGAGCCACCGTACGTTTAACGTGTACGTATATAACAGTCTCTCATCTGTCCGGTGAGCAATAGCGCAACGAGAGTGAGTGAACGAGGCGAGCCGAGGCCGCACAGCTCGCGAGCGAGGTGCGCGGGGTTCGTTGAACCTGCCGCGAGGAGAATGCGACTGACTTTCTGCTCTTTTACCACCTAACGCGGACCGGGTTGGGCTCTGATGCGTCCTGAGAGCACAGATTGAGAGAGAGAGAGGGAAGCTGCAGCCGCCGGCCCCGTTTGATGCCGCGCGGATGCTCTCGCTTATGCTACGAAAGAAATTCAATTTCCTACGACATATCCTCTCCAGGGAATTTTCTTGATTCAAAAATTCCCGACCGAGAACGAGGGAAGGACGTCCCGTGCAGGGTTCGCTACCCACTCGCTCTCCAACTGGAAAAGTGAGGATCTATATGAGGCGTAATCCTCAGCTCTGGGAGTAAGATTTATGAGGTTAAACGGGGGTAATATGGGTCAAGGGACGAGCATTCATTCGATGAAAATATATTTAAAACAGTTATTCCAGAAAATGACTATGATCAACGATTGTGTAAAATATTAAGATTGCGTATATCTTTGACAATAATTAATCATTTTGTTCAATTATTTGTTTACCATGATTTCTCATGCCTGATAATTCTTAATCATTGAATTATGAATTTATTTCAAATATATTTTCATTTAATGGATGCCCATTTTATCCTTGATATGTACTCGATGTGGTTTAAAACTAAGATTTTTCGAAAGAAGAATTTCATTGATACATTTTTTTTTAACGATTTCTTTTAGGTAACTTGCAGAAAGAAACTAAATTTAAATTCTTGAAGAAATAACAAAACGACATTTATAGGCTTAAAAAAAAAATACGATGATTTGTTGAACTAAAAAATGTTCAAAAAGTGTTGATTAATGAAAACGATTTATAGACACTTGTGCACAAAACTGGTTTTCTTAAGTTGACCAGCAATGAGTGAATAAAACCGTGACAATTCATAACCCCATAACTTATAACAAGCAGTCAACAGTTAGTTAACGAGTTCGACCACAGCCAATTAGTCCATCTTAAAGCAGCAACAATTATCGTGAAGTACAAGAACATTCCAAATTCCGTTCAATCAGGACCGCATATTTACAAACAACAAACCATCTTATCCCATTCGAAGTTCATCCTGACAAAAAGTGTTTGTAACCCGAAAATTTATGCGAATCCATCTAGCGCCGCTAAGCCAGGTAAGAGGGAGTCTCCAACACGAAGGTTGAAGGATATTGAAATAATAAAAGAGAAACGCAATAAAGTCTCGAATATATTTCAGCCACTTTAATAAAAAAAAAATTGCTCCGTCCGTTTTTGTGCTCGGTCTCATATCGCTCCTTTTTACCTAAGATTACATAGCACCCATGTGACCACAGGATTTGTTACATATGCATACATATATATATATATATATATATATATATATACATATATAGAGGCGGAGGACGTCGAGATGTGGAACTCGAACTGAGAAATAGCTGCACAGAGCAGAGAATGGTAACGGGGAATCGAATTGCCGTGAAACTGTCGATCCTCTAGCAGTTGGTGGCGGTTGTGGCACACGCCCGAGACTCCAATGGCGACAACGACGACGGCTTCGCCGAATCGCGAAATTGGATGCGTGCATACTGGCGTTCCGATCGCACGGATCGTGCAGCCGCACAGATAGATAGAGAGAGAGAGAGAGAGGGAGGGAGAGAGATAGGTGCATCGGGAGGTGAGTCTGTATATGCATAGTGCAATGTATCCGCACTGTGGAAGCCACGAAGTTCCATTCACGCCGAGAACGCCGAGCGTGTTACGCCTTTCACAGGTTTCGCATTAGGGGGCTGTGCTTATGTCCATCGTACGAGCGAGCTTGATGCTGTGGCTTTAATTTCGTGGCTGCTGCCTTCGACGTTTATTCGGCAAGACGTGTGCAACGCATCGTCGACTGTAAGGCCGCTCACTCCACTCAATGGTTCAGCATATTTTTCAACTAAATTCGTTGCTGAATATCAGTGAAGTAATTAAGACAAAATTCTGCAATTCCAATGGACAATCACATACGCTAAAAAAAAATATTTCGAAAATTCGTGTATTATTTTGTACTAAACCCGCGTATGAAATTCAATTTAATGTATGAAAGAAAATGAAAATTCGATGTATGTATGGTTAAATTTAAGTTAATTTACATTAAAAATGTGACTTTGCCTATGAATTTAGTATAATTGTGTATCAATTTAACGTTACACTCGTTGTAATCATTTTTCTATACCTGTTTTTGTAAAAGCGCTTTTTGCACATGTGTAATCTTTTTAAAGCACATGTAGTCATTTTACCTTAAATGTATTCGGTAGTGGAGGAGGATGTTGCAAAATTAAAGTTAATTCATAATAAAAACACGACTCGTATGACGTATTTAGTAAACTTTTAGCATGAATTAATGTCTTTTGTCACGAATTCAACAGACTCTACATAATTGATACTACTTTCGGACCAAATTCATAAGAATGGTAAATTAATTTTACTCGTATAGTGAAAAGGTATAAAATTCCAGCATTATTTCTATTAATTATATCCTGGATATTGGTTTTTTTGTTTTTTTTTTAATAAGAAAGTTCTGTGTGTGCACATCAGGATATTTTGTTTTAACCACTTTTGTCGGTGTGTTAAATAATTCAGAATATTCTAATGTGGAAATCTGAAACGACAGTTTTTCATTGAGAATAACAGAGGAGTTGAAAATGTCGAACGATTTATGCAATACTAAAACAGAGGATCGCCGAAAGCGAGTTCGCTATTTTCCACTAGATAATCAAGGGCTTGTTGTTGTTATCTTACGTTTACGTATGAATAACAATCATTATTGTGAAATCCTTATTGCCCAAACACATCGATAAGGCATTATGTTTATCTCCATCACCCACTCGTGCTTAATTGAGATTTATTAATTTTTATATTATTCCTCGTAGCTTGAGTGTAAATCAATATTAATATCAATTTAATAGCAATAAATTAATTTTATCACGATAAAAATGAAATAGTATTGTATTTTTCGAACAGTTCGATCTTTGATGGCTGATAGCAAGAAAACGGATGGATTTACATTAATTTTTGATACGACATTTTTTATAGAGCATGAAATTTCCTACAGAAATCATATAACAAAATTTCAATTTCGTATCACCAATCTCGAGATATAAAAATCAGAACATCGCGCAATTTTTTTCCAATGCTTTTTAATTACGGACAGACACCTCTAAATATTAATATTAAGAGCTGAAATTTTAACCGGCTCAATATCCAGTTATACTCTATTAATTTTCCAATGTGCTGCGAAAAAAAAAAAATTATTATATATTTTTTAAACAGTCTAATATATATATATATACCTGATACATCTTGAAAAAGCGTCGCGCGAAAATGCTGCTGAATTTACAAGGCTAATAGATAAATGCCGGAGGGAGTGAAAAAAAATGAGCGCAGTAGACGATGAAAGCGGTTGCGCAAATATGAACTCCGTTTGTAGGTGCGTTTACAACTGGAAGTAGTCGTAGAAATATTAAACGTAATCCGCAAGGCCGCAAACGAGCATCTTAAGGCATAGGTAACAGCCCAATATAGTTTGCCGTATTGTGCGGTATGTAAAAGCCTGTAGTATGCTATCCACGTGGCACGTAATGTGTATGTACGTATGAGAAGCTGTCGTGTGGCTCGGTGGGGCTGTCGCGTGTCACGAACTGGGTTCATGCGCGCATAGAGAGACCGCAGTCGCGAACGATGATACCTACCAATACCGCAGAAAGCGGAAAGGGAAGAGAGAAAGAGAGACACAGTCGTTTCTCCATAGAAAGGAGCGATGACGACGACAAGGCGCAGTCGTCGAAAGCGAAAACGCACAACGCGGTATGGTTAAGGTGGCGAGAGGGAGGAAACTCGTGTGGATAAGAGGGAAAGGAAGCCGTATATACTCCGATGTGTATGCTGAACGTGCGAGTGAACGTGCAGGCATTAAAAAGCGCGGAGAGGGTCGTTGTGCGCGGAAGTCGCCATTTTTACAAATAACACTACGTACCGGTGCCACAACTCTTTCTCTCTCTCTCTCTCTCGCTCTCTCACTCTTGCTTTTCCCCTTTCTGGCTGCTGCGTGTAACACGATACTCCGTATGTAGATTTTGTGTGCACGCGGAAGCGTAACAACCATCGGCGGCGTTGCACGTTTCGTTAGCGGAGAGTGCTACTACCTTATCGTGTATTTTTTTTTCTCCGCGTATAGCGAAACTCAATGTGCAGTATATGTAGCAAGCGAAAGCTCCACCGCACACTGTCCACGCTCTACGATGGGAACACAGCACCCCCATCCTTTTTTTTCCTCGCTGTTACTGGTAAAAAAAAATTCGATATGTCAATGTCAGGTTCCTTAAGGGGGTACACTGCTTCTGACAAAAAATTCATCCTGTTTTCTTCTTTTTTATCGATTAAAAAATGGCATCTGAAAACGCTATTGATTGCTCGCGGAGTCTGGTCGTATTAACGAAGATCTCGGGTTTGGATATGACATGTTTCGGAATATTGCACATTTCGCTTTCATCGTAGACTAATTTTTGCGCCCATGAAAAAAAATCAAGGGTTTAATGTCAAGATAGTGAGAGTAATTTGAATAAATGGGCATGAGCTACGAAAATTTCTTACACATCATAACATCATGTATGCAGGAATTGAAAATTTTGAGCATTTTGAATTTTTTTCTGAAAAAGCTCAAACGACGTAGACGTAACTTTCGTAGAAATTGCGATATTTCGATTAATGGGGTGAGTCAGGCAAAGGTTTTTAAAAATTTTTATTATAAAGACAGTTATCTTTAGAGGAATTATTTTTTATTAAAATTCCCCTCTTTCACAGCGACCCGAAGGATTTTTTTGTAAATGGTCCAACCTTCGCAGTTACAATGTCCACCATTTAAGAGGAGCATTTAAAAAAAAAAGATATTCCTTAAACATCCATGGCTCAGACGTAAGAATTATTTTGACATTTGATATATTTGTCTATAACTCTTTTAGGACCTTAAAAAAAATTGCTCCGTTTAAATGGCGTGGAGAGAATGGGGACCAAGCAAATACTGGGAGCTCCCTCTGGTCTCTCCTCTAAGGATCAGTCGCAGGGTGGAAAACTCATGAATCTGGTTTTGAAGCAACCGCTTGACCCACTCGTTTGATCCCTACAGAAAAAAAATTTTTTCGAGTTTATTCTGACGGCAGGGAATTATGAAAAAATTTCCTTTGGTGCGGAGGAAAGTTGTTTTTGTAATAAAATATTTTTTTGACTGACTCGTCTCCATCAATAAGTGCAGATGCAGTATTTAATATTATTTTGTACTAATTTTGGCTGGAATCAGAAAAATGATTCAGTTTTTATGGAGTTTTGATTTTTTTTAAATTAAAGGAAATATAATTTATAGAAGATCCATAGAAGGGCTCGAATTGTACAGAAATTTTTATTTCAATTATATTTTTTATGATCACGATTAAACGAGAATGTAAGGTAGAATTTTCATTGCTTCCCCATTATTTCTTTTCACGTTTTCCGAAGCTTTCACCCTGAAGAAGCCGAAATCGATTATCAGACTTCCACACAGAGCTTCGAAAAGTGAAAAATAATAGAAAGCTACGTGCAACGTTTCACTTTGCATCTCTATTGTTAACTATTTCTTGGCGATTATTTTTACTACATTTTCGCTAAGCTTCAGCTTTTCATTTCAGTCATAACAAGGATGGAACGTAAAATCTTGCAGATTGCTTCCTCATTATCTTGTTCTTTTCACAAAGTTTCGTCTTTGAGGAAGCCCCAATCGATGAAAATATTTCCTAATGGAAGTAACTTTGCAAGAAATGAAAAATAATGAGTAAACAATGAGCGAAATTCTTTTTTACATACTTTTGTCCACATATTTTGTTTAAAAGTAACGAAAGAGTAATTTTTTGTATTCATATTGACACATTTTATGATAAGATATAAAAACTTTAAACAAATAATCGATAACAAGTCGTTTTAAATATGACTTATTCATTGAAAAAAATATATTCCTTTTATTTATCTTAAAAAATCGTGTTCCTTCGAAAGCAATGCTGCAGATAATATGTGAGTATCGGCGCATCAGTCGTTTTTATGTAACAATAAGTCGTGATATTGAAGTATCTAACAATGCAGAGACACATATGTCCTCATTCTTTTCCATTGTTGGCGAAGCTTCCTTTATGAAGGAGAAAAAATTTATCGGTGCACTTTCTCATAGTTATGTCGTCGAATGATAAAAAAAAAAATAAAAATAAAAACAACGAGAAGTCCAGTGAAATTAATTTCCAGCCGGGTTTTTTTTTTAAGCAATAAAATAAATATAAGCTCAATAATAAAAGCTATTGGATGCTCACGCATCACGGAAGGTGCATTAATTCTTTGCAATACGAATCCAGCCAATCGTGAGGGACAATGGTGCAAACGAAACGGTTCTAGTGAAATACACTATACAAAATGAAGGTGGCGGTGGTTGGCCGTGTAAAGATCGTAAAAAAACACAGTCACTGGCATAGTTTTTTCAAGCGTTCTTCACTGTTTTCAACAGAGTCTACCAATCAGCAAAGCAGGTGAGCTGTGGGGGGCCAACGACTGGACCATCAAAGGCCTAGGACTTTTTATTTTCACAACAAAGCACGCAGAGTCAAACAGCGAGTGGATGTTGACCAGCGGTCCGGAAAAAGCGAGAAAATCTTTGAAAAATTCAGGGTGATTAAAAGAGTCCAGAATATCGAGAGAAAAGGCCTGAAAATTCCATAATTATTCCGAGAATATATACCAATTTATTAATTTACGGAAAACTTATGTCAAAAAATGAATTTAAAACAAATTTTCTTCCCTGCACAAATGATTGGGTATATTCATTTCTATGCGACTCGGTTACATAATAATAATGTTCTATTATTATCACGAGATTGCGGCGCATTTTTGAAAATACTGATTAATCCGGAGTTTCGTTAATCATTCAACAGAACAAGCACTATCACTTGAAATAATGAATAAATTATGAACCGGCGATTATAAATCACGGGTAACTATCATTCAACCGCAATACTTTATAATTGCTGACATTAAAATTATTATTGATAATATTAAAATTATTAGTGTTATTCTCGAGACATTTTTTTCGCTTAATCCTCAGCGATTCAAACGCTTATACGGTTATATCAGCATATAGCATTTCCATTAATTCTTTACGATTCGCTGGACATCCGAACGAACACAGGACAGGTTGAGGGGTGAGTGTGGGTCGGGGGGAGGGGGTGGCCAAAGACCAAACCGCGAAAGGCCTACAGCGTTGCTGTTGTGCTTTTTTGTTGCCCACAACAAAGTGCGCAGAGTCAACTATCGAGTTGTTTCTACCTGGACATTTTTTTCGGTCAGGCGTCGGAGGCTTTAATTTTTATCGGGGGTCGTACGGTTGTCACGATACGGGTCGGATACGGCGGACTTTATAACGGGGTATACTCTCCGGGGCTTGGAATAGGGTTGCGGGGTCGAAAGGGCCACGATACACTGTATAGATGCAGCGCCCATCGGCGCTCCGCACAGTTGGATGGCAAGCTCGCGAGTTTGCTGACGTTAATGGTAGCGGAGAAGCGAAAGAGAGGTGGGCGCTGGTCGCGGGATAGCGCACACACCGACCAGGAAATATAGAGAGGCCGAGGGCGAGAGAGTCCGCTCGAATAACGGCAGGGGTAGACGAATCACCCGTCGCGGATGATTTTCCAGTTGGTTGCGTGAAACTGCCCCTCCTGCCGCTCTCACCGCGTTTTCGGAAAGTCTCTCCCTCTCCCTTTCGCTTCGTCTCTCTTTCTCTCTCTCTCAGAGAGCGTTTCCTCACTGCCTGTGCGTTACAACGTAGCGTGGCACGCACAGTTACATACAGCTACGCGCTTACTACTCCTCCGCTGGTCGCTCTCCACTGCTCACTAGCGTTAATTTCGAATTCCAGTTTACACGTTTGTGCGCCACTAAAGCTGTGACTCACCGCAGGGTTCGCTTGTGTGACAGCGCTGTACGAAACGGTCCACCCTATTCATGACTCCTAGCACATTATGGGTTTTCATGTTTTACGGTTGATGATGATTTTCGCGGATTAGGGGCGATCCGAGCTGATAAGGTGCGCACCGGTTCGTTGGTTGTTGCTGATAAACCCCCGTTTTTTATCTAATGAACGGATTGGGTTCGACCGGTTAAAGGGTTAACAGCGTAGGGACAAATCATGCGCCCATTAGGCAAATTTTTTTCATTCGTGTCATATCGATGCAGTTGGTTGCGTGAAACTGCCCCTCCTCCCCCTCTCTCCGCGTTTTCGGAAAGTCTCTCCCTCTCCCGTTCGCTTCGTCTCTCTCTTTCTCTCTCTCAGAGAGCGTTTCCTCACTGCCTGTGCGTTACAACGTAGCGTGGCACGCACTGTTACATACAGCTACGCGCTTACTACTCCTCCGCTGGTCGCTCTCCTCTCTCGTCGACTCCACTGCTCACTAGCGTTAATTTCGAATTCCAGTTTACACGTTTGCGCGCCACTAAAGCTGTGACTCACCGCAGGGCTCGCTTGTGTGACAGCGCTGTACGGAACGGCCCACCCTATTCATGACTCCTAGCACATTATGGGTTTTCATGTTTTACGGTTGATGATGATTTTCGCGGATTAGGGGCGATCCGAGCTGATAAGGTGCGCACCGGTTCGTTGGTTGTCGCTGATAAACCCCCGGTTTTTATCTAATGAACGGATTGGGTTCGACCGGTTAAAGGGTTAACAGCGTAGGGGCAAATCATGCGCCCATTAGGCAAATTTTTTTCATTCGTATCATGTCGATGCAATCGTGAAAATTTTTGATAAACGAACAATGCCATTTCCGGGGAATAATCAATTTTAGCTTATTTGATCAAAATATTGACACTGATGATTTTTTAACGGATAATTTTTGTGGCCGGTATCAAGGAGGTATCGTAAATCGTAATTAATTATCGATTTAACAATAATTCGTGTTTTTCCCTTCCAGCGTTAGGATGTAATAAAACTGCATTAAAACGAACCAGTTAGTGCACTCTGTCGAGCCATGCGTTTGCTATTCCTCCGCTCGAATCCGCCCGCCTCTGCTACCGGCTCAACTGCACCCCCCAGCCCAGCGTTAATTTTCAATTTCAGTTTACACGGCTGTGCGCCTGGCATCCTATTCATATCTTCGTACACATTATGGCTTTTCATGTTTTATCGTTGATAATGATTTTCGCAGATTAGGGACGATTCTCGGTGATAAGCGGTGCACAGCAGTTTATCGGCTCTGAGCCATATACCCGTATTCCATTCAATTAAAAACTCATTATTATCAATTGATCGTTTACATCGGAATCGAATTTTTTACAATTTTTTTTTTTTTTTTTTTCAAGTAGGTTATGTTAAATGGTATTATTTGATACATCGGATGAATTTTTTGAATTACTATTTGAATAAGCAGGATTTTTTCATTGAGAGCACGAAAATTCTTCAATATTAAATGATTACTCTACTTGATTAATATTAGGAAGTATTTCATTTCGTACTAAACGCTCTTAAAAAACGAGCTTTTGTGAAATCCTCGCGGATAAAATACGAATATAATTCAAGTTAAGAGAAACTTGTGAAAATAAAATATATATGAAAACCTCTTGTAAAAAGACTGAATCAAGAAATCTTACAATGAATGATACATAGAGTGATTGTAATGATCGCAATATTCGATTTGCAATTTTGTTGTGCATCTGAAATAATAAATACCGCAGGTCATTTTGTGTGTAACGCTTAATTGATTGAATATTTCTTGTTAATCACGTTAATTCGTAACAAACTTTGGAAGCTATTAAGCCTTATTTGCCAATCTTCAAGAATTTCATTTTTGCACGACAAAGGTTAAAGACAACGACTTTAATCCAGCATAAAATTCACTCGAGTCTCGTTCTATTAATTAATCTCCTGGAACTATGTGAAGCTATTTTATATACTGAACACGGTAGACAGGATCACATTTCGACATTCAATAATTTATGAAATGTAGGGTCTCATTACTTCAAGATACGGTATGCTATGTACACTTATGTGGCTTCAGATGATAATTTTCATGAATTAATCAATAGGTCATATGTCGACGCGAATTTAAGCGAGTCCAATAGAAAAAATGTATATTTCATTAATGCATACATCAAATTTCGTATGATAGGCAGATAAATATCTCTTGATTCTAGACGATAATTAATTGGAACGTTTCAAAACATTGTGATAGCGCTCATGATTGTCATATATATATGGAAAGTTCAGAAGTTCGAAAGGACACGAAAAACGGAAATAGAGTTTGAGTTGGATGAACAAGAGTATTTCGCATCCGAGTCCGAGGTCATCGAGATCGATAAGCACACACTACGATCTTATTCGCTTCATACACTATACACGTTTGCTTTCATACCAAGTACTCTCTACGGATAGTCAGTTTATTCTTGTTAGATAATTAACTGATTGTACCCACCCAACACTGAATTTCTATTTATTTTCAAGCACCTTATGCGGGTGTTAAAAATACAAATTCATGGTCAAATTATTACCTTAATGACCTTCTGTAGTGCTTACAAAAATAGTTTGAACTTTTTAATGTGCTGAAAGGAAAATGACTTTTAAATAAAATATCGTGAAAAAAAAAAAAAATTGGCCCGGGCTCTTATCTATTCTGTAATAGATTGAGCATTTGCTCGTTATTTCCAAAATATTCCTAGGTTATTTCATGACATTTTTTTAGAAGAATTTTCGTAAAATTCGTGATATTTTTTCCAAAATAATTCTTCATAAGTGCATGTACTCATCATGTCATTTGGTATTGAATTTGACCGAAATCGGTAAAGCGGTTCGGATTTTATAAAATTTATGAATTTTCGAAACACTCACGTTTTTGTCCTAACTTTAGCAAAATATGAAACAATGAACTCTATACATAAAATCAGAACTATTTTACGATTATTAGTACCTAGTTTTGCCATAATCCGCGATACATTTCCAATTTCTCAGAATTTTAACTGTCAAAAAAAAATTATGTTATTGTATTAACATCAGGAAAACATAAAGTAACGAAGTCAAATAGTATTCGGGAAATCAGTACTACTCCCTAATGACAGCTGCATAATTTCTTGATAATTTGTTATGTGCCTTTTCAAAATGTTAACTTTTATAACAAAAAAAGCTGCAAAACTTTGCAAATTACTTCCTGATTATTTTAGCCGAAGTCGATTAACGTATTTCCTCGTGAAGGTTGCTTTTGTAAAAAGCTGCAAATAACGAGGGAGTAATTTGCAAAGTTCTATTTTGCAGCTTTTGTTTAATAAACCTGTCTGTGTCGGATGGAGTAATTATTTTTTAGATTATATTTACCGTCGACCAATTTGGGTTCCGCTCGACTTCCTGTCGCGTTGCGACGATATCCAACGGAAAGTCGATTTTTTTCCGTCTTCCGGATCCTAGCGATGGGCGTTGACCTACGATACGCTCGTGACTTCATGAGTCATTGCTTTATTGATTTGGCATATATTCACATGAATACCGGATCGCCGAGAGAGGTTTTATCAACGCACGGCAATCGATGCAGCAATGTAAAGTCACGTACCATAGTTTTATGAACCCGATGAACCCGAAGTTGACACGTGGAGCGTATAACTTATGCCTCCACTTAACGATGTCAGAGCTTTGCAAACTCTTTTTTTCTCCTCTATTTGTCTTTAGCTAAAATTGCGAGTGTACATCAGTTCTATGTTACAGACAGAAAGTTGGAGAAAAAAGGAGATCAAGTATCGCGAATCGTTGATGAAATGAAAACAGAGTAGCTCAACGAACACGTGGTGTGAATAATTATCCTTCATTATGCTTCCCATACAAAGTTATTATTTTTTACAATAAACGATCTATCAGTAAAATCCTGTTTAACGATTGCAACAAGATCAGTTTTTCACTTATGGTTTTTTAATCTTCATGTGTCAACCATATATAAGTGCAATCTAAAATTAATATATGCTATATTAATTTTCATTATTTTCTTTCATTTCTGTTAAAAAAAAAAACCTTTAAATTCAATAATTCGCTTTAATTTTACTATAAAAGTAAAGTAATTCTATGTTATATTTGACTTCCCAATTAACGTATAAAAACTTCTAATCGTTTCTAACACTGCAGTTGAGCATTTCTTGCGCGGCCGTAACTTGAGTGAGCGGCCGCTTAACCGCGCATTGGTTTACGCGCTAAGTGCCAAGCGAGTGGTGCTTTTTCTGGCTTTCCAATGTATTCTTATACAATAGAAACTCAGTAAAAAATAAAGCTACCTGTGGCAATCAGGTTTTCCGCAGTTTCCCTGTGCAAATGCGATACAGTCGTGCGATAAGAAAAGTAGGTTCGGAAAATCACGCAGAGGGTCTCAAAAAATGTAACGGAAGTTACGAGGGAAGGGGAGAGCAATGGTACATTAAGATACCAGTGGGCTAGAATTTTTCCCGACGAGTGTGACTTTTTCGAAATCATTGTTGTTAAAAATTGTTTACAAAACTCGTCGCATCGATTGAAATAAAAGCATTTTCACGTGCAGATAAATATCCTATAAAAATATTAGATGAACGGATTAATTGTAGTCTTTTGAAGAAAATAATTGTTCACTAAAAAAAAAAATCATTATTTCGAAACCCAATTTTACAACCAACTTTGTATTATTGACTCCGTACTTAACTTCGTTATTTTGACACATCGATTTTTAATGACACATTATAATTGAATATTTTAATGAAAAGCAATTAGTAGTACTTGACGAATTATTCTTTGTCACAACGAAATTTTATTTACCAATGAAGTTTCAATGAAATCCGAACGATTGCAGAAATATGTTGGAGCGTAAATTGGTGGAATAATGGGTGAATAATTCTAACAGGAGGCCACACGTATCGGCTAATACTGCGGCGTTCCCTAACATCCTTAATGGCATGGAATCGCGTAGTGTGAACTATTAACGGCCAACGCGGCGAAACAATAGAATAGATTAAAAGTAACGGGGCCATATAGCACGCTCCGGTGGTGTAGCGTAGTGGTATGCGGTGAGCGCAGCTATAGCCGTGCGAGAGGGACGAGAGAGAGAGAGAGGGAAGGTGAGCGATGCCTGCCAACCTGACAAGCCCTAACGCGCTCGCGGTGCATCGCATCGACCGATCCGATTATGATCTCTTTTGCCGCTCCGCAGGGCTCGACTCTGCCGGGCACATGCCCTCGCGCGCTGCTTCTCCATCGTCCACCCCACTCTTCTCTATGAAAACACTCATACGCGAACACCTGTAAACTATAAAGCCCCGCAAACTGGTGTTCCACGAGAAGATTCGACCAGCGTATTACGTACGCTATACTCGCAGGCTTAGTTTCACTGTCACTCGAGCAGACCAAACAGTTATTAGCCACTTAGCCCTTCACCCATCGAAAAAATCCGTTTGCTTTTAATCCACCCATCCGATCGATTGCACAGAGAACTATTGTTTTCACTCTTTATTTTCCTCAATTACAGGACACTGTGCGATTCCCGGCGCATTTCTAGAGAGGCAACGTTAAGGGGATCCAGTTACCTAAAACGAATTCTGTAAATTGGTGTTAGGTGACAAGTAAAATTGTTGACTTGTCACTTCAGACCAAACCGGTGAACAAATTTTTGGCTTCGGTGTCTTATTTTGTGGTATTTTTATGACAAAGCTATGACTTAAAAATGTATAAACAAATATTTCTGTATTAATAAAAATATCACAAAATATTTGGTTCGGTTATCAACAATTTTTCATCATTTTCTTCAATAATTAATTTGACGATAATCATGTGGAGGATGAACGTGAAATTTGGCATGGACATGGCACTTCTATCGAAAAATATCTTCCCAAAATGTCAGCGCATTTCAAACATGCTGCATAGGGTGTTCGAGCTCCTTAAGCGGACGCTGCTCGGCTATTCATAAATTTTACCATTATAAAGCTAATTTTTTATACGTGCTCGACACCTAAGCGATTATAAATCTGCAAATCCGTCACGAGTCTGACTGAAGACTGAGGAGCTGCCCTTGAAAGTGTCCAAACTCATCAGGGTCGCCACCAGCTTGTTCTACTCTTAGTAGACGAGGTGGTTTATGGTTGTGTCGACCCTTCGGGTAGCTCCGGATGAAATGTCCAACATAAATCCGGCATTATAAGAAAACAAAAATTGTTGCAATGCTAAAACGTACGAAACGCCACAATTACAGTTGCTTTAACTCCCTTTAACATCTAACACATTCAGCGAGCGATTTATTACAGGCTGACCACGTGGCTGATATGCCAACGACCGTGCCAATGGTTATCGCCGCTTTTCTCTTAAACTCCGCGAGCGTTAAGGCACAGCCGTTCGCTCACCCACACATTGGGTTTGCATTCGGAAGGACTCGGGCAGCCCAGCAGCATCAGCAACAGCGGCAGAAGCACACAACGAACAAGGTGGCGTCGAGTAGCTTAAAATACCTTTTGCTGCGGCGCCGACCCGCAGCCTGAAGCCGCTACCATTGCTGGTGGTACGTATAGCTGCTGCTGCTGCTGCTGCTGGTGCGCGCGCGATATCGTGGCCGCTGGGACTTGCGTGACGGCTGCCATGTTTGCAGAGAGGTAGCGACTCGCTTGCCCACCCCCTTAATTCCTTCGTACCCCTGTACTCTCCGCCGCTACCGCCAACATTTTCTCTCCTCTGCGGCTACAGTATATATATATATATATATACGGTATTATACATATATATACGACGACGTCGACCCTCCGCGCAACGTTGAGCGACCGAGCAGCCAACGATCCTCACGCCATGCCGGATAGCCGTCACGCGAACGGTCCGAGTCAGCTCCCGCTCTATCTCCAACGCTATCCTTCGCGGGGGTGTCCGTTCGAGAGGTAACCGCACAGCTATTTCCATTTCCTGCGCTTTTATGACGGCGCATCGTCCCAACCTTCGTCGTGGTACTCAACAGCACATATATGTGGATATATATGTGTATATGTATATACGTATGAATTGGTATGGGTATAAGTATCTATATATATATATATATTTATCCAGACTTGGTTGTAGTTCGCGTAGGTATATTGTAGCAACTTTCAAAGTCGGACTTTATTTGTCCCGCGGAAAGTCGGGTGGGCTACACTTACACCCGAAGGCCTATTACCTTTTGGGATCGCCCCTCGAAAATTGGCTTCCGAGTCCTCTGATTTTTTATATCTTCTCGACCGACACTCTTCGACACGCAACCTCCACGAGCCTCCACCTGCCTTTACGGCAATTCGTGAAACTACCACATAAACAAAGCCTGCAACATTGAACGTACATTTTTAATGCTTTGGCATTTAGTTTTAGTCGGTCAAGAGAAATGTGAAAATTCCATGGACGATGTATGATTTTTCTTGTGTACAGTGATAAATAGTTGTAACATTTTTTAATTAACTTTGTAATTGGTTATTGTTACCATCGAGGGTTAATATTTTTCGTTGACATTTGTTTTTTTTTTTTCAGATTTTCGGTTGTAAACAATTATAAAACAATGAAATTTTGCAATTAATTTTATCGCCGTATTAGTAAAATAAATTGGCTGTATAAATGTATCCTGTAAAATTCTTCAGTTTTATGCACTAACAATGCATTAGCCGGAATTTTGTTTAAATGCCGGCCCCTTTAATCTCTACCCTTTATTAACAATTTGTCAAGTCGTCTACCCTCGAAGTGCAACAGCCGTGTCTACACGCTTGGTTCTCGACTCTCACACCCGAGTTTGTGACCGAGGCGAGTACGTACGCTCGATTAATAATTTAGCCCTTGTTTTCCCGGAGAGGGATGAGAAGTACTCCGGGCGGGAGGGAGGGCGGGAGGGGACGCCGACGGGAGAGGCCAAGTGCGCTCGCAATGCTCTTGTGCAGAATAATATAGTATTCGTTGACGTTGCTCCCTCATTCTCCCTGGGCAACGAGTTTCCGCGAGCCCTTTTCTCTACTGTTCCAATGCTATATGCTTCTGTTTCGTCGTCCCAACGTATACAGCCCATACTGTCTATATACATAACAGTAAAGCGGCACGACCACCACGAGCGGCAGAAGTAGCAATACGGAGAGTCACCGTCGTCGGTCTCTTGCAGAGCACCCCGACGAAATCGTGCTCGAATACCAGCCAGCAGGGGCCATAGGAATCTACGTGACGAATGAATTATTCGGAAGTGAACAAGGGTGGAAGCGGATGTAGCGCCGGCGAGTTACTTCGCGGAGCGATGGAAAGAGAGGAGTGACGAAGAAAAAAAAAAAAAAAAAATTGGGTCACTCTCTCTCGCCTCCCCCGTACAAAGGTGCGGAGGTGGCTCGAGGAAAGCGCCCGGAAATCTATATACCAAGCATTCTCTGTCAATTCAGCCACTTCATTTTGCCAATATTCTCCGATATTTTTCATTATCCGGCACATGCTTTGTACTTTGTACCCTTTTTTCACTGGCTTTTTGTTTTTAAAAATGTTTCCCGACGTGTCTGGAAATTTTCAGGTTACAAGAGAATATGTAACGTTGTTTGACTGCATTTTTATTCTTGTAAATCTTAGAAATTTCTCACAAGAAAACAAAATTTTACTGCAGCGGAGCAATGGGCATTTTTCTTCGATTTATTTTTTCCGACGATTTTCTTTTTGGGCAGTTTCGAATGTGATTCAAATTGTAATTAAAATTTTCTTTCATTATTAGAAAAAATAAAAGTGATCATTTCTTCAAAATTGCGATTAACAAACTTCTTGTCCTATTTTTCTCTTCTATGATAAAAATTAAAAAAAGCAAATGGTAAATGTGGCGTTAAAAAAATGTGAAACATTTTGCAGTAAGTTATGTCGAGCGCTGTAAAATCGTGCGAATTATAAGACATTTTAGGAGGGCAGGAGAAAATCACTGACCTGACGGAGAATGCCTCGTATGTAGGAATAGTCGCGGACGTATATGTATGAGCGATACTTACCTAAAGGAAGAGGAGTAAAGGTACATATAGCGTGTGGATAGATGCCGTACAGTATTAGTGGCGGGAGGATCCGGTCGACGTAGACGATATACGTATACGTTTATCGACGTACCGTAATTCGTGAGCCCCAGAGCTCTCTGGCCATGTTCACTTACATATGTATGCTCGCGCTCTCGTGCATTCCCGGTAACGTCCTCCTACGTCGTCCCAACCTCGCGAGGCATGTTGAATACAGTAGCAAGCCTCTGACCGGGCGTGGAGACCTCAACTGTAGGGCATAGTATCTGTGTACACTACGTCGTAAGGCACTGTGCCGTATGTGCCAGCGACACTTCGACACAGAGATACCTATTACCCAGATAGAAAGGGACTGATAGTGGATACTCCGGACACTGAGCCAACGAACCTCGCTTGAGACACCGAGGTACTGGACGTGTAATGGACGAAGTCGATTTAACAGTCTTAACCGCGTCAGCTCTTGAGAGAAATGGCATCGGATGGGATTCGAGGGGATGGCATTTTGTCAAGCGCTTATAAATTGGGTATAAAATGTTGACGTGGGTCAGGGTATTATAGGCACGACATATGAGCTGAGTGTTTTACTTCGTGTCAATCCTCGTATTTGCATCGTGATAATGGAGACTATAGGAAGTTAATGGTTAAAAAAACGTTCGAAAAACTCGATGAAATTCTACGGACTGACTATTAACGGGAGACGAATTGAATACGCACCGATGAATTGGATCGAGTTACGCAGTTGCTAACTTCACTTGCGTTCCCGCCAAAATAATTTTTCACAGTTTCGCGAACGTAGGTCGACCGCGATGTCCGCACTAGTTCGTACGCCTTACTCCTTGTCTCCGTGATTGTTTTATTGGATTATATTGTAGCGAGTCAGTTGTTTGAGGTTGTGATGTTGCATCGGGATGTGCGGGATGAGCCGACGTAGCGACTAGAGAGCGCGCGATGCGCGGTGTGACGAGAGTCAGTTCAGAGAGAGCGCGGTGTGCAAGAGAGACAGTTGCGTATTTAGTTCCCAAGCGAAGTCTCGAACAAGACGCTTCGTTTTTGCGTGATAGCTCCGTAACGTGTAACCCTATAAGTGCTTTATCGAATCTTGAGTGTCATTCTTTCGTGCATATAGTGAGTGTTGCTCTGGGGCTGATACTGCAGATTTGGAAAATATCGTTAGATGTCGACCGCGATGTCCACAGTAGTTCGTATGCTTTACTCCTTGTCTCCGTGATCGTGATATTGGAATATATTTTAGCGAGACTATTGTTTAACGTTGTGGATGATCAGTCGGGACGTGCGGGATGAACCGACGTAGCTATGCTAGAGGGCGCGCGATGCGTGGTGTGCGAGAGAGACAGTTGCGTATTTAGTTCCCAAGCGAAGTCTCGAACAAGACGCTTCGTTTTTGCGTGATAGCTCCGTAACGTGTAACCCTATAAGTGCTTTATCGAATCTTGAGTGTCATTCTTTCGTGCATATAGTGAGTGTTGCTCTGGGGCTAATCCTGCAGATTTGGAAAATATCGTTAGATGTCGACCGCGATGTCCACAGTGGTTCGTACGCCTCCTTACTCCTTGTTTCCGTGATCGTTTTATTGGATTATATTGTAGCGAGTCAGTTGTTTGAGGTTGTGATGTTGCATCGGGATGTGCGGGATGAGCCGACGTAGCGACTAGAGAGCGCGCGATGCGCGGTGTGACGAGAGTCAGTTCAGAGAGAGCGCGGTGTGCAAGAGAGACAGTTGCGTATTTAGTTCCCAAGCGAAGTCTCGAACAAGACGCTTCGTTTTTGCGTGATAGCTCCGTAACGTGTAACCCTATAAGTGCTTTATCGAATCTTGAGTGTCATTCTTTCGTGCATATAGTGAGTGTTGCTCTGGGGCTGATACTGCAGATTTGGAAAATATCGTTAGATGTCGACCGCGATGTCCACAGTAGTTCGTATGCTTTACTCCTTGTCTCCGTGATCGTGATATTGGAATATATTTTAGCGAGACTATTGTTTAACGTTGTGGATGATCAGTCGGGACGTGCGGGATGAACCAACGTAGCTATGCTAGAGGGCGCGCGATGCGTGGTGTGCGAGAGAGACAGTTGCGTATTTAGTTCCCAAGCGAAGTCTCGAACAAGACGCTTCGTTTTTGCGTGATAGCTCCGTAACGTGTAACCCTATAAGTGCTTTATCGAATCTTGAGTGTCATTCTTTCGTGCATATAGTGAGTGTTGCTCTGGGGCTAATCCTGCAGATTTGGAAAATATCGTTAGATGTCGACCGCGATGTCCACAGTGGTTCGTACGCCTCCTTACTCCTTGTTTCCGTGATCGTTTTATTGGATTATATTGTAGCGAGTCAGTTGTTTGAGGTTGTGATGTTGCATCGGGATGTGCGGGATGAGCCGACGTAGCGACTAGAGAGCGCGCGATGCGCGGTGTGACGAGAGTCAGTTCAGAGAGAGCGCGGTGTGCAAGAGAGACAGTTGCGTATTTAGTTCCCAAGCGAAGTCTCGAACAAGACGCATCGTTTTTGCGTGATAGCTCCGTAACGTGTAACCCTATAAGTGCTTTATCGAATCTTGAGTGTCATTCTTTCGTGCATATAGTGAGTGTTGCTCTGGGGCTGATACTGCAGATTTGGAAAATATCGTTATATGTCGACCGCGATGTCCACAGTGGTTCGTACGCCTCCTTACTCCTTGTTTCCGTGATCGTTTTATTGGATTATATTGTAGCGAGACAGTTGTCTGAGGTTGTGATGTTGCATCGGGACGTGCGGGATGAACCGACGTAGCTATGCTAGAGGGCGCGCGATGCGCGGTGTGTGAGAGAGACAGTTGCGTATTCAGTTCCCAAGCGAGGACGATCGAGACACTTGGTTTTTGCGTGATATCTCCGTTACATAACGTGTAACCCTGCAAGTGCTTTATTCAATCTTGATTGTTATCCTTTCGTGCATATAGTGAGTGTTTTTCTGGAGCAGGGCTTGCAGATTTGGAAAATATCGTTCGGCAAATGTGATGGGCGATACTTCGCACCATAAAAGGGAGAATATAAGGTAAGTCAAGTTACGATTCGTATAGAGAGAGTATTCGTACGATGGTGACATCCACACTATCCACATATTGACGTGTTCATATTTGTGTGCATGATTGCTGCTCATACGCACAGGTGAACCGCGGGACGCGGCGGCAGTGGTGGAACGAGTTGATACATGTTTTTACTACGTACAAGTCATTTTTCGGTTCACCTTTGAATGCATTCACCTCTTATAAATTTTGCTCCAATTATCAACGTAGTTTATCGTACTCCGCGTGAGTTCAGAAAGTTTCTTCAACAAGAATATTATTATTACAGGACCGTGAGGGAAATATATATACAAAAGGGGACTAGAACGAAAAATTTTAACCAGTTGTAAAAGACAATGTTAATTACTACTGCATTTAAGGATGATTCGGTGTCAGTTATGATCTCAAAAAATGTTAGTATTTCGTATCAATACTGATCGCCATTTTCATTAAAGCCATTTTCAAAAATGCGTAGGTAATGTAAAAGTATTTAAGTGATTTAGAAATGGCTATCTATTTTTCTTTACAACCCTTTGAGCAAATAGTGTACGAAAGTTCGGCGTTCAATTTTTCGAAAACAAATGTTATTACTTAGGTCAATCTTTTTGCAGTCGATGCAGAGACTTTTTACCCATGCGCTGGAAATTTTTGACGAATCTGCCACGATTTTTACTTTTTATATTAACAACTTTAGCATTCGGCGTTACTCTTACCTTTTATTTACGGAAGTAGTGTTTGTTTTTTTTTTTGCAATCCATTTCAACAATGTGGAGGTTGGATATTAAGTAAATAATCTTGTAGAGGAGAGGTTATATACCCTGTTGTGTTATACCCTCATGAGTTTTTACGACTTTTCCTTATATCACTTCCTAGCCGCACTTTGCTAAGATAACCTAACTTCTGATGCGTCCGCAACCAATTTAGCTACACTGTACCGCGTCGCATCGGCAGATGACCGCCCATTTTTTTGCTGCCACGGTGTATACACAAAGGTAACTTACTTAAGTGCAGACATAAAGGTCTTGGATAAATTGACGATCTAATCGCTGGTTGATGCGTCAAATTGCGCACGGCTAACCGCGGTCACCCATCCGAGTTACGGGCGCACACAATGCTGCCCAACTCGGGCACCGGAGACGCCATATAACAATAGCATAAACCCCAGTGACGGTTATTAAGTAAGCTAAATATTTATTAATACGTCAAGGTCTATAGCATGTTTATGAAGAGCAAGGAAACGAGGGCAGAAATTAATTGGTCTGAAGAGTGGGAAACTATGACGTGTAATTGACTTAACCATGTCGGTTCTTGGGAAGGATCAACTATACACCGGGTGTACTGAAGGGTTTGCATTTTTTACACGATCACAAATTCACTTGTGTTAAGATAGGTCAGGTTATTAAAATATTATACTTGAACCGGGCGCTGTAATTTGTGTCAATCCTTAAGTTTGTGCCGAGATATTGGATGATATTTTAGAAAGATTGAAAGATTTTTTTGTAAACGGTCTAATCAATTGGGTCAACCAGTTGCTTCGAAACTGGATTTCGAGAGAACACTACTCCAAGAATCGGGCTTCGCTAGGTGTCATTCTCTTCGCAGTTACACTGCACACCATTTGAACAGAACAATTATTATGACATTTTATACATTTGTCTATAAATTTGTTTTGAGGACCTTTGATACAATTGCTCCGCTTAAATAGCGTTGTAGTGTATCTGCGAAGAGAATGAGACCTAATGAAAGTCAATTCTTGATGTAAGTAGTTTCCTTTAAAGCGCAGAGTGTACAGTTCACTCTTTAGTCAATTTTTTTTTTTTGCCCTGTGTCTCAGCGTTCACTCTCACGGGTTTAGTTTCGAAGCTTCCTACCCACACTTCGCTAAGCTAACCTAACTTTGGGTACGTTAGCAGTTCACTTAGCCACATTCCGGGTACCGCATTCGCCATGGGTACACGGAAACAGCGGAAAACCTGCACCAGTTTGGATAACCGTACATTTTTCGGATTCCCCGGTGTATACACGAGAATAACTTGATTAGGACTTGAGAGTTTGAGAAAAACTGACCTCCCTAACTGGTTGGTCCCCGAGATATTAACCAAATTGAATATTTATTAATACAGCAGGGAATAGTGTGTCCATGAAGAGCGAGCGAGCGGGTACGGAAATTAATTAGCTTTGATAGTGTCAACCTTTGACCCACAAATTTGACGTATAATTGATAAAGTCGATTTCACTGTTTTTACCTCGTCAGTTCTCGGGGAGACTGAACTACATGTTGAGTGTTTTTTCGAGAAGTGCATTTTTTAAGCGTTTGCAAATTGGGTTATCTCGAGATTTGAAATTACGCGAGCGACTCGATAACCGGTTCCTTACTATGGCCCTGTTTTATTTACATTTTCGAAAGGGTACCAAGTAATAAATCTATTTTCTGATGTACTATTACGGGCCATTTAAAGCAGCGGTCTATGCGAAAGGGAAGATAAATCACTATTACCTCGGGAAATATATGGATGAAGAATAGGTTCGTACATACATTATATAGGTTATATAGTACATTGGTCAGTCGTAGTTTGTCACCGTGATGGGTTCCACGGTGAGCGACCTTATGACACTTGCCGCGTAATTTAATCAGAAGAACTGTTAAATTCATGATTTTGGTGGAATATTTTGATCACCTTCAGTGAAATGTTGTGATTTCAGTTTGCAGGATTATGCATAATTTATGCATTATATTCGCACTTTTGTCATAATGCGGTTTGTACAATTTTTCGCCGCTTTAATCATTACCGTTTGGCAATTATTATTTTTCAAACGTATTATCCGTGTCGATTATTTACAATGTGACGTCAGATTTTTAATTAGATTTTGCGCCAATTTCTATCGATAGTAAAAAAAAAAAAAAAATGGAAAAATACGAGTAATCTGAAATTATAAATTCTTATGATTCTTACCTGAATTTATTTGGTTATCGACGAAAGAAAATCGACAGTTTTGTAATCAGTGGAGAAGGCGGAAAATCGATAAGCTCGTCGAGTGTAGTAAACATTGATTGCGATACCTCAATTATTGGTGCATGTTAAATTGCTTTTAAAATATATATATGAATCATGGAAAGAGGTAAATATACGACAATTGCCAATTTTCACTGCACGACATAAAATAATCATTAAAAATTCAAAAAAACAGAACGGGTCCAATTTCATCGTCTGGCTTTTGAAAGCTCGATTGATCGCGCTAAAAATGATCGCATTCAGAGCCGCTAGTTCATTCTTTTTTTAAATCTGCCAATAAAATGGCAACAAATTTTGGTTTTTATTATGTCGTTGTTTATCTTTAACGCGAAATTTGAGTCGAACATTTAATGTTTCTTGATTGACTTCACGTGGAAATATTGCATAATTGAAGAAAAATCAATTAGAATATGAGTCATGAATAAAAAATTGGGATAAAATCGGTTGTTCTCGCGATCGTCGAATTTTTGTCTATATATTCGAATATAGGGAGGGCTATGGGAATGAAATGTTTATTATTATGCTGGTAATTTTGTTTGATGTAGGATGAGAAATTGGAAAATAAAATTAGTGGCGGTTCGAATCTCCAGCTTCGTTTTGCCCCAAAGGGCACCCGAGCGACCGTTTATTCGAAATTTTATGGTAGACCTGTAATGAAGAATTCATTATCTCAGAAGTAGAGTTTTACGTCGTACGCCCATTAGTAGAAATGAATTTGTGTCTCTCAGAGAGAGAGGTCGACACAAATGTTTCGACGCAAAGGCACCATAGAGCAGCGAGTGAAAAGGGGCAAACCTCGACTTCTAGAAGTAATTATGCAATTAGCGAGGGTTTTATTAACGGGAGTTGGCTGAGTTACGAAGAAATTAATAAATTTTATTCGAATTGAAGTTACCTCGTGAGAATGAAAGAAACAAGCCGCCAAAAAAAAAGAAAAAGAAAAAAGTACATTGTTGAAACAACCGAAAACCAAAGAAGAACGAAAGCGCCGCAGTTAAATATTTTACTTGAGTAATTACATTTCCTCAAAACTTGAGAATAAAAATACTTCATTTTTCGAGACAAAAGCTTCGGCAAAAGGCTCGTTGAAAGCATTTGCGTGCCTTGTCAGGTTCACTCTGTGGTATTATTATCCTGTATGCTAATTACTATAACCATACCTATGAAAAAATGCCTCCATACAACGTAGACCGAAGTGAGTGTATAAAAAATAAATAAATAAAATATAAGACTGAGTGGAGAGTCGTAGAAACAGTGCAACAGTTCATGCACTAGTTACTACAGTCGAGTGCCTAGTTGTGAACTTGTCGAGGAGAGCCTTTGTCGTTGCTTTCTTCTGTGTACAGCGCGTTGAAATTCGAGGGGAACTTCATTTTTCGTTAGACATTTCAAGACAATTGTTCAAGCGTCGTCGAAGAGAGAGGACAAGAGAATAAATCGACATAAAGAAAAACGAACCTCGAGGGATTTTGTTATCTCGTCGAGAGGTTACTTTGATCTGTGCGGTTTTAGCGATGTACAACATTGTGGCGGTCGATCATAGAACGAGATAGTTGTGTTCTCGGACCAACATCGGAGAGACTTTAGATATTTTTTCTCTCCAAAGCCCCTGGACAGTGGAACGGATCTTGCAGATGCTCGCTGGCTCCTGGACTCGTACGAACGACTAATACCACAGCTGCCTTATTTCCAGTGCACCGGCAGTGTCGGCCAGTAGGAGAGCAGTGGCTCTGCTTCGCAATCCTATAGAGTAGTACCCACTAGTCACTCCTGCCCCCCTCTCTTTCTCCAACTCTACTTCCCACCCCCACCACTCGGGGCTTTACTCTTGGGATGCTCGGCTCTGGAGATCCAGCGCTATCGTTAGATCTCTCGAGTAGATCGCGAGACGTGGCCAGATGTCACCGCAGCTACAATGTATATATAACTCTCTCTCTCTCTCTCTCTCTTTCGTCTCTGCAGATTGTACCTTGCGATATACATATAGGTAAAGCCACCACATCGCCCTCGGAACTCTCATCTCTCGAGTCATACTAACTGCGGGCAGCTGTCGAGCTTCGGGAACCACGAGGAAGCTACTGCTTCTTATTCTCTTTGCGATACGAAAGTTTTTCGACCCAGTTATGTGCCGGGGAGTGAGATTCAACCAGCCACACCGCAAGACACAGTCTCCATGGCTATTGAATTTATTTTCGGTGAGAAAACATCGAAGTGGGCAATTTTTCTGAGTTGCTTCCGTTCTGGCGTTGACAGACTGCGGTGAGTTTATTCAGTGTGCAAAATCGAGAGAAAAAAAAACGTTGATTAAATATACAGTGGATAAAAAGGAAACGTTAGTGGATACGAAGTCGTGGTGACGATGAGAATGAAAGTGAACGAGGACATGGGAACGAAGGACAAACAATGTAAATAATAATACACTCAGGGTCAAGTGCACAAGCGAAGGCTTGGTATCAAAATAAATATACCTGGTTAGTAAACATCCAAGGACGGCCAAAGTCACTGTGCTCGTTCATTTATGCCATCGATAAATTGATACCCCGAAAAATCCTCACGGGTAAAAACAATTGAGATCAGTGAAGAAGAGGGGTAAATGTACTTGTCTCAAGACGTTACCGCGTCGCTTCATCTAAACTTTTACTCACAAAAAATATAGATAATGTTAATTGGTGATAGAATATTTATAGAAAACCTTCGCTATTGTTGTTCTCGACTGAAGGTTCATACATTTCGTTACAGATATATTTTTTTAAAAACAATAAAAAATCATTCGTTCAAATTTTTTTACAGGACGTAGAGAAATAAGATGATTTGCAAATAACGAAGAATCGAATAGAAAATTTCGACGGTAGGACCCATGTTATTAAATTTCTCTTTTAATTGACGATTTTTCAAGGACAGATTAGCTGATTTTAATATCTCTAGGCGAACGAGTTGAGCTTGGTGCAATAATCTCAAGGCTTTTTGTTCATTACATTTCCTACGGTGTGCCATTGTATGCATTTCCCCCTTTTTCTCTCTTCCTCGGTGTATAGGACACTTTCCTGTAAATAGATCTGTTAGAGCGCACACTTCCGACATTATGCCAACTCGAGTGACGGAAGCCCAGCAACGAGGACGACAACGGGACAATGCAAAGAGGATGGCAAAGACACGACGAGGTCTCGGTGGGTAAAAGCTGAAAGCAAAGAACGAAAGAGTATTGCTATGGTAGAAAGTAAGCGCGCGCGCACGCCACTCGGTTGCGGTGGAATGATAAAAGAACGGAGGTGGAACAGAGAGGCAAGCGAGAGGACGACACTTGGTTAGTTCAGCTTAGGTCCGATTACCGTCTCGCAATTTACCTTCTTGCGAATACTCTTCTCACTTCATAGTTTACACTTGGCGACGCTTCTGTACTCTCTTCTCCCACCTCGACGGTTTAATCATTCCCATCTCGTTTCTGAACGTATCTGTGCATAAAGCGCAGCTGCAACCATCTTTTGATACTCCACTTTGCAAGCGGATTTATGAGATTCGTCGAGGAGATTCATGGAAATTTCTAATGTAAACAAAATGAGACTGCTCACTGATGTCTGCATCAATGCTCGAGCCCTTTTTGAAGGGCCATGTATTAATAGAGCTTATTTAACGTTTTGTTATTATAACCACACAACAAAGGGTCCATTACATTGTAACTATCACATTACTGCGGTTCTTATTTTCAGTCTTGTGATGTACGAAATAGTATTCGTTGTTTATTGATGATAAAAGGCATCCGCAGGTCAAAGTAATTTCATACCATGAAACTCGTTATCTAGTATGTCCCTTTTTTTATGGCATTTCGAAATAATTATTTATAGAAAGTTATTTTTCATTTCACTTATGGAGGAAGCGTTATATTCGCGAAAATAATATTTTTGCTATTATATTATATATTATACTAGTATATAAATGCAGATTGATTTAATGGTTCTTGAATTTTGCTGAATTAATAAGTACGGATCAGATTTTATGGACTTGGGAGATTTTAGAATGATTGATCTTGTACTGTACACCTGCGCAACACGTGATTTAGGCAACCCAATTTTTTTTCGTAAATGAAATAATATTCAGCGACGCTAGATATATAATTAAGGGAAGATCGGTAGAAGGATTTTCCTCTGTTTTGATTTTCCCAAAGTTTCCTGTATGGGTAATCCAAAATTGACGAACATACTTATCAATAGCTGTAGATTTGCAAAAATTTTAAAATAATGAGAAATGAACATGCAAGGATCTGCTGTACATCCTTTTTAATTACCTCTTCTTAGCTAACTTTCTTCTTTCGTTATAATACAATTTTCTGCTGAACACAGTCAATCTAAAATGATTTTCAAAAGGATAAACGAAAAAGTGATATGTTGATATTAGCAGCTGGTGCATTTCAAAATATTTAATTAACTCCCCCACACGAGATGTACTTAAACTATGTACATTTTTTGTACGTGGCATGCTGCGCCACTAATCGTGGGCCATTTCGTTACTGGTATGCTGGCCGTGGTCCTGTTCCTGCTTCGCGGCTGGTATGCTGACTGAAGTCCTTTTTTTTCAGCCACTGCCAAAGAGTTAACTTTTTTTTTTTTCTTTTCTTTTTTCATGACGGCGTCGGCCGGGACTTTGGCTGCTCTCGTATTCGTAGGTAGGTAGCAGAAGAAAAGCTATAGCATAGCACGTATATTAGTGTATATATCGGGGCAACTCTCGGCGCTTCAGAGAGGCGCATTCGTTTAAAATTACACACCGCGTGTGCCGACGCGGAGGCTGACTGCTCGCAAAAATCGAAAAGCGTGCGCGCTACTCCTGCATACTGCACGTCGCCCCGCACACGCATATATATATATATGAGCTTGTATTTGTGCTTGAACCGGCATATAGCGGTATACGTATTATATAGTGAATCGTTGCGCGCTTGTTAGTTCGTTCCTTTTCAAACTTCAATCGAGGCAAATAATTTGCGTCCGGCGGGCACTCGGTAGTCACGTCGATATACCTTTCTCTCTTTTTCGTCTCCGTGGTACCTCTCTGAATTCGGCATCGGGATTCGACGTCGCTGCTAGTGCCAGACGACCGGCAATCAATTTTTCTTGCTACCTACCTGTGGCATTTCACTCATTCTTTTTCTACACACTAGTCGTGACACGCGTCAAACGAAGCCTCAAGCAGCCTCGGGTTTGCCTTAAAATATTCAGAAATTCGACTGCTTACGTGGAAGACCGGGGCTAGTTAAGTCACGGGACAAGTGCAGTCACTCGCGTTAAGAGGTGATCCTCCTTTAGAAGGCTAAAAAGTAGCTTTTTTTTCGAGATTTTTTTGGAAGGGAAGAAAAGAACCTAACCCCGCGAGCTTTGTATATTTTCTTATGTATTTGAAGTGTAAAAATGATTTTTTAAAAGTAGATGCAATAATAAACCGCAAAAAAAAAAAAAACTCTATGGACTCAAACCAAAGTTTTTTCTCTTCAGTATTGAATTGGTCGGTATTGGCAGCAAATAATTGGTCGAATATCGCGTGCGAGAAACGACCGGGCATCACGTTAATAAAATATATAATAAATCATTTTTTCTTGATCCTACGTACAACACATTCGCTGAACACTTTAGCGGTTACCCATCCAAGTACTGACCGCGGATCGAGCTGCTTAACATCAGAGATCTTACCGAAGTCACACTTTGACTCTGCGCGTATTGCTATTGATGATAATGACGAATAATGGAGGTCTCTCAACCGGCGCAGGTTTTATCAATTTATCAAAATGCTGCAGTCACGTGAAACTTTCATCGACACTCTGAAGCTTATTCTACTATGAGCCATTTAAGTATGTAGATCAATTTTGGAGCCTTCTACTCTGGAGGTTGCGAATAAAGTACAAATATTGTACGTTGGGCAAGTCAAATCACTCAAGGGCAGATTGAATAATTGAAAAATAGTCTGCACTGGGGAAAAAAATTGTTTCTTTCAACAAAGCAATGTGCTTGCGGGCGGCGAAAAGCATTTTCACAAGTTTGTTGCCCACAAGCGCAGGCTTTGTTGGTTCAAACCAATTTTTTTTTTTTAATGTCTAATATGCAAGCTTTAATATTATTTTGCAATGCGTTTCCGTAATTCGACGTACATATATTCCGCAGTATGAGTCCAATGTTTGAAATGCCATTAATGAGATCATTTATTCGGTTACCAAAATTCGATATATATCGAACAATCCGAACCAATTCAGTAGATTTTCAATAAAACAATAATTTTGACGAATAAATATTATTGTTATTACGTTTACATACATTTTTACTATGTCCTTACGATTGTTCGTTTTGGGTAGGTCTTTCGATCAAAGAAAAAAAAATCGGTTTAGTACAAAAAAAATTGATGAAAAAGCGAGGAAAACGTTTTGAAAAATGGGCTGCACTGAGAGTAATCGTAATAATGCAGTCAACTATAGACTGACAACTGACCATTCTTAGTCCCCACGACTATTTGATAGTTGCAGCAATGATAAAAAAATCGGTTGTATGTACGTACTAAAAATGTGTAGTTATTTAACACTTTATGCTCACCGATACGATAATTTTCTCTCTGTGTGCTATCGTTGATTTTTCTCCAAGCAGAAAATACAAAAATAGCAATAGAAATTTAGCTCGAAAGCTTTGGCATACAAGCTCAGCAAAATAAAAGACGTCGGTCTCTGGCATTGTCTTACGTTTTCAAATACTATTACCAAAGCCATAAAAGAAATCAGACCACCGCGTGTGCGGCAGTTATGCTGATTGAGATGTTGAACAAAAGATACGGTGGTGTGAATGGTGGGCGCTGGTACAGAATCTCCGAAACGAGAACCGAAATCAGATAAAGGTATCCGCACGGTGGTGGAGAGCGAAAAGAAAAGAGAGAGAGAGAGCGCGGTTTCTCGTTGCGGAGCAAACTAATTCGAAGAATCCACCATATATATACATATACAGATATATAGAAAAGGAGCTTGCAGTATTTGGTAGCGACGGCAGGAGCACCGGCACTGATTTTATGTGCCGAGTTGGGTAACGCCCTTACGAGGGTCGACGCGTAACAGCCTAGCTCTCACTCTCTCCTCTCTTTCTGTTTCTCCCGCGACCGAAAGCGGATCCGTTCACGTACGTTAGGTGGGGGTGTGGGGGTAAATGGGAAACCCGGCCGTGACAATATCCAGACATAGGTCTTTTTATGAGAATATATTAGCTCCCGGTATCGAATCGATATTCTCTCTCTCGAGTGAGAACCGAGAGGACTTGAACGTACACGAATAGGCATATACTCTCACTCCCACACACACACACACACACATATATATATATTTATATATATGTACATTGAGTACTTTTACCTACGCCTCCTACTACCAACTCTTCCTCTTCCTTGCGTTGGCATCTACATACTGTTTGCTTGCTTCGAGAAAAATGTTCGCAGCACGGTGTACTTTATTGGATCGTAGCAAACGGTATTAAAAAAAAAAAAACACGCACAAAAATCAGAGAGTGGGACGAATTTTTTGTTGCTCCATTTCACGTCTCAAACACCGAGCGATTTACTCCTTTCCAAGATTTTCGAAGGCTTTTGTGATTCTTCTTTTTATCGCTAATGTTCTAATGGACCGGGAGCCTCCTGCACCTGGAACACTACGCGTTCTTGCATTTTTACGCACGTAAGCCGCATTCGGTCGACAAATGATATTTTTCATATTCAAACCGACTACCCGATTTTCCAGGGAATTATTTGTCGTGCCACTTCGTCGGTTGCCCGGAGGTCTGAAAAAATTCATATCGCTGATTCGCAAGTTGCTCTTTCAAATGTGTTCTCAGATATTTTAATTCGATAGGCTAATTAGTCGTTTGATGAAATTATTTAGAAATACCGAATTGTCTCCGGTCCTCCTGCATTTTCATGATCTCGACAATTCTTCGGCTAGTTTCAATCGGCAACATCGTTTTCGTCAGAAAAATATATATTTTGGTGATTTTCAAAGATTTCCCGGTTTTTAAATTTTTCGTCGGCCGCTCTGTATGCGACGATCCTTTCGAGTTTGATGAAAAACTCAAAGTGGCCTGACGCTCGCATGCAAATTAGCTTTTCGAACAAACAAAAGCCTCGTAGTCAGAATAGGTTTTCATCGCTATTTCAAGTTCCTGTATGTTTGTTCGTTTCTGGAGCGAGGAAAATCAGCTTCGGTAACAGAAGCACCTGCTCTGAACGCTGTGTTGAGTCTAGTGGAAGAGGAAACGAGAGAGCGAGGGATTATCGGCTTTTGCACTTATGAACACGGTCAGCTGGCTGAGACACGAAAATTCAGGCGACTGACCAAACGGCCATTGGTCGCAGGGCATGCACGTAGCTCCAGTACCACTAGCATGACGTCGGTTGACATGTTTTACGTAGGCGTACACGCTGCATCTGTGAAACCTGCAAGTTCGTTCGTTCGTTTAGTGCCTTAAGCTTGAGCCTTTATTTTGGTCTCTCTCTAAAGCGATTGCATCTACAATTAACGCCTTTCATACAAAAACGTTCACGATTGGACTTTAAATCGAAATTCGATAACAAAATAAGTCGGAGGTATCGAAGTACTTATCTATTTACGTGAGTTACAAAATACCGGGAATTTAGATATTACATAAATCTTTGAAAAATAACCTTTTGAATAGCGACGTCAGTCGCTACAAAAATATCCAGCAATATTATACCCCAATTCCGTAAAGACTACAGTGCATTAAAATGGTGTCAGGTAACAAGTATAATTTTCACCCTGTCCGAACTCTTATACCGAACCGATGCAAATTTGTTAAAGTGCAATGACTTATTTTGTCTGTCGATGAATGGATTTTAATATGAGTGTAGCAATCCTGTATGCAGTAGAAATTGGATTTCCTGTGTTCAATTACTTAGGGAGTTTTTAATATTTCAAAATTATCTCCACGTTTTAAATCACAGCTTTCAAAGCAAAGTCCTGAAATAAAAGTTCTCACACTCCTACCAAAATGCACTTTTCGATAGATGCAATAAGAACATTGAACACTGAATTTTATTCTTCGGTTTCGATAATTTCGCATACAATGCGTTGTATGTTATATACTCAACGAGGTTGAAATGCAAAATTAAAAAAAAAAGATATCGTCTACAGAATATTTTTTTAATGTTTAATTTTGGGTAACTCGGACCTCTTAAGCCTGACCCTTTATTTTTTATTTTCCGGTGTATCATTTTCCTCACCACACATTACTTCATCAAGTACAAAGGGACCGCTCAATTTTCCAGTTGATTGGGAACCTAATTTTCGCGAACAACAGAGAAATTCCAGAGAAAAGAATGGTAAAGTTCGCGGAAACCGACTCGAAAGTTTGAAGCGAGCCAATCGAGTATTTCAAGCCCGTCAAAGTTTACGCCCTCGTGATCATAAATTTTGAATTTCTTTTTTCATCTCACCGTCGGCTTATAAAATACTCGTAAAAAACTAGACGTATTTTAATACACGAAAATTGAAAAACGGAACGTTTCTTTTTTTTAATTTACAAGTGAGCGCTCGTGCAGAGAGAAGGAGCTGAAGAGAGAGAGAGAGAGAGAGAGAGAGAGATAGTTAGATAGCCAAGTGCCTGACTTACCTATACAGTCGACGGCAAGACTGTTCGCAATTTCGTGCCTCGTAATACCCGATACCTCGTATACTATACAGCTCAGGTGGTATAAGCTATACACGTGCGCCGGATAAGGGCACGTCTCTGGCACCCTTCCACCTCGTATGGCTGGGCGGAGTCGCCTTCTATTTCAAGCTCCCCTGTAAATTATCGTCAATGCAACGAAACACAAACCTCTCTGTCCAGCGATTATTTATCCTCGCCTTTTTATTATTATTATCTTTCCTCATCCTCCAACTCACACACATATAAATATATATATATATATTTGTATACAAATATGTACGATTATTGCCGAGAGTTCTCGGGTTGCAGGCGAATATTTGCGACCTCTAATCTAAATTGCTAAGATGTACAGCGCTGATCCATTTTTATTATGAGAAGTGTACGTAGGTGAGGCGCAAGCGGCAAGTTCCGAGTGGAGTATAGTACTTCTGGGTGGCCGGTGTGCGTGTCGATCCTCGCACTGTAATTCCTCACTGTCTTCCATCCCATTTGCCTTCTAGGAGTTGCGTGAGGCTTCGGCTCAACGGATTTGATGCCGTTCTCACCTGGAAAATGGTGCGAACTTAGCTGCCACCCCCCCCCCCCCCCCCCAACCAACCAACTCCTTCCTTTGTTCTCCACTCCTCGAGGAGGGCTGCCTCACTTCAGCATGCGATCCTTATCCCCCTCTTAAAGAACGTTTTAAGAATTGCAGAAGAAAGCTCAAAAATAGATTGATTGACGCACCAATTTCCTGCGGCGCCTTCTTCGCTAATTAAACTATCATTTTATCGCATTAAAAATCATGAATTATTAAAAAGCACATATCTAACGATATTCGATTCTAATCACAGTCCTTTAGTATGAATATCATAAATTTTTTACACGATGAGAAGTCATTATTGTTTGATGAATAATGAGAGATTGAAAAATGTATTGTGTAAAAAAAAAAAAAAAAAAAGAAATTCGGATGTGCCTAACAAGAATTTCGTTAGAAATGCCATTACTTTGAGTAACTCTGATCCAAATTTGGTTATGGCAATTAATCCTTCTGCTCCGTATAATTATGGTAAGTAATCCCTTGGGGAGAGAATGAATGTGTAATTATGAAATAATGGGAAAATGGCGTATAATTATTTCAGAAATAATTGATTCGTTAGGGAAGATCCCCTTTCAAGTATGCGTGTACCGCTTGTGACCTTTGTATCATCTCTGTCCACCTCTAGGCTTCCATGGCAATCGTCATTTCTCCATTGTTGTTTATCTTGTTATTTTTCAAAATAACCTTAGCATTTAACCTATTTAAATCGACAATTAGCGAGTAAGAACGTCTCAAAAATAAATATATTTTTATTAAACTGTAATTATCATTATTATTATATACTACAGAATATTTAAATCCACCGTGAAAAAAAACAATGACATTAAGTAATTCATCGTTATTACAGAATAGTCAGAATTTACGGTTTTTTTTTCCAATAATAAGCGTTGTGTTTTAATGTCATTCAAATCCCTTTTCATAGAAACGGTATTGGGAATGGTATTTGTCGAATTCCGACTGCGACCATCGCACATTCGACATCCGGAAAAAATTCGAACAAAGACAATTCGTTTAATATTCAATGGCTTGTTCGGTAATTAATTTGGCGAAGTTTAACCTGCGCGAGGTACAGGGTAATTCTGTAATTTAATATGTGGTACTGTGCCTGGATCTACAATAGAGCACAGATTCTATCGTCATTGGGAGTTCAATCGAGTGACGCTCATCGTCGCCGGGTATCGAGCGGCAATAGCCGAGCTAGCAAAGCTGTCGAGGATTCATCAAATTGCAATCTCCGTTGAATTCGCTCGCTTCGATATGCAGCTCTCGGTGGGGAGGGGGTGGGAAGAAGTGGAACACTGCTGTGTGAGAAAGAGCGAGAGGAACTGGAGGGCGGAGAAGAGAAATGAACGAAGCTACGAAAATAGGAAGTGCAGCGCAAATTCGCGATATATTGTACGCGACATCGAGGCTCGCCCATTAAAGACTCCGCGAGAGACGAATTTTACTATTTTTCATATTCGAGATCGCTAATGAAAAATTAAAGATGTTCGATCGAGTTAAAAAAAAAAGTGATTTCGTTATGATTCGTTCGCTAAGAAACAAATATTTTGTAAATGATTGCAAAGTTTGGAGTTGCACCTTGCTTCGTCATTTTTCACAGATTCAGAAATTCGAATTTTCTTCTTTAAAAAAGAATTCTGGCCAAATTTGACTTGCTTCGAAAGCCAAGTTTGAGAAATGTGCAAGGAACAACTTTGCAACAAAAGTTCAAATAATTTGAGATTTTATGAAATTCTAGCGTTTTTTTTTTTTTAACCAAGTCAGTGCCGAATATTCTTCCATGTTAGTACGTACACACCTGAAGTTTCACCTTGTTTGCATTATAATTGTGTAAATACTGGAATATCTGGCTGGAATCAATGCTGAATTTAGTTCCAGAAGCTATCGATTGTAGCGCTTCGATTTTTAATCACTTTGATTTTTCACAAATAAATTTGTAAATTGTAAAATCGAGGTTTACAAAATGCTTTCCAATTACTTTTTATTTTTACAATTTTTCTGTTATAGAATATTTGTATTGAAAAGTTATGGTTAGAGAAAGAAAAGTTGCAAAGCAAATCCTTGGGAGGAAAAAAATATAAAAACTTCACTATTCACATGCAAAACTTCGTGAAAATGGTATTTTTTCTTCTTACCTTGTTTTTAATAATGTCCAAGATATAAATCGTTGATATATCGATGCAACTTTTCTATACGCGCGACAAATTCCTGAATAGATTTACGGTAACGGCGGAAAACGGGATACTGAAAAAAGCTTCGGAAATAGGAAGTACAGCGTGGATTGGAGATATATTGTACGCGACGGTGGGACTCGCTTACGGGAGCGGTTCGCGAGGTGACAGATGCGGCAGTATGTCGATAGTTAAACACGGCTCGGTCCCGGCGAATTCTAATTCCAACCCGGTAAATAGGTAAAGTGGATGAAATTAAATTCCTTGTTAAATGCTCTGCCGGTTGGTGCGTGAAAATCGTGAGGCTCGAATCGTTTATACGATTATAGAGTTTGCATGTAGCCGCACGGAGAAGAGAAGCGCTGTATGTGCCAGAAACCGAGAATTGATCGACCTTATCTCGCGCTTCCAGAGCGACCGTCTCATTTATACCGATGCTTATTAAATGCTCGTTCCGTATGCGGCTCGTATCAATTACGTTCTCCCTTGATATTGATTATCGCTATTTCGTACCCTCGTCTACGACTGCTCGATATGTTTCTGCTGTCAGCTAACGTTCAATATCGGTTTCCCGATTAGAACAAATAGTCGTAGTATTTGTTCTAATCAGAGGTAATGATTATTCGTAAATAATTAATTACGATCCCGAGGGGATCAATCTTAGATTGTACAACTATTTCCGCCGCATTTCTCAAAGGGATTTAAATGTTTTGTTGCGCTTAAAATGTTTCCCTTATTAAGCATACATATTTTATTCGAGTCCGTGCGTAAAGTGTCTACTTCTCGCACGTGAAGCGAAGCGAAGTAGGCACTAGAGGCATAATAATACACTGTGATGATACTGGTACGAGAAAGCGGCTGTTATCGCACGGAGGTTAGGAAGCGGCGTACAAGTGTCACATACAATTGTTTATAACGAATGTCCATGTGGGAAATGCCAATACTGGCAACAGGCCCAAGTGTTGGCCCATGTATGTTTATTGATAATCGGCCCAGTGTAACTCGCCCATGACTAGGCCGTGATTGGGCTAGAATCGGTCGCCATTAGCATTAATTTGTTTGTAATTACCATCACTCCACCGACTTTGGCCGATGTACTAACGCCACTGATTGGCCGAGTATAGGATTTTAGCCTCGGGCCATTATTGGTTGCCAATTATTTACCATCATTATCTATTTCTTTATTTTTGCCATTGTATAACCAACCCATATGACCAATGGGCGGCTGCCAATCATTGGCACAGTAATGTCCACCAATCGTTGGGCCTTCACCCTGATGCCAATAATTGACATAACCTCAATATCGCGCATCAAAACAAAAACATATTTAATAATTTGGCTATTGATAAAAAAACAATGATATATTTGATTATGCTCAGGGTACAATTAGTACTTACCAACGAAAAGTTTGCAATATAGAAGCCCGTAAATAGTGCAATCATTTATTTTTACGTTCTCCATGAAGCTTCCTTTATTTGGCATTCGAAATCTCCATAACTCTATAATTTCTCACAGAGGAACTTTATGGACGATCGGTGAAATATATGAAGCAATGTGCGGGCTTCTACTTTACAACGTTGTTTATATTGGGTATTGGCGAATGGAAGGTCTGAAATCAAATAATATTTTGATGGATTTATTTGCGCGGTAGATTGTGTGCAACACGTCATATGCATGAATTCGTTAGCTATAAATAAGCCCATGTGTAAATGGATTTGGGGCATTAATATTTGGAACCGGAAATATCCAACAGCGGAAGAGATTTGTTAAACGTCAAAGAAGCTGGGACATCCACATTCGATTTTTTAAATAAAAACTATACTCAAATTATCGGCTAATTATCGGCTATTTATCGGCGCAAAAAGATATTTTCCAGCTCCATCCCTTATACCGGAAACGTGTGGATGTCCTAGCTTCGCTGGAAGCTAGGACATCCACAACTCAAAAAAAAAAGAACCAAAAGGTGCACAGACAAAAACTTTATACGAGAATGATCGGCTATTTATCGGCTCTCGAAAAAACTTAGGTTCGAACAAATCGCACGAGCCGTTCAGGAGAAACCACCCCCTGAGCTTCTATACAGTCATTGCCGAATATCTCGGCTAAAAACAAAGCTAGGACATCCTAAATCATCTTAAAATTCATCTTGATTTATCGGCTCGACATATTCATAAAGACCGATTTTCCAGCTCAACCCCTTGTTATTATAGAAAGCACCCCCTTAAGCTATAGGCTTATAACTTCGCGTACAATGTCATCCACATGAAATTTTTGCGATAAAAACTATACCAAAATTATCGGCGAATTACAAGCTATTTATAGGTGCAAAAAGATATTTTCCAGCTCCACCCCTTATACTGGAAACATCCCTTATACCGGTGTCAACAACTGAACAAAAAAAATTATAGGCGCGCCGGAAAAAAAAGTACATGTGATTTATCGGCTATTTATCGGCTCTCGATTAAAATTAATTTCGATAAAATCGTACGATTCCGACAGCAGAAACCACCCCCTGCTTGAAATAACGGATTTCACTGAACCCAGCGGGTGGATTTCTGCGAAGGGGTTGGTCGATTCGATCGAAACTAGGTTCATTTGAGAGCCGATAAATAGCCGATAAATCACATGTACTTTTTTTTCCAGTGCTCCTTTTTGTTCCATTTTTAGTCACTTGTGGATGTACGTAGCAAGTACTTGGTACCCATCAAGTACTTGGCACCCATCAAGTACTTGGCACCCATCAAGTACTTGGTACCCATCAAGTACTTGGTACCCATCAAGTACTTGGCACCCATCAAGTACTTGGTACCCATCAAGTACTTGGCACCCATCAAGTACTTGGTACCCATCAAGTACTTGGCACCCATCAAGTACTTGGTACCCATCAAGTACTTGGCACCCATCAAGTACTTGGCACCCATCAAGTACTTGGCACCCATCAAGTACTTGGCACCCATCAAGTACTTGGCACCCATCAAGTACTTGGCACCCATCAAGTACTTGGCACCCATCAAGTACTTGGCACCCATCAAGTACTTGGCACCCATCAAGTACTTGGCACCCATCAAGTACTTGGCACCCATCAAGTACTTGGCACCCATCAAGTACTTGGCACCCATCAAGTACTTGGCACCCATCAAGTACTTGGCACCCATCAAGTACTTGGCACCCATCAAGTACTTGGCACCCATCAAGTACTTGGCACCCATCAAGTACTTGGCACCCATCAAGTACTTGGCACCCATCAAGTACTTGGCACCCATCAAGTACTTGGCACCCATCAAGTACTTGGCACCCATCAAGTACTTGGCACCCATCAAGTACTTGGCACCCATCAAGTACTTGGCACCCATCAAGTACTTGGCACCCATCAAGTACTTGGCACCCATCAAGTACTTGGCACCCATCAAGTACTTGGCACCCATCAAGTACTTGGCACCCATCAAGTACTTGGCACCCATCAAGTACTTGGCACCCATCAAGTACTTGGCACCCATCAAGTACTTGGCACCCATCAAGTACTTGGCACCCATCAAGTACTTGGCACCCATCAAGTACTTGGCACCCATCAAGTACTTGGCACCCATCAAGTACTTGGCACCCATCAAGTACTTGGCACCCATCAAGTACTTGGCACCCATCAAGTACTTGGCACCCATCAAGTACTTGGCACCCATCAAGTACTTGGCACCCATCAAGTACTTGGCACCCATCAAGTACTTGGCACCCATCAAGTACTTGGCACCCATCAAGTACTTGGCACCCATCAAGTACTTGGCACCCATCAAGTACTTGGCACCCATCAAGTACTTGGCACCCATCAAGTACTTGGCACCCATCAAGTACTTGGCACCCATCAAGTACTTGGCACCCATCAAGTACTTGGCACCCATCAAGTACTTGGCACCCATCAAGTACTTGGCACCCATCAAGTACTTGGCACCCATCAAGTACTTGGCACCCATCAAGTACTTGGCACCCATCAAGTACTTGGCACCCATCAAGTACTTGGCACCCATCAAGTACTTGGCACCCATCAAGTACTTGGCACCCATCAAGTACTTGGCACCCATCAAGTACTTGGCACCCATCAAGTACTTGGCACCCATCAAGTACTTGGCACCCATCAAGTACTTGGCACCCATCAAGTACTTGGCACCCATCAAGTACTTGGCACCCATCAAGTACTTGGCACCCATCAAGTACTTGGCACCCATCAAGTACTTGGCACCCATCAAGTACTTGGCACCCATCAAGTACTTGGCACCCATCAAGTACTTGGCACCCATCAAGTACTTGGCACCCATCAAGTACTTGGCACCCATCAAGTACTTGGCACCCATCAAGTACTTGGCACCCATCAAGTACTTGGCACCCATCAAGTACTTGGCACCCATCAAGTACTTGGCACCCATCAAGTACTTGGCACCCATCAAGTACTTGGCACCCATCAAGTACTTGGCACCCATCAAGTACTTGGCACCCATCAAGTACTTGGCACCCATCAAGTACTTGGCACCCATCAAGTACTTGGCACCCATCAAGTACTTGGCACCCATCAAGTACTTGGCACCCATCAAGTACTTGGCACCCATCAAGTACTTGGCACCCATCAAGTACTTGGCACCCATCAAGTACTTGGCACCCATCAAGTACTTGGCACCCATCAAGTACTTGGCACCCATCAAGTACTTGGCACCCATCAAGTACTTGGCACCCATCAAGTACTTGGCACCCATCAAGTACTTGGCACCCATCAAGTACTTGGCACCCATCAAGTACTTGGCACCCATCAAGTACTTGGCACCCATCAAGTACTTGGCACCCATCAAGTACTTGGCACCCATCAAGTACTTGGCACCCATCAAGTACTTGGCACCCATCAAGTACTTGGCACCCATCAAGTACTTGGCACCCATCAAGTACTTGGCACCCATCAAGTACTTGGCACCCATCAAGTACTTGGCACCCATCAAGTACTTGGCACCCATCAAGTACTTGGCACCCATCAAGTACTTGGCACCCATCAAGTACTTGGCACCCATCAAGTACTTGGCACCCATCAAGTACTTGGCACCCATCAAGTACTTGGCACCCATCAAGTACTTGGCACCCATCAAGTACTTGGCACCCATCAAGTACTTGGCACCCATCAAGTACTTGGCACCCATCAAGTACTTGGCACCCATCAAGTACTTGGCACCCATCAAGTACTTGGCACCCATCAAGTACTTGGCACCCATCAAGTACTTGGCACCCATCAAGTACTTGGCACCCATCAAGTACTTGGCACCCATCAAGTACTTGGCACCCATCAAGTACTTGGCACCCATCAAGTACTTGGCACCCATCAAGTACTTGGCACCCATCAAGTACTTGGCACCCATCAAGTACTTGGCACCCATCAAGTACTTGGCACCCATCAAGTACTTGGCACCCATCAAGTACTTGGCACCCATCAAGTACTTGGCACCCATCAAGTACTTGGCACCCATCAAGTACTTGGCACCCATCAAGTACTTGGCACCCATCAAGTACTTGGCACCCATCAAGTACTTGGCACCCATCAAGTACTTGGCACCCATCAAGTACTTGGCACCCATCAAGTACTTGGCACCCATCAAGTACTTGGCACCCATCAAGTACTTGGCACCCATCAAGTACTTGGCACCCATCAAGTACTTGGCACCCATCAAGTACTTGGCACCCATCAAGTACTTGGCACCCATCAAGTACTTGGCACCCATCAAGTACTTGGCACCCATCAAGTACTTGGCACCCATCAAGTACTTGGTACCCATCAAGTACTTGGTACCCATCAAGTACTTGGTACCCATCAAGTACTTGGTACCCATCAAGTACTTGGTACCCATCAAGTACTTGGTACCCATCAAGTACTTGGTACCCATCAAGTACTTGGTACCCATCAAGTACTTGGTACCCATCAAGTACTTGGTACCCATCAAGTACTTGGTACCCATCAAGTACTTGGTACCCATCAAGTACTTGGTACCCATCAAGTACTTGGTACCCATCAAGTACTTGGTACCCATCAAGTACTTGGTACCCATCAAGTACTTGGTACCCATCAAGTACTTGGTACCCATCAAGTACTTGGTACCCATCAAGTACTTGGTACCCATCAAGTACTTGGTACCCATCAAGTACTTGGTACCCATCAAGTACTTGGTACCCATCAAGTACTTGGTACCCATCAAGTACTTGGTACCCATCAAGTACTTGGTACCCATCAAGTACTTGGTACCCATCAAGTACTTGGTACCCATCAAGTACTTGGTACCCATCAAGTACTTGGTACCCATCAAGTACTTGGTACCCATCAAGTACTTGGTACCCATCAAGTACTTGGTACCCATCAAGTACTTGGTACCCATCAAGTACTTGGTACCCATCAAGTACTTGGTACCCATCAAGTACTTGGTACCCATCAAGTACTTGGTACCCATCAAGTACTTGGTACCCATCAAGTACTTGGTACCCATCAAGTACTTGGTACCCATCAAGTACTTGGTACCCATCAAGTACTTGGTACCCATCAAGTACTTGGTACCCATCAAGTACTTGGTACCCATCAAGTACTTGGTACCCATCAAGTACTTGGTACCCATCAAGTACTTGGTACCCATCAAGTACTTGGTACCCATCAAGTACTTGGTACCCATCAAGTACTTGGTACCCATCAAGTACTTGGTACCCATCAAGTACTTGGTACCCATCAAGTACTTGGTACCCATCAAGTACTTGGTACCCATCAAGTACTTGGTACCCATCAAGTACTTGGTACCCATCAAGTACTTGGTACCCATCAAGTACTTGGTACCCATCAAGTACTTGGTACCCATCAAGTACTTGGTACCCATCAAGTACTTGGTACCCATCAAGTACTTGGTACCCATCAAGTACTTGGTACCCATCAAGTACTTGGTACCCATCAAGTACTTGGTACCCATCAAGTACTTGGTACCCATCAAGTACTTGGTACCCATCAAGTACTTGGTACCCATCAAGTACTTGGTACCCATCAAGTACTTGGTACCCATCAAGTACTTGGTACCCATCAAGTACTTGGTACCCATCAAGTACTTGGTACCCATCAAGTACTTGGTACCCATCAAGTACTTGGTACCCATCAAGTACTTGGTACCCATCAAGTACTTGGTACCCATCAAGTACTTGGTACCCATCAAGTACTTGGTACCCATCAAGTACTTGGTACCCATCAAGTACTTGGTACCCATCAAGTACTTGGTACCCATCAAGTACTTGGTACCCATCAAGTACTTGGTACCCATCAAGTACTTGGTACCCATCAAGTACTTGGTACCCATCAAGTACTTGGTACCCATCAAGTACTTGGTACCCATCAAGTACTTGGTACCCATCAAGTACTTGGTACCCATCAAGTACTTGGTACCCATCAAGTACTTGGTACCCATCAAGTACTTGGTACCCATCAAGTACTTGGTACCCATCAAGTACTTGGTACCCATCAAGTACTTGGTACCCATCAAGTACTTGGTACCCATCAAGTACTTGGTACCCATCAAGTACTTGGTACCCATCAAGTACTTGGTACCCATCAAGTACTTGGTACCCATCAAGTACTTGGTACCCATCAAGTACTTGGTACCCATCAAGTACTTGGTACCCATCAAGTACTTGGTACCCATCAAGTACTTGGTACCCATCAAGTACTTGGTACCCATCAAGTACTTGGTACCCATCAAGTACTTGGTACCCATCAAGTACTTGGTACCCATCAAGTACTTGGTACCCATCAAGTACTTGGTACCCATCAAGTACTTGGTACCCATCAAGTACTTGGTACCCATCAAGTACTTGGTACCCATCAAGTACTTGGTACCCATCAAGTACTTGGTACCCATCAAGTACTTGGTACCCATCAAGTACTTGGTACCCATCAAGTACTTGGTACCCATCAAGTACTTGGTACCCATCAAGTACTTGGTACCCATCAAGTACTTGGTACCCATCAAGTACTTGGTACCCATCAAGTACTTGGTACCCATCAAGTACTTGGTACCCATCAAGTACTTGGTACCCATCAAGTACTTGGTACCCATCAAGTACTTGGTACCCATCAAGTACTTGGTACCCATCAAGTACTTGGTACCCATCAAGTACTTGGTACCCATCAAGTACTTGGTACCCATCAAGTACTTGGTACCCATCAAGTACTTGGTACCCATCAAGTACTTGGTACCCATCAAGTACTTGGTACCCATCAAGTACTTGGTACCCATCAAGTACTTGGTACCCATCAAGTACTTGGTACCCATCAAGTACTTGGTACCCATCAAGTACTTGGTACCCATCAAGTACTTGGTACCCATCAAGTACTTGGTACCCATCAAGTACTTGGTACCCATCAAGTACTTGGTACCCATCAAGTACTTGGTACCCATCAAGTACTTGGTGCCCATCAAGTACTTGGTACCCATCAAGTACTTGGTGCCCATCAAGTACTTGGTGCCCATCAAGTACTTGGTACCCATCAAGTACTTGGTGCCCATCAAGTACTTGGTACCCATCAAGTACTTGGTGCCCATCAAGTACTTGGTACCCATCAAGTACTTGGTGCCCATCATGTACTTGGTGCCCATCAAGTACTTGGTACCTATCAAGTACTACATAAAATCGTACTATTCCGACAGCAGAAACCACCCCCTGCTTGAAATAACAGATTTCACTGAACCCAGCGGGTGGTTTTCTGCGAAGGGGTTGTTCGATTCGATCGAAACTAGGTTCATTCGAGAGCCGATAAATAGCCGATAAATCACATGTACTTTTCTTTCCGGCGCGCCTATCATTTTTTTTTTGTTTAATTGTTGACGCCGGCATAAGGGATGTTTCCAGTATAAGGGGTGGAGCTGGAAAATATCTTTATGCACCTATAAATAGCTTGTAATTCGCCGATAATTTTGGTATAGTTTTTATCGAAAAAATTTCATGTGGATGACATTGTACGCGAAGTTATAAGCTTATAGCTTAAGGGGGTGGTTTCTATCATAGTAAGGGGTCAAGCTGGAAAATCGGTCGTTATGAAAACGTCGAGCCGATAAATCAAGATACATTTTAAGATGATTTAGGATGTCCTAGCTTTCTTTTTAGGCGAGATATTCGGCAATGATTGTATAGAAGCTAAGGGGGTGGTTTCTCCTGAAAGGCTCGTGCGATTTGTTCGAACCTAAGTTTTTTCGAGAGCCGATAAATGGCCGATAATTCTCGTATAAAGTTTTTGTCGGTGCGCCTATTGGTTCTTTTTTTTTGAGTTGTGGATGTCCTAGCTTCGCTGGAAGCTAGGACATCCACACGTTTCCGGTATAAGGGATGGAGCTGGAAAATATCTTTTTGCGCCGATAAATAGCCGATAATTAGCCGATAATTTGAGTATAGTTTTTATTTAAAAAATCGAATGTGGATGTCCCAGCTTCTTTGACATTTTGTTAAGGCGGGTTTATTGTAACGTTGTTTCGCCAGGTGAATCCAGAGACAACTGTCACTCGTACACACAATTTGGCTTCGTTAAATGTTAAAGCAGTCGTCAAAATTAAATGACAAGACTCGAAGTTCTGTTGGGATAAGCGTATTATGGAGAGACAACAGTGTGTATGTTCAGCCTCGAGAGATATAGAGACAGAACAGAGCTAACTGGATTCTGTCCTAATTTCGTCGACTACCCTTGCGCGATGTCACGAACCCAATCTCACCACCTTGCAGCACCTCCACGTGACCCAGTTTCCCTCTTTCTCACGCTTCCCCTTCTCTACGCTATCTCACCGTGTACGCGAGTTACTCCCGTGTGGTACAAAAGCAGGAGGGACTGGAATACATATCGTGTGCCATACGTGCAAAACGCTTCTGCACGCGTCTCTCATCTCCGCCGGGCCAAGGACGTGTGTCACAGTATTCAAATGTTTCCTGAGGGCTGCAACGAAGAAAAAAGAGAAATACTTGTCTTCACCTGTCGCTTTCAACGGACATAAAGGAGCTTCGTACACACTCCGAACAAATGCGTGCAATCCTTTTTATTTTATCCTAAATATAACGTCCTTTTATTTATTTTACCCGGAAATAAATTATACGACACGGGATCTCACAGCTATTTTTATGTGTTATGAAAGAAAAAACATTTTTTTCCGCGAAATTGGGTCGCCTGTAATTTTTCAACAACCTATTTCAGTAAATTATTATCATTTTTTTTTGCTACCACTTTTCGACTCTACAATACAATGTCAATCACAATGGGTAATTTTTAGAAAAGTTATTTGTAGAAAAGAATTAATTCATCACATTTCCGAAGCTTGCAATGAAGAAAATAGGGAAAAACTGATATTCATTTGTCAACTGTGCAAAATTCTTTACATGCGTTTATTGATCATATTCACAGTTAACGATACATATTAAACATTATTGAAATTCTGTGGTAACATCGGAGAATATTTGATACAAAATAAATATTGCCCATCGACCGATGTCCTTCAGCTCGAATATTTTTTATCTGATGCTAAAAATAGTCGTATTTTGTTTACTTTACGTGGAAAAAAATGGTGAAAAATGGGATCTTACAATTATTTAAAATAATGCTAATGTTTGCATCATTGGGTTGCAACGAAATAAATATCGAATAATTTGGACGATCCCAAATTATTATAGAAGGTTCGAATTAAATGGCATGGCGATTATTATCGTTTAAAAGAATGTCACTCTTTATTTTAGCGCTCCCAATAGGGCGCTAATGTTTGGTTTAGGATTTTTTTTTTTCTTCAAGTCCTCGCGTTATTCCAACGGTGCAATCTTCAACAGCATTATTTTAAGATGTATTCTGAAAGAAGAAACACTTTTTATGCACAAAATTGGATGGCCCGTCATTTTTTAACGGCCTATTACAGTTAATTTTTCTCTTTTTACGACCACATTTCAAATTTTCAATACAACCTCAATCATAATGAAGAATTTGAAAGCATTTGTTAAAAAAAAATGTTCGAAGCTTTCAGAGGGCTGTGACGAAGGAAAAAGGGAAAGAGTTGGGTCCACCTGTCGCTTTTAGAGGACATAAAGGGGATCTGCGTCGGCTTACTCGGAAAATGGCTGTAATATTCTTTATTTAATGCGAAATATAAAAGTATTGTATCGGTTTGGAGTAGAAAAATCGTGGAAACGGAAAGTCTTGCATTATTGAAAACGATATGTTATATTCATTTCGAGGCCCACCGTAGAAGTAAAACTTTTTAAAAAATGAAATTCGGTGAGCCATAATTTTTAAAAGCTGGTCGAATCAATTTTGATTTCATTTTACGACCACATTTCAATTTTAGAATGCAATTTTAATCACAACAAATAATTCCAAATTGTTGGTTTGAAAATAAAAAAATGTATTTTAATATTTTCCGAGGGGCGCAGCGCGGGTAAATATTTTTTGTCGAACGCAAAATATCATATGACTGTTTTTGTTCGTGTTGAGTGCAATAGTAGTTGGAAAAGGGGGTCCATATTTATTTTACGGCGTAGTATAAGAAGAAAAAACTTTTTCCGTGAAGCCCCATCATTTTTTCCACGACCCATTTAATACATTTCGTTTCATTTCTTCAGAACCGGATTTTAGATTCAGCTTCGCTCACGACAAATAATTCTGAGGCATTTGTGGAAGGGAACAAAAATTCTGCTCGCTTCACGAGAATTTACGCGTAAGAATCATCATCATACCGAAGACTTTACGTTCTCCAGACTCTACGCGCGTCGTAAAACTCAAGCCCCGCGTCTTTAATAATCCAGCAACGTTTTCACAGACGCTGGAACGATTTATTCAAAGAGACAATAACAAATACGTCGCGAAAAAAGGGCAATTGAAATATGCGAAGTCTCGCGCGAAGGGTTGAACTGGGAATAGTTGAGCTGAATGCTCCGCGCGTCTGTCGCCAACTTATTATGTCGTTCTCTCATACTTATATAGCTTTATATACATATCTACAGTTATACGCGTCGTCTATATGATTTTTTTTTCGCCACTTTTTTTTTTTTTTTATTTCTGAGCTTCCGAGACGAGACAAGGAAATGCTTTCACTCTCTCTGGAGAGCTCTGGAGAAAAGTTGTGCCGTGGGGTCTCTCGCTCGCGGGTTAGCTTGCGAACTAGTTCGCACGTGCCGATGTTGGGTGCGCGCTTGAACCGCACGAAGCTCTACAGCCGAAGAAATATCAGAAATATTCGCCGGGGGAGATATATCCCAGAAAGGATGCGCTGCGGCTCGTCCTATATGCACAATATATACATATACACACATGAGGCGTTCTTCGTCAAATCACCCAATTTTCCACCGTCTCAGAAAATGCCGATCGCAAGTGTACAATTTTTCACACTATCCGATATCTTTGGTTATACATGAAATTACATCGAATTAATAGTCCTGTGATTAGGACATCGACAATGTTCGTATCGAATATCCAGGCAGACAAGGAAAAATGACTTAATGACACCAGATTTCTGACAAACACGGAATTCTTCGTTATTTTTTTGACTAATTCCCTAAAGTTTGAGGAAAAGAGAGACAAAAGATCGATCGGGTGAAAATCAGATGTGTTCGAAATTTCCGTTTTAAAAAATTGCTGTTTTGTAATCTTTTTTTTAACTCGAAGCTGAAGAAATGACGGAAAATTTGACAAAAAGCAACATTCCTCACGTTGATATTGAAAATCCTACTTTTCATTTGCAATTTGAAAAAAAAGCAACCCGTGAGGTGTTATTATTTTTTTTTCAATTAATGTACACTACTCTTCCGATGTAGCGAAATGTGACAAACCGCGAAAAATGTCTGTGGGAAAAAGAGAAAGAAAGCAAACGGTTGAGCTGACAGAGAACGGCTCGTACGTTTGTGTATTGTACGGAGAAGAACTCGAGACTCGCAGCGAGCAACCGAGAGCGAAACGCTTCGCCGAGTGTGAAGTGCCCCGTAAGAAAACACGGGAAGAATAATTCCACGCTTCGACGCAAATACCGGGACTGCGCGGGGTATCTATATGCAACATCCCAAGCTCCTTCCACTTTTCGTCGCTTTGACCATGTGCGAGTGAGCGAGCGGCGTGTGATGAACATGTGGGATATATCTGGTGCTTCTGCTTCTCGCGGAGGGCTGTTGCTGCTGTTAAGCAAGTTGTGCGTTGCTGTTGGCCACCATATAGGGCGAGAGCTTGGTGCTCCTGCGGTCTGGGCGTCGGCCACCAGCCGCCAGCCAGTCCAGGGATTGCCGCTCTGACCGCAGTTAAAATGTGCTATGTACCAAGAATATGTACACATATATGTGCATATATACATATAGTATATGTGCTTACAAGTATCGTACTCGAGTATGCGAGAAGCAACAACAGGACGAAATAGAATGTGAGGTGCGGGTTTTGCTGCGGCACGATAGTTGTGCACATATATGGTGTATATATATATATATGTGTGTGTATGTATTGCTGTAGATTATTCGTCTGTGTGTATATATTTATATGTGGCAGGTTCGGGTGAGATGACTGGAAAATAAGTGCCCTAATTGCTTCAAGTGCCCACTTTACACTATTTAACATTTTGCAGTAATTTGTTTTTTCATTTGTTGTGATTTCATTTGCAATAATACGAGAGGTCATTGAAAGGAATTGACCTAGCGATAAGATCGATTTCGAGAGGTCATCATTTTACAGTAAATCTTGAATATTTATCATTTCGTTACGTTGATTTGGTGTCTTGTTTATTGGGTTATTTCTAGTATTAATTAATGTCATTAAATCCAAAACTTCTTTATTAATATCACAAATTGTTATTTTTGCAGCCAAGCATTGTTTTATTAAGTCTACGTGGAGTTTGATGGTTTTTTTTTATTTTTCAAAAATTTCTGTCGATGTGATTTAAGAACCGGAGGTTAAAATTCTTGTGAAAAAAACGGTCTGCAAGAATTTTATTTTTCAAATTGAATCTTCGTCGCTTGGGAGTTGAAAAAATCTGCAGTCATCTCTCACCGAGTTGCCTACATAGCTGTACTATAAAGTGTTGAGCGCACACGACTACGTACTACATGGCGATACACATAAAAGTGCTATATAGGGCACATGCGATTTGCTGAATACTCGTGGCTTATCCTACTTCCGAGGATTTTCTCTGGTTTGCGACACTAACTCTCTTTTCACCTCGAGTGCTCTCTCTCTCTCTCTATATCGTCACCCCTTCTTCTTCCTCTTACCACCGAAGGTCGGCTGTATTAAACTGTTTTTGCGCTTTATCCAATGAAATAGAATTAAACAATATGATATCAAGTTTTATGGTCGTAATTCGAGAAATTGGGATTTCCTCGTTGTAAATTCGTTATCGTTATCGAGAACGACCAGAATGTACGAAGCGAAAGTATAGCTATAGCATTTCAATTGCAAGGAAACTGTAAATCCTTGGTAATACTTGCTGCTATGACAATGCGATAAGGTTTTTTTTTTTTTTTTTTTTTTTTTAGAACACTTACAACAAATTATCCGTATACGTTTCTGAAAATCGATTAGGCAATCCGTGAGTGTCCCGGCGTAAAATTATTACGTCAAATTGAGATCACAAATCGACATGTATCGAAAAGTATCGAGATGCGTTAAGCCGAAATATCTTGGAAATTTTCAAAGCTATTTTGACATTGTTCTCAGGTCATATTCACTGACTGGGCGCTATTTATGAATGACGCTGAAGTTTGCATCGTTCGGATGGAATGAAAGAAATTTTGAAAAATTCTCATGACCCCAAATTATAATAAAAGTTCAAAAAAAATGACATGACGATTGCTAGCATTTAAAAAAAATGTCGGCGCTTCTAACAGTGTGCAAAATTTTGATTTTGAAATTTATTTTTCAAGTGTTCCAACGATCTAAACTTCACCAATATATTTATGAATTGATCTTAGCAACGTTTTAAATACAGTCTCACGATTTATCGAAAGTCTTACGATTCGACTAATTAAGTTAATCACTATTTGAGATGCTTGCTGTTTTTATTTATTTTGCGACGACTCCGTGATGATTTCGTGAACATTAATACGATTTATTAAGCTGTACGATGATTTTTAAATGTTTATAGATTTCACATAATTTTTCTTTTTTCATTTTATTTATTATGCTAAAGTGATGCTCTTACGATATCGTTTTTCATCGTAGTCATCGCAAAGAGCATTAAGTCATTTAAAAAAATGATCACAATATCGTTTCAAGGCGAAAATGAAATAAACATCTTAAATGCGGCTCGAATCAGTGAAAACGTAACATCTTCAATGCGCCATGAAATAATAATAACAATAATAAGTTACTAAAACTAACTCACAAATTGCGCCCAAATTAATTGAAATCCATTTAAACCAATTTCACTGTTGCCGTGAACTTTTTCAAGATTTTTCGTATTAACGCGTCTCCAAAATGGCATTTTTTGGGATGCCTCTATTTACGAACACAATTTCACATAATTATTTTCATGGGGATCTGTGGGACTGCTGCGAGGGTTCGTTTGCGAGTTCTGTGAGTATTTGTGTGTCCGTGCGAAGCCTCGGTTTGGAGCATCAGAACCCGATCCAGTTATACGATAATATACCAAGTTTTCGGTACTAATTTGACGAGAAATTGAAATCCAATTGTTGTAAATTCGTTATTGTTATCAAGAATAGCCAGAGTAGTTGGGAGGAAACGTGTATTTGTGGCTTTCAGGTACGAGGAAACGGCGAATCTTTGCTCTATTGCGAGTACTTACTGTTCTATGTATAGCAATGCAGCAGGGGCTCTTATGAAATATTTAAATGAAACCATTATCTTCCGCTATCCTCCCTCGTAGCGATGCACCCCCGCTCCCCCGCCCCCGCACTCGCCGTTTACGTGAAAGACCGCGCGTCCGCCTCCTCGCGGCGCGTACCGCCCTGCGACGTAATATAAATCAGAAATTAACATATCGCTCGCGTACGTCTATGAATATTAATAAATAATAATTATTAGGTGGCGGGCGGTGTGCTCGCCGAGCTTTCGAGGATTATCGATCGTGTGTGTATGTGTGTGTGTCACATTTTGCAATGCATAGACATTTTTTTTTTTTTTTTTTTTTTTTTCAAACTTTTGTACACCTCTCGTCTGGTATATTTTCGCATTGAATTGCCGGTGCATTCACTTCATTACCAATATCCAATTGAGTCTCGATAGGAATTTTCATTGGCTGCCGAGAATGGGGAATATGCTTGATCTATAAACGTCAGACTCGTCTGGGCTTGATACTATAGTGCATCGGACGGAACTTTGCCACAGAACGAAGTGAACCGACACTCCGAGTTTTTTTTATTCAGCAGACGTCGTCGCACATATTATTTCTCCTGCAAAGCTGAAGCTGCGATGCTGTATTTCAGGCTGAAATGGGTCAGAAATTACGTTCGTCTAGGGTAAAATGAGCGTCGCGACATTTTTTATACAGGTTAAATATATGTTTTTAACGAAACGATTAAAGTTTTAAAGGGAGGATGGGAAAACAGCGAGAAGTAATTCCGAAGAATTCCCGATGTTGTTACGTTCGCGGGAGAATAAGTTATGCTACTTTTTATTTCATAGTTTTCCTCGTTAATACCTATCGGCGTTCGGCTTGAAGTTAATTGCTTCACATTCAGAAATATTACGTATTCGATGGAATGTAATTCAACAATGCGATACCGAAGATTGAAAAATAAAAAGTAGACAATTGATTTCCCAAGGCTTTCGATTCCTTGTGTTTTTTTTAAATGCGAAAAATCGAATATCGAGAACAATATTTCAACAATCCTCGAAGTTATTGAGCCCAGAAACAAAGTAATTGCTTCACATTCAGAAATATTACGTATTCGATGGAATATAATTCAACAATGCGATACCGAATATTGAAAAAAAAAAAAAAAGTAGACAATTGTTTTCCCAAGGCTTTCGATTCCTTATAATGGTTTGTTTTTAGTGTGAAAAATCGAATATATATTGAAAATAATATTTCAACAATCCTCCAAGTTATCAAGCTCAGGAACAAAGCAAGCAATTCACCCTGTTTTTGTTTCGCAGTTTTGCCGCTCTCTCTCTCTGGAAGCAGCCCCATAGCCTCAGGCTTAAAGTCGGAAATTTTATTGTTCCGAGCTCACTCTTACGCAGGCTATACATGCGTTTAGTGCATAGCGCTAGAATTATTATTATTATTATTACGTGCATACTTCTTAATGTACGGGAAAAAAGTGAAAAGACTAACGTGCGAGTGAAGCCTCTGTTGTTGGGTGAATTTTGCAGAGCGAGTATAATACATCTGCGAGGTATAAAAGTCCGAAAAAGAAAGCGCAGTTTGGCGTATTCCAGTTGGGGTAGAAATGACGCTGGGTACTGTAATCAACGCTTTATCATTGTCTCAGCCTAACACGAGCGCACACTTCACAATTGGCTTCCTTCTCTCTCTCTCTCTCGCATTCTCATCGGTTCCTCTCTTTTTCTCTGTAAAAAAAAGATACGCTCGGTAAGTATTTCCTAGTACCTACCCTTGCCGCGATCGTCGGCCCTGGAAGAAATATTTAATAGTCGTGCCTCGCCGGTAATTGCAGTTCTTACACAAGTTGTAACAAGTGTAGCTTCACCTGGTCTCTCGCAGAATGGGCCGCAAGAGCGACCGCTGCCTCTCGAGGCACGGCTCCACCCGATATCTTCCTCGTGAAATTGTAGTCTGCCACCTCGCTCCTCCGTGCACTCACGCCCTCCTCCCGCCCAGACATACTTGACCGTTTAACTTCAGCTTTGCCGAGGCCTTAGCGAAAATACGCAATGCAACGGATTCAATCTCTTCGCTGAAACGACTCCCCGACTCTTTTCTTTATCGACTGCGAACATAATTCCGCGGACTTTATTGCGGAAAACAAGATTCTTTTGCCTTTGTATGATATCGATAGGTGTATGTACGGGAGGACAATATTCAGATCGTTTTGAGTGCGTTTTTTCAATCACAGATCTTTAAAACAAGCAATGTGCTAATTTATTTTTAATTACACTCAATATTCAGATAAGGCACGAGAGGAAAATAATTTTCTTATCATAGGAAATAGTACATTTATTTTTAATGACTCATGATCTTTCGATTGACCGCGGAACGTATAAGCGGAAAAAAGACTGGGTTGGTGGCTTCTACCAATTTTTTTATGTATATATGTGCACCAGGTAATTTTCTGGTTACATAAACAAATCGCTGTTAAACCAATCAATCCGTTTGGTTAATAGATTTAATAGAAGTGTATTAGTTCACTAAAGAAATAAACTAAATTAAAGAGAAATATATATATATATATTTTTTTTTTCAGTCTATTAAAGGATAATTGATCAGAGCCGATTTAAGAAAATTTTCGATCAAATGTGTCCTGTGAGGAATGGAGATAAGGACTTTCTGTCCTTGTGAATGTTAGTTCAACTGATTCCTTCGAAATCCATATTTTGGTTTTTTAAATACTGCAGATAAGTGTTTAGTAGTATTATTAACAAAATAATACCCAATATCATTTTATCTTGATATAAGAATAATTCATTATTGTGCGTTTGGAACAATTACTAATATTTTTCAGTATTATCACCTAATATTTGATTCAACTTTGACAGCCCAAAGTGTGAATATTTTGTAATCACAGACTAGACACAGAATGATACTAAACTTGTTATCGCACTCTGACTTTCTAGGGAAACGCCCGTAATAAAAATTCTTATTGTTACTTGTAATCAGCGAAATGAGAACGATATTGAGCTTGTGCAACTAATCGAAAGGTCAGAACTCCAGTTAAAGTTTCCTTAGCTAATAATACGTCGGGATAGCTACAGAGAAATCGATTAAGACGATCATTAAGACGCTGATAATTAAATTCGATAAAATTCATACTTACTGCAAACTATTTACGAATTAAAATAATCGATCGCGGTATTTCTTAAATGGAAAACATTTTTTTTTCCTTATAGTGGGTCTCACTTCGTGAGTAAAAATAGCGATTAAAACTTGGCCGAGTATGAGAGAGTCTCCTTAAATAAATTTAAATCATTACCCGGTAAAAGTTCATCAACGGAATGAGAATAATGCAATTTTAATGCCGGAACTCGTTGAACTATAAATTTTCTTAGACAATAATGTTCCGAGATTGTCATAAAGAGACATTTCTTTAAAGGCACAACTTCGCTCTGATTTTTTTTTTCTCATGGGATACGGCCCAATTTCTTCGGCACTCTATTGCTCTGTTCACACCGTGCATTTCAAACGATTGAAGCCATTACCCATGGTAACAGGCGTACAGACGTCATAAAGGGTTTACGAGAGTTTGAAAAGTAGTTCGTGCCTGGCCTCCCACTCCTTCCCTCGGTATTGCAATCAAATACCAGTACTGTAATACATTCCAGACGGAGCATTGGCTCTCGTTGTTCTCGGGTATGAGTTAAGGGTCTGCAAAGTTTCCCGCTTCTATTTCATTGATCCATTAAATATTGAATGTTTTATTGTATAATTAGTTATATCGCCGTGGCACATAGAGAGGGTTAATAATGAAACCCTGAAAAGTTGATGAATACTTTTCGTATACTTTAGGATTCCTTCGCGTTGTATACACTTTGCCTGCCGGCATTACCTTCGACCCCCGGAATTTTTTCATCAAAATATTTCACATTTCACGGAGATATTTAAGCTCCACTTCAGTTTTCTCCCGTTAATAATTGCTCTGCTTCGTCACCGAGTGACGAAAGTATTCTCGTAAAGGGCAATTACCACTCGCGCTTGCATACGACTGTAGAAATACGTGAAGAAGAAGGAGAGACAAGAGAATAGATACATGAGACGGCTCCGTGTTCGCTTATTCAATTACCTCTCAATTCACCTGGATATTTCATTTTCTTCATTATTTCATTTTCAAGAAGGTCTCGGAATTTTCACGATGACAAACGCTCGATCTTTGTTTAAACGATTGTTCGCTGGAATCCAAGTATTAATAAGTGGCGACGAGAATTTGTGGTATCGGAAACTGGAGAGTCCGTCTCTGGAAATATCATTTAATTTGTCTAATTGTCGAGAGATTGCACAGGGCGTCTTCCAAGTGGCAAGCATAAATCAGTGCACGTGAACTTTAACGGTGATAACCATTTTCACTCTTCCGCGAGTGACGCGTGCTCACACAATACCCGATGTTGTCACCATATTTACTGTTTAACTGCAAAACTCTATTTTTTAATACAGCAATTATAATCACACCGACAGATATGTTCCAAACACTTTCTGCATTTTCCTTCAGACACATTTTCTGTAGTACCAATACAACATGCAATAAAACAATTGACAATAAAAAAATTAATTGCTTTTCACCTGTGATTAATCAACAAATGTTGGCCAAATTTGTCAGCAAATATCGGCACAATTTTGTTTAAGTTATTACAAAATTACAAAAATAATTATTTAAACTAGAATCAGACGAAAAATATTCAGCAAAATGAACGAGTTTGTGTCACGACTTAAGGTGGCCAGAAAAAGGCCTTTAAAGGAACGGAATTTTTCATTTATCTTTCTCGGTGTGTGTGTGTTTTAAAAAAATGGTATTTTAATCGTGAACTTGAATAGGAATCAGTCTCGGGATCGCAATAAATTGAGCAGACCAACTGTAAATCTCGCAATCGTTGCGATCTGTGGAGTCTTTACTTCCTCGACCACTTGGACGATCTGCATAAAACAAAATCGTCCACCTTAGCGCACTTAAACTGCACATACTGCGGGCGATACATATGTGGCTGTAAAACGTTGAGAAAATCTGGTGGATGATTAAATCCGCGTGATAGGTATATAACAGCGCCGTTGGTCGCGTATAACCCTCAGCACCGGGAGCAACTGCATCGAGCATTTTCTATTTGCATTTCACGTCGTAGAGAACCAGTCCCCGGAGGCGATTAAGTGTCCCGATACCGTGAGAAAAGAGTCCCCGTTCTACGAACACCCAGTATATCGGGCGTGGTCACGCGTTTCCCACTCATGCAATCGCAGTAAATCCAAGGTTCGCGCGCGGCCCGCTCAGCGAGAGAGCTCCTTTCGCGAAAGTATGGACACCGCACGGTGTGCGCGCACTCCGACTCCTACTATGCCGTGCCAATGCACCTACACACGTACCCGGCAAGTGTACCTTAAGCTGCGGAGTACCACTCGTCCGTATGTACAGTCACGACTATTCCTGCACTTATACAGCGTATCTGCTCAAGTATTTACGGATATACACACGAGGCATTCTCCGTCAATTCGCCAATCAACTACCAATTTTTTTTTTTCACCTTTCATTGGTGCATGACAGTCATAATCAAGCGGACTCTCGAATGCACTGCTACGTAAAATGATCTTTTTTTTCTCAGATGTTCAGCAGTTCGATTGAAAATAAATGATGTGCAATTACAGGGGAAAAAAGTTGAAATAATTACGAGTTTAGAAATGTATCATTTTTATTGATCTTTGGTTTGGGGATTTTTCGAAAATAAAAATAGTGTTTGTGGGTGTAGAAGCTCCGGGAAAAAAGACGGTGCGCGCATCGTTTATTCAGATAATAATAGAAAATTGACGTACTGTCGATGTCATGACATATTGGATCACAACTACACGGGGAGAAATTCAGATGGTCCTGAAAACTATTCAGTGATAATCGTATTTTGACTATTTTCGTAGCTATATCGACTCTCTTCGCTGTAATGTAATGACATCACTGTTTGGGTTACGAAAATAGTCACCGTCACTGATAAAATCCAATTATCACTGGATTATTGCCAGGATTTCCAAATTCGAGCGATACTCAAATATGCTATTATTTTTTCTGATGATTCTATATGTATCTCGGTCTTCGTAACCCTGTGAGTTCTGTATAATTTGTGGTTAAATAGAAGAGCTATTGGGAAAACCATCATTCTTCAGAAATTAATTAATCAAGACACACATTTTTCTCATGACCTCATAAATACTTAGTTCGAGACACAAAGTCAGCCAACTGAAAATAGTTGATCCAAACAACCAATTGTTTATCCCTCAGAGCACCAAGTCACTTCGTTGCCGCCAACTATTTTTTTTTAATTGCAACCAAGTTGATTTTTTTCCGTGTACAGTAGAACCTCGATTATCCGAAGCGGTTCGTCAATTGAACATTGACGATTTTATTAAAAAATAGATTAAAAAAAGCATACAAATGTTTTCAGATATTAAAAATACACATTTAAATGTTAATATACATGTCAAATTTTAATAAATACATATCTGCTGTTTTGTGTGAAAAAGTGTCTTTTATGATCCCGTCCCGAAAAACACCAGGTTTGTATTATCCGAACTAGTCTCGGTACCAATTAGCTTGGATAATCGAGGTTCTACTGTAGTTTAATTTTGCCTATGACGAGTGAGTGTCTGAGAAGCTCGGAAAAAGAAGCTGTTTTGACAGAGAATGCCTTGTAGATACATTTATGTAGAGAAGCAAGTACAGCGAAAGGATATAACCGGAGCGCAGCGTGCTCCATCGTTTGAAGTGCATTCTGCATTGCACTCGGGCTTCCCTCATCGTCATCTCGTACTTAATCCCGTCGTCCCAACAACACAAGCTCCGCGCCGCGTCCCGCCACGGTCGGTTGCCAGGTCCGAGAGGGAATCCTTCGCAACTTCCTGAGATAATTGTTGTCTGTTCGCTGATCGCACGCTGCTTGAATATTTTATTGTCACGAAAGACCGTAGAAGGAATTCTGTGAGAGCATATCACTCAGTGGTACACTGATTGGCCACTGTATTTTATACGTGGCTACATGTTTCCCGCATACAGTTTTCAGGCTGCAGGAAGTGTGATTCGAGATAGTATGGGACACAGGAAATTACGACACTTACCTTCATTAATGACATTTAATCGCCAAATTTATATGCAATTACTGGATGCACTCATTGGACTATTCAGGCATCTCTTCAATTTTCGACAGATCAGAATTTGTCAGATCTAGTACAGAATTAAATTATCATCGTTCGTGACATTAAGTTAATTGTAATTAATGGAATAACCCTTTAGATCAATTTAATTCAAACGAAACGTGGATTTCCATTGGGAATACATACCACTTTTTATAAAAACAACGAAAAATGATAGGGTTTCAAAAATTAGCTTAAAATTTGTTGTACTTTCGAAAACACACACAAAAATATTATTGTGGCTACAAATTTGTTTCAACGGAAATAAAAAGCGAATGCACATCCAATGAAAATCTACAACTCGTCAATTTTTTCCGAGCATTCTTTACGACACTTGAAAATAATTGCTTTTAAATAACATTAGTAACAAATTAAATGGAGAAAATGGTACGCACTTTACAAAAACAAAGGAGCGCTGGACAATGAAAATAATGGAAAACCTATAACATATATCTCGTGCTTATGTTGATTCAAGTTAATTGTGGAAAAATGTGTTAACATTGTTTGAAGTGGTCAACAACTGGACCTTTGCGCGTGTAGAATACGGTAGCCAAGCACGTCGAGATGAAACGTAGGAGCTTTCTGATGCACTGCAGCGCGTTGCACGAGCACCACGTCTGTCCGCCGCTTCTGCATTCTCGTCGTCAGTTCGTATAGCTTCGGTCTCTCTCCGACTCTTACTACCGAGTTTACCCACTTCCTAATATTACTTCCGTTAGAGGACTCTCCGCGCTATTCTTTCACAGAGGAGCGTCGGGCTGTCCCCGTCTCGAAGCGACTCGCGTTTCTGTCGCTCCCGGCATCACAGAGAGACAACACATTTCCTACACGTTTTCCGTCGAGGAAAATAAAATAGTGAGCTCGACTGCTCGACGCGCTCCGCGCAACCGTTATTTTAGGATAGAGACATAGTCGAATACAAACTTGCCTCGGATCGCGACAACTACGAGAATACATAACTATTTCTCAGTCTATGTATTATGCATGTGTTTATACGTGTGCATATAGATAATATACACTGTAGGTGTTAGAGTTGGTGTACTACAGTCGTAAAACGAGAAACGTCTGTCGGATCGTTCGAACGGAAGTCACCGCAACCCCGAACGTTCCCCAGTATTCGAGTGCAACCTTGCAGAATGTAAACGCTTGCGATATATGCGTACATGTATGGACTGTGTGTATATATACATATATATATATATAGAAGTACATATAACATGTTTATTGTCTTACAATTTTGCTCTCTTTACGCTCCGTAAATAACAAAGCCACAATTTGCATTCGTTTTGTGGTACTGTGTTATTATTTTTATTGCACCTTTTACGCAATAATGGGGTGGCGTTTTGGACAAGTATTTATCTAGATTTCACTACAACTGGAGATAGTATTTACTACGACTTCTTTATTCAACCGCCAAAATTGTTTTTTTTTTTAAATGAGGATGACGAGCGAGTCAATTGGAACGTTTGATGTCGAAGAAGCTAGGACATCCACATTCGATTTTTTAGATACAAACTATACCCAAATTATCGGCGCAACGTTACGTTTGACTTAACTTGAAATTTAACAGCGTATATTCCAGAAAAATCAATGCTGGCGGAATCGAATATTTAGGTTATGAAAAATGGGTTACAACATATTATTGTTTTTTAAATTTTGCTCTCTTCACGCTCCGTAAATGACAAAGCCACAATTTGCATTCGTCTGTTGGCGGCGCTGCTGTATTATTTTATTTATTTATTTTTCATACTCGACAGCGAGTGAAGCTTATACAGCGAATGGGTGTAATATACCCTGTCGCGGATATACATCGATAATACACTCTCGGTCGTAACGAGGGTAAATGAGTTTTGCGGTTCGAGACTTTTGTAACACTATCGCTCACCTTCGCACTGTTGCATTCGCGATGTACGAGTGTACGTGGTGCTGCCAACAGCTCAGAAAATTGCACGCAAATACATACACACGAGAGCAATTTCTTTTGGCGAGGTGTCGGAGCTCTTGCGGTTAAATTGTTTTGTGTCTCTCGCCAAGCATAACACAGCCGCGATCCAACATACTTATTTTTTTTTTTTACGGGGCGATGGGACGCGCCCGCCACTTCCTTTGCCTTGGTAATGCCGGACCATAGGCTCGCGTAGGTGACTGCAGCGAGCACGTACACCTGTGTAATTGTTTTTCGGTGGGGCAATACGAGTCACTCAAGGAAATATTCGTATTTTCACAGCGCTATTTATTTTGGGAATCCACGTTCTCTCGGTTCTCCGTGAACGTGATTATTTATTTATTTTCTTAACCGTACAGTTATAACAATTGCAGCATCTGTTATTGGAATTTTTGAACCGGTTAAAATAAAAATACCGCTCCGATGTCATACCCGAAAGCTTGCTGAAAAATGATACGAGGATAATAATAAATAGACTCAGTAATTATTGGTCCAACCGCCGAATTTGTATATATGTGCAAATATATTCGTGAAATATTATAATTTCAGAGAGAAAGAGAAAATTATTAATAATTATAAGCGTATAAATTGTTCGAAAAAATGAAAAATTAAAATTGTAGTTGCTTTTGGAAGAAGGACCATTAACCTAAAAAATCGGGGATAAAATGCAAGCGTCGAGGGTGACAAATCCAAATCGATAAGTAATCAAATGGCCCACATATATGTTAACAAACCCGACGTTCCACAATATATAATACATGAATAGTATGAAAAAGTGAAGCTATAACATTTCGAAAACAAAACAAACAAATTAAGCGATTGTTCTAAATAAACTATAATAAACTCCCTATAAATACGTAATTGAATCACAGCCTCACTCGACGTCGACCCCTGAAAAGGCCTGTGATCGAATTTTATTAAATAGCTGTGGAATTGTATGTCCGATACTCTTCATTGTGTGGAGTCTTTTGTAATAAGAGTGACCCGCATTGCCCCAAACGCTGGGCATTCTCGAGACGAGTAAGAGTCAGTACGCAGCTGAGATCGAAAAGTTGGCAAGAGTATTTCTTCCTCTTCTCTTTAGCTCAGTCGTGTGCGGTTTCTTCGTCGCTCGCTCTTGGCCTCGTTCAGTAATTTCTTGCTTCTCTCTTCACCTTTTTCTTTCTTAGTCGTCCTTCCTTCGAACTACGAGTAGCAGCAGCAGCAGCAGCAGCAGCAGCAGTGCGATCTCCTCGGGGGCCTCAAGACTCTCGCGCTTGTGTTCGACGTTCTCGTTCGTGTTCTGGGCCCGTTGAGGCCCCGAGAGAATCGCGAGCCCAAGCGCATACTATATAGTACATATAGACAGAGAGCTGGTATATAGAGAGCGCGCAGCCGGTAGGCAGGGCGGGGCCCGTGTTATCCATCCATCTCAGGGCCGTTTGCCATTCCCCATTCTATGCCGTTCACCGCATTCGCGATGAAGAGAGGTCGCCCGACTATTAACCTCCACGGGAGGGTTGAATTTTGCGAGCCGAGGGGGAGGGGAGAAAAGTCTCCCTCGAGAGACATTAATTTTCCTTTTCCATTTCGACCAATGGACTCTCTTGACAGTCGTCAGGACCATCTTATTGCTCGAATGCAGCTTCCCGATCAATAGAAAACATCATAACAATCGATAGTGTGAATTGTTGACGAAAAATTAATTATCAATTAAGAAAGTAGTACGCAAGAAGTAGGTAGGCGAATTCTCAGCTCGAAAAATAATTTATACCCCCTCTGCAGATTTTTCTTCTGGCTTTTTACACACTACGTAATATACAATATTAAATTTGGAAATGCAAGATTTAATTAGAGAAAATTAAGAGTGAACTAAAAAGTGTGCGACAGAGTAAGAAGATATAATAAAAAAAGTAGATTAACCAATGATTAACAGTTACATTATTTGCTAAGAAAACGTAGAAAGCAAAATTACGATGATACGATAATATGTCTGGTCAGCTTAAGGGGATACTTGAGGCCCAGAAAACCAGTCCATTGAAATGGTTATATCTGCTGAAAGTATTGAGACAACGAGGTGAGGAGCCCGGACGATTATATTATACATTTGTTGTCCTTTAATTAAAAAAAAAAACCTGCAAATTTTTTGGGCCCCAAGATTTTCTAGATCCCTTAAAGAAATAAAGATCATTTTTTGTTCAATTTATCAAGGCCTCAGATGTGATCACCGGTTACATTTTTTGAGTAATCAAATACTTTTATTCACTGTGGTTAATTTTTGTTTTAATTTGAGGAGTCAATTTTTAATGGCATTGCGAATAAATGAGTTAACTACTTCAGTGCACATTATTTGATGCATCTACATTATTGCCCACGATATTTCACCTGCAACAATTTCTCGGACGCCATCTATTTCCTTTCAATACATTTGATCCTCTCAAGGAATAATAATAATTTATTGAGATATATAGTCGAAACGCATCGGCCTATTATTAGGAGCTGATAGAATCAGAAAAGTACTCTTGCATGTGAAGTAGGTGTACACATCTTGCACTTTCGTCTTGCTCCGTATGCCACCAGGTCTTCTCAGTCTCGGCTTTCATTGCCGCTCGGAACACATTCCAGACAAGTTTTGTTGCGAGAGATGAAAGATATCGCTCGTGCGAGAGCTTTTCCTCGTGCAATACCCACGCACAGCGAGAGAGAGAGAGAGAGAGTGACAGAGCATACACAAAAGCGTCAAACGAGGTCGCTGATAATCATGCAGAGCTGGACAAGTTTAGCATCTAGAACGGCATTATTACAATAATACCATCAACTTTGTATTTGGTATTAGCTTATATCTCGTTCGTTAAGTTACAGTGATAACATTCAAGGAATCGTGTAATGTATATGTATGTGGAGTTTTGAGATTGTGCTCTTCGAGATAAGAGCCCTTTTGAAATATAGACCAGATATGTAACGAACCCCATTTACCTTTAATATATAACTGATAGGCAATTCTTTTGCCTATCAATGACACGATTGTTAACGTTGATTATTTTATAATTAAAGTGCCCCGTAAATATACCATCTATTTTCTATTTAACAATTCGTTTTATCACTCGACAATAGATTCGTAAATATTTTATCAACAAAACTTAGCAATGTTTTTTTAAACAATTTCATTTACTTAAGAATGTTTGAATTGTGTATTATTATCGATTGATTGTTTGATACAAATCATTTACAGCACCCGCTAATATATCTACTGTTTATTTAACAATTTGTTTTATAACAGTGTCAAGAGAATTACAATTTTTAACTTGAAGTGCATCGGAGTAAGTGACTTTTAGTTGAAACTTTTCGTTAATTCTTACCTGGTCGAAGTATCATTTGAAAAAAATTTTCTGTTACTTTTCAAAGTAACCGATATTTTTTAGGAAAAGATATTTAAAGACATTTAAATGGCCATCTTTGTCGGATGTCCGTGTGGGTGCGATACTTTAACGCTGTGGAGAAAATGGACTGTTAGGAATAATACTTTCGAGAAAATAGGTACATCGATGGCTTACCTACTTTGAATCATCAGATCAACGGCAATGAATCGTTTCAACTCGCACGGTAACACCCATCGCATAGTCGGCTATCCACGCCTGCAGATCGAGGATATGAAAGGCAATGAGAGTTTTTCCTTCTCGAGGCGCTACCGCTATATATAGAGACGCTATATACAATACCTAGTTCGAGTTATCTGATAAAGCCGGGATACTATGGGCGAGCCGATAAACTCAAGAGACCGAATGGCCGGCATGTGATCATAAGTACACACAGTATACGTATAAGCATCTACTTCGGCTTATACTTGCTCGTATATTGCTCGACCAGATTTTAAAGGATATAAAGCACCTTTTGAGGCTTTTTCTGCGGCCTCTTTTTAGACCTCTTTTCCCGCCGTCCTTGTGCTATTTCACATACCTTAAGGCACTTCGATAAAAACCCGAACCGTCACCAGAATGCCTATTCATTTTTAGCTTCGATTTTTATTTCACAAATATAATCTACCGTAGAGTGGTAATGGACCTATAAATTGAAGCCTGTAGAAACTACTGGGCAAATCGGAGTGCAATAAAAAAAAATCATGAAATAGATTTTGTTCACTGAATTATTCGTTTCGTATATTGGAAAAAGCTTCGCTAATTAGGAATTTATCGATAAACTAGCAGAGTGATAAAAAAATTCATACTCCCGAATATAATTGTAATAATAATATGATTTTTTTTATCACTCTACTACCTTAATAATGAATTTTGAAACAACCGGATATGGTGGTGTATAGTTCAGGGTCCGCTTGGGCTTTTCTTCTATTGTAAAGTCGAATTTCTATTATTTTTCAATTTAGGACCTTGCGAAATGTGAAATTACTGTTTGCAGGTAATTTTTATGCAAAATGTCCTTAATTAAGGGAAAAGGGAAAAAATGTTTTTCTACATAGGAATGTTTAAGATTTTCGAAAAAAAAAAAAAAAAAAAAATGCAGTGCTGAGATAGTTTCATTTCAGGAAATAAAATTATTTCTGATAATGTCAGAACATAGATACATAGAAATAGCTCAAATATTGATAGAATGTGCGGAGGTAGTGCAGAATTCGGGCTTTTCGATACTCAAACCCGTTTGTTCAGGAGAATCGAAACCAAAAAGGTGCGAGAGAGACAGTCCTATAGGTGCTCAACATTGGGCGACAAAATTCGCAGCGGTGTATCAGTGCCGTCAACATTGGACCATTAAATTCCCAGCACTTGCTGCCATCAAGTATATCTGTTTAATGAATCAAGGAGACCGTTTCAACAATGAAGACTTACCTCCAAGACAATGAAACTGCTCCTTTATTATATGCTCACCAAGTAAACGTTCCTTTACAGGCAATGAAATGTTCTCTTCGAAATTGAAGTGCGCTATTCCGTTGCAATCAACGAAAATAAGATCGACCCACCCACTTCTTCGTCGTCAACGAAATCTTTTCTCTCGCTCGATCGCCGATACTTCTCCACGTTAACGCAACCACTTATTTTTATACATAATCATTTTGGTTTATTAAATTCCTGCAATTGGCTTAAAATTTCGAGAAGAGCCGTTTTTTCACTGCATTTGAATATTTGCACGAATCGAAGTGAAGTAAAAAATGTGCACTCGTTTGCAGCCGCTATTTCCGGTAGGTAAAATTTTTTATCGAATCCCTTCGAGGGAAGTTCTCGAAGTTCATGTATTGCGTTCGAGTGTCTACTTCGACTTGAACTCAAATTCCGTTCAGTGGCATCTTGACTTGAACGAAGTATGTGTAAAGTACCCATAAAAGGATCCATTTATGTGTCTCCTTTACGCTTATGCCGCCCATATGCCAGTTATACTAAGTCACAAGTATATTCCGATAAGGACAGAAAATTTGTGGAACACACTTCGAGTTGCTCGAAGTAGTATTCGGTATAACTGCACGTATATAGTATATAGTTATTGCTTCGGGCTCTTCTTTCCGAAAGCTCACTCTCTGGGCTTTACCTCATTTCCGTTCAGAGGCACTCCTCTTCCTCACTTTACGTCGCTCTCCCCGAGCTCTCTAGACTGTAATGCGCCATGTGGCCACTTTTTTTTTCGTTGAAAAAGCAATCTGGTGACTTGCGCTCTCTCAACGCCGCGACTACGCGCCTCTCTGCGACGCGGACCAGCCACTCTATAATAACGAACCCGAGTGTTTGACTCCGATGATGAACACCCTGTTGAAAAAAACATTATCCGTGAAATACGAATCCGTATGAGCTCACAAACGTGCGTTTGGATCAACGAAGTACACGAGATACAAGGATATATCTGTATTACATATTCTTACAGGGCATTCCAGGCTACGTTAATGTGGCCGTGAATCTCCATTTCTCAGGATTATTCATAATTTTCAAACAAAATATGCTTGAACGATCAATTCACTCAACTCATGGTAATTTCACGATTATTGTACCAAAAAAACGTTTGTTACGGTACACCTGACTATTGTACATTGTATTCAATCTATAATTATTGTTCCTTGAAATATAAATAATTTGTGTGTACAATAAAAATAATTTGCTTGAAATCTCCGAGTAATTCTAGCTCATAAATATATGTCTTCCATTTATTTTTTTTAACGATGTCAATTTAAAAGATGTGCGCTAGACGCATTTATGTGGAGTATTGAAAAAATAGTTCCGTGAATTAATAATCAGTAAAAAAGGGTTGGTCGATTGGACGTGGAATGCCCCATACATGCGTGTGTTGTAAAAACGATAAAATCGTTATTATCTTTGTTTTTTTGTTGTTGTTGTTTTTTCCCAAATTTTTTGTCGTCAAATTACTTCTATCCAGAAGAACCTGTGGTCGAGTGTATAGAAGTGGTTTGGGTTATTACAGTTTTTATACGATGCTGTCTGGCTCCGATATTTCAAAGGGTAATAAAGTTTCGTCGAGGCATGCACGATGGAATAATACGGAGAGCACGAGGCTGACTGATGAGGGAATCACGCGAGATTAGAGGCGCCCTTTGACGCTGCGACGAGAGGTAGGAAATATTTTTCGTTGGTTGGCAAACTCACGAGATAAAAAAGAAGAAAAAAAAAAAAAAAACGCAAACTTGGCACTCGAGCTTCGCGTCAGGAGCCATTACCAACGCTTCTTGTGTTCGTCTCGTTCGCGCGCGAGTTCTCGCGACGTGGCGATAGTTTCTTTGAAACTCACCCTCTCATCCCTTTTATCCTTCGTCAGCTGGGGATGCTCCCTCGTTGAATTTTTTAAGAACTTCCCGGTATAGACCAAAATCGTTGTGGCTCGTAAAATCTGCAATTTTCTCCTATTTGTTCCACTAAAATAGCAATGATGACAATATTCTGAGTTATTATTAGTTTATTTCATTAACCCGTTCACCGCAAAATTCTCTGAGAGGTGAACCAAAAAAAAAAACTTCTCAATTGTGGGACATTTTTTACCGATCTTGCTTTAAATATTAACAAATCTATTTTTGTCGGTTTTATGAATGTTGTGCCATAGATGACTTTGGAAACTTTAAAAGTGGACTATTTACAAGAACAATAAAAATTTTTTACCTTAATTTGATCGAGCAATAAAGGTAAATACTTTTCGATTAATAAGCTGAATATCTTTGATCGCATACATGCATATATAATTCCCGGTTCCATATAAATTTCAATTCGCATTAACTCACATTCGACGAGATATGTCTTTTAATAAATCCGAAATACCACATGTTCGTAAAATTAGATGACACCGATTCAAACTTCGACAGTCGCGACCAAGATATTTATCGGGCTTCATATGCTCCGATTAATTAAGGAGCTGGCGAAATACTCAGCTTCAATTAAGTCATCATGCATTATTGAGTTGTCGGAGAAAATATCTGTCTTCGTAAAAAGTCCGTTAAGCATACATGAAAAATTTAAGTCGCAGTAAAGACGTCACGTGACTTATTGAATCCGTCATCTTTCAGACTTTCAAGTGAGAAAAAAAAAAAAAACAAACAAAAAAACGCGAAACGTACGTTCCTGATAAAAATAACAATTTCCAATATCTGAGACAGTGATAAAACGTGACAAATTGTTAAGAGGAATTGAAATCGTTCACACTGACATATTGAATTTCCCACTGAGATGAAAGTCGGTGGGTGCAGGGCCTGGAGAGGAGGGAAAAGAGAGAAGTAGAAGCAACCCCCGGCACTCGTCATACTCTAACTTTTGTTCTTCGCAATGTCAGAGGAGAAAATCCCATTAGTAGAGAAACGTTGCCAGCGGAAGAAGGCGAGTCCAGCGGAGTGGTGAGCGCGAGGAAAAGAGATGGTACGTAGTAGGAAGTGGAGGAGAGGGCAACGGACGTTGAACGGATGGAAGAAGCAGCTTCCATCATGGTCGGAGTGCGAAATCTTCTCGAGTTCTCTGCGTTGCTGGTGCACCGAGTTTGAGCAGCCCGAGGCGGGGGCGGGGGACAAAGACAGAGGAGTTACGTTTCGCCCCGCGCAGACTTTCACTGGCAATGCGTTCGCACGCTCGAATTTACTTGGTTTCCTCGCTTTTGTCATGACGGAGGAGTCTCGTGTAACGGGGCGTAGAGGAAACGTCAGGGCGTTTCAATTAGCTTGCGCAAGAATCCCTTTTCGCGGAAACAAGGCTGATGAGTGAAGCTGAGAGTGACACTCCTTAGCCCTCTTACGAATGTCCGACAAAACATAATCTGCGCTCACTCTAATTCCCGATCCCTCTCACACTCGTAGTCCCATAAAAATGTGATTGATATTAAGCCTTATACGCGCTTGAAGATCCAATTTCCACTGCTGCGGGTGAGTTTAATAGTGAGTTTTATCTTGCGATACAAGGAGACAACGGGAAAACGGTCAAATAATGACACTAGTGCGTTAGTTTCCATTATAACATCTTTTTATGCCACTCCTTGGGTGAATTGTGAGCTGCGTTTCGCTTGGCGTGCGAGAAGTCGCACTTCTCGCACGCCGTATCGTAAAGTACTATTTTTGTACTCCAACAAATGCTCTCATTAGGCTAACGGAATGTTTTGCTTTTGGGCGAGGAAAATTGTTTTGCCTGGGTAAACTTATCACGTTTTATTCGACTGTCTCATTAGAATTAAGTATTGCTTCCGCATTTTGGGCCTCTCTCAGAGCTTCTTCTCTCAGTAAGCTAAATTTCGTTAGAATACTTGGTGTACGGTACAAAAAGCTTGGTTACATATGCGTCAGTTGATTGAGTGGTTAAACCAATCAAGTTGTTGGTTACGCCAGCCAAGTCATTGGTCGTATTACTATCAATTGATTGGTCTAACCACTCAATCGACTGGTGCATGTATAACCAAAACGTTTGGTTTAAAATAAATACCCCATATCCAACTTCCGGGGGTACAACTTTTTTTGTTGTCAATTATCAAAGAAAAATCCAGCCACAAATTGCTTTTCCTAAAATTTGTCATCGATTACCGATTAAACAAATTCCGTAAATGGCGTAACAGTTCATATTAATTTTGTCAAAAAGATCGCCTCGAAAATTCGAAATTTCAATCTATGGGTTAATTTTCTTTTTTTCTTTCAAAGTAGTTCCTAAAATCGAAAAGAATCTCGCCAACGTCATTACAATATCTCGATATCTACGACAAATAATTGCGAGTAAATAAATTTAACACAAAAAAAAAAAATCCCAACGTTTCTCTAGACAAATGATATTAAACAATCTGACGCATACTTGGTTCGTGTGTCACTACAGTTTTGTATCTCGTCCCGAGTATCCTTTAGCTCGATTAAGTCGTCTGTCAGGAACATTTTTTTTCCATGTCCGCTGATGGCAGCCAGACTCATTCATCTCTTTCCTACGAATGACGCCCTTTGGTTCTCCCGGAGCGCGCAACGCCAGAACCAGAAAGCAATCTCGGACTCGTCCCTCTCGCGTGTTAGTGCGTTTCTTATTTGCCACGAAGAATTCCCTATTACTGTACTCAATTTCATTCGCTTCGATCAAAAGAGACAGTGGGACGACACGTCCCATTATTATCATCGTTATTATCATTATTGTTGTAGGCTGTAGCCAGGCTGAGATATTCTCATACGCGTGGGATTTAGTCGCACGATTGCTTGAGATCGTCTTGATGCTTCGAGAGACGATCGAACGACCAAGTTCAAGCACCCGTTCGCGCGGTTCTCGATTATACCGTGTCGTATACGTGCGTTTATGTATAAGATATACTATACACGTATGTGCGACGCGTATTAAGGTGCAGTTGTGGGTACATACACCGTTGGAAACTGCGGTCTGCAGCTGCAGTGAAACATGCATCTACTATATTCTCACTATATTGGTATTTCGAGTGACAAACCGAGGCTATAATAAACAGCGAGATTTAGTGTACGTACTAACCGGCGTACGGGTAATTCCATTGTGTATTGTGTGAAAGCTGAGAGACTCCATTTAATGTAACAATGAATAAAGGAAAGTGTCCTTATACACGGATTTTTTAATTTATTTGTTTCCACGTTTATACAATTCTCTCTACGACTTTATCACGCAAGTTTTTTTTTTTTTCCTTTTTTATTTTTGTGGCTACTGCGTGTTAAGCGGTGACTATAGGAATTGCTGAAGTTTTTACGCTTCTCGAGCATTTTCCACAATTCTTACTCCGTTTTGTCGCTTTTATTGTCACTTTAAATCTTGCAAGACATTTAAATGCATTATTTTCTCATGTTTTTCGGTATTTAGTCAAAGTTGTCTAAAGTTTGAGAGACCTTAATACACAATTTACATTTTATGATTTGCGGAAGTGAGTTTAGGAATATTTGTTTATTTAATAAATGACGTTTTTACTTTAATCATCGGCATTTCAATTTCATATGTTTAACACGACGTTAAAATAAACATTTTGGAAACAACTGACAAAAAATGGCATGGGTACAGTAATGTTTTTGTAGATACAACTTTTCGTTAGTTTCGTCTAGTCAGAAAGAGCTGTAAATTTGTCAGTCGCGATGGCAAAAGTATTAAGACGGAAATTGAAAAAAAAAAAAAAAAGAAAAAAAAGAGTCTTTGACTCAAAGTTTCTGATCGATTGAGCTCAGACGGTGGAGGAGTTTGGATTGAACGCGAAGCTGGCATTATAGGCATAGATTCTTCAATATTATGTCTGCAAATAGCTTTTCCTGTTATATATCCGTCGATAAAAAGTTTCTCCCGAGAAGTTGAACTTTGGAAGCTAAGAACTGATGCAGTTTGTTGATTGTCAAGTATACGATCTACGAGTTTGTCGGAGTTATCTTCGCGGACGTTTTAGTGAAGTTCTAATTAGCTTTCCCGATAATTCAAGTCCAATATCGTATTATTATTTCTGTAACCAGGAAAACCCGTAATATCACCAGCGACGCAGTTAACATACTCCAATTCAGCAACAATTTCTGCATACAATTATGGAGCTTATGTGTTTATCGAGTAGTAATTACTAAAAAAAAAAAATACTAAAAATCCAAGATGACCTCGCGTACTAAAATTTTGCGAGGTAACAGAAAAAATCCCTAAAACCCCGTGCACTTTACGGTCGCGAATAGGGACATAAAGTAAAGTGCGATAAATTTTATATAATTTCGTGTATAAAATCGCAAGTTGCATAAAAAGCGTATATAAATCCCCAATTTTCGCAATTAAATAACAAAATGCGGCGTGTTTGATAACCAGCGTAAATTCAGCGGCTTAAAAACGGCACATTGCCGTACTTTCGGAAATTTGCAAAATTACCGGGGAAAAGCTTCCTGGACGGTAATATTTTGATTACTGCTAGACCTGTAAACAAAATGAATACCAGCGCCCACGGAATAGATTCGAATTTCCCCGGCTCCTTCATAATTACTATTTGCGTTACAGCTCGGTGGCGGAAAGTAGAATATCTCACTTCCCGGCATAGAGCGTAGGTAGCGATGCTCATAGGCGCGCGGAGTGCCGCGCTAAGAGATGATGCTGGCTCCGGGGCGTTGCCGCGGTAGCGCTGAGCGCGGAGTGGGAGAGAGAGAGATATATACGGCGGAGAAAGCGGCGGGAGAGAGTGAGAAAGCCCGGGCACGAATTAATGCGCTCAGGCCAAGATGGTGGTCGGTCTGCGGCCTGCTGCGATACACTTACCCATATAGACGCCTATCTTGGCCCGGCGTTCTCGCCGCATGAAGTAGCATAGCGGCACGCGGTAGGAATTTCAATAGAGCAAGAATGAGAACCGGTTCGTCTTGCTCGAGAATATTCTCGCCATCTCTCTCTCTCTCTCTTTCTCCTCTCTCGTTCTCTGCTCCCTGGAAGCGTATAGCATATTATACACGAGCGATGCGCGAGAAGAAGAGAAGAGAGCTCCATTTGCGGGCGCGGGAGCCTCGCGTAAAAGAGAGAGAAGCGAGAGGAAAGCCCCGAGCCGTGTATAGCTTGGGCGCTCGGGGCACCGCACGCGGACGCGTTTCGTACCCGCATATACGCGCCGCTCGCGCGCCATTTTCACACATTCACACTCGCTCGCCCTCCACACTTTCGCACGACTTCTTCACACCTTTGACTAATTAAAAGAACCGTCCTCGCGCCGTGGGGCGCAGCCTCTTTTTTGTCCAGCCTTTCCTCTCCTCTCTCTCTCTCTCTCTCTCTGTCGTTCTTTCTTTTTGCAACGTTTTCTCTCTTTCTCTCTCTGTCTGTCTGCATGTCTCTCTCACTCACTTCTTAGCTTCACCGATGAAAGACTGTTTTATGTATATACATGTATATATTTACGTGTATATGGATGACAGTGCTGAACGAGAGCAGAGCACAGCCTTTCTGTCCTTGCACCCGGAGCACCGCTTGTTTATGCCGCGTGTTCAACGGACGTAACGACCGAAATCTTCTTTTAAATATTTTTCCTACCTCTCCAAAAGGTGTAATGGACCTATCGCCGGCAAGTTGCTCAGATAAATATGTCTCGTGTACGGCCCCTCGATCCTTGGGATGCCTCTTTAACGAGATAACCGACTCCCAACCTGTTTCACCCTTAAAAAAAACGAACGCTACTAAACGCGCCGCCACTGCCGCTGGGGACACTCCACGCGCTATGTTCTAATTTTCCTTTGGACCTTCGAATAATCCTATTATGATGCCGGACTGTGTGTTTCTTTAAAACATTAATTACCTGAACAACGATGCACCGCCCGGAAAACGTATTCCGGGCTTAACAGAACTTTATGCACCTTATAATTCCAATGAAGTATCTTAATACACGAACATTTCCTTACTGAATCACAGTTTGGCGGATATTTTCATACATTCTTTACGCGAAAATTGTTGAAATGGATTTGTTCAAGTATCTCATATCTGTTACTAAATTAAAACGAAAAAATTGTTAAGGGCAATTCGTTTGATCGACCAAATTGTTACTGGACATTATAATAAGGCTACTTAAACATTAGTCAACTTTACATTTCCAAAACTGAAAAAAAATAATCTAATTTCATATTACATTATACAACTTACTTAATTGTTTGAAAATAACCGACGATTTTATTTATAACATAGCCAACCTTTCATTTTCCGAAAAATATGTTGGACATCCGATTGATTAAATTTATCTGATGAACAAATAACAATTATTGATTAATCCTCTTGCGAAAGTGTTCGCAAGAGTTTAACGATTAATTATAACAAAGAACAACGAATAACATTGTAAATTATGGAAGTTACGCGTCTTAAAGTTCGGAGGCTCAAAATAGAAAGGTCCGGGACATTTTTGAGCGTTGGTTAATTAGGTTGTGGGGATATTTAACGCCCATCTAGTATAGTGTTTATTTGATGAATAAATTAATGAAAAAAATCGTTATGATTGACATAATGCGATGGAGAAAGCCGCGAGATAAAATTGTAGATTGCAAAGCTGAGTCCGTCATTACAGTCAGCGTTACAAGCTGCAATTATATTAACGTCGAGAACAGTGTCGACGATATAGGTTATAATTAACCGTACGTATGTTCCGCATAGAGTATCTCGTAGCTCGCGTGTTGCTTCGAAAAAAGTTTATTCTGTCCTGCTTCGTGTGCCATGATCTCTGTGAAAACGCACTATTTAACGACGGGCAATTAAACGACAGAATGAAGTTTGCACGTTTGAAAAAGAGAGAACATTTTTATTGGTGTGTTTATGAGGATACAGTTATAGAGCGTGAAGTATATAGCGCAGGATATATTAAGGGGGCGAGGAGCCAGCGACTGGGAGCAGTTTGGCAGAGTCTACAGTGAGCGAGAGTTGTGCAAACTGTTTAATTAGGATCAGGAATATGTATAGCAGATGTACACACGGGTGATGCTCACCGGTGTATATGGTGTAGGAAATGGTCATGGGCATACAGTGGGTAGACGTTGAATATTTATTTGCCTCTGTGCGTTTCCAAGTAAATTAATGAAAATGTTTCGTTCTGTGCTTTGGTAGAAGGTTTTGCTAAATGCTCGGCTATATCTTATACAACTTTTTCAATTTTATATATGAATTAAACTTTTTGGAGCACCGGGAAAGGAGTTTGGTTCAAAATATTTGGATCGAATTTTTTTTTTTCAGTGATTTCATCGAAGCATTTCTTTGCTTTCAAAGAAATGCTCACATCAAGTATAAAATGGAAAACCAGTTTTTAAAAGGTAAAACCTTCACCCAGCTTTCATTCCTTCAGCTACGTTATATTTTATATGATATACTTAGCTCTTAGTATTTCAAAGACGATTTCTGAGAGGAAAATGTATTTTTTTTTTTTCGAACTAGAAAATCGTTTTTGTCAATTATTTCCTTCTTGTGATCATTGTGACTGAAACGAATGCGATAAATGATATCAGCAGGTCATTCGAAATTTCTTTCTTCTTCGATTTATTGGGTAATTGTTATATTTTTGACGCAGGTATTCCCGGAAGGAGAGTAGAATAGAAATAAAAAATCGATAACAGGTTTTTAGTAAACTCAATCTAAGCTCGTCGTATATAAAAATCTGTGTGGAGATTTTGATTGGAGACCAATTTTTATTGCATTTTTATGGTAACAGCTGTAAGTCGATGTATCACTTTTGGATCGTTCCTGATGCATTATTGTGTCTAAACAGACTCCGATTGATTTCATTAACCCTTAGTGCTGACACCCACATAGCACACGCACAAACGTGAAGGCATTTCTATATACAGAACCTGTACAAATCTATAATCTATCGCGTTAGATATTTGTAGCGAGTGTAATAGCCCCTGATCGATCTCCATCGGTGTCGAGATGAACCGTGCGATATTCAATCACTTTGGAGGACAACGATATCGCTCTGGACGATCCATCAATGCTCAAAGCATCGCCGTATAGCTGCTTCGCTTTGGCCTCTGGATTCCAAGTGTGAGGACCGATCCTCATCTTCCTCTTCTTCCTCTTCCTCATTTTCTCTCGACAACCCTGGGCCCCGCCGATGCGCGGCACCTTCGAAGATGATTTTTTTGTTCGCAACAAGACACTGACGTCTCAAGTCGCTTAATTATCACGATGATTAACAGTTAGAAACCTAAGTAAAGCATCTGCTCACGTTGAATTTATTCGGGATTGCAACCATTTTCATTAAGGGGAGGTTCCTCTATAATTGACCAAAAACATACACTAAGTTAAGGAATTAATTGTAGATGAACAACAAGACGTAATAAAGTTGTTTTTTTTAAATCTTTATTTATGCTTCAATTGTAATAAAAAAATTTTTTTCGATTTATACGAAATGGCGTCCAAGATGGCGACTGATACATGAAATGCCCTCCGGTTCCATGCAAAATTGCGTGCATTCCTCACTCGTCGATTTTCAATCTAGAATCATGAAACAAGTTTCATTTTAAAACTGAATAAATACAGAATATAATGAACCTGAGAAATCGAAAGAATATTGAAAAATGACAAAATGGCGGACATGTGAACTTGAAAGTTTGTTTTTTGGGTGTTTTTTTTACACTCACTAAGTTCATAAATTATAGATACACGTTACACTTTATTTGACAAATGAAAAGACGTTACTTTTGACTACGAACGTCAATCGTTATTGGACTTCAAAAGAGGTCAGACGTTTGACGGATTACGAAAGATAGTACCTCAATGTAGTCAATGTAATTAATAATATCCGTCCAACGACAAAAAATCTGCGCCATTTATTCACCGAATCGTAAGACCATCAATACGTCATCCTATTCGCGAGAGTCGCAGTTCAGGTATGCTCGATTTTATAATTCCTGAATCGGCTCCCTAGAAATAGGCCGCACCCAGAATGAATTCATCGGGGATTTTCGTATTCCGGTAGAATCCACCCACTTGTTTCTTTCGGTCGTCGAACAAGCGACGCGAGAATAAGATAAAAAAGCAGGAGAGACACCAAAAAAGTGCACGACCGCCGAGGTATACAAGTATATATATATATATATGTGTGTGTGTATAAATGCAGACACCCAGAGCGAACCCTGCGAATATGTATTGAATGCGTTGGATACGTATGTTTCTATGGTGATTAACATATCTTAATTGCAGGTGTTTCACCCTCAGCGATCGTTCGGTCCTTATATCCCATTCGAAACCGATCGCCGGGACATTCCATTGCGTCTCCCCTTATCCGCTGGTCTCGTTTGCCTCTTTTGCGTTCTTTATCCAGCGCCTTCTCCTCCTCCTCCTTTCTTATGTTCCTCTCCTTCGTCTTCTTCCCCGTCGTTGTCGTCGTTGTCTCGCGAACGGACCGAGCGCCCACGGGCGAAGGAACCCGGCCCCGATAATTGCCCTTCCTTCTCTCCACAAAGAGGGAGCCCTCATTACGCCAACTTGTCACAGATTGCTGATATGTAGATAGTCCGCTTGCTCTGCTTTTCTCTCTGCTCTACGTATACATACGCTCACTTCTCTACTGTCTCTCTCTCTCTCCATCCTCTTTTTCGGTGCTTCGATGTCGACTCCTTTTCCAATGGCTATAACGCTTCTCTTACCTTTTCCTGTGTGTGTGTGTGTGTGTGTGCGTGTGTCAGTATGAAAATGTATGCAAGTGAAATGTATGCAAAATATATGTATAGATGAATGAAAAGTATCTGTCAAATATTAGAGGCATATAATTTTTTTTTTCTAATTCGTATATGTATTAGTTGATTTTTTCATTTTCATTGTATTACTAAGATCATTTTTTTATACGTATACAACCGGTATTAAAAAAATCGTTTCTTATGGCCACTGTGTCTTTGCGGGCATATTTGAGAAGGATTGTTTCCTCTTTTGATATGTCCCGTTTTGTAATTAACATTGTATTTTTTATCAATTAACTAAGAAACGAGTGAATTTCGTATGAGTTTCAATAAAGAGTTAACTTCATCCGAAATTGAAATAAAATTGGATTAATCAATTATTCTATATACTAAAATAAGGATAATCCAAGTTATTGTGTGTCGGCCGACTCACCGACACTGTGTTCTCTATGCAATTTCCATAGACACAGGGAAACGGCGGAAAAACCGCACCCGTACAAACTGCCGTATATTCTTGCGATATCCTAGTCACTATCCACGGAAGGAACTTAGTAACTAAGTATAGATACGGAGGTCTCGTAAAAACTGGCCTCCTGCTCGCTAATTGATGCGCCATTCGGTGCACGGCTAAGCGGTCACCGATCCAAGTTATTGCCGCAAACAATGCGGCTCAACTGGGAAGGCCGCGAGAGTCGCACACCGACCGCACAATACCACCACCGTCGGTCTCGAACATCCTGTATTTATTTTGCGCAAACGTGTGAGTGCACGAGTTTGCTATTCTGCATACAGAACGATGGCATGTGTGTGCATATCGCGGTATAGGTGGAATCCGGTGTGCAAAACTGGCTAAGCGATCCTCCTCGTCGTGTTGTGCTGAGCACGCAGCCGAGTATCTCGTCTAGAGCGATACTCCGTCCGCACTCTCGTGCATAGCAGTTGCGTTGACCTCGGTCTCGATTGCGCTGAGATCGCGACATTGCCCTTTCAGCGTTGCACTTGCACGACGACTCTATATACGTAGGTAGATAGGTAGGCTGTTTACGTATGCGTAGGTTGGATCTCCTCGGGTGTACCATAACTGTAAGACCAACGGCGAGATGACTATGTGATTCGAGTGCAGCGATGAACGTCACGGAGACGATGTACGTGTTCTTATTACCCCTTCCTCTCGCCCCGTGACTTACTTTTTCCTCCCTCTTGCGGTGGATGTATGAATCTCAAAAAATGGACCATGTGTCAATTAATATTCATCGTAATAATTATTGAACAAAAGTTTTTTAGAATTCGTTTGAGTTCAAATTCATCGATTGTGGCTACTTGATTGATTGATTTTATATGTTAAGCGGCCACAGTGGATATTTGTAATGATTCAGATTAGGGAAATTTGAAGTGGGCTTCGGTTTTGCGCGCTTTGAATCTAACCATCACTTCGCCAAAAGACCATCTCTCGAAATATTGACCGCCAATAGTCGATCGAAAATGAATATTTATGATAAAAAATAATGAGATTATTTTCATCAACTGGAAGGTATATCATTCACTTGAAATTATCAGATTAACGCTACGCAGAAATATCTGTGATGAGAAAAGAATAACTGAAAATTTTTTTCTCTCGTTGCGGATTCAATAAAATCGATGATATTTCAGCAAAGATTATCCTACCGTCCCTACTTAAACTCGTGGCAAGTAATCTGTATTTCTGTGTATTTATAAATCGGGTGATATCTCGAGATTCTCCGTTGCCTTCGGATGAAACGGTTTCGCGAATCCACGCTCGAGATATACATACAGGTACATAGGCAGGTACATGCATATATATATATGAGGCTGACGACCGTCGAGTCTGAGAGAAAAAGAGGGAGAGGCAGAGAAAGAGAGAGAGAATGGGAGAGCGAGAAAGAGGGAAAGCCTGTGCCTGTGAGGTATGACGAGTTCGAAGGATCCCGCGGCGAATTGATTCTTTATAAACCAACATCGAGGAGGGACGCGCTCGTACCGCAGGTCGTTCGGTACAGCATCCGAGTGGAAGGGGGAAAACGACGCGGTGATCCGTTCAAGCACTGCCCACGCGCTCTGATCCAGCGACCGATGCAAATGAAGCTCGCGGCTCTCCCTCTTGCACGAACGCGGCGAGCCTTAGGCTCCGGGAAGCGATTCGACGCCACGAGAATCGAGAGACGCGACACGATATTCAGTCTCGCGGGAACATCTTTTCGGCTGATCGCCGATTTCGATTTCCCATTTGTACATTGCAGTACGTATCCTCTATTGACTCCTCTGCATGCACTCCAGAGGAGACAGGGGCAAGTTGAGTCACTAAAGTCCAAAGTGCTGAGCGCAGCTTTTCGCTACTCTCAAGGGGACCCATTTCCTTGATTAAAATCAAATTTTTTTGAATAATACCTCTTTAAGTAGACATATGACGATCTTGCAATTTTGTGAAAACGTACGGTGCACCGGAGTGGTGTGAGGTGGTATGGGTGAAAAGTACTTTTTTTTTACTTGTAGCTTTCAGAACAAATTTCGGTGTTCGATGTCTTTTCCGGTTTCGTTTCCGGTTGACAATATATGTAACTAACTCGACAAAGGCTGTAAAATTATTTTACATAGTTCATAAAGCTTTTTTCAATGTCGAAGCCATAATGAATAATAAGTAATAATGAGACATGAATGCGTAAGCTCTCGTTTTACAGCTGTTTTTAATAAATTTATATTGTTAATTTGAATGACTGAAAAGTCGTACACGTTAAGACGGATCTAAGAATTAAAAATATATATTTTAATGCAAAAACGTACGCACTTTTTTCTTTCCTCTTGGCGAACCAACGCAGATAAACCGAAACTTTTACAACTTATTCCAGTAAAAGCTTCTGTATATGTGGAGTTCTCGTAAATTATCACAATTTTTATACAGCGTTAAGATCGTGACTTCCATAAAAATAGACGAATTTATTCCTGATGCATCTCTCCGTATAATCTCCAACGAACGTTCTGTGCAAAAAGCTGATAAGCTTACAAATAATAAGCTAGCGAATTGTAAATATTATTTAGTATTTTTTCAATGAATGCTTATCCGCCGGACGTCAGTGATAAACCTGCGTTGCCAATCCAGCTTCCGGTGGGACTTAAGTAAAAAAAAAAAAACTTTTGAACATACTTTTCTGTCAACAATGTCGTATTATTGTGGCTAGAAACATCGCAGATTATGAATACTAGGATTATTATTCTAGGAACAATTTCTCTTACTTATTAAAAATATTTATTCCCACACAGTAACAATTCATAGTTATTTACTTTCTTAAGTATATCTAATGCTTTTTCGGAGGAATGAAATAGTTGTTAAAATGACGCATTGTTTTAAAAAAATATAGATAAAATTACTACACGAAGCTTGTTCACAGAAATGGGTATAGAAAATTAACTGTCCAAGTGCAACCTAAAATTAATGTAACATTCTTCTAAATATGTTACGAAAGTAGTATTAATTTATGTACAGTCTGCTAAATTCGTTACAGAAGACGCACTAATTAATGCTCAGTATACCAAATACGTCATACGAGTCGTGTTTTTAATATGAATTGATTGTAATTTAGCAACACTGTCCTCCATTTTCGAATATATGTAGATAAAAATTCCTACATGTGGTGTAAAATAACTACACATGTCCAGGAAGCCCTTTTACTTAATTCGTTAATAAAATCGCGTTTTTAATATAAATTAATTTTGAATTTTACCACACGTACATTGAATTTTCATTATCTTTCGTATAGTGAACTGAATTTCATACATGGGCTTAGTGTAAATTAATATATAGTTTATGATTTTTCGAAATGTTCTTTACAGTGAAAACAGAAAATTGCTGAAACTTATTGCGCATCGAACATTGACTCAATTCGCCCCGGTCTTCTGTTGAAGATGCATGTACACGCGAAGGGCCGCAAGTAGATGACCACGATCAACGTTTCGCGTAGCTCCGAAGCACCGGCAGTGGAGAGGCAACGTCACCCCGGTATATCGGTGAATGGTGGGGTGCTTCGAGTCTCGGGCGACTATCAGGAGCAAGATTTAGAAGAGCCATTATATGGTATACGGTCGGCACTTATTCGGGGCTGCACTCTCACCGGGCGCCTGGTTACCGTCTCGCTCTTTCTCTCTCTCTCTCTCAATATCACGCTCTCTCAGTCCCACCCGCTGCTGTATATGCATCCCGACTCGTTCGTCGTAATCGAATTTTTATCAGTTCTGTGGGCGAGGCATCGATTTACGATTAAACACGCGACCGAGATGCACGAACACACAACCTCTGCCTCTGTATCTTTAAGTCTGTGTAGGCGTTTCAATGTATAAATGTTGCCCTCCGTTGGGCTATATTCTTAGAATTGTTCGGATAAAAATGCAGAGTGTGTCGATCATGAATGTAAAGGAGATGGGAAATGACGCGCGTCACCAACTGCAATGGTACACGTAAACTTATTGGAAACGATAAAAATTTACCGTCGAGTTTCACTATAGATCTCATCTCGTACGTAAATTGACGAATAAAAAAACGTTTCGTAGGAATGAAAGTTAAACGTGAAATAAAGCAACACACATATTAGTAAATTCCGGTTGAAAAATCTAAATTTCGAGCCACATATGCAGAAACAAAAATCAAATACTACGCTTTCATCTACAATAACTACTCAACATTTATCGCAACTACAAAAATGATGATAAAAGTAACTTTTTATGGTTGTCAAAACCGCCGCAATTGTCCCGTTTCATGTAGACTTCGCCGATAAAGTTTAAATGGCCAATACTTGGGTTAATGTTGGCCTGACGATCATCGACTTCGTCGAGAGAATATTTCGGTAACCACTATCGAAATATTTAGGTGATGGTTCTCATTTTGCATAGTAAATTCAGTTTATTCTACGAGCTTGACGATTTGTTCCATCCTGTACATTAAACGCGAATTTTTCATGTCTAGTGTTGCAAAAAATGCCAGTGTCGTTCACGATTCACTTATTTACCGTACGTTATTGGTTAAACGTAGCATACCGATTAAATAAAATTATGCTTAAATTAATGGAAAGCACAGGTTATGTCACGTTGCAAATAGTGCAGGTGATGCAACCATTAACACCGACGACACGTTACGATTTTCTGCGTCTGTATATTCTGCGCTTCCAATTACAATGTATTTTTTAAAAATACGTGCAGATACTCGATCAACAATTAACTGTTGTATTTGCTGATATCGAGCCGCACTTATCATCCGAAATTCGACCCGATGATCGGCCATTCGTATATGCCAATATTTGCGATCTCGGCATCGAGAGCTTGGGCCGATTATTGGCTATGCCCGACTGCCCTTCACAGCACGTGCTGCGATTGCTCTTTGAGAAATATTTTCCTGCCCAAAGACCCGCTGAAAAAATTCTATAAAAGAAAAACCACATAATGGCACAAATACATTGGCCCCTTTATTGTGTTTTCCATCCAACTCTAAAATGATTGATAATCATTTTTTCCTGTCATTTCAATCAAAATATATTTTTCGAGATGCTAAAAACTGTGATTTTTACGAAGGATTTAAAAAAAATGACTTCACAAAACCAGATCGAGTTGTGGGTTCAAAATCACATACCTCATATATATATATATATATATATTAAGAGAAGAAAAAAAAAGTCATCTCTTTTCGAGTCACCCTACAGTAAATAAACACATATATACTGTACAGGTATGCACTTATGTGACTGTGAGTATATAAAAGGGAGAAAGAGCCATCGGCCGGTTGTCGTGGTGGGGGTAATGATGGATAGAGGCAATTAAGCGAGCGCGGACCGCCGCGCTCCGGATCTCTCGAGCCCTTCTCGTTGCTGTTGCTTCTGCTACTCCCGCTTCACTGCGATCCCCTTTGCCACGTCCGCTGCAACTACGCTGAGAAACATATATATGTGCCTTACATCTACCTATACTTGTCACCCTGTCGGCCACCGGAACCCTTTAAGCTCGGCCCGCGTCCGCATAGATTGGTGAAATGTGTGGTGAGAGCGCTTTCACGCTATATCTATATATATACGAATATACATATATATAGCGATACGAAGAGGAAGAGTACGCGACGTGCGCGATACGTGGGATACGAGACGAGCTTTGCGGTGACTATTAGCCCGTGCGACCGCAGGAAACTCGGGCTCTTCGTACGTGTGCAGTCCCCAATGAAATACCCTATCGATTCTGCGTTTCCATGTAGACTCGCTTTACAATTTACTTCGGATCGTGTAATTACGTTTCGTCTTCGTAGAGCCCCCTTATATATATATATATATATATATATATATATATATATATATATATATACGGTAGATTCTAATTTATCGTAATCTACAATCGAGCCAGTGCTCGTGAAGCCATAATGATGATATTCCAAATTCTCCAGACGTTTAATTTCAATGACTCTTCAATTACAGCGGTTATTAGCATATCATTTTATTATTATCGGCCATATTGTCTGTCGAATGGAATAAACAGGTTATCGTAATTTATTGGTATTCAGTGACATGTGAATAACGAGCCATTATCGTTAATAAGAGAATCACGTTGGGGTAAGACTTCCTCCTCTGAACTGATATCCCACTGAACAAATATCTTCGAATGCACTGAGAAAGACAAACTAAATATCACGATTTTGAACAAATGTTAACTGATCCCTCGGGTCCATAAATCTGGTACAACTTTTTGAGTACTCGTAAATTTAATTAAACGGTTTGTTTTGAAGAAACAATCCGCCATTTGCTCGGCTATCCCAGGAGAGAGTTGATCTAGTTTATAGTGCGAGACAAAGCGTGGACGCTTCTCTTGACACCTTTTTTTGGCGGCAATTTTGTTGCGCTTAGGAATTATTTAATGCGACGTTAAATCTCCTTCTCCCTTTCACTCCGGAGACTGGTGTTGGATTAATGATTATTCCTGGAAAGGATTCGGGCGTTCTATTGTCCCGGGCGCGGAACCGCGAAGACAGAAGAGGGAAGGGGTAGGACAGTCTCCGGTTGGACTGCACGATAGAGAGACAAGGGTGCAGAGGACCAGACGAAGGGAGATCGAGATGCAGCGAGAAAGATGGACGGAGAAAGGCTTGAGTGGCCAGTCGTTGCGGCATGAGTGTGGAGAGAGGGAGAGAGAGCGAGGGAGGGGAGGGGGGAACTTGTACTCAGAGGGCCTGCTATAACTTATGCGACTGTCGCAGCCTTTGTGTCGTTGGTCTGGACCTGTGGGGAACGAAGAGAGTTTTGCCGACCTGGTCGGATGCAGGACTCTTCTCTTCTCTTCTCCTCTTTCTCTCTCTCTCTCTCTTGATCATTTTCCAAGTGATATTTCCGTCCCCGTTGCACTCGTCGTCTCGAAACCCAATGCTCCGGAGCTCTGAGCTTCTATAATGCCTATATCACAACGAGAGCATTCAAGATAAACCAATCCGCCAAGTGCAATTTAATATAATCGAGCGTGTCGACGAGTCGAGGATTTATTTGAAATTGTTTATGGGTTCCCTTGCTGTCTCTCTTCCTCTCTCACTCACCCTCTCTCTCTCTCTTTCTCTTTTTCTCGGGCGTGATCGGCTATATATCCCGATCGAATGAGGTACCGTTTGCTGTGTATGTACGCGGAACGGCATTAGGCATGATGCACGGCTACCAGACGGCAAATTGCTACCCCCCACTGACATGACATTTCACAATGGCATTTCGAATATTTCTACAGTGTCAGTAAAAAGTACTTTGGATAGAGTTTGTTACTATTGTTGTGATTTTCGACGCTTTGCGGATTGGACGGTCGCTGGAAAATGGTTCAATCAATTTCGTTCGATTATTCAATAAACTAACCCCGAGTTATTGACAGAAAATTTTTCCATTTTGCTATCGGTGGAAAGCCTTCTAATTGGAGCGGCTTTTCAAATGTAACAAAAGTCAAAATAATCTGGTTTCGCGAGGGATTCTCTGAACATTTTAAATCACGTTAACTCGGGATTGTCAATTGACGATGAGATTTTTTTTGTTTTAATTTGTCAGGCTTAACAAATGGTTGAGAATGGAGAAAAGAATATTTAAAAAAATGACAATTCTTGCTGATCCAACGCTCGAAGTTTGTGAGGAAAAATCTGAACGAAGCGTCATTTGCAATTTGCATTTTGAAATCCACGTGGTATTTGAGATATTGATTTTTTTAACGGAGAAAACGAGTTCGGATCTACGGAAATCTGTTCTTTTTAAAAGTAATAACCTTTTCAGAGAAACTGCGCATTTTCCACCAAAATTTTAATTTGTAATTTACATATCGAGAAATCAACAAATTTGATGACACATTCGAAAAAATATTTTCCTTATAAAAAGCTGGTATTATTTTTAACTTCTGTTGAGATTAAAAAAATTGAAGCATTCATTATTTTTAATAATTATTTGTAGATCGGTCGCTAGTTGACAGCGTCATTGCCTTTTCATCACCAAATAATTATAGCGGTTCTCTTCACAAATTTACATATCGAGAAATCAACAAATTTGATGACGCATTCGAAAAAATATTTTCCTTATAAAAAGCTGGTATTATTTTTAACTTCTGTTGAGATTCAAAAAATTGAAGCATTCATTATTTTTAATAATTATTTGTAGATCGGTCGCTAGTTGACAGCGTCATTGCCTTTTCATCACCAAATAATTATAGCGGTTCTCTTCACGTACATAGTAATTATTTATTAGTACGTTTTTGTACATTTGACCGATTTAAATGTAACGAACTATTTTTAACCAACAATAGGGATATTTTATCTTTTACTGCAGTTTCAGTGCAGTGGGGAGGACATGGATGGTGACGGGAACCATTCATTGTGACGCGAAATCTCGGAACTCGCTAATTAGGCAGGTAGAGGTGCGTGCGAACCCATTATACACTCGACGTATCGTTTGTAATCCGTGCGAACGGCCTCGGTTAACGGTAAAGAATGAAGTTTTTCTCGGCTGCGTGGAGAGTGGGAGGAACACCTTCTCCTCTGTATAAATATGTATTGTGTACCTATGCAGTAAACAGCAGAATACGTATTTGTGTACAGAGCAATGTACACCGTGATATCTTTGGTACACTAATCCGCTGCAGTAAAGCAGACACGGCAAACTAGTTAGCACGCCCAGTCATTATTTGGTCTTATTAAATTGTCCTGCGAAAATACTGCAGTAATGTGGAGGCGCGCTTGCACTCCAATGCACATAAAAGCGTACACCCGTATGCTGCACACGATGCAATGAAGGAAGAGGAGAAATGGGAACGATGTGGTTTGTCCCTCCGATATACTATACTATACCATACCAAACCAGCCTCCCGTATAAATTCTTAGCGCTAATACTTTCTCGAGACGAGTTTCTAGAGCTGGGAGAGGCCAATGCATGCTCGTGCCGCTCGTCGACCCGCCCGAGCATGCTTCCCATGACTGCAACTATATCTATCCGAGGTAAATGCCCCTATTGCCAATCGTCCTTCCCATTTCTGACCAGGATATGCCGTTGACCAGTAATTATTACATTTCAGACCTGCGTAACATTCAAAAACATTATTCACTGTTGAAAAATGTTAATAAATATAACAAATAAAATTCGTCTTTGGAGAAGAAAAATCTTGCTTTTTTTTACGATTCAGTTTTGAATATTAATTTTGTTTGTGACAAATTATTCATAACTTTTAAATGTAATTTAGAAAAAAATGGTTACATTTAAATTTCGTTTTCGATTAATTTCAAGAAATTTGTATTTTTATTACTATTGCTATTGCAACAAAATTTTTGTAATTAAAAACATTCATTAAGTTTGAACTCGTGTTGAGTCCCATGTCTTTGCTACCTTTTATTAAAATGGAACTTTATAAAAGTAAGTTTCAATAACCCGGTATGAAAATTTCCGATAATATACGCAACGCTGGTCACCAGTTCGTGTTAAAAAGTAATATTTTGGTTCGTGTGTAAAGTACGCCTTGGTTGGGGAGTAATAGGGACATTTACCTTGCAGTATAGAGTGCACTGCACTTATCCTCCTATATACGTGGCGCTGCTCGACATACTCTCGAGGACGTCGAAGTGGAGAAGGCACGCCGCTGCGGTGACACAGGGGGGACAAATATAACCCTTTCTTCGACCATTATAACACACGGCGTACATCGTTAAACGATTGGACGTACCGACATTCGATATGTAAACGCATTGAAGCTCTTCGAGACGAGAATTGCATAGCTGTAAGTTATTATGTGCACACGCATGCAACGAACATCGTTATGGTATATTACATGGGACATTTCAGACCACGTAAACATAACCTTAACCCTTATATTCTCACAAATTGATTTTATGTGCCGATGGCTATTTTCAAAATTACACCAACAACGAAAACGTTCCATAACAATCCTTAAAAATTCATGTTTTGTGGTAAATGTTTGCAACATCACAAAAATATGATTACCATATTTTTCCTAACACTACCCCCGAAATTTACACAAAAAATTTTCTCTTGTTTATATATATCAAATATACTTACACGTAACAAGCACAACTTGGAAAAAAAATGTCGAAAATTGAAACCCATAACCGTTATTTGCTTTAATTGCAATAAAACTCTTTTCGAACATCAAGTAAACATCGAAATTCTGTGATGTAAAAAACGATGGTACCAAAATTTAAGTTGCAACACATTCGATTTCGTTTCTCTGTAAATTCACGCAACAGACTCTTTAAAATTCCCGACCTGCCCTAGTATCGGAGCAGCTTCATATTAAGTATCACGTGAGGCCCTTAAAATCAGTTTTTCAATTACTTCCGCCGATTTTCATTCCAATTACACAAACATCGAATTCCGTTTCAACGATCTTTGCTAAACATGCAAAAACCTCAGTCATTATCATTAACTAGTCACTGGAGCCGATGTGTCGTTTACCTGTATTTCGATTTCCCAATCAAAGTAGCATCTTTAAAAAAATCCTAAGAGCCGACACCCTCGTGAGCCTTCCGGCCGCTAATTATCGACAAAAATAAAATGTGTGTCAACGCGAATAAAAAGGTTGAGTCGAAAGTCCCCGTATGCGATATATCTGTGTGTGTGTATTTTGTATGCTGCAGTACCGGACTGGCGCTTGCTGCTGCGGCGCCCTCGTACTATCCCTCCGACTGTTGCAAAAACGTGTGCTGCGCAGCCACAGTCCGGCACCACGCCTACGTCTATAGTACTCTGTAAACGCATTTACTACGTGTATTGAACTTATACATACATAACGACCGCTCAGAGTTGTCTCGTGTTCTCTGGTGAACAGCGTGCTTGCATTATATTTTACTTGCGCAGGTGCGTCACGTGTAAAACGTATATAGTCGCATACATTTCACGTATTATTGTTCACACATATATACGTATGTGTGTATATATGTATATATTACACATGTAATCGTATTCATTTCGCACACACACATATATATATATATATACATTTGGCTATATATGCTTTTTATTTATATATATGTATGTATATACGTACGTATATACGACATCGCGCACTGAATCCTATGTACAGTGAATATAGTGCTGCAATATGGCTGGACGACGAGCCGCGCGGGTCGTTTCAGAGTTACAATGCGCGGCCAGCGAGCCAACTACTACCGAGCTAGTAGAAACCAGGAAATAATGGGAACGTATAAAGACAAGTGGCACACCGGGATGCAATTCTCGTGGTCATATAATTACGTTCTCGCGGACAATGTGCCAGACTCTCCGAGTCTTTCTTTCTCTAACCACGAGACCGCAGTGTATACGGCTCGGGCAGCACTATCGCATGTATACCGTATATACGTACGATAAACGCTCCCATCCCTGACCGTGCTCCCATTTCTGACACGTATTACACTCGACCTCTTTGATTTTTTATTCCCCGCCTCCACTTGGCGCATCTTCTTGTCCGTGCACGGATGACTCTGATATACGTGCATCGAGTTGGTGGTCTCGGCTTTTTTATTATTTGCATTTGCGGCTTTTCTCGCCATTTTGGTAATTCATTTTGCGCACTGCTTCGCTGGTTACACTTCGTGAGTCGAAGCGGTCACTATAATACTCGGATCTGTCACGTATTTTCTCCTGCTAAAGAAATCGATGGATTTGTGTTTTATGTCTTGCTGAAAAAAATATATATGTGTGTATGTATATATATATGGATTTTTTACTGGTTACCATAAAAATGTTATGGGTAAGAAATCGGTCCATACGGTGAGGACCTTTTTATCTGTGAATCGGTGACTCTGATACCTACTTTTACAATTGATGGCTTGAAATTTCATTTTATTTTTATATTCTGATTTCTTCGCTATTAAAAATATAATTAGGACTATTTTTTTAAAACGATTTTCTATTTTACTGCATGAATTAGTGCGTTTAGCGCAATCGTTCTGTCTTACCGTTTTCTCGGTGCTAAAAAAGGGACACTTCATTTAACAGTTGTGATCTCAGTAGGATTGCCATTTTTTTGGGTGCCTTTATGAGCGTTTTTGATTTTTTGTTTTTTTTTCTATCTAGTTCGTAAATCGGTTATTTCGTCGTATAATATTTCGATTTGTGTGCCACGTATTTTCTCCTGGTAAAAAAGAAAGTAAATCTGTATACATTTTTCTCCGGTGCTTCCAATATCTATATATGGTACAAGTTTTTTGTTTTTTCATGTACCATTCATCGTGTACGAAAGCACAAATAAAAGCCCGTATACCTTCGGAAAATACGTGCTCGGTCTGGCAAAAGCTACGGCATTACGTATATGTTGAGCACGTGCTCTGTATCGAATTCAAGACGTTTTAGGCCCCTGGCGAATCGCAAACGGTCGATCGGCAGGGACCGAAGGTTTCTTCGTCGAGCTTCGGTGCAGTAAATCTCGTTGACTTTGCGATTCTCGTTACATACAGTGTACCCCTTCTCAACTCTGTATATACCTCTACGAAATCAGACTTAATTTATCGCGTCGATTTATGCGCAAACTTTTTAATCACCGTCGCGTGAGCACCCGTGTGCCACCACGCAGCGTCCGACGAGTTAGCCGGAGCTTTTTTTCCTTTTCGTTTTATATTAAGCTGCACTATATTGCAGAATCGGGTCCGAACAGTTGATAAGAAGTCAACAACCTATAGCTGATATTCATATAATTAAAATTTTTTTAATTATTTACTTGGCAACGTCAAAAACAAAAAATTAATGATTACGATTGTTGAGAGTCTAAAGAAAACTGTCACACAAAATAGCAATATTCATAGGGATATTTTTAACGTTTGAAATTGTACTTGACGCGAAGAGGTTGAAAATGAAGATTTTGATGAATGGCTTTTCTTATTGCAATTTCAAGCTTTTTTTCTTCAAATATCTGTATTTTACTCAAACTTCTGTAAAAGCCGAGATATCTAGCTGCAATTTTATAAGTGAAATCACAATCGTTGATTGTCAATGATGATTTTAGCCAAATGAACGGTTGCTATGATGTTGAATTTTGATTTCGTTGAATAGAAACTGAAACAGCTGCGGGCATTAAAAAATGGCATGCCATTTTTTACAGATTCCGCTTGAGTTTCGTTGACGTGGGAATTTTTTTTGCATCACGTCCCTTAAGTAATTTGAATCTTGTGCCATTTTGCATTTACTCAAATCCCGTTCACACGCTTACTCGACACACAAGATACAAGATACCGAGTTCAAATTAGGTTCACATATGGACCACTGCGATGAAATGGTGGAGTACAAAATTCCAAGCAAATCCTTTAAGCGTTAATAATTCTCTACATTGAATTTTTCGAACAATCTCTTCCGAGCATTAACACGTTTGCAAAGTAGGACCTTGCGAATTGTTTCGTCATTATCCTGAGCTTTTCATAAAGCTTCCTCCGTGAATAAGTCAAATGCGATCAATAGACATCCACATGGCTTTGCGAAGAGCGAAAAATAATGAGTAACCAATTAGCAAGGCTGCACTTTGCAGGCTTTTGTGCTTATCTCCGAAGTAGTCATGCCATATGATGAGTCTTGGTATTTATGCACTCTCGAGTTGCGCGCTAGGTACATAAATAACGATATAGGATAGGCACTGCTGACAAGGAAGCCTGAAGATTGATAAGCCGGGGGGAATAGGAGTGGAAGCTCGGAAAACGGCTGTAATAACTATAACAAAGAATTCATCTGAATCTCATCACCTCTCGCAAATATTATGACTGCACGGAGCGGATCTGCTGACTCAATTCGGTTTCCCCTCGTCTCTTTCTGCAGTATTGAATGAATTTCCTCGTAACCATCGGTTATCCGATCACGCGTGCTTCTCGTTACAGTGGCGTTCTCTCTGGTCGAGCAACCTGCTCTGCACAGTTACGTATACACGCGCAATCGGTGCACACGTGTACGTGTGCATGTAGAGCGTGGACAGTGTGAGCTCTAATCATTGCGGAGCATATTTGTCGGATCGTTGAGCGAGGCGGACGCGAGCGAGAACGTGTGCGGGGCGCCCAGAGTGGAAAGCCGCGAATATTTCGTTCGCTGTGCGCACCCCCGGTAGGTAAGTATGCCAAGTTCCTAATCTCCGGCTTTCGCGCTAACGTACAGAGCAAAGCGGATGTATGCATATAGTGGCAGGAAAGGGTGTGCCCGCATTAGTCGGACGATTTCAACCGCATTGCTGACTGAGCCTGCGTGGAATATGGATAAACACGTTCGGCTACGTGTGTTCCCACATTTAACGGCTTTTGCGAGCTTTATTTACGATACTGGGTATTGTCGTGGGTTCCTGGCCCAAATCTGCGCATCGGGTGCTGAATGAACTCCAACGCTACTTTGATATGAAGAATCTAAAAATTTGGAGAGCACTGTAAAACAGTATTATCAAGTGTGTTTTCAGTGTTCTCTACATTGTGAGAGCTTTTGTACGGTTACAACTATTGCTGCTACGTATCGTCACTGCGTTAATGCAACACGCGTGCGAGTTTGTAAATGCGACAATGTGGACGACACGGAAGTACACATTTGGCAACGCGCTTGGTTTTTGAGCGCGAACAAACGCAACGCTCAGCCCGACTTTTGGTTTCCTCGTGGAGGAAGCTTTGATTTCGTGGAAATAATTATATTAATCCGGATTATCTTGTCAGGTTACGCAAAGGGGTCTTAACTTAACTTAACGTGTGGGAACACACGTTCGGCTACGTGTGTTCCCACATTTAACGGCTTTCGCGAGCTTTATTTACGATACTGGGTATTGTCGTGGGTTCCTGGCCCAAATCTGCGCATCGGGTGCTGAATGAACCCCAACGCTACTTTGATATGAAGAAACTAAAAATGTGGAGAGCACTGTAAAACAGTATTATCAAGTGCGTTTTCGGTGTTCTTTACATTGTGAGAGCTTTTGTACAGTTACTATTGCTGCTACGTATCGCTTGGTTTTTGAGCGCGAACAAACGCAACGCTCAGCCCGACTTTTGGTTTCCTCGTGGAGGAAGCTTTGATTTCGTGGAAATAATTATATTAATCCGGATTATCTTGTCAGGTTACGCAAAGGGGTCTTAACTGTTGGATTATGCACCAACCAGACTTGCTTATCGCAAGTAAGGCTTTTTGTTTTTATGAGAAAATTGAGTTGTAAGGGAATTGGATTAATCGATTAGTTATGCCGATCAATTATTTGATCGTGTAAGTCCATTTTGTTTTCCATGGATCAAATTAGAGAATGTGTTATTTTCGAGCGAAAAATAACAAATCTACGGTTGTTGCATCCTCCTAGTGACATTATTTTCTCAGCTGTTTCGTTTAGCCCCGGTATCCTCTACTACCCACAAATTAATTGTCTCTCGATAGTTGACTGAAGTTTCTACGCTTTCTAAGGATATTAGTTTACCAAACTAGTATACAGATCGGTACGAAAATGTGAGCAGAATGAGTGAAACACAATAGCAACCAGTTATTGCCACTTAATTTTTATTTTGCTCAGTGCCAATCACTCCAAGGGATGACCATCAATTTTACAGCCTGCTTAGTACTCTTTCAGCTTATAGCAGTAGACTCCAAGTTTTAGTGCCTCGGTGTACAGTGGATATCTATAGGCGTGGAACGCGTGCACCTAACGACGTGAGGAAGAACGTGGTAAAAAGTGAACATAGGCTATGCACGAGCACGAACGTATAGTAAGAGGCAGAAAGATTACTAAAGCCATCTCGAGACCACTAAAGCTTCGCGAAATCGAGTACTCGTATCTTTGTTTTACTATGTGGGTGATTCAATAAAAAAAAAACCTCCACACTGGTCGATCCTATGGTCTGCAGTGGGATTGTAACTTCAGGATATGATAGTGTCCACTGAGGCTATAATATAGTAGATATGGAGTATCACCGGTATTCATGGATTTTCTAAAGATTTTTTTACCCCATTTGATTTTGATTCAAGACCTCGCGAATCTTGAAATCATTGTTTACCTGTGATTTTCCCTTTACGTGGAAAAAATGATTTTCTATGTAAAAATGTTCCAGATTATCAAAAACGTCATGTCGGAAGAAGGAGATAAAAATATATCGACAATCTCATGGAAGAAATTAAAATTCGATAGAATGTCTTATTTAACGTTCACATGAACGAAAAATCTCAAAAATATCTTTATTTGCTTGGATGGACATTTTGGTCGATGGGTCCATTTTTTACTGTCTTACCACTTTAATTTTGCTGAAACTCATCGAAAAGTCAACAACCAAGTAGATTCCAGTTTGAAAATAATCGTATTGGACGTGGAAATGTCGAACAAAACGAAAAACAATATTTTCAGATAATTGCATTCATAAGAGAAGAAAAAAAAATTTAATGAATTTTCATTACGTTCTTGTGATTATTACAAAAATAATTGTATTTCTTGAAGCGCAGTAATTTCAGATAATTCGATTTCCTGAATCGTATTGCATTTGAAACAAATAATTTCCTGTACTGAAGCTACGTTTTTCCTTTTTTTCCCCGTAAAGAGGATTTTTTTCTCGAAATGACGCGTTAATAATAATTTCAAGTTTGGAAAAGTCTAACATAAAAATTTTTTCCATCGAGACCACGAGGCCCACGAGGGTGACGATTTTTTTATAAATCACCTACCATACGTATTTTAGTTTCAAGTGTAGGTTGTACTTGTACAGTAGAACTTTGGTTATTGGGGGGCGCCACACGAATCTTCCAGCGCTCGGATTCGCTCCGATTTATTTGTAACAATAAAAATAAAGGGATTCCCTTGGGTGACCATCAATCACAACGAAACGTTCGAGCGGCAAGTAGAACGACAACATTCGCGGGACGAGAATTCGCGGCGGCGCTGAGGCCGCGAGAGGACACAACGAAATGGAAAGAGCCAAAGCGAAGCCATTGAGCGAGATAGTGGAACGAAAGAGGGAGTGAGAGATTTATTGATTTAGGAACTGAAGAACCGAAAGGCCAAGAGATTCGACAACCACGCGTTATATTATCCAAATTGAAGGTTGCGGACGCTCTGTTCATGTGGACGCGCGTCAAAAAAACTAAGTTTCTTCTCGGCTCCAGTCGAAACGCCTCGACCGCCAGAGTAATAGTCGTAGAAATACGCTCGTCGCGAACTTTTGTCAACATATATTACGAATTGATTGTCGGTATGGGTCTTACATAAGAAACACGAAATTCAAATGAAAATGCAGCAGCTTTCGACTAGATTAAATTAGTGGGATCGTAAATTCGGTTGTCTCGCTTTTAAATTGATATACCTGCTGAGTCGTCCTTTTTGGGGTGGACCGCTACGGGCTTATACCTTTTTCGCTCATTTCGCCAATTTGGGTAACTATTATATCTATACTTCGAAGCCTACAATCTGAAAACTCGAATATTTCAGGAAATCTGTTGTTTTCAACAATAAAGTGCGCGAAAACAAATCCTTTTAATGGGAAATTCTCATATATTTTTAAGTATTTTTGCTTTATTCAATAATAATAATAACTGTTATTTCACTTCTAAGAATACCTAAATTTGCGAATGTACATATGAATTAATTATCGAAACGACAAAACGTGAGAATGGAAATACACCGGCGGATAAAATTAAAAGTGGGATCTCCAGGAAAAAAAAAAAAAATGGTGATGTGTTTAAATGTGCAACTTCAAAAAAGTACCGCGTCAATTATGAGCATAATTTTCCACCAACTTCCTTTATACTCGATTTAATGCTTTCAAGATAATTCAGGCACTAGTAAAAATGTTAAGGTATTATTTTCTTCAGCCCTGAGAACGTGAAAATGCCAATAAATTGATTGCACAGCGTGAGAAAGTAGAGTGAAGAAAATTGTTAGGCTCTTTGATGGCTCAAAAATTTTGAAACAAGCCCATTTGACGGGTCACATAAAAAACTGTTTATGATAAACGACACCTTGTGAATGGTCGTTATTTGGCTGATAAAAAAGCGATCATTTTAGGAGACTTAACCCCTAAATGGTCGGGTGCGTACGGCGCTTTAAAAGTTGCCGAATGTGCTTGAAAATGGTAAAAAAGGAGACGCGAGAGGAGAAGAGTCAGCGATCGAGCGTGTACATGAGCTCAGCAGAGGGAGGAAAAGGATCGAGGGGCGAGTTATTTCTTATCGCAAGAGAATCACTCGTTACTAGGCACTTTACTGCCGACGTTTTGGTCGCGTCCGCTTCTTATTTCGCTTTCGCTAAAGCGATCGACGGGGTCAGCGAAAAAATCGCGAATCCAGAATTAATTTGGCACAGTTGATGCGCATAGTTTCGTGTTCGTTATACTACACGCTGAGACAGAGTGGACCGATTGAACATTATGTCCATTTTTTTTGGAACCTCGAGAACGAAGATTGATGCAGAAGTCGCGACGCATCGGAAATCGCGAGTCTCATGCTGAACGCTGCAAAAAAGACTCTGGGCCCTCGGGAAGCCGAGCTGCGCACGTTCCCTTCAATGCGAGTGTGTGTGTGTGTCCTCTTTCCCTTTCCATTCGATTCACTCTAGCGTATTTGCCGTAAGACTCTCTCTGGCCGCACGACGAGGAAAGTATCGAACCACTGTGCAATCTTCTCTCGTTCTTTCTTTACACGGTGTCTCCTTTGCTGACCCGTTTCGCAATTACTACGTACCGCGTCATACGTTTTGTCGTGCTGGCAGCACTGATCGGTACTTTGACCAATCATTCTGCCAATTCAAATAAAATTAGATCCTTTTCAAGAATTCCTCTCTTGAAATAAATGTCGTTAAAGCCGAAGCCGCGTTTTTAATATGATTTACGACAAATTGAACTGTTTCTTTAAAAATAATAAGATCGTGGAAAAATATTGAAATCGTTTGAGGAAATACTGCAGTTTGGTATGCGTATAATAATTGGAATACGAGTTTTTGATCAACAAGAACAGTGGATAACGCTTTAATAGATTTCAAGCAAATGTGGCTAACGAAATCTTATTTGTGTTTCACTGACAAATTAAAACTGTCGTTCCTTTGTAATAATTTAATTAGAGATTCTCTGTAATATAATAATTAATAGTGGAATTATTTGACGATGTTTATTTGATAAATATATATTTTAATTAGCTACGAGTTTACGAGGTTTATTAAAAACAAACTCTGTTGTCATGTCCAAAATAATTCAAGGAAAAAACGGAAGTATCGTAAGCAATAAAATAAGTACACGTATCTATAGATGATTCCGCCAATTATTGATTATCGCTTGAACCTCACCTCCATTTGCTTGTAATTTTGCTAATTTTGCATATACCGTAAAATATAATTACTTGAATATTTTCAACTTTTTGATAATTCTGATAATTTGTGATATTTAGTTAGAAAGCCTATTTTTAAATTGCATTTTAATAAAATAGGGGGTCACAATAGCGAATAATAAAAATAGTGAATGGCTGAAATAAAGAATTTAAATATAACGAACGTCTCAATTAAAAATGGTAATTATTTTGAAATTTGCTATTTTTAGCCCCACCCCACATTTTCAAACAATAATAATGAATGCCGACAAACTTTGAACTGGATTAAGAATGTGACTGATAATTTGTGATATTTAATTAGAAAGCCTATTTTAGTGCCGTCAAAAATAATAACGAATCATTGCAAACGACTATATAAGTGACGATAACGAGTACAGTAATTAGCGAGAATAATACAAAAAACAATGCTAATATTCCACTTCCACTGAGCACAGAGCAACGATAATTACTCTTAGTTATAACGGTAACTATAAAGCAATACAACGTCAAAGAAAACCATTTTAGAAACTGGATTGTCGCAAAGTAATTACGTGGAGCTTGATCGGGGCGCGCGCGTGAAAGAAAGAAATTTCAAAGTGTGTGCTCACGACTGCTATCTCGGGTAAATGTATGCAAGATAGAACAACTGGGGCGGTGAGACACCCTCGGTAGCCCCTTTTGTTTCCGTCGTTTTGCGAATATTGCGTCGTACAGTGTCTACATACATATACCTGTATATATACGTAAACTCACTCACATGTTATCTGCGACGGTCACGTTTTCCCAACAATCATTGCGTGCCACGTACTTGCCTCGAATCTGCTATAATATAGTCAAACGGTATAGACATGTATATCTGTACATACACATTCAAAGTTATTTTAGCATATATGGAAATACGTGCCCATATCGAGGAGCCCACATACACACCATTGTTTAAACAAACTTTTCAGTTTACGTTTTGACACCAAATTAATTTTCATCTTCAGCATTCGAATGCACCGAGAAATGTAACAAAGCGAACCGTACACTGCGTCCGCAGAGGCGACCAGAATTTTTTTTCACCTTTTCAAATAAATGGGCTGTAAAAAATGTGGTTTATAGTAATTTTTTACAGCCTGCAAGATGGACTGTAAAAATGAACTTCATTCATTTTATGCAGCCCATGAGAATGTTCTATGTAGGAAATGACACGACTATGCAGCGGCTTAATGAGGAAGATAAAAGTTTAAAAAATAATAATAGGTAAAGAGAAAAACGGGAAAGAGCGAAATACACTTTTTAATTGCGTCTCGGTGCGATGCCAATTTTGCTGACCATTGAAAATTCAGTTTTTAAAACGTTGGAGAATCGTCGTATTGCAAGGAGAAAATTTTTATAAAATGAGCACTAAAGAAGAGCTGGGTGCAAAAACCGATTTATCGGTCCCAACGATCACCCAAAATGGCTAGACTAGCGCCACCTACTCAGTTGATCAAGGAAACTAACAATAACCAGCTGGGATCATAACTTCAATTGGTTGGTTGGCTGGTGCAATGAATCATCTGCACGACGTACTATTATAAAACATTAAAAGCAAAAAAATAATTAATTACGGGCAGTAATTAATAACGTTCTTCCTTACTATTGGTCCCGAGTACCGAGCAAATACGCACTACTCGGCCGAAGTTATCATCCAGTAGTGACACGAATGAGCCAGTACCGGATGCCATTACCGAGACAATGGCTGCGACGCCATTACCGGATCGAATGTGCAGAAATACACAATATTTTCCAAAATTTGCCAGTTATCCTCACGAACGACTTTATTTCCTTATCAACAATATAATAATATCATCATAACCGCAGTAAATGGCAATAAGGCAGGATATTTGAACAATAAACAATAAATTACTGGCCAGTGTCGACCCCCGTTCGTACTTGGCCAATATCCATCTACCGGTAGCGGGCCCAACTTATCGTCGACATCAGCAATGACAAAACTACCGAATACCATTCCCATATACCATTACCGGGATAATGGCCAGTGGTAGGCCGATTGAACGACACCATATAGCATATGGGACGTAAGCGCATATCTGGGTAGTGACATATAGGTAGTATTTTTTTATCCACCTTTTTCAGGATAAATTTTGACTCATAGCAAATCCATTTCTGGCTTCACGCTTCGAGTATATCGAGAAGTGCAGCGAAGCGTAGACCGTGCACTGGGACTGCTGGGTCGACCAGAGATTATCCCTCCTCTCCTCTTTTCAACTCACTCGTCGTCGTAGTCGTCGTCGTAGTCGCCCCTCCGTGCCTCGCATTGCCCCTCGACCACCGCTGATGCGGCATTGCATTCATCCGACGATTCACGAAGGTACTTGATATCGCAATCTATACTCGAATGCCACTCGACTCTGATTTGCAGCCGTCCGTACGGATACGAGGAGGCTGCTGTATATATAGACATACATATATATATATATATATATATATATATTTGTATGCTCGCAGGTACCTTTTCGATGCTCGTATCATCGAACTTTGATGGATATAGAATGCCCAGCTGCAGCAGGGGCAACGACAGCATCGACGGCATTTAATTGATCGTGAATGTATATGTGGAGAAATAGAAAAATAACCGGCGCGCCGATATGTCGAAGATGCGTCTACTGTTTATTTTCTGCAATCGGTGTGGCTTTTATTATTCGCAATTTATTCTGATATTCAACCATAGACCTGGAAAACGTTTTCATTGTTGAATTCATTTTAGCCAATTGATGTTACATTTTCTTACGGTAATATTTGCGGAGACATTTGTGCAGGGTAATTTGATAATAAGGTTGCAAACATTATTCGCACATGTGTGAGGCAATCTAAGGTTAATAAATATGGATCTGAATTTAAGAAAAAAAATTGTTAGTGTTGAGAAACATGTATGCCAATTTATTTATAGGAAAGAAACATGCGGATTGAGCTTAAGTAATGAATTATTACGTGATAAGGTAATAAGTATTTTATTAATGGGACATTGTATACGCAATATTTTTAAGGTGAAATTGATAACCTTAATTTGATTTCAATCAGCGATAGCTCTGCTTATCCTTTAATAGATTCTCTATGTATTAACCGATTAACATTTGCAATTAATTTACGATAAACAACAATTCGTTCTTTACGAACGAATTTCTGTTTTAACAGAAACAAAGCTCTTAAATCAGCTCGATTTTTTTCTCAATTGAGGAGTTAAACGAACAATGAATTAATCATTGAATTCGTAAAATTTCTTTTAGGAAGCGAAATGAGCTGTAGCTATTCCAACTTAAATTTAATTGGTAAAATTGCCTTCGATCAAACTGCATCTGACGTGTTCCTTTGGTTATTAGCGATAAATGAGTTTTTTTTAAATTATTAATGTACTGATGTAAATATAATTAATATCTATGTGCATTATTTTTTCTTCGACATGTGCAACAAAGAAATTAAAAAAATCTGAGTACGCGGTTCCCCTCACTGTACCGACGATGTCTCCTTATGACCCACTTTTGGACTACTAATAAATAGCTGGCAATCATAATCACCATAATAATCACAATTTCTTTGGATCACCATAAAATTCGTCCGGTGTTATACCTGAACTGTAATTTCAATGTGACGTTAATTGCAGTAACGAGGAAATATTTGGGAGAAGTGGAAGAGGCGCACATTCACATGGGCATGAAACAATAATTATCAATAATATTAATATCATTACTATGTAATTATCATCATCTTGGCCTTCAAATACATTTTCGTTGCAACCGTAATCGCTGTAACTATATATTTATCATTCAATATATTCAATATAATAATTAATCTGTCGTACACGCGAATAAAAAAAAATGCGTACCACTTATATTTGCCGGAACGACAAAAAGTTTCCTGAGTGTAGCCTCCAGTTGGCCTGAAAATTAATTTGTATCGAACTTTTATACGTGTATGCATATGTATGAGCGATCAACGTGCTTTTCATGACGTACACTCAACGTCGATAACGCGTTGTCATCTCGGTAACGAGTTATATATATCGACCTCGGAATTTTTGCAATTCCAACATTTTTATTGATTTGCGCGCTCGCGCGTGATCGGTATGGCTATTTCACGTTCAATCTACTTCAGGTGTAGCGTGACGCCGGGGGGGGGGGGGGCATTGTGAGGGCCCCAAACGTCAATTTGCGACCTCATACAACGAGCACGAACCCTATCAATATTATGTCCAGTAGCTTTCATCGAATTGCATATTATATCCTATTGTTATTATATATATATATATATAAATACATACACATATGTGTGTGCACGAAATATCAGCACAAAGCGCATATGCGTGGATTCTGCAGGGAACAACGGAAATGTGCCTAGTAATGGATACGTGTCGACGTACTATTATTAATTGATATATGGTTGCTTCGTATGGAATGCTATGCCAACATTAAAATACATATATATATATGCATGTATGTGTCTATATATGTACCCAAATATATTTGTAATCATTGACACGGTATAATAGCTAGACTGATATATTATAGGTATTCCCATTGGCTCTGTTGGCTCATTAAATGCGCTTATAACCGATAGCTCGTTGAAGAAATACAAAAAACAAAGCCCACGCTTATATGACAAGTGAACCGAAAGTTATTTGCTCAATTGCATAATACGACCACGAGCGTCAACCGGACATCGCTTATGTGTCGGCGTGTAAACCAACAAGCCGAACTAACAAACCAACAAGAATTCAAACCGGATCAAGGAGAAAAATGTGTTGCTGACCACAATAGCTCGACATATCTTGTAACCATTACACAGCTTATTATACTTGCTGGCAAGATATATACGCGCATGAAGGTACTCCGCGACCGGTATTACCAGTGAAAGTGTTCCAGTTCGTTTGTTGGGTCCTCGAGGCTATTAGCCACGAGAAACGGACACTTCGAGTATTCGCTCATTACTTTATGTACTCGTGAAATATTAACGACAAATAGGTGGACAAATGGCTTCGGCAGACGTTTAATTTCCGCAGCAAATATCGACGAGAATGATTAGTAAGGGAGAGTGAGGAGATACCGCCCATGATGAGGTTTCACATTGTACGTCAAGATTCGACAATTTAATACAATTCCATTTTTATAGCAGCAAATTAATGAAAATGGAAAAAAATGTCTCTATTACCTTGTCTCCAAGATTTTAGGGAAAAATGCGAAAAACCTGCATTAGGTTGACTGTGCTTCTCGATTAGACTCTTAATATCCGTTTTCTGGTTGAATGAGCTTGATGACTTGAAGAGAATGGAGCTAAGATCATTACGATACCTCAACTTTTCGGCTGTCAAATCGTTACGACATATGATTGAGATAGAGGAACGACACGGACATTTTTTAACAACGTTGCTCCACATTGGAAAAAAAAAAAAAAAACTGAAACAAATGACACATTATAAAAACAAGGTAGTTCGTTTCTAGAGTCGATAAAGGTACTTCCTCGTAGGTGTAGATTCGTAAAGAGTGAAAAATAAGTAAGGAGCTAATATGTCGGTTTTTTGTATCCAAATTTAGTCCTTGATATTATTATAAAAATCGTCCTTTTTCTTACAGTAAATTTCTGTACCAATGGATGAAAGAAAAACTTAATTGCCAAGCACACGTAAATTAATACGTCGAATTTTCGAAGAAAAATTACCTTATGGAAGGTTACACTGTATTCTTTGAAATTGAAGGGACTTTATCGTTCTGGTTACCGCGCAGCCTCTTGAATGTAACCTGCTCGAGTCGCGAGGAGTAGAGGGAAAAAAAAAAAATTGATTCCACTGCGTTTAATGAGCGCTGCTAGTTCACAAAGTACCCTCTTGAATAATCCGTCGGAAATATGTTAAATCGTCGTCATTTTTGAATGGTCTGCGTATTACCGAATGCACTTGGAAGTTTATTGCATCTGAGTGTCTGACAGTTGGCGTTCCTTTACGAGCAAGTAAAACTCTAACTGGTGTATAATGAGCGCAATTCAGCACTTTCACTCGAGTTGATTCATAACTGTAAAATGAATATCCCTGTCATTGACTATTTAGACCGACCAATGAATTCCTGATTTTATGACGACCAATGAACGTAAATAGCAATTACCATCATTTAGTGGCTGACCCTCTATAACCAAGACCATTTAGTGTCAAAGTCTGAAATTACATCGTTCTGTTTTAATCAGCGTGCGCTTTTCGTAATTTCGTATCAAATTTCAGCTTATAACACGGCAAGATCGATAACGCAATGACAATTTATTTTCAATTCATACGGCAAAGGTTCTATTTTAAGCGGGAAAAAAAAATGAATATTTTATTCCACCCACTTGACGCCTTCGACATTCACTGCCCTTTCTACCGATTTTTTTTTTTTGGTACGCTCCGCACATATCCCTATACAAAGTACAATCGGTGGTGAACGATTGAGTGAAAAACTAGTATATTGTGTATCGAGTAAAGTAGGTCATTTTCGCACGGCATGTGATCTGCGCGATTCGAAAATTGAGCACTTGCTCCAGTTGGGCGTACAATTTTGCAATGCTTTTTGGACACATTGACGTTGAGGTTATTTTTTATTGCATCTACTAAAAAATGCATTTTTTTTTTCGACAATCAAAGTGAAATACACTTTCAACTACATCAGTGCATGTTATCACTGTTAAACGAAAATGTACTGTTGATTTTGAAATGCTCATCGCTTGAATTTAAACGTTTTCTCTCACCCTCTAGGCTTAATCATTTTGTAGGATGGGACGTATCGATAGATCTGCTTAGTCTAGACGTAATACATACTTGTGTCTACTATAAAACAGGACATCTAAAACAAAACGGCCGTACAGTAGCACTTATCCCCACAAGACCCTCATAAAGTTCACTTTTCGAAGGATATCACAAAGTATTATTCTAACTTGTTTTCCCTAATAAACTTCACGGAAGAAATTAACGTTTAACGCTTAATGTATGAAAAGTTCAGTAGAGCACAATTTTTTGTGTGTCGACACATATCTTGTTCTCCATCTCCAAGTTGCATAAATTAATAAATAAGTTGACAACATATCGCAACCAGTGATATCCATAAAACAGTGCAAAAAAATCACAAACGCATATTTTCGAAGAGTATAAACAAATTAAATATAACAAAGTATTTGCAAAATTCGTACAGTCTCGTAAAACAATCGTTGACGTAACGTAGTCGGAAAGGTGCTCTAATTTCGATTGAAAAAAATCCAAATTTATTCTAGTGCCGCACTTTCGTGAAATGATTATGGTTGCCGCATCAAAATGAAAGTGTGTATGTATATCGTAACGCGTAAAGTATAATCAAGCGTTTCTCAATAGCTCGCGTCGATAAGTTCACACAAGCACGTCGTTGCTTTGGAACGTTAAATTGCCGCAATAACTGGAGCGGAGTGGAGTTTCCCACGAGGTAGAGCTAGCTGGGGAACCACCAAGCCACCTATGCCTAGCTAGGCATACTGCAAGCGCTATTCCGTTGCTGCTGCTGCTGCTGTTGCTGCTGCTACTGCTGGTGTAAGAAGTTGGCACATAAACTTCACTTCCTCTATTACGTGTGCGCGAATTCTGCCTCGCAAGGCCTCGGGGTACCGCAGCACCGGTTAGTGGAAACTCTCTGTCTAATACCGAGGCTCTGGCAAAGGCGTTGCCAGAGCCTTCTCCGTTATTCGAGAGCTGATGCATGCACTCCTCTGCCTCTGCACCGAGTATATCCTGTAAATGGATGGTGTACTCTGTGGGAGGGATCTTCAGGCAAAACCTCTACTGGCGTAAACCTGAAAACTGTATCGACCTGTACGGTTATTATAACCACTATAATGGCTATTGTTAACCGCATCTCATCAAAACTTGAGATCGATCTTTCTTCCCAAGGTTTCAAAAAAGATGATGATTTTCTTGTAACCTTCTGTGGGCGAGATTATCGCGATCTCCGATTAAATTTCTAATTTAAATAAACAATTTTCGTTCGCAAAGTAATTCGTTTCTTCTACGGTAGAGTGAGCGCGGTGAATATGGGTCACTGAAAAGTTTTGCTTTTCATCTTCCACGGCTTGAGATAAATCTCATTATGGTGCAGGAAAAGATGAGGCACTGAAATATTTTTAATATTCGTTTTCACGATCGCCGGGCGTGTTCCACTAGACTCGATTTTTTTTTTTTTTATTTCGCAAATTGGAATCTCATTCAAGTGGACTAATATGAATCGCCCGAAAATTTTTGGATATGGTTCGGTGGACTCTGCGGATGCAGTGCCTAACGAAAAAGAGGTGTTCGATTATTCTGAAGCTGCTGGACAAACTTTTTTATTGTTTAATTTTTTTTAATGACATACTTTTATAGAAAAAAAAAAGTTTTGGAAATATACGTTCTTCTAATAAATTTTGATAAAAAACTCAATTCGGAGAAATTGATTTTGAGTTTAGAAAGATCGATCCCCCCCCCCCCCCTCCTCCTCGCCCGTCATTCTCTACGTTTTGTTACCGCAGCCAAGCCTGAGCTGATAATTGTCAGTTGTTAACGCTACTTCTCTTCCGACGTGAAAGTGCCTGGAGCTCAGTTCGTTAGTACAAATACAAAGGACTCGAAGTTCCTATGATAATTTGTAGCTTGGATTTTCCTGCGTTGGGTACATTTCACGTTACCACATGGATATGTATAGAATTCAGATAATCTGAAAAGTTATTATTTTTAAAAAAATCCGGATATGTAATTCGATACGCGCGGCATTTCTTCTTTCGTCTCAATTTCCGCCAATTTAATGACGATATTCGACGTACCTTTCAAAATAACAGCCCATTATTCTATCGAACGTAATTATTGTCATCATAAAACGAATTAAAGGGACCCATTCACCTTAAGAGCATAAGGAAACAAATGCGTTGGTGATACTCTACCTTCAATGATTTTTACATTTGAACTTCGTTGAGAAAATATCAATCAGCATAATTCTGCAATTTTTTAAAACCATGCTGTGCACCAGAATATGTCACCAGAAGGTAAAAGCCCAATTTTGTACTTGTAAATTGCAGACTAAACCGATCGAGAAATTTTGGTGTTCGATGTCTTGCTTTATTTGTCGAACAGATCGGATATTCTACTATGAATGTCGCGATTCTGAATGCAATGTAAATCGAATTTACTTAACACTTATAATCATCGCATTATCATAATGGCCGGAACAAAAAAAAATTTACAAAATTGCAAATTGCGTACAGCGGCTCAAATGTTAACTTTTCAAAAATAAGACTATCACAGAATTTTTTTTCCAGGTATTTTTTGCTCGTAAATGGGTCTGACAGTGACACAACATTAACAGGTTAATTTTTCTTCAGTTGCATTTTATATATCACGTGGCAACAAATGTGTTATTATAAAAAAAACACTCAATGTAGTAGACTCGAGTCAAGTCACGGTAAACATGCCAATTCTATACACTCTGAATAAATGATCAATTAATTTTTCAATAAGCAACTTAAATCCACCTTTCACATACGACTTAAATTACAAATCCTCGTCGAAACGTTAAAAGAAAATAGCTGCCCCAATTTTTAAGGTGAAAAAGAAAAGTGCAATAAACCAGAGGACATTTTTTCAAATAACCTTAGGCAATAGAAAAAATTAAGCTGATTATAAATCTCTTTGAAAGAACCGAAAAAAGGGCTGTACTGAAAGAGAATGTCTCATGCGGCCGGGCAGTGTAACGATATTGCGCTACATCGTCCGTTCTATCTGTTAACCACCGTATATATATTCAACTTGTCCGAAAATTAATTTTGCTCTGGTACGAAATTCTATTTGCGAGTGAATGAAACTAGCACAGAGCACACTTGGAATAGTGGGCTATGTGATATGCACACGTACACGTTGCGTGGGCAGGTATTAGTCGTTAAATATATCTGTATATACATCGCACGAATTAACGGTGAGTTTGCAGTTTATAACAGTTGCTGTAAGGTACAAACTCACGTAGCGTGGCTATACATCCTCTGGCGGTACTACCACGGACAGCATCAGCATCATAGCGGAGCGGCAAGCATCGAAAACTCACGAGGGACTACATTACCAGACGGATACCGAAGCACATATACATCCCGAATGTGATTGCAATGATACAAGTCTTTTAATTACAATGTAGAACAACAACGTCGCTCCGGATGAGTCGTCATTCGTGAGTTTATGGCACAGTTATGAGCCACAGGTGTTGGCCACCTTCCTGCATAAATATTATACGTCATATATTTATGCAGGAAGGGGTGCTCCTATTAAATACTGATCCAGTCGCAACACTACATTGTACGACGGATATACATTCACTGGGATATGAAGTGCCTTTTTTTTTAATTAAACGTTTTTTCGTAACACAAACGCTAAATCAGTACTGGTGGAACGAAAATAAAGATATATCTAGAGTACAGATGAGATAAATCTACGTAATGAGATAGTATAAATCTTTAAGACAGGTTAGGTAATGACATGCCAAAAGACAGAAATGGAAAAGTGTGCCTGTGAGTGTTAGTGAGTCTCTGTAATTTCTGTGAGGCTCTGGCAGTCTCTCTGAGTATGTGAGGACTTAGACTGCTCAGGGCTTTGCGGACTCATATGTGGAGTCAGAAAAATGTTGGCCAAAGGCTTATATGTGAACTCACAAAAATCTGAGCGATGGTCGTCGCTTATGCTTACGCGTGTCTCTGTGATTGCATAGGGACATAGGCATAGGGACATTGCATAGGGACATTGCATAGGGACATAAATATTATACATTATAATTTATGCAGGAAGGGGTGCTCCTATTAAATACTGATCCAGTCGCAACACTACATTGTACGACGGATGTACATTCAGTGGGATATGAAGTGCCTTTTTTTTTAATTAAACGGTTTCTTCGTAACACAAACGCTAAATCAGTACTGGTTGAACGAAAATAAAGATATATCTAGAGTACAGATGAGATAAATCTACGTAATGATACAGTATAAATCTTTAAGACAGGTTAGGTAATGACATGCCAAAAGACAGAAATGGAAAAGTGTGCCTGTGAGTGTCGGTGAGTCTCTGTAATTTCTGTGAGGCTCTCGCAGTCTCTCTGAGTATGTGAGGACTTAGACTGCTCAGGGCCTTGAGGACTCATATGTGGAGTTAGAAAAATGTTGGCCAAAGGGGCTTATATGTGAACTCACAAAAATCTGAGCGATGGGCGTCGCTTATGCTTACGCGTGTCTCTGTGATTGCATAGGGACATAGAATGATTAGGGCCTACGGGACGCATATGTGGACTTATAAAAATATGAACCGAGGTCGTCGCTCATTCATGTGGGTGTCGGTGTGATCAAGTGGGGGCTTAGAATAATCGAGGCCATGGGGATCTTACGTAGAGTTATAAAACTATGAGCGAAGGTCGTCGCTCATGCACGTGAGTGTCTGTAAGTTCCTGCGAGCATTTGTGAGTGTGTGTGGGTATGTGTCAAGTGTCCGTGAGTCCTTCTGCATGTCGTGACTGCATGTGCGAATGTAAGTCGGCACGTATGTACACATGGTTTATGCGGGGCCTTAAAATGATCAGGTGTTTAAATCCAATTTGGTAGGAAGTTTTTGTGCATGCACACGTACAACGTCACGAATTATTATGACTTGCTATTAAAATAAATAAATATCTCCGGCACATGAGTTCACAAAGGTTCCATATCCTCTACATTTTATTGCATGCCACTGCTCCACACAAAATAAACATATTGGAAAATTACGTTGTTGATATATTATATATTTTTTTAAATATACATTATTTAAACTAGAGTGAAATTTATTCGTCGAATATTTTTCCGGACATTTATATTTACTGTTCCTAAAAATCAACGTTTGCATACACTTCTTTGGATGCTCAAATATTGGTACGAGTTGAACGCAGTATTTCGATAATGCAAGGCTGAAATTGGGGCTCTGGAACGTGGGCATCATTTGCATGAAATATACGGTCGAGAGACTTGATTGAATTTTTTTTTTTTTTTCTCTCACGCTTATCTAATTTAATGAGAAATATCTGGCATTGTATTGCGTGATGCCTCGGGAATGAAAATAAAAAAACAAACACACACTAAATCATCGTAGCCGAGATGTATACAGCGAGATAGAGTTAAGTGCTCGTTTACCGCGAATATTAGTAGGTGCGACTCACGTAACTCACTGTGTGACTGTTAAATAGCGCGTCGTCGTCTTCGTCCTCGTCGTCGCCCGAGTGTTGACTAAATCCCGAGGAATCCAAGTGCCTCAATCAATAAAGTGTACCGGACCTCTCGGCTGAGGCGTATATCGAGTGAGCGAGAATATGAGGCGGACGAGGCCGCGCGAGCGAGAGGGTAGAACGCGTAGATCGCAGATTCCGAGGAAGTCACGAACGGGACCTCGGTACCGATAAGCTTTATCGGCGGAAATTCATGCTTAGAGGCCACCGTCGCGTTCCCGAGGCTAGAAACGGCGTCGCAACCTCTCCTCCCATATGGATCATACACAGGACGTTTCACCCGAAAACGTCATTCCAAGGAAATTCATTTCAAAACCACATACACCTGCCGCCACAGATTCGCAAAGCATTGCAACAAATATTTCGACAAGTCCCCAAACTCAAACGATCCAACAAGTCAAAGGCCTCAAAACCCTAATTGAATCCGGAAATACTGCAAATAAAATTGAAAAAAAAAAAAAAGCATTAAAGTTTCAGACCCAAAGCTTATCAATAATCTATATTTCATCAATTTCTGAAAAACTTATCGGCACCGTTCGATTCGAAATCAATGTTTCGAGTATTTTTCGAAAAAAAAAGTTTTTTTTTTTAATTCTCTGTTATCCGAATACTCAAATTGTTTGGAAATTTGTGTGTGATGCATTCTTAAGAAAGTTAACAACCCGTGCAAATGATGTTTAAAAATAAGATGCAGTGTTTAAAAAAAAAAAAAAAACGATCTGAGTATTAAGATTATAAATATTTGAATTGCCTGGTCGATTTGATCTGAAATAGCCTGTAGGCATGTATATTTGGGAATTTCACCTCTTAGTAGTCGACGTCGTGAACGCTCAAATATTTAGGCAGGCGTTTGGGCGAACCAAGGAAATAACTCGTTGAGCTACGAGTGATATAATAAAAGGTAGGCGGGGGTGGTAATATAAAAGGATTCGGATAGCGAGTCGGAGATTTATTGCCACCCTCGAAGCCCCTATATGTATATAAAGTCCAGAAGTCTCTCTCAGGGGCTCGAATAGTTTGAGGTATAGAGCGGATCGAGCAGCATTTGCCACAGCAGCACCGATAGCAGAGGAGAGCAACGAAACTCTTCGCTTTTCTCTCTGGATATACGTTAGCGCACCCGAATAAGCCGCTCGCACTGCTCGCGTGACATTCTGGCGTTAACATTTGCGATTCGGACTTTGAAGAGAGGGAGAGAGTGCAGAGGAGAGAAGGAAAGAGAGAGGGGACCATACAGACCCGGAGAGTCTCGCTCACTATTCTTCCGTCCCTTTTGCCACCCTCCTTTGCCCCTTCGACCCCGCAATCCAGCCTCTATCTTTCTGTCGACTTCCCTCTGGCATGACATTTTTTTGCCATCAATTTTAGCACATACTTCAACCGCGATATTAATGGCACGTCATCGAATACCGACGTCGATCACGCTAAAATATTCGAATATATTCGACTATTGGTATAGCTCCAAGCGAAAATACAACCGACAGTAGACTCTCGCATAACTCCCCTAACACATAAATCCATAAAATATAAAAAAAATTTTCTTTGAAATAAATATATTTCATTATTAAATATTTATAAGCCAATTACGTGAATATCGTCAGGAATGAACGTTAAATTTGACTTTGGTTTTAAAAAGCGTACATAGAGAGGCTAGAAAAAAAGTTGATCCGTTAAAACCGTACAGTTCCAAAAAAAAAGCTGCATTGACGAAAAGATTCCCAGGTGGAGGTTTTCAAGGCTCGAAAATCAAGTATTCAACCTCTTCTCTCAAACATACTACAATACCATTATGTCACGATTGCGCGAAAAGTGTGTGAATGACCTCTTATCCTACTCGTTATTAACACTTGTTGCATGACACGTTGTCGTACTTCTCGTACAATTAATATCGCCCATGGTTGACGAGTGAGAAGCCCGAAGGAAATTCAGATCGTAGATAGAAATTAATGGCTGGAAAGTACGTGACATTTCCATGCAGGTGCCATTCGGTTAAGGGAACCGAGTCATCTGAAAAAAAAAAAAAAAAAAAAAAAAAAGTAATGAGGGAAAAATAATTCAGCAAATACGCTTTTTTAAATTAAAACCTCACATTAAAACTTCATTTATATACAATTGTGACGAGTTGTCGAATGGCCTGAAAAATTTCGGTTTCTTTACTTTCCTCAGCTTCTTCATCACCAGAATTTCTTATGCTTTATTTCAGGTGACTCAACCCGACCCCCTTAACACCTCTGTACAACCGGCAGGTAGGACCAACCCGTGTGTGTGTGTGTGTGTGCACGTGTATCATTACCAGTGAATGGGCCACGCGGCGCGTGCCGTGATTTTTATTTGATTTACGATATATCGCGGAGGAGGAAGAGGAGAGAGTGGGGAAAGGGGCGGAAGGTCTATGGAGTGGGTAGTGAACGAGGAACAAAATCAGTGGCTGAGGGAGATGGAGAATGAGTGACTGATAGACGAGGAGGGAAGGGATCCTCCGACTCCGAATCGCTCGTTAGCGATATTGTCATTGCTGGGGCATCCAACGCGCGTTCGATCGTTCGCGCGCGGGCTGAGGCTAGCACGTTAAAACCAACCACCACTACCGCGCAACGAGCGGGCGATCCTCACGCCGCGCGCCACATACACACGCACGTGATGGCGGCATCACTGGATAATAGCCTCTCGCCGCAGTGACTCGATGCACTACCTGTGCCTGTCCTACGTACTGCGATGTTATACCTATAATGCACGTAGATAGGTACGTGGTAGGGACAAAACAAGCAATAAAAAAAAAAAAAAAAGGTCCCTCGTAACTTAGTAATGATGAAAAATGATGTGAGAGTTTCTCTTCGGGTGTGTGTGTGTTTTTTTTATCCACTCGGTCGCTTCAGGTGCTTTCTTTTTTCATTATGTGACACATGTCAGAGGTGATGCACATGCTGATCGAATCGCAGTACAGGTTGACTGCCATTGGGGTGGGGGGTGAATATTCTGCGTGCACGTGACCGGGGACTTTTGGTACGCCCATTGTTTAATGGCAATCAACGATTTTCTATTCGGACGAGAGAATTTGGGAAAAGCGATGCGGAATTTATGAAATTTGTCATATTTATGAGATACGTGAAATTGCGTGACATTTGCAAGTCTGCGCACTGGACTCTCTCGCGTTTTCGGGGCTCTCGAAAATTCACCGTTGAGAGGAAAAATGTATTAATTCGTATGCTGGAAATTTGTAATTGCTCGAGAATATATGATTCGAAATATCGTTATAGAAATTCACCCAAATGTTCCGACGCTCGGACTCTGACAAAACGATTTACCGATAAACGTTAGTACATCGGGGCAAAAAGTATTAACGATAGTTTCGAAAATTGCCTACTCAGTTGAGCTACAGTGCGAACAGATGATTTTGTAAATTCAAAGTTCGCATAAATGTCAAGCGCTTAATCATCTTTCGTGCAATCCACGTGCAAAATTGTACCGCTAGAAAAATTGTTACAAAGTCGACAAATATTTTTCGTGCACACATTGACCCAACCATTTTTGTGGAAATCAGTTTTTTTGCGAACCCCGGTCCATTTTAATTATTCAGGGACGTTGATCACGAACAAAAATTCAAAAGTCATCCGCTCAACGAAATCCAACATTGAAACACTCACAATAGAATGCATTGAAACCTGCAGGCCCATTTTACCCCTGCCCTGCCCCATGCGTTTCGCTAAGTACACCAGCAGTTATCGAGGAAGTTTATCGTCGAGTCTAGACAAGCAGTGATTGCCGAATGATTGAGCTAGTGGCTGGAAATGCAGAGAAGGGTGTCATCCCATATCGCATAGTTTTTATGTGCACGTCAGTGGCACAGGCCTAATACTATTGCCCAGCGAAGCGTCATAGTCCATTCGCGAACGCGATTTCGTGCGCTATGCGAACACCAGCACCACCGGGTTTCGTAAGTCTTCCTGTCCCTCGATCATATATACACGTAACCGGCCCTTGGCTGCTCCCTTCCGCTGGCGGCGCGTGATCGGATAATATCATCAAGCGATATCGCGCGAATTCGAAGTGACTGACGTACAAAAGCTTACCCCCATCCCGTTTCAGTCAATGCTAATCGCACGTCATTGAAACTATCACGAGAGTGCGAGGGAGCAAGAAAAGCACAAAGCTCTGCGACTTAGAAAGACAGAGAGAGAGAGAGATATGTGCATATATATATAGCGGGAGACAAGATAGAGGGTGTTAGCGGGGTGAGGGAGACCCCAGTGAGATTTGTGCAAGCAAACGTCACAGCAGACTGAGCGCAGACGCCTAGAATGCGCATATAGAGCACATTCGGTAGCGGCAACGAATCTGGCGGCTGTCCCTCGCCGCGGCACTCGCACCGTTTGCCCAAACGAGGCATCAGACCGCGATTCGTGTGAACGATATCACGTGCTAACACGTGAATCGGATGGACGGGAACCCCCGAGCAGGGGCTGCGCTGCGTCTCACTGTCGAAAACTGACAGTGCAAGGATATACGTATATGTATGGATTTACATACATATATACACATGCAGATCAACGGAATCAGTATAGCGAGCGTTTCTCCGGTATCCCCCGCAGGCCTGGGTTAGGTACGTGTACACTTTCGAAACGTGGGTGGAGTTAAGTGCACGTACCACTACTACCTCTGTGCACCCCTGTAGCCAGTTTCCCCGACCCCGCAACCCTTCGCACTGACGTGCCCTCGCGGCACTAACGTTTTGTTGCGCGGATACTAACTAGACGCCGCTCGTAGCTATGTGTATGGTGAGGCGCTAACCTACCCTTCCACTTTGCGAGGGGTAGGTTGTATATGTTTAATGAGACGAATTGGTCGAACCTGTGGTTAAATCGGGGCGATTTAATCGAAGAAGTGGATACGAATGGGGCGGCTGCACCGGCGGATTATATATTCGAGGTTTTAGTGATTAGTTGCTTTAATAAATAGCATGATTTTAATATGTAAATGGGTGGAAAATAGAGATGTGGGCTACAATTTTGAAAAAATAAATAAAAAATGATGCAGTACGATATTATTTCACACTTTAATTCAATTATACTTAATACTTACTGGACGGCCAAAGAGAACGTTCGAATTTTTGTACTTCTGATGTAGCGTTTGTGTGAGTGGAAGAAATAGCAGAAGGGCAAGGTAGCATATAGACTTCGAATAGACTTCAATTGTTATTTTCATCCCTATAACACCTGGAGTTGGCCCTTCGGTAGTTGCATAAAACTCCTGTAACGTCATGGCTATATATATATATATATATATATATTCAGATGGTAGCTTTGATACGCGTCACCTCCATTATTTATATTTAATATGACCAATTGGTTGAACCTCCGGATAAAGCGGTGGCGATACAATCGTAGAAATGCATGGCAATGGGGACAAGGAAAATGATACCACAATGACTAGTTTTTATGTGGATAGGAGTAATATATATATATATATGTCTCCTGGAGCAGGTGCGGGTGACATGTTATACCGAAGGTGGCTATAGTTTCCCATTAAAAAGTTAAAACGTTTATGCCATCTTGACGATTGATCAATTGTATTATAGACTCGGAGATTTCGCATGGTAATGGAGAAAAATATTATGAATCCAGTGTACTATGTGTACTACACCAGCAAAACCAGGGCGTGTGTGCACGAGTTCTATTTTTCTAACGACATAGGTGGCTAACAATTACCTCGCCATAAATACATTCGAAAATAGGCTGTCCGTTCGGTTGATAATAAACTGAACAATTAAGGCGAGTCCTTTGACCTGCAATTTGTTTTTTTTTTTTTTTTTTTTCTCCAAAATTATAACGTCACCAAGTCAACAACAATTTTCTCAAATTATCACGACATAAAATTTGAAAAGCGGTGCTATCGTCGCAGCGTGCTCGTGGCGCGCGGAGCTAAACTGCCACTGGGAAGCGAAAACGAGACTTTTAATAATGCCTCATGAAAATAACCCTCCGAGTCTAGTAAAACACACAGAAACTACTGGCTAGCGTGGCGCACACGTATATAGGAAATGAATAGGAAATGAAAAAGAAGTTGCAACGAGAGAGAGTGACCCCTCTAGTTGCACATGTCCGGTGCGCGAGTACCTAAAGCCAGTAGCAGGGAAATCCACTGCACAGCCGAAGGAGAGACAGAAACACAGAGAGCGGTGTGTATCGTCGCGGTAGAAGGAACGAGGGAATGGAAAAGAAGAGAAGAAACGAGAGGACGAAGTGAGTTCTGGTGCAGCGAGTGAGTAGACGACGCCCGAGACGCGAAGGGTTCCGGAGGAATGAGAAAGAGAGAGAGGGAAAATATATATGTGCGCCTCGGTGCCGACTGGGACCTCTGCCCGTTCGCTTTTGCGCGCGCGCGCTCTCTAGTACGTCTGTCCGACTGTCGTCCGTATGTCAGTCGTAAAAGTAAAACCCTTGCTAAAGGGAAAAAGCCGCCATGTAATTAAGGCGCCCCCGAGCGATTCACTGTTTGCCTTGCCGCCTATATGTGTCACTGTCACGCAACTCGAGTCTGCCTGTCTCATACATCGGGAGGCCTATCCGCTTGAACTCAGTGCGAACGAGCTGGAGAGCGCACCTTCCCCCCCATTGCCTGCGTCCTACGTATATGTACCACGTACTTACCTATAGCTTTGTGTATATGCATCAGGTACTACGTACGTCCAGCGACTGAGCTTCTCTCGCAAGCTGAACTGTAGGTTCTCCTCGTGGCTGTCGCGGGACAGAGTTGCGAGGAAGCAAACCGAGTGAGTCAACGAACGAAGGACAACGAACGAGGGAAGGAGGGCCTCTCGTTACCTTTCGCTCGCTACTCACGCGCAGCAACCGGCCCTTCGTCTTACGAGGGTCGAGGGGGGTGGGGGGGAGCATTCTACCACCCCCGGAATTCTTGAGCCTCGACGATTATTCGGTTCGAAACGTTAACGTGACTCACGACGAGCGCAACGAGTGTATAGAATGAAGGAGGGCAAGCGGAGCAAGGGAGGGCAGAACTGATATTCCCTCGTTAATACCATTACCGTCACGCACTGTCGCAGTACCAGGCGGCAGATCAACGGCGACAAAACAGCACAGGTGTATAACGCTCTCTCTCCGTGTGGATGTATTGTGCTTAAGTAGCGACCGTCTGATTTAATAGCCTTGAGACAAATATAATGATTGCGGAGGAGAAACCATTCGGATCGTTTTGCTTGTTGCTTGGGAATTGAAGCTCCCGTTTACTCGAACGTTTGATTAGGAAGTTCGGTGAACATTTCGAAGAGATTTTTGTTACTTGTTTTCTGAACTTCCGTCTATGTTCTTCAAAGCATCAAGCAAACGCAACGGTAAAACAAAGTTTAATCGAAACCCCAAAGAAAAGTCTATATTTTGTTTTGGAAAATTTGTCAATATTATTTGTTATTATTATTATTATTATTCGAATTAATGAGAGTAGCGAATAAATAGATGCCTATTGAATATGACCGAAATTGGGCAGCTAAAAGATATCCCAAAACGTCGAAGTCTACTCCACGTCATTGATTAAAATCAACTTTTCGAGTTTCCGACCGTAACACCTTTTTTTTTTTGCTCATCCAATCATACCTCGATCACCAGAGCCCGCGTTCTCGAAAAGCCACCCCATAATCCCTTCGCCCCGGTTCACTGAAATTCCCTCCACGTAGCGGCCTTCGCAGCACGCGAAAAGCTCCCCTTTCCATATAGATCAGACGTCCGTCTGATCGTCAGTGGTTTCGCAGTCTACGCATCTTTCGTCGACGTTGTAATATACGAACTGTGCGTGCGAAGTGCCCCGAAAGCGGAACTTTTCTTTTTTCAAGCTTCGTAAAGGGGCTCCATGATCCCTCGGCAAGAAAATTCGCCGGGGGAGGTGATGATGGAACTCAAGCTAAATAGCCGCACAGGGTGTGTGTGTGTGTGTGGGTGTTGGTGGTGTACAAACTCTTGGAGAATGAGATACGGGTTTAGGATCCACAAACGGGGCGCTTCGTCGTCCTCTTCGTCCTCTTCGTCGTCGTCGTCGTCGTCTTATAGTCGTGGCGTGAAACTTTCTTGTACTATGACTGTGTGCCACACGAAGAAGCTGCGAGAAGCAGCTGTATAGCATCGTCCTGGGACAAACTTTATAAAGAATATCGGATCAAACGTGGGTATTAAATCACCCTCGAGGGGTAACCCCGTCTTGGCTCTTCAGTGCTTCCCTCTCCCTCTTTCTCTCTCTCTCTCTCTATGTGCTATGTATATATATATACATCTATATACACTTTGCGCTCATCCTCGTCTCTGGGAGTCTCGGCTGGTTGCGTTTGGCAGAGAGCGACTCGTGTGCGGAACCCAGTGATGGTGGGACAGGAAAAGGAGGAGAGAAACCGGGGAAGCCTCCTGTTCGTCTACGTGTGCAGCATTCCGAAACCTCATCTGTTATTTGTCATCCGGCTTCCACCCGGTAACTATACGCTAACTCGATCAGCCGACTAAACTAACCCAACTACTTCTTCCGGTAATCGAACCGGCGTTTCAAGACTCGGAGATGGAACGAGCGAGTGAGATGTATGGCATGTGTGGTTGGCTGTGTGTACGGTCGGGATACTTCTCTATCCTTACCATATACACACCCCAATGTCGATTCAGTGCAGTGGAAGCAGAGCTATCTACGTTTGTACCGATGCATGTACTGGGAGCTTCTTCGAGGGGCCTCGAGACATTATATTCAACGCACGCGCCTTTTTTATTCCATTTCCAATTGCGTAAACCCACCTCTCGATACTGTGGAAAAGGTTCACTGCGCCACGAAGTTCGTTAGGGGAGACCGGGGCCTGATGACGGTTCTATTTAGTCCTTCTTCGCTGTGTGTTCAGAAAAGTGATTGTGCATTATTAAAAGAGGCTTTTTGTTGAATTTGTATTTGGGCGGGGGATTAGTTGGCTGAAGTTTTGCGCGGAGTTGAATAATTTCGGGCGCGCGAAAGACCGAAGCGGAAGGTCTGCTTCGGAGGGGCTTCGTCTTGGGAAAATTAACTTGTAATGAAATCTTGGAACTTCATAATAAATATCACGTGATAACCGTAAAACAATTCATTATTTTTCGAAGCTGAGATTATCATTCGTGTCGTATAAATCCTAGCTGATCGTAATATACACATTTATAGTCCAAATTTTTACGTCCAATTAGGACAGTCGTTGCAGGGAATTTCTGGCCAAAGGAAAATGAAAAGGAAAGAAAAGAAGAACTTATAAAAAAGGAGACTCGACACTTGGATCTGACAGAGTCTTCGTGATAAAATGAATACGGTTTTTTTAAGCTACTATATTTAAGTTTGTCATTGCAACCAGAACAAAACGTTACAAATCCAAAATATTTAAAGCAGCGTTTTTTGTACAGTGGAAGAATTTGTTTTTATTTCAGATCAATTTTATATTTATGATTTCAGTCCGGACAGCCTCCTCCTTAAGTCGTCGTGATTCAACTGACCCCGGGCTCTCCCACTCGCGTTGCACCCTCTAGTGTTTGAGAGTGGCTTGCAGGGAACTTTGCTAGGTTTCTCGCGCGATCTCACTACACTCCATGTATCTCAACCGCATCACGATTTCGAAACGATTCGATTCTCCAATCGCATTCGCATTTATTTGTAAGAGAATCCCGAGCGATTCAGTATTATTGCCCCGATACTTTTCCTTCCCTTTTTCTCTATTTCGTTTAGTTGAATTAAATTTGTATTCCCAGAAAGACGTGCGCAGAGCACTTGAGGATGAATGGAAAAACAGAGAAACACGGAAAGAGAGAGAGAGAGAGAGAAAAGATCGTCAATAGGACTATCAAAATTCAATGGGATTGATATCACATTTGTATGAGCGGTATCATTTTCCGTGTAACAATACAAATGCTTTCGGCGCTTTATGCTTAAGTATAGAGGATCATTTATCGTTGGTGGCTTTTGGTGTCAAAGGGCATCGTCATCATACTCGTGACCCTTCACCTATAGAAAAGAGACAAACGAGGAAATTGCTACTCTGCCATATGTGACGTTGGTGTGTTTGCACCGGTGAATTCAACCCAGAGCCTTGAGCCTCCCATTCCCCCTTCCCCCCTTATGGCCATTTCTATATATATATATAATTTGGCTTTGCCGAAAATTCGAACCTCGTTCGTTTCAACTGATATCGCATTGTCGTCGTTGACTGTTAATGCAGGAGTTTATGGGGGGAAGCTGACCCACGAACAGGCGGAGTCAAGTGTCGTCGTATATGGATGGGCACGTTCCTGCTGATGTACATACTGTATCTCGAATTTTCGTGAATTATACGCGACTACTGCGTGCTGTGTGACGAGGGGGAAGGAAGCCAGGGGCGGGGAGCTAGGATTTGGGGGATCTCGTCATAAATCAATACACGTTGGCTATCCTCGCGAATGATGCTGCTCCGGCTCCATAGAACGACGGTCAACGATGTACAGGCTATAGAACGACCGTCCGTCCGTCCATGCAACGTTGATTCCGGGTTGCCGGGAGCTCAACGCCTCTATATGACGACCCGGACGGTGACTGGCAGCTTGGGAAACCTCCGATTATCAGTCGTTGGCAGACTTTCCATCCCTTCGGGACAATGTCCTACATATGACCACAATTGTACACTAAAAATGTTATTTTCGGTGATATTGCATGTTGAAACAGCAACCGAACTATTTACAAAAGCGGACTCCACCGATTGCGGAGGAAAAAAAAAAAACAAACCGGTGTTTTGCTTGATTTTTATTGGAAAATTGGATTGTGTAAAGAGTCCAATGTTAGTTATGTAACGGCGCATTCGTGCAAAAAAAAAAAAAAACAATAAAATCGTCAGATTGAAATGTAACAAATTGCGGAAGGGATTTCATTTTTAGAATGTAGGTCGTCGCTTGATATGCTGTATTTGTTTGAACTATACCAGCACTCCTGCCATTTTTCATATTCAGACCTGCACAGAGTGTTACACGATGGAAATACTGTTTCGATCGACCGATCTCGTTGGATCCGAGTAAGCACAAAAATCGGTTTCGTGCTTGCTGCTATGTTACAATAGCTCACTCAGCAATGTAACTGTTATGGAACACCGATGTTACGTAGCAGTTGCATTGCTCAGTGGGAAATTGTAATGTAACAGCAGCGAAACCGATTTTTGCGCTTACTGGGATTATTCGAACGATTTTTCTTTTAAACGGTTAATAAACTCACTATTTTTTAATGGAAAATTGGCGCAGACATTGTCATTAAAATATTGGCAAATAACATCGACATTTGAATAATATCGTTGTAATTGACTTCCGATGTGGTTCAATGATATCTATTGTCGCTTTTATCAATGACGACAGCTTCTCGTCCACCATTAACGTACCCTGTGGACCCAAATTCAAGCCCGAAATTCACGGTAGGTGGCCAATAACTGCACGTCTGTCGCTTTACCCGGTATCTATAGAATGTTGTCCCTCGCATCAAAAGCAGACGCATCCCTGGCACGAGCGAGTGTGTCAGGGGTCGCCTGCCCCCTCGGCGTACGGTAGACTTTTGCTTGGCCGCATGTCGCCCTTCGCTGTCGCTTCTACAACCTCCACCAAACACACACAATCGCTCGTTAAGATAAGAGGGCCGCCCTTTTATTACTTGATTGCCGTGGCGAGGAGACAGCGAATCCCTGATTTCGACTGTAGCACGGCCTCCTTTTTCGTCATACGAGTTTCCCCCGATTTTACTGTCTCACTGACATTATCGTACGTGCAATTGATCGACGTTTCCAGCTCCCTGACTGTGTATATATATATATATATGTATATACACACACAGCCTGGATTGTGGATACCGTATACGTGCATGAGATAGTTTGCCTTCTTTGTAACGGGACAAAATGTGCGGGGGCGATACCGGGGGTGTGGGAGACAAGCTAGCACGCCAATGTCATTCGTACACTTTTGCTGATGGAGGCGCGAGATATTCTCTAATCCGACTCCACGGTCTACGGTAACGCACGAGATTCCAGACTGAATAAAGTTCGCGTATACTATATATACACCGGGTATTCTCTGTCAGCAGACACTTTTTTTCACGCTCTTCGAGAATTCCGATTATTAGCCGGATATTTGGTATCAACTTCACAGTAATTTATGTGCATTATTTCCGATTTTTTAGGCATCAACGTCGTTCTAATTTCCCTAATTGCATTTTTTGAAACTGTACTTTGGAAGATATGAATTTTTTAAAATAATGTACAGGTTGAAAAATGGTTTTTATTTACTATTTTTGAAAAAAAAAAAAACATAAACAACTTTGTAACCTTGCTGTAATTTGCTGTGATTTTGAGAAATTAACATACACTACCGCTTCGAAACTGAATTAATTTAATAGATTTAATAGATATTGGATTTTTTGAAAAATGCCTTGATTAAATTCTCACCGACCGTCAGTTTTTTTAAAATGATGAAAGAGAAAAAAGAAAAACGAGGATCGAAAGTACAACCCTGCACAGTGGTTCCTCATCATTTCACGCTTTTCAAAAAACTCCCTGTATGCGGATTTCAAAATCGATTGACATTTCGTCACAAAAGGAAGCTTAATAACGAGCATAGATAAAAGGAAGCCATTTGCAAAATTTCGCCTTGCGTCTTTTTATTAAATACATGAATCAATTTTATTTTTTGTACAAATTCAACTACTGTTACATTCAACATTTTATCAGAAATCTATTTTTTTTTCAACATTGAAATATCTTGTATTAAAAAGCAATTTTCATATTCGTCAACGAAATCAAAATGAGCTAAAATAGTCCCGAGTACTAGTTGATTATTCTTGATTACAAGAAATATTGAAAAATGGAAAGAAATTGGATGGAATTGCCTCACGTGCTGAACACATTGTACGTTCATCGTGTTAAACGATACGTATTCCCGAGCTTCCTGCTGTTGACACTATCAGCTCTGGCTTTGCTCTGCGATTTGTCTGTCTCTCTGCTATATACCATCCATATAGAGGAAACCTGTACAGCTACTCTAATGCACGTGCAGTAAGTAGTGTGTGCAAGCTCGCATTGTTCGAAATTGCCGAGAGGCTCGCCATCAACCGACACATAATATACTACGCAAGGGCTTGCATTAGCGCAATTCATCGACGATTGCAATGTCCACCCCGACGATCCAGCTATTTCGAAAAGTGGCATTAAATGCGCAAATAAAAGGGTGCAAATAAAATTTGCACGTTGCTCGTCGATTCTATTGAATAGCGATGATTTCATCTCTTTTACGCAATATCGCTTGCGATTTTACCAATCGTCGATGACTATCAGAAAGCCATTATGTACATTTTCCGAGAATTCCAATTTTCAATCTCAATTCACGAAAAATATTCAGAATTCCATTTAAATAATGCAATTCTCGTAGGTTTGTGCAAAATGGGTTCGTTTTTCATGTAATTCTTTCAAGCTGCTATCATTTATATCGTTAATATAACATTTTATATCGATAACCGAAACTTTATTGTAATTAGAGTACCGGTTATCACTGAAAACGATCCATTCATTAACTATCGTAATTAATATTGGAAAACCTTTGCAAAAATACGACCTTACACATTGTTTCCAACCATGGTCAATTTTTGTTTCATCTATCGATAAATATTCAGGTGAAAATCCGGAAATCTACACAATACGAGGTGTTTACACTGTTTTGCGCCTTTCACGAATTGCAATTCCATAAAACTGGGATTTCTCTGTCGATCCCAACAAAATTCAACACCATGGTCAGGTATTATCTGTTTTATTGGCATGCCAGATTTTAGTCCCATACATCGAGCCGCTTTCGAGTAATGAAGATTAAATCCAGTAATCGCACTTGGAAAAAAGTCATCCATTTTTAACTGCTTCGTCGATTCCGCTCAAATTCAATATTTATCGATCTTCGTTACAAGTGCAGGTGCAGAGAAATTCATGGTTTATCGATAAACTCTAAAGGGCACATCGAGTTTCAATTAAATGTATAACGATTGAAAGGTAAGAACTGCTGGACTTGTGCACCAAATTCGAGGCCGATATATATTCTAGTCATTTATTAATCTTAAGCCCATGTCACATAGACACACACACATACATCGCACGTTTTTCGTAAACCACTTTTCTCGGAGTTTCAACTAACGTCAAGTATACGGACATGAAAGTAAAAAAATAATTTACCTTTTCCCTTATAATAATTCATCAGTTGCTGGCTTTACTGCAATTACTTTGAGTGACAAAGTATTCAAGGTAAATAAAATTGTTTATTGAAAACTAGAATTAAATATGTAAAAAATTAACAAAATTGACAATGCATGCCACTTAAAACTGAGATTTCCAGCAGTGTATGTAGTATCGACTGGTGCAATTAAACTGCGTTCAAAGCCCACTTCTCAGCCAGTGAAATTCAACCACATTACTTTAAAATATTAATCCGTTTGATGTAAAACGATCGGCCTGGATTTTCAAGCCCACACATAAGACGACACGTAGCACTGCGTGCGCCATGTGTTGCATTACCGTGGATTCAGTGGGTCGGCAATTTATTGGCAGTTATAGGCATGTCGGTGAGTGATAATAGATCGATAATATATCCGCCGCCTGTACCTAAGTTTCGGTGTAGTTGCGGGAAGTGCTTTAGTGTCGGTTATATGACATTAATGCTTAGCGTGAATTATTCCGCATTGGTAGGCCCTATTATATTGTGTACATATATATATATTCACATATACATATACAGGTATATACGTCTATATATGCTATGGGTGTTGTATATAACATTGAATTCCTTGTGCAATCTGGCGTGGCCATAACCAGCGACCGCACCACATTGCACACCAACCCGATGATAATAAATGAATACAATGTGCGTATATATATGTATACATTTATATGGTGTACATATATCTCATTTATTGAAGGGAGTCCGATGTAACTTTGCATCGCACATATGTTACGCTTGGAAATTTCATAGAATCGTTAGAGAATAGATAGAGCACACTGCACCACGAATGGGTTATTTTCATCATTGACCTACACATATGTGCATTCACATTTCCCTCTTGGGCCCATTGTTGAGAAAACTCTTTTTCCATAATAAAAGTACCGAAGCTTATAATTTGAACAAATTATAAGTGCAATTAAGGAGCTCGACTCGCAGTATTCCTATGCCCCTGGTGGAAGTGCGATACGCTAGTGCATTAGCAAAGAGTGGCTGCACTCCGATGGGAAACTCGAGGAATTTAGGGGAGATTATTTATTAAAACAAACGCCGGGCTACGAATTTTCTTCGGTTTTTCGCAATTACCGACGCAACGCAACCGCGAGCGGGTTTGTTTGTATTAAGGAAATCGTTTATTCGGAGCAATGCAATTTTCTCTTGGAAGCCAAAGAAATACTTAATTGATGTAAGTGAAAGAAATGCAATCTAGACATTTATTTGGATTCAATGAATTATCCTTTCGCGGAGTGTACGAAAGTCGTGATGATTATTCCATTATTTTTTACCTACCTGATTGGAATATATAATAATTTCAATAAAAAAAAAAAACCTTTTATATTTTGAAATTTATTTGTAATTCTTCTAAACACTCAGCTTAATAAAAACATTTATTTTAAATACATCAAGTTTTTCGTAGACTTGAACTTCTCGCAACCTTCGCGCTATAAATAATCCGTAGTTTCCATTTAAATGTTTGGTTTAACGATGAAAAAAATTCACGTGTCACGGGAGATCGTCTATCTATCCACGGAAAAGTTAATAACATAAATCCACTTGTAGTGGGTAAGACGATGATGAAGCCACTGAATATAAGTGAGGAGTATACATACACTGGGATGCTGCACGCGGGCTTTGCGGCGGATCGGTGTGCGCCCGTGGCACAGGGCTTTGAAGGCAGATGATTAGGCAACCTCCCCATTCCATGGCGTTACGACGACGAGCTGCACTTGATTTATAACGGCGGGTGCGCGAGCGAACGACTGCCTTCCTCTCGTTCTTTCGCTCTCTCGCTCTGTCCTCTCGTAAAAGCATCTGCGTTATATCCACGCATGTCCCTGTGTACTCTCCGCTTCGTGCTGCATACGTCCGTCCATCCGCCCGCCCGTTCCTCTCCGTAACGCGACCCTACGAACGATGACAGTACCTCCTTTCCTTGAAAACATCTCGCACCCTACTTAACGACCCGAAGGAACATCAGGAGAGGCACCAGACCGCGCCAAACCGGAGAAGATGCGACGTCGCGCCTCTGCTTTGCTACTGTTTTTCACGCGGCTAGAGAACTCTCCGAGCCACCGGATATTTTCGGTGCCGGCTAGCTTTTGCCGTCGGAAAAAAATAAAGGCGCGGCGGATCTCTCACATCTGCTTCCCGTCAGCACGCTCACGCTATCCTGCAGATACTGAATCACACTGTACAGGACACCCGATGAAGGATCCATAATTTATCCTCATCGTCGCGGCCGATTCACGCAAAGTCGTCTGCAAAATTTTATTAAAAAAAGTAAAAACAAAATCTTCGAGATTTCGAGGGCACTCAGAATGGTCCAAGACATCGAGGCAAGTGGTTTAGAAAAAGATCCGTAGGTTTTTGTGTGTTTGTGTGCAGGGCTAAAAAATGTTAATCACCTTTTAATCAAAAACCGTTCGACTGATGAAGTTAAAATTTGGCACGCAAGTGCAGCAACAGCCCGGTTTGTACTGTTGCCATTTTTTATGAAAGGTATGCAGATGTTTGTATTTTGTGACTTTATGAATTAAAAAAAAAAAGAACCTGCGCGCTTTGTTATGTGTTTTAGATATTTCAAAATTGTGCCTTTTATGATAAAGAAAGTTGCAAAGTCGAAGCCTGCAAATTGCTTCCTCACTGTTTTTGGCTTTTTGCAAAGCTTCCTCTATGAGGAAGCTAAAATCTTGCTCTTCCTCGTAGTCAAAAATATTGAGGAAGCAAAATATTGGTTATGAATGGAATAGTAAGTAAAAAATGTCATTGACATTCCAATTGAAGATAGGCAAAAAACATTTGATGTTTATTGATGAAAATTCAGCGAGGTGCAATGCATATAATGATGTAGTATGCAAATAATTGCATTAACATGACAAATCACAGATTAATTCGGTGACTATATGTATTTGAAAATTAATTAATCACTGGCCTGGCTGATTGGAACCACACACCACTAACGGCTCTGCCAATTGATTACATTCGGAAAAATATGAAAAACACAATATTTACGATCGGAGGCAAACGGAATAAAGCTCGACATTTGTCGACGTGTTTATGATATATACATGTACATATGAGTGCGTAATCTCTACCTGCTGCCGAGGGCGGCTGACGCTCGTGGCTCAATGATATAATCCTGTAAAATTTGGCATCCCGCAGTACATCCCACATAGAGGGATTTCGCTTCCCACGGTTTGTGCCTATGCTTACATAGACATGAGGCATTCTCTGTCAAATTAGTCACTATTTTATGCTGCAAAGAACATTTTAAATAACCAAATATTCGGTTTTCATAAAATATTAAATCGAACGGAAAACAAATTCCGATTTGTTGATTAATTTTTTATCACGAGAGATTTATGAAGTTATAAATAAAACAAATTCTAAATTCCTAGGATTAAAAAATAAAATCATCCCTATAAATGCTTTATTCATTTTATTTGTTGGATAAAATGCCTAAAAAATATGCAAAAACCATTCTTAACTGATAATCAAATGTGGATGACACCACAAAAATTCGAAGAGAAAAAAAAAAAAAAAAAGTCCAATACAATTGTATCCCACTTACCGCAATATGGTCAAGTATCTCGGCAACGTATCAATAAAATTGGACTCATATCGATTAAATCCGGCGCTCATAGGAATATGTATAATCGTTATAATAATAAGCGCTAATTTAATTTTTCGTAAAAATAGTTTTTACTTGTTCTTTTTCGCGCGCGGAATACACGTACGAGAGGTAAATTTTTTGTTTTTTTTTTCCTAACGCGGAACTCAATCGAGCGGAGTCTATACAATTACACTGTGAGCACGAAACTGCGAACAGAATTTTTATTAACGCGAATTTGTTCAGTGGTTTGTGTGTTGGAACTTTTCGATAAGGTACATTTGCGGATTTCGGAAAGTTGGAAGTTACACGTATTCCGAGTGAGCGCGGAAACTAAACTCAATTTAGTTGAGTGAACTGTGCGGGCATATGAGAGCAGAGCATACACGAGTTTAATGCGCGGGAATGTAGCCGAGCGCAACGTCTATAATACCAAAGCGTGAAATGACATATTGCAGGGAGATGAACTTGATTTTCGACACATCATAAATGAGCTACCTCATGAAGGGCCACGGTCGATGATTGGCCCAAACTCGATGCCGAGATTACCAATATTGGCAGATACAATTCGCCGGTGATCGGGCCGAGTCTTGGATGATAAATGCGGTTCGATATTGGGAGCCAATACTTTACTACATGGAATTACGAGAAACCCGCGAGTATCGCGTACGAGAATCGGTCGAGCATCACGACATTTTATATGTAAAATCGATAATTACGAACGTTTGAAAATTGTGCGCCGCTGATACGGCAAATTTAATGAATGTGAAATAAATAAAATGCGGGTAGCGGAGCTTCCCCTTGTCATTCGGGCATTGGCCCCAACTCGGCGTACCAATGATTGACGAGTTAATGTACTTAGCAACCCAAGCATTCGTCTCATATCGACAACCCATTAATTGTCAAGTCAATAATTTGCCGAAGATTGGTCTCATATCGGCACACTAACAATTGGCGAGTCGATACTTCGCCGAGCATTGGTCTTATACGGACAAACCAATAATTGGCAAGTCAATACTTGATTGAGCATTGGTCTTATACGGACAAACCAATAATTGGCGAGCCAATACTTGATTGAGCATTGGTCTTATACGGACAAACCAATAATTGGCGAGCCAATAATTGATTGGTCTTATACGGACAAACCAATAATTGGCGAGCCAATAATTGATTGGTCTTATACGGAAAAACCAATAATTGGCGAGCCAATAATTGATTGGTCTTATACGGACAAACCAATAATTGGCGAGCCAATACTTGATTGAGCATTGGTCTTATACGGACAAACCAATAATTGGCGAGCTCATAATCGGCCGACGTTAAATCCGCAAATCAATGATTGACACGTCGATATTCGGCCGTGCATCACCTTAAGGTTCAAATATCGATAAACATCACGCCAACGTTGACCCGAGTATTGATCGTTTCAGTTTTATCTGCAAAACCTACATGGACGGTGGGCTTCTGATAGTGGGTATTGCGGCGGTGGTGAGTGCTGCACAGCCACGAGCAGTGCACGCAGCTTAATATAACCCAATTATAATAATTAACATAACTTCGTATTCTAAACACACCGGAATTTGTGTCTATGTCTTGTAAACGATATTGCTAAGTCGAGTTGGGCTCGAGGCCATCTAAACATAAGGTACTCTGACAAATTATCAGAGTACCGTCGAAAGGGAATACTAATGCCTCGATCCCTTCTTGCATTATAGATCATTCTACCTAGAACAAACATATTTAATTCAATAACTTTTCGTATAATAAATCCTTACAGACAAAAAAAAATTTACTGACAATATTTTACTATATAAATCAGAATGTCTTGACAAAACGACTTGGATGCGGTGCTGAAAAAAACAGTTTACCTCCAACAAAGTGCCTCAGTCCTCCGAGGTACAGACGATTACTTGGTTGGATCGACTATTTTCAATTGGTTTGGCTTCTGTGATTGCTCGAACGAAGCCAAAGTTGTTGGACCAACTATTAGTAAAAGCCCCAACTTTCTTGCTTAGTTAGAATACGAATAAAATTCGTAAACGTAACTAATACCAGGTTATAACCATCAGGTTTGTTGGTCTTAGATAAATAGTTAGTTAGCTCAATGAATTTGTTTGTACCGGGCTAGTATTACCAATTGATTATTTCGATAGAGCAACTGGTTTCGATTGGCTGATTTAATTAACCGCTTTAAGCTAGATGTGATTAGTTATTGAACATAACCTCTTTAAAATCAACTAAAGGGAATTGTCATACACAATTTTTTGTTCATGCTCAATATTTCAATGCAGATTGATTGGCATTCATTATTTGGTGCATCTCCGAACTAAACTTTTGACTTAGTGCACCTAGAACTGCATAATCTTTAGTAGCACTGACAAAAAACTTACTTGAAATTTAATGCACAACCACTGAAAAGTTCTTATGCATACATTTGTCTACTAAGTTTATTATGCAACTGTGCTGTGAAATTAATATGTGCCGCGGTAATTCCAACGATTTACTTTAATTACACGGTAAAAGTATTTTCATTTTCATAATGTGCTTTAATATCTGCAGAAATACATTTATTTAATGTCACAATTGTGCATTAAATTTAATTGCCGGTGAGCACAAGAATTGGAAGCAGGACGTCGAACCCTCTTCGCGCTATCTCGCGAATTCCGCCAGAAAAATGTTCCGATGACATCTGGTCGATTCCTCGTTAGCGAAAATCACATCAATATCTCATAGCAACGGAGATATTCCAGATCGGGAGCAGTCCTCGCGGCATATGGAAAGCAGAAAAATTCGACGACAATCTCATCTGCTTACAGCCGCCTCCCGGTGCGATTGTCAGGCTGAGACGTTTTTTTAAATATCGATGCTCTCGAAATAATGACATTCGGCGTGATGGATATCGTCGAATTTAAATGTCAAAAGTGCGGGGAGGGGAAAAGAAGGGGAACAAACGGCGCGAAAGCAGCAGAAAAACTAGGGAAACCGCGAAAGACGACGACGCAGCTTCTACGTCTTCCCTTGTACAAGTATTTCTAGCTCAGCCAAAAGTTTCGGAGCGAGCGAGAAAACAGAGAGCGAGGAGGACATCGGCGAGGCGCCGCGGTGTATAGGTATCACTTATGCATGGAAGGTCGGAGAAACTTTGAAGATTTACGAGCTCGCGACCCACAACCCCCACCGAGTCAAACCCTCTCGTACATTGGCCAACCCGTTCTCGCGGTTTCCAGTAATTTTCAAAAGCGTTTACCCCTTATCTCGCGAGAAACGCCTCGCGACCTCTTCTCTTCGTTATCTTTTCTCAACTATTTCGCTACGTTCGCGAGTCACCCTTAAGAAGGGATTCTGAATACATACATGTATTCAAGTAATGCGTATAAATGAGCATATCTTGTATAGGTATATACATTGAACAGAACACCCGAGATGGCGCAGATTAAAATACTTTATTCTCGCACAATGAGTTGTGGCTGTGAGGTATGGATTCATTTAATTGTCCACGAATTGCCGAGGAAGTAGATAACGCTTATGCAATAAGGAACAATCATTTTCTTCGCTGACTCTCCATGGATATCTATTTGATAAGAATCAATCCAAAATTGTGATAGATTTTGAGATTTTTTAAATATTGTACGATTATTGATAGGATAATTAAGTCGATAACGTGGCTCCACCAATTGAAGGGTTTATTCGTCATAACCAAAACTGAAAATGCAATTTGCAGGGCAAAATGCAAAAAAATGATAGAATATTCATTGTTACACAATATAATGTTTTGATAAAATTCCGTAATTTGTCGCATTTGGATTAATAAATATTTATAGTACTGACAAGAATTTTTTTTTTTTTTATAGGTAATTGATAATTTTTTAAACGTCGAACAGAATTGTTAATTCATTAAATTCATGTCCTCAAAACGTAAAAATCTTTGATGATTGTTACGTCCTGCTTATTTTAAAAAAATTTTATTTACAATTATTATAAACGACTTAAATTATTCTAATTAATTATTGCTTCCTATTCTAATATGTGACGCATTCGGTATTTCTCTTTCTATTAGCGTCTTTTATCCGACAACCAAACGGAAGTTGTCCAGACGCTGATTTTTCAGTTGTACCGGATATTAATATTGGATTTCCGTAACTACACGCCAAAGTACTCTGTGAAATTGTATCTCTTGCTAAAAACGAATTATAATGTTTAATTCATATCAACGAAAATTTATATATTTCAATAATTGAATAAACGATATTGTTTTTTGGGCGCGATAATTCGAAATGTTAGTTTCAACTATTAATCGAACAGCGAAACTTCAAATTCTGGTTCACCCACGACGTAACAATAAATTATAACAATACCATGTGTTAAAAGTTAAACATGTTAAGGCTGTTTGCACAAACCAGAGGAAGTTCATCCGGTAATCTCGCCGACAGCCGGTCGTCACCTCCTCATACTTAAGTAAACAGCCCAAAGCTGCCGTTTATTTTCTCAAAACTATTCGTTGACACCGAGCGTTCGTCTCTCTTGTCACGTGTCTCTATGAATTACATATATTTCACTGCGTATATCGGATTACGTGTTCACGTAAACCGTATACCTACTAATTTATACATATATACATATTAACATGAAGGTGGAAGAACGCGACGTATATAAGCGATACAGAGAATGTGAAAAAGCGTTATTTCGTCGAGTGTGACACTTATTTTACCTGAATATTTATTCGAGACCGCGGCAGCGACACGAACGCGTTACTGCGCGGACATCTCGAATGGACTAACAGAGTACACATATATTTATTAGCTCGCGTGGTCGTTCTCCGAGCCGGTCTCTGGCTCAACATGTATATATGTATATGCTCATATATATATATATCTGGCATTCTCGGTTAGTATAACCTTTTTTCACATCACTCGCGGTTAGTCTCATTTAGTATAATTTTTTGGATCCGATAATTGAACCATGAAAAAATGAGGATGTTCAAGTTTTTTTCGCAGATTTGATTGTTATAGTCGTTTAAAAAAATCTAAACGACCGAAATTGCAAAAATTATTGAAAATATTTATCTTACCGGACATCTACTATTTTATATGAAATTTCAAAAATAATAGGGGAATCGAAAAACAAAAATGACACGTGGGCATTAGAGTGCGTCAAAACATTTTTGTTTTTAATTATTTTTTTCCACTGGAATACGCGACTTAATTTTTTAAATGATTCTTTGAATTTGTAATTTGTTGAAAAATAAAGATGGAGGTGGAGCCACCCCTGAATATTATTTGTGAGCGAATTTTTTCGGTTTTCATAGTCATATAGTCATAAAATTATTGAAGCTCAAATTTCGTAAAGGAAGTGGATAGTATATATACTTTTGCAGTATAAAAATTTGACAATTTTATATTCATTTATTTGGACACCCACGAGTGCTCATCGATTTTCTGAGCAGTGAGAAAACACCTTTTAATCCGGATTTGCAAGACGTCGTCAATAAAGTCCATCCTTTACACTGCTCAGACATTCGATACCCACACTCTCGCCTCCTTCGTGCAATACAACTGAAGAAAACAAATCATAGAAAATATTTGCAAGTGGCACTAACACGTTTGGCTAAATATAGAATTTTACGATTCATGCCCGTGATTGTTCGGAATGTTATCGAAGATCGCCATTTGTTTCACATGTTTTATTGAAGTCGTTCTTTTCGTAGGTATTTTTAAAAACATATAAACTCAAGACGAAAATAAACTCCATCGTATACTTTCTTCACATGTACATAATCCCAAAGTATCATTTATTGAAAAAAAAAAAAAAAAACCAAACAAACAAAAATTGAATTTGAAAAATCTCGAAATTCATTGACGTACGTTTGGGTTAAAAGTGGTGTTAAAAATCTGAACAAAAACATAGGTTACGCCGATAAAACAAAAAATAGTGAGGTCAAACGACCGAGGAACGGAGCTCGATTTCCTCGTGTACCGTCAGCGCTGTCCGTCGTCAACAGAGTCCACTCTGTGGACCCTGAGGCCGCGCAGAAATTCGCTGTCCACACGCTCGATTTTCCCTAGCACGAACCCGACGAAAAAAAAAAAAAAAAAAAAATCGGAAAAAAATGTACAGATGCTCATCGCAAGTGCTCTCCTAATATCTGGCTGAATATCAAAAATTTCCGGGAGAATCATCGAAGTTCCTGACGGGGAATGCCACGTACGTGCGTGTGGAGTTCTGGCACTGGGATGGAAAATAAATGTTTTATAAATTTCCACAAAGTGAACGTTTCGGGCTGTGTATGTTCGAGGGAACGAGTTGCGTATTGTCGCGTGGTAGCTGCTCCGAACCATGGATAAGGGGGTGAATGGGTGGGTGGGGGTGGTGGGGGTGGTGGTAACAAGATCTACAATATGTATTGGTGTAGACTGTACGATATCTATGTATGTACAGCACTGGTGGTACCAGCTTATGGCTGAGGGAAATAGCGAACAGAAGCAGCACCAGCAGCAGCAGCAGCAGCAGAAGCAGCAGCAGGAGCGAAGGTACCAGTGGTAGTGGCTAGCGACAGGACTGCTGCTGCTGGTTTCTGGTGCTGCGGGAGTGTGGCGCGCGCTGCGTGACCTGTCACCGTGAGCCTTGCTGGATTTATAAGCGGACGCCGAGTTATCGCATATTTACCCGAGCTCCCTGTGCCCCCCGTATCCGGCCCCCCTTTTCCAGCCCTCTTTCCAACCTGCTGCACCACTCCCCTGCGATGACAGCCTGCGCAATGTTGGCTTCGAGCTCTAGCGCGCGCGTAGACTGCCCGACGCCACAAAGATATCACGTGGTACACACACAATACCGCGAGTCCTTAACCCCTCTCCATTTTCCTCCAACCAAGTAGCCTCTTTGCCTGCTCACTCTGCGTTACGTTAATTAATTTGAAAATTGTTACATGCGACATTCGCTCGAAATGTCACGTCATGGATTATTTTGGAAACGTTTGCTTAAATTCGATCTTGGGATATTTTTTCATGAAGTCTTTTCTTTGGGCGCTAGATCATAACCCTGTGGATACAGGAAATGTCGTTCTGCGTCAGGCGACACAATTTGTGTTTGGTGGGATTTGAATAATGACGACAGGTGGATAATGTTCTTCAGTTTTACGATAACCGTGGATTTCAAGTGTGATCATATTATTTTATTGCAATTGTAGCGACTAATTCGCAAGTTCCTTAACGCAGTTTTTTTCGAAACGGCTTGGAAAAAATGTTTGTGTCTTCAGGTCTGTCGAAATCACAATTCATTTGAATTCCAGGCATTTTAATTCATTTCACGACCTTCACTTGATTCTGGAAATCTTGTTGAATTTCGAGAACACGAATGAATGTTACGAGGGTCGATTAATTAATCCGCGGATAAGCAGCAGCTCTAATCTGTGCTTGAGGCGAAATATTTGTCTTGTCAGAGTTCGCACAAAAACCTCATTAGCCCTTGCTGTTTAAAAACCGTTGCACCCACGCAGTATTTCAGAGCGTCGTTAACTCGCATTTTTGTTATCAACGCTTTTGTGTATCTCCACTACTAATCCAAAGGACACGCTGTGTACACACACCGTAACCGTTCCGAGGACGACGTACCGGGAATTTTTTTTAATTCCCATCACATAACACGATATGAGTGTAGGCAGTGGTGATGCGAAGGATCCACGAGGACGTGCCTATCTCACGGCTGACGTCGACCTTGCCGAGGCCGAACGCGGGGGAATATTGCTGAAAAGTCGTATATAACACTTGTCCTTATTTTCGTTCCCGTACGTCCGTGCGAAACTCGTTTTTTTTTAAGTATCGGCCAGTTCAGTAACCGTGTACAGCTTCAGTGCCCGTCTATATATATATACATTATATATATGTCGCAATATACGTGCGCGACAAGAGTCAGGCGAGCGGGCAACGATCTTTACCGTTTTTTTCCTTCTTCCTTTTTTCATTTATTTTTTATTCTCCTCTTTATTCCCTGTTTTGTACGTTTTTCACTTCACTCGCTGTAGGTTTTTCCTATCCTTCTACTCTCACGCTATAAAATCCTCACAAATATTTTAGAGACACGTAAGGTTTTAGTGACTGGCATAGCAGCTTTTATGGACTAAACTACATCCTCCGCCTATACATCGAGAGCCTCGTTTCACTTGGGCTTCTACAGAATCTGTATCTGTATGTACCTTTGGAGTGCACATATGTATATGTATATACATACTTACAGATATGTATATATATATTTATATGTAGAGCCAGAGGCAAGAGGGTAAGTGGTTGGGAAGATAATTCGTCAGCGAGCTGTCTCGACCATTTCCGCCAGAAGCCGGACATTCCTCACCAGTTCGGCTTCCCTCGTCCTGCTGAAGGATAACCGGGGTACAAAGCAAGAACTTCACTATACCCCTGGCACATACCACCAGTTCCTCTATGTAATCTGGCTACCTCAACCTTAGCACAACACTTGCCGTGGTGCCATATACGTATACCATTCTAGTGTACCGTGTATCGTTTAACGAGCTCAAGATTTATAGCCTGTATCGAGATTCGGTTATCAGCAGGAAACTTTTAACGGAATAACTCAGAGACCATCGTCGTATATCAATATGCATACTCCGAATGTATCGCTGTGGTATAGAGCCCCACGTACTTCAACTATTTCCGAGCAAACTCCTATAAAATCCTTTGTCGTTTTATTTTTACTGTCCTCCAAGTTGGCCGAGTCGAAATACTTAACGAAATGAGGGAAGTTTCGTCTGCGATGATAATGACGCGAGTAGCGTTAATGGCTTGAGGGATATAAGAAAATTTTCGAGGTTTTAAATTCTCGCGCATGTTGACTAATCCGAAATTGGAATTTAACGGCGATGGATTTAACTATTCTTCACATATTTGTGGCTGAATCTTTGTCGGATCTTGAGTTACGAGTGCGGTCGCCGCGCGCGGTTGCATCGTCCGCACAATCGGCCGCCCAAAGGCCCTCGCGGATTAGTCACAAATGGCTTTAATGTGCGGAAACCGTGGGCTTTTTATTGCCTACAGAAAGCTATTAAAATTATTGCTGGGATCGCGTCTGTTCTAAGAAAAATTTATCTCAAATGGGACAACTTGGCTCGGTTGATTTAAGGAGGTTAAACCGTGTCAATGCGGAGAAATCTTGGATTTTCGAGTGACGCGGTCACCTTTAATGGCCTCGTTAGTCATCGGAAAAAAAAAGGATGCAGAGACATTTTTTTTAAATGCTTCACAATAATTCTCATCCAAACAGTTTATAATGTAGTTTGTCGAGTATCAAAAACTGCAAACTTGGTACTTGGCATTTTGTTCATGCAAGAAAGTAAATGAAGCATTCTCTGTCAATTCTGTTACTATTTTTGTCAAATATCTCAAATATGCCTCATAATTGGTCATATCAAAATACCATTAAAAATGGATATATGACCAATTATGAGGCAGATCTGAGATGGTCAGGAAAAAAAGTGCCTGAATTAAGAGAAAACACCTCATATTTAATGTACTTTACATGCTAACATTGCTTATACCTGCTTCATGCTTAAGTTTTTAAAATATAAGCTATACCAAATTTCATAACATTCTCCATCAACGTTAGATTTTGTATGCGCAGACATTCGCAAATAGCATTACATAAAATGTGGATAAAAAAATGTCCAGAATATATCTCATTAGCACCTTCTGAGTCGCAACTTATTTTTTTTTTCCTGGCGAACGAGGGAAAGAAAAAACTGAAGAAAAAATGGGCAGAAGGTACGATAATTAAAACATATTTTTCAGCGAAAATGTGTTGTAGCATTACCACACAGGTTACATACACATAACCTTCTCCATCAACCATTAGAGGGAGCTAGGGTCGTGCATGCGGAGACGTTCGTAAACCGCATTGAGCTAAACTCTTAAACACAATTTGTCTTCGCAAGTGACCGAAATATATCTCATTAGCGAAATTTAAGCTCAGGATTATTTTCTCTCGTATAAGAGCGTGAAAAAAAAAAATTGAAGAAAAAGTAGGCAAAAGCTACGATAATTGAGACATATTTTTCAGCCAAATATTTTACACCGTTATCACACAGGTTATATTTATACATACATATACATATATATATATATATACTCACGCTGGCTTATGTACTGTGAACCAGCGCCTTTCCCCATTCCGCAGAGGATTATCGGAATATAATACATGGTTTTAGAGCCTGCAAAAGGTGCTTCTGGCTCTCCAGGCTTTCGCGAAAGATATGGAATTAAAATGCATTTACTTGGCGGTGCAGCGAAGGATTCTCGGCCAGCGATATATATACCTACGACCTAGAGAAGACAAAATAATGCAGCGAGTATTTCTCCATTAGGTCCGTTTACAGTGCCTCGGAAAATCATCCTCGCATTTCCGTGGTTAGATGATAAAACGGAAATGAGCACTCACTCCACATTCGCCCAAGTATTCCATATCCCTTGTCCTTCCAAACCTGTCTTTCGTTATATTTTTCGATAATACGCCGTAATACTCGACTCCGTGAACACGTGCTCGTTAATCTTATCCCGAATGACACGCTCCTCGGATCTGAAAACTCACGAATATCCACTCACAACTCGGATATGGAATTTCACATAGACACGCGATTGGCAGTCAGATTTGATAAATCAATTGAAATATCGGAAAACATTGCTTCGTAAGGACATTCGAGAGAGAATGTCAAGTGTGGATAAGATTCGAAAGCCCTTTATCCTAGGTTTCAGGTTTCGCCTGTGTCCAGGAGATATTGATTTTAGTTATAGAAATATAACAAGCTTATAAGGCCGATATGAGGTTGGTGGTAATAGTGAGGCGCGCCGAGGAAACTTGTTCTTGATGTTCGCTAATACACGAGCGAGATAGGCTGTTGCTCATTATTTATGGGATTAGCTTAAGCCTGTTGCAGACAGGCTGCACGGACACTTCCCTTTTACAATCTAAGCTTTACTTTTTCCGATATCGACAGTTTCTCATTATAATATTCTATCACTCAAGCTTAAAATGATAAGGCATACTGCATACTGTGCATGCAAACTTATAATGCAAATGTCTCGCGAGAAATGTCAGGAATTGAATTGTGCTTTAGTACGACATGTTGTGAAATAATTTCCATTGTTTTTGATCGACCCCGTTTATATGTAGGAATGGCGAGGACGAGGACGATTTATACCCGAGTAACAGTTCGTATTGTTTGTCTTAGATACCTCCAACTGGATTAAGGCAGTATTCTAGACTAGATTTTTTTTTTCTTCATATTTTCAAAGTTTAACTATTCAAGAATATACCTACAAGAGGATTTTTCGTAATTCGAATTATTTTCGGATATACAGGTATTTTGCTGCACGCGGCATCCAAACTCGCTCGACTGGAACTAATCGTACAAACGCGTTTTTCTCGAAACTGTATTTTTCAAGACGATGCCCACGATTTCTCAAGTTCTACTGGACCGATTTACTTGGAATTTTTTGAGAGCCTTGTTGATAGACTTGTCTATGTCCGGAACTAGTCGCATCCCCAAATTTCGATTTATACTATTTTTAAAAAATTCGAAAAAGTTTTTAAAAAAGTGGTACAAAAATTGTTTTTTTTTTTTTTTTTTTTTTTTTTCAGGTAGCGGTGATTTTGTGAGACTTTTTTTTTCACCATTTTTGAGATCACTCTTCGCGTAGCAGAAATGGGAGGAAAACGGGCAGGGGTTAGAATAGGCACCATGATTAAAAATAAAAATTGTGGCGACGAGGGCATCCTCGTAACTTTCTTTTAAACGACTTTTTAAGTTTTCTGACATTCTTACTTAAGAAAAGTTCGGAAAATAGGGGAGATGATACCACAACAGGCGGAACCACTCGGCGGAATATGAAAATTTGATCACCAATTTAGAAATAAATGTGGAAAGTTACCGGCTTTATAAATTTTCGACAAAAAGTTCGCAACGAATGTTCGTAACAATTCTGATTCGATTCGGATTACCGATTTTTTAATTCACGAACAATCTGACATATTTCCTTATAAGAAACGGGGACAAGTCATTTTTGAGAAGCGTGACGGTGGGACCTTCTTGACCCCAATTCCTCCCTTCAATTGAGGCGCCAATTTTCATCCGCCAAACTTTTTCACATGAAAACATTTCTATAGTTCGTCGAATCATTATTTCCAAACGGTATATAAAAACGACGAGGACAAAAGAACAGGAGAGAAAGTCACACATTAAGGCGCGTTGGTTAAATGAAGGCCATGCTTAGGGATCAATCGAATAAATTTGCCACCCTCTTAGTATTCGCGAGTGGCAGATCGATAACCCTTCCTCAACCCTCAGCTTTCCTGCAAAGAGTACGCCATACCACACGTTTAATAACAATAACCGGTGAACTAGTTCGCTGGCCAAGGTCTACTTCAGCCCCTCACTTTCTCTTTCATTACGGGCGCGGAAAACACGTCTTTGCAATTCCTGTAAGAACTACAGTATGGATAAACGCACAAACAGTCGGTACTGGAGTGTATTTGGCGAATTGAGAAGGCGGCACAAATGGAGGGTCGGAAAAGCTGAAGCAAAGGAGAGAGAGAGAGAGACGTAATATCGCGGAGAACGGAGAGAGGGGAGACAAGGTAATACATTCTCTCTCCAGAGGCATGAAAGAATAATTTGCCAACGAAATTCCGACGGCGCAATTAACTCCCCGAAAGTCAGGCCTCCTGGGGAATGACGAGGGTGACGGCAATGTGTGTGTTTGGGTTTATTCTTCTGCGTTGGTGTGGTGCTCGGCCAGTGAAGCGAGGCATCGAAGGCCGGGGCTAAATGGACTTATCACTATTTAACGATTTCCGAAGACTTTTCTTAATCCAATTATTTTTTAATTCCAATCTCTCAGCTGTGCGCCTGATATATTTGAAAAGCGATTAAGAAGACAATTTCCCTGAGAAGCAATACGCAACTATAGAGTGATAATTATCATCGTTTGTCTATTTAACTAAAGCCAAACGTCAAATATCGTAATACTTCAATTAGAAGACATACTTGTCAAAACCCTATCGGTAATTTTGATTTATCAAGTCGCGCTAAATTATTTTGTAGGGATTTATGAGCCAGCAGCGCAAATTAATCATACAACAAAACTGATTGATGAACCGGTCGGCATTGATAAATTTTTCAATCAGACAAATCGTACGAAAAATTATCCTCCGCAAAATTGTTAAAAAAATATGTTCCGTTTCACGATTGTTGGACATATTTCGCGTCTAAATTGTGCTATCGAGTTAATTGATACGAGTGAACTGATTAAATTAAGATTGATTCAGTGGTTCATATATTTGGCAAATTACTTTGCATTATCCAAGAAAATTAGACCTCGAAGTGTTTAGAGTGTGCTCAGCCTTTTGTTCCATCGTTAGTATGATCCAAAAGGCCCCGGTTCCTGTAACAATACAATACAGACGGTAGTACCATAATGCCGGTGCAGAATGCGTGCGCGTGTGCGTCCGCGTTTACGCGGTCTTGTCGCTGGGCGGTGGGGAAAAGTGGTGGGGGGAGGTAATCGGGAAAGGGCGACTGGAAGGTGGTGTGGGTGGGAGTGCTGTAGGGGAGAGGACACGTAACAGCGCGTCATAAAGCAATTAGGGGAATAAAAGACGCAACGAGGTATAATGAACCCTCGCGGAGTGCTAGAGCAAAGCCTTTCTCCCCATCTCTCTTTCTCTCTCTCTCTCTCTATCTGTCTAACAAACACGTTGTTACGCTTGGCTCTCCGCTCGTTGTTTCTGAAAACATCGACCTAATTATCGATCCTACAGGCCATTACCTCATCCTCGCACTATCAACGCAGGGTGCCCCTCCCCCTCCCCCCAGAACGTACTACATAAGCCTCGAGCTATACCTCGGACATATATTAAGGTCCCCGTCCTCTTGCATCTTGAAAATCCTCCTCGGAGTTACAACGCAATTTTTGTGCTCCAAATAATTCACGGTGCCGGTTTTTTTGTTGTTTTTAATCCTGAAACCGTACTATACTTGCTAAGGTATAAACAGTGTATACCGTCTGTAAAGTGAAATAAAAAGTTTACACGTTGCGAAGACGTAGCAGCGACTATTTCCTTTTACTCTCTTAGCTCCCCCTCTTCTTATTCGTCTTCTTCTCGAGCATCCACTCCTTTTTTGTTCTTTTTTATTATCCTCCATAGAAACGAAATTGTTGAGGGGCTGTATACAGTGCATGGGGATCCTTGCTCAAGAATGGCAACCACTTTTTTGGGTGTGTCTCGAGAGAGGAACGGTGAGGATGAGGACAGTCAGGAGGAAAAGAAGAAGAAGAAGAAGAAGAAGGACCATGAGAGTAGCCAACCAGCCGGGACAATATAAAGGCATGCTTCCTCGGTGCCTGTGCAGAATATGAGGGAACCCTCGCCAATGACCGCTCGACATTTCTATGCCATACACATCAGCTACAACAACTATTATCGCTGATGTTACAGCGTAGCACGTATAATAACACATAGTGCACGCCGCGTGAACCCCTCGAAAGATCCTTCGACCGGAAAGAAACCAGCCCTCTTTTAACGCAGACGGCTTCTCTCCACTTTTTTGCGTATCTTTCATGTCTTCGCCACCTCCAGTATCTTCACTCGCTAAGCTCACAAAATACGCTTGTAATTTGCAACACCTTTGCTTCACGTCCGTGCTGTTCTTTTCGCTTTCATCAATCTCGATTCGCTAACGCTCAATTAGGGCGGATTTTCAACCAATTTTCATGGGCATGTACAGGAGATTTTATTTTTCTCGGGGCTCGGAATATCAATAATGGGATCTGAGAGTTGCGAGGTCTTGTGAGGAATTTCACTTCCCAATCAGCATTGAAGTATCATTGGGGACACTAAAAACACTGATTGAACGACGATAGTAATCAAATTCTTTTTTTTTTTTTTACAGGGTTCACAAAAATATGCGGAAAACTGTAGGGACATAATGGCATTTTGATGGTGTTTGCGATGAACAGAGCAGTCGTGCCGATTTGAATTAATAGGAAACGTCACTGTGAGTATTGTCATTTTTCTCATACTGGCGACGATGCGATGCCAATAAAAATCGGTCGGCAACGTTTGAACTTGGGTCTTTTGAGTTGCTTTTTGTTTATAATCGGTTTATCTACTAAACTACTTTCTGTAATGAGATCTGCCATGGAAATCGTCTGGATCGTACATCCGGTGATTCCGTTGCTGCAGAGCAGTAGCATTGCCTTAACGGATAACTATAAGTAACTTCTCCAGATTATCTGGTTAGTGATAACATAGAATATCGGCGCTTTTGAAAATGTATAAAAGTAATCGTCATACTGTTTGATTAACCATAATGGCAGCAGCGTACATATTTAATCCTGCGCTTCATGAATTTTTTTTTGCCTTCGAACTCATGACTGAGATCTAACACACCCCACGCTTTTCTTGATTATATAACCGGTCCTATACAGATAAATGGGCTTTATCGCACATCCATTTCGTCGTTTGTTTACGAGTAAGAGAACGATAGAGGAATCATCCAATTTAATTAACATTTAATCAGTGAAAAATTCATTTGACGTCCAAAACATGCAAATTATCGGTAAAAACCAAACTTTTTCAATAAAAAATTCAATCTACTCGATCGTTAAACCTATCGTTTAAATTCAAACGTAGATTTGAAGACGACAGTTTAGACTGTCGGAATAAAAACTGTCGTGGATTCGAGGAGGTTTTTTCTATATTAATGTGATCGATTCTCGTGGGTACACAAGATCCGCTAAGATTAGGGTAGGTTCGACTCTGTGTACTCTGATCACGGTACTTAATACCAGGCTGCCGGTACCACCTAACCAGCACCTAGGTTCGGGTGACGTCAAATAATATTATTCAAACAAAACTGGATCCACTATGGATGACCTCGGAATCTATACGTTTGTGTTAGATGGATTATGTTTAGTCCCTCACCAGATAGTCTGCGCCATAAAAGCCAGATAGACCCTAGATAGTCATGTCATCTATAGGTGTACTCTAGCTAGATCTTATCTAGTCCCTCTATAAAAAACCCTTATAAAAATAGAAAAAAAAAAATACACTTAAATAAAAATGCACCTAAAATGACCACACAATGTAGGAATCCCGTTTACAGAAACGGGTATGGACAATTGTCTATTTACTACACGAGTATAATATAAAATTGATGTACCATTCTTCAAAATTTGCTGTGAAATTAGTATTAATTATGTATAGTCTGCTAAGTGCGTTACAAAAGACGCATTAATTAATGCTCATTATACTAAATACCTCGTACGAGTTGTGTTTTTAATATGAATTAACTGTCGTTTTGTAACACTCTTCTCCACTGTTGAATATATTTAAGGTAAAATTACTGCATGTGTTGTAAAATAACTAGACATGTGCAGGAAGCTTACAGAAACGGGTATAGAAACGATATTACAACGAGTGTATTGTTAAATTGATTTACAATTATCGTAACTTTGTTAATGAAGTCGCGTTTTAAAATATGAATGAACCTTAATTTTACCACGTGTATCGAATTTTCATTTTCTTTCGTATTTTAAATTGAATTTCATGTACGAGTTTGTTACACATTAATATATAGTATATAGATTTTCCAAATATTTTTCAGTGTAGATACTATTTTAAATACTATTTTAGGTACTATTTTAAATTGAATTTCATGTACGAGTTTGTTACACATTAATATATAGTATATAGATTATCCAAATATTCTTCAGTGTAGCGAGACGCTCAATTCAAACCAATTTATTGCCCACAATTTTTTTCCCACCGGACATAAACAATTACAATTCAAAATATTTTCGAAAAAACCTCATCTCACTTTTGTCATTCTTCCAGCATCCTTTATCTGGCGATAATTGAATAATAATATGGAATAGCAGTTACGAGCAGGTTAGAGAATTCTTAAGATGAGATCTAAGTAGATACGCTACCGATTTAGTAAAGTGGTTCTTATCGTGAATGGTGACGTTGGCAATATCTCCGTGAGGAGATTGAAACGAAGAGAGAGGACACAGTCAGCGCGACGAGTAAGAATTTAACAAGTGGTTGTGTCATTCGTTGGTGTAATCACGAGAGTCATCGTGACTCACGTAGGAAACAACCACTTGTTCCCTCGTTCTCCGGCGCCGTGGGCTTCGCTCCCGCGAAAACTCAATTCGGGACAATTTATTAGGAGTGAAACGGCAAGACAGGAGGTCCGGGGCGTTCGCGTCGCGGCTGCGCGTCCCGCGCGCTATAAACTCACGAGCGTATAGAGGAACGTCATCGATGCCGGGAATCTCGCACGAGTCTCGTTCTCGCTCTTCCTCATTCCCTTGGTCGCGCGGCGATTAAACAATTAAGCCGTTGGGACGAGGAAGATCGAGCGAAGAAAGAGAAGGAAATAAAGATTGAGAACGAAGAGAAGAAAGAACCAAAAAAAAAAAAGAAAAAAAACGAAGTAGTGCAAGATGAGACTGCTCTGTAGCTCCGAGTGTGTATAATAATGTGCGCACGTGGCACGTATGTGTGAAACGAACAAGCGTACAACACAAAGAAAGACACACGATTTGTCAGAAGTCCGGCTGCTCGGTCCTTTGCCTCCGGACAAACGCACGGAGTTGAAGCACTGTACCATATTATGCCCGCTGGTGTACAGTTGAGGACGTGCAGTCGCTCGCACGTGCACACACCGCCACAGCGGTCGTTGGGGGGCGCCGTGCACAGCGAGTCTCGTGACGCTTCTCCAACCGAGCCATCATTCATTCCACGTACTACATATAGAGCGATATATGTGTACACATACGTATATACATATGTGTACCGCAGCACGGTAATGTGCTGATGAGTGTGCTTACACTATGTTACGATCCTGTATCGTGTACCACTATCTCCATAACAATAAAGAACACGTCGATCGGTTGACTCACGATCGCAGACGCTTGCAAATTCACCTCCCCCTGCTACAGCTAAGGGCGTTATCGCAATGAAATGTTATTTGAAGAACCGAACGCTATTCCTGAATAACTGGACTTTCGCACCGTCATCGTAAAATGTACGTGGGTTATCGATTTTTTGGCCAGAAAAATTGTGGTGGTCGTGGAAACTGATGAGTAACTAATGAGTTACTATTTTGCAATAAATGGTCATTATATTTAGTGATAATATTGTTATTCCTGTCGCGCGATTTAGATCTTTTGTTCTTTTAATTTAACAATGTACCTTTGATTATTATTTCATTTTTTTTTTTAAAGATTTTAACACTTTGACGGTAATTTTCTATTGTTATTTGAATGCACACTCAAATTTTCTTGTTGAGCAGCAAAATACGCTCTCAATTGGGAAAACTAATTCTTGCGTAATACCAAATTTTGCATTAAAAATTGAACAAATTTTTCACGTTGCTGAAATGATAATAAGTCAAGAGTTAATATGAGTGTGTAAATATAGAGTCAAGGTTATTTATTTTCGATTCCTAGGTAGACCTGTGAAGGTTTTTTACCTTGACCATTCCACCCTTCTCCTCAACCAACACTTTACACTAACCTACTCTAACCAGGTTGCGTCCGCAGAGAATTTATTACCCTGTGCATCGCATTTGCCGAGGGCACGCGGAAACTGCGAAAAGCCCGTTCGAATACAGGCAGCCACATAAAAAGTGCATAATAAAATGCAGAAGTGCCAAAGTCTCAGGAAAACGAGTTTCCGCTTATCGATCGATGTGCGAGTCAGAGCGTGGCTAAGCGGTCATCTATACAACTTGGATGCTCCAACTACTGGCAAATAAGGCTGTACAGCTTGGGTAATTACCGCGGGAGCCACGGTAATCAATATATTCATGTAAAAATAAAGTGACGGCGTGATTAATATTTTTTGGAAATTCCATACAAATTTTGAAAATTCTTTCAACCTCATATTAATGTATACACATATATACACACACATATATATATAAAATTGACTTTCAGTACCAGAATATATCTATAATAATATATCTATATATTATATATATCTCTTTGTACATAGTTAAAAAAAAAAACTAAATACTACTACTCAACGTACGCCCACCCAGTATTTAAACATACTCAAACATTAGTCCAATCCCACGCCTCCCTATCAAATTATCCCAAGCCCATATCTCCCCGTTACAATTTTTTTCATTCTCACCCCACAAAGTTTAAAGGGCTAATATTGCCTAGGGAGCGAAGTCCATCTGTAACGCACGATAATCCGTTGCAGCCATCAACCCACGCACACGGACCCTCGGACAATGCATCCGGATCCACTCGCAGGGGACATATTCTCCGAAACTCCGTCCGCAAGTGCATCCGAGAGTGGACACTGTTCATCCGTGGTGTACGTGTCCTAAGAGGAGACCCATTTCGCGCCTAACCGCATGCGTGAGCGCCCACGTGCACCGGCCATCAGTGTACTCATGCACTGTACTACATATGGCTATATATAATATACACGTATATACATAGTTAAATGTGTTGCGCTGCGCGCATCGTTAACGCAGAGGCGGTGGCGGCTCGCCGCTCGATCGCCGCGGTGGCACTGTCCCTCGTGGAGAAGAGGTCATTACCAACGACGCGCGGGCCCCGACACTACTCTCTCTCTCTCTCTCTCTCGCTCTCTTTGCCCTTCTCCCACCGTTCGCAAATCGACGCGGCCGAGCCGCATGGATTAAAACGGTGAATACGAGAGAGAAGCTGAAGGGCATCGAGTCACGAGTGAGACGGAGATAGCTGTGGTCTAACAGCATGCACCAGCAAGTTTATGTCTCAATTATGATGGTCTCGAGCGTAATAACAATAAACGTCACATATATATTCGGCGTATAGAGCGGGGCGAAGGTGAAAGGGAAATGGAAGGAAGAGAAACGAAGAGGAACGGGGCGAGGGAACGAATATATATGTCTCTATATGTACGTATGTATATAAATGTGTATGTATATATGTGTAGGAACAGAAGTGGAGGTTCGGGGCACGCTGATAGCGGGAGAATCTTGTTTGCCTTAAACGAACTTCACCGCCGCAATTAACCGCCGGGAATGAGGCAGCACCAGCACCACGGAGAACTGGGATATGCTCTCTGCTCATCGCCTCTCACTTTCTTTCTTTTCCTCCCTCGCTCTCATTCTCCCTCTCCCTCTCTTTTTCTCTCTTATATTTTTGGCACAGTCCTCGCCTCTTCCGTTATATCTCACTCGCTTTTCGTCCCCTTCCAACGTCAAGCTGCGTTTTATTTGCTCCCTTTTGAGACCATATGCACGGCGAATGGCATCCAATGAGGACATCCGAATAGGCAAAAATTCTCATTATTGACATACCAGGTTTTCTATCCTGGGGATTCAGGGCATAGACAGTAGAGATTACGAGACATAGCTTTAGAGAATTCCATTCGGTTCAGGGGGTTTTTAAAGTTGACACGAGTCACAGTTGCAAAATTTTGGAAAATATATATAGTCCAAAGGTTAAAGCTGATAATGAACATTTTATTTTTACCGGAACTCATATGTTGGCAATGCAAGTTCAACATTTTGAGGAGATCCAAAAATCGGACAATCAAATGTGTGTGGAAAACACACTGTTATTCACAATTTTACGAAAAATTCAGGAAATATAATATTGTTTTCCTGTTGATGTTCTATTGCCAATCAGTGTAGCTATAGTTTGTAAAGTGTTTTTATTTTTATGCATGCATGTGTACGTGCACATATGCAACTTCTTTCGGGAGGGGATGATCTGACTCACGTACGAGTCACGCACGATCCGACGGACGATATCCCCATCACCTGCTGCTTCTGCTGTTGCCGCTGCGTGGCCAGTACTCGCGGGCCAGCGATAACCCGACTTACTAGCCGTTAGTCGCGCAAGGCCCCAGAAGGGACGTGGCATCTATATAAGCAAAAAAAAAAGAAAAGATAAATACCAGGCGTTCTGTGCAGGTGATATCGTGCTGGGTCTGTTACGCGCACGCTCACATTTGTGGACCGGCACAACTAGTTCGTCGCCGAGAAGATGCCGTGCGGAGGTTCGATGGGCAGCATCACCTCATCGTTAATCATTATTCGGAGAGGCTGGGATTACGATGATGGCTACAATTATAGCGAGTCTCCGACAGAGTACAAGGAGTATGCGCGGAGGCCGACGAAATCTAAGTAGTCTTGTATTGTCAGTGTATACAAATAGCCACTCTATCCCTATTCCAATTTTTCCTAGTGTGGGATATATATTTTTCACCTAATATGCTTAATAACTTGTAATTTATTTATGAGTCTGAGGAATGGACCACGTGATTAGTCTCGTTGTGAGTCGTGGTGCTCTTTAAGAGAGATAGCCACTCGTCAATCATTGTTCGATGACGGGAGCGCTGATTACGACGGTAATTAAAGCTCCATGTGTGGCGCGACCTCACGAAATTAAGAATCACTGGACACGGGAAACAATTTATTTATGACTCGGACCCTTATTCCCGTTTTTTACAAGTGCTTGCCATGAGTACTTAAAAAAATAAAGTGCAAGAGTTTCGTTTGGTTCACTTTAACGATTATTTTGATATACGATTTAGTAATTATTGCCTGAAATAATTGTTAATAATTACAGCTTATTTCTGGATTATATAAATGTTCATATATTAAGGATCACTGAGCAGACTTAATGAACTGTGTATTGGATCCTGGTTCAAGATTTTTACTATGACGATATATTAAAAAGTGATTTTGTGTTACCCAAAAATTCAGTAAGTCGAAATTTGTCACTTTAACGATCGTGTAATTTACGATTTAATAATTATCGCCGTAACACTCAGCTGTATATCTCTACAATATAAAATTATAATTTATCGCCTGACGCCCAAGGCGTTCATGGAAATATAGTTATGGAAATAACTACTGGCAAATTCGACATTTATAACTTCTGCATATATTCATAATGTTATGACTGTAACGTGTATAATGAAAAAATTCGAAGAATATTATCAAAAAAGTGTGTGATGAGAGAGTAAAAATGTCAATTAGCAAGTTAAACAGTTAATCAGTGAACACAGAGAATTTTAGCCGGACAACAAACAACTCTATTGTTACAAAATAATTATTCCTCCCTACGCAATTATTATAATATGGAGATAAATAATTTAAAAAATCCAAATTACGTTAGATTAGTCCGGCGTATAATGTTAAAAAGAATCTCATTGCGTTTCGTATAATGCACGATCCAGGTACGTGGAAACGTAACAGTAGAAAATTTCTCGTTCCCTGATGCTTTGTCACTCGTGAGAAAAGTGGCGTTTTTTATTTTGATTTTTTTTTTTTCGTTCTTTAATCTCGTGTGTACCGAGAATCCTTTTAATTTCATATGCAAAGTCCACACAAGAGTATAACGAGGGAGAGTCAAAGATCGTCAAGGCATCGTCACACATGCATGCACCGTCCTCTCTAACAAAGTTGTTTTTCGAGTCTCGAGTTTCCGAGAGGTCTATGACACAAGGAGGTCAAAGCCTTGTAACCCTCGACGACGGTTTATCTCCTCTCGACCCATTTTATACGTCACTCTTACGTCGTGCTCATGAATGTGTCTGTGTGTGTGTGTGTGTGTGCACATACGACGCAAAGCCCAGGCATCGCTATACGTACAAGTGCATTCGTATACTGCCTCCGTAGCCCTTCCTGTTTAATTAGTAGCTACAGATAAATTGCCCAATTAAACAATTATCCGGGAGATGAAGACAGTCGTGATGGTGGTGTAAGACGTCTCGACTGCTGATGCGCCTCCACACACACCGGAGATGTCAATCTTCCTTCTCCTTCGTATCTCATCTACCGGGAACGATTCACGTCCCGTCCACCGCGCGGTGAAAGAAAAGTATGCATCCCCGCGGGGCGGGGAACAGGGTCAGGGACGTCACAAACCAGATACCTGTCGTGATCCTCTCCGTCCCGTATCATTATCTTCCCGAATTTCATTAAACAGTAGTCTCACTCATCAACAACATCCAACTCAATCAAAATATTCAACGAATTCCCTCGAACAACAACCGCCGACGACATCGAAACTTTTTCTAATATCCCCTTTTTTTTTTTGCGGACACGTCATCATTTTTTTTCAAACTACGGTGACTGGATACAGAAGTTTTTAAATTATGCTTCTACGCAAGGTTTTCGTATTAATGCAATTAAGACAATTTTGTGAAGTAACGATATTTATGAAAAAATAATCTGCACTAGAATTTTGTGAATAATTATCGTGAAATTATATGGTATTCCGTGTAGAAAAGCTAGAGAAATCATTCAACATTGCTTATTCAAAAAAAAAAAACAATACCCGTGCATTTTTGTCGATGCTCTCTTTTAATGACACGACTAACGTGATCTTGCTAACTTTAACCATCAGCAGATGGAGTGCCACCAAATGCATCGTGTTTTGATTGAAAAAATCAATCCACCCACTTCTTTGAAGTCAACGAAATCTTTTAATTCCGTGCAATCGCCCGACGTAAAAATCACGCTCTGTAATTTCGGACATACAAAAAAAACAACGTGATTAAGTCTACAATATAATTAAAACCAAAAAAACCATTTATCAAAAATTCGACAATTCCTTCCCGAGTCATATGGAATTAATTCATTGGAGCCTTGAGATCACCGAAATGTATGAGAAAAGATATGAATCACGTTAACCACACCTCTGATATACGAGTCTTCAAGCATCATTATCTACCCTAACCCTAAAACGTTAGAAAAAACACGCACACACATTTCTACTAAATCTTAAAGTGATGTGGATTTAAATTGGATCGTATCCTCTCTCAATCAAGCTCGACGATAAAAAAGGGATCTGTTCTGGTTGGCAATCATGTTCGCACTAGGAGCGTAATCGCGCCGCATCCAAGATTAATCCTCCACAACGAGTACATCTCTACCAAGCCCTGTACGTGCTTTTATAGTACAGGGTATCGTATAAGTGGCAGCTAAACTATACGGTGCCATATAGTAAACGAGGAATAGATCCTCGTTCTTCTTGGAGCAGAGCGGCGCACTCGTGCACACGGAGAGACCTCCTGGCCGAGGAATTCCACGGCAATAATTCCGTTGCACAACCACCGAGCAAGTACCGTTCGTCTACTCCTTTCTGGCCTGTCCACCGGCCGAGTAGACTATTCTCAGTCGAGCGTTAAGAAGGCCCGACGATGTGTCCGAATGCTGTGGCCACATCAGAGCTGAGAGACTACTATGGCATATATATACACACCTACTGGCTCGCCTCGTAAGTTCCTCTTCGTGTTCGCGTCCGCTTCACGTTAATCGAGCTTCTTCTCGTCGCTCACTCACGCGCCACGCCGAGGGAACACGAAAAAGAAGAAGAAAAAAAAAAAAAGAAAAAACAAGGCTGAAGAAAAAAAAAAAAGGAAGAAGAAGAAACGGTCCAATTGAGGATTCGTCACCGACAGCGCGAAGACCATCATTAGAGCGCCAAGGGAACGAAGAAAGTTTTTCGTCGTCGAGGCCGTAAAAAGGTTTATCGGATTGGGCGAGAGGCCAGCAACGCGGCAAAGCCACTAGCACACCGCCGTTCGCGGCTCCTCACTCCACGTATAGACCCAAGTTTATACGATAACTTGCCGTTGTATGTATTTACATTCTATACGTACATATGTAGGCAACCTTGCCTACGGGCGATTCCACGTAATTCTCTTTCCTCTCCTTCCATCAGTGACACACTTTAGACAAATATATGCTTTTTTGTTGTTGCGGGTTTGTGGATAATTGTGAAATATTCGGGCCGATTCGGGAAATCGTAATAGTACCGATGACTATTTTTACGACTAGCTTTTGTCGATGCAACTGTTTTGTGGTTGCGGCTGCTGTGCACATAAATATTTGATCGCTGTTTGATTAAAAACTTGGTTGGAAGGAATAAAAATGAATAGTGGTCATTTTGCAGTTAACTGATAGGATAACGTTCTGTCGTTGTAGGAAAAAGTTCTTTTTCGAAGTTGGTAAGACGACTAATAATTTCAAAGTGTAATTGAAATACTATGGGAGTAATTTTTGTAGCCATTTTGTGATGAAGGGGTTATCTTACTGTGGTCGGCGTTGAAATAAGCTAATTTATTGAATACCACTTCCGGAAAAATTACCAAGGCGATATATTATAATTAAGTTTTTTATTATACGTATTGATATACATATATTTTCGGCGTCTAATGTTTTGCGTGCTGTTCCAGACATTTAACACGATTCTGCACAAATAATTGGTTTCGGACAACAACAAAAAATCAAGATTTTCACGTACATTGTTTTTTTTTCCTAAGCCTCAACGGAGATTGTTTCCTGGATACTTTCTTACGTTTCTGGAAGACATTACGAAGATTGTATCAAAAAAAAAAAAACATCAAGCGATTTAGAATTGGAACATCACGATTTTTTTTTCTGAAATACCACGAATAATCTAATTGTTATCCTAATTGCCTAAAAGAATTAATATTTAACAGCAACTCAACGATTTTGTATCGTGCCTGCCAAAAATTCGACTAAACACAGAAAAGTTTAGTTAATTCTTATTATCAAATTTTTGTAAACTGTAAATATGGTCTGAAAAAAATGTTTTTTGAACTTGGAACGGAACGCCCCGTACGGGCAGTAGTTATATACACACAGGTAGATTGGTTAGGTGGTGTGTTTAAAGTCCCGACCACCGAATGACGAGGTGAAAAACCCGAGTACGGAGAGCGGGTGCGCCCGGCGTTGTACTCCGTCAGGCCGCAACTCTCTAAATTCGAAAACACATCGTCGCTCGGGAGATGCAGCATGTGTAAAGCGCTACAGCTCTTTAGTGTATTTTGTGAATGCTACACCGTCGTAATGCATACACACACACACATTCCTAAGCGCACACATGTGCTCTATATATATCTTCAGCTATGCGGTCGGTATGCGCGAATAAATATTGTCGGCGCTTCGCTATTTCGTATTTATATAGGCGCCGCACAGACTACGCGTTCCCTGCGTGAGTCACGCTTTGCTTTTCCATATCATCGAAAAGAGAATACGCTCGATATCGACTGACTGCACACGCGATACATTCGTACACGTTTCCTATTACCCGCAAAAGGGTTTTGATGCAGCACGCCCACGTCTCTTTTATATATACATATAAGCCATTCTCTGTAAGTTGAGCCACATTTTTTGGATCAGAAACTCACGTCGATTTGACAGATTTATTTCATTATTACGAGCTTTCCGTCAATTATTTCATTTTTTTCACGCCTCAATTTATGAATTGCATTTTTTTCTTTGTTACTTGGATTTGTAACGTGAAGAAGAAAAATAAAAGCTTCAATGCGTTTGTCTTGAACTAAAAAAAAATTATTCAAAAAATATGAAAGCTTCGGTTCATTCATTTAGTCGCCACTAACAAGTCCAAAGAATCCTCCTTGTTTAAACAAATAAGTTCAAAATAATCTTCCCAAGAGTATCAAGTATTTACCTGCCTTTTTTTTCTTCAAGGCGTCAGTCAATCAATAAAATCAATAAAATCAATCGAATCCACGGTCCAAATGCGCCTGAAAAAAATTTGTGAAAGATTGAGTCATTACTGTTATACACTGAAAAAATCTGGTGAGTTATAACGTATTTCAATGTTTAATTGTCGAATAAAGATAACCGTAGTGACAGAGAATGCCGTATATACACACACACACACACACACACACACATATATATATATATATATGGTGAGAGAGATTTCCATTCGTGGAGTGGTCCAGAAGCACGCACTCGTTCGATCGAATTCGTAACACAGATAAGAGAAGAACGTGACTCACGCGTCTCGTGGTATCGTCACAAGGGTGGAATTGCGGAACTGAAACATGTAGAATGGTACAGTGGGTGGAAATCGATCTGCGGTGGAGTGTTGGAGCGGCGTGTGCTGTTTGTGTGAGAGAGGCTGAATGCGCGAGAAACTCCTCTGGGCATCAGCGTATCGAACGTCAATGAGATCTGAGTGCTAGACTGGATATGTGTATGCAGTAGCCTGCGGGAAATACGCAGGCTACTGTTAATGAAATCAAGGGGAACATCCCCTTGATTTCATTAACATTGGTGTAGAAGCAACCGCCATAGGATGTCAACTCTTGGATCCTGGTGAAATAATGAAAATGCGGGAGATGCACTGGGTTTAACGTTAATACCGAGATAATTTCGTTGCCAAGAGACGTCGCTCACGCGTAAAGTAATTAGACGTTGAGCTTATATTTGATGCAGAAATGAAGTTAATGTATCATAGCAGCGCACTTGATCCTTCATTCACGGTATTATAATAATAGAATCGCATAACAATATTGTGCAGAGCGGCAAATAATATAATGACACGTCACGTGGAAGGAAAATAATCTTCAGATGTTTCGTATAAAAAATCCCCTGAAGAAAGAAATTTAAAGATAATTGAAGGTTTAATGTGAGATGGCATTGCTTCAAGACTTTGTTTCAGCGTGACTTTGCAAATGGTATGTGTCATTGCTGAAATTCCGTGAAAGACAAAATATATTGGAACCATTTGTGTGAGATAATTCACTGTACCGAATCGCTTATTTTCCATATGCTGGTATAATTCAGTGTGTATGTTTTATTTTCTGATTTTATATCAGCTCGTGCCCCAAAAATAAATTTTTTGCATTTTTAATTCGCTCCATATTTCAGGTGGATTATAAAAAGAAGTGCAGTTTTTAGATCGTATTTATTTGGTCACGTTTCTTTTTATAAAAAAGACACATTAAGTTTTCATACGTAGAAAAGTGAAGTTACGATTCCGAACGTCACAGACTTATAGACCGAAAGCAGTAAATACTTTTATTCAGAACCTCATGGCGTGGATCAAAATAGTAATCTGATTTCAATACCCTTTTGGACTGCATGACTTTCTGTTTTAACCTACTCTGTATCTATTCGAGAAGTAAAACATCCCCATATACAGAGATTGAAAAAATGTAGGTGAAAAGACTCTTAAATTTTTTTTTTGGAAAAGACAGTGAATTCCTTTAGAATAATAAATAATTCATCTCTAAGTGTGTTAATGAATTTTCATTCAATTGTGTATTAATATATTTATCGGAAAATCTCTTGCACATCAGGAGATTATTCAAAACTTTGAAAATCCTCATCACAGGGCACAAAAATAAATGAATAAATAAATAAAAATTCCGAATAATTTATTCGGAGATATTAATAATGTATCTTATTTAACTCTGAGCTTCATTAAAGTCTTGGCAGTATCTTTAATGACATCCATTTTTGCTCACATTCATTTCTTCGGAGCACTCAGAATATAATGGAATTAAGCTTTCGGTTTAGTCGTGTCGTCACGTTAACCAATTTTTTCATTCGCCTAACAACCTAGTTAGCTGTGTCACCTAATTCCTTGATTGCCAACTAATCGAGCTTGTCCCAACCACTAAATTTGCCGCTCCAGCCAACCGATTTAATTCCGCAACCAACTTGTTTATTGACCCAACTAATTTACTGGATTGAGACCATTCAACCAACAATTTTTTTTCCCGCATTTATTGACGAACCTCGTTAAAAGTGCATCAGCATCCACATGTAAATGAAAATATATGCAGAATATATGCGACATGCAGGACTTTTTGACGTTAACTGTATATGAAATGAATTTGAAACGTTATCCATATATTTATATATTGCATATATCATCTCATATATTTTGCACATATGCGCACTAATATGTGCGCATATGACTTTTTGATACGATATATTAGAACATATATGTTGCATATATATTTTTCGATGTGGGCAGCTTTCTTGCCGGATGAAACATTTCATACAGATTTTATACTCTCGATGAAGCAGCGTTAACGATCGTAAATATCACAATCAAGATACATGATATACATACGGAAAGTATCACCCCGGGGTTTTTATCGCATTACCCAGGCGAATGCGATATACATGCAGAGGGTGTATAATTTCGTAGAGGTTGTGTTCTCGAAACACAGGATTGCCTAGCATTCACCGCCTCTTCGACTTCTCCCAGTGCATTGAGGCCTCCGAAGCGCCCACGGCCGTATTACCATAGACCCTCGTGTATATACACATTCGGAATAGTACGTAATCCTGAGATAGAGCGCGTAACTCGAGACGGTAACGTTACCACGAAAGGGGAATTGAGATCAATGGCTTAAAAGGGGGCGTGTGACTTTTGTATCTAACCCAATATAACGCAGAGGCGTCGATGTACATACGTGTACTCCTATTACGTTACTTAGTACAGATATATATATACATACATGTATGGACACATCCACCTATGAACATATGCACGACGTATAATAAACTCTTACGCGTATACCTCGGAGATCTCGTTTCCGCCCACTTTTCCTCTCACAATTCTCCTTCGTTACACGGTATTCGGAGTTCCGGCGGTGAGACCGCGTGGGCCGAAAACTGGAATCGAATGAATCGTCCATATTACGAACAAAAACACATATCCAGCCTGTATCACATCGACTGGTCACACGAGAACCCTTTTTTTTTCTCCTTCATATTCGCCTCTTCGTATTCAAGTGAGAGAAATATTCATTTATTCATTTATTATTTTCTTCGCGACGACTTCCGTATATTTGGGAATTTAATGTCTTCACTAATCCGATCGAGCAAGATGCGAGGGAGGTCATTGACTATGTTCGCAACGGGGTTCCTCAGCTCGAACGTACTTTTGTTTTTTGTTGTTGCTTTTTTTTTTTATCACCGTGTCGCACATAGTACCAGTATTTATGCGGTATAGAATGATCTTTTTTTTTGCTCCTCCTGTCGCTCATTAAAATACGCTGTAGCTCTTTTGCTGATCGCACGGGGCTCTGCGTTATCGCGGTCCATTAGCTTGAAGAGGACCGCGCGTCGGTAGTGCTGCTGAAGATAATTTATCACTCGGGAGTATACGTGCGTCGTGGCGCAGCAGCCCCAGGAAGCACCGAGCCCCGGAGTGTCGCAGGACCATTATCCACCATAGTGGTGGACCTTCTACCTCATCCACGGCTCCTCCTCTGCTGCTTCTCATTCCGAAGAAAGAACGAAAAAGGGCGGGGGGAGGGGGGGCGGGTGGAAAAGTCGGTCCTTACAGTGAATATCTTTAGAATGGTACATTAGAACCATTTCACTGATGTCGGCTGGTATCAACGACGTCTAAATACCCCACTATCGTTCGAAAAGTACTTTACACGCCCGATGATGATAATACCATGGTCGTTTCTGACACGTGGCCTTCTCGTTACCGAGATAAAACATTAAAGCTGAGAAAAAAAAAATGAGAGTTACCGCGAAGCACTAAATAATTTCGGAAGAAAGAGCTCAAAATCACACTTCACCCCTTAACGACTTGAAAGTCGTTCTTCCACTACTCATGAATCAAATGACAATTTACTTTCACTTTCTTCACGAAAAAAAGGAGAAAAATTCGCCTTATTATGGTTAAAAATGACAAACACCTTGAATTCGTCGTGTAGAAAGCACTTGGTCCATTTTCGTCGCTTATTTATGGATAATGAGATTTAACCACCCGCTTGAATTTCTATCACCGACAATTTTTTGCAGATTATGCATATGTTTCGTTTATTGTGGTACTGGACGTTGAATGAGCCAAATTTTTCTAGAGTATTTTTCGAAATGTTCATAAACTGACGTTTAATTGGAAGAAGATACTGTCAATGTCACTGAGCGGGTGGCAAAATTTTCAGTGTATCAGAGGAATATACGTTGAGATTGTCGCAGGATCTCCGAAGCAATGCAATCAATTTTTTTTTTTTTGTTGCATTAACCAAGTCTCGATGCTGCGCTTCAAATGCAAATTTATTTCAATGAGCTCCGAACACTGGTGAGCGAATCGTAGTGTATGCTGTATTAATAAAATATAGAATTAAAGCAGGACGGAGCCGGTAATACTCAATTGTCGTGCCACGAATCGCCGAGCGAATGACACGTTCCACTTCGAAAATCAAAATGATTTCCATGAAGCAGCCTCATATGAATTATTGAAGGAACTGCAGTGCGCCCTTAAGAGAACATCGGTGAGAATGAATTGAATAAACGGTTTTTAAGGACGTTAGCTAAATCGCCTAAAAAATCCACTCGGTAACTACCGATTCAAGGTTATTTGATTCAATGGCAAGTTTTTTTAAATTTCGATCTAGCATTTGCATGTAGCCCATATAATATAGAATCGGAATGAAAAATATGGACGCACAATTTTTTTTCTCTTGAATAAACTCGCCAATATCGTTTTTTTTTTAATAATTCGAGTATTTTATACTTGGATAGTTTCAAATTATTCGAAAGATTTGAACCGAATAATATATATTTTATTACGTTTGAATTATTCGATGGTTCGATTAGTGCCACATGCCTAATTTTTGGTATTCGAGAGGAGAGAACCGGTACATCGCTTTTCCAATTACAAATCTGATTGCTCATTCGACGTGTACACGCTTGTTAGCTATAACTACTAGATGAGGAAGTTCCGAGGACGGACAACAAACGCAATCAAATCCATATTCGATGGTCGACGGACTCTACATCGTGCAGCGTATGCGACAGCCACCGGCGGCCGTCCATGCATACGGCATACCTTATTCAACGCTCAGATATCAAAGTGTCCCATGTCCTTTGACACGCAGAGTACGTATGCTGGCGGTTTACCCCGAGGCTCGTCGATTGGCTCGTCCAATTCGTCTTTCGAATTACAAATCTATTTTGATGCGATTTTCAGCACAATGCATGTATATATATATATATATATATATATATCGAAGTGCCGCTCAATCGCTCAAAGTGTATGTTATTCGCATACATCAAATCTATCGGCATTCCAATTATGGCACGTTACCATACAAAACATTTAATAGTGCTATTCGGCGAATACTTTCGAAATTCCGTTCATTCTAATTGATAAATATTCCAATCAAATTGTGAGGCACAGTCAGCATAAAATTGTAATTCCGGAAGATTCCAAAAAGTAGGCAATAAATATTGAAAATCAGAATTTGGAAATGGTACTTTAAGCCGAGTAAAAAAAAAAACAAGCTTGTGTTTCAAATACGTTGTACATAGTTTTTTCACTTGGAGCCAATATTTTTCGTCGACTTTCATTTATTTATTCATTTAAAGCTTTGCAAAACGAGATGAATTATCGCAATGTTCCATTTTGCATACTTGGTTTAAATAAAATTTGATAGCTGAAGTTTGACGAAATTTTCGTCGTAAGGAGAGCAGAATGAAAAATACCGACGATAGTGAACATACGCTGGGTGTGTGGGTGGGTGGGTCCAATTAAAAGTGAACTAAAAGTGTAACATCATATCTATTGTAAATGTTATTTTATTGTGATTAAATTTAGTACCACACACTTAATCGAAAACACTTAATTTATAAATACACTGGTAAACTAATCACCATTTTTTAAAAATAAGTCATGGAATAACATATTTCTGATGTATCAAACACAATTCAAATATGCAAATAAATTGAACTATTTCGGGGGGGCAACGTCAAGTTGGTTCTTCGGAGTAAGACTCCGAAATAATATAAATGTGGCAACTCGTCCACGTTCGTCGAGTCGCCGTAAAAGACTGACTGACGAATCTCTTAAAAAGTAGTGCTGAAACCGCGGCGCAGTAATACATTTCCTTAATGTGCAGGACATTGCACGTCTAATAGGTGCGCAGTTCCCTGCTAATCACCGTGCGGGTCCGCTAATGCTCCGCTGATAAGGGCAGCGAAAGCAGCCCCTGACTCGGCACCGCGACTATTGTGCGAGAGAAATAATCTTGCCTGACAAAGCTGGTGAAAGCAAGTCCAGCGAGAAGCGCTACTGGGTCCTACAAAAACCAAATGATTTTTTATTCGAAAAAATCAATTTAGGAATTAAAAAAATGGTATTTAAAAATATTTGTTTATCTATTAATTAATGTTTGGAGTTATCTATTTATCTTTTCACGCTTTTAATAATCGAAGACACGACTGGACGTAACAATTCCTTTCATTCTCGTGAAACCTTGTGATAATACACAAAATTAGACACATTTTGTTTAGTGTTGATTTGTTTTGATAGTTGTTGATATGGATGAGTACTTAAAAAAAATACTATTTCATATTTTTAATAATTAAAAATCTGCCCGGCCGTAACGATACTTTTCGTCTTGGTGAAACCTTGTTATGAGAAACAAAATTACAAATGTTTTGTTGAATACAAAAAACAAATCTCGTAATCAACTTCGTGGAAGATAGACATTTTCGAACAAAGTACAGACAAAATAGTCATAACAATCATAGTCGACCCAACCATTTACATTAGCCTATTTTTATCCGGTTAATTTAATTTCAGGTTTGTTCGCCGATTTGGCTCCTTGAAAAATATTATCGTACATTGTGATAAAAATGTACCCGACGTCATAATCCAGTATCCTCGTTCTCATGACTACAAAAACGATCAACTTTATTTGTCTATGTGTGGGAGACCTACGTACCCCTGTAGAACTACGAAAGCTTATAAATACATGTATACATATATGCACACACACATATATATATGTTGAGGAAGCCACTACGGTTAAGAGCCAGTGATAACCCGTCGACAGGATTATTAAACAAGGCTTTGAGTCTTAAGCCTCGTGGGCTCAAGTACTTTCAGACAGTCAAGTATAGTGGATAAAGCCCCTTTAGTGACGGAGACTTTGTGCGCCGAATATCGTGTGTCAAAGGATATCGACGACGTTTCGCGCATTCAAAAAAGTTGGATAGCGCCGTCGGTGCAGGGCTTCCCGTTTCGCTCCGGCTGGTATTAAGTTTGAAACGGGCTTTTCATATCATAATATTTGCCCGTACGCCCACTCTTCCCCGTAATCATTGACGGCTGGATGGCCTGCAACTCATGCCCACGGAAATTATTCGCTCGAATAAACGCGCGTAACACGAAGCACCTAGATTTGAGCAATGGAAAAATAAAGTTTTACCGTCGGAAGCTCGAACGTTTTCGTTACCCGGAACTGCCCACGAGGAAACCCGGAAATTCTACTTTTTTTCTACCGGTGCTCAGTTGATCAATGCAATACCTGATGTTGCTAGATTTCCTGGAAACCGGAACTAAAAGCGTTGCCAAATTTAGCGGAATGATTTTTATATATATTTTAATATATATTTTGTATCAATTGCATACAAAAAGAATAAGAGCGTTTTAATTTGTGTAACTGAAAGACATAAAACAAAACGCATACCCGAAAAAAGACTCTCTCTGATATTTGTTTTCTTGAGCATGGAATTTTGTATATCATTTTTTGTAACGCCAAAAAAATTCAAAAACATTAATCTCTTGCAATTGGTGAGACTATCTCGTAACTCAATTAAGAAAAATTGTATCCCGTTCATGGTGTCGCGAATTTTGGTTGAATTTTTTCAAAAATAAACCAACCAAATGGAAAGAGAAGGTTGGAAACAAGAATGATTCCCTCAGGCAAGTTTACCGTGATACGGAATTGAAACCGAAGAGCCAAAAGTTGCTCTGGCAGTGAGAGCCGAAAGATAGGAGTCGAGATGCCTCATTCGGGGATTTTCTTCTTGGCTCTATACATATACAGTGTGTGTTGTCATGAGGGTTGGATGTGGCGCCCTTCCACGATGAACCCTCGCGGAAATGTGAGGGTTGCGGAGTCAAGTCGCCCCTTGTCCGAACTTCCTCCTGCCAGCAACGACGACGACGACGACGACGACGAGGAGGAAAACGACATTCCTATTATACTGCAGCCTTTACACATTGTTGGGAATGCTGCTGGCGACAGGTACTCGTCGATGTTCGATCGTTTGCTTTGCCTCGAGCTCGCCTCGTGATTTCTCGGCGAAAAACTCGTGGATCCCCCCTCCAACAATTCCCGGGTAATGAGAAGAAAAAAATCGGCGCGCAACGAATTTTTGTCGTTTTTTATTTAACCATCGATTCCACGGATGTCACGATATGCCGGATTTTCAGTAGCTGCTAATCAATTACACACATACTTATTGACACCAACTGCAACATTTTCCGTGCAGTCATTCGCCATTTGTAATCACTAAAATATGCAACTAATATATTACCAATTTCCCGTGAATGCGAGAGTCATATCAACGCATTTTTATTTAGCAAATTACAAGGTCAACAATTGTCAAATTAAATAATCAAGTTTCACTGGATCTGCACGAAAAAAAAATGTGCAGTAACAATTTACAGTCAGCAACTGTCATTCATAGAAACAAATTTTTATTTCCCCAGCCATTTTGATTTTTTTGTGCTATTTGACAAACAAAACGAGTGGGAAATTCAAGTATTGCGCACATATGTGAATTCCCATTACTTCATGCATTTGAAATATGATTCATTTTATTATTTTTATTTAGCAAATGACAAGATCAACATTTATCAAATTTAATAATCAAGGTTCACTGGATTTACACGAAAAAAAAAAAAAAATGTGCACTAACAATTTATAGTCAGCAACTGTCATTCAAAAAGACAGTGAGAGCTGAATTCCCTGTGTGGATGTGAATTTCATTTTTTCATTTCGCTTTTTGTAAAGCGAGGCATGCGCGTGAATCGATTACGGAAAGAAAAGAAACGAAAAGAAAGAGCATTCGGAAGACTCGTCGTTGTGTCAGTGGGAAGGTATTAATTTACCCAGCGGGTCGTCGTGGGATCGATGTGATAAACAATTGCCGTCCCGCGGCGCTGCGCTCGACGGTTCTGTGCCTTTATTCGAAAAAGGTCCTAACTCGGAAAGCAGAACGCGATCTGGTTCCCCAATGTCAGGGAACCATTAAAATACATTCGTTGGAGCTGGAAATTCAGTCCCATTCCACAACTGACACTCGAGGTTAAAATAAAACACACACTTTTATGATACACACCCGTACTTCACGCCTCCATAAAGATATCACATGTTGAATTTACATCCTTTTGATTTATTCCGCACATAAATAGATGCGAAATTAACAAGTTTTTCGTTTTTATCGAAGCCCACTACGTTTTATATACATAACTATTTATTTTTTCAACATTTTTTTATTATCTGTCCTTAACGTTTCTATGAAACTGACCCCGCAGAATTCACAACATTTTTATTTGTTGTAACAGCAAAGAAATATACAAAGTCTCATTTTTATTCGAGGTCGTAACGTCTTCGGTATTTTTATTTTATTCGGGAGATATATTTTATAATATTATTATTATTATTATGTGGAGAAGAGGAAAGCATTGACGCCCTTGAACAATAACGTTTTCTCCCCATTTTTTAATTCAGAGATATGTTTAAAAATTTCATCTCATTAATTTATCGTGGAAAAAAGTAAAGCGTTAAACTCGGCGGATGTTTTATCTCTCAGCAGCTCATCGAAGTGGTGCTACATCCAATTTCCTCGTAATCCCCTTCCGGATATCTTCGAGCGATTTAACAAATAGTCTGCGGCGACACGCGGTGTAACTACCGTACCAAATACCATACGCTCGTGAAATTTTCCCCCTCGCAGACTTGTTCTGTTGACGTTTGAGCTTTAGAACGTGTCTTACGGCAGCGAGTCGGGCTTTATCGTCTGTCGTGTAGTATCTACACAGAAGAAACATTCGCGCACGCGTGCGTCCCCGTATATTTAACCAATCCCTTTCCGCTTCTACTTTTTTTTTTTTTTCATGCGTGTAGCGTCCCTTCTCTCGAAAAGGAGGAGGAAGAAAAAAAATATATAAAAGTTACGTCTCGTCGGCATAATAAGGCCGTCGGCTTCCTTCCTCCCTTCTCTTCTCCTTCTCCTCTTATTCTTCAGCAGCCAGAGTTTTTCCACGTCCACTTCCCTGAGCACGAGTTCTACTTAGGCGCCCCCTCGCGACCATCTGTGCCATCAAAAATCTTTCCGACCCTTCTCCTCGTCGAGTTTCTTCATCCTCATCGCACCGACCGCAGCAATAAAGGGAAGAACGATATCGGAATACTATAAAGGGTTTCGAGAGAAGAGTTTCGATATCTCGTGCATCGAGTTAGTCAATTCGCTGCTCCTGATGCCGAAATGTCAGCCTGCACGCGGCCTCAACTCACTCCCTATGCTTTCTCGACGTTTTTGTACACCACTATCCCTCCCCCCCTTCCTTTTTTCACTCACCCTGTATAGGTGGATGCTCACACACATATATATGTGTATCTATATACATATAACTGTAGTACATTCAGCACCGATTGTAATTAAACCTCTCGGCCAAAGCCTCGCCCTCCCGCCAGGGATGAAACGAGCGATCGAACCCCCCGTCGAGCACCAACGTATTTTGGTCACGCGAAACCAAAACAAACTGCTATTGCACTGACTCTTCTATCCTCGAACGTGCATCAGCATTTTTGTGTTTTTTTTTTTTTTTTTTTTTTTTCGGCAACTTTTTTACCAAGCTAAAAAGGGACGAGAGGGCGAAAAGGGCCGGGAATTCATTTTGTTATGGAGCACTTATATATATGCCCATTGTCATGCTCTTGGTACAGTTTTTTATTAGGGAATTTATGGACATGGAGGGGTGAAACTCACTTTTGGCTTGCGGTTGTTAGGGGAGACTAGGGAGAGATTTCTTATATTTTCTGACCCCTTTTGAAGATGTGATAAAAGTTTCTTACCACGCATAATGTACTTATTTCGATTTAACTCATTATACAATTGAATTGTGTTTATTTGATTATTCACTTGTGGAGGGGAAACTTTTCGGGGATACAAAACATTGCGGAATACGAATTAATGAGACGAATTAAAATCGGCACAATCTGCAGTATGTTTCGAATTTCTCAGAATTTTAGTTTTTCTAAATTTTTTAGCAAAACATAAAATAGCGAAGTCAAATTATATACACGAAATCACTACTATTAAGTAATGGTCGGAACACAGTTTTTTAAATGATTTATTGTGTGATCCAGATTTTTAAAAAATATGTTTTCATAATAATAAAAGCTGCAAAGTACAACCTTGCAAATTGCCTCCTTTTTGGTTTTTTACAAAACTTCCTCTATGTGGAAACCAAAATCGATCAACATACTTCCTCGTAGGGATAACTTTGTGAAAAGCCAACAATAATGAGGAAGGAATTTGCAAAGTACTATACTGTGCAAGCTTTTTTACATTGTTTTTCAAAAGTATTGATCGAAAATAATGTTGCTCCGAATATAACACAGCGGAACGGAGGTCAATTGAGTCTAGACATTGTCACCGCATCACGTACGAGGACAGAGAATCATGTAGGAGAGGCCGGTGCGGTTGCTTTTAGTTTCGCGTAGCTAACAGCGTACAAGTGGTACTTTCTGCACGAGTTGCGGGAACCGCGCACGGTTCAAAACGTTCGAAATGCTACTGGGTGCAAACCTCGATGGTATGTACTATATATGCCGGGAACAAGAGAGCATACGGAATATCCGTAGCCGCAGACGGTTACGTACACCTGATGTCGATTGGCCTGATTTGCGTTTGTCACATGATCGATCATCGCCCCAGTACTGTCGATTCAACCACACGCGCGCAGTCACGGCCCCGATCAAACTATAGGCTCCGTCTCGATCCCGCCTCTGACATAACGTAGTACCTAACCCTCCCTACCTCTCCCAAGAACAATATCCGTCGGATATCGTGTATCAACATGGCCTTCCTTCGTGTTTGTCGGAAAGTTCAAGGGGCATTAAATCATCAAGAATACCTCCAATGCCCGACGAATTACGAGCGTCGCCATTATCTATCGATAAACGTCGCATATTTTACTCTCTTACAATTTATCGATAAAAAATGCGAATAATTGGAGGACTTTAGCATTTTCGTGAACGTCACAAACGATTGCAATGAAAAGCGACCCGAGCAGATTGAATGTAGGATTTAAATTTTTTGTCGAAAGTCCTTAATTTTGGAGTTTGGGGAAAGAAATTTTTATTTTTCTAAAACTCAACGTATATTGAATTTTTTCTTTTCTTCATTTTTTTCTACATTTTAAATGAAAATTCGCATCCCCCCCTTAAGCGTCTATGTCTATATCATAATCCTGCTCAATTTCCTGTGTAAAAAATTGGAGCGTTACATCAGGCGTTAATCTGGCGCTGTTAAGGCCCTGTCAGGGCCTTATCGTGGCCCTGACAGGACAAGATTGATCCTAGAGGTAACGCTAACTATTTTATCTCAAGTTGACGGCAAATTGCACAAGCACGAAATTTCGATTTTCTCACCGACGCTAGTCAGTGTCTAGTAGTTATACGTAGTAATGTTAATTTTATTAAATTTTTTGTTCTACATAAGGTCTGAAAGTTTCAAGACCTACTTGATTGAGGTATTGACGTAAATTGCAAGGTAGCGCAATTATACATACCTCGCGATGGAAAATATTTTGAATTTCAAATAAATTTATTTATCGATGAAATATTGCTTCTAAGTCTGGACCCTTTGAGGAATCAAAGGTAGACGTTTCAGCGGCATTCATGCTTTTAGATGTTTCACTAGCGGCTCTTGAATTTCCAGATAGATACGAAGCAGAGAGCATGAATTGCGGTGCCTGCTCGCTGCTCCTGTTGGGATGTAGGATTCGTATGTGCTATACATCTCTGCACAGGATCACTGCATCAGAGCGAACGCCCTCGTTCCACCAAAGTACGAGTGGTGATATAGAACTGGAGATTTCGTGATGTAACATATGTACACGATGTACTCGTGTGCAGTGCTTCCCGCACCTGTATAATATGTAACTTTGACTCTCGGCCACGAATATCGTCCGTAAGGTTAAGGTTGATAAATTTCCTTCACATTCTACTGTTTAAAAAAAAAAAAAAAAAAAATCGGATATTTATTCAGACAAGTCCTATGAACATGAAACATATTTCACGTTGTATCATTCATATCTAACTGTACTATTAAAAAATGTGCTGCTGATCCGATGGTTTGGAGGTTTGAGATTTTTAGGAGACTGCCATATCACCCATATCGTAAAGCGATGCGTGAAAAATGCTCGGCGATGTATAAACGAATTGAGGATACGAATGGATTTCATTTTGCTACGGAACTGTGTCCCAATTTATTATTCACACAACCGCTGGCTATTGAACCCTTTGACGTTGCCTGGATCAACAAGCTGGATACAACCTTCTCTATGAATCGAGATTATTTTATTGAATATGAAGACAATGAGATGAGATCCTCGAGATTCCAACAGATTCCAAGATTCCAAATCAATTCCTACGTTTTTGTCGAAAGGGCCGCCACGATTGTTGCAACCTCGGCAGTCGTCGGAAGTGTCGACAAAGATATTCGTAGTAAAAAGCCTGAGATCACGTATCCATGTGTTTCATACAGGAGCAAACAATTTATAGATTTTTTTTTTCTTCTTTCTTTTCCAAGCCCGGAATGAAATGGGAAAGAGCAAGGTGGAAGAAGGCGCGTGAGTTTCAGAATTGTCGAGGTTGTGTCCCTTTGCACGTAAAGAAGATAAGGGGGCGGAGGGAGGGGGAGGGGGGGGGGTTGGAAATTGCCGAGGCAGCAAGCTGTCGCGATGTCGCAGCGCATGGAGTAGTAGTATAAAAGTGGTTGCATCTCGAAATGCGTTGCCTCGATCGCATTGCAAGCACGTAGCCGGTAGGTTGGGTGGGGTTGAACGTGAATCAAGCAACGAGTTGTTTCTCACGTACGGCGAGGCGGCTACGCGGTCTCACCCAGACCGCAACTCGACTGTGTCTTGTCACCCTTCTCTACTTCTATATGCCGTGGTACCTGCTACGAGGGTAGCACCGCAGCCACAGATAGGTGTGTATGTATATATGTATAAATGTATCCATATATATATATATATGTGAGTATACGTCTACACTTATAGTATACAAGCTTCTCTCTGATGTGTAGCATGTCCTCAGGTACCCTCCTATCGCGCCCTCGTTTCCCAAATTGGGAAGCTGCGTCACCGTCGAGTCGTTGCACTTCTCTGTGTATATACTCGCGTTCGCCGACCAGAAATTAGTATAGAACGCTATAACACCTTACGATACAACCCTCCCTGCCAGACGAAGCCCGTGAATTTCGTTTTATATGTATCCTCGGGTTCATTACTCCACCGGAAAGCACAATATCTTGTAATCCCCAGTGGAGCAAAGATTTGACGTTGTATTCGCGAATGCGATGAGTTGTTTTGTCTTATTCGAAATTGAGTTGTTATTCAGCGTCATCTGTGTTTGGAATGGCTTAACAGGAAAGGACAATATATTTTTATAACTGTTCATGAAGTATTAATGTATTCATCATTGAATTACAGGACATTATTTCTGTGGATGCCGATTCGTGCCTTAGCGCACTTCCGAAATGATCGAAAGAACAACTTGGTTGCGGTAACGAAAAAAGTGGGTAGACCCGATGAAGTGTCTTAAGGTCCTAAGGAACAGACGATTACTTAATTGGATAAACTATTTCTATATAAACTATAAACACAAACTGTTGTGTCGTTGCTCGAACTAAGTCGTTAGTTAACCCAACCTCGAAAGCCCCACCTTACTTCGAATACGAATGAAATTCGTTGTGTCACCTATTTGAGTCGACTAAGTCCGAATGGCAGATGTAACTAATAGCAGATCGTTACACTGACGAACCTGATGGTCGTGGCGCCTAATCTTCGCCCAACAAATAAAATGGTTAGTTGGTCCAATGAAGCCGTTTTCTTCGTGTATAGCCTCGAGCGGTTTGCTTGCCGATGAAACGAATGTAACGACATTCACTGTTTTGCATAAATACACCAACATTCAGGTAAATATTCGCTAAATGAATACAGAACTACAATGTGCACGGGCTCATTAGCTGTAGGCAGGAAAATATCTTGCAACCCCGTGAGCCAGAGCTTCGAAATGACTTTTATTTTCATCAGCAAACACGATACAGTGTTTTTGTATATGAAATTCTATTATTTTTGAGCATCATTATTTTTAACATTACGTTGGAGCAGCGGGTGGATAAGAGCACGGCACGGTACAAGATGAAAGAGTGTTCCTACTTTTCCCCGCAGGGCTCACACGTGGTCTATCGCACTCGTACCTTCTCTGTACCGCACAAAGAACCCCTGGAAGTAATTGTGCTTTGGCTTTGTGCCCCGCTTCTGTACTCTCCTCATAATCCTGCGCTCTACATTATGCACTCAATATACGAGATTTCACGTGCAACAATGGAGGTATGTAGAATACACCATGGTACAATGTATCATGTGGAATGAAAGTCATTGCTGAAACGTACTTGTTCCTAAATCTGGTGCGGAGAGCAGATACGTGGTATCCTCCACCAATTCAGTCACGTTTTTTTTCTACCATCCTAGATACATCTTATGATTGGCTATAGAGTATTACCAGTCAAAGGAAGTATGTGTGATTTTTTTCGAGATTTTTTAAACCGATTCGTTTCGGTAGGGGGATTTTTTGGGTCGGTAGATCGTAGAGGACTGAAGTCGAGTGAAATCAAGTCGAAAATATGTTTTTCCTTTCAACGAGGCACGTTTCGCTTCGCTGCAGATTCAATTGGGGATTTGGCAGTGGGTTGAGAATATGCACTTGTGAGGTATACACAGGGTGACAATTGTCAGTCGGACACCTGGTTTCTTGTGGCCGTTTGCCGAAATTTGGATTAATGCGAGGTGCGGTTTTGTGAGCTCTCTTTACTAACACTAACGATTTTTTCTTTCTGCAGTATAATTTTTATCGAGATAAATAATCGACTAATAACTCAGTTTTTAAAGCATTAGCACCTCTCAATATTAAAAAACAAAAACCCATAATTTTTCACGAAATACATGTTATTTAATGTACGTTTATGAACTTTAATTGCAATTCGAATGTCATAACATTGCCATTATGACAAGATACTTCAATGGAAACGTTGCCGAACCGAATGCACCATCTGAAAATGCCAAAGGTGCACGTGTTTCATAATGAGCCGGATTCCAAAGCATCGGGGATTACGAATCCCGATCGGGACCTGATTGGAAATCGGAAGTTTGTGCGATCGTTCTGCGCAGGACATGTCTGTTTTATAAAATGATAATCAACAGTGCGGATCTGAATATATATACGTTAAATGCATCAACTTAGGTGCTATTAGCGTCTACCCTATTTGACAACTTAAGGTGAAGGGGACATTGATACCAGCAATGCAGAAAAAACGACGTACCACGCTCTTTTTTCGTCCTTCACTATCTTAATACCTCCGCAATGACTTGAACCACCAGCCGCGCTCACGTTTTAACAGCCCCCGCAACGGGCCATTGAATCGAACTTAAGGTCAGCCAACCTTCTGGCTGGTACTCGTTCTCTCCTGCTGCCTCCTTCTCATCCTCCACCGACCATCAAGGTAGAGACTCTTGTCGAGTCAGCAATACTATTCTCTGCTCTTATCGCCACCACTGCGGCTGAAACTGCCGAACAAACCTTCACGTGGCCGGCACGGACTTTTCATCTCCGATACAATAGAGCCATTAACTCGTTCATTTAATTGCAAAATTATCGAAGATACAGGTGATGCCAGAAAAGCAGACAGAAATGAATTCACCAACCTTTGCAATACCCAATTCGAAGATTTGCGCTTGAGCAAAAAGAGTGCAATGAGGTCAAAGGTTTGATTTAACAAAAGCGCTGTTTTTTTAAAAAGAAAGATAGACTTCAAAATGTACATTGTTCACAAGAAGTACAATCGAAGGATACGCAGGGTCCGAAAAGGGGTTTGGATTTTTTTTTTGTTTGGAAAAAAGGATTCCTCGAAGTAAAACAATTTGTTTTATTGATTGGTGAAATTAAAATGATGGTACGAGCAATAATTGTCACCTTAAAAAAGCTGTCGAATCCAATGGAAAATTACCCATATATATTATTTATGTCAAATTCACTTACGTCGTTCCAATTTTGCGAGTTTCGAATTCGTCTTCTGATATGCAGATGGGATGTTGACATGACGTCGTCCTCTTTCTGTCGCTTTCACTCTCCGAAGGTTCCGCGTCGTACTCACGGTATTCTTCATTGAATACTCTTCTTCCTCGTCTACCTTCGAGTTCAATCTACCTACATAAATTTCCACGAGACATGTGCATCGATACATACAAATTTACATGTTAGCGAGCTATGTGCATGTACTTGTACTTTTTGTCGTTCAATCTGTCATCTCTCGCAGTACCAGCAGCTCTTTTCAAAGCACAAAGCTTCTTCTCGTCCAATTTTCTAGTCAAGTAAAATTCCTTTTGATAGCATCCACGAGGAAGCGCAAGCTTAAAAAAAAAAAGTAAAATATGAGGAAGCTCGTGGTACTCGTTTCTCGCCTAGTGAAGTATCAGTTGACGTTACAATGTTCATAAAGGAAAGGAGAGGAATTCCAGTTTGCATCTCAGTGCCGGAATCGTCTGCTTTAGGAAGTCTATTCATTCTCAACGGGAGTCGTCGGTTTTGCGAATAGTGACGGAAAGAGAAAGAGAAACACAAGGCAGAATCCTGTGGCACCATCGATTGCGCTGAAAATGTGAATCGCTAAATACTACGGAGCACGTTGTACAAAACGTGCTGAAGGGTTTGGTGCGCGCGTGTGTTTGTGTGTGTGCACAAGTTATATAGACTAGTCGTCAAATTAATCCGGTATATTTGTTTATCGTGAGTGGATCCCGGTGCGCACGGAGAAGTCTCCGCTCTTCATTAATTCAATTTCGCGCCCGGGGTGAATGAAAGGGCGCCACACGGGAATTTCATTACAAGTATTGGTGATAGGTATAACACAAGTACCGGGGCTTCGTTTGTCATGAACACCCGAACCTTTATTGACGCTGTTACGATTTTCGCCGTGCACAAAGGCTCGCGAGTACGTCGCCTTTTGGCGTGCAGATCAGCCTCGATTTTTTCCAGCAATTAAGATGATCAAACGATTTGTAAACGGGAAACCCAACAAACATTCGGTTTCTGGTAAAATCCGATAATATTGATCTTGTTACAGGCCGAACAATGGATCATGGCAATTCAATCTACGTGGCGACGTGAACGAGGATGGATGTTCAGACACTCTTGTGGGTCTCTGATGAGTGCACGCGTCCGTAGAGTCTTATTGTCTGGTGAACATCGAAACGCGTTGATATATACAGCCGAGGCGTATAAAAGCATCGGATGCCTGTTGGGAGACTCGAGCTCACTCTCCGCTGTACTCCGCAGCCTGTCATTCGCAGGGATATAGTCATCCAGAAGCAGTTCTACAGCTCTACAACAGAACGCTATCGATTGAATACTTTCACCGGGTTGAATTCCCGCGCGACATCCTACCTACCTCCACTATTTCGTGCGATTTCGTGCGTTCTATTTACATGCCATGTATTTCTATAGCGGAGCTTCATGTCGGGTGCACCGAATGCCCTAATAGACGAGTTACGAGCACACATTAGAATTCCCTCGGTTGGAAACGCGAGTAGCTCAATGAACAGTGCTACCCATTTGGAAATATACAGACATGGCTCTGTTCACCAAATCGGGCAAATCCAGTTATTTCAAAAAAATATACTTGTTCCGCTTATCGATTCGATTATTTATCGGGTGTCAAATATTACGCCCGTGCTAAAGTGCGTACCCCGAAAACCCGCACACTGTTGCAGCATTCTCCTAGTCTCTTAATGATTCCGGGATTAAAATTATGGCTGTTGAAATATCCAACGTTTCGGGATTCGTCGGGGAATGGAAGTTGAATAATAAAGGTATTTTGCTAAACGTTAAACGCCCATTTCATCCGAAATATTTAGCTCAATCCGAAATTACTTATTTTTTCATTATCGTTGCTTGAGAAATAACAAATAAGAGACACGGAAAATATATGTTATTTGAACGTCGTGACGCGACGGCGAACTGATAGATTGTTTCATTTCATGTGATTGATTATTCAACGTATGCGAAATCAGTCGACACGTTTGCGAAATGAACACGTCCACTTGCCTCGCTGTCAACTTGATGAAGCACAAAATGACTGTAGCAAATACAGGCTAAACACAACTCGCAAACAAAACTTTTCAAACGGGAATTTAAGAAAATAAAGTCTGTGATGAAAGCACCGTACGTGATTCTCGAATCGTGTGATTGCCACCCACGCTCAAGCCGGACGACAAATTTCACACTCGTTTTGAATCACGTACGTCGCACTTGTCGCGCAATATTCTATTTCAAGATTTTCACGTTTTCCAATCGCTAGCAATCAATCACAGTAACACAAAAACGACGACACTGGACTGTGATTATTTAATATTGCAACGAACTCGACCTACTGACTTTTTAGAAGGAAGATGCACAGTGTTCATGCCACTGAAATACAATCTTGAATCGATCTTTGATAAAATAATTCAAAGTGGAAATATCCCTTTGTGGGTATCGATACATCCAATTTGGGTCATTTTTAGTAGACAGATTGAACATGATCACAGTGATGAAAAAGGCATGATACGGTGAGTATCATGTTGAACTCTAAGCGGGAGGGAATACAGAGCGAATGATGAGAGAAAGGCGAAGTGGCGAGGCGAGGAAGCACCAAAGTGGATGGATAACACAAGGGTGCACGGGTGAAGGGAGAGGGAGTCGAAGGAGAGACGACAGGAAAAAGAAGGGAGTGAACCAATCGACAGAATTAAGGATTCTGGAGCAGGAGCCTCGTGATCCAATTATGGCCGGCATTGTCTTCTGAAACTGCTAAAGCCCCTTATCTCACTCAGGTTGCCACTAGCTCTCTAGGTCCTTTTACCCAGCAGCCAACTCCGCCCACCCTTTCGTGTCGTCCTGACGTCCTTTACTCGAAGCAGCACGCTGTCCCTTCCCGCTCTCCATTTCGGCAATCTTTCGCTCTACGTGTTCGACCAGAACGGCTTCCTCGCCTCTCTCTTTCACAATTCGTCGAACGATAAAGAAAATACACGGACGAGACACTTTTTTTTACCAATATTCCTGCACGCCAACACAACGACATCCAATGAGCCGATTTAGTCGATGATGTCGTGTATAAGGTTCAACCTTCGGTATCAGCGAGCTTAGCTTCGAGTACTCTCGATACTGATACATTGGAAACATTCTACTTCAATGAGGATTTCATCTACCGACGTAATAGTGTCGAGCGGAACACCGTTTTCTTCTACTCAGTCTATTGTCAGAAGTACGTACCATGGCGATTGGATCTTGGTATCAATACTGGATCACGTCAATGGGCAAACTTGAGCCAACTGACGTGGGTTAACAAATATTGAATTCTCCAAATATTTGGAAGGTTCTATATCTTACGAGTATAATTGATCACAATCAGATTTGAAACGAGACTTGTCGACAAAAACTGTGCAATTGGTTTTTATTCAAAATTCTAAAAGAGGAGGTGCAGAAACATTTTGACAATTTAAGTTTTTCTGAGATAACCGGTAAGACCAACATTTTTTGAAATTGCTCAATTGTAGATACTCAGAATAAAAATCTTTGTTCGCGGGTTCAATCGATTTTTGTTCAATGAAATCAGCAGAGAAATAAGATATCTATCAATGCGTATCAGCCACTTCGGTCTAAACTCTCTTCCCTCAAAAATATAATAATGGTGCCTCTTGATGGAATTGTCTTTAATCACTTAAAGCCAGACCTGCTGAATAATATGATCTGCAGGCGACATATTTCCACATGATGCTCTGCATCGCAGTCTTCGTACCTATTCCAGTGTTTTCTTGGAAGGTACGCGACCTAGTTTCTAACACTGCCGCGGTTTCTAATACCTATGATACATTTCTAGTACGTAAACTTCATTTTAAACTTCATAGTAAGTCAACTTTTCATCAAATATTTGAAAAAAAAAAAATCAGGCGAACTAAAAACGGTTGTACCGGTACAAGTGTTTTTACAAAATATTTCATATCAAAATTTAATAGTGAGATTTGAGACTCACGTTTCAGTGGTTTTTCACGTGACCATCGTCGTTGAAATGTAGTAGCTGGTGCACATTAAAAATTCTCAAACGAGTATTAAATATCATAAAAGAAATATGAATTCTTTCGGAATAAACTACACAACCGATCTAACGTGTGAAAGTTTATCTAAGGGTTAGTTTTCCCTATAAATTCTCGTAGTCAATAAGAGAGTCAGGTTGCGTAGCAGCGGTCGAAATGATAACCTTTCACGAAGTGTCAATCACCCGAGTAGTAGGCGATCATAATTGAATCAATAATTGAGTGATACTCTCTTCACCATTGAACTTCCAATTAGGGAGTATCTCATTCAGAAGACCTCAATGTACGCGTAAAATAAGTTCTTTTGCAGTTTCACAATATAACACGTGAACGTAAACGATAGAAAACTCAGCCGCGGCTGTAAAGATGTCAGGTGGTTTACCTTAGACCAGTTGAGAACGCTATTACCTATTATGTATAACTCACGGTAATGATCGAAGATATACCTAACATGAACTTTGTAAGGTCGTCGCCGTTAATTACCGTTCTGAACAAAAGTTCGTCGCTTTCGTAATGAATTGACAACGCCATTTAGGCTCCACTTCATGCCACCACCTTTCATATTCCTTGATCACATCTTGAACCTTCATTGAAGACACCTGCACCGTCAATGGAACTGCTCCAGGATATTAATCGCCAACTTCCCCGTAGTTTAATACATTGATTAACCGGTACTCCGCCGGAGCGTTCACTGCACGGGGAGACGACAAGAGTGACAAGACCTCGTTCGTTTACCGTTTCCCAAAAGCCCTCTCAATTTGGCAGCCGTTATCCTCCGGCCCGATGCGCCTCTATCTTGTATCGTTCGTTGTAACGTATACGTGGGACTACATCAAACAGTGGAGAGTTGCCGATGGTACACAATGCAATACAAGCAACCAAGCGAGTCGGCACTTCAGGAATCAATTTAACTCGTCGGCAGATGCGGGTTGAGATGGAACAGAGAGGCCGAGCGAGAGAAAGAGAAGAAGCTGAAGGTAGAGTGGGAATTCGGAAACGGATAAAGGGAAAACCTCCCATCCTCCTATTTCGTTCCCTCGGATCCCGGTGGTGCATGACATCAGAGTGTGGAATCGGACCTCAACCCGCAGGCCAGGACGTGGAACATCGGTCTGTGTAACTGGTGGAACTCCAATCCACGGTGGTATAGAGGTACTAACTATAGCGTCCGGCTCTCCCTCTCTCTCTCTCTCTCTCTCTCTCTTCCATCCACCAGGCCCTCCATCCTCTGTGGCCATGGACGCAGTTCCATGAGTCGCTGAGCCGTATGTAGTAACCCGCCACCATGCCACCCTCTCGATTCGCTCCCATTTTACGGATCGAACGGTACGGCGCACGTGAGCGCTCTCGATGACTGTCGGCGCTCGTGGCCCGGTACTTTTACTCCACGGCTGTTCCTCCTCCATGAGAGGAAAGCTGTGTGCTTGTGCCGGGAGCGCATCGACCGAGACACGGCCTCACTCTGTACCCTCTCTCCCACCTCCCATTGCCCCCAACGATTTCTATCGTCCTTCCCACCACTCGCCATGAACTCTCCCTTCAACCCTCTCTCGTCCTTCGTCTCGCCTCTTGATATCGCGAAGCTTGTTATCGTTCGATAATCGACACGAGACACGTACCAGGCTCGGGCACGTCGCAGGAAACTGAATTACCAACTGCAGCATGATTTAATAATGGCCATCCTCATGATATATCGGGGCTATTTGGCTCGCGCTCAAGCGAGAGAAGGAGAAGGAAGAGCAACGCGCGCCAGTCGGCCCGGTTCTATATCTTTCACACGAGCGAGCTCTTCCACCCTGCAAAAGCACACGAGGCCCTCATCTACTCTCACTACCTATCTCTAACCGCTCCCCTCCTCCCCCTCACTCCCCCTCGCGCCCACTACTATATACCCTCCTGCAGCATCCCGTCCTATTCGCGATCTTTCAAGGAGCATGAGCCACGTGCCCCTCCAAAACTCTCCGGGGAATCCTCGACGTTTGGCCAACCTCCTCGCTGATACTATCAACCTCCGCACCCGAGAGACCTCGACATATAATTTATATCTCCTAGCCAACACGGCACATGTCTAAGTATTCATGAACGCATCTTTAATCCACTCCCTATTTTACTGCTAATTTCACTTGACTCTGCTAAAAGCAAATGAAGTTTGAAGATATCTCTCGCTCGAGGCTTTGTTGTCAAGGAGCGCCTTATCTTGCATCTTGTTCGGGTTATCGGAGACGCGGAGCTGTATTTATTTCTGGGGTATATTACGCTGTGAAGAGGGTTGCATAGTCCGGGTCTACATAGACGTAACGGAGGTACTTCCACTCGGATTATTGCTGGAAACTGAAAGTAATGTCAAGGCTCGAGTTGACCTCGTTATTCCGCAAACATAAGCGCATCATATTTCATATTCCATCCGTAGGGGAGAGTGAGGCACTGTGTTACACTGTTTCCCTTATCATTTTTTTGTCTTTGTGAGAAAAGTGCAACGAAAAAATTCCCATTATCATTGGTTTCTCTCAACCTTTGGCTATGTAATAAAGCTGCAATCAATATTAAGTTATATCATAGCTGAGAACGGTCGAAAATATTTTTAAGTAATTTTTAAAAATCTTGTAATGTGACATTGCGAAAGGCAAGGCAGAATGTCTTATAACTAATGTAAAACATGTGTGCCGAGAAAGCCCTTTGTGTTTTGATAGGTTTTATGACACTTTGTCTTTGGTATGCGATGAAGGGTCGTCCAATTTTTATTTTATCTCGAGTAGCTCCTCTTATACCATTGTCTCCGTTGGCCTCTCGCAGAATATGCCCTCTTTCATTTTCCTCTCTTCAACAGTGCCTTACCAAATCGTCCTCTTTCTATTTGGGACCATTTTTTTTTTTTTCTTCTGATATTGTCGCCTCAACACCGAAGTAACCCACAACAGTAACACTGACCATGTCACTGTGCCCCCGGTCATATTGTATTCCACTTCCCTCTACTTCATCAGCCTTGTATTCTAAATCGCATTGTCCATTATTATAATCCAACCGAAATAGAGATTTCTCTTTGGAAAATGTGAGTCGCTTCATCTTATATTTATTCCAACGTATTCCGAATATATTCAAAGGTTTGACGACAGTGCGCAACGTGGCTTGGAAGTTGAATTCGAAATTCGGGCCCTTCAATTTTCTCAATTTGCTTCAAATGGGTAATACTTCGCAGATTCCAGCCAACTTCGGAATTCAGGATCAACAGAAGCTCACTTGGAACCGGGAATAGCACAACCACAGAACCCTGTGGTTGAGTGGTTTGCGCACGAGGTCCTTTGATTTTATTCTCTACTTCGCAACCTTTCAATGCGCAAAACTCCTACAAAGGTGAGTTACATTCGAACAGTCGCCACTGAGTAAACCTTAGAATTTACTCATTAGTGAGCGTATGGTATGCAACAAACCGGAGAAGACCGAATGCCCAGCGACTCTCGTTTTACCCTCAGGAATTAGAATTCAAAACATCACCATAGTCGATCATCGGCTTGCGGGGGTTCGAGTGATGTTTTTTATATCGTGTCGATGGTGGCTGTGCGATGGTCGCGGAGTTTTCCAATGTGTTGTGCGTTGCTTTACATTCATTGAACCTCGTTTTCAATGAAAGGATCAATTTATTCCATCTGGTGATTTATCATTTTAATCCAGATATCATCATCAATCGTGCCAATCAGGTTGTTCTCCACAGACCAGCTCTGTAATCAATGTTGTATCGTTCTAGTTGTAAAAGCTCCATCGAATCCGACTGGAACATCGTTGGTACATTACATTGAAGACACAAACGATACCGGGATATTTATATCAATCTGCAACACAGCAAATTACCATGAATTTGATGCTCACCGATTAAACCAAAGTGTCGAAGGTCTTCGAATTCGACTTTTCGTGATTATCGTGATGTACACGTAGCGAGTGCTGAACTAGAGACAAGCGGTAAAGACTTTGTAGCTAATACAAATCCTTGATCTCTGATGCATCGAAGCCTATCCTCGAGGAATCGTTGCCGCACACGTATACACTTAACGGCAACAAGCTCGATAATTGAATTCGCTGGTCACGATAAAGATTATCCGCTGAGTAACAAGGGTCAGATCGGAAGAAGATCGCCCTGGCGATTCAATACACCCCCTGCCATTATCTGCCTTCCTATTTCGTTCGTTTACCTTCGCTCGTGCAATCTTTCCTCTCATCAACCGTGTGCACACACGGCAAGTTCTCGCGACTGCACCGCGAAAATCGGCCTCCTTTGCCATTAATTCGCACCACGTTTCACGCGCAATAAAGGTAGAGGAAAAAAAATGTTGAGAATGCAAAAAGCAGTATATAAATTGGCCGTGGTGCGCGAAGAGGAATGTACCTTGTGCCGGATCGTCCTGTTGAAAAGGAAAATTGATCGCGGGCACGCGTAGGGAAAATATTCGGTTCGGAGGACTCTGGCGAAAGCAAAGAAAGGTCAGAATGGGGGAGACGGTAAAGCTGGTGCATATTTAAAGGAGGAGGGAGGACTCGACGAGGGGTAACGTGTCCTCGTTGCTCCAAACGTTACGCACGAGCTGAGCTGCTATTGCCGCACCGGCTGTGTATGAGTTTTTTATGAGAACCCCGCAGACCCGCCACTTTAAAATAGATAGCCGAACTCGTCTGTATCCCTGTTTGTCGTCGGGTATGCGTGCCTGCGAACGAGGCCGTACGGACTTGTCAGACTTTAGCCGATGGTAAAACTGTCCCACTCGTATATCTATACGTCATCATACCACATACGAGGTATTCCATGCCGAGACTTTGTCACGTACCTCCATCGAGACCCTAGCCGTAAAATGTCCATTTTGTTAAGAAAATTGCACACTCCTTCGCAATCCTACTTTCCATTAACGGCATTCACTTGACAGGCCTGGTTGGCAAATAGGTCAGAGGGCAATTTCTCGTGAAGTACAATTCGGGCTTGGGGAATCCTACTTTTATGTCATGCTAGGCATTTTTTAATATTGTATACGATCAACACCAAAGCTATGTTTATACAAGTCCACACCAATTAGGGGTGTGAAACAAATACTGTTGAATAGTGATGATATATCACTACTAACAATACCATATCAGTGTTGATTTTGTAATGCTACAATTAACGTTTATTTTTTATCTCTGATATTAGCGCTCAATATTTCTATATGTTGTTTCGAATGAACTTTCAACTTTTAAATGAACATATAATACAATAATAATTGTATCGTATAATATACATGTCACAAAAGAACCACTGTAATAATTTCGTTATCTAAGGCACTTGGTCTCGAAAATTTACTTCCGGTACAGTCGCATCTACAATAGGTAATATGGACAAGGATACATTCAGCAATATCTACACTCTACACACACGACGCCAAACTCCGTTTTCAATCTATCTATGAATAATTCACCAAGACCGGACACGAATAATGAGATTAAGCTGAGATGTTGATCCCGCATGGGCAATCCTCCAGATTGACGGTCAATTGATTTCCTTCCATGTACAAGTGATCGAGACCAATCAGTATTTGTCCAACCCAAGCGCCAACCAATCCAAGTGTTGATATGTGACATGGACACGAGAATAAATTAATCAACAACACGATTGCCATTGAAATATAATCAACGGTGATTTCATTCATCTCCGAATTCGAGGAAGTGCCCCACTTTGTCCCGCTTTGTCCCACATTTTTTCTCTCGCCGATGCTAAAAACTGACTATTGGTATTGAGTTTCCGAGTAAAAAGCCCCTTTGGGCTGATACATCCCACTTTTCCCCATCAATTTTCAACAGAAACGGATACGTATATTTTTTTCGATAATTTTCGAATCTCGGTTTGTTGATGTCAGACTGTATGGGCAAGTGCATTCCATCAGTCGAATGAAGAATGGGCTGGCGATAACGTGCCTCTTGATTAGCGTAGTTGGCAATCTCTTTTTACCTCCAAATCAGCGAAGCGCGTTTCTCATAAGAGGCGAATCGAGACGAAGCATTGAGAAGCTCGGAAAATATTGGTTGAATAAGGTACTGTAGAGTGTGGTGGTGGTGGTAGGAGGGGAAAAAACGCGAACGGTGAATACATAGCAGAGTGGTGCGGGTGAGAACGGAAAAAGAAATGACGAGCTCGGCTGGGGATGAAAGACAGAGAGGAAACGCGAAGGGAATGAGCGCGAGAGAGAAGAGAACGGGCAAAAGATCGAGGGCCGCTGAGGCGAAGAGTATAGGTCGGGAACAATAGGAACGATTTTTACGAAACTCCCGCGCGCCGAGCACGCCGCAGGCGGAAAAATATTTGCCGAAGGGTAGGCGCGATTCTGAGCGACGACGAGCCAACGATTTCACCCTCCAGGCTCAATAAACTTCTCCGCCATAACGTCATATAAACGGGGAGTTGAGCCTCCACGGAACCCTTCGTGCTTCTGGAACGCGAGAAGCTGCTGCTGCTCTTTTTTCGATCATGTGATTGTCACAATAAGAGAAAATATTATCCCTTTTATCGAAGAGAAAAAAAAAAAAAAAAAGAAAAAATGACACTTCTATTATTGTAAGTATTTCAATTCCACGCTTCACGGAAAACGAGGTTGTATGTGAATCCTAGCATCACGGAATTTCTGTCCTCATCAGCAGAATTGCAGTGCTGATGCTTACTCTACTTCCTTGCTCTTTTTCTATGACGGGACATATATTTAACTGAGCTGCAGATGAACGAACCTTGTGGTTTTTGTAACGTAGGATATTTCCGCGGACAACATTGAAATTCAACGTCAAAAATAGTATTTTCAAAGAATTAGCGTAATATTTCGAAAATGTGTTCTCTCGTGTTATTTCGTGAATGTATGGGAATCCCGCTTCTAACCTCATTGTTTTCATTATGTACCTTAGAGGTGAGTTGTGTAAACTCAAACGATCGTCATTGTTTTTAGTTTCTTTTTTTTAATTTCTAAGTATGCACGTGTACAAACTGCCCAGCTATTGAGCTTTGAAAGTTCTTGAAAAATTGCTCTATTCATGAAGTGTTTTGAGAGAGACGTTGGTCTTCAACATGTTTCTATAAATGTTTATGCAGATGCCATGTGCTTGAATAATGGGGTTATGCAGCGGTGGTTTCTCTTAGAACGGTGTCTGGTACTGCTGATTTCGAAATCCCTCGGTGTACGTAGATACGTAGGAGTCGTAGGTACGTATCTAGTCGACGATACAATAGTTATTCCCCTGGCGTAGCTATTCGCCACTCCAAAGTATAATTTGTGGCTCCCATTATATGTCTCCTTACCCTATCCACCCGAGGTTAAACTACACAGTGGGTTTGATGTAACGCTCCAGGTCGAGGGAGGATGTTGGATGGAGCGAGAGAACAGTGGGGTAGGAAGGTAGAGAGGGAAGAACGAGGTATAACACGGGAGTGAGCTAGGAGCCAGGGTAATTAACGACGCCTTGCGACTTCGCCAACTTCGGAACAAGTACATGGCCAACCAACCCTATATATCCGCTCCTCTTGGGCCTTGGGCTGTGCTCCTGCTACTACTATTACTACACACTCCGTAGCTTCTCTCTAACGTAAGCTTCAACCCCCTACCGTACCTAAATGAAACTAAAACGCCTTGCGAACGTGTCCGTTAACTTGACAAAACCAGTTTCATGTCCACAAAGAGGGTATGCGAATTATAGGGAAACTCCTAACGAGGCTTCTGTTCGACGTATCTTCATCAACCTTAGTTTTACATTTTGATTCTCAAAATCTCAACTAGTTAGGCACACTTTAACGTTTATAATGAAGGGAAACATGTCATAATTTATGGTAGGGAAATATGTTTTGATATGGTATAGTAATATCGTATTACAGGAAACATGTCGTGGTTTATGTATTTCCTTTCTTCGGGATCGATCTGATTGAAATTATCTATTTTTCCTTTCTCGTAGATTGAGCCTCTTTTTCATGAAAACATTTTTTTTTTTTTTTACCTCTTCGTGGCAGGATGCAGCAAGTCCGAAGCATTTTAAAAAGTTGTCCAAAGAAAATGTCTAAAAGTAGTTGTTCAACATACTTTATAGTAGAGGTCTGAAGAGAAAAGCATGTTACGATATTCGTTTTAATTTGCATATGCTTTTGTATTTTGGATTTGTCTATAAGCAAGGTCTTTTATGATTATTATTTGCATTCTTTATAATTTGACGTTGCTTTTACAGTATTATAAAATATAAAGGCTTTGGTTATTGAATTGTTCGCCTATTGGTCGCTTGAAAAGATCAATATTCTGTTGTATAGCGAAATTGTTATGTTTAATATTTATGATGCAACGTCGAGCAAACTCGGAGTTTATTTTTCCAATATTCCATTACGCGTGTTGCAGTAAATCGGCGCACGACTCGCACACTTTAATCTGCGTCTATTACGCGTGTGCTAAACATAATTTCACGGGCATTGGAAAATTAGATTGGATTTGAGTAGTAACAGGCTGTAAACGCGTTATAAGGGGCGATTCTGCCTCGTGGGTAATATAACGCAACGATCGTCTATACCGAACCTTACATTCACGCGGCCGGACCGTTTTTATGTTTTTTCAGAGGCAAAGAAAATTCTCATAATATGTTGTTTGCATGAAAGAACAGGAAGCACCCAATGTACGATAAATTTGGCAATCAAACATCCTATGAATATGGAAATTATGCTTTCCATGGGTAGAACCGAGCTTTTATTGAATCAAATAAAAATCATGGATACATTGGGTGTGAAAATTTAGCACTCTTCGATAAATCCTCTCGCACCGCATTATTAACGATCGGCATATCACACGTAAATGGGTTTTCGCGGTAGTGAATTTTTATTATAACGTTGAATAAGAGACAAAACGCTCACGATATAATGCAGAAAAAAATGTTGAAGTATAACCGGAAAATCATTCGGTTTTACATTGCTTTATTTTGTAAGTAATAATTCGACATGAGCTTAAATAATGTCTGCCAATGAATACTTACAGTGGATACTACGAAATTATTCAGTTATTAACCATTAACTGCATTGCCGAAAATATTTGATAATGTAACGTGTCGTCATTCGAAGTTATAATACAAAAATGTTGCTTTCTCTCAACTCGATAAACGTCAAATATTGACATGCAAACAAAATCGTCTAAAATACTATCTTTTTTCATTAGATTTATCATATCAAACCTGAACAACCCAGACAACCAAAAAACAAACACAATGTTTATTTCTTCAAATTTCAATATTTTGACTATGTTTATCAGGCATATTTTGCCTTAATTTGCTGAAAATTCACAATATTAAACAGTTAAATCATTGTTTGATTTTTAAAATAATTTGTTAGTCACTGTACCTTGTACTACATCCATTCTCTTTTAACTCGATTACCGCTTATTTGCTTCATGCGCATAAGCATCCTATGAGTTATCATTATCACTATAAAAACCTGCTAACAGAAAAACATCTTTCACAACTGCACCGTGAAAACTCTTCACCCACATTTACGATCGATGTATCATTCACGAATGTTAGCGAAAGAAGTAAACTTTTTCATTTTTTGTTGCAAGAAAACAGAGTATGTGCTAGTGCACCAGCGAGCTATGTACGGCATTACATAGAGTACATAATAGCGTACTCGGAAAGCCAACTGCGATGAAACCAAAATTGGCATCCTCCAAGAAGATCATTACCGAGCTAACGGTGTCTCTATGGAGAATATCCCATGAGCTAGGCGGCGGCGGCGAAGCCCCGAGGGATCGAGAGCGCTCTCCGAGTGCGCGCACGGCGACGTTCCTTGAACTCGTTTCTCGGTGGAAACCCGTTACCAATCTCATCTCGATTCGCCTCGCTCACGTATAGTCGTCGTCGGCGCCCTACCGCTTCACCGAGCTCTTCGTCTACGCGTCTTCCTTCTCGACTCTATGTACTCCGAGAGCGCAGAGATCTTATAGTGCGGTACGTCGTAATACGTACAGGAAACTCTCCTGGGTTGTACTCTCTTCGTCTCTGCCTCTCTCTCTCTTTCTCTTTCGTCTCTTTGCGTGCTGTACGATAGCGAAAGGGGGCGTCGGAAGTGGGCTTCGAGAATCGCAATAATGAGAGGGGAATAAGCCATGTCGATTCGTCTTGGCGCGTCTCGACCAGCGCCAGGCAAAAGTAATTATCAGCTCTTGTACGTGAATGAAAAAAGGCCATAAGGAAAGTTTTGCCCCCGGTAGCCGGAAGGCTGCGCAATCGACCAAGTTGGCCAGACCGGGGTCACTTGACCACCCACTCTTCACATTTCAATTTTCATTCTGTAACGAGACGGCCCGACGAAATTTTTTATTTTTGACGACTGCAGGTATTTTAAGCATTTTCCACATATTCATTTTTGATTCCATAATCGAACGGCTGGTCGACTTATCAATTTGCGTTGTTGCTGATTCGATTTTTATCAAAATTAACAATAAAATGATGGGCTGAATTACCGATGGATTGATCTATTGAAAGGCATATTTTGATACCTTCCAATGGGCAACTAATTTTATGCAATTTTAGTTTAATCGTATACAGAAAATAAAAAAATGTAATTAGTAATGACGCTCCTAGGTCAGAATGAAAATTTGACAACTAAATACACTTTAATCCTGAAATCGAACGGTTTCTGGTTGGAGGGTCCAGCACATTTTCCCAGACATAATTCGCGATAAGAGTAACGTGCTCAGATGCAATTTAATAATCTCACTTGATCAGCTCGTCAGGGTAACGATGAGAAAATTCTGACATTTATTTTCCACGCGCCGATATGAGCTCATTCCTCAGATCACCGCGAGAAAAATAATTTATTCTCGAACGCACATTTCATTTTATCCAATCCGTGATAAATCACATTCATGTGCATCCAATTTAACAGGCTCAAATAGCTTGTAGCGATATTCTACATAACTGATAGTGTGGGTATCAAATGGACCATTGAAACCCAGTGAAAAAAGTTTACACGATAACCGCTCAATTTTTTTCTGAAGGTGTGAATCACCCGTACGAAGTGATGCTAAAATGAAACACAGCAACATTAAAAATCTCCGCATTTGAACCAAGAAAAAAAAAAATTATCAGTCTGAATTATTTTTTTCTATATCCGTATGTAAAGTTACTTGACTTTCAAAGATTTGAGATATGCTCATATCGTTATCATCGTTATTTGAGCCACTCTATATTGTTCTAACGAGATTAGCCAAAACGCCGTGAAATATTAACATTCCACTGCAGATTTATAGCGCATAACATATTTCAGAATAAAGTCAGAAGGCGAATTGCAAAAACGTTAATTTATATTTTTTTTCCATTGCCGATTGTAAATTATTCGAGAGTCTGCCCTTATAATTTTTTGAACTGTTCTTGGCTCTGCAATATGACAAATATCACTCAATGCACCGAGTAACCGATGCACCAAGTAGCCCCAGTCTCTCATAGCAACTTTTATAAGTATCAACCCTGTGCAGTAGTAATCCTGCTGTGATGTTGCTACTCCACAGGACTGTACCACAAACACTACTACTATCACCGCCGACGATTGCTACAAAGTTCCAAGCGCCCAGAGGTTCAAGAGCACCGTGTGCTCGCCACTATAAGAGCGTATATACGTTCCCTGCAATCAACCTCGACTTCGCCAGCCGGAGCTCAGTCGTTGTCTTGAAAATATCATCTGAATAGCACTGCAAACATTCCTCGGTAGCTTATCGACTTTTCACTCCAATTCCGGTCAAACAGAAGGCCCGCACAGTGCTTATGCTTTTCCGCAATTGCACGATGAATTTTACCCTCCAACGCAGCCCATTTGGGATCTGAAGCAAACATAATTTGACGATTCACGCGTCAATCTCCCTGTGCGCTTTGGCCAACAATTTCAAACAATCGGAAGATGAAGGCACTTTATGAGGCCTCGATGAAGTTGATGAGAAAAATGTACAAAACGACATGTAATCGTTATTGTTTAACTATAAATAATAAAATGATAAATAAAGGGCGGAATCGGTGGGTTTTTCTGGGTCCGGTGAATGCGCGTCCTTACAAGATTAGAAAAGATTAGATGTTTTTATGCATAAACTGGGAAATTAATTTTTTCTTAATTTGTTTACCGGCGTCGAATGCTATAGATAATTAGTCGAAATTAAATTTAATATACAATTGTATATTTGAATTGATGTATGCTTGTGGTAAAATTAAAACACATTATTAACATCGTAGGACTTTTACACAAATTAAAATAAATTAAATTAAGTTTTCACTCGCCATAACGGCATTTTTATTTCACTAAAAATTCTCAAGGCTACTGAGTCAAAAAATTGTTGAAGAAACGGAGAATTACGGTATTCTGTTGACAAAAATTCCAGCAAACACGATGACCGTGAAAAGGACAAAAAAATAACGCTGCAAAAAAGTTGATATTGCACAAAAAATAGACATTCGGAAATAATCGAAATGACTTTGAAAATAACCGAACCGAAAATCGTGATGGTCACTTTTACGTCGCTGAAACGAATAAGTGTTAAAAACAACTTCTACTCAGCGTTGTTTTTTTGTTCATTTCGACAGTTGTTGCGAATAAGTGGAGCATAAAACCTAAAAGCTGCAAGAGAAAATACTTGCCGAGTCAACGAAAGAAAATTGTTACCTTCATAAGAATTCTCGACTTTACTTTATAATCCTGAATTGCTGCTAATTCTCGTAGCAACACCGATAACTACTCTGCGTGGTTAGTTTTCCTCGGCTACGGTTTCTGGTACCGTGACTTCGGTAGGTTTAATTGCCTCCGATGCAATTGTGACTATTCCAGCCAGGGAACCGAAAGAAGCACTGACCTGTTCATCTAGGTAAACAATTAATGTAATTAAATGTATATTGGACTGCAACAGCGTGGCTGGAGATTGGTACCAGTAGTGGACATAGCGGATGACACAGGATACTGCGCACTACATATATATATATATATATATGTACACATACAGTATATACCTGTATTGTACAGGGGAAACGCGCAGTCGGGTATCAATTCGTCCCAATGTTCCCGTCTACTTGGTGCATGCGCGCGACCGCGTCAATGGGATGAAATTCGTTCGGTCATGGAATTTCTCATCAATCTTCGTGGCTTCTCTCGGCAAAGTTCAACCTATATACAGTAGTTCACTGTATACTAAGGTTATATTCTCCGCATACTTTCTTCCGTCGCGACGATGTTTTTTTTTTTCTTTTCAAAAGATCCGTTTGAAATGGTATCAGCTGAACGGCGTGTCATTTTTTGCTGGTCCAGATTGTGGGTTATAATGATAAATACGTATATTCAGTACACGTATTGCTTTATTATTGTTATTACTATTTTTATTATTATCATGATGATTACTGATATTATTATTGCTACGTCAATGCGAAATGGCATCAAAAGTAGTGAAATCTTATCTTTCAATAAAGGACCAACCACCGTCAGAATCTTCCCTCGCTTTTTTAAGCAACTTCGTTTTTTTCCGCGCTATATAAACTATTATTCGTTATTTTATTTTCTTTCTTTTGGCGAACAAACGAATGCAGGTCGATTCCTCGATGGAAGAATCAAAGCCCCAGGAGATAATTTAGCTGAATAAGTTCTGGTGGATTCTCCTTCTTCTTCTTCTTTCCACCGTGGAAACATTGGAAATCGTTTTTCTTTCCTTTTTTTTTCCGGAGCGTGGTTGCTTGTATATGATACCCTTTGGCAGCTTCACTGCTTTGAGCATCGACCGCGTTTGACTGGTTCGCATATTTTATCGAGTGAAATGAATCCGTTAATGGAGATTGCTGCGTTACAGTCAGTGATGTAACGATTTCAAGGCAACCGTGCAGAAATTCAACCGGGCGACCGTGAAAGTATGTAGGGCCTTATTCGGTAATGCCAGGGCTTACACAATGGGGATTCCATACAAGGGCCATGTTATAACTCATAACGGCTGCCCCGATGTTATTCTCGGCTTACGTCGGGCCATCCAGATCGGGCCACAGCAAGGGTGCCTCAATAGGCCATGTTCAATTTTTGTCAGGGGTTTCAAAATGACGATGCCCGACTAGGGCCTCACTACAGTCCGCAAGCAGTTCCCCATCAGAGTCTCAAATGGCCACCAATCCTGAGTACTGACTTTAGAGTCAACCCAGTGGTCACCTGTTGAACTACTGACCATGGGAATGAACCAGATGGTCCGCTATTTTAGTACTGACCCTCTGGGCAGTCATGCCCCGAGGTCAAGGCTCAAATGGTGACGCTTTTTTTTCTTCAGGAGCTCTTTCTTTCTTTGAAGGGTAAATACTCATAGGTACCTTCAAAGATAAAATATCGGGGACCAATATCATCGCGTTTGATATTAACAAACCTTTGCTGTGACATACAGTTCCTGGAACTTGGACATGTCGAGTCAGACGAGAAATTAATTTTTCAACGTTTTCCGAACATTGCTCAATGGCCTTTATGTAGATTGGACAAGCTAATTTAACGTACAGCGTAAACTGCATTGCCGCAGCTTGTGTGTTTTTGGCAATAGCTCCGAGCATTTTCTATACGAACACTATTTGTGGATGTGGTTTGTGTAATCGACATTCCGATGGTTCTGGAATATTTGAAAATCGTCGGAAATTGATGGTTGGTCTGATTGGACATATTTGAGTTTCGAAAACAATAATGTCGTACAGGAAATGTCTGTTGACATATCGCTTGTGGTCATATTTGTTTACAGGAGGGTCAGTGATACACGATTGTTTTATGTTTCGTGTAAGATTTCGACCGCAATTCGACTGGACATCGAAGCATTTATGTTCATATTTCGTTTGTTTATGTTGATACCTGTAGAATGTTAAGAATATAGATGTAGTTGCATTAACAATGAGTAGTATATACTAAGAGGTAGTACATATTTATCGACGAACCCGGTAATAAAGTCTACGTCATTATCCTCTTAACCAACTGAGTAGTTAGCGCTATTCTAATGATTTTGCCTGGTCGTCGGGACCGATAGATCACATTTTACAATTACTCGTATCATTTACTGTAGATTTTGTCCGGGATGCCACAGTGAGAATAGTATACAAAAAGTTATAAACGAACAAACGTTTTTGTTAACAAAAAATATGTTTCATTGTATGCAATGAGTCCGAATATTTAATTCAGAGTGTAGAAGTGATTGTTTGAACGGGCACAGATAATTAACTATTTCTTTACGAAATTTCGTTATTATTTTGGTAAGGTCGGAATAACAAAGACCTTAAAAATGCAAAAAGGCGTCGTTCGTTAAAACGTAGCCTACTTTGCCACGAAAAAACCGATAACAAAAACAAAACTCCATCTTTATTTTGTAAAATAATGGAGACTCGCACTTTGATATGGACCAAGTGATTATTTCATCAGATATACTCTAGATATACTCTAATTGTTCATAGTCCTGGTCATTAATTTTATACGTTAATTTTGTGTGTTTTATACTTTCGTGTAAAAATATTTTGTCCCCTTAACGTTTAACCCCTTTTCTTTTATTATTGATCGTGCTTCGCACTAACGGGTGACTATTGTCAATATTACTAAGAGAGTTTTGTGGGGAGAAGACCATTTTGCATCTTCCGATGAACATTAAGGTCGATGGGAACGTGAGTTCCTATCGGGCGCACGTTTTGCTGGCAAACTTGCGCATAAATTCCTCTTCTACCAACGTGACCGTCTTGTGCACCAAAGTGCATACGTACATAGTGTATTGTAACCATACTTATAACACAATTTATACACATGCAGGGTCTACACATATATGGAAATACTGCACACGACTGGTTTACGTGTAGAAGACTACAATGCCGTTGAGCGGAAACGACCACGAGCTTCTAAATAATTCATGCAACTACGAAAATATTCTGTTAGATAAATTCTTAAGTGTGACGAAGCTCGATATCGGGGTTTGTGCTCACGATGAACAGGATCATAGCTTCCCTTCATAATTGTTGTATACCTGGTCAACCCGCATCGACCGTTACATCCTTCCTCGTCAAGTATTAATCCTACAGTTGCAATAGCTGCAAACTACCTAAATAGGTTAATATACAATGCCATTTCGCATAAGGTACCAGTTGCACTCTTCCTTTTCCTTGCAATCCACTGCACACATATCACATTTTGTTATGTTGCATATACATTTTTTTATTGTAAACATTTTCAGTAGGTATTTCCCCTTCATAATTGTTGTATACCTGGTCAAACCGCATCGACCGTTACATCCTTCCTCGTCAAGTATTAATCCTACAGTTGCAATAGCTGCAAACTACCTAAATAGGTTAATATACAATGCCATTTCGCATAAGGTATCAGTTGCACTCTTCCTTTTCCTTGCAATCCACTGCACACACATTTCATTTTGTTATGTTGCATATACATTTTTTTATTGTAAACATTTTCAGTAGGTATTTCCCCTTCATAATTGTTGTATACCTGGTCAAACCGCATCTACTGTTACATCCTTCCTCGTCAAGTATTAATCCTACAGTTGCAATAACTGCAAACTACCTAAATAGGTTAATACACAATGCCATTTCGCATAAGGTACCAGTTGCACTCTTCCTTTTCCTTGCAATCCACTGCACACACATTACATTTTGTTATGTTGGAAATACATTTTTATGTTGCAAAAATTTTCAGTAGGTATTTCCCCTTCATAATTGTTGTATACCTGGTCAAACCGCATCGACTGTTACATCCTTCCTCGTCAAGTATTAATCCTACAGTTGCAATAACTGCAAACTACCTAAATAGGTTAATACCCAATGCCATTTCGCATAAGGTACCAGTTGCACTCTTCCTTTTCCTTGCAATCCACTGCACACACATTACATTTTGTTATGTTGGAAATACATTTTTATGTTGCAAAAATTTTCAGTAGGTATTTCCCCTTCATAATTGTTGTATACCTGGTCAAACCGCATCGACTGTTACATCCTTCCTCGTCAAGTATTAATCCTACAGTTGCAATAGCTGCAAACTACCTAAATAGGTTAATACACAATGCCATTTCGCATAAGGTACCAGTTGCACTCTTTCTTTTCCTTGCAATCCACTGCACACACATTTCATTTTGTTATGTTGCATATACATTTTTTTATTGTAAACATTTTCAGTAGGTATTTCCCCTTCATAATTGTTGTATACCTGGTCAAACCGCATCGACTGTTACATCCTTCCTCGTCAAGTATTAATCCTACAGTTGCAATAGCTGCAAACTACCTAAATAGGTTAATACACAATGCCATTTCGCATAAGGTACCAGTTGCACTCTTCCTTTTCCTTGCAATCCACTGCACACATATTACATTTTGTTATGTTGCATATACATTTTTTGACTCCAAAAATTTTCAGTAGGTATTTTTTTTTTTTAAGGAAACGGCAAAGTATTTGAAGAACGATAACGATGGAAAACGATGCGTTGTTTACTGGAATACGTGAGTAACAAAATTTAATATACGCTAGGCTATCAAAAACACGCTCCGGTGTTCATGAGCTGCTTAATCGTATTTTAATGATCGAGCTATGTTGGTTTATCGGGTGAATTTAGTATTGTGAAGATTATTAAGGTTTTACTAAATTAATTTCAGAAATAAATGAAATTCAAAATGCAACGAAGATCTTTTTGTGTTTATTACAATGAAGGGCCGTTGTTGAGCACTGGTGAACTGTTTTTTCGAAATGATTCGATAATGAAAATATTCTTGAAGGCGGAGGGCCATTTATCTTTATGCAAAACAAAAATAGTTATCTCATTAATAAAAGTGAGATGCTCAAGATATCTATTATCTCTTTATGAAGATCTCGAATTTTGTCCTAAAAATTAAAGACGATGTTCCAAGTTCCACAAACGTCATCCATTCGTGTTGACTACCCATTAAACAGGTGAGCACTAAATTTCTACAGTACGACAGTGCCCTAAAGGGCCATTTACCGAAATCTTTATAATCTTCGACGCAGCAGTAAATATCGCACAAAGTTCGTGCGCGGATAATTTTTATTCCTCTATTTACCTTTAAATATTAATAAGTAACTGTCGTCGTATATTTTTGTACTGACTGTTCGTAGGGCAAAAAAAAACCGGAGTATATATTTCACTGACATGCTGTGAATATGCTCATTCTTATCAATTCAGTGTTTTATAAAACGGTTCAAGATATATAAAGACACAATGATATACCGCTTGGAATTTCGTCGCCCAATATTTTTTGTCTTTCTCCGCAAAAACGGCTTTTAGTATTCTATCAAAATTTGAGAGCGTTCACTGGCAGTAGTACTAATAAATGAGTCCATTGACAATACATTGTACATTTTTTGTTGCACGTGGATTTTACATTCAAGCGTTTTTTTACATTGAAACATTGCTAATGGGCTATCAAGCTGGGTCCTTTAGCCCTTAAGTAGTTGGTGTTCTCGGTTTTCAAATGTTACCCCCACGATCTTTACAATTTTTCCCCAAAAAATTCGGACAAAATTGCTAATTTCTCGACTGAAAATAAGAAGTTTGATGAATGAACAGCGTGTAAAATTGAATACGTTCAAACGTATCGAATCACGAATCAAATAAATTCTCTATGCATTTGGGCGATTAAAAAAGCTTCAACTAACGAAGGATTTGCACAAATATACAGTGAAAACAAAAAATAAAAAATTAATACGGATTCGCACATTACCCGAAAAATAATCGTTATCGGGTGTGGAGATACGAGTGTAATATGCAAATAATGATTAATTCTGATGCTCAGTCGGAATTTTATTTATATCACCTATTGCATATAAAACAAATTCTCAGAATATTCAGTGGATTATTAAACATCCGCAGGCGCCACATTGGCGAGAGAAAGTAATCGTTATAAAAATACTCGTGTTAGTCGATCAACATTTCTTTGAAACTAAACTCGTCGTAGAAAAATAAAAAGTCCCAGAACGAGCGAATGAAAGGAAAATAATAGTGTCGTGCGAAGGTGATATATATATATATACATATATACATAGAAAGAGAGAGAAAATATAAAGAGAGACAGAGAGAGAGAGCGCAAAGGTGCGAGTGATATCTCCGAGTAGTGAGTCGTGCGGAATGGCAGAAGGTATGTTACCAGTCCCACGTAACGCGCTAATGAATTATAAAGTTGTAGCTCCTGGGAGAGATGCACTGCCGCGGATAGATAGGACTTGTTTATTGTTACGTCAGTGGTAGCGCACACCGCGAGGCGCGACGGGGGCAGGTAAAGCTTCAGCAGTAAGAGCAACAGAATGCCGGAGGCGAGGTGAGATACGCGTAGGTAGGTTATATTATACCGTCTATTATATACACGATATATACACGACATTGTGGGTGCTGGAGTTGGTGTTAGTTTCGTTGTTGCTCCCTCTTTCGGTGGCTGTCCGCCTAATAAACGAATGGGTTTTCCATGTCGCCCAAGCCCGTCGGGCAAAGATCGCTAATTACTTGCATCGATAGTTCATTGATTAATTGCATTGCGGTGCCTTTGTGTCGACACGATCCTACCTAAGGACGAACAAGCTTTGCGGCTTGTCAAAATAAACAGCCGGGTCCACCTTATACTAAACCAATTCCTGTAACCTTCTGTAGATATGTACCTATGTACGTGTAGTGAATGTATGTGTGTGTATGTGTGTTGTCTCTCGGCGCCACTCATCTCGCATATCCGCATCTCCATTCCCTGTTCCTCGTCCATCCACCTCTATCCCTCTTTTGGTTTACCTCTCTAGCAGCACCTCATACCGTTGCCATTTCCATTGCCTCCTCCTCCTCCTCTCCGCACCCGTTTTCCTAACGTATCCTCATCGCCGCAGTACAAACACATTAGCGGTTTCTCACCACGTAAAAGCGTACTGCAGCAGAAACACCACAGGACGGAAGACCTCCCTGTGTACCATCTCGGATGGATCTCTATATGAGGCATTCTCTGTCAGTTTGGACAGTTTAGTTGTTGGCTAATCTTAGACATTTTAATTGGACTACCAATCGCAAAGTTCAAATTTCCTTGATTCTGGAATTTCATTTTTTTCTTAATTGCACCAATTCTCCTGTAACCAAAGATCCATACGGAAGCCCAATCCGGTATGATTACTTCCTGTGGCTGAAAACGGTTCCTCCACTCCCAGCGAAAGTCGTAAGATCCGTACTTATGAGGAAAAAAAAAGTTACGAGGGAAAAGTGTGTCGAAAAAACGTTTTTTGTAAACTTACAAACCAATTAGGTCAATTCCTTGCTTCGAAATCAGATTCATGCACTGCTAAAAAAATGTAGGTGAAATTACTGTACAGGGTAGGAAGGTGGTATACAGAAATGGGTATAGAAAATTTATTACACGTTATATTGATGTACTATTCTTCTAAATTTGTTACGAACGTTGTATTAATTATGCGTAGTCTGCTAACTTCGTTCGGAAAACGTTTTGATAAATTCTTATTATGCTACACACGTCATACGAGTTGTGTTTTTAATATAAATTAATTTCAATTATACCACACGTACATTGACTTTTCATTTTATTTTGTATATAAAATTGAATTTTCTACACGGGTTTGGTAAAAATATATTTCAGGGGTTTAGTGTAAATCAATATATAGTATTATGAATTTTCCAAATATTTTTAACAGTTTGAGCTTTTTACATCCCGCTCGTGAACCAAATACTCCAAGGATTGGCCTTCGCTAGATGTCATTCTCTTCGCAGTTTGATTGCACGCCATTTAAGTGGAGCAATTTTTTTTAAAGTCACTTGAAGCAGGGTTATAGAGAAATGTATAAAATTTCATAATAATTCTGGCATCTGAGACACGAATCTTTTGAAGTATGATCTTTAATAAAAATTGTTCCGCCTAAATGGTGCGCCGTATAACTGCGAAGGGAATGAGACCTAACGAAGGCCCATCTTTGGAGCAGTGTTCTCTGGATCACGCGCAGAGTGTGAAACTCATGAATCTCGTTTCGACCCAACCGGTTGACCCAATTGGTTGGTCCATTTGCAAAAAGATCCTTTTTTTGGCGATTCCGACGGGAGGAAATACTTTTATGGTTTCTCTTCGCTAAAAGAGAGAGAGGAGTCCTTATAAGAAGTAAATACTTTTTTGACTGACTGGTCCCTCTTAATAATATACCGCTCGCCGCTTTTACGGCACGCAAGGCGATGTAGTTACCTTTTTAGCGAAATCGGGAAAATAGTATGCAAAACGAGAAGGGGCGACATTTTCACCTCGTGTAAATGCCACTCTCGCTCCGCTCTTTTAGCAAACTTCACCCTCGGCAAGAATCACGTACTTCCCTCTCTCGTGCCATAATACACTATTGTAAGACACAACGGGATATACGGCAGTTTTCTATCAACGGTTGCCTGCAAAACCAGTTACATTATGTTTACCTCTATTTGGCAGTAAACACCTGAGGAAATAATATACGCAAACATAGATTTCTCATATATTTCGCGTGTCAAAAATATTTTGTTTAAATTATTTACGTTCGGAACTAAAATTGCGTTTCCTCTGTACAGTTTCTGTTTTTTTTATATAATGAAATGAGTACATTTGTGAGCTAAAAATCGCCTGTTAAATACTAGTACCGTTCCTTAAATTGCTAAACATTACTTTTTATTTCAATTATTTAAATTAATAAATTCGTCGGCTAAAAAGTGTTAAAAATGGACAGAAAGTCCCTTTAAATGCCAGCACTATTCTTCATATTACTGAAAATATCTGAATGGGTCGGATAAAAAAAATTGATGAAATGACGGAGAACGTGTCGTATGCAGTATACGTTGAATCGCCTTGAGGGAATGCACCAACGTCTACGGTCACTTCATCGTGTACAGAAGTTCGTGCTGGTCTCACTCAGGACTTTCCTGGGCATTCTATCTACGTAGTTGTAGGTACACATATATTTACATGTACGTTTATACATATATATGTACAATGTGGGTGTATATGTACATATATACAATGTGGGTGTACATATACATATATACAAATAGTAACTACGGCAAAATAAGCCCCGGGCGCAACTGCCTATCGACCTGTAAAATTAGTTTTGCGCCTACGGCATGCCTTCACCGCCCCTTCACTTCTCTTTCCTCTGACTGCGTCGAGTTCAGAGGGTTTGACCGTAGTACCACTGGGTACGTACTTTGAGGGAGGGTATGGTCGTGGGCACCTGAGACAAACGCAGTGGTCGTGTACTCTGCGAGCTCTATCTCTGTCGCTGGTTCTCTGTTCGCTCTCGAAACTGCACACTGAATATTTTATTTGCCTGGAAAAGCTGCAGGGACTTGGACTGCTTTCCCGGAAACGAAAAAGACAGCGGGTGCACGCAGTGCTCTGTGCACGTGTGTGCAAAAGCGTAGTCGCGAAGGCATCTACTGCAACAATCAATAAAAGTGGAGCAGTTTTTGTTTTACTTTTGTTCACGCTCCTGAGGCGTTCCTTGGACGGCAGCCATTCTAATTTCATAAAAAAAAAAAAAACAATAAAAAAAAAACGAAGTTGTTCTTCGATAAATACGGAAAATAGCAGGGACTTCCCATTTTTATAAGAGGTTTATTGAAGGCCGGTGGTGAGCTGACGAATAATACCAGTACTCCCTCAATAATTTAGCGCTAATTGATTAAAGGATGCTGAGCTTTCGCTGAAAATTCGTATTTCAATATTGACGTATTCATTTTTGACCGAATCGAGTTTTTTTTAGTAAAGTTCTTATATACATCATTGTATTCACAGGCTTTTGTGAAAATTAACCTTCCTACGAGAATATATATTTATTTTTTATGTAAACGTCGAAGTGTAATGGGAATATTAGAAAAGTAGGATTGATTTAGCAAAACTGTCACAGTTACTGTATGAAAACCGTAACTGGCATATTAATATCCTGTTTTTGGTTTTTTTTTAAGCACGAAAACGACTACGAAACTGGAGACATCGTTTTTTCTATTTGTTACTGGTAAAAATGTTTTTTAAAAAGCTGTTAGTTGTTAATTTTCTCAATAATAATGGCCAATTTACCGTTAATTTAAAGCAGAACAAGGTGAAGTACGTTCTTTGCTAACCGGACGGGAAACCTGAGTAACATAAAATATCCCATTAAAAATTTTAATCAACTTTACCGTAACAGTGTAGACCGGTAAAAGCAATATCACGTTTCAATTATCTTTTTTACATAAATTGGGCACATTGTTTTTCCGGCGCCGGAATTCATTTTCGCTCTTTTAGTCGATTACACTGTATTTTTTGGGAGGCAGGCTATTGTATCCGGCATTTGTACTCGTTAACTAGCGATACTGACCGTAATATGCAAACGTGAAAATCGCTCAATATATGACCGCGAGGGTAACTGATAATTATATATAATGCATCCTGACCCGCATTTGCATTATAAATACAGTTATGTAGGCGGATATATACATGTATACATAGATATATGCATATGTATGCATGCGTATGTGTAAGGTAAAGCAGTTTTAGTATTGCTTAACATGAATCCAACGCACACTGCTCGAATTTCATGAAATGACTATCTCGCTGGTGTCGCAGGTGGAGTTGGTGCTCTTCAGATCAATTCACAGAACAATATTTCGTTTGGGTGTGTAAATATCGGTTCGAATATCAGAATGTAAATTAGCGCGGAAAATAATAATTTTCAAGATTGAATACTCAGGGAAAAATATAATTGGATCTCACAAATCTTTGATTTTTGTATAAGTCAACGAAGGAATGCGATAGTAATTTATACATGATGAATTACGTGACCATCAAATTTTTTGTCAGGTGTACGAAGCATAATCTATTTGAAAAAAAAAGATTTTTTTGTTCTGGTACAAATTTTTTTTTTAATCGCCAACTTCTGGTAAGGTGTAATGAACATGAAGTACTTAATTGTAATTGCCAAAAATGTCAGGTTGTAAGATATTGTAAGATATCAAAGTGCAAGGCTTACTCAAACTAATTATATATTTAACTTCTGGTTTTGTTGAATTGGAATAAGTATTATTTCATCAATCCCACCCACTGAAATTATTAATTAATAAAAACAATATTTCCTCCAATGTAGACAATATCTATTAATACTTGTTAATATTCAATCGTCTCAGTTAAATGGATTTTCGAATGAATTATATAAACCCCATTCATTTTTAATAACTAAGTGCTTCTATCGAGTCAATTATATATTGAATCCATACGCTTATTTATTTATTCGACTCAGCGAAATCGATTGTTGCTTCAAACAATTACATATATTTTAATTAAATGACCTAACCGGTTTTCGATCCTCTCAATAACTATTATTCAATCTTTTTTTCGCGTGAAAAATTGCGAGACTCACAGGGAATATTATTATACATTTTTAAGTGTACAAAATAGTGCAATTTTTTCGAAAATTTCAAGCGTATGGCTCAAGTTTGATGATTTTGTGCATGATTTAAATAGCAAGCAGAGATCTTTGATTATCCATTTCCAATATTAGTATTTTTTACCGGTCGTAATTTATTTTACTTGTCCGTACATATAAAAGACAGTATAAAATGTTAAAAAATTTAACGATAAAATAATCCTAAAACATTATCATCCACCGATGTGCATCTGCAGAATTGAACTACGTTGCGCAGTGAGTAATGCAGGTGTCAGACTTTGTTCTTCGTTTCTGTGGTTACTCCGCCAGGAGCAGCACTTACGAATGTACATCTTATTATTACACCCCGGCCACTGAGGTTCGATACCGAAATTTTCGTATAGTTATCGAACTCTCAGGTACCATTGAAGCCCTCAGGAGAGCCCGAACACATCAATTGTGCATCCTTTAATCATCGTTCGGAGTGCAGAACTGGCAGAAAGCAGAAGGTAGCTCTAATAACCAGTAATCGAGGTGCGAGAGTGAAACGGTATTCGTGCACTCGCCTCGTGCTCGACGGACACTTTTGTAAGGCAGAAATCCGGTGAGACTGCACCTGCGTACGGTGGACCAACCTAGTGTTCTACAAATGTTAAATCTTCAAATTGCTTTTCTCGGAAGGTATCGTATCCGAGTAAAGAAGTAGAGTCCGGTATATAGACGATGGCCCGCTAAAGGAAACCAAAGGCCACGAAATCATTGGTACACCTACTACACAGTGGTGGATAGAATTACATTGACCGTGCGGGTTTAGTTCTCAATTTCACAGGTCAGTCTCATGCTCCTTTGTGGGTCTAGAGTGTCGGGAGATAATTAACCGGAGTATTTTTCGAGGTCGGGAATAGGTTCGGAATAGAATTTGGCCATTCCATAACTTTCGAATTCAATCTCATCTTAACGTTCGTTTATTTTCTGAATAATGTGATATTTACTTTATTTATAGTAATTATTATTTTCTCACCGGAATCGCTTTAATTTGTATCCAAATTCAACTCTGAAGTACCACGGGGCCAATTGGGATTCATTTAGTTTTTCATTTCCTAAATTATACATTTTCTAAATATAAGTTTGTGTATTGACTTAATGAGAATTTATTGAGAATATTTTTTTTGGGAGAAAATATGATCAATTATCATGCAAAAGTTTAAATTTTCATATCTGTGCATTAAGTGCCCATAATTTAGATTAATCGTCCTTTCACAATGGATTGTAATATTCGATGGCCCTAATAATCGAGAACCATTCAGTCACGAAATTATTACAAATTTCCATTGAATGGGACCCCTGATGCAATGAAAATTGAACGAATTTTAATACATACATTTCCCTTGTTTTCAGTGATTTTTCAAAGCGATCTAACAAAATCAATGGAGTACGAAATGGACATCTTTGTCGATATGTAAAAAAATTAATTCGCGAACCACCTAAAATCATTTCTTTCAGATTCTGCACTTATTAATATGGAGTGTTTAAATATTGTAGTAATCTATATAGTATATAGTATAAAGTAAATATAATATAGTATAAAGTAAAATATTGTAGTCGAAAGTAATCGGATAGTGATCAAGAGTCGCGGCATCGACTCGACTCCAAGTTAACAAGAAAATTAATGTTTAACTCTTTCTAGGCTAGGCTATGCTTACATTTATCCTCGATCTCTATAAAGTAACCCTGAAAGAAAAATGAAAAAAAAAAAAAAAAAAAAAACAGTCTTAGTCGGAAATGGGATAACGTATACAATCCTCGTGCGTATCTGAGGCCTTAATTCCAATCCAAGAATGAGCCTCGAACATACGACCTGCTCGAACTCTCACGTTCAGATTAAAATTAACTCAACCGCGTCGTGTGTTTCGATTGGTTGCTTTCGGAGTCTCAACGTGTGGTGTACCGAGGATATGTGAATTTGATCTCAACGTGCATCCATTATTATCTCGAGGACATGAACTGTTCCGGTGTGAGTGAGTTTAATGATAATAACGCGCTGATTCGAGTACATATCTTGGTATATGAATCACGCTATACAGGCAGAGATTATAGTGCCATGAGACCTCATTTTCTTCATTGCCGGTGATGCGTCTTAATGGCAAGCCCATGCGGAATTCCGGAGCTGAGACTGGATAGTAGCTGCGATAAATATAGCAACGTGTGTTATTATATAAATCAGTGCAAACATTCGCATCCATGACCATGTTTTAGACGAGGCAAATTGCGACAATTGCATTTTGTCAGCATTTTGGATTTAACACACAATGTTGATCGATGAAACCGCACCTAGAACAAGATTTAGTAACATTAACGTTGCTGCGTCGGTCGAAAAAAAAAATGCATCGAGCGAGGAATATTTAATTCACCTATTGCGACGTTGTCTCAATAAAACTGGTGTGTTTGTGTCTACAGCATACACAGAATCACCAACGACACAATATTGGTTCAAAATGACCCACAACAGTCAGTCTTGTGGAGACAAAATGGTTTTCCGTTTCCCTATGGATGATTCTTCTTGGACAGAGATTACAGCTCTGTGAGTTAACTGGTATTATTTCAAAGAAAAAAGTAACGTTGACAAAAAATGGCAAAGGCAAGCCGAATTCCAGGTTAATATTGGGCAGTAATAGGCTGAAACATACCAAGGTATGTTATTATACACATATCAGTGCAGACAGTCACGTGCAGAGCCGTGTTTCAGCTAAGAGAAAAATGTGTAGGATTCGTGCGTATTCTTCATTATTTTCCTTTTTTTTTTTTTAACTGGCGGAAACCCTTCTAATGCGAAGGTGGCGACGAGGGCCTCACGGGAATCGAGAAGTTTTAGTAGAGGCAAAATATAGGGCATTTATATTAATAGTCGCGCGAATAGTCGGCTCTTTAAAACCCTCTGCAATTCCTGCGTCTCTCCATCCTTCGTCTCTTATGAGACTCCGGTCCTTTCTGCATACGTAATATCGATGTTCAGGCCTGTTTAGGCCGAAGCCTTCACCATTTACGGTTCCACTTCTTCCACGCGAGTGGCAAAGTGCTCGAGAGCCAACCTTGAGGAGAGCAATGTGGAGGAATAAGGAAGGAGGACTATGAGGAAGAGGGTTTGAGAATCGCTTTGCCAAAGTTGGACGGGATTTCTGAGGAAGAGGAGCCGAGCTGAGAGAAGCGAGAGGAAAGATTCGGAGAGAGATGCCACGCGGTGAGGTAGGCGAAGAAGGTCGAGATGGGGTCCATTAAATGATCCCTATAATTACAGTTGGAGTCAGGGATTCCCATTACCCGCGTCTCCCTTTGGATTACGAGTTGTGGGATTAGCGTTTACTACCGTTGTGCAAAAATCAACCGCCGACGTCGCCATCCCGCGGTTCACGACCGCAGCAACAGCTCCACCAACGGAAATGCTCCTGCGACGTCTTCTCTGTGGTTTCGTTTGGCCTCAACTAGCTGCTTCTGATTCCGACTCGTATTTTCGTGTTCCAAGACTCTTCGTTGGCGAAGCTGATGCTGGGGTATTTTCGTGACTCTCCGGATCTCTGGCTCAACACTCGTTCGTGAGCCTTACGCCATCTGAGTAATATTCAACGTAAACACTACCCTCTGCAAACATTCAAGTAATATGCTTTGTCCATGGGAATGACTGTAATGAAGTTATGTAAATGACGCTGCAGACTTGCGGAACTTGAGACTTTTTTTTTTTATGAAACATGGCTTAAGTAATGGATTTTAATAAGAAAAATATTTTTTCTGTTATTAAATCTCGGTTTTTTACGAGCGTACTTTAGTGGGCATAAAAAAATTATAGAGCGTCTTAAAGCGGAGGACAATATGGTATTTTGGCCAAGGAGGAACAATTATTAAAAAATTTTATGGCCAACTATATTTTCGTTCATTTTTTCTATTTTTTCTTTTCGGGGCAATATTTTTTTTTTTTTCAAGATTTCCATTCGAATATATACAAAATTGTCTGATATACTGCTAGGAAATATTAAAAGTCTTTATTCATGAACTGGTGATTTAAATGTAATATGCGATTGTAATAGAGAATTAATGTACTTTTATAGTCAAATTAAAGCAAATTACTAAAAATAAAGAAGCATTACAGTAATACTAAAGTATAAACATCAATATATCATTATTATATTATTACCTTCACTTTAGATTGTATTTGGACATATAATTTAGTACTCCAATTTATGGATAAAAATGTTCAGTACTTTTGCATTGAATTGCAAGTAGATTTTTTTTTTACAGTGTATGAATATAGTCCCACATGAAAAAGTATGCATGTAAGTATTCCACAAAATTGTATATTTCTCATATATTTGTAATATATCTTAGCGACAATATATGAAAGGAAATCAACGAATATATGAAAAAATATGAAAAATTCATATAGGTAGTTAAAACTCCAAAATGTCATATTTGTCACGTCTATTAATTTTCATTCGGACTTAAAATCAGACATGGTAGATCTTTATGAAGTATGCATTTTACAAATCTCGCACGGATTTCTGAAAGTGGTTCGGCATGCATATAAAAATATATAAAATTATTTCAATTTCAGGGTATTCCATTTATGCTTTCTCATAGAGGAACGTTTTTTTTTTGTACAGTTTGATTTCAGACATTCACTTTAGCAAATGGACAATTGTCCGAAAGATGGGGAGAAGTAGTCCAGAAAAAAAATGTCCGGTGTATGTGTGTGAGCCATAGGAATAAAAGTAATTGATTTCTTATAACTGGAAAACGGGTATGACTATCAGATTGTAACTCGGCGTGCGAAATCCACTCGTTTGATCGTTCCAAGTGTAATCGAAATTCGTTGTGTCCTTTATCTTTAATCACAGTTCAATATTTCGTTTTATTGAAAACCGATGGAAACACGGTAACGCCTGAAAATTTCAATCCAACGATTTGAAAGTTTCGCCACACTTGTACTTGCGATCAATGTTAATATGCATTGCATTTACGAAGAATCGACAAAAAAGTTTAAAGGCTATGAATTTTTTTTTCGAAATTTGCTCCACTGATTTAATCGATATTACTCGAGAGAGACTCGAGGTATTCAACTGTAATTTTGCACTGGAGTAGGGCAAATACCTCCCGATGACTGTGGCAAATTTCATTAGAATCGATAGAGACATTGCATTTTTATCAGATTAAATTCATTCAATTGAGAAACATCCTGTGTTATATAAATTTCAAGATTTCGAAGTAAATATATATGCACCAAAAAATGTGCATTGAAGGTTGGTGTAAATGTTAAGTTAATCCGGAATTGACAATGAAAGTCAAAACAACAATTCCGCAATGCTTCCTTTTGGAGATGCGTCAATCGAGGCTGACAGTTGAGATCAAGTCTGAATTAAATGAGTGAATTTTTATGAATTATCTCTTACAACAATTTAAATTGGAACAATTTATATATCCATTTTTTCGGAATTATTCGTAATACGATTTTTCCAATATCTCCAATTTTCTAATCAATCATTCTAAGTCGTGTCAGTGGCGGGACATCATTGATGCAGATTGTCGCCCTTCGTAATTGAGTTGATCGATAGATCCTTTCGGTTCGTTCAATAACAATGTTGCCAGAATCTCCGCAAATTGGTTGGAGTCTTGGAAAATAGTGCATCGGAGGTGGATTCGAAGGTAGCGAATGGGGTGGCAATAGACGAAGTGAGCGGCTGAGAAGTGAGCTGGAAGCGAGCCTCGAGGCCACCGGGGAAATACGTACTAATAAATCGATTTTCCTTAAGCGTGTTATTGCCGAAACAAATAAAATCATTTCCTTAACGAGGAACTGACAGAAGGCGAGAGGCCCCGTGGCTACACACAATACGAGAAACAAGATCAGTGTTTCGAAATCGAATCATACGGCAATATCAGCAACTTCGGAGACGCCCCTCCGATGTGGCTGTCGTGCTTCTCGACGTAGAAGATGAAATGGAAATGGATATCGCTGCTCGCACGCTCCTTTCTTTTCCTCATGGGACGCTGCATTATTGGGGGAAATGGAGTCCCATCGAATTCTCGATTTACGTGGCAAATGTGGTTACGGAATGGGTGCATAACTAAAAAAATGTGCGAGAAATAGATCGTACATAAAAATACAAGATTCGTCTCGGCAATTTTACCTTAATTTACATATACTCAGCAATTAATGTAAAACATCAGAGAAATTACTGTAATTGAGAAGAACTTATGCACATTTTTCAAAGCGTTATTTCTGTTAATTATTTCAGCTGTAAGTAATTTTTTCAGCTGCTCTCACTGAAATTCTTCGTAAATTTGACGCATGAAGAAGTTAACCCAAGGAAAATTATGAAAATAAGTTGAAGAAAAAAAAAAAGAAAGAAAAAAAAAAATGAACGCGACGCAAAAGCCGTTTGCGTAAAATATAATAAGGCGAACTTTTGGCTCATGTTAAACAACTTTTATCTCGCTTTTTATGCGGTGTTTAAGCAGGGTGGACGTGTTTAATGTAATTTTGGTAAATCGTGAAGAGTGTAAGAAGCAGGAGTGAAGAAAGTGGGGGAGCGCGGTTTCGCCGAGGAGCTTAAGGCTCATGGTAGCATGTTGACGAAAAGTTGAACGACGTGGATGAGAATCTCGTATGCCTACACGTCGCCACGCATTCGCTTTGCCGCTCGTTCAGTCTGAGGCGCGCGTTGCTCCGTTTAATATTATTCATAGCCAGTCCCTGGCACTTGAATTCGCCCGCTCGTTAAAGCAAATATCTGGCGTCACACTAAATTAAAAACTCATTTAAATGCGTACGAAATAAGTGGTCTAACCGCGCGTACGATAATGAAAGTTTTAAATAAATAAAGGCGCACGTTCGCCGAAAGTGTAATGACAAGATTACGGGGTGAATTAAACCACCACCGAAGGACGACCACCAAAACCAGACAACGTTATTATGGAAACGTTCAAGTAATTTTGGGTTTCGCTACGATACCACGTATTCTTCGTTCCTTGCTTAACCGACTATCGGCATAGTCCATAGGTGGTCATTTCGCATTCCCGCCAACCTACACATGGAAACACCAAAATCTTAAACTCAAGTTGTACACGCCTATTCCTACGATTACCCACGTTTTTTCCCGTTTATCGCGCGCACATGGGCGGTTAAGATTTTTACTGTAATTTGAAAATTCCTATGAGTCGCAGATTTATGGTGATTTATGCTGATTTATTAATAATCGTGAAGAATAACAGATACAAAGAATTTAAATGACATGCTTCCACGTGTAACTGACGATTCTGTAGGTACTGAACTTCATTTCCGTAAAAATGCATCATTTGGTCATTCAGAGATTGCTATGGTTCCGATATTTAGCTTCCTCATCGGAGAAGCTTCGTTTTCGTGAAAATGAATACCTGGGTTTTTATACAAAGAATTTAAATGACATGCTTCCACGTGTAACTGACGATTCTGTAGGTACTGAACTTCATTTCCGTAAAAATGCATCATTTGGTCATTCAGAGATTGCTATGGTTCCGATATTTAGCTTCCTCATCGGGGAAGCTTCGTTTTCGTGAAAATGAATACCTGGATTTTTATGTCGGATTGCTCAATGGTCTAAAACATTGAAACAATTAGAATAAATGCGCCGACGGAAAATGGAGATTCAAACTGAAATTAAAGACGCTGATAAAGCACCAACGGTCCTTTCTATGTACGAATTTACCTAAACATTCAATTTGAATTTAATTCGCATACGGATTAGCAAAGAAAAAGGTATACGTAAAAATTTGACGAAAATCGGTCGAGCGGTTCAAATTTTACGTCACTTTGAATCTATGTCAACGCTGTGAAAATGGAGGATCAATAATAAAAAATGAGTTTTCATGTACCGATTAAAATTGGAAACACCAATAAAATTGGAAGTTCACAACAATCGCCCGCAATAAAGAAAACGCAACCACGAAAAAGTTTTTCAATCAATTTTCCGCTTAGTTTCAGTGGGGCTAACTACAATCAACATTACAAACAAGAAAATATCACCTGCGCAACGAATGGATACAGGATGCAGGAGATTTTGACGCGGCGATCTTCAAACAGTGCTAAGCGCATCGGTGTAGAAGGACGTCCGAGCGCTACCTAAATTAAAAGAACGTCCTCCGGTCCGGAACCGCGCGGCGTGCTACGGAGCAAACGTATCGTTAGGGAAGTGAGGGGACTGTCGAATAGACGAGTAGTTTGGCCCAAGTTCTTAGCGGACCCGCAATATCCTGGAAAGGATGTCTGTAATTTGGTAGATTTGAAAATAATGGCTCTTGAAAAGATGGCACTGCAATTTCTCGTGGGCCGTTCGTTCGTTGAGTTCTTAGCGGAGATCGGGCCAGAAGGGAATGGCCAAGAAAGAGAGCAGCGAGCACCGAAATTAAACTTCGCTTTTGCTCTCGATAATCTCCAACCATTTCTGGCTAAGCATTCGTTAAAGGATCGTAAAGAAAAAAAAAAAGAAAAAAAAAATGGAAGAAAACGAAGAATAATTTCACTAAACCACCCACCGATTCGAGCGCTGATGAAGGACTTTGCGCACCCCCACTTATCAGTACCAGCCCTCTTACCAGGCTCCAGAACGAAGGGAAAAAAGAAGACGAAAAAAAAAAGTAGAACGATTGATAACGACGAGGTTCTATTAATTCGCTATTCCCTGCTCTTCGGCGAGGGGTCACAGCTGTCTCCAGTGTCAATTTTCGAGTCAACAGGTGCCGCCTATTGTCGTTAATACTGGGTCACGTGACCAGCTGCACGATTTACCGTTACATTCACCTCCTCTGCATACGAAAACCCGGTTATATCATTTTTTAAATACATAACTAGGCGATAGAAAAATCAATGTAAACGCGTTTTTTTGTTGGTCTATTTTATACGTTTTATTTCCTCGTCATCGCTGTTTCGACAATAGCCACGTTTGGCCTTATTCCGGATGCAAGTCACGCTGTGATTGCGTTCAGATCGCGATAGTACTTTTATATACGTTCATATATATATATATATATATATATATATATAAAGGGAATGGATATTTTAACATTTTAATAGGAAATAACGTTTACTCGTGGATACGTGATCCGAGACATTGCGAGCAGCGTTCCATTAAGCCGTTCCGCAGATAAAAACTAATTGCATCGTACGAGTAAAAGAGAGACGGGCGACGCTTGCCGGGATGTAACGAGGAAGTGCTGGTTTGAGAAAATCATGAATAAAGAAGTCGGACCGGGGCAAAGGAGGCGAGAGGGCGAGTCTGACATTGCCGAGCGAGACTCCGACGATGCCGCGGACAAATACATACACATACCCTTAATGCACAGCGTGTAATGGTTGGTAAGACAATGGGCACTGGGAGGACGGTGTCGGAGAGGCTACGGAACGTGCAGACATTGTTTCACGCGACTTTAAACCGAGACCGATTCGTTCGAGGGTCAGCCAACACACGGTGTGGAGGCGAAAGAGCAAAAGAGTCATTTACGACAAGGTCCAAAAGCACGAGACACTGAGAAACGCATTTCCCCGGCAGGAATTTATGCACGCAAATTATATGCATAAATATATGCATGTGAAATTGAAGTTGCGATTATTCTTCAAAACTCCCACTATTTGCTTATTCCATTAAAATTTAACAATGGATTAGGCGGAAAATCTCCTTCTGACTTTCTAACCTTCTAATCTTCCTCATTAATGAAACTTAAGACTTATGTGTCATAATTATCACAATATTAAACGTCAAAAAATTGAATCTATGAATAATCACTGTAAAATGTATAGAACTTGAGAATGACAGTGAAGGAAAAAAATGTATACGTCGACGTAAAGAAATTGAGGCGTCATATTGAAATTGTTTCATCCGGAAGTCAAATCTATGGATTCGATAAAATAAAAATGACGTATTCCTGCTTTTTACTAAGTCTACAATCGATTTTGTTCAGATTCGCATCAGTGAAATTCGAATAGAACTTCATTTTATTGTCTCAGACCCAGAAGAAATATTTCAGTGATTTCAAAGAAATTTTTGGATTGTTACAACTAGTACGGCGTGAAAACCCATTTCTATGCAATAACCTTGGCCCCGTTTTGTTTCCTTTAACGAAATGTTATTTTACAGATTATTCAATTCAATGCCACTACATTTCATTGACTTTGAGATCATTAAAAAAATGTCATCAATTAAAATTTATTATTTCATTGACATCAAGAAAAAATGTTTCATAAGCCGAAGTTCTGAAGAGTTTCCTTCGAATCAAGGAAACTTTATCTCTGGGTGCAGAAGTCAAATGGTCTTCGCAAAGTTCCATAATTAAAATTGACCCAAAGAAGAACGCATCTTTTGAGGATCCAACATCACTGTCATTGAAACCTCGTCTCGTGGTTGCATATGTATATACGCTATTCTGAACAATTGTAAAAAAACACGACAAATAGAGATAAATAAAATCCTTGCACGTCGTTGTCTTGAATTTGTGAAGAATATGACGAAAAAAATGGTGTTAACAATACGAGGTCGCTGCCTATCACATGCTACGCCTAAAAAAATGATCACCCAATATATTTCTAACATATATGTTAGATACGATCGATAAAATTTTTCGCCGTCTACATATTCCACTGAACTAAATTTCTGGCCTGGTGTTCAGGGCGTGCTTCGCGTTCCCAGCTTTGGTGCATTGGAACAGCCACCAGATTTAGCAAATTCCATTTGCGTTTGCGGCTATCCTATGGAGCAAAAATCAATTGATGAAAATGGAAGTGCTCGTTCCACGCACGAGGTGAATATTTCCGCCGGCGATTTCATGCTTTCTTTATTCCCTTTGTATTTCATTGTTCACGTAACTACCGACACAATTCGACAGTCATCGATCTCCGGTGTCGTGCTATTCGAGAGCGATAAAGTTATATATCTATGCAGGAAACTGTTCTTTTGTTCTTTGATTACTACTGGAGGCACGTGTTGTTCAAAAGAGATTGAATGTAAGTGGACATTCCATCATATTTTTGTGCTCTGGTACATAGAAAAAAAAAAGAAAAAAAAAATGTGTTATGAAAAAAGGACTAAAGAAAAACGTTAAAACCATTTTCCGATGACAAAAACATTGTTTGTTTTATATTCGCGCATACAAATACCTAGAAATATCGTGTTTTACATTTATCTATAAGCATATTTGCATATTTATTTATGAGTATATATATTTTGTTAAAATAAACATCACGATTGTCATTAAGGTGATTGACTCCAGTCATTTAATGACAAGTCTGATATAAATAGTGGTACAACAATTCTGCAGAATTTTTGCAGTATCACAACGTGATTCGGAAAAATTAAGACAAATTTAATTTCAGAATAAAATTTAAGCTAAATATATTGATAATTAAATAAATAGCGTGAGGACTTTTGTTTGTTATTTCAAAATGCCCAGAATTTTGAACCCCTTGACCGGCTCGCGTCATGCACAATGACAAATAGACAATTGAACATGATTAAGCGAACAAAAGAAATGAATGAAAGCGGACAAAACGGGAAGAGAATGTGGAATACAATAAGATAAGAATAATAGGGTTAAAAAATGAAAGTAAACAGGTAGCACGTTGTGGAAAATCGTGCGCGGCGGAGGAGCATGCAACGACGTAGAGTAAGTTGGTTTAAGTGCGCCTGAAGGTATATAATGAGGGTGGAAGTAAGTTACGATAAAAGTAAGTTAGGTTAAGTGTGTACGGAGAAATGTATAAAAACGATAGAAGTTCATTGCAACCTCTCGGCGATCACAAAATGGATCGCGTATAACGACAAATATTGCTTTGTGTTAATAACATTGAGAGAAATTAACATATTACTGATAACTATCCAGTGATAATTATATTTTATTAGTCTAGTTAATTATTTTCGTAGTTAGCGTACGAACGGTAATTATCGATCGAAATTAATGGGGTAACTAGATAACCGTTAATGCAACTACGAAAATCGGCACCTGGACTAATAAGATATAATTGTCATTGACCAGGTACCGTGATCATCTCAATTGTTTTTTCGGTGCAATTTGCGCACTGAATTCACGAGCGAACCTATTTTGAATTTATAAATTTGCTATTACGTTTGACAATTATCTGTAAATTCAATTGAATCGTAAATAGGTCATTTATTAACCCGTGGTATTTAGCTTCTTATTCTTAATTTTAATGCAACTACGAAAATCGGCACCTGGACTAATAAGATATAATTGTCATTGACCAGGTACCGTGTTCATCTCAATTGTTTTTTCTATTTTGAATTTATAAATTTGCTATTACGTTTGACAATTATCTGTAAATTCAATTGAATCGCAAGTAGGTCATTTATTAACCCGTGGTATTTAGCTTATTTTTTTTAAATTCTATATTCCGAGGGTTGCGGTCGAATTGGGGTTGAGAACCCCGTGCGGGTAGTTCGCTGGACAAACGACGGGCTGTGGGGTGCAGACCACCCTCTCTCCGCAACGTGTATACGCGTAATGAAAACCACCATGATCTTCATCACCCCCGGCTGCGCCTGTGGAAACCGCTGGCGTAGCGCGCGCGGTCGTCTTGCCTCGCTACACATAACTAACGTCAGGAGACGCGCCGGGGGTAGATATACCGGTGGCTTCTCCGAGGCAAGCCAAATACAGTGCTCGATTATTTACACGAAGCCGCGAATTTCTAACCGACGACGTTTGCCTCGAATGAACCGAGTAAATCATCTCGCTATCTCTTATCCTTGCTATCGCCTCCGGAGGTCAATCCACTTTTCTTTTGTCACAATTATGTTCAACGGTGAGAGCAAAATTGCCAAATCACGATCGGCGTACGTGGGTTTCTATATAATTATCTAAAAAGGCGGCGCATACGTGGGCGAAACACAAATTAAAACGTTAACTTTATTATTTTATCATTTTCGTCAAACATGAAGCAAGCGTATACGCGGTATTCGACATGATTTTTAAAGCGCAAATGTTCGAAAATCCGTAATGCAGTTTGTGCAGAGGGCCCAAAATTAATGAAAATGATAGCGGGCTTTGAAAAATATTGGGGTTGGTTGGGGTTAGAAGTATTCGAAATCGTATAAAATACTTCATAGAAATCTGTAGCTCAAAGTAGTTTAATCTGTAAGAAGGAACAAAGCAGGCAAGCAGCCAATGAATTATTCCTTCCTTATTCTGAAGGTAACTGATATTCCATTCATAATACGCATTTCAGTCTATGTGGCTTCAAATATCTTCGTCTCTGAGTTGACGGCAAACACAAGAATAAACTTCCGGCCTTGTCTTTCTCGGGCAACTTTGTGTTTTGCTAATTTTCTTAATCAATCTATATCCTATGGATGAGAAAAAAACCTGCAACTAATAAATGTATAAAATAAGCATTAGTTTGTAATGGCTTGAATATCTTAATCCGTGAGATATCAGCAAAGTGGAAAACAGCAAATTAATTCTTCCTTCCTCTTTCCCGCGTTAACCGAGTAATCAGCTTCATTGCCGAGAGCGCGTCCTGTCGCCTGATTAAGTGACAATATTCACTTCTCTAAGAATTGTGTCTTGAATGATATTAAATAAAAATATGAACGAAAATAGGAATACCAGAATTTGAACAATTAATCCTGCTTCGTTTCTGAGCTGATAGCAAACACGAATAAACTTCCGGTCTTGTCTTTCCCTCATCACCTTTGTGTTTTGCTAATTTACAATTTACTTTTAAAGAATACAATTTAAAGAATACAAGAATTCTGTGCAAAAGCCCTGCAAATCGAATATCCTCTTCCATAAATTTGTGAGCCTGGCATGTATAAAATAAGCATTAGTTTGTAATGGCTTGAATATCTTAATCCGTGAGATATCAGCAAAGTGGAAAACAGCAAATTAATTATTCCTTCCTCTTTCTCGCGTCAACCGAGTAATTAGCTTCATTGCCGAGAGCGCGTGCAGTTGCCTGATCAAGTGACAATATCCACTTCTCAAAGAACGGTGTCTTGAGTGATATTAAAAAAAAATATGATCGAAAATAGGAATACCAGAATTTGAACAATTAATGCTGCTTCATTTCTGAGCTGATGGCAAACACGAATAAACTTCCGATCTTGTCTTTCTCTCATCACCTTTCTGTTTTGCTAATTTACAATTTACTTTTAAAGAATACAATTCTGTGCAAAAGCCGTGCAAATCGAATATCCTCTTCCATAAATTTGTGAGCCTGGCATGTATAAAATAAGCATTAGTTTGTAATGGCTTGAATATCTTAATCCGTGAGATATCAGCAAAGTGGAAAACAGCAAATTAATTATTCCTTCCTCTTTCTCGCGTCAACCGAGTAATCAGCTTCATTGCCGAGAGCGCGTGCTGTCGCCTTCTCGGCGGCTGCCAGGACGACGGAAATACCACGAGGATCTCGGTGGCGAGAAACGAGAGCGCGCGGCATCGAGGAGAGGAGGGAGGGTGAATGAGCTCGGATAAATGCACACGCATCTCGGGCGGCGTCTCGAGTCTTATATACCTGCAGGCTGTGCAGATCGCTTGGTGTCGGATATGTATAGAATGTATATACATATATGCGCGTTGATCCTGCTCTGCTCTCACGTCGAGTCGCCGAGCTGGATAAAAGTCGTTCTTGGGCGCGTCGGAGAGCGCAATGAACTTGCCTGGAATTATTGGCTCGACGCAGAGCAGCGGCGGCGGCGAGTTAACCGCCGAAGACGACGTTTTGCCCAGCTCCTGCTCATGGCTCATGACTCGTGCGGACCTCGACTCTTCCACTCGCTCATGTACCACATACACACACACACACACACACGCGCTCAGTGCGCACTCAAGGTTCAAGCTTCAAGGTTGCAGGAACCTAAGTCAGCTCACGGGGCATTGCGAGACAAGGCGGCGGCTATTCGCTGTTCTAGTCCCTCCATACTCTTCGTCTATAGTCACCGGAGCGATCATTGCAGGCATTGGTCATCGATAGAGAAATATCTGCACCGTATTTTTCTAACTATCGCGACGGGAAAAATGTTCTCTGAAATATGAGCTCCATGCATACCTACGATTGCTTTGGAATCTTCGAGTAATTAAGGCTCGTAATTACGCCCCTGCGCTTGTAGACAACAGCTTTGGAATTCGTACACTAGATTGATTTTCTAAACATAGTTTTCCGATGAGAGTATTGGAATGTCGAGTCGGAGGTTGAGATTCTGCGAATAATGAATATCTGGCAACTACAACAATGGTAGATGTCAAGTACTAGATTTTGGAAATTGATGTACGTCGATAAAGCTCAAGGTATAGTTACTACAACAAGCAGAGTCCGAAATATTGAGATGACTTCATGAAACATTATTTAATCATCTTGGCGAATTACAGTTAATCTATGTGTCGGATTCAGTTTATAATATTTTCTAAAGTATGCCCAGACACTTAGAGCTAATTTTGAACATTACGAAAATGGCAAGCAATTAAAAAAACTTCGATTTTCGACCAAAGTAGTTTAAAACATGTTCCTAATCACATCGAAGGAGATTTTATGAATCTATTTACGAATGCCATGTGGCGACTTTATAAACTAATCACTTAGTTATGAACGTAATTAATACGAGGCTTGAATTTCCAAGCCAGCCTCCGGGACAAGAAAGTGGCATATATACATTGTTGTTAATCTCGCATGTGTTGAGACTTAACAGTCATCGTTGTTATACCTAATATTGATGACGACAGTGCCATAACATTCCAACCATCGTGCGCCAAGTAATAAATTTGTCTCCTCATGATGGCCTAGTGGTCCATGGACGACATCATAGGAAAGCTCTGAGAATAAAAGGACGATAAGCGATCGATGGGTGATAGTAAAGCTCTAATGGTAAAACTCTTACGATGTACGAAGGGCTGTTAACGTGCGTTTAATACTCATTAGAATATGCGAGATTCAAGAGGTCCAATGAAGAAGCTTTCTTTTACGAGAGGTCCAATGAAGAAGCTTTCTTTTACGAGAGGTCTAATGAAGAACTTTCTTTTACAAGAAGTCTTATGAGGATGCTTTTTTTTTTACAAGAGATCAAATGAAGAATCTTCCTCTTACATGAACCACATGTGTTAAGGGCTGCATCGTGTCTTTGGGCGCAACAATTCGACTTCCGCTAGATAAATGTTCATACGTTGATATCCCAAACACATTCTAATCCATTTCCCGTGATCTATCTCGGCATAGGACAAAAAGTTCTTACTCAGAATTCGTACTGAACATTCTGTTGGCTCGACCAGAGCAACCCTGTCAAAGCAGCACCGGAAATATTTGGTACTTGCCCTTAGGCGACTGTGGCACTTGAAGTAGTTAGCACCTTAAGTGTGCTTTAGTATTTCATGGCCAGCTCCGATCTATCATTTCATTACAAAGAACTGTGGATGGTCCACTGGTTGAACTGGTCTAATGATCTCCATATTTAAACCCGATAGGACCCCATGTTATTTTAGGGCAACCCTGATCATTTTTTTTTTTTTTTTTTTTTCACGGATAACAAAAAGACTTGTCAAAATTGTTTAACAACTAACTTAATAACAAGGAAAGAATTTGTTGAGACAAGCATAAGTAAGGATAAAAGTCTACGGAAATAATTGGTGATCTTAGTGAACCGCGAAGTGCCAATCACTGTATTTAGTAGAAGCGTTCCAAGAGCGTGAGTTTATTGAGGGTTGGAGAGAGGGGCTCTTGTTCACCGAGTTTCGAAAACTTCTTTGCCACGATACCTTTCTGTGTACGTGTACAATGTGTTCCTCTATCGAAGTACAGCACGACTAGATCGATCGGGAGATCGCAGGGCGCGCGAGACTCTCCGATGCGTTCGGCCGGATCGGTTCCGCTCGACTTGACTCGATCTCGACTATCACGTATGTATATATGCTATCTACTCTGTAGATACGTACGCGATACTATATACTTAGCTCCGACTAAACGAGCCTACGTGTGTACGGTAATCTTTCATTTTTTAATTCCCATATGGTACCTCACTATATATATATATATATATTCATGTGTATAACTTAAAAAATAAAGAAAAAGAAAAGAAAAACATTCTTGGGCGTTCCACAGTCTCTATAGTATTATGCGCGTTGATCTTTGTGATTATTTCCGAATTGAATAAATAATTTGTTATTTCCGAGCCGGTTTTGAATAAAGAATTTGCATTTAGGGGAGGGCGTCTCCTCAGCGTCCCACGTATCACATTATATTGTACATATATACATCAGGCATTCCCTGTCAGGTCAAGCACTTTTTTTTTAACCACTTAGAAATTTCTTATATTCAGTCAGATTCTACTGTCACTTTAAGGTACTGTATATGCATTTTGTCCGATTTCGTTCCTCTCCAATTAAAAAGTCGTCTTAATTAGACTTGTTTAAACTGGTTTTGAGTTGACATTCCGCGGAAAAAATATAATTTTCTTGAATTTTGATGAAAATTTGAAATTCAATGCTTCTTCAAAATAGAATTTTTTAGTAATTTTTCATTTTACGATGCAATTTTTGGCTCTTAAATACGTGAACATTTTTTGAAAACGTTTGCACGAAGTACTCTCATTAAATTGTGACCTGTGAAAGTAGAAGTCATTTCTCAAAGATGAAAAAGAAAGTGATTTACCTGACGCAGAATTCCTTATGTATTGCAATGCTGCTCAGGTACTACATTTGGCTGAAACGATTCATTGGCATATATATGCAATGCTGGGCGGCCTCTTTTCTCGTTCGCATTTGGTTCGACTGAACGATGTATACGACGAGACGCCGGTCAGTTATTCTCGGTTGACTATGTCGTTGTTCACAATGTGGACATGAGCTCGCACATGATTTATCTACTTTGTCTGAAGAGAAGGTATATCGCTTTGGCAAGACCGAAAACGAAATGCGTTTACGATCGTTGACTTGGCTTTATGTGTGCGATCGACAAAGTTTAACGAAATCGAGAATTTGATGGTGTCCGGCATATGCGTAGCCATGAAGCTCAAAGGGGAAATGCGGGTCGTCATTGCTGCGGATGGTTTAGTGGCCATACAAATAGAGTCATTTATATCGTGTCACTTGAGAGTCCATAATTGCTTCATATTGCCGTCCAATTGTCCGTGAAATAAAAGTGATAGTCACGATTCATTAATAAAAGCCTTGTGGTTTTTTTTTTTTTCTTTTCATTTTTTTATAGGAGTCATCCGCATTAAGGAAGTTAAGGTTCAACTTATGTAATTGCAATTTAGAACAATCAGGTTCGTTGATAATAAATATATACCTCAAGGTTGCTTCGAAATCTCGAGAATGTTACATCGGCAATGTGAGATCTTGTAATTTTGCTTACCCACAGAAGAAACTTTGTTTTCATGAAATTTTTATTTCTCGAGTCTTTCATCTCAGAACTAAACTATGGAGTGATAGTTTTATTGGGATTTTCTCTACCAGGCGAAAAGCATTATATAGTCATACGGATACTGAGAAAGTACCTTGATGTACGCGAGAAATTCGCAGCCACCGATTCCCGGTACGCAAAACAGAAAGTCCCGGATCGGCCCAAAAGATGTACTTTTCCCGGACGAAATATGGATCCCGCAGGGACCCCTCACGTTCTAATTTTTTTTAACCCGCTTGCTTAATGCTTCCTCATTAAATTTTGCTCTTTACAAAGCTTCCTCTAGCAGCCGTTTTATGAGAAAGCCAAAATTAATTACGATTCTTCCTCATAGAGGTTGCATTGTAAAGAGCAAAATTTAATGAGGAAGCAATGCGCAAGGTTCGCCTTTTTAAACATTTTTATTCGCTTGTGAACGTAAATGGCAATTTTTAGCTATCGTATATTTGTAAAATATTGCTATAACTCTATTGTCTTTGTTGATTTCACTGAATATGATAATAATAAATAATAAACATGTTTAATGACATTTACACGACATAGTTATGCACATAAAATACACGTCCATCAGCCATAGAAGTTCCTCAGCCCCTGAATCTATTTTCTGCTTTACCTTCATTTTTGACTCTGCTCTCAGTATCTACACGATACGCTGAATAGCCGGTTCTGGATATCTTCTGTGTTCTACTGGGCAGAATTCTAGCCTCTGCTTACTTTCTTCTCTGAAATTCTCAGTCCACCGGGAGATCATCTTCTAAGCTGGTTTCCCTGAGGAATATTCGCAGTCTTGGAGCTTTTTTTAACTCTGATAATTCGTTGGCGTTCATGCAATTCGTGGGACCCTGGAGTTGCCCTATTAAATTTTCTCAAGGAGTTGAGAATAATAAATAATAACATATAAACATGTTCAATAATAAATAATATATAATGATAAATATTAAACATGTTTAATGACATTTACACGACATAGTTATGCACATAAAATACACGTCCATTAGCCATAGAAGTTCATCAGCCCCTGGATCTATTTTCTGCTTAACCTTCATTTTTGACTCTGCTCTCAGTATCTACACGATACGCTGAATAGCCGGTTCTGGATATCTTCTGTGCTCTACTGGACAGAATTCTAGCCTCTGCTTACTTTCTTCTCTCTGAAATTCTCAGTCCACCGGGAGATCCTCTTCTAAGCTGGTTTCCCTGAGGAATATCCGCAGTCTTGGAGCTTTTTTTAGGTCTGATAATTCGTTGACGTTCATGCAATTCGTGGGACCCTGAAGATGCCCTATTAAATTTTCTCAAGGGGTTGAGAATAATAAATAATAATAAATAATAAACATGTTTAATGACATTTACACGACATAGTTATGCACGTAAAATACACGTCCGTCAGCCATAGAAGTTCATCAGCCCCTGGATCTATTTTCTGCTTTACCTTCATTTTTGACTCTGCTCTCAGTATCGACACGATACGCTGAATAGCCGTTTCTGGATATCTTCTGTGCTCTACTGGACAGAATTCTAGCCTCTACTTACTTTCTTCTCTCTGAAATTCTCAGTCCACCGGGAGATCCTCTTCTAAGCTGGTTTCCCTGAGGAATATTCACAGTCTTGGAGCATTTTTTAGGTCTGATAATTCGTTGGCGTTCATGCAATTCGTGGGACCCTGGAGTTGCCCTATTAAATTTTCTCGAGGGGTTGAGAATAATAAATAATAATAAATAATAATAATATATAAACATGTTTAATGACATTTACACGACATAGTTATGCACATAAAATACACGTCCATCAGCCACAGAAGTTCATCAGACCCTGGATCTATTTTCTGCTTTACCTTCATTTTTGACTCTGCTCTCAGTATCTACACGATACGCTGAATAGCCGTTTCTGGATATCTTCTGTGCTCTACTGGACAGAATTCTAGCCTCTACTTACTTTCTTCTCTCTGAAATTCTCTGTCCACCGGGAGATCCTCTTCTAAGCTGGTTTCCCTGAGGAATATCCGCAGTCTTGGAGCTTTTTTTAGGTCTGATAATTCGTTGACGTTCATGCAATTCGTGGGACCCTGGAGTTGCCCTATTAAATTTTCTCAAGGGGTTGAGAATAATAAATAATAATAAATAATAAACATGTTTAATGACATTTACACGACATAGTTATGCACATAAAATACACGTCCATCAGCCATAGAAGTTCATCAGCCCCTGAATCTATTTTCTGCTTTACCTTCATTTTTGACTCTGCTCTCAGTATCTACACGATACGCTGAATAGCCGGTTCTGGATATCTTCTGTGCTCTACTGGACAGAATTCTAGCCTCTGCTTACTTTCTTCTCTCTGAAATTCTCCGTCCACCGGGAGATCCTCTTCTAAGCTGGTTTCCCTGAGGAATATCCGCAGTCTTGGAGCTTTTTTTGGGTCTGATAATTCGTTGGCGTTCATGCAATTCGTGGGACCCTGGAGTTTCCCTATTAAATTTTCTCAAGGGGTTGGAATATGACGATCCCGTTGTTACTAGTATAACAGATAATATTAGCCTGTAAAATTCGTCGGATCAGGGGAATCTCCTCGGACGTAGGAATTCGCTTCCGTACTTTCTATATTTTCCTTAATAATCTCGCCCCATCGATTTTCTGCTTTATCTTTGTTCTCAACTCTACCCTCAGGACTTGTTTTATAAATTTATACTACTTTCTGGCTTATTATTGCGTTCTATCCCGTTCTCATCACTTCCGCTATTCTTCGTAAGCCCGAAACCGTAACAATGATATTCCTATTTTCTTCCACAATATTCAATATATTTTTTAATTAAATTATATCCAAATTTTCACTAAAACTTCATCTCAAATCCCAGCGGCAATTATTCCACTTCCGTAGCGAATCGCGAGAGGAAAATTTCACTTCAAACATTTATCTTCTTTTCCGGTTTAGCATAAAAATTGAAGTATCGTCACTCCGTCGTCGTTTTTATATGATGTGATTCAAGCTTTTAGTTAATATTGATGTCGATTTTCAAACAAATAAATAATGACGAGACGTTGTTAATAAATCATTAGTACTGATGATAAAATGAATGTTACTTTTTCATCGCATCCGCTCATCTTTCAGTGCATTTTGAGCTCGCGACGTATGTAAATCGCATATCAAAGTACAAAACAGCGATGGTTAGATGAAAAGAGCGCGAAACCGAAGCCGAATTCAAATTTCGCTGTTGCGAATCTGCAAGTAACGTAAATTAAGCGAGTGGATTTAATGTAATTTGGAGATATTATAAACATGTTGAATTAAAATCCTTGAGATGCTTATCCACAAAAAGTGCTGATGAAACATTATCTGCTATGATGTTTTTTGACCAATGTTTTAAGCCAGTTGAATTCCATTTAGTTAGCTTACGTCAAAAACATCATTTACCTCTTCTAATAATGCTGATAAGACTGAATCCATATAGTTAATATATACATATAGCTCGGCACGCGACTCTCGCACGCAGTCTCGTGGTCATCCTCCTTCTCCTTCTCCTCCTCATCATCATCATCATCATCATCATCGTCACAGTTTCAAGACGTCTCGACTCCTACCGACTCGTTAATAGAGATCGTTGATGCCGGCGATTTCGTAATCTTCTCGTTCACGAGACTCTCGAGTCGATTGAACTCGGAAGAGAGCGAGAAAGATGCGTTCGACCGGTTCGCCCGCGCGTGCGTAATCACTCGAAGAACCTCCACGAGAGCTGTCTTTCCTTTCTCAGCCGCATCCACGTCTACTCTTGGACTTGACACTGAATGTCATTAGGTAATATATGACCTACCTGTAGGCATATACGACATACCTGTATTCACAAACAACATATATGTACCTCTACATAAGCCGAAGACGTGAAGCAATGACCTGAACGTCGCCGGAGTGACTCACGTGCAAACTATACTCGCACGACTGTACAGTCGAAATGTTCATAAGGCAAATATCTTTAAAATTGAAATTCCATCCACCAAACAGTGCAGTAACTACCGCCGAGTCGTCGTAACTACAGTTATATACATTCTTTGAAGTACATTTGAGACCGAATTTCGGGTTCCCGTCGTTATTGCACTGGAGAGAGTCACTGAAATGGCACTACAGTCTCGCGGATTTGAAATTCACCTTAACCCGCATTCATGAATTAATTTCATTCTGCCACACCCGTAAATGAAGGAATTTCTGACATTTTCAAGATGTGAATTCATCGGGGATGTCGACGGATAAAAGTAAAAGGTAAACATTTCTTTTTCCGCCTTCGCTGAAATAGTATCGTATCATTGCGTCTTACGGCTCGTGAAAACGCTTTTTTTTTAAGTCCACTATGCCCAATCTAGTGTTGTTATTTTCTAGGGTAGAAAACGGTTCGTTTCTGCCCAGCGGGGATAATGAATATCGGACTGCACATGCGTACGTATTGGTTGAATTGAGTATTTTTTTCGTCCTTGTTGCAAGCACCGGATTGAATTATTTTTAGGCGAAATTGAAAAAAAAAAAAAACGTATATGCTACGCAAGAGCGTGGGTGGGTTTTGAACTGTGGCGATTTCTGTCTCCCGCACTACCCTCCTTTATAGCATGATACACCATTTTATTTCCGACTTCGATGAAATGACCCCATTCCTTGCGGGCAACGTGGGAATGAAGTGACCAATTTGAAATTAATCCCTAGCAGAAATCGTGACGGTTTAATCGTGGCTTAATAATGACGAAGCTTTTGTTCAGAGCTCGCGTGATATTCGACGATAATTTATAATCATTTCGCGAATAAAATGACAACCCCGCCACCTCCTTGGGTCAAAATTTGTTGCAAGCACCGGATTGAATTATTTTTAGGCGAAATTGAAAAAAAAAAAACGTATATGCTACGCAAGAGCGTGGGTGGTTTTTGAACTGTGGCGATTTCTGTCTCCCGCACTCCCCTCCTTTATACCATGATACACCATTTTATTTCCGACTTCGATGAAATGACCCCATTCCTTGCAGGCAACGTGGGAATTAAGTGACCAATTTGAAATTAATCCCTAGCAGAAATCGTGACGGTTTAATCAAAGCTTAATAATGACGAAGCTTTTGTTCAGAGCTCGCGTCATACTCGACGATAATTTATAATCATTTCGCGAATAAAATGACAACCCCGCCACCTCCTTGGGTCAAAATTTGGCTGTCATTTTGACACCATCACTGGTAATCGATAATTAGTTCAGTCTATATCGTGAAATTTTAAAACGCACTCCAGGAAACTTAATTGAAGAAGCAATTATTTTACATTTCCGAATGTCATACTTCCCTCGGAATGAAAAACCGATTTTTGCTATTCATTCTCAATTGATCGACTCTAATATGAACTAGACCAAAGTAAAGGATGTTTTGCAATGGACATTTAAATAAATAATCACCACGACGATTGTAGATATATCGACAAACGGCAGATCCATAAATATCCCGGATTGTTTAATAACAGAGTATCATAAAAATGTGAACGTTAAATGAAACCTTGTATTTTGCGGTGCAACGAAACAATCCACATCACGTAAACAATTGAGCCACCACATTCATGTCGATTCACAAATTAGTTCGTATTTGTAAATATGTTCTTCTCGTACGGAAAGCGATTTTTTGCTTTAATGCAATACATTCTCTGCAGTTGAACGAGCCGAACACACAACGATCGTTTTTTTTTTTTTTATTCATAGTCGCCGGGAGCGAAACCTACAGAAATTAATGATTGTTTGCAATTTGCCTTTGAAGCGATCGTTCGATTACGATTGCAGTAGTTAACGCGGGCATCCGTTGGTAGCCTGTCCCGTGTGTGCGGTATATTGGAAATGTGGTAAAGTGAAAAATGCGGCGAACGGCTTGCGTCACAGCTATCTCTGGCTCTTTCACTCTTCTTCCTCTTCGTTTCTCTCTCACTCTCACCACCGACCCTGGCAACTGTGAAAAATGCTCGAAACGTAATTGAATGGAGTGGCCCAGCAGCCTCGTTGCTCCTGCTGGCCCTCGTCGTGCTTCCGAGAGAGATCATAGCTCCAACCAACCGGACGACTCGTTGGTATTTCCGAAATTAAACGAGAGAAATGTACATAGTGCTATACATTGCCTTTCCCCTTTTCTAACTGCACTCCATTCCACAAAGCCTTGCGTATACCACGACGTTGACAAACCGCCTGTTTATCCCAATTGGAGACAGTAGTCAGTGTCACTATTATTACTGTTATTACTATTATTATCCTTATTCCCATCTGACAGCCCTTAATTTATCATGGCGACGCTCCATTAACGATCAATCAGTATAAATAATCATTATTCCGAGAATATGTTTTTGAAATGCCACCTTTCGATATTTTTTTAAAAGATGTACATGGACGTTATTAATTAAGAAGGTTTATTACATTTTTATTCGAGTACTTGACAATTACGAAGAAAACATCGATCGCGAATAGAAAATGCCCTTTCATAAAAAAATTAAAATTAAGTATAAAATATACATTTCTACATCCGTAGTGTCAAAAGTTGCGATTTTTAAAGGCGGACAATTGCGTTAATAATGCGCCAAATTTCAGCTCGTTGGCTCAAACGCTTTTTGAGTTACAGGGAATCGCATTTTCGAAGCTCGGAATACTGACACGGACGTTTTTCTGTGACTTTTCTGTGGGACATGAAAATCTTGGGAAAAAAGAAAATTTTCATCGAAAAAAAGTTTTTCTTTCCAAGAAAGAAAGAAAGAACATACTTTCGGTAACGTTGATCCTGAATTTATGGAGGATTATTGATTTTACATAATAACAGGGGAAAAAAATGTCACCGAATAAAAAAAGCCCTTTGATTTTGCATTTTTCACCAAACGACTTCACTGTTTCGAAAAGTACACTAAGGTACACCTTGGTTTTGAGTGTTACTACAATTTAGACCCTAATACATTTTATAAGATCCATCTTATTGATATTTATGTCTAAATACGAATTCCTCCCGTGACAAATGGATCGGAGCGAATTTAGTTCGTCTGATAACAACCTCAACATGAATCGGAGTAGCAATAATAGATTCCCAATTAGTGCATCACTTGAAGTAATTGCCACTTCCAATTGAGCGGAGTAGATTATATTCTAACGGGCAGTTCAGTCAATTCATTGCGAGAAATATGACGTCACACACATTAAATGCCATCGGAATAGACACCTCTGATCGGTATCGAGCATAGGATTGACGTTGCCCTCGGCTCAATTCGAGGCGTTATCGAATCCTTCCCGTAGATATAACGCATACTATATATATATGTCGACGTAAAATGGAATCTCTCCGCATAGACGGCTCACCCTTGTCTGACGCGAACCGCCGAACGATATTTATATTTCCCGTTTAAAAATCAAAATTTCCTCGTTGCCCTCTCGCACATACTCTAGTTGCTGCGCGACTCATTGTTCCATCGAAAAACGTGTACGGTACAACGATGAATAAAAAAAGACACGGGGATAAAGTGCATTTCTGTGGTCGGGCCAAGCACAAAAATTCTATAGCCTATAACGCATATGTACACTGGTTCAATTGATCGTTTCACAGTGGTTTTATATTCAATGTCCATCATCGAAATCTCTACTCGATTATTAATATTAATATTATCATCATTATTGGTACTATTATCGAAGCTGGAGTGTATAAATTTAATCACGCATTATTATGCGTTGTAGATAGCGTGAACGTTATCTCCAATATACAAATATATTCGCGATACGACCCAATACATCTGTCCATCTGTATATATCAAGAATTGTGATAAATTGAATTTTTGGATCGGACCCGGCCGCTCATTAACTGATTTGATTAATCACAAATATTAAAATATGGTTATTTTGTATAAAATTCAGCGACCGTGCAACCCCTCGCATACTTCGAATAGGTTTAAAAGCGTGAATATCAAGAGAAAAAAGTGCTTTCGGTTGAAATACAGAATAAAATTTGTGTAGCTGTTGATTTTTAATTTGCGTGAGAGGAAAAGCAATATTTAAACAGAGCAAATTCTTGGTAAATAGAACAGCCCTCTGAATTTTCACAGATCTCTTCCTAAATGTATCTAAAAGCTTGAATGTAAAGAAAAAAAAAAAAAAAAGGATGTCGTTGGTCAAAATACAAAATAGAACCTCCGTGGCTGTTGATTTTTCATTTGCGTGATAGGAAAACCAATATTTAAACGAAGCAAATTCTCGGCAAATAAACCGGTCCTCTGAATTTCCATAGATCCGTCGCTTGACAATAAAATCCAAATTAACGTGCCGAACACTCGAGTCCACGATTTTCATCGACCATTTTTACCCCAACTCATTTTCTTAGTTTCGCATTTATCTATCGACCGGTCATCCGATTCATTGAACCGCACTATAAAAATGTCAGTAGTGACTGGAAATTCATTTGACTGTCGATGCCCGCCGGATTTAGTTAAGCCGGCCAATCTCTTTTCATTGTACAATTAATTGGTCATGGGGCCCATCGAGCTGGAGCGCTCAAACGTCAGAGCGAAATCGTTATGTGCGAAATCGAGCGAAACGATCTCGAAACGGTCCGCATTATCATGCACAAATTGTACAAAAGACATAAGCAAATTGATATTCGCTATTGGCTCGAACAAATTGCTCCGCGATACTTGCTGAAAATAAAATGAAGCTAAAAACGGAGTGATCCGTTGCTAAATCTGTTTACCGAAGCCGATCTTTATGAGCATGTGTATGCATACCGAGTGGCTTGTAAAGAGAAGACGCGCGCGCACATGCGGCAGTCACGAATCGGAGCGTATCCGCATAATAATCTCATGGCTACTCCTAGCCAACTTATTCGCTTTGCCTGGTGTCTTGATACAAGGGTGAGATACAAGAGTCACGATAATTCATCGCGAAACGACCGCCCGCGGACGTTTATCTTTCGCGTGTAGGGTAAATGGCCTTCTCTCTCTCCTCGAAGTCTCGTATCTCGACGGGCTCACGTACTTCTCTCCGAGGCTGTTGCGCTATCCTCGAGTCATGTCTGTTGTGCACACACTGGGATATCGCTGCCGCAGCTCCCGCTCCTCTGGGCGGCTCTCTCTTCGTTGTTGGGATCACCGTACCATCTCCGCTGCTGAATGAACGGAAAATCTTACTTGGAAATTCCGTCCGCAGGACGTCCTCTTCCAGTCATGCCGAATATATTCCCAAGAATATAGATTACTCGTTTGCGATATACCTGCGAGCGGTGGAATTCCTCACTTTATCAGTTATCAAGAGATTTCCGAGCTCCCCGCAACCCTGCACTTCGTTATAAAAATACGATTCACCTGTCACTGCATTTTAGAAGAATGAAGATATCTGGCCTGACCATAACCCGCCATCCGGTAACTCCAGCCGCTGAGTCATCATATTTCACATTGAAAATAGAGTTGTAACTCGCAAATAGATTTTTTGTGTGTGCCTCCTCATCGAAATGCATTTCCGGAAGTAAGTTCAAGAGCAGCGAATGTATTTCACTAAAAAAATATGTTGTAACGACGTTGTTTTTTTTTGTATCTCGCAGGAAGAGCTCAAATTTTAAAAACAAATCAAACATTCGGGTAGAGAAGCGCTCGTCTTTTAAAATGAAAAAATAATATTTTAAATTCCAAAACCGTCGCATCAATTTCATTAAAAAATATAAATATTTTTTGAGACATTCACGAAATTGCATTGATTGAAAACGTGTTGGCTCAGTTGACATTCGACATCAGCGCTGTTGGCGTCTGCAACGAACACAGTTTCAACGAGTGGTACTGAAAAAGAAAAATTATTCGGTATAAATGTGTGAATATTTTGCAAATGAGAGAACGAGAAATTGTAAAAAATCAATACAAGGTTATTAATAAAATGAACAATGAAATAGCGAGAGCGAAAAAGTAACGAAAGGGCCACAAGTTGAAATTGTGAAAATGCCAACGAGCTCCGGCATTTTTGACAAAAGCGAAGGAAGTTTAATTGTCGACTATTAATGAATCGAAGTTGCAGCCGTAGTTATTTATTACAGAGGCTGCCTCGTGATTATTCAATCGTACAAATAGCTCCATCAGCGAAACACGTTTTTCTGGCATGATGGAACAGATGCATCTGGTGTTTTGGGGGTTGAACCGCGAAACGAGTGTCGCCCCGCTGTGGGACATCTCGGTGAATCGTCCAGAGTAATGGCTCGTATCACGATGTGGCACCGAGGCTCCTGCTGGTGGTTCTGCTGCGGTGGTGGTGACCGGCTCTGCCGAGAAGAAGCAATAAGGACGTGACTCGAGTATCTGTCGTCCGGCGACGTCATGTAGGGACCTAATATCTCTCCGCGAGCTCAGGAACGTCATCCTCCCTCAAATATGTCGCTAGTCACCGAACGAGATCAGCCTTCGGACATTCTCCGGGAATTCCGTCGAGAGCTTGAAGAATCGAGGTACTATATAGACATACCTACGTACATACATATAACACATGTGTGAGCAATGATATAATATGTATTAACGGCCCGTCCGAAACCGATGGACCGATTAGACTTTGACGTTTGACGTTTATAGCATTCTATTACAAGATTAACCAAATGTTCTCAATGGCACCGAATAGATTCGAGAAAACGGGGCAACCTAAAACAAGTGAATTTCAGGAGGTGATTTTTTCAGATATAACGTGTCTTATCTTTACTTTTTCCTGGCATACAAAATGCGCGAAAAGAGAAAGAATTGGAATAAATAAAAAAAGAAGATACATGTTATGAGTGGTCCAGATTCCAATGGAGGCATCAATTTATTACTGCCTGTGGATCAGTCTGTGCTATCGGAAAATAGAATAACTTTCGTAAGAACTCGTGGAATGCAGGGGAAGTTTGGTGTGTGTCTTGAATATTCAAAATCCAGTCTCGGAATGTTGCGGGACAATTTATCATACTTCGGGCTGATACATACAAACAGTTGGTAATTTAAATGAGCAATAAACAATAAATGATTTGGCAAAGACTTTATGCGGTCTTGAATTAAAAATTAAAAATGCGGCTTTAACAAATTATAGCGAGAAACAATTTTAAAAAATGTACGAAATTCTCAATTTGCAATAACAATTTTCCATTGTATTATGTTATATCACAATGTGAAAAAATGTGAAAGCTTAAATGAAGACATCCGCAGGAATACATGAAACATAACAAAACTCAACACCAATTTTTTCATACGCTCTCTTGATTAATCTAAATGAACGTCTTCCTGAAATGAACTGTATCCATTTAGAAAGTTGAAATTTGTAAATTAACTTAAATATCCCGGGTCGTCTCTGAAAATATATTCCAGCGTCAATGTAGACCGTTATTGCGGTGATGACTATCCGACGCCTCTATAAACGTCATCCGTACTATCTACATTTTTATCGGAAACATAGTTTCACGAGAAATTCGTCCTCGGATCGTGGTTGGCTACGTGACAAAAATAACTCACAGTTTCTATATAATAGAGTTTAACTCGATATGCGCCAGCGGTGAGCCTTAATGGAGGCTCTCTTGTCTGCGATACCCCCCCGTCGAGAGACTCTCGGAAAAACATGAATTATAGACGATGGAAACACCACCGATGGTATAGTTTATCCGAACAAGGGGTTGGTTCACACTGGGCGCTGGGCGATTCGATTAGCCAAGATTTCTCGGAATTTCAAACTTTCTTATCTCATCGGAGGGATGTTGTAACGCGATTTAGTGGAGGCCCGGGCGAAAGCCCAAGTTCCTGTCCTTCTTCAAGGTGGCTGTGCGGTACAGAATGTTCGCACACGTGCCAAAGGGTACGTACATACATACAGACAGATGAACACAGACAGTAGAAACAAACAGATGGTGGTTGAGGAACGACGAAGCGAAACGGAGTAAGAAAAGGGCGAAGAAGACGAAGCAGAGGAAGAAAAAGATAAAGGGCAAGGGGGGGGGGGGGGGGGCATCGAGAAGCGAAAGAAAGAAGAAGATGAGCACATGGACCAGGTTCCTGATGGCAAAGTACAAGAAGGAGACGACAGAGCAAAGTTATAGGAGAAGACAACTAAGAAGCACATAGAACTCTAGCATCGCTAGGAACGAAGCGGGAAGAAACGAAGGAGAGAAGGGAATAAAAAGACTGGAAATGGCATCTACCTCCTGGTATACGAGATCCGGCTTGGGAGAGCAGCAAGGAATGAGAGCCAAGGGGGCCAAGATCCGGACAATCAGAAATAAGCCGAAGAAAGCTGAGTAGAGTGGGAGAGAGGGCAAATGAAAGAGAAAATAAGAGTATAGCCTCGCAGAAGAAGCGGGAGAAGATAGAAAGGGCCATGGGCAGAGATACCGAAAGAGTATATTTTCTACGTCTTCCACGTTGCTTCTTCTTACTGGTAGTGGCTTTGCCTCTGTTGGCCCTGTCCCTGTCACTGATGCGCGCTCTCGCTTCGGTGTCCTACCCTCGCCCAGATTATTGCGATATCTCGCCGGCACAATGCCAGGCAATTATTAACCTGCAGCGCGAAGCCTTCTCCTCTGGCCAATGTTTGGAGCGGAGGAGTGTGTGCGTGTCGTGCGGACGAGGCACGGGCCCAGCTTCTAGATGAGACTACCAGCACGATGGTGGTCGACTCGTCCTATCTAGCTGGCCACCGGGTGGCGGCGTGGGGCCGCAGATGTCATTTGACTGCACACGAAACAGTGGGGAGTCTCTCTCGCTGCTCGACGCGAGTAAACCTCTCCACCGTGGCGAGAGAGCCGAGCCAGAAAGCTTCGGTGAACTGGCAGCGAGCGAGCGGAACATTTTTCAAGGGGCCCCTTGACACTAATAAAGATTCCGTTGGTGGTTGGCATGCAGGCGAGGCTTGTTGACGAGCACAACATAGTTTAGCGCTACCGCTTGCCTCTTCCTCCTCCCAACCACGCTGCTTTTCTCTCTCTCTCTCACCCTCACTATCCTCGACATCCACTCGCTATTCTCGTGTGCACTATCTCCACTTCCTAGCGGACATAGGTATGTGGATGTTGGCGGTGCTCTCTACGTATTTTTCGCCCTTGCAGCCGGCCGCTCACTTCTCCTCGCTTTTTCAAAGCTTGCACCTTGTGTAATGACCTAAAAGAAGGTTGCGGCAAGAGGGAGGAGCAGGAGGAGCAGGAGGAGGAGGAGGAGGAGGAGGAGGAGGAGGAGGAGGAGGGTGAGAGCCTACTCTGGAATTTCGTCACGTCACTTAGGCTTTCATACATTATGGAAATTATTTAAATTAGAGGGGATCTTAACCATTTTATTTTTATAGTCTTATCATTTTCGTAAGCGTGTTTGGGAAAGTTTATTCGCCATGTTAATTAAAGCAGTATTTGGCGAAGAAGGACGTTGAATAAAAGGTTAACTCAATGAAAGTCATTCGTTTTCACACATTTCTTTGGCAGGCCCTCAAGGTTTCGTTAATTAGGTGATCAGGCCTCTTGAAAAACGTTCATAAACTCGATTTTCAAAGTGCGATCACTCGATCATTGATGTCGCGGTGCGTTATTCGTGTACCATCTGCGTGAGTCCAAAAATACATACAGATTTGTTTAAATAATTGAAAAACGGTTTTCGAAGGGAGTTTCCAGTGGTAAAATATACGGCGTGGAATATGTGGAAACGACGGTGAAAGGCATCGACAGCTTGACATCAAATGTGTCGATTGTTTTTGACGTCTTTCGACCCGAAGATGGATCTATGAATTTCGAGATAAAAAAACGTCGAAACCAAAATACTTTTCTACGCTTATTTTAAAGGGCCTGGCCAGAAGTCAAATGTTTGACTGTGTTACAGTTGAACGTTAACACCCTTCGAAAATAAAGCCATTCATCATCACATATTGGCAGCAACATGTACCGGCGAATATTAGTCGAGCTCGGCGATGATTTATTAGTGAAATATTTGGTCGCGTGTAGCCTGAGAATGGGATGATAAAGAGGAAGTTATTCGGCGATGTTCGGAAAGTCCGCTTACGGTACATGTTCTCCTTCTCGATCCTCGGGCCCAGGTCGCTTGTTAATGCTCGCGTCTGTTAGTCGAGCTCATCGAGTTTGAGCGTTGTCTAAATCTCCTAGGATCCTAAATCCCAACGTCTTAGGCCGGGACAGCTCGGTTGAGCCCAACACACTACCTAACACAGCACTCGTCTAATCTGACGTACGACATGACAGATCCGCAGTATTACCGGTACACGGCACACAAATTGATTTTAATTTCTCGTGGTATACGAGTAGCTGAGTGCCTCGAGTGGTTCCAAAAAGAGTAACAGCAACTTCGTTATACACATGAGGCATTCGCTCTCAGATGAGCTATTGTGTTTTATGCCCTCTTTAAAACGTCTCATGAGCAGCCAGACTTTGTTGCTCGTTTAAATACCTCACCGTGAATTTTTTGTTTTCAGATTTTTTTTTGTAGCCACTTAAAACATTTATTATTTTAGAGATTTAATTATTAAATCGTACAGATAATCGAAGCGAAATACTAAATTAATTTTCGAATGTGATGGGAGTTTCGTTTTTTTTTTTTTTTTTTAAACCTAGACAAGATTTATTTTGTGAGTAAAAATAGGTAATCTGAGAGAAAATACCTCATATTCGTATGAAATATGTTACCACCGCATACATAATCTTGCACGTCGAAATATCCCGACTATCGCCCGCTTCTTGTCAAACAGATAACGGTCCACGTAATTCCGTCCGTTATTCTCATTGTTGTCTATTTTAACCGACGTACAACGTTAGAGCAGGAAATTCCGAGATGAAAACGATTCTGACAGGATATTATATTTATATTTCCATCCGGGCTTGAATTTTCATGACACCAATGCTCCTTGCACAATTGGAGAATACGTATATAAGTATATAAGTCTATGTGTAGAAATACATGTATTTACTATTTCTTAGGTACTCGAGCGAAATGTAGCTCAGCGCGAAACCGACACGAAAATACTTTTCTCTCTTTTTTTTTTTTTCTTTAATTTTCTTTTTTCTCTTATCGTCTTCTTCACTCCCGAAGATTACCGAACCGACACTTTCTCATTTTGATTAGCAAATGAGAGAGAACTGCAGAGGACCTCTAGGCGCAAGCTCTTCTCCGGGCGTAATAGGTCGATTTATATTCAGACTCGTGGCTAATAGCTGAAGAAATTAGCAGGTGGGTGTAGACAGCCTGATCTCCTCGTGATCGGATTCCAGCGCAAGCCACCACCAACTCCAACCTGTTCGCTTATACTTACTACTTTTTTTTTTTGCTTCCTTATGCACCGTCGACTTGTCAGGTGACTCATCTGCTATAACAAAATAGCTTATTGGGGTCTCGGCTTTGCTTTACGACGTAGAACAATGGACATCACTATCTTTTTGTAGTCGGATTTATCTATATACAATGACGTCATCATTTTAAAGGACTAACGAATAGGTTATTTTTATAAATCCATTTTACATAAACTGAACAAAATATGTATATATATATATTTTTTTTTATAGGTATATTAATCAATGTTTTTATCGAGTGTATGCAAATTTGCAGGTAAAAATCTGGATTACCATCGAAATGGTGAGGATTTGTAAAATTAGTTTCTAAAAATGTTCCATAATTTTCAGGCGTGTTGTGCGTTATTCGTTTATCTCGTAATCGTCGAACGGTTGAAGTGAATCCATTTTCAAAAGTTTATTAATACATGAGAGAATAGTTTATGGGGTTATGACGTAGGAAAGTAAATTTTTGCCTATTTTCCTCGAGCCAATTTTCAGAGACTAAAGTGATTCGAACGATTTGTCAATAAGTTTGAAAATTGGATATTTTCCAATCTTGCGCGTGTGAATAAAATATCAATTTTGCAGAGACACCTGCTGTTTAATTTTGGCACCGAAGGGGTGACTCGACGCCCGGAACGTTCTAAGCAATTCTCCAAAATAGTCAAAGGTCACGTACTATTCCCGTATATTCCCAACACAATATCCGTAACCGGATGCATCGTTTTTTACCCTTCTATAAAATATAGATCCGTCTATTCGCAGCGTGGACGTGGGCGAAAGTTTTTTTCCTCCTTTCTGTCTCCCGCTACCCTCACTCATAAATCCCACCCTGGTGGGCGATTATGCTACATATATACCTATAGCCCGTGGGAAGTCCTACGAGGTTTCGTAATATCCTATGAAATATACACAGGATTCACGAGGAAGAGGATGTGCTCGGAATAATCCAAACGGATTCAGTGTCACCGCTCTAATTCCGATTATTACGTCTATAGTAAGTCTCGACATCTATTACGCTCTTCTTTTTATACTTCTTTATCTCTTTTATTCTGGCTCAGTCCGATTCCCCATCCGATTGTGCCGGAACTCGCAGACTTCGCACCTTCGTACCTGAACTCTCGAAAAGACAGCCGGAAGGGACCTTTTCTTTATATCCTGCAGTGGCTTAGATCTTCCTCTTTCTTTTTCTTTTATCTCTCGTTTTTTCTGCCTTCCTCTTTCGTCGCTGCAGCGCCACACGCGCACATACACACCTTCGCCAAGACTTTCCTTCGCTAAGAGTTATATTTCATTCTGGGTGCGGATAAAACGTGTGTGAAGTTCGGTGGGAAATGTCGGAAAGAAGATAAATGAGTCAGGTGGATGAGCTCGGTGCCGGTTTGCCTGCCAGAACGAATTATTATACGACAGAGCGTGCGATGCAACTGACTCTTGACTTGCATTCTTGTATTTTTTATTTTCGAGAACGTCACACGAAGCGGACACTTCAGTCGCCACTTCCAGTTTTAGGTATTGCCCGGTCCAGTTTTTAATTCTATGATGCATGTAATAATAACTACACTATGAATCCAATCTTAATTATAAACGTCACAATGACGATGTAACTGAAATTTAGTACCCGGGATATTTAAAATCTTGAACCTGTCAAACAAAAACTCCTCTCGCTTCGCAATTTACACGCTCGAGTATTTCCGATTTTTTAGCTCTGCTAATTCTCGTGGAACAAAAATGTGGGAAGAGCAACTCATAAACGGGGCTTAAATTTTGAGCGAATCCGCGGAATTAAGTAGAAATCGGTTAAGCTTCTTACTCCGCGTTTTTGAGAGAATTCATCGAACATCCAAATATGCAAGAGAGGCATTTAACATTAGGTGAGGAAATATTCGGAAATATTAATAGCTTAAAGGATTCCTATCACCTGCTCTGATTTGGTCAGGTCTAATACTTTGAAATTCCAGCAAGCATTAAAGCAAATAAAAATAGTCTTCTTAAGATAGAATTGTACGATTTAAAAATCATCGTACTTCAGTTTGTTTTCATTGACGTTTGCCAAACTTGGACGAAATTCAAGCTTTGTGTTGTATATCGCGTCGAAACTATAATGGAAGACGATATAGCAGGACACAGCGAGGGCAGCAACGTCTCGATTACCCAATATTAGTTTCGCCGCGCTTTGTTATGAAAATAGGAATCTGGATAAAGCTATCCCTGGATCATCGGGGCAACGATGAACGTTTACGGTATCCTTGTTTAGATGCAATCCTGTTGGCTTGTATCGAAGCTAAATTTTGGACCTCGAATAACCCAACTTATTTTACCACAACCACAAAATTGTATAGAAGACGGGAAACGAAACCGGTACGGTGATTCAGAGGTTAGTGTACTGGCCTCTAGTCCAGGACATCGATAGGTCCTGGGTTCAAATCCCAGGACTGTAGTTTCGTCGAAAATAAAAAACCGGGCATGATGTAGCTCCAGATGTATGCATGAGATATACGTAACCATTGCACCTGTGAGGGTCACGTGCAGGCAGCTGAAGTTTGTGTTTACATTGCCGACGAAACGCGATGTACCTTTGGTGCCGCGAGGCGAACTTGAAACCGGCTATATCGGCATAGGTTTTCCGGAGTTGTTGGCAGTACCTCGTTTCTACAAATTACGACTGAGTCCGTACTGAACCTTGACCCGTGCAACTGTCCACAGGAAAACTCGGCACACAGCAACTCGACGCGATAAAATTCGCTACGGCGAATCTGTATCACCCAAAAACTTGACACAGCACAACTCGACGCAACTCGACCTAAGGAGAACTTGACCCGGCAGAACTGGACACAGAGATAAGTGCGCTTTGATACTATTCTACCCAGCTTCAATTTGACACGCGACATATTTGCTACTCATGGTAATAATGATGTGTAGAATTGTATCAAAGCTCATTTATCAACCTGATTCTCAATGGGGAGTTGTGCCGAATTGTGCTCGTCGAGCCTTATCGGGCCAAGTTTTGGCGTGTCGAGTTGTGCTGTGCCGAGTTTTGCGGTCTCGAATTTTTCCGTGAACAGTTTGTATTCAGTAGAAGAAAGCTACTGCCCAGTTTTCCCGGGCATGCCCACACCAGGAATACTATGACAAATGCGTTATCGAGAGACAAGTGGGATGCGTATGATCAGTCACCAGACCTCTAGGAGCGGCTCTAGGAAGTAATAAGAAACAAGGAGGTGGTGGCAAGAGCCAATGGTCAATCCGAGGACATGCGATGACAAAAAACTGTGGCTTTCCCGAGCAGAAATTGTTAGCATTGGATCATGTCTAAAATCAAGCACTGGCTGGGCCACGAGAAAACCCTGATAGTGTTTTAGCACTTCCAGATTTACGTCTCACGTGACGCGTCAGATGTCTACCCGGGATATTCCCAGAAGTTCACGCACAGTTAGTCCTGACAGGACGAGGGCAAAAGTCCATTCTCATTTATCGAAGCTCTGGCTCGTATCGTGAGCTATTTCGGCACCATTTTTAATCAATTCGTTTCATGTTTACAATGGCATCAGATCCACTCTGTGAAACTGAACAACGACGATATCGCAAGTTAGTGAGTACCTATTTCAGCCGGGAAGATTTTACTGGCAAAAAGTATTATAGAAATGGATTGAATGCATATAACGACGGAATATCGATTTGTGGCAAACGTGAACTTCTATATTTGTCACGTTATCTTTGGGACGGCGAAATAATTGGTTCAAGAGAAGCAGTGGCGACTTTACTTCATCATTAGGTGAGATACAAATAATACATGTCGATACTCGATGAATATTAACGTACCGGACTAGGCGAACGATTTTTTATTCTTAAGAAACCATTGCAAAATAAATGAACTTCGTCGATGAGAGTATAACGGCGAGCTTTAAATGTATTAGCAAAATTGGGACACCGGACATTCCTCATGTTTTAATTATTATTTCTAAAAATCAGTCCTGAAAATATATGTGCGATATATTAGCAATCGGAGAGCTCTTATTCAATTATAAAATTGTAGTATTTAGCGGGGTAATCTGAATACGGTTATCGCATATAGTTATGTTAGTTTAAAAAGCGTAAAATAGTTATTTGCATGATAAGGGTGTGAAAGGCGAATCTCGACGAGTCTCCACGAACTGCACTTTCATCGTCAATTTCGTTGCACATAGTGACATGCCAGACGTTCATCTTATTTTCGTGGCATGAAGGTAGCCGTTCAAGTCATGTGACATCAAAGTACCCGACGAGTTTACAAATAAGTGTGAAATTTCAAGTGCAAAAATGTGCACTTTTCCGAGTAAAAAAGTACTAAAAAATTCGTTTACCATTCCAGAGAAAAACTTTTTGGTAAATGTACTATTTTTTAAAATGCAAAGTTCTCGATTAGAAATGTTCACACTATCTTGCAAACAAAAATATTTTAGAATATCTACGTTGTTAAAAAGCAATGGTCAAAAGTAGATAGCAAATATAATTTTATTGCTTCTCCACAGACACACTTTTTTTTTTTTTTTTTGAACTGGGTACACCATTATATTCCAGTGTAACTAGAAAAAACTATAGATATATTTTCTCTCCGCCGAATTGTCGACCATGAATAAATGAAGAGAAATGGTGATCATGTTATCCCCTCAATCAGAAAATGGTCCATCGATCCGGTTGCGTTAGGGGATGTATGTCTCGGTGTCCCCACAAAATTCCGGAATTCGGAGCTGCTTCGCCCTAATGTTCTCCACAACCAGTTCCGGACTTATTTGCAGCACGGTCCTCCCTGCTCTCTTGCGACCAATTACGTTACGACAATTATCGTTATTATTGCAGTCAGAGCTGTTACGACGTAAGTTGTGACCCATCGTTTACACGCAATATACAGAACCCCCTCAGAAGTCGAAGTATGTGAACTCTAGTATTGTATATTACTGGAACACGCAATATTAGGAATACGAGCCCGGGGTTACGAGGATCATTTCCTCAACGATTTATGGTGATGTTCCATAAATTACGACTGGAACAGAAGAAGATATCGGGGCACAGCGTGAAACTATTTTCTTCACAATTTCATACATTATTCGAAATGGTGTTACAAATAAATTCCAATCACTATTGAATTCTCTGAATTTTTGGACATAGGAAAAGCTGCAATCAATAGTTAAGATCGCTCGAAAATATTAAATAACTTGATCGATAAAAATTCGCCGCACTTTACCTGAGGTGAAGTCTGACAGACAGAAGGGCACAATGTTACAACTGATGTCAAACATGGTATACAATGTGCGAACAAGGTACTATTTTTTTTTCTTTCGATTCATTTTAGTTTTTTTTTTTTTCAGCGGCTGTTCTTAAACTACAGTTTTTCCGATACTTTACAGTACAATCATGCGGAGTCTTTCGTCTTGCTTTCCGGAACAGTGCCTCTCGAAGTTACTTTCATTATATTTCGGACTATTTTCTTGTTCCGATATTATCGTCCAAACAACAACACGAAAAGCTGCAACATCGTGACCCACAATAAAGTGTGACGTACTCCACTGGCAAGAGACCTGAGTCATTGTTATTATTAATCATTTTTCGAAGTTAAAGCAAGAAGATGCAGGCACCGAGTGAAGGACGAATCAGTCTAGTCATCGAATGGACACTGATAGTTGTGCAGTCGGTGTGAGATAAGCAGAATTGTTTGCGATCATGACTTGGATAGGTGGCCGTTTAGCTGTGCATTCGTTATCACCTCAATCAGTGAACAGGAGGTCAGTTTTCCGGTCCCTCGATGTTCAATTAAGTACACACTTAACTACTCTCGTATATACATGGGGAAATCAGTTGAATGTACGGCCGTCTTCAGCGGTACGGGGTTTCCACAGTTTGTGCGGTAGAACGTAGTTAAGTCAGCTGCCGACACATTGGAAGTGAAGTTAACTTAGCGAAGTGCGGGTAGGGAGTATTAGGGGAAAGTCTGGGAATAGCGGTGGAGGACGGTGGAAGGCGACAGTAGCCAGCCGTACCACCGAAAGAAGTACTACTCTAGTAATTAAAACCTAAAACCTGAACCGTCGAGAAATGTCCGATAAGACGTCACATTTATCCACTGAACGATTTTTTTTCCTGAGCCGTTCAAATCTATTCTATTCACTTACAGGTCTTTGTCTGATGTACTTGCACTATCCGCAAGTGTAATTTATTTTACATTAGCCATCTGTAATTTAATTTATTGTCTAGCAATAAAAATTTCACAATTTACGTAACACAAACCTCCGTGATATTAGCCGCGTCAAACTCTGCAGAAAATGACGTACCAATTCTACTGTCTTGGCCCTTCCTAGTTTGCCCCAATTCGGGGCCGCCCAGGATGGAAATTCAAAGTTTTTATGGGTTATGACGCGGTCCTAGTGTGGAGAATTCCTAATTTGGAAGCCCTGACAAGACCTAACAAGGCCCTATTTCTTTCATGGTCTCCTGTTCAAAGTTCAGCGCGAGACATTCTGCTTATTGTTCCGAGCATAATTGATTATTATCAATTTTTATGAAGTCCTTCGAATGAAGGAACAATGATTTCTTATTATAGCCCTTTTTGTAAAGTAATGTGTATTGCAGATAATGTTCTAATCCCTCAAAACATTCATTGCCGTTATATAATCGTGGTACGCTGTATGAATTACAAAAGAAACATTTGATTTCCATCTCTCTGATCATCAATATCATTGGTATGCTTGATAGTCCGAGCCATTGACGTTCAAGCTGATTGCATCCAACTTGTCCCTGACCCATCGAGCCCCCGTCGCCCCTAGAGGTAGTAGACATACCCCGAAACCAGGCGCGATTATGCCACGCATGTGTGAGTCCGCGTTCGCGGGTTATACGGCTTTTGTATTGTGCCAGTGTGCTGTAGTACGTACGAAGGACCATGAATGCCGTTGGCCGAATGGTCTGCGGGTCTAGTTGAGTGTGCGAGTGAGGTCGTTCGGGGGGGTCGCTGTAAGGCGCTTCAAGGGAGTGAGATGAGGAAAAAGGGCGAGCGTGATGCTAAGAAAGAAAAGGAGGCAAGCCGAAAAAAAAAAAAAAAAAAACGAGGTATAAGACGGTTACGACGACGAAGAAGATGAAGAAGAAGGGGAAGAAGAAGAAAGGGTGCTCCCGGGATGAGAGTCGAAACCCGACATGTCCAGGCAATGTCCCCCGCTGCGAGACACTCGTAATGACCGGCCCGATCTTATCAAGTCCGGAGCCCAGGCTTCCTCGCCATTGTACACTTATCTCGACTGCCTCGCGCTCCGCAAGCTCACTGTCTCCCAGGGAGAGAGTGAGAGAGGGAGTTCTAGAAGCTGGAGGGAATGAGACGGAAGGAGTGAAAGAGGGCAACTCCCTTGATCCTCTCCTCTTCTTCCAACGCTGGACGACGACCAAGAGGACGTTGCAGAGGACGACGACGACGACGACGACGACGACCTACCATGCTCCTCGCAATCCCATCTAACATCTCGCATGGCGTTCCTCCACAGTGGATTTCGTACTACCTATATACCACTACTCTCTACTTCGTCAGAGAGCTGCAGGCCAACCGCCTGCTCAACCACCAGACTCTGCACCGGGCACAAGATATCCAGTGACTCTCCGGAACACACGAATGCTTCCTTGCACTATGCGTGTCTCTTCTCTGCTACGATGCTTCTGCTGCTGCTGCTGTTGTTGTTGCCGCGACCGTGCCAAGTGCAGACGCGAATTCAGTCTCTGAGCATTCTGACGCAGGTGCGCACTTGTCCAGAGTCCATGCGTGCTTCTTGATAGTTGAAGTATATGCCTGTCTCGATGCTGCACGTGACGGCAAATGCTCACCGCTATCACAATCGCGATACAAATGTCTGCAGCAGAAAAGTAATACGGAACAACAAAACTTACGAGACTCCAGGGATGTCCTGCAGTAACGAACACTTTCCGAATCAAGTAAAAATTGCATGATGCCTACACAAAGCTCGATCGATTGGTCCTTGAAATCTACGAAGCTTCTGGCGCTGAACAGAAGCCAGATGAAAGTCAATGTAGGCCAATAAAGTAAACAAATTAACCATTCAATAGTCCGGTGGTTAATTTTTCATGGAATATTATCCTGTATAGATAAAAAGAAGAGGCAAATTGTATAATAAGGCAATGGTACTGAGCGCCTCGTTGGAATTTCATACCATACTTTATTGTGCATAATGTCTCCGTTTATTTAAACGAAAAGCGTGGGCAGAGAGAGAGAGATTATCCACAAATTCGCAGACGAACTTAATTATAGAGAGAAAAAGCATTTTCAGGTATAGCCGGACAGGATGGGGTGTGGGAGGAGCGATTATCTCTGAGCAGTAGTCGCAGCAAGCAGTTGAGCGAATTAGGGGACGACCAGTCAGAGGAAACTTTGTGAATCGAGTGTAATCGGCTATAACGGTCGGGATGTTCAGCCAATCCTTCTATAGCAGATGTACTGATCCACTCGGGATTTTGAATACCACAGAATTTCCATCTCCCCTTAATACAGATTGAGCTAAATGTATGGAGTTACGAGAGTTCTCACATCGATTTTCTTCACACAGCCAAAGGCAGTGGAATTGCAAAAACAATTTGTCCACCCGAAAATTAATAATAGCTAGGTAAACTACCAGATTCGCTGGACCGACGTAAAAAGTGGCCGAACACCGAGTATTTGTAGAACAAAATATTCTGACAAATCACAATTTTTGTTCTGGTGTTCATATTGAAATTCGGTGGTTCCAATGGCTCTACCAGTCCAAGCTCAAATTGCTATCAAGCTTTTATTGCCTTTCGATGTAAACTTTACTGCCCTTCGGGCTAATTGATTGGTTTGCTTCGCGTACGATAAAATTGATCACGTTGAACTAAAGTTGAAATTTCAATTTCTCAAATTATTCGTTTATGGAAAGCAGTGAAAGCCGAGACAGTTACGCCATAGTAAATTCAGAGGAAAAGAGAGTTAAATTGCAATCACACATTTCGGTTTGTACCAGGCCGCAATTCAGGCATTTCTCGACATTCTAAGGATGTTAGAACGACGTAGAAGTTTAAACATCGGAATTAATAATCGGAGGTTGTATTCTTCAAACGTTTGGTACCCTGAGACCTTATTCCATATCTGAAAATTCGAACTTATAACACGTTCGCAGAAGTGTTCAATTGAATCTTGAATAGTTGTATTAAAAATGGAAACGAATGTTGCAAAAGTAGACTTTCATCTTTGTATCGAAAACTCCGTGGGACCATTTTCACTTTCAGACTCCCTTGAAACCATTTCAATTTGAAAGCTCGTTGCGTTACAAATAATTCAAGCCTAGGTTGATATCATTTCGTGTCGCTCACCTCAAAGGACTGCGCACAGAATCGAAATTTATACGAGGCAGCAAGTTGTAACATTGAAAAATTGCTTTTATCACGTAATAGCGATGTGCAGTTTCTACAATCAGTAGGAGTTTATACAAAAGGGATATAGTGCACTAAGTGCACCATAACGTGATGCCAGCGGAGTATTAATATCCTCATATGCACTGTGCACTGTACTTTCAGCGATACGTGATTTCGAGCGAATGGAAAAAACCTACACAGGGTTTTTGCAATCTGTTTCCTTTTCATTTTACTCCGATCACAAAGCCACCTCTGTGAGAGAGTATCGTGAATATCAATTTTGGGCTCCACAGAGGAGCTTTATGGTCAGAGTAAAATATAATGAGGACGTAATTTGCAAGATACCTCTTTGAAGGCTTTATTAACACTGCTGTAAATTTGTCAAAGATAACGAATCGACGCTTTCGAAAATTCGAAAAAAAAAAACATTGATTTAGACATATACTGAACCAGCCTATGCGTTTTCATGGAATTCATTGTGAATTTATGTTTGAAGTTACTCTATTCGTGTAGACGACTTATCAATCCAATATCATCACATTTTCCCGTTCGCCAGCGTGACGGAATTTTACAAAAATTGTATATGCTCCAATCTGTTAACACATTCACACAAGATTGCACCATAAATAAGCTTTGCTGATATTCGACTAGTCAACCAAATATTGTAATTGTATGTAAAAAATTTCCATTCGTCCCGAAATCAATTTCGATTCGTATCTAATGGTAGTGAAATGGTTAACCAAATTTGTGTCAGATATTTTTTAAAAATTACGCGAGTTCCAGTATTATCATGCACGTACACACACTCTATCCATTTTATCATCCTTACGGTTTAATCCATTTCCGTTCGAAATTGACCCGAAGCCAGTTTAACTTACACCGTAACAGGACATGTTGTCCACTTCACCGACTTGCCAGTTATTCGATGTTAACAGGAACCGCAACACTGTAGAATTCTGCGAATTGGTAAATAGATAATCAATCGACGATTTCACACAAATAACAAATTCAACGAAATTGAACCTACGTACACAATCACTGTTACAACGAGCCCTGCAGGGCCATGGTTCACCCTTGTCTCTTCTATCGCTGCTAAAAGCTGTTTTCAGTAACCCTATCAAATTTTACCGGATCTGATCACTACTTCACTTGTATCTCTAGAGCCTGCCTCCCGAACATGAATAATTTCGATCATACAAGTTATTCAGGTATGCCTTATTTTCTTAAAGCTCGTAACGTAGTTGTAAATAAAAGCTAAGGCCCTAAGGATCATCTTGATGGTCTTGGTAACATTTTGAGGTACCGGAGGACACTCAGGGTCTCTGGATTCGAAATCTGATGGCAGAATACATTCGGGACCTGGGAGAGTCTCGCTACTCCGATATTCACACTCTGTGCCTCAGGGTGTTGCATGATACTCGAGCAGAAGCAGAAGCAGAGGCAGAGGCACTAGTACCAGCGCCAACAGCAGTAGTGGTGGTAGCTGAGAAAGCAAAGAACGAAACGAGACTGGAAAAAAAGAAAGAAGGCAGATCGTTAACGCGTCCAGAACGAGCGGGCTTCCCCGTAAGCGTCTCAAGGACAACTCGACGTCCCTCGTCGCGTATAGTGTTCGCGTAGGCAGCTTATCCCGGAGGCTGCAGAGCGGCGCACTTCGCCCAAGCTCGCGCAGAGCTCCTGACTTCGCATTAACGTTGGTATCTCTCGGTGAACGCCCGGCTGCTTCACTGTACTACGAAGTAGGTGGATATATATACGTACGTGTACTACGTACATCGAGCAGTGGCCTCGCACGCCCAGTGCACTACTCTGAATGCGACAGACTCCATGAATATTAATGCAAGTCGCACGGATTTGAAACTTGGGCAAGAGGAGAACGACGAGGCCAACGCTATTAGTGAGCTAGAGCAAAAGAGAAAGAGATGAAGAGATGGAGAGAGAGAGAGACAGGAAGAGAACGAGAGATCAACCGTTTTCGGGGAGAGAAAGCATACATAGATTTAACCGCCAGTTTAATTCCGACTAAAAGCGTTTGTTTTACGTGTTTCTAACAGGGAACTGGGAAGGGCAACTGCTGTTACTCACTATGCTTGTACGGCTTATATGGCCAAGGATCATAGAACGTGAGTTGGATGACGTTCACAACTATTTCCATGTTACGGATATTCGGATGTGCGATTTTATGGATATAGACCATGTACGGGGCTGTCCAAGCAAGATCAATATCGGCGTCCATGTTTTTATACTGAAAAAAGTGGGCACACCGGTTGCTCCTACTATGTTCCTTTTACAATCATTGGGACAAACTGGAGTAGGAAAAATGACAATTGAAAGTACGTTTTTTCTTGTCATAGCTGATGGAAAAGAACACGTGTCTGACGGGGTTTAGCGGTGCTAAAATTCCTCGTTTTCTGAACGCCGCACATAAAGTACTCGAAGGCATGCCATTTTCTTATCTTACGGCTGCTACAAAAAAATATATATTGTATTTGTAATTAGTGCGAAAATGTCCTACTTTACGCACTCGATAGATAATATAGTATTTTTCAACGGATGCGTAAAAAGTGTCACTTTTGGTATGTGGGAAGAGGCGCTTTTTTGAAAGGCATGCAAAAAAGTTCTGCGCATACTTTGATAGGCTTCTTCCTTTTTTGCGCACACTCCGCACTTTTCTCACACTTTTTTTCACACGATAGCAAGGTCAGCGGTAATGACACGCCATCTTACGCCGGATAAGCAAAACTCAGTACGAGTTGTAATTTCCAAGCAATTTACAATTGGTTCTTCCATGTTATTGATATCCGGTTATTTATTTCCGTCTAATTAAGTCGTCTATTAACTAACAATTTGTTTGCTTTCCAGTTCATTAGTTTTCTAACTTCATCTATTTACCATTACCGAATATTTGGTGAGCTTCATAAGATTTAATTCTTCGATTGTGAACCGAATTCACAAATTTTACGAACACATGAGTTTTTACACATTTTTTGCAGTGTCGTAATACTTTAATTAATGATTCTTGATCGATTTGATTTTTCCATCATTGCTCGAAAAGATAAAATCAAAAGCTATAAATTATAAAATTAAGTCTTTCGTGTTAGGAAACAAGGAGAGATAAATTTTGACGAGAACCAAAAAAATTGCCAATGTGACCTGACCTAGAATCTCCTCTATACAGATGTCGTATACATAAGTTCCGTTCCCATACTTCGTCAGAATAATCGACCTTCGGATTCTCGATCTTTGGATATGGATATTCAGTTACCATAAAGTGGAAACTAATCCAACTGTATAATCAAACCCGGCGAATGTTTGCCGAGGGACTAACAATATGGAAATTGTCAATTCCGTTACATCCGGATATGCTTGGTGGATCGGTAACTGGGTTTATCTTTGTGTAACGATAATTTCTTACGACGTTGAAAAACGAAAGAGTTTCAACGCAACTCGGGCTCGCTCGGAACTTCATTAACGGTGGAGTAGTCGTAAGGATGATTTAAAAAGTTCCTTGCGTTCATATAATCGAATGCGCGAACGTATTATTCTGATCATACTAGTTTTAATGGGATCTCGTCTCTATGGTTCGTTACCGACTCACCTCGTTATCCCTCTAATGGTGTGCACTCTATTTTTTTTTTCTTCCACTTCATTCTGCACCACCGCCTTTATCGCTGCCACCACCAATGTCATCATGATACCCAAGAGAAACGATATACGAATTTTCAGGATGCGTAACCGAGGTAAATGCCGGAACATAAGGTTCGTATCATCTGCAAGTAAGATTCGACGACGTCGAGTGGTCGTCAGCAGAGGAAATCCATGTGTCCTTCTCGTCGTCAGCCACAACGACGACGACGACTATGGCACAGTGTATAATCTGCGTGCCCTACGACCGGGACATCGTTCGTCTGCTCTCGGTAAACGTTCAACTTTGAATAACGGTTCATTCTCATTTTCTGCCGAGATCATGCGACCCCTAAAGTCCCATCTTCAAGTATAATTGAACGTACTTATACAATGTTTTTTTTTTTTCATTCCATCGTCGGTTTCATTTTGTGACTCGGTGAATCAGCAAGCTTGAAAAATGATGATTAAATGCAATGGAAATTTCCGAGCACTTGTAATCTGAAGAAATTTGAATATAAAACGACAGTATAAGGACATCCGAACAGGTGCAACGTATTGTTGAAGTAATCAAAAGCAGGTTTGCTATTTCGGCTTGTGGTACATTTTCTAATGATTAACGTATTCCGAAGAACGACTTCCTATGACGAAAATTTGAAGAAAATTGTACCTAGAAGAGCCGAAACCCTCAAAATACTCTAGTTTGTCTAAACCGAAAGGTTGCCTTTCATTCAGACTCGAGTGACAAGCTTGACATACCAAAAATGACTTACCTGTACCTGTACTATCATTATTTTCAATACATTACTCCAATTCGCTTTTCAATACCCTCAAGAGTTATGAATAAATAGTAGGGTCGCCCTGGAGTTTTAATGAATTGTGGCAAGCGACTTATCGCCGATATAGAATAATGGTGTTATAGGTGGATCGAGCGGAAGGCGGATCCTCGAAAGTAGTCTATCTACTTTATACCGTATATACTTATAGTTAACTGTATAGAACAGTTGATGCTCCAAGTTCCGACACGAGAATAGAGGAATCAATATGTCCCGGCCGGCTGGTGTCCCCGAACCCTTATTTCACGCTAGGCAGAGGCGAAATTGGCGGCTAATTACCAGCAAGTAATTAGTGGAGACGTTAGTTTGCTTTTGTGTCACTGCTGCTACTGCTGATGGTGGCCTGTTCTATGTGTGTATATATATATATATATATATCTCCTTTCTCTCTTCCTCTGTTCCTTGCTTCATACAGCAGTAACCTGTGTCGCCACCCGAGTTCGATTTTGTGCTACTGGGGTCGTTCTCATCAGCGTTGGCAATGCGAGGAACAGAGGAACCTCGACAGCACAGCTCGAGTTTCCGCCTGTGAACCCCGCAGCACATTTCTACTATATACATCTCTTCACGCCGCTACCTCCAGCATCCCCACCTCCTCATTTCTCGACGCACTGTGCCCCCCGCCCCCTCGCTATCCTCCCACTGCCCCCGGGAAACTCGCGCTTAGCGAAAACTAGAACTCGAACTTACACGGATTTCCTATTATCTGTTTCGTGATTAAAGTTAGCACGAGTACTACTTGTTTCGCGGACGCGTCTCGCTATAGTACTCTTGTTTCATACTATTATAATTAGTCGTGAAAAAAAAAAAAAAAAAGATACTGGCATTTGCACTTTAATTACTTGGGAAGATATGCACCGGAATCGGAGTGGAAACTTTTCAATCTTTGAACACAAATGCAATGTTCAGTTGCACTGTTTCTTCAAATAGTAATACATTGTTGTTCTCATTTGTTTTCTGATTCTTTAATTAAGGAGAATTGGAAAATGTGTTTGCAAGGTCTACTGGTTGGGTTCTTACTTTTTTACCGTGTACAAAAATATTCAAATGAGGCTTTTATGTAAATTGGAGGGTATGTCCTAAAAAATTATTATTTTTCGCTAAGCCCACACATTTAAAGTCGGTACATGACTCTAATTGAAGTTTTGTGAAAGGGGAACCCCGTGAAAAATTGTTAAGAATTTGCTTAAGCCAGTTTTCTACTTTTCGATCGATCAGCGTACCTGCAAATTCAAACCACTGTATGTGTAATAAATATTTGTTGGATTTTACAAAATTTCCTCTATGACGAAGCCAAAATCGATTCACACAGAGGTGGCTTTATAAAAGTTAAAATGAGGAAGAAATTTGCATACCTGGCATTTAAGAATGCGTTGTTAACAAAATACATCGGAAAACGGGGATTCTAATTAAACTACGAAATTCTAAAATTTCTGTCTGCACAGTTCGTAATTATACCCCAGTAACGTCACAATAAACACCTTTACACCAGAACCGAACATCATGAGAAAGTCAACTGTTGATGAATACGCCAATAGTAACTTTTCCAGTTAACGAAATCCACCTGCCAATTTACAGAATCAAACAAATGTCATTAAATTCGGCTCGCGATGCATTTTTAACGATTTTTTTAAAAGCTGGTTGACTAATTATTCTGAAACTTTTTATGAGCGATATTTATAACTTCTACGAAACATTGTAAACGTTGTTTAAAAAAAACGGATAAATAAATAAAATATTGAGTAACAAAAAGAAATTAAAAATCGTAGTTTTTATTCCCGAAGAAAAAACATCAAGTTATGTCATAGCTTGTTAAACAAAACAAAAAATAATAATAATCTATGAATAATTTATTCGCATTGGTATGCGAGATTTATATTCATAACATTTTTCTATTATTCTCAATTCAGTCGAAGTCTTTCAGTTTTTTTTTTTTTTTTTTTTTTCGGTCGTGAAGTTTGAATGCTCAAATCCAATAAAACTTGCGAGTGAGCATGGGTATGTAATAAATTCATGGAGGATTAAACAGCCACCATAAAGTTGTTGCCACGAAATATATATGAAACTCTAAATAACTTATTCGGATAAATGAATATTGAACAGACGTATACAACGTTCTGTCCGGTTCTCCGATTCTGCTGTCGTAATCTAAAAAAAAAAAAGAACGATCAGACATTACCGAATAAAAAAAGTATACACAGTGTGACATCCCGTTAACCAAATCCCTACCTAAAATAAAAGGAGAGTACATACAGTGCGTATACCTGATCACGCATTCGCTCTTGGATCCTGCGCGCGTAGAATCAATATGTGCGATCCTCCTCATCGTATCGTTAATGCAAACAAGCAAATCGAATTCCCGTACGTCGATTGACGGAGATGGGTTGAGCTGATATCGCTCGCTCACTCTTAACACGAAGCATACCGAGGGCTGAGAATATTCTTGGAGTCGGGCTTGAGCTTTCGCTCATGAGGCGGAGAAGTTCGACTTCGGTGAAGAGGAGCCTCAAAAATCGTGACCCTGCATCGGCGACCCAGCCTAAGAAGAATCTTTTACGTACATACTTAAATATGAGTGTGTGTGTATGTGTGTATGTGTATGTATATGTTGCCAATACGATGAAGGCAGCTCGAGGATAGAACGATAAGCAAGAGGAGATGAAAAGAATAAACCATTCAATGGAAAGGGCAGCCTTGTGAATTAACTATGGGGGAAGAATTAGAGAATAGAAGAATCGGCGAGAGCAGTATTGCATCCACGAACAAATATCTCGACTATCGTCGATCTATTCTTTTGAAAAAGGCAATCGCTTGTAAAGAATAATTATTCCGAATACGAATGAACAATTATGAATGGAAAGAGATGAAAAATGTAACTTTCCACATGGCTTCCGGGAGATTTTCCACCTCCTTAGATTTTTTGACTTTCTCTGAGACGAAGCTTGCTCAAAAATGGTAAGTACGCGAAATGGAAACAGCATAAAAGGATTAACTTTGCATTTTATCTTATTTGGATTAAAAACCACTACAATGTAGTGCAAATTTTGTCGGTATGACATCAAAAGAAAAAAAGTGTAAGTTCTTATAAAATCCAAATTACTCCACCTCTCCGAATTAAATGTTTGATTACTGGAAAATATATTTTGATCAATTTGAAAATCGTGCGTAATCAGATTTCTAATGAGGCTGCGGACGCATATGACGAGAAAATATGCAACTTCTATGCTTAGACACAAATACTTATTGTGTGTGAACACACCTCGTTATATTTTGACTGCTCCAGCGTCTTTAAAGTAATTATAGTTATAAATTGTTAAAGGGCTTAAGTAAAGCAGGGTTTGGCGGTGCACGAGTCAGCGAGAGGGGGAGGTGAAGCTATGCAAAGTACGGGACTCAAGTACTGAGTGTAATACGAGATTGTGTGCCAGGCGTCGCGGCAGCGTCGCGACGTCTCCAAAGTTAAACAAGACGCTCGGGCGCATGACTGTTTTCGACGCGTCAATAATTGTTCTTGTGCACTGTGCACCGGGCACGAGCCCTCAACGCGCATATGCACTCTGATGTAATCGCTCGTGCAAACGTGCGTTGACGTACTTCAATCAATCGAATGCACACACTGTGAACCAATCGAATGATTCACGTTTAATTAAATAAACACAATTCAACCTAATTTCACTAATGTATCTGTCGCAATAGCCGATCGCGATACAATCTCAAAGACTATAGAAATTCGGAAACCGTAAAATTGATTGCCATTTTCTTTCCATAAAATAAAAAAAAAATAAAAAAAATATAAAAGATTTGTTTTTTCTTCGTTAAACCGGTAAAAAATAATCTATTATGCTATTTTTCTCCTTTAGACGATGTTAACATCCCTTAATATTTCACATCACTTTGAGAGCTAAAATTGATTTGAAATTTTATGAAATTTAAAAAATGATGCTTCGAGCTTAAATGAGCTTTAGTGTATGGAGTAATTTCAATAGACAGTGTAATTTATAGCAGATATTTCTCACCAATGACGGTTATGTCATGTGAAATGCGATTTTTAAAGTAAAAATGAAAATATATTTCCGTAGGACGCGAAAATTGAAAGTGTTATTTTTCGTTCAACGCATGCTATAGCCAATTCGTGTACAGGAGGGATATACGCTTCATCCAGAAAGGCGATGGGCTTGACGAAGGGGATGGAGAGTAAGACGTGTACCTAATACTACTGAGACATCCTCGAAGAGAGATATCCGTGGCGAATGTAATGCAACTGTTCGACACGCTTCGCAAATAAGAAGGGATAAGTTCTGAGTGCCGAGTTTCTCTCGTGAAGTAGTAGTAGCTGCGGGTGACCTCGGAATTGGGGATGAGCCGGGTCTCGGTGAATTGAGGTCGAAGACAGCTTGGAAAAGTTGTCAGCCGCGGGAAGAATCGCGCAGACAAGTCTCTTTGCACTGTAGAACCAGTGAGAATGAGACAGACAGAAAGAGAGACAGATGCTCCAGAATAATCCCGAATCCTTGACCTATTTCCTGACGGTGCACTTTAGCTACGTGGGATTTTGTACAGGGGAAAAGAGTGACATTTAGCGAAACAAAAAAAAAAATACATTAGCGCGCGTATAACCTTAATTTTGCTTCCTCATGGAAAAAACTCTGTTTTCGTTAAAGAAAATTCCCAGCTTTTCATAGAAAACGACTCAGAATGGCCTAAAAAATGGAAAAAAAAGTGGCAGGCTTGGGAAATTCAAACCGCTGTATCTCAAAAATGGCTCTAAAAATCAAGCTCAAATTTGGTACACTCGTAGACCAGGAACGTCCCTTCCTATATACAAATTTATAAACAATTCCCCTCGAAACGTTATTTTATGAATTTATCCGCGTATATTTTTTGAATATCTGTATATTAAATCAAAAACAAAATTAATAGATGCATAAAAATTTGAATTCTTAGAGCATCGTCTCCCGGGTTGAAAAAACCTGCAAAGTAGAACCTCGCAAATTGCTTCCTCATTTTTTTCGCCCTTTACACAGCTTCCTCCGGGAGGAAGCCAAAATTCATTAACATATTGTCTCACAGAGGTAGCTCTGTAAAAAGCAAAAAATAATGGGAGGAAGCTATTCGGAAGATTCTACTTTTTACACAAAGTAATCACTTTTTCCATCGCGTTCAGGTCGGACAATAATAACGCGGAACACGGTAAAAATATATAATACTTGTAAAAATGTTGTTGTTGTTTTTTTTTTCGACGGAAAAAAATACCCACGTTTTTACACGAGCAGAAAACATACCGGCTGACTGTTGGAGATGTAGATGGGGATTTTTTCAAAGGCAGTACGCAAAAACCTACGGTTTTTTGTACTACCTTTGATGCAGCTTTTTGTATGCACAAAAAATATGCTCGCTGAATGCTTAGGGAGGACATCCGACCAGTTACTATTTTTGTTATCTTCGTCTCTTATCAAAAGTTCAGTTAATCCAATGATCATGTTCACGGAAATGCTGGACTCTGTACGTTAATTCTTGCTGACGCGGATCATGTCTACCGCTACCGTGTGTATCACTTGATTACATAAACAATTGCACTGTGCAAGCAATGCCTCGCGTCGCGTCATAGACGTAAACAAACACTCGTGGCGACCATAGAGGTGTTGAATCTCTGCGCGGAATCGCATGGAAATTTCTCTCTCTCTCTAAAAACGATGCGTTCCAATAGTTTTGCGATATACCATTGGCGTCAATAGCGCCGCGTTCATCAATCAAATCTCGATACATCATCGTAATCCATAACAGTGATCGAGCATGATGATAAGAGATGTAACAATACCGTAAAAGTCTCAGTCGGTAAAATTTGTTCATAATACCGTATTTCCCTCGTTTTATGACGACCTTTTTTTCTCTAAATCTTATTTGGTAAAATTAGTCTCTAAATTGATGCGAGAATTGAGTATGGAAATAAATAAACAGCAGCTCAGCCAAAAGCAACAACACAAAGTTCAGTGTTTATTCGAATAAATTTAGCATCACCAAATACTACGCTCCATTAACAAATGGGGAGATTCGACCTGTAAAAAAATTGCACGCATTTGCTCAGCGAAATTGGTGTTAAATTAACAATTAACGATAACAAATGTCTTCCGAATTCGAAAGTCATATCATTAATTAACTCATCGTAAGGTTAGTTGTTATTATATCCCGAAATTACGCGATTAATGTGAGGTTCTTCTGGCGGAGTCAGAAAAAACTAAATTAACGAAAGCCATTGGGTTACCTCGAAACAACCGGTTGCGCCATCTATCGAGTTACTAGTCCAATGTCTGCATGCGAAGAATTGCTTATCCTAGTCATACTATACTATAAAGTAGCGAGCGGAGTCAACCCCCGCAATATAACCAACCCACTAAACAATTGCTTGTAGCGTGCGTGGAAGACATTGATGTTTATGCTTCATCCTGAGCGTCTTCATATCAATTCGAACCGTTACAAATCACGGCCAATGCTTTTGGTAGTGTGTGTGAGCTTCGATCGGTGTCGAATTATATCGCGGGAAGCACACAAGTGTCTTGGTAGTTAGCATTAGGTGAACGAACGTGATCGACGATGGGGACAGACGTTCGTAAAAATTATTGCGCGCACGAAATGAGGTCTTTTTCATTGACGTCTGGAGAACGAAAAATTTCTTGATAAAAAATAGCGTTTTACATATTGTTCATTATTCCGAAAGACTTATAAAAGCTCATGTCATTAATTTGGACGTTGTGGAATGTGCGATTGTCAGTATTATATTTTTATTGCGTTTCAAAGTCCCAGAAAAAAATCATTAAGTGGATGATACGATTTTTACTTTCAAAAATCATAACTCCTTCAATTTTTTTTCTATTTTTATAGAATTCTAGGGTGATACTTTGGAGATATGATAGCACGAGGAAAAAAATGATTTTATATTCATTTCTTGAAGGATTCATTTCTGAGTGAAATAAAGAACAATAATTTTGAAAAATTGGCGATTTATTACTCAAAATAAAAATAAAAATTCAGAATTGCCAATAATTTTTTTTCGTAATTCTCCGATTTTATAACATTAGGAGCTTTCGAGTAATTAAACATATGTGATAAGAAAATTGCTCACTTCACATATTTTTACTTCCATTGTTTGACGGTCAAAATAGTCAATAGCTAAATTAGCGAATTTCAGAATAATGAACGTCTGAATCTAGAATAGCCATCATTATAAAATTCGCTATTTTGCAGCCATTTTATATTTTAATCCTTCGCTATTTTCAATGATCAAAATAGCGGATTTAGTTTGCAAGTACTAACGAAGTCCTACCGCATGTCTTTCTATGCATCTTGTCAGGTTAGTCTTCACGCCTTGGAATATCTAGTTTAGCTGAATATTCGAGTATGTGTAACCTGACGAGAAGCATAGAAACGAAGTGTCATGTAAGTCTAACTTCGTTGACACTGCTATGACTTCACGAGGAAGTACGCGCTCAAACTTCTACGTGATTACGACGCCTTAGTCGGTGCGCAGTATTCGATTTGTGAATATATTACAATTGGATTTCGAGACAAGAAGACACAACTTGGCACTGGAAAAGTTGTTTTTACAGCTGTAACCGCAGGAGCCCAGAAAAAAAGAAAGAGACGAAGAGGCAACGAAATGTTGAGTCGTTGTAATAACAATATTTTTTTTTAATTTTTCAATTATCACCTCGCTAGTACTCATTTTTAGATGCTCGTCATGAAAAACTAGTCCCTCAATATTTTTTCATACATCTATAAACTTGTGTGACATTTGGATGTTGTAATTTCTCAATACTCCTCAACAATGCGACACAGTGTACTTCTTTCATTTCGGTAACTCGTTTCGACATTCTTATCCAACATTAGCCGGTTTGTCGTACATTCCATAACGTAATGAAGGCCCTGCTTCATCAAACTGCGATGAGTGTAATGATATAAGCTCTCCTCAGGAAGGTATAGCAGTAGTGAGTGGTCCTGAGCTTTTGCAATCCCAACAACGAGTGATTTTCATTTTTTAATTATTGCCTCGATCTCCGAGGTAATATTTTACCTTCGAGCATCGCAATAATAACAATTACCCTTCGGTGCACGCTAGTATTCATTTTTAGATGCTCGTCAAGAAAAACTGGTCCCTCAATATTTTTTCATACGTCTATAAACTTGTGTGACATTTGGATGTTGTAATTGCTCAATACTCCTCAACAATGCGACACAGTGTACTTCTTTCATTTCGGTAACTCGTTTCGACATTCTTATCCAACATTAGCCGGTTTGTCGTACATTTCATAACGTAACGAAGGCCCTGCCTCATCAAACTGCGATGAGTGTAATGATATAAGCTCTCCTCAGGAAGGTATAGCAGTAGTGAGTGGTCCTGAGCTTTTGCAATCCCAACAACGAGGTACCCAGTAACTCCTATTCAGCAGACAGGATTCGCCCATAGAATAATGGGGATCTGAGATAAGTTCTCCAGAAAATGGAATCCAGCTGCAGTCCTGCTGCAGGGAGCAGAAAGCTCGATAAGCTCTTAAGAGCCCAGATGGACATCTCTGAAACCTTCATTAGAAATAAAACAGACGTTGCTGTGCTATTCGTAACAAAACTTATTTATTATTCCTTCTAATGACATAGAACAATTATCACTGCGAATAATGCTCAGAAATAATGAGTACAGCGCAAATGAAAAATTCGTAGGTTGTACCTGCTTGAAATTCTGAAGCTATTGTTACGAACACGCCAAGACAAATATCCTTAGCCGGTTTCGTGTCACGTATTACATTTTCGTTCTTTGTCCACGACACCGAAAATTCTCCTAAATTGCTTCTTCACGGTTTAAGTGGCCACCTACAGTCGCAGGAGCGTGCCAGTTATTTCATTACCAGTTGAATGCACTACGCGTCGAGTAATAGAGAGAAAGTGTGACGAGATCGAGGGTAGCACCGTGTTGCCACTCCGGCATACCTCCTGACCCACTTCCTCGCCATTCTGACGAACCATTAGCCCCCTGTCGCTCGGAATATCCCTCCAGCGACGATTTACAACGAGGGTTGCAAATATGCCAATGTTGGCAGGCAAAGCGTGGCACTGGGTCACTTCGTGAGCTTCGAGAATGCAGACCTGTCTGCGGGGAAGACTCATTTCAGTTACGACCGGGCCAGACATGCCGCTGAGCGCCCCCCGTGGAGGGAGTGCGCACTTTCGTGCCTAATACAGCCGTGTAATATATTTCTCCTTCAGCTCGAAGCATCGACGGATCGCTGAAGTGTTCCGTACCTAATACAAGCACCGAAAGCAGTAGCAAACATTTTTCCAAAACGACGAACCCTTTCTTCCGAACTAATAATGTCCATGACACGTTCCCTCGATACACGCGATGGGTACACACACTTTTTTGTTGAATGCGAAAATATCTTTTGCTCGATTTCCAAGGGAAAAGTTTTCCCGAAACGTCTAAGTTCCTTCCCTAGGGCTTTTAACGCTTCCCTACTAATTGGGGCCTGGAAAAAAGCCCCAAGAAGGGCAGGGGGGGGGGGGTAACCCAAGGAGACTCGTAAAGTCAAATTTCTATGAAATAAATCGGTTACCGATTGATGCTAAAGAAACATGATCTTAAGAATCGTTCCATCGGTTTCGATAATCGATACTATCGATCGACAGAAAATTGATCATAAATTGACGTTGATCTGAAACAAAATAAAATGCACTGAACATTTGGGTTACTCAACAACAAAAAGTTTCGAATGATTGTGTTTCAAGTAACTCAATGTTTCAAATAACCGAAACTTGGAAGCACTGGAGAACGTTGAAATGCTACCGGCTCAAAAAACTTAATACACTTCTCTCTCAGCTCGAGGCATCGACAGATTGGCGAAGCGTGCCGCTAAAGCCATCAAAACAACGGGAGCAACATTTGTTTCCAAGCCGACGAGCTTCCGCTCCAACGCACATAAAGTCCGTGACACGTTTCCTTGGGGGCATAAGTTATACACATTTTGTCTTTTTTTTTTTTTTTTTTAAGCTAGGAAAGTCGCCGAGGAGGTTTCTCGGTGCGAGCGAGAGGTGGGGCTGCACTTTCTCCCAAATTGCGCCGCTTGCAGTGGCAACTTTTCGAGCGTGGTGGCGGCGGAGAGGAGCGTGCTGCTCGCGGTCGACGCGACGTCGACGGCCACGACTTACCGCAGGGTTAGGGTACTACTGCTCAACGTGGTACTACAACTACATCCGAGGAGTGCGCGCCGACGACGACGACGACGGCAGAACGAAACACACGGAGGATTTATGGCCTCTACGACGGGATTTACTTTACGGCACGAGCGGAAGAAGCCAGTCGACTGGGGGGAGAGCTCTCGAGTTCGGTAATGCACGAACGAGACTTTGGAACCTTGCGGATGGTATAGTAGGCTGTACTTCACTGGTATGGCCCTGGTACGTATGTATATATATATATACATATGTAAGTTGGCCGGTAGACGTGTTGTAGTCGAAGCTGCCCTTCGAAATGCGCAAACCAGAGCTCGGCCATTAGGTCATACCGGTAGCCAGACTCGAAGACAAGAAAATCCGAGAGAAAAACAGCGCGCGGGCCTACGAAACCCGCCCATAGACCTCGCAGCCTCGATATTTATGAGGGGATTAAATTAGGTGAGAATAATTTATTGCTCGTCACGGGTGGAGTGGATACTCCCTCGTAGTTTGGGCTTCTCTGTTTCGAGCTCGGTATTTATGATCGCTCGAGGTCACGGATTGCTACTTGAAAAATTTAAAAGGACTCTGGGTTACTGTTGCTATTGTGGCTGCAGGTTTGGGGCGCACGGACTTTTCGGCAGCCATTTGGAATCCCCGAGTCCTGTAGGGGCGAGGGGATTCCAAGGGCATTCAAAGCTACACTTTGAGGAAGTGGACCAAGGTCGTCCCGCGTTCTTGGACTGGACGGCAGATTTTTTGTATTTTTTTTCGTCTTTTTTTAATAGACATGTTCTCCATTTTTGGAGGAATTTGCGTGACATTGGGTCGTGACATTTGCATAACTAATGCGTTAGGTATTTAGGCCGCGAATGATTGCCAGTCGAGCCGCAAAGAAACCTCGAAACTTTTGTAAAACTTGAAACAAATGTTTTCTGTGATGAAATTGTAACACTTGAGAATGATATTGTGAAACAAAAGTTGATATTTTAAGAGCGACGTTAGTAACGAATTTAGCAGAATTGCACATCAATTTTGCATTATTCTCGTGTAATAAATGTTTCTATCCCCGCTTCTGTAAAAGAGCTTTCTGCGCTGTTCAAGAATGTAGCCTAAAACAATTTTAACAGTGATATGATATCTCCACCAATTCATGAGTTCTCCTTCCGTGAATGTAGATTGGTGTTAGGTATTCTGTCCGCTCGGAATAAATAATGATCTTGACTGTGAAAAAGCGTCTAAAGATAGAAGTCGGTGGTCGTTCGGTGTCGCGGAAGCCCGGAATAATGCTATAAATAAAAGCGTTGATTCAAATGACATTATTCGGTGAATCCGCTATTCGGAGCTCGGTCTCAAATCGGAATCCGAATAAAAATATCGGAAAGAGAATTTGTATTATAGCCGTAGCGCGGAGGGACCATGAGGAACGGCTTGAAAAATAAAAAATCGGGCATTTTCAGCTCTGCTCCATCCCGCAGCTGGTATTTTCTGAAGGGGGCTCAGTGCGAGCGCGTAGAGGTAGGTAGTCGACAGTGGCAGTCCGTGGGAGTTATCCCGGGCAAGGACGACGAAAAACCTGCCAAGGATTCGTTCAGTATGAGAGAACTTGAGAACTAAACCCTCTCCCCGCCCCCTCTTCACTCTCTCTCTCGTATAAAACATTTCTCTTGCCTTTACTGACCGTCTCCTGGTCGTCGTCGTCGTCGTCGTCGTCGAGAAAAGTCTCCTCTTCGTACCTACCTATATACCTATAGTCTAACCTTTGAGAATAAGGTTTTTCTGTTTACCTAGTCGATCCCAATAATGTCGTTAAAATCCTCCGGGTTCGAGGGATGTTCGTGGAGCTGTGTACGCGGGGGCAGCTTCGAAAATATTGGTTTTACCTTTTATATGATTTTCTTCGTTTCGTTCTGCTCCTCCTTGCCTGCTTTCTTTTTTTTCTTTTTTTTTTAATTCAATGGCGCCAGCTGACCCGCCTATATTTATCAATTTCCACCCGAGCCTACGCTGCCAATTAAAATTAAATTATATTTTCCGGCTTAATTAAATCGGAGAATTTACGGTTGTTAGGGAAAATCGAAAAAGTATCCCCTATCACTACATAATGCTCTCGTTACCGACGCTTTTCGCGGCAAATTACGAGAATTACTCTGCCGCGGAATCGATACGACCCTACAGAAGACACACCTCGCTGGAAACACACAAAGCCGCCCTTCCCTCCCCCCTTTTTTTATTACGTATCCCATTTACAGAGGTAATCAATAATGTCACAAAGGGGTAAGGGTTTGAAGGGCCTGGCCATAAATAAAAAGGGGCTTTTGCTGCTGTGTATTTGAAAGCAGTACAGCATACTGTAGAACAACGAGAGATACATTTTTAAGTGCGCATGAAATTGGTAGACAGGCGTCGTCTCTCTCTCCGCTGCAATAAATCCACTTGGTGACCATGTGCATATTGGACATGTGAGGTCAAGTTGACTATGAACCCTACATGCAACAAAAATTGCATACTCAAAATACGGCAAAAACTTCGGTCTGGAATACTGTATTTGTTCACTCGTTCTCGAGGAAATTTCAAGTACGTGCTTGGCACAGAATTTTTAGCGCCAATCGGAAAATTAACAAGAGATAAATTTTCTATTAATTTTGCAAAAGAGAATAAAAATATAATCATTCATTTCTATTGTATCACTCTGATTATTTATATACATATTTTTTTACAATTAATAAGGAACGACGTCTTTCAGGGAACTTTGTTCTTTTCATGACCACAATAAAAGCGGACAAATCTACCAAATATGTGTCGAAATATGGTCTCAGTACAATGAACTCATTGTAATCTCTATTTCATTAATGGAATGGACGGATCATATTCAGCGCGTTACAGTAACTGCTTCAAGCTGTCAAATTTATTGTTCACCGATGACAAGATGCTATTGCGAACAAATGAAATTCCAAACAAGGTTGCAAAAATGGTGCTGCTGATTTCGACATTCCGCAAGCTAATAATTAAATCGGATGGAGGAAAGTATGCATATTTGTTTAACAATGTGAACTTTGGTCCAAATGTTGCATACACGTCTATTATATTCCCGTCGGAAGTAAAAAGTCGAGGATATCTCGACGTGGGAAATAAATATACGATTGGAGGACGTACTCTCTGGTTTCTGATTTCCGGTGAGACCTTGGTGAAGCCTGGACGACAGGATAAAGATGTCTTTCTTAAGTCATGTTCTCGTACGTTGAGGTACCGTCACCCTCCAGTATGCTCCATGGCTTTGCACAGAATACTGAGAGATCTATAGGTATAGAGTAAATATATTTGTCTATGGCGGGAGCAAGAGATACAACATCCCCTCGGGATGAAAAATGGAGTTTTCTCGAATATACAAAGTTGTGTTGAGCTCGGAGGTAGAAAAGTTTCGGTGCGCTGGGTGTGTGCTTGTAAATCGATCGAAAACGGACGAGGAGAAAACGAGACAACTAACCGTAGGACGGTCCTTTCCTTTCGCCTGCTTTGCGATGCGTCCTGCGCGCACCCCCAGCAGGATTAGACGCCTGACGTACTCTGAAGCGCCGAATAAACACTAAATTACTTTGTACAGATCGCAATGCGCATCGCACGCCTCTTTCTCGCCCTCCAGTGTCAATTGTCCCCCGTTTGCTCGGTTAAGATCCTGAACAAATAGAGAAACACTGTATATTTTTATCCAGCCTCACTGACGCTCCTCCTCGACAACTGAACGCTTAAGCGCCATCGTGACAATGTGACGAAGCGTCTCATCCAAGCTGAGCAAACACAGTAAAGGCCACGTCCGATTCTCACTCGTTTATAGCTATACATTTGCTATGTATGTATTACGAATTATAGGGAAGATGTTGGGAGCGATGTGTTTTCAACGAGAGGGAATTTATAGTGCGGACTATGCACTGGAACGTTGGTGTATATATTACTGAAGCGTAAGGATCACGAGCAGATAAGAAATAGAATTCGAGTAGCTTGTAATACTTCTTTATTTCATCCGTTTTGCTCTGATTCTACCATTTCTTTTTTTTTGTCTTCTGATACCAAATGGGGAGACTGAGTCGATGGGAAAGCGAAGCTCGTTCTGCGACGTCTTGCAGACCGGCGCGCGTGTAAACCCTGCTGGAACCAAGGAAAATACCTGAGGCTAGAGGGGTGCGTTGTCTGGCAAACAAAACGCCCAAACTAAAGGTATCTCCGGGCATGATGGCTTACTCGGCGATGTATCTTCACGTATCCGACACCTTTAGCTCGTTCGGTGAGAATTTATTTATGTTTCTTACTGACGGGGCGGAGACCTCCGATGCCCTTTCACGATACACCATACACGGAACCGTAAAAATTCCAATCGAAAAAAGATTGGACGTTTTGGGGCACCGGGTGAATTTTTGAACCATCAAAATATTGAAATGGTCGTGAAATTGGTTAGGAAAAGTCGTGGTTGTGAATTTACTTGAACTAATAAAAAAAAATTGGTATTTTTTAATGTTTTACTGGATATTTCTCAGAACGTCTGCAGATTTTCTATTTCCCTTTCCAGTCTCTATAAGCCCCCTAATGTTTTATCCGAAGGCATTGTCCCAATGCACTACTGCAACGCACATGCACGAAGACCCAGGAAAACTGCGGACAACGTGGATGATATGATGTAAAAAAAGGCTTAGCTGGGCTTACCGACAAGAATTTTGTAGGGGTACCCAAATTATCGTCTAGGTGTAATAAATACTTGGTTACCCTACCGAGTCTTTGTCTAGGTTGACCAAGACTTGATTGTGCTAACCACGTTCCGTTGGTAACATTTTGAACCAAGTTTTTGGGAGTTCTAGCCAAGCCTTTTTCTCAGTGTAATCTGTCATGGAGCCAAATTACAGCTGCTTAACTGTATCATTTACTAACACGTAACTTGCGTAACGAATACTTGGTTACCTTATCAAGTCTTTGCTTATGTTGACCATGACTTGATTATGTTATTAGCATTTTGAACCCAGTTTTTGGTAGCTCTAGCCAAGCCTTTATCTCAGTGTAATCTGTCATGGACCCAAGTTACAGCCGCTGGAATTGCTGATTAACTGTGTCGTTTACTAAAGTCAGACCCCGACCGTACGTCCACTACTGTCGATTAATTTTCCAATACAAAAAACAGTTATTACAAAGAAAAGAGAATGTAAAGTGGTACTTGTCGTTATTCCGCTAGTGTACCCTCTTCGGACCGTTGAATTCGTGGTTATCCTTTCACAATGCATAATATGCATAACAAAAGTGAAACGGATGATTTTTCTATTATTCAAAAGCAATAATATTCTCTCGAGAGATTTCTGTGGGAATATTGTTGCGCCGGCCCTTGAATAATTTCTCTCTTTCTCAGAGAAATGGCATGGAAACGTTGGTATTGGAAACCGGTATTATTAGTATCCACGTTATAACTCCGGGACGCGGTAGAGAACGGAGGAGTGCATTCTCGACTATCGAAGAGAAGAGCTCGTGGGTCCGGAACTCAATCCTCCACTCGACCTCAAATTTAATTCGGTCGAACAGCAGCTCCGTTCTGACCTGTTGGGCGGACAGTGGGACCGAGAGAGTCAGCAAGAGGGAACGAGGGAGATAGAAAGGGTTAGAGAGCCAACAGATTCCCCATTTAGACTTTCGAGTCTCGAGAGCAATCAGCGCAATGCGCTTACATCCATAATTGGCGGTCGGAGAGTCAGCACCGGGGCACACAAATGCTCGCCTCCTCACCCCTGCACTGTTCTCCACTTCTCTTCCGCTCACTCTGCCTCGTATATGCGTGAGTGTCGAATTGCAATGGAAGTAGCTCTGTGCAAAGTTCCGAGCAACCGGACACGAACAGTTCCAATAAGAGTGCGAACCGGCAATGGTTCCCTTCACACTGAAAAATATGAATTTACAATCATTCCAAATGGCAAAGGTCTTTTCGGCATAGCATAGCCAACGTTCTGCCTTTGAGAATCATAAGAACGAAATATTTCAGCAGTAACAAAAAATGGGGCCGAAATGTTATTCATTTTGACAGCAGGGATATCAGTCAAAAAATTCACTTTTCTACATTTCTGACTGCAGTCCGGTAAATGTGGTGCATTAAACTCGTATTTATTCAAATGCAGGAAGGTGGATTTGCGGATTTGGAGGAACAAAGCGGTTGACTTTCAAAAAAGTATCTGGGTAACACTTTGGACGATAATTGGCAGGGCAAAAATGCAATTGCCTTATCGAAAACGATTTTATGAAATTTTGGTAACGGTACGAATATTCCGATAATACTGTACGTCCATCGAGATTAGGTAAAATTGAAAAATTCAAGTTAGCCTCTAACCTTACAGTATAGAACAATATAATTAATATCTATTTTGCAATCGATCTCTCAGAGATTCTTCAAATCCATTAAAACTCGATATTCGACTTGCAATGGCAATAAAAGTCTGGTCGAAACGTTATCTGTTGTATCAGCAAAGATATACCAGTCAACAATATTATTTCTTCATATCAGAGTGTAGTGCGAAAAACATTAAATTCCCTGAGGTATTGACTCAATAGAGCGAGATGTTTATTTAGTTTAGGAAATGTCCATAACTCCGATCCAATCCCGAAACAACAATACGTAAAGAACCTTCGGCTGGAAAAGAATCATCTGTACGTCTGCAAGTTGGATCAAATCCAATATCAAAAAGCAAAAATATTGTTCCCATCGTGGATACACCCTGAGGTAGAGATTTGTTCCCGGTAGATCGAGCGAGTGTAAGAAGGAATACCTAACGAGAAAAGAGAGTACCAATAGTAGTGGAAGGTGGCGAAGAAAGCCAGACGCGAGTCGGATGAAAGGGAAAAGAAAACGGTGCGAATTTAAGCCCTTTGGCGTGGCTCGATCGGGAGAACCCGAAGAGAAGTGCCGCGGGTTCGCGGGTTGGTCGGTAAGACGACCGAAGCGTATTCGATCGTAGGAAGCGGTGCGCAAATCGTGATGTCGAAAGAAGTATAAGGTTAGAGAAGAAGAAGAAGAGGAGGAGAAAGAAGACGATGAAGAAAATAAAAAGTATAGAGACACAGGCGCGCAAAGTGCGCTGAGACGACCGTGACACCTCTCCAAGAGTAAAGAGAGAAGAAGAATAAAAGAATACGAGAAGCCCGGTGACACGGACAGATTCAGCGCATACCACCGATTGTTTCTCTCCTCGAGAGAACGAACAATGGAAGATCTGCCTATACCGAGGAGATAGCGAGAGTTGTATGCCTCGTGATGCGCGAACGAAGCCATGAGAGCTGTTTGGGATGAGACTGCACCACGAATCTGCCTAACAGCGGTGTCGGGAGAGCGCCCAGGCGGCTTGACGGTACCTCCACAGAGGCTAATGCGTCGAGGACATGCGTGTTAATTAACACAGCCTTCGTTCGTATAATGCTTCGACGTTCCTCGCTTCTAGACACGTAGAAATGTGAGAGGGATTGAGGGAGGGAGGACACGAGGATGCGGAGAAGCGTCAAGCCAAGTGTCGAGGTGTCTAGTACTACTGTTGTGGAGACCGGAGAACGTTGGAGATAATGAAAGCGAGACCGTGAGGACGAATGAGCGAGTCATGGGAGTTTGGCAACCGTACAAACGCTCATCCCTCCAAGTGGTGTCATAGTAGAGTCGCTGCACTGGTATGCACTATACGTACTCATCTGTATGTAGGTGACTCTAACTCTCCTGGCAGCGGTTATTCCCGCGTGTTCCACTGTATCTCGTATCTGGACTGGAAGTTGAGGTCCCGAGGAATCACATGTCACCGAGTGGAACACGCCGAGGCTGAATGACAAGTTGGCGGAGCGTGTCACTAAAAAATAGAGTATGTTGGCAAATTGACCGCGGGGAATAAATGTTAATGTTTTTTTCTTCTTTTTTTTTTTGGCACAACGAAAAAACGGATAGCTTGTGCACAATCGGAATTCTCTAATCTATGTAACGATTGGAGATAAAAATTGGCAATCAAGTGAATGTTTATTGAGGCAATTGTTTGAAATATCTCGAAGCCCACAACTGGAAATTGCACAATTATTCATTTACTGAATTCCGTTGTCGAAAATATAAAGTAAATATTTATTGTTTTTGGATGTCAACGATCATTTTGCAATCGTCGGATAATCATACACATTTACATGAAAATTTGCTTCAACAGGTAGCAATGGGAATATCAAAACAAAAAATCATTTTCTGCAGATTAATATGTCAATGAATCTTGGAACCCACTTATTGCCAATTTTATTGTTGCTCCCCCCCCCCCCCCCCCCCTTTGGTATCAGTTTGAGAAATTTGTTGCATGGTTGCTGCACTGTTGCCGAGAAAATCTTTTCTGGGCAGAACTCGGCGTTAGAATAAAACATAGAACTTGATTATTAACTGAATTGAATTTTAGTCATTAATCTTTTTCAATTGTTTAATTTGTCGATGATTATCGAGAACATAATTGATCCAACGAACAATGCGAGCCTACAATAACTTCCCATAAACATGCTATTTCCGCCCTAACTCGAAATGTGCAACAAATTCATCGTGTAGGATCGAGGTTAATACAAGAAGTGAAAAACAGTGAAATCTATTCTGGTGCAACATCAAGACTTCCCTTGTAATTCTATTCAATAACTCCGCTGTGGAAATGATGTTGCAGAAGCATTTTATTGCTGAGCATCAATTAAATTTAAACTAGACCGAAATCTCGTGGCATCTATTTTCGTGGCGTGGATAAGGTTTATGCATTCGGTACAACACATAAAATTGAAGTAATAGTCCATAAAATGTACCGCTGACTGTGCTATATATACATATATCTATAAATGTGTATATATATATACGTCGATACCACGTCTTTATCTCGTTCTTTTCAGCTCAACGTGTCGCCTTCCTCTATTCTGTCCTGCATCATACGTGTACCACTCTTCTCAGCATCCTACTATAGTACATAGCCCGGGGGCTTCCACGTACGACAATCGATTTCTCGTCAAGTCCGGATCTTGGCGACAAGCGTGTAAGAGCCCCCCTTGCGCTATCATCTACGTTCCTTTATACTCTGTTCGTGTGCCGGCGACGAGAGGATTCGGTTCTTATACATACTTCGTTCTTCCATAGAGAAGTGAAGTACACAATCGCACACGTATATTGCATATACATAACGCACTGATGCTGTGGCACACGTACCCTGAAAATCGCGAACCCAAGGGCCCAGAAGAAGACGAAGAAGAAGAAGAAGAAGACGAAGCTGCTACCGGATTTCGTAGTCACGCCATTTGACAGCGGCTAGATTGCTTCTCGCCGGCAGTCGAACCGCAAAAAGTTATGAATACCGGTTCGGCTTCCATTCAACGCGAGCTAGTGCCTACCTATAGCGATACGTATATAACGCGTACAACGAGAGCTGAATTGCCGAAGGGGAAGGAAAGACGACGACGACGACGAGCGAAACGAATGACACGGCGGAGGAAGAGTGGTGCAACGAGGATATCGGCCTAAGGGAAAGAAGAGGAAGGAACGAGATGTGAAAAGAGACGAAAAGACTTATAGGGGAGCAGCAGGAAGTTCGACAGACCTGCTGCTGTTAAATGCGAGCGAGAGGCAGCATGTGCACACGGTGACATTCTCTCTATGGGACTCGAGTGCTCCGATTGTCCCCGAGTACGACGAGACGACCAGAACCGACGGTCCTTCTTCTTCGTTGCTCCGCTAGATCCTGAAAATAAGGGGAGCACAACCGTGGCCTTTCGCTGCTACGGTAGAAGGGCCTGCCGCTGGTGCTGCTACTTCTGCTGCCACTGATGTCTTCCGTACGAAGACGTACCTACACGGAGAAACACTTATCCACGTAAAATGTCCATGCATATGTATGCATCAACGGGACGAGAAGATTCCCTCTGGGAAGACCACGTGTCTCCGAAAGAATAGAGTAAAAGAACGTGTGAGAAGATGGATTAAGTAGATAGCCTGCGGCGGAAGTGCGAGAATTCTTTACTGTTAAGAAAATACAAACGTAAGTTGGGTAAAAAGGTGAATAGCGCGATTGAGCTGTAAAATGACAATTTCATTTTCTCTATTATTTTTTTCAAGCTTGGGTTGATTGTCGTAAAAAAGAAAAAAAAAAAAAAAAACGGGTGCTGTGTAAACAATTAGCAGCAATAGGCTTCTAGCAATAAATATTTTCTGGCACGTGACAATGATAACAATAATTATAATAAAAGAAACCTTTTCATTTTACTTGTGATTGCCAGTAATTAGTAAAACGACAGATATTCAATTTGCGTACAAAGTTAATTCCGTGATACTTCCAAGACTCCGAAGACTTTCCGTTGAAATGTGATTGAAGTACCTCATAATTTACCAGCCAATTCGATAATATTTCGAATTGTTTATCGTATCACCAGCTAATATATATTACAGCAATCCATCAGAGGCTCTATTCCTGGTAAACATCCAACCTGTTGCCTCAACCACAGCGAACTTTATACCTATACTCGCAGTAAGAATATGATCTAGGCCGAATGTTACGAAACGCTTCATATTCTCTTTTGTAGGATAAATCGGTGGTAGACCCCCGACGGTAAATGGATGATCCGGAAGAGCTCAAGGGGGGTTTGGCGGCGATTGCACAGTGCATCGCGTTTCACCACAATGCGGAATCTCGATCAATTCCTATTCTTTGCCAAGTGGTCTCTTCCGGGACAGTGTGAGCCTCCATCGTCTTCCTCTTTACGTCTCTCATTCGGCGTCTCTGTCATCTTCGAAAAGAAGAAACTATAAGACGTTGGGGAAGGAAGATGGTGAACACAACTGGAAAGCGACAGGAACGAGCGATATAGAAAGGGCGCCCTATCGTCACCGCATCTCGCGTCGTCCTGTCCGCATTATGTCTCCTGTATCTTGGTTCGCCTTCGCTCTAGACTATCTCATCCGCATCTGCGCTTCCCGCTCCACACTACCTCGTCCCTTATACCTCTCATTCGCCTTCGTTGCCAGAGTGTACTGTGTACGAAGGGAGCAAGGAGGCGTGCTGTGTACATCAGTGTAGAAGCCCACGAGCGACGAGGACTAACGTACTACACACCGAGGGCACGCTGCCGTTCTTCGGGTGACACGCTCTATATCCATCGCGCCTCTTTCTTTTCTTCTTTTCCGTCCTTTATTCCCCTTAGCTTCGCTGAAGCTCGTCCCTCTCTCACTTCCTCAATCGCACTATCTTCCACATCCATCTTCTTATACTTTCCGTTTTTTTTTCTTCTTCTTCTCTCTCTTCGTCTTCTTTTTATGTTCGGGGCACGTGGTCTCAGTGAAGGGACCTTCTTGTCCCCCGATGCAGTACATACCACAATGTGTACATATAGTACATACATGTATGCATGGTATTCGTTGTTGAACGCAGAAACGAGGGAAGGAACGTTGCCTGCGGCGAGGCCCTGTGATGCTGGGGAGATCTGAGCACATGAAAGGAACTAGGGTCAATGTATTGTGTCATTTATGCTCAATGCAAATTATTCAAAATTATTTGAAGCTGAATTCGGTTTTGCACAAACGACGTTTTTATAAATTGCGTAGAAGTGAAACTTTGGTCAGCGAACAATCGTAAGATAGTCGAGGAAGGCCGGGTAGGGCTGGGGAATACTTTTCCAGTTTTTTGTGGGCGCCGTGTAAGGGGGTTTGCCTAGATAATAACCTTCTCGATAGAATCTTCGTGACGGGTTGAAACAAAGAACCAAGAGACTTAATTGCACAGGGCTTCCTGAGCTTCCTGTGACATGAGTTGAACCGAAAACGTCATGGGCCAGCGCGCCACCAGCAGACACAAGAATGACACGTATATAGCCGCATTTCTTTCGGATCCACCCCACGGGAAGATTATCATATCAAGCATCGTATCATGTAGACATGATTATAGACCCAACCCGAGCTGAGTATTCTCCGCGGGGCGGCACAGTTTTATCCGTCCCGAAATTTGAAGGTTTAATCCATGTGTCCGCAATCGCGATCTTCGTATCATAATAGAAAACGCCGGGTTGCCGATGCGTCACGACGAGAACACCGGGCAAGTTTATGGTAGCAGTCCCTGGAGTAATGCGTCAGATCCGAGCTTACTCACGCGTCGGTGAGCGACGTCTCCTTCTTCGTGGAAGAAAGAGAAGGAGGATCGAAAGACATGGAAGAAGAAGACGAAGAAGATATACTTCAGAAGTCCTAATACACGCGCTGGCACAGGTAATGGGCCCTAGACGTGAAACTCCGAGATACGTCCACCGATAATAACTCACCTTTCTTACTCGTTGCAGTCTCGTGTTGCAGAGGTTGCAGCCGCTCGAAAAGAAAGCGAGTCCTAGCCACGAGTTCTCCGGGCAAAGTGGAAATTGTTGGGAGGAATATTATCCTGGATAGCAGCACGCGGCTACGATCATCATCTCGGAAGGTTTCCGAAGTAAGGCGAGGATTAAAAATGGATGTTGGCCCATACGCCCCTGTCTCTCAACTGCACGCCATACATATTCGTAGTAGCAGCGAGCTATGTATTTTTCGATGGTGTTTAAGTAAAAGGGCTTATCGTTCCGGTATCTGTGTGCCTATCGCGTTCCGATCTCCGCATTAAGCAAGAGTATATAGGAGAGCCACCTTTCTACATCTGGGTCCTGAGGCCTACCGCCGCGCGACCAACAGCCTCACCACCAATCCAGCACCGATCGCTCCGAGATATCCTCGGACGATAGTACGAAATGCAGGTAGACAAGCGACGCGCTTCGTCATATGTCCCGCAGGAATGCTGCATCGCGATCATCGCTCTGATGTCGCTCCTTGGTGAGAAGGATGGAAACATGGAGATGTACATGAGATGGACTGGGGGAAATGTAGGAGGACAACGAGCATCATCAAGCACCGACATCTACCACAGTAATGCAGACGCCTTTCATGCAGCACAGCCTCTCATCCCCATGGACCTCGTCACTCCAATGGCCCAGGACCGATTATTCCCATCGGAAACGCATTCGTCTGCGACAAACGCCCAATTCGCCGCTGGTGACCCGACCCTCTATGCAGCTGCGGCTCTCTTGGCCTCCTGATCGGAGTCCTCACCGGAAGCTCGATTGTTAATTCTACAGGTATTGAAGGAGCGCTCGAAACTCGGGTAATTGTTCCAACGAATTAAACTGCCGGGCATGTTTGATCGAGAACAGTGGTTAGAACAAAGTTAAGTAATCAACCGTGAGTTCTCTCAATGCTTTGCTTATTTTATAAGCTGATCTGGAGTTTTGTGAGGCTCGTAAAAGGCAAATGCTATTGAACAGATGATCGGCACTGATTTATAATCTAGACCATTTTTGCTGGACTTTCTCTTGAGACCGATTTTTTGTTCCTTCACTTACCACGCGTGCGAATCCACCAGAGAACCTAAAAATGACAGTTGACTTACCGGACGGGAATAATGGAACATCGGTAACAATGTTTTGACGGCCGCGACTTCGGCGAATGGCTTTATGGCCAAAATAAGCCATCCCAATACAATGACGATCATGGGCCGGTCAGAAACGCAGTCAGAAATGGACAAAACTAGGCAAACGATGTTTTGTATATTTGCGACATTTCTATACTCCGTAGACGTATAGAATTTACAAAATGTTCGTGCTGCGAAGGTTTGTCCCACCGCAATGGAATTTCCCCAACATAGTATCGTAATTTATCACAGGCTGTGATTCTCGGAACTTCCTCACTTGCCCCCAAGCAGTTCAAAACCTCTGTGTCTTGGACCAGTCTACTTTTCATCAAAAACTAACCATTGCTGTGAATATGCATTTTAGTTTTATGTCTAGCTAAACGTATTGGATTCACAGAGCACAAAAGTAGATTGTCTACAATAATTTGCATATCCACGATTGAGCCTTGATCTTTATAACCAAAATCCACCACCGCAACAAAATAACACCAACAACAAGTGAATACGACGAACAAACTTCAGAAATCGGTATTTCTTTTTTTCTAATTTATTTTTAAACAAATCGACATCTGCTGTCAAATCACTTTCTCTATGTGGACATTCCCAAAGGAAGTTTTTGGAAGTCGCATGCTCCACAAAGAAGACGACGAATCGGCAACTGGTAGCAACTATGTTTTGATATTTAACATAGCAAAAACAAGCTTTATAGCCAAAATGAGCCATCACAACACAATAGCAACGCTAATGGAGAGGGAAGCAGCGAACGAAAGTACGAAACCAGGCAAAAGATGTTCCATGTACTTGCGCCACTTCCCTTACACTTCGCGACGATATAGGACTACTGAAATGTTCATGCTGGGAAGGTTTGTCCTGGCCATAATAGAGTTTGGCCAAGAGAGCATCGTAGTTTCTCGGCAGGCTGTGATTCTCGAGACTGCCTCACACGTTACGAAACACTTCCGCCAGGGGATGCCACAGTCCGGTGTCTAAAAGTTTTCCGGGGCACGTAGGCGTGTAGATGTACACGCGGTGAATTCTCGTATGCATACACCGGTAGTGGAAACGACACGGGAACGCAAGTACAGGGGAACCCCCGCTTGCATATCCGAGGGGTGTGACGTCTTTTTATTCCAACAGCTGCTCCCAGCTACATAATGAAAAGCTATAAAGAGAAGTTGGACCACATAGGGTATGCGCGTGCTGTGACGCGCCTACCGAGGATACCCACGGATGAAAACACACACGTCTCAAGGATAAATCGGTAAAGCAAGATTAATGGAGTACTTACGAGGAGACTAGTGGAGTTCCCCTTCGAGAATAACGTCAAGTTCAATAGTAATCCATAGATAGGACGACAGAGAGATCGTGGGCTTGGGATTAGCATCTCCAGAAACGTAGAAAAGAACATTCTATATAGTTTTTTTACGCATCTTCATCCTTAAGGGCCATTTTATTTCTGGCCGAATGAGCAACCGGTATTCTCAGCTGGATATATCGCGCGACAGGTCCGAGTTGAAATAACGATCCTCGAATGTATCTTAATCGAGCAAGGAGCCCGTGGGAAATCGTTGACTCAACGGTAAAGTCACGCACTATCACCATTTACGCAATGCGTGTGCGTGTTTTATATTTTCTATTTTTTTTTTCAAACACGAGAAAGCACTATCAAAATGTAATTATCACAAGGGTTATGATGTAATTGTTAAATTACACGGTGAATCAGCTGATTCATTCAATTAGCAAGATTAAAGTTTAAATTGATGGAAAACGATTGTCGTATGAAATTAACTCGGAGAGCCGTAAATATATATCTTCACCTGCAGCATCCCATACTGCCGTATAGCTCTATCAGTTTACTTGTAAGCGTATATAAAATGTCTCGGACCTGTCTCGTAAAAAAATAATCCGCCCTAACAAACTGGTATACGCCCCGCGAGTCACAAAGACGCCTTCGAGATCGTTAGGGCGTAATTTATCTGTACACTAGTTAGCCTCCTCTCTTCTCTTCCTGGATGTTCCTCTCGCTGTTACTCGGCCCTCTCGAATAAGAAGGGCGACCAACGTCGCCGTCTGCCGCGCCCTACTCTTGTACATCGCTGTACGTATACGCACCCTCAAATTATTATTTATAGTTGCACGATATTTACGAGCTTCGCCGACACTACGAATTTAAATGACGCAGCCGAATAAATCAATTTCTCACAACTTGAGGCTTCGAATATCACACGTGACGAGTATTTGTTATTAACGCGGTTCATAGACATCTCGTTTTCTCGCGAAATATAATTTTGTAATATGATCCAGTAAAGTTCGAACTTTATTTTTAATTTGAGATTATAATTTTGAATGTGCAACTGATAGTAGAGTCAAACATTTTCCGTTTTATGTTTTTAATGGATATTTTCAAACGTACGTTTCCGGTTCTTAAATTGTGAAAACGAATATGGAATATTCGGGCAAAAAAGGGGCGGGAGGTCTATGATTTTTTTTAGTTATCTATCGACGGTGCTACGAAAATAATAACATATTACGAATTCGAAGGCTAGCCGGCTGTAGTTTATTCGGCATTACTAATTATCAATCAAATATATGATGATTTATAATGTCACTATTTGGCCATTGACTTATTATGTTGCACATACCGATGCTGCTTTTGATCAACGCAACGCTATTAGCATAAATGACGTTTAAAAGCCATGAAAGTATCCCTTTGACGTCAGCTGGTTCGTATAATTCTGCCACATGCTGAAATCACGGATAGGTTTCTCATGTTACCGGTCTATTTAATTATGATTTTTCTATATTTATTCAGCGACAGCTTATTATTTCAACGAGCACCACTAGGTATTAGCATCTAATCTAGAATAAACTATTTTTGTCTTTCGGTTCAACAGAAAAGAAAAAAAAAATGTGTTTTCTGGTTCCGAGGTTTATTCGTGATCTGTTATTGTAAAAAAAGGAACTCCAGGCATATATTGCGTAAAAATGATTCGATTTAGGTAATTTAAAAAAATTGCCAAATATTGGGCGAGCTTTGTTTTACAAGTTAGCAGAATTTCGAAATACATCTACGAAGAATTGTCAAAAATTATTCCATCACAACAAAAAAATCTTTGGTTGCGATTTTATTAGTTTTTCAGTATTCACTTTTGTTAGTATCTTCAAATTTAAGTATTTTTCTTCAACGAAGTGCTCAGATTCTAGGCAAAAATGATGACTAACCAAGGGTGCAAAAATATAGTAAAAAAAAATGTTTTAATTTTGTAACCTCCCATCTAAAAAGATGTTGATTCAGACATAAGAAAATACAAGTACAAAAAATTCTCAAAAATTATTGCATCGCAATAAAATAATGTTTGGTTGAGGGCTATAAAAAAAATGTTGATTTCGTCAGTTTGGTCGACACCAATTTCACCATTTAATTATTTCGTTGCAAATTAATTCGTGGAAAGCGTGAGAGTCGAAGAAGGTAAAAATACCTGGCTGGATGTTTAAGGGCTGGTGGGATAATGAAGAAAAAAGAAGCAAGAATTTATCCCGAGAGGTAAAACGTGGAGTCGGAGTGTCGCAGGGCTTTAGAACCGCGACGGCGAGCCGTGCGAACAAAGGAGCAAGAAAGCCGCGACGCGTGCGAGACGCGACTGCTGTTGGTTGCTCTTTCGGCAACGGAGCAGTCCCGACGACCCATTTATTGTGTAATTTAGCTTCTCGCTAACATTCTTGTCCTCTCGGCGACTCTCTGATATACGACCACCCGAATATCTACCTGCTGCTGTTGCTTCTAGTGGTGGCGGTGGTGCTCGGCTGCCGCTTCCTTGCCCACCAAATGGTCTTCCTGTTCAAACGGCAGCAGCTCTTCGCCGGGTATACATCGTGTTGGCATGCGACATCGCGTATATACAGACAGATAGCGATTGCAAAGGTGTAGATTGCCGTATCGATCTCGTTAGCTACGATTTCGAGCATTCACACCCCCCATTCCTCATTCTCATCTGATTATATGGGAGACCGGGGCCAGTTGGCTCTGGGACAGGGCCATAATTCCTATTGACACTACATACCTCTTCGTAACTTCGTAAAGTGATCGATTGGAAATTCGAAGAGGGAAACTGATTTTCAGTATAAACAGTCAAACTTGATCATCGTAATGAAAGATTTATCGAGCAGCAGCAGTCTGATACTTTCGACATCTCGGGAGAATGGTCTGGAGGGTCATTGTTCAGACGAATCAAAGAAAAATAATCGGTCGAGAGAAGTGAATTCAAGCAGGTATCAAGAGACTTTACTTCGTCGTCCAATAGCCTCGCCGACGTCTCCCGCTATATTTCCTCCACCATATCCCTCATGCAACGGGCTTGGGTTTGAATTATTCCGTAACAATTCCTAGTAACGCTTCGTTATTGATAATTCATTTCCTGTATTCTGTACGTTTTGTCTTTAACTGAGAGTAAATGTGTTTTACTGGAAGAACCTCATCCATACCCTGAGGCAGTAAATTGCCAGAGCACAACTCGAAAAAAAAGATGAAAAGCAGATCAATAAACGAAAATAGGGAACACCTTTTTGCATATTGCGACTGCAAAAGTTCGGTTTAACAAATGTGGTTACTAATTCGCGGGAACAAAACCAATTTGTCGAGTGTTGGAGGCTGGACCCACATCAGATATGGAGCCTGTAATGCTGCCTATTTTCTATGCGTCAATTGTAACCGATTTGTTGTTCATTGTAAAAAATGGCGTAATGAGCATCAATATATAGAATAGGAAGTCTTTATTCGGACACAGGGTATATTAAATTTAATATACAGTCACTCCAAAATGCAATGTACAATGCAAAAGTTCGGTATAACAAATGTGGTTACAAATTCGCGGGAACAAAACCAATTTGTCGAGTGTTGGAGGCTGGACCCACATCAGATATGGAGCCTGTAATGCTGCCTATTTTCTATACGTCAATTGTGACCGATTTGTTGTTCATTGTAAAAAATGGCGTAATGAGCATCAATATATAGAATAGGAAGTCTTTATTCGGACACAGGGTATATTAAATTTAATATACAGTCACTCCAAAATGCAATGTACAATGCAAAAGTTCGGTATAACAAATGTGGTTACAAATTCGCGGGAACAAAACCAATTTGTCGAGTGTTGGAGGCTGGACCCACATCAGATATGGAGCCTGTAATGCTGCCTATTTTCTATGCGTCAATTGTAACCGATTTGTTGTTCATTGTAAAAAATGGCGTAATGAACATCAATATATAGAATGGGAAGTCTTTATTCAGACACAGGGTATATTAAATTTAATATACAGTCACTCCAAAATGCAAGTACAATGCATCAAAAGAAAGATAAAATTCGTACTTATTATATTGGTTTATGTTTATTTGTAATCTACGTTCAAATTAAACTGAATTTAATACACGGCATCTACGATAAATCTTCCCATACAGTATATCAATTTTCAAAATATTTTTAGCTCTGTGGTAAGTTGAATATTAATTAAAAACACTCTCACAATAAAATTGTTGAAGTTCGAAATGGCAAATCATTAAAATAGATTCAGACGTTGATTATATTTAAATATGTTATTCTTTCGCTATTTTACGAGCCCGTCCAAAATTAGGATTCGATCAAACAATTTAATTCGTTTCTGCAAAAGAGTAATACTGTATTATAATTTTACCTTAAATATTTTTAACAATGTAGCTAGTGAATATCTGAATGAATACAGCTTATAAAAATAGAACCAAAGACAACGAATGACCCGACTAGACCCCGTCCCCCCTAAGCTTTAAGCAGCTTTCGTATGGCAGTACAAATAGCACATAGCCATTGAAATCTCCGATCAAACCTCCACCTGTTCTATCCGCTTCTCTGAAAGCTTCTTCTTGCAACGTCGGATCATTCGAACAGGGCAATTGCAACGTTTGCCAATTCTATTAAAATTCATTAGTTTTCATTGAATATTCTTTTTCCATCGTGTTTTTTGTCTTCGTTGACGTGGAGCTTAATCTTAACTGGCGATGTAGAATATTATCTACACAGGAGTGACATACATTTCTAACGACACATTTTTTAGGCATTTCGGGATTTTCATTTTATGAGAGAAAAATGAATTTACACGCAACATTCTTCAAAGTAGATCTTTGAAGTCCGCTCTTTTTTGTCGTATCAAATACGACAAAATTCGAAAATTTTCCAGTGCTTTTTTCATATTTTTTTCCAATATTCAATGAAATATTTAGCCTGCGACGTTTAAAAACCGTTCATATCCGATATAATTTATGAATTACGTCAGAAATCAATGGGAACTGAATAATCAATGAGCCGGAAATCAAAGAAAAAGCTCAATTAAAAATGCATAATGACTTCGCGGCACTCCAAATTAATCATACACAAAGACGACGGACAATAAAAAATTTACGGAGTTTTTGTGGGTGTCGCTCATTGCGCTTTGATAAAGGTAACTGACCCATTGTGTCTCTGGATCCAGGCAATAAATAATTACCTGAAATACGTCTCGCCACACAAATGGTAATTCACATCGATTAATTTCGATGTTATAGCAATGCGCCATTGGTTTAGGGTCGAAATGATTGTATTAGCCGATTCCAAAAATACCCGTACACGTCGGTCATTCAGCACATAGAAATAGATTCTCCAACGATCCTGTACTCTAGTATTTGCGGTTCGATAATCGCGGGCTAAAGCCGCGCTCGATTGATCGCAGCTCACGGGAGTTCACGCTCGCTCTCTTCTGCACAATATCTATGAATAGGTTCAAAACTCGATGATACGTAGCGGTTGAGCTCTCGGTATTACATACAATACCGTATTTGCGGTAGTTCCATGAGGTCACGTGAGCAAAGCCCTTTTCAAGAGACGGAAGCTTCAAATTCTTTCGCTTTTAATTGGCATTGGCTCAGTCGAACTACTATTATACGGAGTAATTGCGTAAAAAAGGGAACACAGCGAAACCCACTATCGACGCTATTGATCATCTGTAGCTTTATTTAATAACCTATCGAACTATCGAGCCAATTAGTGATATTCACTTTGTCGTATTGTTGTATAAATATAGTTTATTTAAATCATTCGGATGACTAAAATAATTTTTGCTTCCTCGTAGAGAAGCTTGGTTCGATTTATTTTATATTTTTAACTGTCGAGAAAATTAACACCGCAAGAAATACTTTACAGCTTCCTAAATTTAAGCAAAAAAGGGCGTGATATTGCTAACTAAGGTAAAATGTTCACAATTTTGCAAGTACTATCAAGATTAGTTGACATTTTGGCTGAAATCGGCAAACTATGGTGCCGATTCTGCGCAATCTTGCGAAAAATTGACGTTATTATGTTGATTCCCTTAAATTTCTGAATATCGATCTTAATTTTTCGGCGCGAATGAAATGATATTCAGCGGCGCTGCATATATCGTTTAGTGCCGATCGGGAGAGGGTACAGATTTCATAGAGATGGGAATTTTCTTAAATCACTTCTTGACTACTGAGATTCCGATAAACTACCGCAAATAGCTCCGGTACATCCGTAGATTGTCTTCTCATTATTCAAAGCTTTCTCAATACTTTCTTCATAATCAATCAAAATCGATGAAACAAACTTCCTCGTAGAGCTATGTAAAGATTGAAGAAAAATAATGAGGAAGTAATGTAGTAAGGCTTCGATCGGCATCCGCTTTTGTTCTTACTGCGAAAAATTGCGGGTCGTCTGTTTTCTGTGATGGACTTCAAGACTTGAGAACTACAATGCAGGCCAAAGAGGATCTTAATATCCGGAGATTGACTCCTAAATATCCAAAGTTTCTTCAACGCTCTCTACATACTGAATCAAAATTTCCTCATAGAGCTGTGTAAACATTGAAAAATAATGAGGTAGCAATACTTTAAGGCTTCGATTCGCATCCTTTTTTCTTGATGCGAAAAATTGTGGGTCCTATGTTTTCCGTAATAAAATTCAAGACTCGAAAACTGCGGTGCAGGCCACGCCGTAGGACCAGACAGTAGGAGAAAAGTTACCCGAGTAAAAATTTTCAGCGTTACATCCGTGACAAATCGGGTCCCGATGTGGCCACGACAAGGCCCTGATAGGGCCTTAACATCGCGAGATTTACGCGACGTAACGCTAAAAAATTGTACCCGGGTACATCGACGTATTACTGAGGGAAAATTGACTACATTTTTTAATCAGTTAAGGCCTTCCACCACATATATTCGTGCCTCATAAAAGAGACTCGATCTAACGTAGTGTAACTGTTAATTATTAATTCAACGCCAAACTGTTCATTTTAATTAAACGAACGTAATCCACAACAGTATAAAGATCGGAAATGGGTCATGAATTTGGTTACTTCAGTCGATTTAAATACCCCGTGGCGGTAAAAAAATTAATTACTTCTTTCCGTGAATGCATCATAAAAAAAATTGTAGAAACCGGTGACGTACCGCGCAGAGCGTCGCTCCTCAATGTCCCACATTTATCACGGCGAAAGTAACAAAACATTAGTACGGTTAATTAAACAAACGTCTCAAGGGTCTTCCCCCCCCCCCCCCCCCTCCGCCCCGACCTGGGGCAACCATCTCAACGGCGTTTTTTGATACTGAATACTCCAGCTCTTTTTTTTCTGCCCCTGTTTTACTCTCACGTAATTACGTCGCTTTTCATCCAAGTCAAGGAGCTGCAGAAGACGTGGGTTGGGAGGAGGAGGGGGGAATTTCTTCGCTGCATGAAATGCTTGAGGTGTCTTCGAACCATGGGGAGTCATACGAAAAAGTCGAGAAGGAAGAAGACGAAGCAGCAGGCGACGAGGAAAAAGATGTATGGAAGAAGCGAAACGAGAAGGAATGAAGAGTCATAAGAAGTTGTGGAGCCTCTTTCGACTATACGACGACGTACGGCGTAACACGTGTCCCACGTTTCCGACACATGGATCCAAAAAAATATCGTCTAGCCCGATGGATCGAGCTCGGCACGTGTGGGACCCTAACACCACAAGCGTTAGACACGAAAGAGTGCTTCGAATTAGTGCGGGCGTGGTACTAATGGGGTCGTTTGTTAATATGAACTAATTTCATCGCAACACGTCTCGTGTGGAATGCACGAGGTTGGTTTATGGATATAAATACAAGGGATGGATGTTCCGAGCACGAAGCTTATAAATTACACTTATGAATCTTTGAATACAAATATTTCAAGAGTTTCTATTAATATTATCAAAGAAAACAGGAATATGACTAACCTTGCTTTCAACATTATTTTATATCTATATCTTTGGCTTCACTCCTTTATCTCGCTGTACGTGTTGAATGGTATTTTTGGGAGGATATTAAGAGCGTATAAAAAAATTGACATCGCGAAACTGTACATTCCTATCGAGTGAACACATATTTTACAAAGTTCGTCTACGTTCTTTTTATCGATACTTTGGTATACAATACAGATATAAGCATCGGTGAGTGAAAATGACACAAGTGAAAAAAGTGTTGATATTAACAATAATGTATAACATCATTGAAAATGTCACACCAGTGGCGTTGCAGTTGTGAGGTGGAAATAACAGTTTTTGTCTGCAATGAATAAAAAAAGAAATTTGTTTTAACTAATTTAATTTGAAAAATGTTATTATCGCTTTTCATTACGAATTATTTATTACAAGGTATTTGGGATTACTGTACGAATAAATTACCGTTTTAATCCTAATAGTGTTCTATATATATTTTCGTGCAAACATTGTCTTTTGACTCGCAATTATGGAAGTTTGAGCTTTTCATAGATGAAAACTACTTTATGAAGTTTGAGAAATCCGTGTCCCGTTGGAATAACTCTCTAAGCCTTTTCGTAGATGTTTTCATCGCTCCAAGTGTTTCTAATTACCTTGGAAGCAACGTACGTACGTAGTTAGATATGCTATTTGTCCGCGGCAGAGTAGAACTAATCGGTCGGACTAATAACGAGCACGAACGAGAGTGAACGAACTATTTTGAATAGTATTAGTGCAGAGCCTCGGGATGTCTACACGTCGGGCTCATCTCCTGCCAGCATATATGTATACATTTATACGAAGCCTGCATTTTATTCGTGTCGGCGGGCCACGAGCTCTATAGACGCTATAGACGTACCGGTTGGCATAATTTGAAGCGTCATCACGAGCGGCGACCTCAAGGGGATCCCCCCACGTGATTACCTGCGTTAATAATTAAGCGACTTAAGGCTTGACTCTTGGGCGCCTACAGTCCGACCGATACGAACAGATACCGTGGAATCATTCTCGATTTAATAATCCGCAAAAAATCATTACCTCGAAGGAAGCCATGTCGTAGATTCTAATCTTGAATCTAACTGTTGGTCTATACAACGAAACCTGTCACGATTCGAACACCGTTGCTCTTCTTCGTTAGCCGCGAAGCTGAATAATGAAATCAATTGCAAATGTACTCGACGTACAACGGCATTTTGGTCTGACGGTTTTTTGAGAACTTGGAGCTTTGCTTTGAGATCCTTTAGGAACTCAAAAAGACCTTAGTACCTGCAAGAATTTTCAAGAAAAACGGATGCAAAGCTCGGGTCAAATATATTGCAAACCTAATTGTCCACAAGCAAAAACAACCACAATTCGTAATCGTCTTTTAACCTATGACGAATAACCACCAGAAATGTACTGTTTTCCTCCCTATGCTGTAATGCAACTCGACCCCGCATACTTTAAAAGTAAAAAAAAAACGATTGATTTTGCACTCGAGTTACGCTCACGGAATGGCGATATTCGGCGCCCAAAAAATTGGACCGCTCATGTGAAGCGCACTTTTACTACGCACACAGTCACGCATAAGCTGTCCATCGGTGAATTTCTGGGTCGTAACAGTTATCCTCGTAGTTATTAAAAGCAGACAATAGTTCAAATGAAATTGGGGTCCATTATTGCACTGACGACAATTCACTTTAACCCGGCGAAAAAAAAAGGACAAAAAGTTAACGCGATTATTGGGCGGTGTGTGTCACACGTTTTATCATCGCCGGTGTCTCCGTGGTTTTATTTCATCGATGGCGAGTACACGGCACGCGCGTTCCCGTCGACGAGCACGATTTTTCAAGCAGCATTCCGCAAACTGATTGATTACCACGTCAACGTGCCGTTTGACGTGTCATACGCCTCAGCAGCCGAAGAGCTGCTGTAGTACCGCAGCGCACAGAAGCAGAAGCATCAGGAGCACTCGATCCGAGTGTACGTCATGCGCGTTCCATACGAGTGTTCCAGTTGCTCAACTAAACTTCAACTTCAACGATATCCCTTGCACAGGCAAAGCCAACCTCGCTCAGAGGTCCTACACGCGCGTGATGTTCATCCGCAATACCATTATGCCGCATTTTATAGCACAGCAGGAAAGCTGCAGTATAAAAAAAAGCAACCTTTGTGGTCGTGATACCCTCGGAGGCAGCTCTCAACATTCTTTCAGATATTTCTTTCTCCACACATGCACACGAGAAGCTGAAGTGCCGTCGAGGCAACGAGAAAACCACGTAGTGTGACATTCTTTGATGTATAACTTTGCCTCGCGTAATGAACTTCTTTTAAGCACTCTCCGGAATCGCGAGGCCAGGAGAGACACACAGAAGAAGTTGGATGACGCGTGAGAGAGAGAGAGAGAGAGGGAGAGAGACGAGGAATGGAGGAGGAGGAGGAGAGGAGGAAAAGAGGAAAAAGAAACGATGACCCGTGAGTGGCGGGTGGCTTTGCGCCATTTGGGAATTCTCCGTGGCTCGGCGGGCTCTCTACTCACTCAGCACAAACGGCCGACGAAAATAAGAGAAGAAAGTGTGGATCAATAATAATATTTGGTTACTTTGTGTCGAAGAAAATTATTTAAAAAGCTACAAATCCCCAGTAAATTATGCTGATAAAAAACCAGTGGATTTATTTGCACACGAAAAAGGAGTGAAGTTAACTGCACTTTTTTTCGCCAGCTGAAGCAAATATTTAACACTGGGAAGTATAAATATTCCCGGCTCGGCATTTTTTTACATCATACAAAGGCAATTAAAATGCAACTTATTGCTAGAGAATTAACCACTTAAACGCTAACGAAAATATCTGCAGACGAAAGTAACCCCAAGCTCTCCAAACTTTCTGCATCGACTCATTCGAATGTTCAATTCCGCGTCACTGAAAATTCCTCTGTTGCAATTTTTTATATTTTTTTCCCCTCATAGGAAAATATAAATTTTTATTAAAAAGTACAATACAAAGTACATGATTATCCAGCGTTTACCCGAAGACGAAGTTGAGAATTTACCAGGAGAGCTTCGGAAATCCGCTCTCGAAAAGAAAATGGCTCGGACAATTTATTTTATTTTTTTCTTCCGAAGATACCTCAATGTACAACTTCTCGCGTAATGAACTTCTTTTAGGTTCCGTCTCGGGGATCACGAGACCAGAAAAGATACAGCAGACGTCGGATGACGCGTGCGAGTGAAAGGGAGAAGGAAAAAGGGAATAAACGAATAAGAGAGGAAGATAAGAGGAGAAGGAAAAAAAAGAAACGATGATCCGTGAGTGGCGGGTGGCTTTGCGCCATTTGGGAATTCTCCGTGGCTCGGCGGTCTCTGTTCTCTCGCAGTACAAACGGCAAACGAGAATAAGAGAATTTGAAAAAAGAAGAAAAAGAAAAACTAAATAAAGAAAAAAGATGGCGCGGGAGTTCGGCGGGGGGTGAGGGGGGAGGAGGTGGAGTAGAGCGAGGCTGAAGCGTCCCCGCGGTCAAAGATTGCAGCTTTCCTGAACTAATTGGAGACTCAATGGGGCCTTTGGAGGCAGTGTCGGTTCCCTCTTATGTGAGCCGCGCGCGCAGCACCCGCGCGATGAGGAGAGCCCGGCCCGAGCACACAGCTCTCCGAGAAAGCCCCTTCAAAGAATGTCGCTTAGGAGTCGAAGCGAACGTGGCCCGAACGCGCCCGGTATGCCCCGGCTCTTTCCGATTTGTTACACGCGAGCGTCTCTGCAAAGATGGAAATAATTTGACGCATCGAGGTCGAGCCGCGTGGCAAAGGCAACGCGCGCCCCCTCGCACCGAGCGCATCTACCTGCCTCGCCAAGAATGCGCCTGGCGCATATAGGCTCGTTGAAGGGTAACGAATTTCATCGACGTGAGAAAAATATATACTGTACGGGGCATTGTACTTGTACGCATAATAGCCGCAGCGATGGCTTTCCGGGAAAATCGAAGATGCGGGAGGTCCTCTGATAGTCAAAGGACCTTTTTGCAGTCCGCCGAATATCCGAAGAGAAATCGAGGCTGCATTTTGGTTTTGTAAAATGGTCAATAACAATGATATTTTATTTCGACAAGTGATAATTAATCAAGACGCCAAAAAAAAGTCGTATCTTTGTAAATGGGATCCAAAAAAGTTAACTCTTGAAAAGTGGTAATGTTTTTTTTTTGTTTTTTTTTTCGAAAAATCTTTGTTCCAGTTTGTTAAGTATTTTAATAAAATAAGTAATGGTACTGATAAAAATGTTAGCTGGCATTGATATTTAACTGTGTATACATTCACATTGTGGTGAAATTATGAAAATTACAAAGCAGTGTAAAATAAGGATTAAGTAGATGAAGAGCCTGCATCGCGACACTCTTTGAGTCGAGTGGAACAAAAAAATTGTATTACCATGATTCTATTATTTGTCAAATAGAAAGCAGCCGAAATGCACCGAGTGGTGTAGCAAATAATTTAAATAAAAAACGTAGTGAAAGTAGCTGCCACTGGAAAGGAAGTCGCTCCTCTTTATCACGTGCAATTCTCGTTTCTCGTCTCGGTGCAAAGTAAAACAGGGGCAGAAGTGCGACGGGAGATATATATTTCTCGAAGCACTATAAACACGTTGCCGAGATACAGTTATAGTGCAGCTCGGCTGACCACAGATTTATTTTCTCTCCCTCCGGTATTGTAACGCCGTGGCCACACTGGCAGCCCCCGAATTTCTTAATAAGGTGCAGGGCTTTGTTTGCACTTCTCGACTGGGTCAATATTGCAGCGAGACCCATGGCGCTACTAGGTCCAGTGCAAATACGAGTCGAAAGGGCCGGATCGAAATAGATGTACTCGGAAAATACACTCATACACCTGTGTTATATATGTGTGTTGTATAAAACGCCAATACGGTGATTGGAAAGGGCTTTGAGAGCGGAGCCAATCGCAATTTGTCAATACAAACCAGACGCAGTCGAGCAACTGTGATTAACTGTTGACACATAAATACGAGTAAAAATCGCTTATTTCAATTCGCATCGACATTTTTTTTTTTTTAATATTTCAACACAATATGTGTGTCAATAATTTATACAATAAATTATTTATACAATGAATTATTGGCACGTGAGTTAATTAATTCAAATATGTTCGCAAAATCTAGAAAAAAAAAACGTTTTTACAGACTTTTTTAATTGTTTCGAAATAATTGCAAATTACTTAGCATCGCTGTGACGATTGTACTTAAGGGGCGTCTCAGTGAAGTAAAGACTACTTAGTACTCTGAGTTAATTAAGACTCTCGATTGATGAGGAGGTACGGTAATTGATTCCCAATCATACTCGAGGGCTAGGGAAGAGACCCTTTTTTAGCGTCGTTTTATTGGTTTGGAATAAAACTAGCGGGTTGTAATAGCTCGTCACGTGACACTGCTCAGCCAGAGCAGACATTTGGCGACGCCAATTTTCTCTGCCCTTTTCTCAAGATACGCATTCTCACAGATACTCACAGATACTCAAAATCGCGTATACAGACATTGGCATGTTTATCATATTGACGTGTATTAAATATAGCTATATACAAACTTTAATACATACCCGGAAAAAAAGGCTTGGCTGGAAGAACCAAACGCTTGGTTAAATATGCGCCAGCCGATTTATTCGTTAGGCCAATTAAATTGTCGGTTATGCCTACGAAGTTATTGGTTGTGTTACAATGAGTTTGGTTGCGCTGATCGATAACTCGGTTGGTCTAACAATTAATCGGCTCGCGTATACATAACCAGGCGCTCTGAGTGGTTGTTCTAATTAAGAATTTTTTTAGAACAAAAATAAAAATGGGGTCTACCTGAGAATACCCAGATTCACGAAACCCTTAAGCTTTTTCTGAGGTACCTCATAATTTGCACCATTTTATTATACAGACCGAGTAAAACCCAGAGTATACGAATAAACAGTATTGATATTGATTCCGATTCGTATGCAGTTTTGTTCAGAACTATTTTGAGCATTTATTTACATATTGACAAATATTTTAATAATTCGCGCGATACGATATACCGAGTAAACAGAAAAATCGGTTTCGCTGCTGCTATATTTTCCCACTCAGCAATGTAATTGATACATAACACTGGTGTTGCACAAAGTTGCATAGTTTAGTGGAAAATTGTAACATAGTAGCAACGAAACCGATTTTTGTAACGAGAATCCCGAAACTGAACTTTCACATTGTTTTTCAACATTTGCACAAAGTTGCATAGTTTGGTGGAAAATTGTAACATAGTAGCAACGAAACCGATTTTTGTTACGAGAATCCCGAAACTGAACTTTCACATATTTTTTCAACATTTGCACAAAGTTGCATAGTTTGGTGGAAAATTGTAACATAGTAGCAACGAAACCGATTTTTGTTACGAGAATCCCGAAACTGAACTTTCACATTGTTTTTCAACATTTCGTAGAAGCAACAATGCTCGATATTATTTTTAATACCATTTTACTTGAATACAGTCTCTCCCGGTTTACATGTTCACATGCACGTGTGGATGAGTAACTTTCAAAGCTTTTAATCTTCGAAGTTCATTCACCGTCTTCACCGATAACGGTTACACCGAGTGTTGCCGGCGTTTAATGAACAACAGACCGCCTACAACCACTCGAGATATCTGGCGCAGCCGGCTCAGCACCACTTGTGGAGCGGCACACACATTAAAGCGCCGATAAGTGCTTCTGTTACAACGTAACACTAACCCACAATGTGCACCATAATATCCTGTAGTGTGTTTTACTATATAGATATGGCCCCGGTGCTCCCGATGCTATCGACGGCATAGGAACTCCTATCAATTCCGATGCAATCTGGTGCCCTCAGAAGTTGATGACCAAAGTTGAGACATCTTTTAATTAGGGATAACTGTTCTATCCCTCGTAGAAGATTTAATCAGTCGTGAATTTTTGGGCTAACGGCCGGGGCATCGTTAGATGATCTTCAAGATAAATTCGATGCGAAGAATAGTTATAAAAAAATAAACTCGGACTCCCGGAATTACCAGCTGCCGAAAAATCAAGCTATCCGTTAAAGGGGACAAGATAAATCCAATTAAAGCTAGACTGTCAGTTCTACGCTATTTCGAATGGTCATGATTCATAATTGTATGGTGCAGTTGTTCCTAACTGAAAAACCTAAATTATGTTCAATTTAATCGGCGCGTTAGTAAAATCAATGTCAGGAATGTGCAAAAATACCCAATTTTTGAGATATTGAAATATGTACTATATCTAAAAATTATATGGTTTAAGTAAGAAGGAAAAAAGACATTTGAAGCTTTTTAGTTTGAATATGAGTGAAATATTCTTTAACGTTTCATTGATTATACGCAAAAAAGTGTTTCTCCTCAATTGCTACATAAATACGATTAATGACATCAAAACCAAACGATAGATTTTCCCACAATTATTGACAATGATTTTCATGAAATTCTCAGCTTTCGATAATGCAAGATAACCTATATTCATCTGATCGCAACGCGATATCGAGTGCAACAGCGTGGAACAATACAATAATTTTACGAACTCGACGAATATTCCAGCGTCGATTTGTGCGCCGAGGCCAGGAGGTCAAACTCGTTAATTTTTTTCCCTGTTGCCTCTCTTGCATTCGATGTCGTTAGCGAGTAGCACATATCGATATTTTTATCGACTTTTCCACTCGAGGTGCACTACATATACATCTGTATATATACATATTTATGTATCTGTTACATATGTACACAATACATACATCCGCACATAAACATATACATATAGTCATGTAAATTTTCGCTTGTATATATCTATATTATCTATATCAACTTGTAGGCGACATTCAAATGGAATGGCTTAACGAGGTCATGAGGCACTCTTCAGGACATTCGCGAAAGAGCAAAGCTTGTTTCCTCCTTCTTCGACTCCATGAATAAAGTGCACTGCGCGCCCATCATTCTCCGTCTCTCAACGTCTCTCCGCCATTCCATGGGACCATGCCTCACCCTCTCTCTCTCTCTCTCTCTCTCTCTGTCCATACCAACGAGTATCCCTTGTATCCCTGCATCTTCTCCCTTGAGTTTGCCTCCACTAACAGAGGTCGAGTGTTTGTTGAGACTTGTGTACACAAGCTCACGTACACCAGGGAGGCTTACTCAACCCCAGAGAAGGAGTCCTATCGCTTCTCAAGCCGATACCAATGCGCACGCGCTCACGGAAAAGCAAATTAACGGATACCAGGTAAAGGCGCCTGCTGTATATATATATTTATAGTGTATACTATACTTCTCCTTCCCCCAGCGTTGCAAAGACCGTCGGCTTCCGTCTCAGCATAATGCGTCGCCCATACTCATTCACCCTAAAAAAAAAAAAAAACTTACTGAGTGAGTGCTTGCGCTACCAATCACATTAAGCATTATCTCTTATACTCAAAGCATCCGGTAATGTTGCGAAGGAGACTCGAAAAAACGGGATGAGCGACTTTCATTGCTTTGATACGAACGACCCTTCCTTCACTCACTACTCAATTAATACTATCTTTATTAATAATTCTTTCGCGAAATTCGTAGAGAGAAGCTTTTTGATAAATGTCGTCAGGAACGTGAGATTGTGTTTTTGAATTACTGATGGCCGTAGGTATCATTGTTCAACATTTATTTTTGGAGGTTTATGTTACCCAATTAACTCGCCATTTTCTGAGGGCTGATTATTGTTGCATACAAATTTATGGAATCTTCATTCTAATGCCTTGAGTTTTTACGATAGCAACAATTTTTTGTTAGTAGCACCGAACAATTTCCGTCGATTTACAGATTTAAATTGCCAGATGAAAGTGCTTCCGATTTTTTAAATGTAAAATAACGAATCAACATTTTTTTGTGTATAGACATTACTGTAAACGTTTGTGGAGAACATTTCTTAATTAAACGCGAAAGAAATGAAATTAATTTTCGAATTAGATTTCGAAATCCTGTAGGTTATTTATAGAAAACTATCTAAAATTGAATAAATAATAGATTTGGCGGCGAAATGAAATGTACAAGGACAAAGTTTCCGGTATGAAAAAAAAAAAAAAAACAATCATAAGCTATTGGATTCGTAACATGTAAATGCAATATCTACAGTTACTCGCCATGGTAAAAAAGAATCCAGATATAACAGACATTGTTTCTTGCCAAATATTCGTTGCTCGACGAATACTATGATCTACCAACAGAGTCCTGTACATACACCATACACAATATTTCCATTTATTCAGAGATCTGGTAGCGTTTCGCATTCTGCGCAGAGCTTCCGCAGCGCTCCTTCGGTTTCGGGGCTTTCTTTTTTTCTTTCTTCTTTTTCTCTGACTTACGGAAGACAAAAGACGACGCCAGGATTGCGACTGCCTTGCTTTGCTAGCGCTATACGAGGGAAAAGACGCCGGAGGGAGAAAAAGAACGAGCAAACGAGGAACGAGATACACACCGCAGAGAACAACCCACAAGATAGGCTATAGAGTAGCTCGAGTTATATGTTGCATTATATGGTGAACTCAGCCCGTGGGGTGTATCAAAAATCCACTGCACCATACATGCATAACAAAAGTACATACACAATACATATCCGGACAGAAATGACTTTTCGTTCAGCTTCCCAGAGTCCCTCTCTCCAAAAATTTTCCAGGAGGCTCATAAGGCGGGATAATATATATATATATAAGAAATGCGGCATCAAGCACAGAAGCACCATGAGTAGCTGGACGGACCCAGCCTCCCATGAACGAATCGGATATAGTGCGCCAGATGGACGACCACACACAAGTGATTCAAGCTGCAGGCGTTGTCATCAGGTGACAAATAGTGTCACTGAGTATATGTGAGTGGAACAAAAAAATCCGTAGCTTTTGAGTTTCGCCGAGAGTCCATGGCATGTGCCAGTAGCAGGCCCGATTTTACAGGCACTTTCATTGGAAAGCGTGTCTGTAAAATGATCTTCGTTTACATCTGCTATATTTACTCTTTTGATCAACTGAAATTATTTTTATCGTCTCTTAGTTTTGTAATTATTAGCTATTTTTCTGTTTCACCAAAAGAAATTTGTTGATTGATTTTTGAAAAAATCTTGGAATATGGATCATTCCTTTTTCGTCGATGGAAAGTTCTCTTTGAAATTGTGTAAAATTTAATTCACATAGTTTTTTGGTATCGATGGAATATTTTTTCTTAGTGTGTACAATTTTCCTCGAAAATATCCTGGCAGAAGTTCCCGATTGGGAACTTCGAGATATACTTTTTTTTTCTTTTTTATGAAAATATTTATCGCCGTTTGAGCAGCAGCTGGGATTATTTTTCATGGATTTACAGATTAAAAGAATTTTCTCTCCTTGTTACATACTTTTTATTTCTTTTGATTTTCAAAAACATAATTGGAGAACTTCTCAATTGAAGATTAAAAGAATTTTCTCTGCTTAAATATTTTTTATTCCACTCCGAAAATACAGTGAATGAATTTCGTGGTATCCTATAAGCGATTCTCCATGAATGAAATTGTATTCGAGGCAAGAACACCACGTTGTCTAAAAATTAGTTTGGCTGGAAGATGTCTTATCATTTAAACAATTGGCAGCTACAATTATTTCCAAATAAAATGTTTCTTCCAATTAAAACAACTTCCTCTAAATACAGAATCCGATCTTCAGAGATTTCGGACTCCCCGAAAATATAGCGAATGAATTTAGTGGTATCCTATCAACGATTGGGATATAACAATGAGTCAGATGCAAGACCACACACGCAAGTGTATCAAAAGCTGCAAGCGTCGTCATCACGTGACAAATAGTGTCACTGAGTGTACGAGAGAGTAAGGAAAATAAAAGATCCGTGGCTTTTGAATTTCGCCGAGAGGGCATGGCATGCGCCACCCTGGTAGCAGTTCCATGGGCATAGCCCAAGAAGGAGACGAAGAAAGCCCACCCCATGGAGTTTTGACGCGGGTAGAACGCCCAGATGTGACGGGAACATCTCGGCACGACTCCCCACAGGCTATGGAATTAAAAAGCATTATTATTGTCCGTTCGGAATGGCAGTCGAGAGGAAGATAAAACGCTAAGAAATCATCTCGCCAATTTCCACTTTGGTCTTTCCAGCGGCGCTTTAACCGCGGGCATTGAGAGATACTCACAGTACTATTAGTATTCTTGTTTCTCCGGATGGAAGGGAGGCTGCTGCCTGGAAATTGCTGCTTCTCGGCGGGATAGAGTGCAGCTCTACTCTACTACACTACTGTCGGGGCTGTTGACGAATCACTTCCTCTCGTGCGAGTCAGAACCAGGAAACGTATAATCATCGAGGATTTTCGGGGATGCCACTCGGAAAGATAATTAGCTACAGTCCTGTGACTCTAACACCGCTCGTAGCAGCTTGGAAACTCAGGTTTCCACATTTCCGGCGAAAATTCAGAGGGATATAACTACGGGGCACTGAAAGAAAAAAGTGTATTAAAAAAAGAAGAAGAAGAAAAAAAAATGAAATGAAGAAAACTAGATCGAGCTCACCGGAAAAGGGGCATTTCTGTAGTCGTTAGCTGAGTTTACCTTTGCAGGTACGAGCAAAGAGGTTCCTGGATTTCTACGTCAGCACTAGACCGCTCTCGCTTCACTTTTAAGCAAGATTTTTTGAAAACTCAACGTGTAATTTATTTACTTTTAATATACACATCTGTAATTTAAAAAGATGTTTTTAGTTCTTCAAACAACAAATCTGTACAAAATGATCATTGAGACTGTTATTGTAAATATGAAACGATAAAAAATGGTAATTTAGTAATAAGAAGGAGTTCTTTTGATAGGAAATTTAATATTTAAGTAATTTCTATGTCAGCACTAGATCGCTCTTACTTTATTTAAGTAATTTAAAAAAATGCTGTTGGTTCTTCAAACAACAAATCTGTAAAAAGTAGTCACTGGGACTATTTTTGTAAATAGAAATTTAGTAATAAGAGAAAGATCTATCGATACAAAATTCAATATTAAAACAATTTCGATAGCCTTTCAAACGATCAGGTGAGTCTGTCAGATGGATAAAAATGTAGCTGTTTATAATTTATTAAAATGAAACTCGAAGTGTTACGAGTAGATTATACGAGATTCTAAAAACAACATGGTTTAATGATTGGTGCAAGAATTACAAAATTATACGACCGTGAAAGATGCTACGGTTGCACGAAAAGTGGAGATGTTATCGCACAAGAAAATCGTTATTTAGGTTCTTTCTCGGATCGGATCAGATTTTGCAAAATCCGCTCGAAATTATTCGCGTTCGATTGCTCGGACATCAGAATTTCCGATAACCCAGTTCCCGGGGCTGCATCGTGGATTTCCAGCTATTCCCGATCGTTGGCCCAAATTCGTCTACCCTCTGCAGACCTACATACATTTACACAGATATACTCAGACTAGAGCGTACAGTCATCACTTTACTTGTGTAGAACCAGTGATTCTACATGTTGCAGTATATAACATTTTTGTGATGCGGCAAATACGTGGTATTTTAATGCTCGTTCACTCGTTTTGAGGCACGATTTATTGGACTGGCTCGGAAGAGATATTTATATGATAGCAGTGGCATCGATATCGGCTTCACCTAATTTTAGCAAACATTTGCTGACACTCATCGATACGACTCACGTCCAAGCCATGTTATTAGTTTGTTTTCCATTGACATTCATACTGCGATATTCATTTGCAATTCTTCAGCATATAACTTGACAAAATTCCGTCCCATTAGCATTTCCTACTGTAGACACAACGGTACTTTGGTAAACATTACGGGCACTGACAATTGTCAGTACCCCGCACCAAATAGTGCTGAAAATTTGATTTACTTGCAATCAACAAATTATTGTATAATGATGTACGTATATAAATGAGGTTTATAACATTGCTATGTGTTAGATATATGGCAACGGTTTACATATTCCATCCAATTTCGGGACATGAATAGCAAACATGAGATCAACAATTTTCGGGGAATTACGTTTATTCCACTCCTCGTCTCGTTCCCCATTATATTTTGCGCATAGTACTGTCAGATTTACAAAATCCCGGTACAAGTTGCATTTCCTGGACGAAATTATCCGTCATTGGATTCGGCAAATGATTTTCGATTCTCCGCTGGCGTTACTGTTATTGTTATCATTGCATAACATATGTTAGTATCGTTATTACATTACGACAAATCTTGTAAAGCTGGAGGCACTATTCGTTACATTATTAAAAAATGTTTATTCGCAAAATAGTAGTTTATACCATTGATAGAATGAAGATAGATGTGAAGAATGAACGAAAATCGTGGCATTAACAGTTTTTTAGAGCTTTTTGGGGATGTTGCATATACCGGAAACGTTGTTTCGTTACATTCACCACGTCTTGTGCTTCTGTGTTGTGAAACTCGGCTGAATAATAAAAAGAAATTGTTAGGTGAAGAAAAAAGACGGATTACAGTAGCATTCCTAGAACTTGATGTGACGACTAAAAGCCTCGTTGCGCAACAATTTCAATAATTCGCGTCAGAATGCTCATTTTTTCCAACACCATTAATCTTCTTTCGGCAAAAATTGTGTGAACCCGATGGAAAATAAAACAAACACTGAGACCGTTGTACGAGGAATTAAATAGAAAAATTCCGGACGTGTACACTGATAAAATTCAAGTGATTCAATATAAATAAGTTCATAAATTTAGATTAATTAAGATCAAGGCGGGTATGATTTTCTTTATTCTCGAATAATAATAACAATTGACAGTAACGATTAGATTTAAATAATTTTTGGCTGCGGTGCGACTACCTACCGATTACACTACTTTTCATTATACAATTCGGGGCGGAAAACTCGGAACACTTTATTTTCCAAATGCTGGGGTACTAATTAATTTTCGGCAGGTCAGACATTGTTGTAAAGTTGGTGATTTGCCGGGGCGTCAGCTACGCGACATGCCGACCGAGCCACTAACTTTTCATAGCGGTTTGAATACACCGGCGCATCTTGAGCTTATTCCGATTAGCCAGAGAGGACCGCGAGGACGACGGAGAGAGAAAGAGCCCTTGCATCTAAATTACGTGCTGGGGGCCCGTTTCTGCCCGCGATGTTCAACTTTCTCAACTCTCAACGGCGCGTGAATTACGCCACTCACGCTCACCGCGAGACTTGCACCCTCGGTGCTTCTGCCTTTCCTGTTGTGTAATTCTAATTTATTTACTACAGAAGAGCTTCGATATTATTACCCGGGACATATAAATTTTATTAATTACGATAGAAAATATTCATCAGTCGTATTACGTCATATTGTAATTATGAAATTCATTCATTTTCGACGGCTAATGATATCAGTACATTTTTTATCTATTTGTATATATCTATATATATATATTCAAATGAACGCACTTTGGCAAGAGGCTTTCTCGCAGAAAAAAAAAATATAACATAAAAACTGTTCAATATTATTTTTAAAATAGTGCATGCGAAGATACGAGGTCGAAAAATAATGTTACTGTATACATCAAACTATTTTCACAGAAATGATATTTTCAGCCCGAGAATTTGTCATTGCATTATGCATCGGGAAACATTAATAAATATCTTTTAATAATCAGAGTGAAAGTAGAGATGAAAACACACATTATGTGTTCACATAGCATTTTTATTAAGAAAATGTGGATCGTTTCGAAATAATCCGCCATATTCGGCTGGGATGCTAATTTACGTAGTTCCGGATAATACAATTTAGTGACACATTTAATTTGAATAAGGAAATGTTATTAAAATGCCTCTAGAAAAATGAAAACCCCTCGAAGCCGAAAACACAGAACCTGATAGTAAAGAGGACATTTTCACGAGATGAAAAGGAAACGAGTGAACGAATTGGGTGTTTTTTTTATCAATCTTCCTTCAATATCATTTATATTGTAGAGTAAGGCTTCAAAGCAACGGAAAGTATGGCAGAAAAGGAGCTTGCGTCACAAAGAGTTTATTGGTCCGACGTAAGACGCACGTGACGTGATGCGTTCGCTCTCGGTCGTTGCACTAAAAAAAGAAGTGTAAGTCTCGTGTAGAACGAGGAGGGCATTACGGGGTTGTTATGGCAGCGGATCCTATACGTTATGTAAATACTTAGTAAAATATATGTCGGCATAATATGGAAGGCACTGCTGGCACGGTGTACGCTGCGAAGAGGCGAATTAAACGGCAGATTGAATCGGGCCGCTAGATCCTAAGCAAATACTCCATTATAGCTGTCTATTATTTGCTCGACGAGAGGTGCGCGCGTGAAGCGACTAGCGTGGAAGTGCAGCTCTGGGCTGCAGCAACAGCAGCCCCCGTGTGCACGCTTTCCATTGCAAGTATTATGGTAGCTGTGCAGGTAGTGAGGTAGGTAGTACCTACCTGCTATAAGCCTCACGGGGCCTATTACCCATAGGTAAATGAAGAGCCACTTGGCGCACGATACGGCGCCACCGAACGCCCCAATGCCCAAGACCATGCGACTTTAATCTCAAACCCGGCTATTGTTCGAACCCGGAAAATCGATTATTCTACGAGTGCGCTCTGTGTATTAAGGGCTGCGAGATTGTATACGCGCGGGATACTTCCTTCTTTACGTGCCATTTTTTGTTTTTTTTTGAAAGTCGATGGAAAAGGCTATCTAAGAAGAAAATTATTCAAAGTACCGATTCATGGTGTTTTCGTAAAGGGAATATATCTTTTGTACACTGAGAGAAGAAACTCGTGCTGGTAACTATAGTTTACTTTAAGGTCTATTAAGATCCTGTCGAGTTTTTGAGAAAAATCGTTTTGCAGAAAAATTGCACAAGCGCTCGGAATTTTTGAACCTGCGGAACAATTTAGACAGTCTTGTTTGTATGCAACGAAGTTATCGGGAAATGCCCGATAATTTTGAAGCTCTCGGGCATCACTATACTGAATATTCCGGAAGTCGAGCGAAGAGATTTCATTCACTCCGAAGAAAAGAGTGGACTGATTTTTTGTTCTCATTGATTCCAACCAGGAATTCTTTTTCAATGAAGTGTTGCATTCGAATTGCAACGAACACATTTCATTGGGGAAAGAGGGAAAAAGTTCATGTAATTATAAAAACAATCTTGTGGCGAACCAATTAATTATTACAGCAAGGTTCCAGGTCTCGGTACTCAATTTTGACGGTTGTTGAAGAACCTAGTTCTGTTTCTAGGTCTAAAATAAAAATAAAAAATTTATTAGCATTTGTGATGATTGAGGATGGGATTTAGGAGATTGCCGGTGACAAGAATGAGGTTTAAAACACGAGGAATGCAGCCTCATATCATATGCCTGCCACATAGTTTCCTAATTCCATTGCGGTGCGCAACCCAACCAAGCATTCTCAATGCGTCAGAATTTCCATAATTTCCGGAGCTTCCGTGAGCAAAAGCAAAAGCAACTAGCGTCATCATCGTGTCTCAAGGGCCGCTTCGTCGTCGCGGTAGTGATGTTGCCAACCCTATGTATAGCAGCACTTGGTGAATGCAACTAATACACCCGTAAAATCTGGGTTGGTTTATTCTCTTAACCCCTTCGACACTCCGCCTCTCGCTCTGACTCTCACCTCGCGACCCCTCGACAACATTGCACACGTGCCGCTACGGCATGACTCGCATACTAAGCGACTCTACATTTACTCTTGGGGATGGTTTATTCACGGCGTGAAAAAAATGAAATTATCGCGGATGTGAACATACGTACCTATGTACACAGAGATAACACCGCCGCAGATGGGTTATGACCGTTCAGTGTTCGAGATTACCAAGTATGGGTCACGGGGGTCAGTCGACACACTTTTCACATTATCATTTGTTGTTTTATCGTTGTCACAACCTTTTTGTCGTTTGTCACAATCACAGACGGCAAAGAAAGTACTAAAAGCTGAAAGCCCGGTAGTTCATTTATCCTAATCCAAAACCGAGTTAATTATTTAATATCAACGACCAAAAGTTGCATGAACGATGGTCTAAAAGTCACAATCTTCAAGTGTTGCAGGATATTTTGAAAAAAATTATTCAAATAATTAGTTACAGGGAAAATGACAATCTAATTAAAGGAGCGCAAAATTTTGATGCCATGAGAAAATGCATTTATACTTAAGTGAAGAAACTATTTTCTTTGCAAACATTGATCGGAACTTTCCGTTGATGCTAACAATGATGTTTTGTTATCTTCTGAAAAGGATCTTTTTTATTTTGCTTTTACATTTTTTCAAAATATATTTTAAATTGTTGAGAAACATAGACATCATGCATGGATTATTATAAAAATGTTTAAAATTTATACATTTTTATATAGACATGTTTTGCACATTTTTTTTCGTCCAATTTTAGAAAGAAAAAAAATGTATGTACCTATTGTACCTCTTGAATTTGTAAAAAGCTTCAGTTACATACGAATTAAAAAAGAATACATAAAAAAACTTTTAAGCCGGCAATTGAAATCTCATACCATCGCAACAAAATATTTTGATCCAATTTTAAACACATCGTGGAATCCGATTCCAGTGATTCATTACCTCCCTGAAATATCGATTGATCTTGAAGAGTTAACCAAGAAACAAAAGATGTGTCAATTAGCCCCGCTTTCTTCCTCTGCATCGTCTCCTCGAAAAGTGCATGTTATTGCATGGACGTGTGTGCAGATGGGCGACTGGCAGGCGCGCGTACGTCGTGTGAAAGGGTTGAAAATAAAATGAATCCGGGATTCGTATCACGTGTCTGGGATCCAGAATGGTGTGCGAGGTGGAAGTGGTGATGGCGAGGGGATAGATGTGGATTTTACGAGGTTCGAGTGAGAAAGCAGCCTCAGCGAGGAGCACACCTCCACCTTCATCGCATCCTCGCTAACCCCCGTCCCGTACAACGCCTCTGGGTTAGTACCAGGCAACGAGAGACAGTCGCGAGCCCGCAACGTATCAAAGAACGCTCTTTGCCGAGCGTTTGCTGATGCTGCGATGCTATGGCCCGAGCTGCTGGTGGTGCAGACTTCAGAAAGAGAGAAATGAGAAAGAAAGGGCCCGTCGTTCGCCGCCACGTCGCCCACGGCGATGTTCCATTCGCCATATCGCAGTTATTGCGCGTCACACGTTATGAAATTCGGTACGGCTGGAAATCGAAAAGATCGCTGCTATAGATTTTTATACCACTTCTTTTGCTCCCTTGGCTACGACCCTTCTATTGCTGCTGATGTTACTGAAAATTTCGTTACTCTCCCGGGTGAGATGCGTCTGACGTATTGTGCCAGACGAATATTCAAATAAAAGGCTTTTATTAGGCGAACGTACAAACGATGGGACGTGAAAAACCGCGTGCGGGAAAACGTAGGATTGACAGCTTTTGAAGGGCCTAAGACACTTGAAAATTGGGCGAATCAAATTGTAAAACTAAATTATGAAAAAAATACAAATGAAAAAGTATTAAGGACTTATGAGAAAGGAATAATTTGTGCAAATGTACGACAGTTTTATTCGAATTAATTAAGTGGAAGGTGGAGTAGATTTGGTTACCGACATTTCCTATGTAAAAAGTGCTATTTCGTAGAACTCACTATACGTCGTATTTGAGGCAGATGTTACGTGAACATTAATGAGTTGCCGTCAGCTCGAATTTTAGTGAAAAACTGATAGAAAATGTGCAAAATCGTATATTCCTGAACCTCTCAAAACCAATATGGCCGCTCGAAACGTCAACAGAGCCTTTGCTGCAAGATATAATCGCTTCAGGAATTCAAACTCGTCAAATCTGACCGTACCGCAAGTCTTTGAAGTTTTCTCTACATTCCAGTACCCGCGAAATGTCGATTACATCAACAAAATCCGCGTATAGTGTGTTTTACGATTCCGTGGTCAGTTCGTTTTAGGTTAACGCTTACGCAACCGTAGAACACACTATACGCGGATTTCGTTGATTTAAATGACATTTTGCGGATCCTGGAATGTAGAGAAAACTTCAAAGAAATGAGGTACGGTCTGATTTGACAAGTTTGAATTCCTGAAGCGATTATATCTCGCAGCAAAGCCTCTGTTGCTCTGTCGGTAACTAAATCTACCCCAGCTTCCCCTTAAAACGTAGGATTGACAGCTTTTGAAGGGCCCAAGACTTGCAAATTGGGCAAATCTAATTGTAAAGCTAAATTATGAAAAGAAATGAAAATGAAAAAGTATTAAGAACTTACGAGGAAGGAATAATTTGTGCAAATGTACCAAAGTTTTATTCGAATGAATTTAATGACTAGGAGAGGTAACTTTTTTAATTTACTTCAACTTCCAGCGTACAATATTTGCTACATTCAGAGCATAGCTTGTTTTAACAGTAGTTTAATGTTCCAACAGAAACACATATTTGCAAGTCGAAATTTACGTGCGAAAATAAAGTTTTAATGCATAAAATTATTAAATACATTTCATTTACAATTGTCATTTCAATTTATCGTAGTTTTACAGTAAAATTAAAGCAAATTTTAAAAAATGAAGTTACATCGTAGGAAAACATAAAAATTCATTCATACATTCATTCAACTCTGCACTTGTATGTTACCATTGAGTTTTCCAGTTTATGCACAAAAACTTTTAGCACTCGTACCTTAAATTTCGAGTAAATTTTTGTTGCACTAAACGATGAACATTTTCACTTATAGGATTTGTTATTTGGAAGATCCCGCCATTATCAAGCTGCCAAAATTCGAAGATGAAAAGCACAAGAAAATCAGTGCGTTCTACATTCGAGACTGTGAAACATATTTTCAGTGTGGCTCTTTCATTGTACCCTGAGTGCAATTTTCCATCTCTTTCCCCACCCTAATCTCCCATTTCGCCTTGAGTTAATAAAAGACATCAAACCAGGATGGAATATCGTTTATTCCATGTTTGTTCGGTTAACAGTTTCATTATAGAAGAATCGAAAGATATGTCAATAATACGACGTGACAATTACTTGTTCCCAGGGTTCTTCAATCTCCGTAACTAGACCACACGGGCTCCGAACACTAGACGGCTCTTGTTGCAACAGAGAACGTCACGGGCAACGAAGTACCCACAGCAGGAACGCCGTAAATCCAACGGCCTTGACCGATCTCGCTGCTCGCTTTAGGTCAGTAATTTCTCTTCAGCAACCCTTGCTATCGCCCTCTCTCTCTCTCTCTTCCTCTTTGTTGCTGTATATGTACCTGCACCCCGTATTGTCACAGGACCGACGATAAATCATCAGTGAAAATTCTTCCTAGGCGGCAGTAAAAAATTTTGTTCGCTTTTACGATCACGGTCGGATTACGGTCAGCTAGGAGCTACCGGGAAAGTTATATTACTTGGTATTTCGTGGCCCGAGTTGAGTTACCTGGGACACACATTTTTCGTTCAACGTTTCACATTCCGGACCACGAACATTGTCGGCTCGTCGGAAAAGCCCATCACCGCTCGGACGTTTGTGAATAATCTGCGACGCGAGAGTGGATATCTCCATAAGCTCGATAGAATTTTACTATTTATTCTCGTACGTGGATACATCCATTTATCTAAAGCCCCACTGCCACCAATCGACGGTTTATATTCGTTGTTTTGAGGGGTCTATTAAAAAATCAAAGATTCGATTTGATTGGGACTTCAAAGCGCGTTATTGGTTTCCTGATTAGCCGCTGGTAGAATGAGAAATGTTGCTCTCTGCTCAACTTCAGGCACTCCTTAAATAACATTCCGCCAATATTAATTAACCGATCCAAAATAGAAATAAAATTGAGATTATCGGAATCCAATTAATGAAGTTTGATTTCGAAGTTTTATCGGTTTTTTTGTAGTCAGTCCATTAATCAGAGCACGTTCATTATTTTCTACAATTTATCCACCGCATTGATAAAGAATCAAATGAGTTTTTTTTTTCCACAACAAAGCGCTCTTTTAAATACATTCGATTATAGATGCAATTAAAAGTTCAATGATGGCAAATTGTCTGACCTAAACATTGTAGCTTTTTTGAAGTGAATTTGTATACAAACTTTATTGTTACAACATTTTATTTATTTCAACGAATATGCCCATATTTAGAAGTGGTTCCGTAATGCCTGCTTGAAAAATAGAATATTTGTCACATTAACCCAGTGAGAACCAAGGGATAACAAATTGTTATTGGATGAAAAGGTAGTCTTCGTATCATTTTCATAAAAAAATCTACTTTAGCCACAATAAAAAAATCCATATTTACGATGAACACGTTTCCGCGTTTACGGGAGTAAAAAGCTAATCTTATGACAGCTTATTGGGGGCTACGACAGACGGGAATATAGACGGAATTTCGACTAAAACGTTCCAAGTGGTAGATAGTCAAACGGATAGGCAAGAAGTTTCGAAGGATTCGGCCAGGTATAACGTACGATGGTATACGACTTTTTATAATAGTAGGTACACGGGGGGTGACGCTCGTAGGCACTGTGAGAATCCTCCCTTCGGCACTAAAGGGCAACAATAGACCGTGGGGATTCCAACGTCTCACAAACGGAGCAGTGGGCTTGAGTGGGTCGCAAACAAAAATACAAAGAAACCCAAAAATATGTCAAACCGGTCAGCGTCCCATACGCCCCTACTTTCTGAGACACCGCTTCTACAGGGTGTCCGAAAAATTGATAAACGACGTCTACACGTTGCATGTGGACCAGTCTTCTTGACATTGTGTACGGAAGCCGGCTGTACTTTCTACTTAATTCGACATGAATGAACTGCGGTTCCTCTTTGTCAGTTTATCACGTGTTACGCGTGACAGAAATGAAAATAACATTTAAAAATTTGCGAACAATTCGTGAATTATTGGAGTAGTAATGGAATTGTTGAATTTAGGGGTATTTTGGAATATCATATTTAGATAATAATAACTCCATACCCGGGATCATATTTTGAATGAACTGCGGTTCCTCTTTCTCAGTTTATCACGTGTTACGCGTGACAGAAATGAAAATAAAATTTAAAAAATTTCGAACAATTCGTGAATTGTTGGAGTAGGATTGGAATTGTTAAATTTAAGGATTTTTTGGAATATCATATTTAGATGATAATAACTCCATACCCGGGGTCATATTTTATATCAAGATTAAAAGGCATCGTTAAAAGGGTAGTTTCATTGAAAAAAAAAAAATAAGTGCAAACTTATATTGAAGTTTTATGATAAAAGTTCCGCAAGCATGGCAAAAGAATATTTTCCACCTTCTATTTATGTCTATTTACATTTTAAATTGTACTTTTAAGTACTTACGAAAGTTTTCAACTTTATGTGGATTCCTTGTGTTTTTGGGACACCTTGTACATTAGCTCGAGGTAAATTGTCCCCTAACAGGACTGAAAGAGGAAGAGAAAAAAAAGATCTCGTCGTGGGATTTGAATGAAGGACAAGGGACTATCAATTCGATGGATTGATCGTATCTCGGAGGCACCTTTAGATTCCGCGATAGTATGACGAGCCAAGTAGGTGCACAAGGCCCGGCATTGTTGTTGTTGAGCGGTTTCGTTGATTATAACGGAACCAGCGTGAGACTCGTATGCTCGTTAGAAGTGGACCCAGTTTTGCATCTCATACGAACCGACAGAACCTCATTTTCATTTTCAGATCTAAGGCAGTAGACGATACGGATATTTTGAATTATGCAAAGTTGCCCGAACGATCGTTGAATCCCGAAAACATAATAACAAATTTAAATACGAATCCGTGCATTTGCATTATTTCACGAAATTATGTTTACAACTAGAAGACATACGGACGAATTCTATATACTGTAATTAAAAATAATTAATACCGTTTTTACAATCGATCTATTCGATTTTATGTCGTGAGATCGGTAATTCGATTTTTGTGTTCTTTCTGTTCTTTAAGAAGGCCATACTAAATAATTGGAATCCGATTGTTGTACAGTCTAATAGGATTTCCTAATGTACCCTTCAAGTTTTTGCAATATTCCGGAAAAAAAATCGGTCGTGTGAAATGGATTACCTAGACAGAAGGATGTATACTTGTTGTCAACATCGGCCACACTTACTAAATCGACTGAGAGGCTCCATCTAGTAGCCGATCAGTGGACGATTTCTCAATTGTGACTCGACCACGCGTATCGGAATCGGTATAGGCCCTTTTGTCCAACGATCGGTAAGTACGCTGTTTACCGATTTCCACCTCCCGTATGATAACAGTATTGTCCTTCCACGATGTTTTGAAAGAGGTCTTCCGGAAAAAAATACAAAGTGTGACTCTCGACAACTCTTCCGCAAATACAACTTGACGTTAAACGATAAGCTTCGCGTTGTTCAGAGGACTGTCGATAAACAGGACCGAGATGAAGAAGTGGAAACTGGCGCCGAAGAAGACCTTTCACCCGGCAACGGTACGAGAGTTCTCACAAAGCTACTACAAGTTTTCAAGAATATAAAGTTCTCGAATCGGTGGACGAGCAAATTGATGGCGTGTCGCGAGACAACCAACTCCAAAATGCTGTCCTCAAACCTTGGTGTGGAAATGCGCTGGAACTCGAGCTGCGACATGGTCCACGCCAGCGATCCGGTGGAAGGTCGCCCTCAATTTGCCGTGTGCAAATAACACCGAGCTCAAACTGTTCTCCGGTTCAAACAATGAGTCGGTTTTATTGTCGGGAGCTCTGAAATTGCTGCGGTACATCAAAGTCCTATCCTCTGCCCTTAGAGACAAGTACGCGTCGTTACCACTCGTAATTATGGGTGTTAATGTGATGCTTGATAAGCTCGCAGCTTCGCTGAAGTCATCCACCGTAAACTTTACTCCTTGAACAATCGATGATATTGGACTTCGTGCAGTGGTCTCAACTCGAGATCAAATAATCGAGCATTGATTCAAGGCCAACGGGGTTATTCTGATATTCGATCCTCGCCACTGAATGGACACCCTCCAGCGAACTGTTTGGGAGAGAGAAGCAGCGAGAGTGTCCGTCAAATAGTTTGACCACTTGTCTCGTACTCTGTACTTTGGTCGCCGAGCCCTCGACGTATCTCGTCCATCCACGACCATTGGTAGCATTGGATCGTCATGACGTCCTTATTATTCAAACGACGACGATTTGCTAAACGTAGGTGCTCTGTTTAAAACGAGTCATTCGGACATGATGTTGAAGTTTGCATCGTTGAGATGCAACGAAACGAATATTGACTAATTCTGATGACCCCAAATGAATATGGAGCACAAATTAAATGACGTGGCGATTACGATCATTTTTAAAAAATGTCACCATATATCATTCTTTTCCTGATAAGGCGCTAATCCTTGGTTTTTCATGTTCATTTTTGATGGACGAGCCCTCGACGTATCTCGTCCATCCACGACCATCGGTAGCATTGGATCGTCATGACGTGCGGTCCTTGTGATTCAAACGACGACGATTTGCTAAACGTAGGTGCTCTGTTTAGAACGAGTCATTCGGACATGATGTTGAAGTTTGCATCGTTGGGATGCAACGAAACGAATATTGACTAATTCTGATGACCCCAAATGAATATGGAGCACAAATTAAATGACGTGGCGATTACAATCATTTTTAAAAAATGTCACCATATATCATTCTTTTTCTGATAAGGCGCTAATCCTTCGTTTTTCATGTGAATTTTATAAATCTTTGCATTCCAACGATGCAAACTTCAACAGCATCGGACGGAGCTCATACTTCGACTTCTGGGGAAAAAAAATCGACAACCATTTAAGCCTTGCACGGAGAAAAATTTCAACGCTCGCTTTAATTACAAGGGATTTTTTGTCTACACAACATACGTCGCACTCGGTATAAAAGACTCCGTCTCAACGAGTCTGCAAAAAGCCTATTGTGTTAAATTTGTGGGTAAGACGTACTCTTTGGCCGATCGCCATCGCCTCTAAAATCGCGGTTACTAAAAATGCCAGTAAAGCCGCAGCGGTAGACCAGCAACCTACGAATTTTGATTTCTATTACGTTTTCTTAAATGTAAAACTCGAAAGAAATGAAAAGTGTTTTGAGTACAATGCGTTTTTAACATTAATGCATGTTAAACATTCTGTACTGCATAACAATATCACTCCGTTATATCCAATTTAGATAAAATAGCAAAACAGAACATTATTCGAGTTTTCAAGAATCTCGCTTGATGCTTGTTTTTTGGTTTTTAAATCCAGTCAAGCTCAGTATGAGAAGTACTTTTGTAGTTGGACAAACAAGCGATACGAGACCAAAAAAAAGAGAGAAACGCACGTACAACAAAGCGAAATCGACGAAATTCTTGTCTTGTGGTGCAGCACTAAAAAGAGCTATCGTATGATCGGCAAATGGTCGAGATGTTAGTCAATGAGTGACAAACACTCAACAATTGAGGAACGTACCCCATGTGGTTAATTACTGTAAATATAACCACCGTAAACATTGTCGATCAATATGCATTAAATATTGACTCAAAATCGGGGTACATCGTGGGTATTGGCGTAACAAGAATAAAAAAAAAAAAAAAAAAACGGCAACATCGATTACCCGTGGAGAAAATTGGCATACATCAACGGATCGGTAATCCATCCATGTTTGCTTTTGGAATGAAGATATAGAGGCTTGCAAATTCGCGTGTATAATCGAACCTTCCATGAAAATCTATATGTCGGTTATAGTGCGGTGGCTATGGGGAATATGAATATGAACAGCGCGGTCAGTAACTAGAAATAGCGAGGTGATATTCGGGTGGATCAACTCTAGTTCCTATTGCGTTTCCTGGCATATCTGCAATATGGAGTCAGCAAAAAGCCAACTTTTACCGGACTAGTGAATTTAAATAGTACATTTTCCCATTATTTCAATAAATTCATTAAGAAAAACAGTTATACCATTTTTTCAAAACGAACAAAATATGAAAAACTAACATGTTTCCAGCGATTCCAATGGGTACCGATTTTCATAAATTTGTTTGTTTATTTTCCTGAGGCAATTGAATTATTAGCAACCCCTCAACCTCACCCCTGAATTCATTTGCACCTTCACCACATATTTTTTCCGTTCATAAGAGCCTTTCATACGATCCTTTTTTTCGGTCCGGCTGGAAACATTGATGATCTTATAATGTTCGCCTATTTTTATTGAATCGAAAAAAATGAAGGCTTTTGATATTTTTACAGGTTTACGCTGTATTCAAGCCAATTCAAACATGTGTTCAAACACTTGGTTCGTCACTAGAAAAACCAGATCCCATTGCTGCCTGCATGCAGTATTTTTATTTCGATAGCAATAAATTCTTCTTTAAGAAGGTGGATATGGCGGATGCAAGTGAACGTCTTCCACATGATGATAAGGTATAAATTGATCAGCAAGTCTATCGAAAAAGTAACTTTTCAAAAATCGAAAATTTAACAAAAACTGAAAATGTAAAACTGGCAATCGAGTGAATTTCTTTTGTAAACTTAGTGAAGAGTTTCTGTGGCGTTGTGAGGCCAGAAAACTTCTGTTAAAAGTGCAAACAAGTCCAATTCAGTTAATGACACGTGCATACACACGTGTTCCCTTAATTTTAATATACTTGAGAAGCGTAACAAAGTTTCGCTGCGAAAGCGCACTGATGCAGGGAAATATCAATGGTTCGGTAATCCATCCGCGTGAACTTTTGAAATGAAGATATAGGGGCTTACAAATGGGCCGGTATAATCGAGCCTTCCATGAAAATCTATGAGTCGGGTATGGTGTGGCGGTGGGTCGGGTGTATATGAATATGAACAGCACGGGGGTCAGTAACTAGGAATAGCGGGGTGGTATTCGGGTGGATCAACGTTGGTTCCTATTGCGTATTATACAGTAGGTACACGAGGCGCGTTTGAGCGCACGACTGTAGTAAACCGGCACGTGGAAAGCCCACCCGCGCTCTATCCATCTAAATAACGGTCTGTACCGAGGCATAAATAAGACCGGTTGGTTAATAATCTTATTTAGCTAACGGAGTAATCGCAATTTGCTTAAATCTCGCAACCCTATTCCGCGTTGGTTGGTCTCTCTCAAAAGGCGCGAGCGTCTCGCTCTCTCTCCATTGGTAGAGTTGCTCCTCGCTGGCCTCCCAACAGCCTGTACCGTCCCTTATTCGACCTCATGCAGCCCTCGCTACTGCCTCAGGGCGATTAATGAATTTATGGGAGCTTGTTGGGACGCTACGTTCGCTTTACCACAGGATTCGAAGCCTCCGGCTATAAACTAGACTTGCCAACCCGTGAATCTAACCACCGGTTTGAAACTTCGGGAGTACCTACCGCCTGGTAACGTACACGTACTGGCAACTCGGCTCTTGAGCCACGTCTACGACGGTCAGAGTGATTGCGAAGTCGTGAGCCACTTGGCTATGTACCCGAAGAGTCAAGCTCTATTGAGAACAACAACCAAATTTCTCTTCGCCTGGCTTTTTCAACTTGGCTCATTACCGATTGACTTTGAGTACGGTTTCGTCCACTTGGAGCTAAACGACATCGCTAATTTAACAGGCAATAAGTGTGCATCAGGGAAATCCGCAACCAAATGGTTTTATTGGACTCGAATTTCAATATTCCGCGAATGGATATGATAGAAATTTTATGGTATCGAAGGTAGCACTAAGAAACATTGATATTGAATAATATAAATAATAATATCAGATAGTTTTTTGTGAATTCGATATGAAAAAGTAAGAGAATTTTAGAAACATTCGCACGTTGCCTCACGAAATATATTCCATGATTTATTTTCAAAAAGTGACAATATTAAAATGTTATTCATAATTTTGATAAAAATGCCGTAACGCACGGAAGGCAGCGGTAAAATCCGTAATTTTTTTTTTTTGTAGAAACAAACTATTTGCTATTAATGGGTGTGTCTGCGTAATCCTTAAGCTGGCCGATTGTACAGGATGAGAAGCTGATGAATCCAGGGGTCGATTTGTCACAGAAAGTCTTGCAAATTTTATTCGCTTTGATGAGCTTTTTGAACTTCTAGTCCCTCTAGATCACCTTATCTCGTGTTATCTCATTGGCACGAGCGAAGGTTTCTGAATGGTCTGACATTTTAGGTAAAAGGGGGAAGCGCTTGGGTAACCATCTCGTTCGGCTCTTCCCTTGGCGAGAAAAAAAAGTAACCCTCGTGTAAATCCAATGCCTAATGTTCGATATCTCCGCGTAATTACTGATTGGAAGATTTCCCCGTAAATGGTAACGGATAAAAAGTCGAGTAAGGGGATATCTTCCCTACGGTGTTACCGCTTTAAAAAGTGTATGGAGAGAGAGAGAGAGAGAGAGTATTGAGATCAAGAGCATCCTCTAATCTTCGAGGGCAGCACCATTCCGCAGTATCGTGCGGCGAAGAGCTTAAAAGTTAGGAACCGTCAGACCACCGGCCTTAAAGTCGAAGTGTATCGATAACGATTGCTTCAATTTTTTTTTTTTTTTTTTTCGTTTATTTTGAATATATTTTCACAAGCCCATAATGATCTGACGCTGTGAATATAGATCAGGGCTACATATGTATCTCGACGGCGGTGAAACTCGAGCTAGAGTGCGTGGCGCGAGGCACGAGAGACTGTCAGAACTTTTAATGATGTGTCGCGTTTATAGTGACACTTTTCGACAGTATCATACAAATATATACCAGAGACGGTGAATTCTCCGAAAAATAAACCTACCTCCGAGAGAAGTTAGCAGCGTTTAATAATTATCCCCCACAAAAAAAAAAAAAAACACAATATGTAGAAAGCTTGACAAGTATATTTATGTCAGTCACAACCAATGCGTGCAAAAAAATTTAAATAATCTGTACCTGTACAAGAATGTCGTTATTTATTAATGTATACAGGGACCCCGTATATTGTGAACTTATTAATCAATTGCTGCTTCTAATAATAAAAATGTAATTTGTAATAAAAAAATAAATAAATAACGAACTGATTTTTCGACAAGGTAAAGAAGGAAAGGAAGGTATACGGATGAAGTCAGATCTACATATTGGAAAATATGATTTTTTTTCCACACTATATTTCAGATGCATATTTTAGTAGAGCCAAAACTAGAATTTTGCATAAAAAGCCATTTTGTATATTCCTCCCTTCTTCATATTAAAAAAATAGTATTAAAAATTCCAGTTTTCTAATTAAATTTGCATACAATTAAAATACTACTTTTTTACGAAACTATTATTGAGAAAAAAGAAAGAATTTATTTGCGATTTGAAATGGTAAAATATCATAAATTCTGGCACGAAAATGACCGCAAATGCATCACGAATATACGCATATATATGACATGCACATGCCTAGCTAAGCTGCACATTGATTTCGATGGACAATCTTCTTATGCCTACCAGCGGAGCACAGACCGAGAGAAAACCAACTTTGTCGGAAAAATGCATCCGCATCGTTTCTTCCGCGGTTCCTGTTCCGCTCTCGGTGCCCTATCAAAGATTGTGGGTGCCGCCTGACGAAGCAAATAGGAGAAATGCAGCTGTGTAAGTACCGGCAATCTGTACTCTAATATTAATCAATATTGGTTACGTTTGGCATTTGGTACTTCGGAATTATTCATTGCGTGTGATTGCAATTAGAAAGCCGTTGACAGTTATGGGACAACACTCTATAATGTGCAAGTTAAAAAAGCGTAAAAAGTCATGGTCATCATGGACGTGCGTTCGTACTGAAAATAACGCGTATAATCGAAACGAATGACCCTTTCGTGTGTCAAAGTGCTCTGTGATGGAAATTGATTGGAAATTGTGCAAATGGTCGTGGTGTATTGTGAATCTTTCGGTATTGGTAAAGTAAAAAATAAAAATTGAAGCAATAAAAATTCATATTCTCCATATATCCAGTGGTAAAAAAAAGCTCTCATTTTTTTTTATGAATCACATTTTTTACATGCACAGCGTCAAAGACTTCGCAATTCAAATAATCACATTGCCTCCTGATTACTTGGCACTTTTAGTTATCACTCATTTTACCAACCCACTTTTCTCAATATTTTGGATCATTTTGTATCCTGATATTATAATCACGAACAAATGAAATTTCATGGAATGCAAGCTCCCTCAATGAGGAAGTAAAAACCCATAAATTCCCTATAGCTCATGTGCAATAGACGCACATATAATAGTTCTTCCATAGAACAGAAAATCTGTATTTCAGGTGTCAATCGGAGCTCCTTCTGTTCATAATACCAGCAGTCACTAGATATTCTTCGAATGAATAGCGGCGATTTTGATCCTCCCTCCCCACAAAGGTTTGACGAGCTTGGTTGAATTGGCCAACTAATCAACCCCATGCGTCAAATCCTATAATTCTCAATTATAATTAAGTATCGGTACATCGAACGAGTGTCAACATGGGAACCGGTGACTGCCGTATTGACAACTAGAAGCTGGAGGCAAAACGGTTGATGGTCCGAAACAGAGAGCTGGTTTGAACTTTTAATGATCCCGCGAGTTCATGTACTCGCGGAGCGTATTGAGCGAAGCGATTTCGAGCGATATACATAAAATTCGTGTTGGCTGGTGGCTGTCTGCCGTCGGTCGGCTCGTCTGGTCGTGCTAGCCGGCGCGATGCTATACTACAGAAAGCTCTGCTTGGCTGCCGGTGCGGTATAGTTGTGGCAATGGTAAAACGCGGAGCGCGGCGCGCGACACGAAAGGACATAAATAACCAGGAGAACGAATCCATTGGCGGAGTGTGTGCTCGGGTTTGGAGACCCCCGTAGCGCCGTCCGACGAGAACGGGACGCCAACCCCGAGTGTGCGATACGTGCCAGAATATCGATTGTGCGAAAGCAAACTGTGTCACTGTGGTTTATGCAAAGCGCCCCGTTACCGTCCAAACCCCGTCCGCCCAACCCTCTCGCAACGGGCTATCGTTTGGCAAGTCAACAGCGCAACTGAACTTGGTCGACGCGGTGTATATACACTGTGTGCACCTTCATCGAGTGCGAGAGCTCGCCGGATGCAATGAGAAGCTCGACCAAACGCAGAAACAACGGCATCAGCTATTCGACATGTAGGAAATTTAGTATATCGTTGATACAAAGCTGTACAGCGTTCGTTTGAAGTCACCTTTGGTCGGATATACCCTTAAGGCTTGCGATTTCAGAAATGGATATTTTATGCAGGTGGAAATCCATGCAAACGATCATGTGTGAAGCTGACGGGATTTTGCGGCAAAAAATATATCTTATATATATTTTCAGGGGTTAGCTTTTACAATTAAAACATCATATTGCCATCCGAAAATCTTCGTGGGTCCACAGATTTTTCTGTATTCGCCCTGTAAAATATTTGAATTGGTCAGGTATTTTGGAAACAATCAAATAGTCGGACCCGATTCTTATCGATTGATTGGTACAGTGATTGGAGTCGGACAGAAATCAGGACCCAAACCAAGATCGTGTTGGGATTGATCAACCTTTTGAACCCGACGTGTCGATTTTTTTCTAGAATAATTTTAAGTCCAAATTATTATTTATAAATGATATGAAAAATCTTATTTCCTTAAGAGTTCTACAGTACCGGGAACGTTGTTTAAAATTATTTTGTAACGAGATCCTAGCTTCAATCTTCGTCTAAGACAAAACGGACACATAAACATTGCATAAACGGAAATGTGCGAAGATATTATGTTAATCTACGTAATCAAAGTGGCTGACGAAGACGAACTAAAACCACGAACGGCGCGGTCAAGGTACTTGACGCTCAGAAGCCCCTTACTCGCTTATGGGAACATCAACATTATATCCTGAGATAAAGTCACGTTATACATGCTGCTCGAAGAAAGGCAAGATTTATATGCATGATATTTCTCATTTGGTTTGAAGGTAAGTCTTAAGATTAAATTATCACATAAATAATACTTTCCTTCGAAGAAAATTATGTACAAATCTATTGGCTTCATAATAAACTATCAAATACTTCTGAGTTCTTGAAAACAACTTCAGCAGTCTACGTAAAGTCTCAAAGATCATCCGAAGAAGGTCTTGATCTCTTTAACTAATGTGAACTCGTAGAAAAATTGAATATGTTGTAATATGTACAACAATAAAATAACGTGTAACGTAATCTTCGCAGGTTCCAATGGCCAAAAATGAAACATTGTTATGGGAGAATTGTACAGAATTACTGGCAACTACCAAGCACTTTGTTCAGCACATGTGAGGTCAAAAGTTAGATTCATCTGGTCGGTTGGTCCACGCACAGGCCTATTAGAGCCTGTGAAGGAATTGTATTCAGGATGCAACCGGATTCCAGACAGATCCCCTGCTTGCACTCGGAATCGAATCAGACCCGTACACAAATCTCTCGGGGAGACCCGATTTCTGATCGGATTCGGATCTGGTTTTGTCGGGGATTCGTAAAAAGTGGTGACCTTGCGAGAATCCAAATGGACCTCAATGTGGAAAGTGAAATCAGTTAGCGCAATTTGTGATTTCACGTAGTCGGTTCAACTTCCAGTATTCGTATTGAAAATACTTAAATCACAAAATTGGAGAAAAAGGACAAGACAAAAAGTTTTGCAACCCACACATGTACGCACACTCTGGATATTTGCTTCGAGACCACTTTTCGTCACGTTTCGGACCGCTTTCCATGTAGTAACGTAAAAATTTCGAAAAAAAAAAAAACGTACGAGAACAACGCTTTCTTTGAGGAAGCAGAATTGGACGAAAAATAGTAGATCGGAAGACTCAACAGAATACGAGAGGGGTAAATACTCCAAGAGAACATTCTGGAAGCACGATCTCAAGCAACTGCTGGTATCTTGAGCTCTGGTCTCAGTCTCCCTCTGATCTAAGCTCCTATTCCGCAGTTACTATGTACCAACCTTCCTCGCACTCGATGCATCCCAAACGTAGCAGTATTTGAATGAGAGCGAGATGCTGTGCATCGCAGCAACTTGAGGTATGCATACCACTGTACGTTCACTACGATGGCTCCTTCTCGTCATAGCATACCACCGCGTATTTCTCGTAGCAGAGCTATTGCCTCCGCCTTGAGTAGTGCTACTGCAACAAGAATATATCTTATAATATAGATGCTATATTAAACGTCAGGCAATGTGCATGAAACTACGGAAATAACCTTTTTCTCGTTTGTCAAATAGGTCTTACAATATTACGCATGAAAAAAGTCCTTGCCTCGTTGCAATATAACGTACGTCACGTCATTATTTTCTTTACAGTATGTAGAACCTCCTACGAATATAGAAATGCTCTTCAGAAAACATGGATTATTGGTACAGATGCAACTGTTGAGAATTTCCAACAGAAATACGTCGATACGCTGTATTTCAAAACGTTCGGTGATTTTCAAGAGTTGTTCCCCTTATAATGTTGAAAATATCGTTCTCGATAAAGCTTAACCCTGACATTGACATGCTCACTCCAAACGACTGCGTTGCAGCGTCGAAAACAAGACACGAGATGTAATAGGAAGTCGATTGAAATTACGTGTATGCGAACTTTGGTTGTTGTCATATGAGTGGCTCGTTCGATATGATTACATTTGTCCTTTCATCTTAACTATTTTTCCCTGTCCCTTTGTGGGTTACTCGGAATGATCTGAAGATGGCGGCGCAACCGGGGACATTGGAGCCGCCAAGACTTGGTTTCTTCGAACCTGAAGACGTGGTGAAACTTACAGGAACACACGATACCAGTAAGGTCTAATCATCTCGAACGAGCCACGTGCACTTGGATAAATACGATCGAAATTCACGTGCCCTTACGTTCGATTGATTTTGGCCTTTTTTTTAGTCACAGTTGCCCTTGTCTGTAGGCAGTCTGCCTATTAGAGGGTCGACCCGGGTCAGTAGATAAACCACCCTGAGGGTCTAGTCCGAATCAGTACCCAGATCCCCGTACGGCCGCACCCGACTTCTCCCCTTATATCGCAATCGCTGTAGCATTGGAAAAGTGCGAAAAACTTTTGGCGATATAGCCGGTCTCGACTTTGTCTCAAGGTGCCGGAGATACATCACGTTTCGTCGGGGAGTTTGAAAAATGTGGTTATCCGTAATGAAACGTCGGGAGTGGCAATGCTTGTTGAATAAAATGACAAGGAGCAAACGAGAAGATTTGCATTCCGGCATTGTCACTTCAATGACTTTCTCTCAGACAAATTGATTTTTCCCTGATGGATGATAATGAATCGAGGACTCAGATGAATATTGTTCTATGATGGCACATACGAAATCTGAAGGTATGACAAACGAATACTATTCGACAAATGAAACGCCTTGAAGTTGTCATTGATACAAAAATGTCTTTATATTTTGCTATCGTCATTGAGCTCATATTCCGTTCCTGGATAAAATTGGTCTCACAAGGTCCAATTATCTTTGAAGAAAGACAGTGGTATAGATAGCCTGGGTATAGACATTTCCATTTGAAATCTTTCGCAGACATCACGAGAAGATTGGAAAAGACAATCACTACGTGAAAGAAAAGCTTACTGTGGAAATAAGTATACTTTCTGCTGAAGTTCTTTAACACTTTTGCGAAAGTTACTTGGACCGGAAAGAAACTTTTATCCAAGAGAATAGGCCCCCGCGAAACGAGTTTGATTCATCTATGCAGCCTGAAACTGCAATCTTAAAATTGTTAAAAAATAGTAATTTTGATACTTAGGAACTGGTACCATAACTGAATTATGCATGAATCATTGGCTCACTTACAAAAGTAATTCAAGTGTATGGGTCGTACAATATTTCCAACTGAGCTGTATAGAAATTCCAAATTTTGAAGGTAGCTTTGATGCACCTAACAATTTTGTGGGAACTTCATGAAATTTATGTAGACAATTTTGTGTCTTTCATTTTTTTCACCGTAAAATGACTTCCACCTCCGACCATCGGAACGATGATCTAGCGGGTCATCGTTATGATGTGGAAATAGCGTTCCAAACTCAAGAACCTGCGGAATATTCCCATGGTCGGATTCCAGTTGGTCATCGGATTACATTCCGGATATAAGATATAACGCAGAGAAGCGGGGTTACAATGGGGATCACGAATTGGAATCCGATCCAATTCCATTAAAATAGGTTCACCTGGAATAAGTGGAAACAGCTGGATGTAGTTAAAGTCCCGTCGAAATTTTTGCACGCGATTAGAATTGTTTGAAACAAATGAATCTGGATTTACATATGTGTAACTTGTTGTCACGTTGCAATAATAATGAACACTGTAATTAAATCTCTAACAAAACTGGTTCGGTGTTGAACAAAGAGTTTCCTCAGCGTTTTGTTGCCACTGCTGCGGATCATCGTATTGCCAATTTTCCTTATTGTTGGGCGGTTTCCGATTTTTAAGGCCGGCCTTGTGCGTGTTTTTGTTTTCAATCCACGATCCTCCTTGCTCGTATTATTTGAGGTACTATATAAGTTTCTCGAACGTCTCAAAGCGTCGCTCGAATTTCCACTGAGAAATTTTCGACTCAGAACTGCACAATCGCTCTATCGATTAAAGTGGGAATGTGATCATAACCGCAAATATGCGGATGACAATTCTAAATATCTTCTAACTTTTTTTCTGGATTTCCTTGTTTCCTAGTGACGAACAGCACTTGACTCGCTTCCTGAGACTCGCCTGTTCGAGAAGACAGATGAATGTGGGAGACCACGGTTGGGAATCATGGCAGTAATGCCTAAACTCCAGCAGAAATTTCATAGATCTCGACATCCCGGAAGCATAGAATCTTAGAGGAATTAGTCTCAATTTGGTCGTTCGATTGCCCCGTGTTGGTTGGTTCTGATCAATCGTGATTCTGAATTCTATGTTACATATTAGGAATTCTATGTTACATGTTAGGAATAGATGGTTTGACGAATTGTAGGAATCGGTCGTTCTTGTGCAGTTACCGATGCTACTGGACTATTTCTGGTATCCAATATTCTTACGCGTTTCTCCAGATTCCCTTAGTTGAGTAGGATTTCAGTAGTTGTCATTTCGCAGAATCCAACGTTTGATAACGAGTCTTCATGACTCGTTTTAAGACAAATGCTTTTTGTCGGAGGTACGAAAAATGGAGATTTTGATTTACTGTGTCCGCTTGAGCTTCGTTGACTTAGTCCAAAGCATTTGGCAACTCGTAAGAGGCGTCGAGAGAGAAATCCCGGAATAGCGTCATAACAGTGGAAAATTGTAACTGCCACGGTTATTCTCGATACCATCGACCATATCCGGGTATCGAGACGAGTACTAGAGCTAATAAAAGAAAAGAGGACGGAATGATGGACAGCCGAAAGAATTATAGCAGTGCCGCCAAAGATAAGCGGCACGCGACGAAAATGCTACGTTTCGAGAGTGATGTGAAGAAAAATCAATTGATCGATCGATGCAGTAGCATTAGCGCTTAGCTGCTGAAACTTATACGTGTACACTATACACTGTAATGGCAGGGTATACGCGCTTCCAGAACTTTTGCGCCGTTACGTCGTGGACAACTCAAGTGTTCAACGACCGAGGTCTGACGTAGACACAGTGGCGAATAAATTACACGAAAAATATTTTCCCAATAATATTTCCATGACTAGTTTGTCATTTTCAAGACACTTAAGGATATTTGTGCCAAAACGAATTTTCAATCCACTGCAGTGGCATTTACTTTCACTTTACTTTCTGGTTTCATTCCTAAAGTTCCCTTTTTCTTTTGGTAATGTCGTACCTTTTTCTAAAACCTTTTTTGCGTTTGATAAAAAGTAATCATTATTTACCGTTGCTGTTTTATCGGTATAAAAAAATACCTTTTTTGAAAAACATCATCTGAAGATGGATGAATATGAGATTTTTTTATTGGGACGCATAAAATAAGTTCGAAAATTCATATTTTAGATGCGAACACCGAAATGATATTCCGCATTGAACGTGTGGATGGTCATGGTTGACCTTTTGGAATCCACTATCAGTGGAAAGTTCAAGTTTATCCTTCACCTGAACCCAATGGATGCAATCTGCCATTGCAAAAGGTTCCTGAGAGAATATCGGGCTCCCTGATCACCCAGATCCAATTACCCTGACTGAACCCTGATTTCACGTCAACGTCATCGGTGCAAAGGCCCACAGTTTCATCGGCCCACGTTTAATTTCAAGCAGGGTTCGTGAGACTCAACTAAGACACCATATGAGCTACCCCAGGTGGGTTAATCCTCTAATGACCGCTAAGAAAACGAAAAATTCTTAAATGGACCCTCTTCTAAACCAAAGACGATGAAAGATTGAATTTTTCAAATACCTGGTTTTCAATGAAATTAAAGTAAGCAATGCATTCTCCATAGAATTTTACAGTGTCTTTCCATTTTTTCCCGAATTGTCGGACTTACATTGATGCAGATATTTTCCAGAATTTCTATGATGATTGACCACAATTTTAAATATTAATCATGCGACTGTCCCATTTTTGTACGTATCGAAAGTTAAATCAATACATTGATCTGCAGAGTAATGAAAAATACAAATGGCCTGAAGTAATCCTGATCTTCGATGCACTCACTCACCCCTACCAAAGGATTGGGTACCTTTTGCCGTTCCACCTCGTTCTTTTTACGCTTTTGCGCTGGAAGGGAGGAGATGGGAGAGGAGGGCACTCTCGTATCGTTATTTCTGAAACGGCCAACGTTCATTACCCTCTACGTCTCTCTCGCGAGAAAGGTCAGGACGCGTATATTGTTCTCCGCTCTTTACAGCATAGCGAGTACACGGCGAGAGAGACCCGAAACGCGAGCTATTTTACCGGTACATTCGCCCACAAACAGTAGAAAAATATCGGTAGACTTGTGGGGCATTAAACCCTCCAGATTGTAGGTAGTCCGTGTTATGTTTTCTTTTTTGTTGTTGTGTTTTTTTTCTCTCCGAAGCTTTTCTCGAGAAGGCAAAAGCAACAAAAAAAGCCGGCAGTTTACAGAAAAGCTCAGAAGTTTCGTTCCGGCTGGTCATTGACGCTCACATCCAGGGGAATTCAACGGACGCAGACGTCTCGCAGTTGTATCTCTATCCTGACGGCCGCTGTCTGGTCGTAGACCCTTTTTCAGTCTTCAACTCTCATGCATCAGGTTTTATATCTTTCCTTCTTTCGAACGGAAAGCAAAACGCCAAGCGAGGCATCATTCGCGGGAGCATTTTCCTGCATTTCCCGCAGCGATAACGTATCGAACATAAACAACAGACGTACAGGAAGTATCTACTCCGAGTGAAAACGACAATGGTAAAACGGTATTAAAAGTCAAGATACAAGAAATAATACTGCGGCGAATAAGCTGCATGTATGGACCAACTAGCCCGCAATTTTGGTAATTCGCTTGAGATATTTGGAGACGAAGTAACAAAAATAAAATATATGGACCAACTAGCCCGCAATTTCGGTAATTCGTTTGAGATATTTGGAGACGAAGTAACAAAAATAAAATATATGGACCAACTAGCCCGCAATTTTGGTAATTCGCTTGAGATATTTGGAGACGAAGTAACAAAAATAAAATATACGGACCAACTAGCCCGCAATTTTGGTAATTCGCTTGAGATATTTGGAGACGAAGTAACAAAAATAAAATATACGGACCAACTAGCCCGCAATTTTGGTAATTCGCTTGAGATATTTGGAGACGAAGTAACAAAAATAAAATATATGGACCAACTAGCCCGCAATTTTGGTAATTCTTTTGAGATATTTGGAGACGAAGTAACAAAATTAAAATACTCGGCTGCAGACTAAATGCGACTAAAATGCATTATCGTTGTATGCACTGTTAGGTAGACAATAAAAGGGTTAAAAAATTGTGATAAAATTATGACGACAAAATACTTTACAGACTTAATGGAAAATCTAGAGGCAAATAATGTGGTTTTATTTACCTCCTGCGTGTGGCTTTTTCAGTATTTGCAATCGCATCCCAAGCCCAAGATTCACTGCGGTCCTTAAATCAAATTAAATCTAGCATTAATATATTATCTCAATGGATCCTTAATCTTGCTTAGAGCGATAAAACTAATAAAATTGAAGAACGTAAGGATGGGTATTTTATGCAGCGATAGCTCGAAAGTATGACCGCTTAGCCGCGCAGTTTTTAATGAATTCACGATAAATAATAGAACAGAGGCAACCGCATTTCTTGACCTTAAGGTCGAAATTATATTGAAGAATTCGGCCCTCAGAACGATCGTTGACACATCCACGTGATTCAAAATGAACCCGGATGAATCGTTGTCTGGTAGACCGTTTTTTTTTTTTTTTTTTTAAGCCTCCGTCTCTGCTTCCTCCATTTTTCCGTCTTTCGGATGAGGAGTAAAACGCGAAATGAAGAGCACTTTGCTACTCTCCGAAGCGATAATGTATCGAAACATGGATAACAGATGTACCGGCTGTATGTATGTATACTCTGTGTCTCACTTTCCGGTAATTTCAGAGCGATTCACATGCAGGAAGCTCCTCCGCATCGTCGAGTATCGAAATCCTCCCAAGCGCATATTCTACAGCTAACCGAAGCCAAGTTGTTCGCGGGCGGTTATGCACCTGAGAGTTGGAGTTTATACTCTAGTCCTGTGTACGGGCACGGAGTGAATATCGGCGGCCCCGAGTCGACAACAGGTGCCTCCTATCGAGAGACGCTGCAGCGTCTCCAGCAAGCAATGTATATATATATAGAGGTATATATCTCTCGTACATATACTTCCCAGTCGACATTCGGTATTGCCCTCTGTGTCACCGGCCAAGACCGTTACAATACGCCGTTGAAGTTACTAATGCCTCCGCTGAACTAAATATACTCCGGTACGCATGGTTTGCATCAGAATGGAGTCCCTCTTCAAAGGGTGCTATAAGGTATATATCCACTTGTATTATGTCAAGTACCGGGCGTCACTTGCTCTCGATTATGTCACGGAACTCGCTTCGATGAGCCGATTTTTTTTCATCCTGCAAAATATTCGCGACGACTTAAGAAATTTTAATTATTATTATTAGTATTATCGTCGTTATGGAAATTATGTAAGCTTAGTGAAAAGAAAAAATCATATTCGGGGAGATCGTGTTTTTGTTCTGTAAGATTGTGTATTAAGGGGACTGAACTTTTTTCAAAAACGGTGCAGAATATTGTTACATAGAATATGAAACATTTCTGAATATAATCTCTGTGCAATTTATCCGGATCGCGCTCAAAGTAAAAATACTAATGTCCAGTTTACGTACAAATTAGTCGAAAAATTAGTTGATCTTCTCCGCGAAATTATGTGATTTATTCGAATTTATCAGTCGACGCAAATAATAAATGAATCTCTTGTGACATTAAGAGATCATTAATATTGATCTCAACTAATTATGAAATTATAGGGTTATTATTTTTGTCTATTAAATATTATGCGATATAAACAAATTGTCAGCGACAATTGTATCCTCTCTGGCTTTACAGCCAGATATTCTATCGAATACGAGATAACAATTTTCGCCAACTTTCTACGTGAGTGCGACTAGAATTAAAGAGCAAAGGTAAAATAATTGATACTAAATACACACGTCCGACGAATTCGTTGCAATGTCACGTCGAATACGAATGGTGAGGACGATTCTCACAAAATGGAAACTTCGAAGGGTTCTACAGAGGGAACTCGATCGAAGGCGACGAGGGCTTACTGTATAATTTGCAATGCCCTTTGACTGCGAAGCCTTTAATCTCGCCGGATAATTAGGGCGGACCGCGGCGTTACAAGTGAGAGTAAAGTGTCTCCTTGCAGCTTGCTTACAGCTTCACAGTCGTCGCGTAACAAGATCAACACAATATTTCACTGTATATCATCCCCGATGTATATTACGTACTTTGTGTCGAGACGGTGACGCGTATAAAATTTTCCCATCGATTTGTCAAATTCACCAGCAATGCAGTAGCTCCCCAGATTGAAAATAGCATCCGTCTGAATCAAAATTAGCATGTCTTTCTTTATTCAATCGTAAAATAATGAGCTATTCCTCCGTAATTCGACAGGCAGACATTATACTTTCCAGAAATAAAATTAGAGTGGCAGTCCCGAGTCTGCGACGAACACCATCCCGAGCACAAATTATCTCGAGGTCTATTTGAGAAGGTTACAAACTATTCACTAATCAATAACTTTTTGTATTCACCGATAATCTTGATTTTGTTCTCACGTCGCTCTTGAATACGTGAAGCACGCTGCACGTCTGGCTTATAAATAACCTTTGCAGGGTTACATGTACCCTTGTCAGGACCTGATTGTGGTAAGTCAAGAACCGACAGATTTCTGTTCGACATATCACCGACATTAGCCTTATACATTTCTGTATCGGCAGCATTCTCCCTCAAATTTTCCATTTTTTGTAACCTCTCTACGGTCCTCCATAATCACAAAGAGGTTATTTTTTCTTGAAAATTGTAGTCATTTTCACGTCACCCAGATACGTTTTCAGAGTCGGGACAGTCTCGAGGCAACGTTTGACGCCGTTGACGTTAGCGCCACGCTGGTGGCGACGTAGGACCGGCGCCGGAAGAAAGTCGTAATGACAACAATGGACCTGCTATGTTTGTAAACGACGTTCGCCCAGTACAAGGTGACATTAAATAGAAAATATTGAAAATCAATATAAATAAATATTATCGACCTGCGCAGCTGCCTAATTCTTTTTGATCATTCTAAACTGCTTTTTAACGGGTTCCTTGCCATTGTTTTCCAGAAAAAGTAGAATACATTTTTTGGGCGTCGATGGAGACCGAATCTGCAGCCTTGGGATTAGTAGTCCATCATAGTAGTTAGTACCCACTCGATTATCTTTATCTTGGATTATGTGGTGTCGAATCGTGTATGGAAATCACCTGTCTGTATTACTTCATCAATACCGTATGCACTCTGAATCGTGTTATGATGATATAACAAAGTTTTTAGAAGCTTAGAATTGCCAAAATGGCCGTCAATGGAAGTCCCGCGCAAGTCCAATGGGAACTCTCTGATTGGTTGCGCTATCGAAAAGCTGTTGAACAATCACTACTGTTTTATAATCGATCGCGAATACATCAGTCCATAGATCGAGTTGGTTGCTGTAACTAATTTCCAGGACAGCATATCCTGGAGATGGTTCATCTACTTACTTGTTTTTCTTTGTGTCGAAACCGACAAAATGTACTCTGATCCTTCCATTGAGCCCAGAATCATATTAGGTAAGTCTTTATCGGTTAAAATGTGGCCCTAGTACGAAATTCCTATTTAGAAAACTAAAACAACGCCTGACAAGGCGATATACTTTACCAAAGTCACCTGGATAAATTTCTTCACGTGTTATTTCCCTCTTAAAAGTTATATAATGAAAAAGAAACTGGTCTCTACATATTTGTTGAAAAAATGTCAGAACGCATTTCAAAGTGATCGTGAGAGTTGACTTTATATGAGAAATAGCACAGAGGTCCTGGAAAATGTGATAGACAATCTCGCTTTTATTATAAATATGCAACGGTTAATTATAAAACGAAAAATAGCATTTTATATTCATAACAAAGGTGAGGCGACGTGTAATTTCACAAGAGTAGAACGGTGTGTGATTTCAGAGGGAACGGTGGTGGAGATTGCTCGCGGAAAATGTCAGAAACAAATCAATCGTGGTGCATAGCTATCGCATGTATCTGGCAAAGAAATATAAATTCCTAGCACCCGTTGCGTGCGACACAGTAAAGGAAGAAGGAAAAAAGTGCTGATAAGAGAGCCAGTGGCGGAAACAATCCCGCGCCCTTATAAACATTGGTATATTTCATCAGAGGGCTGGTAATTAACGAAATGGATTCGTAATGGGCAATGGCCATTAGCCCTCCCGTGACTGAATTTTCTTTTATCGCCGAGCACTCTGGAACACACATAAACATTGCGCGTTTCCCCTTCTAACTACTCGGCGCTGTTCGTTGTATGAGAGTCGGAACCAATCGAGAGCAAAACTAATTTGTATGCTGGTTTATAATACGCATAACTCGAACTGTACAATATTCACTGCCGTTCATGAATATAATAGAGAAGTAGAGTAAAATGGTCTCTAAATGTAATTCGGTCTTTTGGAAGGTAATGTAAACCTCATTTCCCGCTCATTAACAGTTACATTGTTATCAACATAATGTTTAGCATAGCGAATAATTGACAGTTATTGAAGTTATTGAAATTATTGAAATATTTTGTTGCAATATATTTTTTATGTTGTGTCAAGGGAAAAGGATCTTCTGGTAGATTTTTTTGTAATGATAGTGACTATCCTTGATGATATTAACACTCATGACTAAAAGTTTGGAGTCCATACGCCAATTCTTTTATTACAATATTATTTTTTTCATTTTTTTTTAATAGAACTAGGGAAACGAAGGTTCCTTAATTACAGCCTACCATTTTGTGATATGCCACGCGATACTTTCAGGAGTTATAAATTCAAAGTTATCTGGTGTCGAAATTTAATCAATTTTAATTAAATTTTGTAATTCATTTTACCCAACTTATATATCTTCTGTATGTATATATATTAACATTAAAAATTTACGAACTTGCGTATTAAAATATAGATGAAAGACTGCTGGTGTACACAAAGTAACGCAAACGTACGAAAACTGTAAAACCCCTGACGAAAGTTATACTAATATTGTAAATTAAGAATGTCGTTCAACAGGGGGGGCATTGAACGAAACTCGGAACAATGCAGCGTGCTAAATTGAACAGCACATTGTGCATTCCCGAGAAGGTAAAAAAGGGAGTAATAATATTATCATCAAGAGAAGTTTATGAAATCGCGCTCGTTTCAATTGCGAACAATTTGTAAACGCCAGGTTTCCTTTATTACCCCACGTTTCGCGAACCCCGTTTCGCCATCATTTATTTTCGTGCGTCAAATGAACACTTATTCCGACCCAATAATTTCTCGATAAAATGCCCGCTCGGACCAATTCAATGAAAAATTATTGACGCTTCTTGGTTGACAGTGCGAACCAAACGAGGCCATTTGACCATTTTTCCCTATCAATTATCATCATCAGACTCATCCTGTCACCAACAGTGACAGCTTGTAACCGTTCGTCCATGCTGCTATTTGTAATAACATCAACTTTTTCACATCACTATTCTAAATCTCACAAATCAGCTACCCTGTCCTACTATAAGTATCGAATATGGCGCGTGTCAAATTAAAGCTGAGCAGAATTGTATAAAAGCTCATTTATCAGCCTGATTCTCTGGGTCGAGTTCTGCTGGGCCAAGTTTTGATGTGTCGTATTGTACCAAGTCGAGTTCCGGTGTATCAAGTTTTATCGGATCGAGTTTTTGTCGCGGCGAGTTTTGCGGTGTCGAGTTGCTCCGGAAGTTGACGACGGGACCCAGTTGTAATCAACGGAAACGAAGTATTGCCTTATTAGAAATTTGTAAAAGGTGGAAAATAATGAAGAAGCGAATGCCGATGCGGATGGCCTCCAGAGGTTCTCGTCGCGGGTTCGAAACCTGGTGTTTGGTGCCGCGGGTTCGTCGAAAATATAAGGAAACGGGCGCGACGAAGCTCCCGATGTACCCCGCACGGGATAAATGCCTGTGCATGTCACATGTATACAGCTATGGAGTCCGTGTTTACATTGTTGACGAAACGTGACGTGGCTGCGGTGCAGGGAGGTGAGCTTCGACCGGCTGTATCGGCATAGGTTTTCCGCAGTTTTCATATGTCCATGGCAGGAATGCTATGGCGAATGCGATATAGAGGGGACAGTCGAATACGACATTTTTAGCCTATCGGTAAAAAATTGAATAAAAAATGGATCAAAACGTCACTAGAAAGCAAATTACTAATTCAAATAATAATCCTTTATCTTCCCTACTTTACGAAACCCGATACCGTCACTTAGCAAACACCAACTTTCTCTTAACTACTCCTCATCATCAATTCCTTCACCGATACTGTCTTTTTTCAAATCGTGAAAATAAAATAATTCATAGAACAAATGATCACATGCATGATATGAAATACCCGTGGAATGCTTAATGCTCTAGTACCAATGTGGCAATTTGAAAAAAATCGTCTGCCATAATTTTTCGCCAGGGAGCGAAGCGTATAATAGCAGTAAGTAGTGAGTGTCGCAGTGAGACGTCAAAATGAGAGTTTTCCGGTAAGACCAGCGAAGGAGTGAAAGAGAGAAGCAGCGCTCTCGACTGGTAGCTCCGGGCAGGAGGTGGTGGGTGGTAAGGGGTGGCTAGTATTGCGCTGGCTCACCCACCGCCAACGGAGACGGAGAGAGGGCAGTGAAAGAGAGAGAGAGAGAGAGGGTTGGGGTTGACGGTGCGCGCTTCCCCACCGAGGGAGACACGCCCTGCAGGTCGATACCGGAACCAACGCATCCATCGGTATCCTGTCGCTGCTGCTTCGCTCTGCTGGCTGGTGGCGTCGTCTCCTCTCCTCTCTCTCTCTCTCTCTTCGTACACCCCATTCACCATGAGTCTTTACGCATCCTTCTTCCATTCCTCTCTTCGCGAAACTGGCAGCTCCCTCTGCTACTTCCCTCCCGTGGGGTTCCTCACTCGCAGTGTCCGTGACGTTCTTCGTTTCTTCCCAACTATTTTCTTTCCCTTTCAACCCTCTACGTTCCAAACACGCCGGAGACGCATCCTCCCTCGGTCGCAGCTGGCTTTACAAATTATTGCAAATCAGCCCACCGTCAAGCATCTTTGAAGCATTACTTTATTATTAACTCCCGGTATTTTACACAATATTCGAGATTAAATTCCGAGCGTTCTTCAATTACACACGTTTCATCATTTGCAGAACTCGAGTGAAATTCTATGAGAAAAGAAATGTATTTTTAACAGAGGGGATAAAATAAATAATTATCAAGCTCGTGTATTATGGATTTTTTTAATCTTTCGAGTATTTCTAGTGAAATTTATTGGCACTTTTTGCAAGGGATGATTGTATACGATTGTCACGTGGTGCGGCTAATGGATGGGAGAATCAATTTTCAAATCCCCATTACTTTCGTCACACGCTACTTACCATGCTTATCCACTATTTAAAACAATCACCGACAATTGCCCAAATTCATAATGGCCGACATTCTTTTGTAAATCCCTCCGCCGATTATATCTCGTTGAATATGTGATAAAATGTATTAGTCTAGAATTAACCCTCAATCCTATATGAGGAAAATAACCAACAAAAATGTGCAAGATTTTTCCAAAGTGAATTACGTTTTTTTTTAATATTTTCACAAAGTATAGTGGCCATAATTTGCAAAATGTTAAAGATTGGGATGCAATAATGGATGTTAGTTGGAAGATACAGAATTATCAGAAGAAAAAAAAACGATTTACGGAACACTAGTAATGGAAATTACAAATTCCATTGGCAATAAAAGATTGAAAAGTTGAGAGGAGCTTGGTCGACTTGAAATAAGAAGAAAGAAATTATCTTCGCTTTGGAATGCAAAAGCGAAGAAACTCCCGACGCTTTCATTCAAAACAGATGGATAGTCGTCGTGACTCGAGTCAACATTTACTCGAGCCGCTACTGCATTACCCACCCACCTACTTCGGACATTGATCAGAAAACTTCTACCTCGTCCGGAATGGCTAATGCCTACCCGGAGCATTTTAATTACTCGAGCGCACAGAATGCGATTAAAGTAAAGGAACTGGCGAGCGCAATGTAGGGGAAACTAAGGGACAAGGGAGCCAGCGGAGCGAATGGAAACATTCAGAAGTCCTGGCTTGAGAGCTATATGGGGCCTTTCAAGAGATAGAAACTAATGCGCACCGAGAACTCGAGCAATAAGGAGGAATAATGCGTTCATCCTCTATACCAGCGCAACGAATAGACCATCCATTAACGCAAGTCTAATTTACCAAATATCATTCGTGAATTATCGGAGACAGTAACGTGCATTAATACTTGTTCATCCCGCCGAACAACTGTTGACCAATCAACATTTATGACATTTTCATAGTCTGAGAAATTCCCATTAATTTGTGCAAACTCTCAAATGCAGAAAAGCCCACTGTCAAAAAAAAAAAAAATTCTCGTTAAGGACGCAATTGTTCACATGTATGGTTAGCCAAAATATATTTGTTTGTCCTGGAATTTGAAAGCTTCGAGACAAGACGAAAATTCCGAGTGTAAAGCCGATTTTTTATTCTTTATTTTGTGAATTTCACTTGACGTTATTTAGGTATCGACGAAGTAATGGTAGTTTGATAATTAGCTGGAAATTAGCGAAATGATAAGTATCTACAATTGAGCGACAACTGATTTTTATTTTACCTTAGCTTAAAAAAAAAAAAAAAGTTTCGTTTGGATGTTCTCATATTTTTTGTTTGATTTTCGATGTCGCGTGAATTGTTTGCCGCAAATATGAGTAAAGAGGAAATTCGTCGTCACAGAAAATGTATTTTCTGTTCGAAAATCTTTTTATTCGGCGATGAGAATAAATTTAGGAACGCTCTGTCGAATCTAAGGTAAACGGCCCAGTTTCCGACGTCCTTAGCACTTTTTCCCCGATTTTCTAATATTTACCTTCGCGTTACATTATGAAACCGACAGGGAACTCCATTATCCTTTACATCGAAGCCTCCTGAATAAATGTCATCGAGTTTGAAAGTTGAATTATTGAGAAACAAAATAATGAAATGATTTTTTAATTATGGTCGTCTTGCCGAGCTTACTGAACAGTTGGATCATCCATGTCACGGTTTCCGATATGTATGTCATAGCTTGTGACACTAGCCAGTCCTCGGATTGTGACACTTCGCCATAAGTTATACATGCAGCGTCACACCCGACAATATGACCTGAATTTGATAATGACTCCGAGAATTTACGGGAGAACTACTACCCTATGGACGAACTTTTACGTATCGGATCGATAGCATGGTTTATTCTCAGGGTAGTTATTCATACTTACTTGTGACTATAAATCCAAAATTCCCCATATGCTTAAGCGGGTGCCTTCCGACTACGAACGTCGGTGGAAAACCACTAAAGCTGTCGTCGCAACGTTCACTGTTAAATTTCCATACAAAAGATTTAATAAAAACATTCGTTCCTCTGCAATATTTGGCAGTAAAAACCGCTCTTCAATTTGCATGTAAATTCTTTTATATCTGACGAAGAGTTTATTTATCGTAGATTTAAATGTAGCCTCGGTGTCCGAAGTGTGACAGTGTGTCAGAAACTGAGTCGTTTACGTGACACGTTTGAAGTTTCATACTTGAAAAATATACAGGTAGTTAAGTCAATACTGAAAATAGACTTTGATCATCGATCACCGATTCAACAGCTAAAAACTTTGAAATCGAATATCGGGAAATACACGTGAGCTTTTATGGGTACATTCCGATTTTTTACTTTAGATGATGAATTGATTTGCGTGAAATGAACTTTTGAGCAATAAAGAGCACGTTGCGGAAGCGTCAACATTTTAAGATCTCGCTCATTTCATTTACAAATGATTCCCGTGTCATTTTATGAACAACTGCAAATTAAATAAGGCTGATTTATAGAAGCTACATCATTTTATCGAAAATGCTTTTTACATACGAGTTACTTTGGAAATATCAATCATCTATATGTATACAATTTTTTATTCTTAATTTTAATGATTTTGTTAAAAAGCCAATTAATTTTGATCCATCTACAGTATTATCATAACAGGTAGGCAGATTGGAAATATTTTGGACACGGTAATCATGATTCGAATCGCTGGTGTCGATGTTACATCGGATGGCCAAATGATTCGTTGAAGAGCAAATAGGTTCTCTTAATCGTTCGGCATTATGGACTCGTGGTCACACTAAATTGATTATGTGGAATGATTGAAATATTAACTCATAAATGGTCCGCGTATCGTCAGCGGAGTGTTGAGTTTTGTCTGGGCTCTGGAGGTTGTAATCTAGGTACAAAAAAGGTTTGAACTTCTTCGAGGATATCATTTGAGCTTGTGCAACATCGTGATTTTTATTTAAAAAATTTCTTTAAATGCATTTTTCGCCGGAATGTAAGAAAAAACAATTAATTGTGGATACAATATCAATGTATTTTTCAACGGGAGGCAAACGGAGGATAATCTCTGTACCCCTCTGTAAATTGAAACATATTCCGGCAATTTTGTGATTTTCGGATACTTGTGAAAAATACCGTACGAGGTGTATGGGAGAAAAGACCTAATGGGAGAATGTATTTTAATTATCCACACCGGTATAAAAATTATTCCCCTATTTTTCTCCAAAGTATGGTTATTTCTGATTATTTCATTAAAATTATATTATTTTCAGATAATCTAAAATATTATTTTTAGATAAATTTCCGCACTCTATGGTAAATTATTGTTGTTACAGGTCATACATGCTGTTACAGAGAATTTTTTTTTAGTATTCAGCATAATCATTAAATCTTTGATCTAAAGATTTACCAGTTGTCATTTTTGTAAGTTTTTTTTTTGTTTTTTTGGGAAAAAAGTTATTTACGTTGTTAATTGGTATAAAACTTTTTGAACCGAGTTTTATTTGAATACGAAATTTAATTATGAGCCCCTCGATAGATCGGATTTGAAAAACTCACAATTATGAAGCAATAAAAGCTTCATAAAAAAATTTAAATATTGATAGGTGAAAAAAAAAAATCGCACACATGGTGGAATCACAGGGTTTTTGTTGGTCGGATGAAACGCTCGATCGATTTCATGCGGTGATACTCCAGAGCCACACAACTTTGTGTTCACCCGTAGTAACCCTCCCGCCCCCCCTTCCCCCGCCACCGCCGGGCCCCAGTTGCAATTTGCTCCAATTCAACTATATCTGAAAAGACGGAAATTCGGGATTTTAAAGTGAACTGTGAGTGACGGCACAATATAAAGCTCGTTCGCGGTTAAGTCGTCATCCGGCCTGACTCGGGCAGTATAAAATCCAAGCCGAAATCTTACATCTACTGTATCCCCGCGTCGAAAACGATCATTGTTTAATACACAATAAGTGTCAGTATTCAATTATACCTATTATAATTCCTATTCTCATATTTCGTACGTTATCTCAATTTTATACCGACCCTTCGATCGACTTTTATTGGCTATATATGATATGACTATTTTATATTTTATATTCTTCAATATAAATTCAAGAATTGTCCTTTGTAATCACTACAGTAAAGACCCAATTAAAAAAAATAATGACAATTACATAAAAATACTTTGTATTTATAAAAGTGTATTCCCAAAACACTTTCGATGCGTCAATTCAAAATATGACCCTTCCGGAGAAGGAGAAAAAACGAAATAAAAAAAATCTAAATTAACAGAACGCTCTCTAGAATTTGACCACCCCGATACAGTATTTCTAAAAATGAGTTTTTGGATATTTTCAATTTAATACAGGGTACCGTGCTCGTCGTCTGTCCGTCTGGTTCGACGATGTGTCCGAGGGTCGCATCCCCTTCGAAACATTTCGTGCCAGTCCGATTGATTCGTTCGAGTGAGTGAAGCGAAAGCGACTTCACCGAACTGTAACGAGTCGGCAAAGGACGAGAAAGAGTAAAAAATAAAGGCGAAAGAAAGGAAATTTGAAAAAAAAAACTTTGGTGTACATAGGCTATATCTAACTCCAATAAAAAAGTTAAGCCGGGTGAGCGTCAGCCTAATCGTGTAAGATGGTCATTAGAGAAGGAACTTGTACCGCGGCAGCCTTCCCACCAGCCCCCAGATATCTCAGCTGAGCTTTTAAAAAGTTCTACCGCGGTACACTTTGTACAACGTTCTCCAGATAAGTCTCGCGGTGCAGCGATCTCTCGGGGGGATTCCCCGCTTTGTACTATACGTACTCTCTCACTGTACTACATGTATTATATCCTTATACATGTATAGATATACATTAATCGAGCTTGCAAGTCGAGCGAAAGTCGCATTTGTATTTTAACTCGAAAGTTTCGTACCTCAAGCGCGGCCATCGTAGCTTTTGCACACCAAAAAGAAAACGAGGAAGAGAAAAAAAGAACTATTGTTGCACCCACGAGAGCCCACAAGTTGCGGAACATTTTGCCAATCGAATCAATCTATCGATCCAAATTTAATATAAAACACGCAGTGTACGAAACTATCTCGTGTACGAGGCATTCTCTGTCAATCAAGACCCTTTTGTTCCAACCATCAAAGAAATTCCTCATAATTAATCAACCTGTCACCTATTCTGGCTATATATTATCCCACCCGAATGTCAAATACGTATATCTTCATTGAGTTATTTATTTATCTTGGAAGCGGAGGATATACCGTGAAAAATGATTATAATAGTAGCTTTTTAATGGAAATTTCAATGTAATAGTAGACGAATTTCAACGTCCTTTGTTCCCCTGACTTAAATTGCCTTTTTTCAAGAAAATAATCAAAGTATCTCGGCGAATGATTTTTTATAAAAATATTAATTGCGTCCAGTGTTTAAAATTAATACGAATTTATCTACTATCAGCCCTCAAAATATCGTAAGAGCAAAAAAATGCTCATTGTTACCATCACATGTTTCTCTTCCATTATACGAATAGCTTTGAAAAAGTAAATCCTAATGTGCGAGCGATAAAAAATATGGAAACCCTTACAGATGTACTCTTTATGAGTGGCAGCAGCTGACTATTAAATATAAATTTGTAATTGGGTAGAAAATGTAGTGAACTGGCAGAGAATGCCTCGTACGTAGTTACAGTTGCAGCATTCAGGCATATTTCGTATGCATTGAAATATGTCTGTGTAACACCAGGCCATTTATTCGCACGTGTGTCGCCCGTGGTACGCATGACTCCGGTGCCAGGACGTCTGGCGTTGTCGAATATACAATTTTCAACGTTGATATATACATTTGGGTGATATGAATTGAGCGTAGCAGTCGCAGGGGTTCGACGAAATCACAAGGGACAGAAAGAGGTGGAGGTTTTGAAAATAAAAAGCGCCCAAGCCACACGCTATTGTCGAGATAAAAATAAGAATATTACACAATAAAGTGTGTAGCGTGTCGCAAGCTCCGCGGCGTCTGGAGATTCGAATCGTTCGGAGATGCGACTATTCCCCTCGAAGCCGGCAATAGTTGCATCTCCGTCCGCATCTCTAACACGCACCTTCACACACTTTCTTTTGTGAATCTTTGAAACGAGATATTCGTTGTAAATGGAGGTGGGACCGGAGCTCCCTGAAGTAACCACCCTCTCACTACTGCATTTCCCTTATTTCCCTTAGAGTACCGCTGCGCTGCGAGGTACAGTCGGAATCCACCTACGTTTATACACATTGTGGTGATAGCGAGGTATAAAATGAAGTTTATAGGTGTTTGTCATTGGAGGGAACAGTGTCTTAACGACCCATTACTTTAAAGCTCTATTAATTTTTTTTCTTATCTCGTAAATAATTGCTCCTTCTTTAATTTAATGGTACATCTACAAAAAAAACAGTAACAGAGTAAAGACATGAAAATTCAACGAATTCGAGAAATGTTTTCTACAAAAATTCATCACGAAATGTCACAAAATGACTATCGTCCATTATTATCATTACTGCAAAATCTACAGACGTTGCAATAATTTGAATAGTAGTCAGCTATTAATTTATAACGAGTTTTCAATTATTCATCAGCATTTTAGAAAAATATCTTCGTCGGAAGTCCAAATATTTTCGATAAATTAGTAGAATAGTGGCAAATTATTTGGCATACTTCCGATGTTTAAATTTCTCTCACAAAACGTAGTTTGATGTAAAAAATGGAGAACATGGATTTAGAAAAAGTCTCGTTTGACATATTAAATCAGAATAAATGGTCGGAGATGTGTTTCCGAAAGTACAGCACTGTGTTTCTGAGCTTTTTGTTCGGCCCTCAAGTGGTCCTGGGATAAAAAGTCCGTCTCTACCGGCGCGACAATATAATATCCGCGCGTTGAACAAACACGTAAGTTATTATAAATCGCACAAAAGTTCTTTCCGGTCGCGCGGTCTCAAATTCTCACCCCGACGTCAAAACTTATAGAGTGTTTTACTGTGCATACGTAGTCGCACTCGAGGCTAGAGAGACGTCGGTCTTTGCTGTTATTCCGTGTGAATAAAAATATCGCGAGAGCGCGGTTTCGTACCCTGTTGAGCAGCTCACAGTGTGTGCTGTGCTGCAGCGAGAGCGCCACCTGAACGCTACCGCAGAAGGGCTGAAGGGAAGAGGCACGGTATATACGTACGTCTGGTAAAACCGGGATAAGACTTGTTGTGGGGTGTATAGGATATTCTAGAGTGCGACGGCACAGCGGTGCTCGTAATTAGGGCGAGCAGCGCGGGCGACGTTCGTGGCTGCCGTTTTGCTACAGCTCGAAATTTACACGAGAGTGAGACTCTGATACGGGGGCCGAAAGGCTTTGCAGGAAAAAGAAGAAGAAAAAAAAAAAATACAAAAAAAAATAAACATGAGAGAAACTAAACGGGAACGCCGAGAGTGCACACGCCTGATACGGCAGTAGTGGATGGCCTGAAACCCGGCCTGCCTCTCTGCGACTGCTTGCCACCGGCACTAATAACTATATACCTACTAACGTACCTACACCACTAGCTTAGCTCCTAAGGTTGCCGGGTAGACCGCGTGGGGGCCACTCTCCACATAATACACATATATGTCTACCAAGAGCTCGTGAATCTCGCACACGCAATACCGACTTATCCGGTAGGGCATGCACGGAGCACCCAATGAACGCCGGAGCCCAGCATTACCGGGAGTCCCCATGGATCGCAGGGAGGATGAATATTCTGTGCGGTCCAGAGGCATATGACATACATGTCGGTGTGACCCTCGAGCAGCAGCAGCAGTGGCGGAGGTGAATCCGCTGATTACAGCGGTGCACGTACCACGTACCGGGGATGAGGACGAAAACGTGGCCCAGGATGAGGATGGTGCCCGACGACGACGGCGATAGTGATGCTCATGATGATGATGATGATCAGAGCCCATCGACTATGCTTGAGCGATGATTGGTCAGCGCGCTTATGTATGCGCACAGCAGTATTACAAATCAGGGGTTGATTATGCTTCAGGCTCTTATCTCGTTTACGTGTTATCATCTATCTGGTTTTAACTCAGGTATTACAATCGCAAGGTATCATCTAACCGCTTTGCTATGGGATATTGGGGGCGTTTTTGGTGCCAGCAGTAACAATAGAACCGATGGTTTGCTGACTAATGACTACCAATCATCGTTGGCTGCCAATATTGGATGAACTACGGATCAGTACTGGCTACCAGAATTGACCGGGTAATACTTACGAACCAATGATTATCGATACTGGTACTGATATCTCCGTGAGTTTTATCTTAGATGCAACTAGGACAGACTCAAAGTATAAGAAATCCACTTAGTTGGTCTGGTCCCGTGGTTAATGGGCTCGTTAGGTAACGAAGTGGGTCGATAATACTGCAGATCAATGCAGTATAAAACACGTTATTTAAAATGAATAATTAATTATCATTGATTATACGTAATATTTGCGACCGTTTGATCTCCGATACTGGCCTTATTTGGTACCGTACCTAGCCACCATTGGTACCCAATATTTAGCCGATATACGACTGCCAGTATTGGGCCAATATAATCCAATGGTTAAAACAGCAGTACTGAATGTCATTTCCGTGACGGTACCAGAGAACAATGAATGCCATCACTCGACCAGCGATGGGCCGATTATGCGACTCTATATTAATAAACGTTGTAGTTTTTAAATAATATTAATTACTCTCAATTTAATGAATTAATTACTCTCAATGATTGCAAATTAATAACAACTCTAATGACTTATTAATAATGTTGATGAATAAAATAATAATCTGTTCTATTTCCCTCTCTTTTTAGCAACCACATATCCCTATATTCAAGTAAGTTGTAATCCGAATTTCCCCTTTCGGTTTATGAATTTATCTTGAAAAATCGGTCACGTGTGATCATAAATTTGAAAAATTTGGTCTACGTAACATCTACGTAAGGTTAGGTACGGCGGATCGGGTAAGGAAGTTGACTGAACCTCATCAATTGGTTGCCGTGGTTTCCTGGATCCAGAAATCTTGTGTAGTTCAGAGTACTACTGCATAGTTATCTTAACTATTCCGGCGGTATCGTGCCGAATATCTGTAGCCTTGCAGTAGATACCAACTGTTTCACTGGAATGTCGTTCTGTTTCGCCCAAAATGCTTGCTATTTAAGCTTCGGATTAATTATAAACTTTCGATATACTTGAAACTTGACGTCTTAGATGCCGTATTATGGCAATATGAGAACTAAGGGAGGAGAATATTGTTGGAGGAAGATGTTCGACCACTTGTACCAAATTTGGCGGAAAAATGTTATGCCTACCTACAATGTACACGAAATTTGTATTTCTTAAACATTTAAATACTTAATAAATATAAATTTCGTCCAACTGTTTTAAAAAAATACTCTTCAATCTGAATATTATCGAAGAATGGTAAAAAAACTTACTGCTCTCCTTCGGAATGTTCACTTCATAGTATTAATTTCGCCATAATACGTTAACCACTTTCCCATGGGAATGTAGCGAAAATACGATGTCTTCATTTCACAGAAACCGATGACACTTAACAGTTGAAAATTTGTCTTTAATCCAAAAAACAAGACAGTATAACTCTTCTCCCATTTTTTTAATTATTAAAAAATTAAATAAATGTAAAGACATGCACAACACGCACGACTGTAAAGAAACTAAACTACATAGATAAACCATCACATTTCCATAAGAAAGTATGTTCATCACTTTTATAATAATAATGAGGAAGCAATGTCCAAAATGCCATAAAATTTATCTCGCTAGACCTAGTCGCGTTAATTTCATAAATAAATAAATTCTAGCGCATTATTTTTCAGCTGCTCCATATAATCTTCTATGAGGAATCCAAAATTTCTGAAAATTGTTGTGCCTAGAGGCAATTTTGTAGATGCTGGATAATAATGGGAACGCGATGTACAATAATGTACGTTACAGCGTTTTTTATATTCGTACATTTAGGAGATAGCGATATAAACACTATCCTTTTTGCCATTCTCGTTCGCTTTACCATAAGCCAAAACCATCTTACGGATTGCCTCAAAACTGCATGCCTCAGTGCTCTTAGATTCCGAGGCATTCGTGCAAAGTGTTAGCCCAGATATACTCTTTTCCAGCGAATCAAGCCGCAGAGTTTTTCGTGAATGGCGCGAGTGAGTTGGGCGAAGGGTGTTCTGGCTTTGAGCGACCGCGAGAGAGAGCTAGCAAACGAGAAAAGATGAGGGGTAGTTGAGGGTTTGCTCATGGCAGCAGGTCGTCGTTGCGCGGTACAAACGAGAAAAAGAGAAAGAGAGGGTTACGCTTTCGCACTGCTATATACGTATATATCTATACACGTGGAGCACACAGTGGAGAAAAGATAAAAGGCATTGCCGGTCGGACGGTCAGATGTTCCAAGCTCTGACTGGCAAAGGGACTCAGTCAGCGCTCCCGGAAACCTTGAGAAGGAGTTATGCCGAATTAAAGAAGCGAAAACGTTTCCCTACTAGAAGAAAGAGAAAGCATGGAGGAAAACTCTTGGAGTTTTTGTTGGTTGGAGAGCCAAATGTGTACCCACTTTACGAAAAAAAACTTACTTAGACTTCTTTTCATACTTTTTCTTCTTTAATTGCAAACTACCAAGTGCCAAAGCCGAGAGAAAACGCAGTGGGTACTTCTGCTAACGATTGTCCATAGAGCGCCCTCCAGACAAATATAACATGAAACTAAAACCACTACTAAAACTTTATCCCTCCATCCCGCCTTCGTTAATCGACGTAACATTGATTATCATCATTTACACGTTGACTTTAAAATTATCGAAAACCCCTAAATTGCTAACATTGACTTTATTCTTTTACAGAATCTAATCCAATCGAGCTAACATTTGATGAAGGTTAAAAAATTGACGTGGAGTGCCATTATGCGACGTTCCACACCATACTAATTGAGTGAATGAAAAAACAATTAAACTCATGGCCAAGACACTTTGCCCTGAACCCTCCCATACACATACACACAAATATATATATATATATATATATATATATATGCCAGTAGCAAGTCATAGTGTGGGTGTGGCTGCAGTTTGGTTGGCCGCATAATGTATATGTATATATATATATATATATATATATCCACATATATATCCATGCGGGATCCATGGAATTACAGCGACGGCGTTAATCGGATAACTTTCTAACGAACCTCTTTCACTATCGGCTTGGGAGAGCTGGCTGTCACTCGCTTCATCCCCTTCTCTCACCCTCACCATTTCCGCTGAATCCCGTCGATCTCTCTACTACAACCATCGTACTTACTGCCTATATATACCTCCTGATGCTTGACTCAACTCGCTAAACGCTCCATCTCACCCGGGCTATTCGCATCAGCGGCGTATAGCACCCCGGCTTCTATACTCTACTCTGTATATGCATAAAGCTCGCTCCTTGATAGAGGCACATCGCATCGATTCACCAAAGCTCTAGCGAAATTCTCGACAGACCGACCGACTGCACGCGCATTGGTTCAAGGGTTGGCAGCTTGCAGTGCTTGGCCATGTTACCATTAATGGTTTATGGACCCCATTCAAGCGATAGAGACAGAAACATGCCAAGGATTGGTCCTTGACTGGATCTTGGTGTACCAATCACTGTACAAGAAACTGGAAAATTCGCAAGCAACCCCCCACTCACGATGGCGTAGGGGTTGAATGGAAGCATATCATAATACAAGAGGAGAGCAGCGATCCATCGAACGCTAATATGTCGGTACAGCAGGAGCGATTATAAGAAGACGTGGAAAGCCATGTGCGATGAAGCGACATGATAGGGATAGGAGAAGATGGTATGATCGATATAAGGACTTGGACGGAGAATGGAATATATAGGTGCGGGCAGAAATCGGCGTTTGTATGTGTGTGCGTTGAATTTTGGGCGAACGCTACACTCCGCCGAGTTAACTACAAGGAGGGTGATGCGAACTTCGATCATTAATTCCGAAACATCGGCCAGCCAGCCAGCTAGCTAGAGGAACGTAAAGTAAGCAGCCGCGCTTGGTTTCACGACTGGGATTTTCACTGACAAAAAGTCCTTGGCAAAGGGGAGAAAACGACGCGAATCTACTCACACCGCGAGCACCTACTGTGTGCCGAGGGGAGCGGAGCGAAAGGGAGAAAGGGTTAATCGCGTTGAACCAAGCAGATGAGGCTTTTCCCTAATAACAAACATCTGGCCCAATTTCATTCGGCTTACTCTCGGAGAATTCGCTACAGTGTGACTATTATTCAATCGCCCGAAATAACCTGCCATATTGATTACTCATATATTTCAACTCGGTATCAGCATTGCCATAGAACATTTTCAAAAACTCATTCTTCCGGAATATATAACTCAAGTGATTGCCGCCCGAACCCATTTTTACACCCCATTTGTTTGTTAATGTAATTCATTCGAATCACATTATTCATTTCTCAAAAATGGTACTCTTTAAGGACAATGATACGGCCTCTGTTAAGACGTGGCGAAGAAGGATTCTCCCCTTACGATCATGATCCTCATTTGCCAATCGTTCATTCTCAACGTGGACTTTCCAAACGAAAGTTGTCAGTCTTTGTGCTACCTTCCAATCTGTCTTATCTAAGAGCGAAAGGAGAACCTATCGAAGTCTTTCGTCGGGTTTCGGGCTATCGCACAATAACGGCGGAACCCTGCCGTGAGCCTTGGACGATTCGAAAATAAACGAATCCATTGGAAACAGTGATAGTAGCACCGGGCGTGGTAGTATAACGGGTAGAGAGCGAGCGACGGAAGGACGTTCGTAGTGCGAGTGAAAGGGGGGGCTTTAGTGAGTACTGATCGGTCCGGGTGAAACGTCGCGGCAACCCATTTATTTGTCGGAGAGCAAGGATGGACGGGCCAGGAGACCGAGATTTAAGATCGCGTGGGACGCGAGCAAGCTGCCATTAAATGGCACAGCGAGAGAGGGTGGAAGGGGTGCCCGGGTTGTTGCTCTGCGGGGGTGACCCTCCGTTTCTCTGCAACCGAGAGTAATGCGTCCACCCTATATACATAGTATACTCTTACTCCTCGCATTCCCGATGTCCCTTTTACCCTCGCGCCCTCCACCTCGTTCTCTCACCCTCTTGTCTTTTATTTCCGCCGTTTCACTGTTTTTTTTTTTTTTTCTTCTCCTCTTTTTCAACACGCACGACTAGAGCCTTCCGCACTTGTCGCGTAAGGCAAAGGCACCCCCGTTTCGCATAGCACGAGACGCAATATAGCGCAAAAAGATGTCGAGCTTTTTTCTTCCTTAGCTGCATGCATGGCCGAGCGATCATGAGAATTTTGATCGCGAGGTGCCAGGCTCTGGGGTAAGAATCACAGTAGTTGGCCATCTAACCAAATGGGCGCTGGTTCTGGTGTTGCAGTTCACGTTGATAGTCGCAATATTTGCATTAACGTGATTGAGAAAACATCAATAGTACCGTTTGATTGAAAAACTTTAATGACTTCATTTGACAAAGGAGATTGGCCGATAACTGACGATACATGTAGGTCGCAAGGATTATTTTGGAAGCCGGATTGAAAGTTGCAATTTGTATCGCGGTTTGCATGCCATTTTGTTGGAATCACCTTTGGACCGGTCCCCTCACTTCCGAATACGTCACAAGAACTGCTGTTTTCAATGGCCAATTTGGTTTTTAGATCATTCCCTACAAAGTCTCCAATCAGCGTTACGTTACCAACAACTACCCGACTGCCCGTGTGCCTCCATCGGGTGCTGCGCCAAATGACATCGGCTTCGGGACAACCTACACATCAGCTACGATCGCTGAGTTACGCTAAGCGGAAAAGACGCCGACCGGGCGTCTGCAAGACGGAAGAAGAGGACGCTGACGACCGGAGGGTGGAGTCCTGTTGGATATACGAAACTTCGAAAGCTTCACTCACGCGGCTATTGTTGCGTCGAGTCGATGGGACGAGGAGTTTGGCGCCACAGCATCCAAGACTCACTCACTGGTGCAGGCCACGATATCGTTGGATGGTAGAAAGTGGACGAGGACATCGACCATAGCGAGACAAGGACGATGATGGCGACTACACGTTTACCGTCTCCTCCTGCGACGTCTCCCGTAGCGAGGTAAGCGAAGGGTGGAAGAAAACCCGTCCGGATAAGCCTGGAAATTTGAATAAATCGTTGTTGGCTCGCCTCCTTTACGCGAATTCTCGACCCCGACGGCGTCATTTAGCCCCGTAGTCGGGAAGTGCACACGAGGCGACCGAGCGAGCACCCTAGCGCGCACAATCTCACCGTCATGGACCTCGATACACGACCCCGAAGAGCTCTCCGCAATTGGATTACATAAGGGCTATGATGTAGGAGCTACACGAAAGCTTCGCCCGGGTTTACAGTATACGGCACAGTCTCCCTGGCTCTTATTCGGCGGATAGGTGTTTTCGGTACGAACGTATACTATACACACCCGACGATACTGCGGTCATATGGTTCGGTCCACTCCCCGTTCTCCACAGTATATTGGTGCTTGAGTTACGTGGGGACGAATCGTAAACTAAAGGATTTTCCGCTGCGGTCTACGACGCGTTGGACATCGTTTACTTCCTTTTTCCTAACCCCGGCGAAGGAAATGAAGGATCGGACTAACGTCCTTCGTGCGCCTTCACCTCTCCGCCAAGAGAAAAGACCACAACGAGCACCGATGCTCCTGACTGGGTCGTAACGACACGAGAGGGTCGTTTACCCTCTGCCGAGCATCATGCTCGTCTTCGCAGCTAACCGGCTGATCCTCTGTCACGATCCAAATTATATCAGGATTTCCGATTTCCTGTAGCATCGTGTGTATCTCACAGACGACGGGAAAACGGCCCCTGGAATTTTGATTAGCCATGCGGGGATCATAAGGGGATGTAGCGAAGGGTCAAATAGATTGTAGTATCTGCAGTGACTTTCGCGTATACATGTGTGCGCAATGTTCCGGAGGATTTTATTGTAGGGAAATGCAGGAATATGTAATCCCATGCTCCTGATGTGCAGATGCACTTTCATCTTGCTGTGAAAGTAGAAAGAGGTGAGTGCATTAAGATACAGATACTCGGTGCATTCGCAAATGGCATCGGGTCGTTCTAATGCACTGTTGATATCGGGTGCACCCCAGTATATCGAGTATCCCGGCGACAGCATACGTACCCTATCGAATACAGGATATAGTTTGCAGTATTTCTGCAGTGCTCTGCAGAAAACGAGCGTCGAAGAGCCTCCAGGGCTTTTGAAGTATCCGTAAGGTATATCCTGGTGAAATGCGAGGAGTGAGAAGGGACTTATGTTTTATGAAACAGGATGTAACTCTCGTCAACCAGTGCCGGATTACGAAGAAATGGTCGTAGAAGAAGCGACGTAAACTATTCTCTACAAAATGTAAGTACAGTGTGTCTTTATCAGAAATGTGTAGTAATCAAGGTGCGGAAATGTGTTGGAAGTAAAAGTCTCAGCTGGTTGCAGTGATCTCGGAAACAGATCACTATTTTAAATATCACGGGAACTCGAAAGGGATACATAGATGGAAGATGAAGCCACAATTAGACCGGAGTGCCTAGATTAGCCGTTTCCAGCTCCGCAATTAAACCGAGGATTCAGCGATCGGGGACGAATACAGGATTACGAAGAAATGGCGTTATAAACCAAAGCCTTGACTCTTCTATGAAAGGAGATGTGTGAAATTCTAAGTTTATACAAAAAACATATAACAAATAAGTTGTTGAACTTATCTGGAATTAGATGTCCTAGGTGGCCAGGACAAAACTGGCAGAAAATAAAGTCCTGTCGTTTCTTTTAACCGAAAAGGATCTGCAAGCTGAGGTAAAGTGTACAATTAGATCGGAGTGTCTAGATTAGCGGTTCCGCAGTCATACCGTAAAACGGAGGACTCTAACTCTCGTCAAGTGGTCGCAGGATTACGAAGAAATGGGCGTGCAAATACGGACGAAAGCTATTCTATCTGCCAGCGGAAAGTATAATGTCCCGGAGGAAGAAATATGTGGCAAACAAGTTGCTGAATTGCGCTGGAAGTAAAGATCGCAACTGGCCACGGTGATCCTGAGAAGAAACGCATTCCAGCCATTACTCGGAAACGAAAAGGATATACAAACAGAAAAAGAAGAAGAAGAAGGTACAAAATAGAGTAGAGTGTCTAGATTAGCGGTTTCGCAAGCAAGCTAGGCGTACATACCTATAATTCAGGGAAAGACTCTTCTGGCTCCGACACCGAAGGAGACTGTTAGGTTGGGCGGTGAGCTGTTTAAAATGCGTCGCTGCCCACCGTCGCCAGCAGCAGCAGCAGCAGCAGCAGCAGCAACGGTAGGAAGGAAGGAAGGAAGGAAGAAACGGACGAGCCATAGTGGCACGTAGTCTCCTTCTCACTCCGTCACATAGACTTACGTTCACTATGCAGATTCCTCCTTTACTCCGATGCCTGCTGGGAGATTGCTGGAATAGCGAAGGAAGAGGCGGGCGAAAAGGAAGACGGAAGAATAGGAATAAGGGAAAGAAAGAAGAAAACATGAGTAGGGTGGAGAAGGAGTGAGAAAGGGGGAAAAACGAACCGAGGATACAATCCTCGTATACAAACGAGTCGCGAGGCTTGGCGCCGACTAGACAGAATCCCGTTGAGATGGATGAGTCGAGAGGGAAGTAGAGAACGGAGGGTGCGCCACTACGTTGCTTGGCAATGCGAAGGAGGTGCTGCAAGCCGGGCCAACAGACACTGGCCAGAGGACACTGCGAGCAAGCGAGCGAACCAAACGGAATGGAATGGCATGGCTTGGTGGTGCCGTTGATGCCGTTGTTGGCTGCTTCTGGCTCGGACAATCCGTCCGTTTGCGACCAGCAACCGGAGTGGGCGAGCGCGCCTGGAGCTTTCCAACTTCATCTTGATTATATATGTATCGCAGTATCCGGAGGGTGGTTTCAACCCCGTTGCTTCCTGGGCCCCGCACACTCTCTCCGATACGTTTTTTTTTTCTTCTTCTCCTTTCCTCTTCATAGATCACGTGGTAGCTTCGCTCGCCGATCTCCTCTTCAACCCCGAAAACTCTTTTTCTCTTCTCTCTTGCCACTTTCTCTGTTGCCAGCCTTTCTCGATTTCGATTGTCCTTCCCTCTCGCTTTCCCGTTCATTGTGAGCGATAAAGAGACCTCGAGTTTTCTTTATCTCGCGGGTTCCTCCGTCTTGCCTTCGCTCACGTTGAAGTTCACTCTATCGTCCTTTTTCCGCGTCTCGCGGCATTGTTTAACGTGGCACTTTTATTGCGCGATTCATCCACAATGGAGATATCAAGGCACAGGGAGGGAGAGGGTGAGGAAAAAAAGGAGGCGAGGAAGTCACTCTGGAAACGTAGATTGCAACATCTAACGGCTACACAATACATCGTATGTATTATTATAAGTCTCTCTGCACGCCCCTTTAATTATCTCGTCGCTCTGTATCTGATCCAGCGGACAGCCGAGCTACGCGTGACGTGAAATTACTAAGGAAGACAAAGTACGTGCGGATTGCGATAATTCTCCCGGTAGAAGTTGGCAACGTTATCAAACAAAGTTGAAAAAAAAAAAGAAAACCGGTCACATGCATGCTTTTGGCTATGAGTGAAACAAGTATATGGAGAACATGCGTGATCCATTTTCGCTCCGCTGTAATGGTATTGCACTTTATCATCGTTACGGAAGGGAAACATTCACCATCTGGCTCGGCCAAGTGCTCGGAGAAAATAAAAAAATACTGGAAAGGAATACATGATATATCTATAAGGTCTCACTTTGCACCGCCGAACGGGGAAAAGAAAAAATATCGTTCAGGCCATTTCCAGGGAACCCCTCGCACGTATCGCCGTATTTACAAATGAAGCATAATCAAAATCCAGGCGCGCCGCAGTCCCGGCTCTCCAGGGATAAGAAAACTCCTAAAAAAGACACACCGTAGTACGCCTATCATATATATTACGGTATATGGCTCATAGCAGAGTACACTGTGTATACATATACTTGATTGTTATTGAGCACCCTCGAGAGGATAGTTCTCGCTCCTTCTCGCGCCTAACGCACCACTCGTAGCCGTCAACCAGGGACGCGGCAACTTCTTTATTTTACCCCCAACAATCTCCAGCAATCTCACATTCTCTTCGAATGATACAACCTCGATTTTGGCCTCAAGCAGTTTATCATCCGGTGACCTGTGGTGCAAAGATGATCTTCAAGCACGGTGCCAAATCTTCTTCAGTGTTCCAATTATTTTCAGTGAAGCATCCAACCTCCAATTATACAGTTTTCCGGCGACATTCTATATACAGATGTGTTGAGAACTTTCCTGGAGTGAGGAAATGGCACGACCATTTTGTCAAAAAGCCTCTTCGAGATTACGGTTTTTAAGTTCTGAAGTTTTTCGGGGATACCTTGTACAAGATTATTGAGGAGGTTCAGACTGATCGAAGAGGTGTCAATTTTTTCAATCCCTTTGAAAAAATTTAGTGCCCTTAATTAGAGTAATGGAGGCCGATTTGTGATACAGCCACATACCGATTTTCATGGAATATTTTCTAAGGATAGGTGTATTACAAAAAATTGCAGACGATGGCCGTTTTAAAGTGTAACGAGTGAGGTTCGAAGCCTCTAAAGACGATTTTTACAGAATAAGTGGTAAAAGGCTATTTTGGAGGTTGTAAACTTTCGGCCTAGTTGTACTGGTGTCAAATTGTTAAACACATTTTATAAACTTTAGTGCGTTATCCGTAATGGAGGGTAACCGGTGTCACATCATACCGATTTTCATGGTATATTTTTCAAAAATAGGCACGAACAATAAATTACAGTGAATGGCTGATTCAAGCTGTCAATGTGGCAGAAAATTGGTGTCACCAAAGATATTCTTCTTCACATAACGCCTCATTTGGCCTGCAGCATCTGAAAAGTGTCTACCTACCATGCCAGGATATAAGTCGTCATTAGTGTCAAGGCACGTATCCCTATTATCCCCAACGTTATTACATATAGTCTAGCCTATATATGTGTATATATATATAAAGATAGATAGAAAATACTGTTTCTCGTTGGTTCGCTTTCTTTTTCCACGCCACTAGCAATCTCGTATTCACCTCGAGTTTTCTTTCTCGCCGCGCGACGCAACAGAAGAAGAAGAAGAAGCAGCAGAAAGGACATCAGCCAGAAGCAATCTCTTACGGCGCGACACTCAGGGTCCATCGAGCATAGGGCGAAGAAAGGGGGTTCGGCGATCGAAAGGGTCACCTTCCATGTCGACCGCAGTTGAAGTGCTGCGCGGTGGTCATGAGGGGGCGGTGGAGGCACGACAGAGATCTTCTCAGATCAATGCCGAACAAAGCTTGCGGTGCTAGAGGGTGCAAAAACCATCCTGCGGGATTTAGGTCGAAAGAGGATCGTCGTCCTGCCGTGAGAGCCGAAGGGGAAATCATAGGTGTCGGAACGGGCTTACGGACAATGATGCGAATCCCTTGGGTATATAAGGCCTATACTCCACACGTTAGGTATGTAGTGGTAGCACTGTAGAGACACACGCTTTCAGACGCTTCCGTCACTTCGTACACCACACGTAAGGAAAGGTGATGGATGTTGCAGACAGAGATTGCTCAATAACACCATGAAGACTGACGACTTTCTGATGACATCAAAAAATTACTACGGTTATCTTCCTCTTGTCTCGTTCATTCATCGTCTCTACATCTTTCCGTAACGTTATCACGCAGAATCCAAGAATGCCGATAGAGACAACTCTCGAGGCCATCTCCTACTCCGCTGTTATCACAACCCCTGTGGCGACAAGTATATGTCGTATATTATTCACAGCTCTTTTATTAGTTACATACCATAAATCGAACATCACTCTGGGAATTATTAATGATTCTTGTGACGTTGCAGGTTTCATGTTTCAGTACGAAAAACATTAATGGGCTAACTTCGTGTTGGCTACGTGAAATTTGCCCTGTATTATGTGATAACATGTTTTCGGGGCTTGTGAGACAGAATATTTTTCATTTGCAGGTATAGTGTACAAACTCGTTACAGTAGGTTGTACATAAAATAGGACGCGTTTTTTTGTAACCCTGGATTCTCTGGTTGAGAACGTTGTTGAAATACGAAGGCCTTCCAACGGCGTTGGGTAGTGGAAATAGAGTGGTAGGCATTCATATTCAAGGCTAATTTATCTTTGAAGAACGGTACTAGCCTTTTACCACTTTCAGTGAGGAAGTTGACATTTAAGACCCCACTGAGGATCAAGACCGTGACGCTTATTGAAGACACTTTTAGTCATTTTATTAAATCGTCGGAAGAATCGTTATGATTTTTAAAAACACTTTCCCACTCACCCATGCAGAAATTTCGACAGGGATCCAGTTGGATCCTACCTAGGATTCCCAGCTTCCGGTTGGATTCTAGTCCATCGTTCGATCGGATTCCAGACTTGAATGTAACGCTAGGTCTTTGGATTCCGATCGGAATTTCGAATCGGGACCCGATCCGTTAACTGACTAGATTCCGGTCGCAAGACGGGAATACAAGGCTGAATCCAACTGGTTTCCTCCCGAGAGCCTGATACAGATCGAGATCCGCTTTGGGCTGGTTATGATGGTTTCAAATAAATAAATGCATACTCGACTTACGAATGTGTAACTTTATACGCAATTAGAATAATAAAAAGTGATAAAATCTGTAATAAAAACCGCATCGACCGACGGTCACTGTTTCTGTGTAGGGCTTCATTCATCTCTGTCTTGGAAGGATAACATATTCGCCTATCTACCTTGTCATAAAAAATGAATATGTGGGAACAAAGTTGTTCCTGTACTATCATAACTAGCCTTTTACCACTTTCAGTGAGGAAATTGACATTTAAGACCCCACTGAGGATCAAGACCGTGACGCTTATTGAAGACACTTTTAGTCATTTTGTTAAATCGTCGGAAGAATCGTTATGATTTTTAAAGACACTTTCCCACTCACCCATGCAGAAATTTCGACAGGGATCCAGTTGGATCCTACCTGGGATTCCCAGCTTCCGGTTGGATTCTAGTCCATCATTCGATCGGATTCCAGACTTGAATGTAATGCTAGGTCTTTGGATTCCGATCGGAATTTCGAATCGGGACCCGATCCGTTAACTGACTAGATTCCGGTCGCAAGACGGGAATACCAGACTGAATCCAACTGGTTTCCTCCCGAGAGCCTAATACAGATCGAGATCCGCTTTGGGCTGGTTATGATGGTTTCAAATAAATAAATGCATACTCGACTTACGAATGTGTAACTTTATACGCAATTAGAATAATAAAAAGTGATAAAATCTGTAATAAAAACCGCATCGACCGAAGATCACTGTTTCTGTGTCGGGCTTCATTCATCCCTGTCTTGGGAGGATAACATATTCGCCTATCTACCTTGTCAGAAAAAATGAATATGTGGGAACAAAGTTGTTCCTGTACTATCATAACGTGCTCCATAAACTATGTTAAACAAAAAATAGTGAAACTCCCATAAAAAATGAGTCAAGACGGGAGTATGAAAGTCTTCGCGGTACTTCTTTTACGTCACTAGTTAATGTAAGGTAACTGTTTTCTCTTCACTACGGTACTTAGAATTCTCAAAAAAATTGTATATTACGATACAAGTGCCGTAAATTTTTCTGAGTAGTGTTACAATTAAGTTAAAAATACAGTTTCTCGAAAATGTATTGTTGAAAATGTTACTATACACACCCGCCCAAATCCGGACCAGGATCCAGACTCAAACGGGGACTCCCTGAGGGATAAGGCAATGTAAGGTAACTGTTTTCTCTTCACTACGGTACTTAGAATTCTCAAAAAAATTGTATATTACGATACAAGTGCCGTAAATTTTTCTGAGTAGTGTTACAATTAAGTTAAAAATACAGTTTCTCGAAAATGTATTGTTGAAAATGTTACTATACACACCCGCCCAAATCCCGACCAGGATCCAGACTCAAACGGGGACTCCCTGAGGGATAAGGCAATGTAAGGTAACTGTTTTCTCTTCACTACAGTACTTAGAATCCCCAAAAAAATTGTATATTACGATACAAGTGCCGTAAATTTTTCTGAGTAGTGTTACAATTAAGTTAAAAATACAGTTCCTCGAAAATGTATTGTTGAAAATGTTACTATACACACCCGAGTAAATCCCGACCAGGATCCAGACTCAAACGGGGACTCCCTGACAGATCTCCGCCTGGGCAATTCCCGAAAAGCCATTTCGATCTTCGGTTACTTAACTTGATATCCACAAAAAACGTTATGATTTCTTTAGAATATTTTGGCCAATATCCAAAATTTTCAGAATGTCGTCTTGCTTCTTGGGAAAACTATCGAAGGGTGAAATCCTGCTGAAGATACGACATAAAAAGAAGGTCAATATAAGAGTATGCGTCGGCAGTCGGTATACAGTCGTATGCCAATTTTGACCATACATAAAAGAATGTTACTTTTATTAGGAAGTTCTTATTTTCCACTATCCAGCGCCAGCAGCTGCCGTTTCAAAGGAAAAATGGCGGGGAGTGTGAGGAAAATTTAGCAAATAACCGGAGAGAATCGGTTTCGAGGGCAACAGGGCTACTTTAAAATTCTCACTCGATTCGCTCGGCGCTCGAGCTTATCGGCCGATTGCGAACGCTGGAAATACTCATATGTACCAGACGAGCTCTCCAGAAGTGAAGAAAAATAGAGGAGCATACGTGCACTACGGTAACGCGTGGATGAAACGCTCTGTGCGAGGTTTCTTCTTATTCCCGCTTCCTCTTTCCCTCTGTGTCTGAATTAGATCAGCCGATGAAATATAGGAACCCGTGGAGGCGAAGGAGGCGTAATATGGGCACCATTATGGATTTTACGAGACGCATGCGAGACCTCCAAGCTAACACACATCTGTGCGCGACGGTATATAAGAAGCTCACATCGAGCTTCGACCCAGTCGCTCGCATATACATACATTATGCAAATATATTACAAGCGTGCGCTCGTTTCCACCATGGAAAGGCTGAATTCCTGAAAAATGTGCTCAACACAGAGGGTTTCAAATAAATTACTTTATTTTTTTTCCGTCACACGAAAGAAAGAGGAAATCTTTTCTTTTTTCTTCATTTTTTTTTTTTTGCGCCAGAAATGAAGATTCTGGGAAATATCTGCAGCGATTCACCGGCAGCTGCCGCACAGGGATACCTCGCTCATATACTTGTACACAAATATTGAATGCTTACAAACTTTGTCCCACCACTTTTTTTTTTTTTTTTCTATTACTAAACTTTCAGCCAGATTGTGCCATTTTTGCCATTTTCGCCCCAGTGTCTGATCAAGATTCTGCGGTTGATTGCTTTATTTTTTTCTGTCACCCGAGAGACAATGGAAATTTTATCTTTTCATTTTAACAGAAAAGAAGAGTCTGAAAAACATCAGCAGCTTTCTTACGAGCAACGTATCAGCCAGGTTGTCGTTTTTTTTTTTTTCCTTCTGACATCGATAGCAGTAAGTGGAAACAGTATTCGATTCGACGAATGTTATCATTCTAAACGAGTGGCAGTTTTTTATGTGGGCACATTCGTGAAAAAAAAAAAAATTTTGCTGCGAAAATGTGATGATTTCGGTTGATCTGTTGGAATAAGTCTTTCGGATGTACAAAGTGAGGAAATAGTGTAGGAAAGATGGTGCGGTTGGACCCTCGCTTTTTCAACAGATTGCTCGCGTCCTGCTCTTACTTAAAGAATCAACCGGACCACGTGTTCATGGATAGTGTCGGGAAAGATCAGGAGGACCCAAGAATCGGACACTTGTCAGACCCTCACGCTGTCCTACCCACTCTTTCTTCGCACACCGTTTGTCACGCCTCAAGACTATTCGAGGAACAGCGGGCAGGACACGTGACGCGAAAGAACAGTGGCATCAAGAAAGAACGTGGATTGGTAGTGGACATTTGTCACCGATCCATCACTATAGACGACTAGGGGGATAACGAAACCACTGTCTCGCTTCTATGGAGCCTCCCCTCTCCCTTTTCTTGTCTCCCTGACTGCCTGAGGAAAAACGCGTGGGAGGGGCGCGTAATTTCGCTAGCGTTCACTCCGATAAGATTCCATCTTCACCAAACTGCTAGCCGATAAGAGTTCAGACTTTGGAAGGGACCCCTCTGATATATGCATTTCGGATTTCGATTACATGTATACCCTTAGCAATAGTCTTAGTTTGGGTTTTGGGCCGCGTAGGCTTAATTCGCTACGGGAGATTTAGTCACCTATTTTCGAGAGATTCACGGATTAGACTGGAGCCATTTTAACCGACAAATTTAGAAGAAATACGACACTGGATAAGTAGTGAAAAATTACGAAATGATTCTTCTTTTTTTTTTAACTATTGTCCATTCTCATTGAATTTGACATGATGTTCAGGTAACAATGATTTAAGCTATGCTCATGATTTCGACCCTTCAACTTGGCTTGTTTTTTGTATATTGAAATTTTAGATGTTAAAAAATCATAGGTAAGAATTTTTGTTTGCATTAAAAGTCTACAAAACTGCAAGGATTTCGCAATGACAAACTTTTCTTTATATCAAACTAACAGTACGTATGACCTGCAGATAAATGAAATTCCAGGACCATCAGAAAACGAGCGAAGTAGAAAAGAAGAAAAGTTGCTGCTGACGTTTTCGCAACACGCGACATTCTCATGTAATTTGTTACGAGTATGTACCATACATACATTTTTATTGTGAATTTATTAAAACGCAGTGACGATATATACGAAGAGAAATTTGAGAATTTCGTACGTTAATCGTAACCTGCGTTCTTCGCTATAATTTATTAATATCGCGTTTTTAAATTTGCGTTCAATCATGTGCATGGTACCAGGTAATCTCGAAGAGGTGCGCACGGAAATCTTCACACCTTCATCGGCTTTACTTCTGATCTCTCCTTGGATTTGGTGGTATTATTTTCGACCCTCCACAATTTGACAATTCGGTTTCACATTTCAGTTATTCGTGTATCACAAAATTTCAAAATTCATAGTTAATATTTCACAAAATAACAGACAGATAGGCATAAAAGAGCGAACATCTTTTCTGGAAACCCGTTACTCAAATTATGTATTTCCATAATCCGGAAGTCGATTTCGTTTTGGTGTGCGATACTTTCTCTTTTTAGATACTTTGCATGTGGTCAAAACGTCAAAAGTTTATGAGTCACCGAGAAAATAGTTGAAAGGTTCAATTTCTCCGGTAGGAAATTATCTTACAAATAAATTTGTACGAGCTTTTTCAGGATGAGATTTATTCCGAAGACGTTAACCTAAGCGATGACAAGTTCTTGGGGAAATCTCGAGGCTCGTTATTTCTCGAATTGAACTCGAAAAGTGCTGAGAGGGAGAGGAATAATATTGTACTGCAGGGTAAAAGAGCTTAGGTAATACGGTAGGTGTACCTGGTGTGGCGGCTGGTATACTCGGCAAGATCGGCGGATGCATGCGAGATCCGCACCGAGAACGCGCAAATGCATTTAGTATTGGATCGTGATCCGATTCGCTTTTGAAATATTTACTACACGCTCTACGCTCGTGAGCTCCAGTCGCCCGCTACCAATATCCCTCTGCAATATCTTTATACACCGGGGACCATTAAACCTCTTTTCCGTTAGGGGAGAAAATTGCGCGATCCGATCTTCCATTTCTATCTTTTATATGGAATTTTCATGCAAAGAAAAGGACGTTGCTCCGAGCGGAAAGACAATTTCTGGAGATGACATTTTTTGTACCCTCTGCATAGATATAGCATATTCGCAAAGATGACAAGCTATATTTTATTTATATCGTTGTTTTTCTACTATTTATATACCCTCATATAAATCATATGGGATAATGGAGTCGTAACTGGATGATTGCATTCAAAATTATTACATTTGTTATATGTATTCTACAAATATCTATGTCTTTTTGTTAGCCAATACAATTTTACAACGTTGGTGAGGAAGTATATAAACATTTAATCGAAAACAGAACCTAATTACGTTTCCACGAGGATTCCATCAAATAAAAAAATATTGAATAAGTGATATAGGAAACAATAATTGTTTATTAAAAACAAGAGTTTCAATCTTTTGAAATTCTACGTAAAATTAATTGTTATACCGTTTCGTAGTTTTTGTTACAAATACTCAGTTTTCGCTAAATGTAAGTTTTCTGAATTTCATCCGAATTCTGCAGCCCCATTTGCATATTTGTATATTATTCGAGAGTTGTAGATTATTTTAGATAATTAGTTTGTGAGCATTGTTGAGTTGGCAAGCTTGTTGCGAGAATCGTCAGTCCTCCTTAATACTTCACGTAATATTCAGCTTTAGCTATGTGCTTAAAAACGAGAAAATATAAATCTTATAAATTGAGCTTCAATACGTTTTTGGATGAGTTGCAGTTGAGTCTAGAGCGATTGAAAATCTAATGTTTAAACCGAAAAAATCTCTTTCGATGATAGATGAGAAAAGTGACATTTTCACTAAAAATTGGCTAAACTAAGTCGGGAGAGCGTACACTCTTTCCTTTGCTCTCGATCTCGACCACAACGATTTCCCAGAAAGTTCGTCTTGTATGTCGGTGAGAGCTTTCCCTTTGGTTTCCGGTTGAATAAAATGGAGAACAAAAACGTGGATGCAAGTGATTATCGTCACACTCCAGAATGAATATTGATCCCCTGCTGTACTGGCGATTACCTATTCATAAATATGTATGAGTTGGATGAGGATTTCAAACATTCATGACATTAATCAATGTCCATTCAATATCTAATTTAGTTCTTTCTATTTTAGCGTTACGTACCTGCCAACATTTTGTCACAGCGAGGCCCGAAGTACAGAAGAACAAGGTTTTTATTGACATGCCAGTTACTCGCATCTCGGATGAGTAAACTTCGCCAGCAACAACTGCAGCAACGGAAGACAAGCCGAGCGAGTAGAAAATAGCAAATAACAAGACACAAGCGACTGGCAGATATTCCCATCCTTCCAAATTAGTTCCAATGGCTTGCAAGTGAAAATAAAGTCCCATTGTCGCCATCAGAGTCGCGCTAACCAGACCCGAGAACGTGAACATAAATTTTCGACCGAAGAAATCTACGAGCACCGTTCCTATGACCGTGAAGAAGAGTTCAAAAACTCCGATCAACATGGCTACGTATTTTCCTGGAATAATCTTGACAGATTTCTCAAAGAGCAACTCCGCATAGGTGTTCATTGCTTGTATCCCCGAAAATTGTTGCCCTGTTCCAGAACAAAAAATAGGGTAACCAAATTTGTTTCGAAAAAAAAACGGAACAATCGATGACAAAATACTCACCAGACGTGAGCAAGATAACAATGAGTATAGCTCTTCGATTTTCAACTCTTTTGAACATGGCTTTCGTTTTTGTCCAGAAATCATTGTCGACCATGTAATAGGTTGATCCCTTTTTTACAAACTGAAGTATCTCCTCGTACTCGACGGACACGTTTTTGCAGCAGCGCAAATATTGCAAGGATCTCTTAGCCTTCTCGAATTTCCCGTGCCTCGCGTACCAAAATGGTGTTTCGTCAGCGATTACGGCAAGCACGATGCCATACAGGATGCAAATGGCTATGTAGATGCCAGCTGTCTCCGTGATCTGGAGATATGGCTCAATTGACACGGTCAACACGAGACCCAGGTGGACACTGACACTGCAACTCGCACACAATCTACCTCGTATTCTTGCCGGTGAAGATTCGGCTATGTAAGACTCCGTCACGTCACAGGACATACCGACCATCACCCCTAAAATGAACCGACCAACAAGCAGCTCCTGGAACAAGAGATCCATGTCATTATTTTGGGGAGCATATACTTAAATATGGATACAAAAGCATAGAAGATCGCTAGATTTTCATCAAACGGAAGTAAGCTCTTCAGGGTCCGAATGTTCATCCACAATTGGACCTTGAGTTTCATCTTGAAATTGAAGTCACGATCACAATTCGATCTTAAAATCGAAATCAAATTTCATCTTAGGATGGAACTTCAATTAAAAATTCTACTTAGAGAGTAAATCCTAATTAGCGCAACGATATTAATCTAGCCATAATTCTTATGTTGGGATCTGGGTGAAGACAATGAAGTTTTTGGATCCGTTAAGAGCTAGACAAAAACAAATTTATGTGACATGATTGATGGGACCAAAGTATGCTACCGATGGCTGAAGTGGGGAATTTTTCTGTCAGGGATTCGGTTGATATGCAGAATAACTAAGCGCATCGGAACCTAATTTGCTTTTGTCTAAGATATCAAGGACAGTTGAGAAAGTATGGGAGTTGTAATTCTTATTTCACTAATTTGGTGACTTCTTAATCCTAAAGCTCACCCAATAAGTGGAAGCAACAGTGATGATAATCCATCCAGCGAGAGACGGTAGAACTCCCAGAAGAAGTGTTCGTTTGACTCCAAACCTTGCGGCTATGAACATAGGGATAAAACCCCCGACAAACAGTCCGCCATACATAATTCCGGCGACCCAAGCACCTTCGTCATATGTCAGTATTATCGTTGAGTCGGAGGACATTAATTGAGGTAGCACCGACTGCGGCCATCCCATAATAACACCCGACATAACGAAGTTAATATCCGCTGAAACACAGGACAATTCGATTTGATTTTACGCATTTACGGTGCATACCATCCATAATGTATACATACATTACACTCGCGTGTAATATGCTTTACAAATAGCATCGTGACATTCCATATTATGACTCGTGTGATGATTAATTACATTGTCGACCCGTTCCTTTATTTACCACAAACTCGACAATGAAGACAAATAATCCCCAAATAGAAATCCAATTCCGGCGTTTCTATTGTTTTACCGGGAATCAATGATTTTTGTCATCAATATGGTGATTAGTGTGCCAATTGGAGGATCGAAGAAATATTTTTTTTAGCGTGAGAAAAAAACACTTCTGTCTGATTACAAAGATTTATGCTGCTTTTGTTTTTCTGTCACAATAACGATTACGTCGATGAACTCAAAATGACAAAGGGAATCAAGGTAATCGCCTTATGTGGTATCCGATTCAAAGTTAAAATGACATATTACCAACGAATGCAATTGTGTATAGTAAAACATTGTTCCCAGTTGCACGCGAGTGATACATTACACCGATTCTTGTCGTCACTGCCGGGAGACTGAAGCCCCCAGCTCCTTTGGCTTAACGCGAGGCATTCTAATCTACCTGGACGACCTTGTATCTAAGCTTTCACGGCGATAACCGTTATGTTGTACGTTACTCTTGATACACATAATATTCCACTCTATACGCAGAAATCATCCAGTTCGTAACTCATTTGTTGTCTTGCAAATACTAATATAGAAGGTAGTTGATGCGCACAAGTGGTTCTGTAATCTCTCGCGATATTCATACCGGTCGAGTCGCTTGCATGAGAATTACGACCTTAAGCCACTCGCTTCAGGGTTTAAAGCATCAATTCGTTACTTTGTATATTTAAGCTAAAAAAACAAGGTTCTACGAAGGTTGCCAAATGATCTGAGATTAATGGCCGACAAACGTTCCCAAATGGTCCAGTTATCAAGTGTCAAAATGGCGAAATTGATTTTAAAGTCTCGAATGATAAAATGTTCACGAAAATAGCTGCCGCTGTGAAACGCTTCATGTGCTTCGGTCAAAGGTAATATGAAACATCCTTTGCCTTACCATACGAGATTTGTTCGTAAAATTATTAAAGTAAATTAAATAACAACGTGTAAAAAATAATTTTTTGTGTGGCTGAGGTGCAAAAACAAAAGGGCTGACTAGTGTTACGTTCCTTTTCTACTTAACGATACCCTAAAATTCACTTTTTCTCGCAACGTGTGTAAAAAGATGTGGACTTTGGGTCACCATACACCAGTTACAAAACAAAAACTCGCAGAAAATTAATTTACAAATGCGCCGAGTTATTTATGGACAGTACGACAGAAAGTATGCGATTAGGCACGAAAAACCTAACCATTGACGCAGTTATTATCTACGACGCAGGAATGAAGACATTCATCAATGCACAAGTCTTGCGCTGTACTTGACGTCAATTTTGCTCGCTCGAAATGCAATTTTTTAGTGCCTCTCATTGAAGGGGATGCTGAAGTCGATTTTTATAGGCGATTTTGAAGTATACACTATTCTTCTTACATATGCTACAAATATATTTAAAATTCTGACAAAGAGTCCTAAATATTTAATTCGAAAAACGTATTCCAAAAATTGACGAATTTTCCGTACTCAAATATTTCTAGCGAAATATTTATAGCTGTCACTAATTGGTCCACGGTGCCTTCCTAGACTCTTTACGATACGACTCGTTTCGATTACGCTACATACAGGATCGATGGATCAAACGTCGTAAACGTATCGACAGGATCGGGAGTTTCAGGCAGAATCGCAGAGCCCTTTCCGATATTTTCTGATTAGACTCGCCCTAGAGGATGCCTCGTTCACTCGGCAACTAACTTTAACTATTATCCCGAACTATTTCCGTCGGGGGATCTTGACCGAGGGGGTTCTAACGGTGCGCTCTAATAACACGAGAGAAGCGTACCGACGGGAGCTCCACTATAGAGCTGTATACCATGTATCGCTTCGGGAAAAGCAATAAAGTTGATAAGTTCGCAATTGGAAATCGGCAAACGTTCCTCGACGGTGCTGCAAATAAATACTTGTAACTCCTTCGAGAACATTCTTCACGGTACGATTTCACCTTATAACATTTTACAGCGCTGATAGAAAAACAGAAAAATAATATAACAAAATACGAATTTTCCGATATTAAATTTTCATTTAAAAATTGTTAATCTACCAAATGAACAGAACGAAGTGAGCGACTAGAGCTTTCGGCATGTTTGAGGAAGGCAATAAACAAAGTCAACGTAATTCATCAGGTTCCTCAGATGCAAATCATTTGCCATTCTACTTGTTGCGCAAAAATCAGAAACAGTCGAGATTGATAAAAAAAACAGTGAAACACGCATCAAAAGTGATATTTGTTTAGCACCTAATTCCAGAATAGGCTCATATCTCTCATATCACTCATATCACGCATATGTAATCGGAATTGTGGTCTTAACGATTTTTGTTTGGTAACGGATAATAATAAGTAAGGCTAAGAACTTAGTTCCTGTAACTGTCCAATCCAAATGATTAGTTGTGTTAACTAACTCGTGAGTTTAATTTACTAGTATATTATGATATAAATTGAGAGTTGAACCGCTATCACCAACAAAGTTGTGGTCCCTTTATGGTAGGCTTCCTGCAGTAGCTAATTAAATGACAGTTCACTATTGAATCATTGAAAATACATATATATATCGCAGTGCGACGTTTCCCTGTCGTTGATATGTGATATAAGTGAACCGATTTCGATATATCCAAGACTTTCAATTTATTTTGACGTACTATAATTCAATTATTCATATCTCCGCACATCCCGATATATGTCCTGATGAAATGCCTCGTGTCTTTTAAGGACATGATTCCCCCAAACGTCTCTTTGACACACAAATGCACGTACAGCACGTGGTATTGATAAAGTTGGAAACGTTTTGTTCACAGAGCACCTTCGCATTTGTATTGCAAGTAGGTCGTCAGCTAGAGCAGTCACAAGGGAACGTATGCATAACAGACGAGAGGATTTTTTTAAATCCTTTTTTCTCACGGTCAAAGCTCACGGAATTTCGAGCTCTCGCGTTTCCCTTTGTCAACCCATTTTCTTCGCGCAATGCCCTTTTGCAATTCTCTCATCGTCATGCATCCCACTGACTCCTTTTTGGAAATTTATGTCTCATGCATCCATATTGGCTCCTTTACATGCTCCCTATGGACCCTACGCCCCTTCAAAGCGTCGCGCATCCCTCCAAAGTGAATGTTTAATAATCCTCCAGCGCAGCTATCGACATACACAGGAATTCATGGCCCGCGTATCGTCGGTTCGACTCTCCGTTGACGCATAATTATTTACCTTTGGCTTTGCACAAATTTACCGCTGTAATTGAGATAACTCGCCTTTTTCGTTGCCATATTTGGCTCCCAACGCTTGTTTGCCTTGTTCAAAGTCATATAGTCGGATTCGGAAATACACCGGTTAATTCAGTGCTGCTGCCAACCCTGTATGCATTATGGAGACTCGAGAGTTACAAAAAACTTCATGTTTGCAACCATTTCTGTAAAGTTCAATCCAACGGATAACAGAATGTCGCTGTAATTATAAAAATGCGCTCTGTAAATTCGGCCAATTTTTTCCTGAACCTGTTACATTATTTTTCCACCTTTCGGCGTTCTTTTTTGATCATGCATAGCTTTAATGAAAAAACCGTGCAATGGAAATGTAAAAAATGCGCATTGTACTTGCAAGCTTAACTATTCAGTCGCAAAAACAAATAGCAACAGCAAAATAATCACTGGAATCACGCAATGTTGACAGAAATACATTAAAAGTTAATATAAAAGGAAGTGAAATAACTGCAAGAATCTAATGCCTACAATGTCAATTTTCTCCGCCAAATTCGCCTGATTGATGAAGAATGATTCACGCACCTTGATGCTAAGTTTCCATCCAAAATAACCAATGACAAACCATCCTCTCGCATGTATAGTATCGGTATGATGGAATATCCAGATTACGAAGATTGCAAATACGCCATAAGAGGGTTTCGTATATTACAACGGCGCTCATATATTACCCGAGCACATAGAGCGAACCAGCTAAAGTGTATGATTGTCAACAGTAGTGAAAGGCACGAGCGAAAGAAAGAAAGATAGCCAGGGTCGTGTGCGTGTTCGTAGAGTTGGAAAAGTCGATCGAATGCAACGAACCGTACAATCGGTAGCTACGAGTCTATGACTCATACCCAATCGCCGACATCCATCTTCGAGGAATCTGGTCGTTCGGTCATACGAGGGTTTTTCCCGTTGTGCAGGGTGTGCGATCACCCTTCATCCAAGATAGCTCGCTTGTTCCACAGTGTGTCAGAGACACCCTCTCCTGGTGTATGCCTTTCTTTTTCTCTCATCGCGATAGACGCAATCCGGAGATGAAACCAGCGAGGCATCGTTGCTTGGCTGTCGCTAAAATATTTCTTTCTCATGGGCTTAGTGTGGGCGGACGCTGTTGGGGTGAGCTGCAATTTTATGCCACAGCTAGATACGAGTAGAGGCGTGCATAGAGCCGTTCAACGAACTCGCCTATAAATAGAATTGCTTGGTGACAAATTGCACGTATAAACGCGCAAATATCAAATTTGGGGTAGTGCTGGAACGCCGGATGGCTATGCGTTCTCCCCCTCTCTCTCTCTGTCTCACCGCAAGCTATGAATTGGCTTTTGGGTTCCGAGGGAGCGCCAGGCCCGCCGTCGGCCGAGTGCGTTATCGAGTTGTGTGTTTTGCATGAATTTTCCATAATTCGCGTTCGCGTCACGTTCAAACTGGTACGTGCACTTGTTCCGTGCTCCGGAGAACGGAGAGGGTATAGTTTGAGAGGAGAGGAACAGCGAAGGGAGATGAAGATGGAGAGCGAAGAGCTGAAACGGTGAAAAAGCTCCACTCGCAAAAGGGCTTGAAAAGGACTGGAAAGAGGCGAAGTGGGACGCCGGTAGTCCGGCTTCAAAGTGACCGACCCTCACCGTCAACGCCCTCTTCAAGCACATACACACTATACTTTCGGAGAATAGCTGTGTATATTTCACGGGGCTCATTATAACGATCTGTGCATGAACGACCTGCTGTACTAAGGACTCTCGCAGGTTTTCGAGTATGCTTAGATTTGTAGGAAAGACTCATTCCGACATCGAGTTTACGTAATTCGAAAATCTCTTAGCACGAGAAGTCAAATAAAAATTTGCTGCAGCTTAATAGTGACATTTTGGCTTTTTTTTTTTTCTTTTTTAAATCGCTGGCAATAAAATGTACACGTGCGAGATAAAAAAGCCTGGAAAGTAGAAGATTTGTTCGTTATTTTTTTTTCTTCGCGCTTTATAAAACCGATGAGAAAGAATTTTATTCGATATTGGAATATAAATATAAATTTGCCAAAATCTACTCGTTGTCTTGTTTTAGCTCGATCAAATTTAAATCCGATACTCCGTGATTTTCATAAAAAAGCGCAGGAACGAGTCAATATTTTCGGATATTTAATATCCAATTAAATTCGAACCTCTTTACCTCTCTTTACCAAAAGTAATATCCACTCCAGCTGAAAATTAATCTTTTTTATTTATATTTAAATTAATGATTAAAACATAAGTATCAACTATTCGAAAAATCAAAATTCTATAAAATCTAGCAGCTTAAGGATATATAAACTATTTTTCTAAATCAATTACCAATTCTGAAAACATGGTTCACTTTTTACGAAAAATTTGTACATAGGAAGCGTTACTACTTTACCGATTTCCCAAATTTCAGTTTGATTGTTAAAGCCGGTTTTTCGATAAAGCAGTTTGAATTTTGCAAGCCTGCCACACATGCACACACACTCAACGGGACATTTTTTCTAAACCACATTTCTCGACGTTTTAAGCCATTCTCAGTGCCCTAATATCACTGCCCGAGAAAATGCCATTTCACGTAAACAAATTCGATGACGGAGCAAAATACAAAATTGCATTTTCCATCCAAACAACGCCATTCTATTGATAAACATATTTTTCCAATTTGCACCTATGAGCTTTTATTCTACGTCAATGTGTCAACAGGTGATTCGCAGTTTTCGATTTCTTTGTAGTGTTACAGATCTAATTGATTAAAAAACGAGTATATTCACATAAAAATTTTCACAAGCGTATACGGAGACTCTCGAACAGGTATTATTTTGTTGTTCACTTGGAAAACGAACCCTCCAAATAGGATTAATTTTTGCGTCGGCCAGATGGGAGCGCCCCTTAACATTGTCTGCTTTTGGTGAAATTTAATAAGGACACCAGACGGCTTAGCATCGACCTTGCGCCGCATTATCTCCGGCATAAAAATTTGAAGCGTTTTAATTATCGGTTATTATAAGTTTAACCCGTTGTAGCTTAACGATAATGATTAAAATTGTTGGCAAACGGGGCAGGTGTTTTTGTTTGAATTTAATTGGAGCAACGATGTGGATAACCTTCCGGCTGTTATTATTAGTCTACCTATATTAGCGTGTACACGGAATTCATTATCGTCTTTTAGAAGGATGAGAAACGGTGGGAAGTTTACAGCTGCTTCCGGAAAAGACGTGGATCCTGTTGTTTGTCTTGACGTTCCGTTGAGTATTATTTAGAGGAAGCTGCATGAGCGAAAACTAACGTCCGACTATGGACCAGTTAGCCAGACTATACATTGCCAGCATTGTACAGCTGGCGCAGAGAGCACAGCAACGTTCCGCATTCTTCCCGCGGGAGTCGTTCACCTATCCGATTTTCATAACGGCCAAAATTCACGAGAACCCGGTTAATGTCCATGCGCACACCGCTCATCTCCCTGGAGGGCGCAAAAAGAGGACGATGGGGAAAAGACAGTGAGGAGGAAGATTAAACGATAGAAGAAACGCACGAACTCGCTGAGGGAGTTTCAGTTAATTCGAGCGAATAAGGAACAAAAATAGTCCTTATTGAAAAACGAATAAAAAGAAGATTTTATGATATCGAACTTGACTTGAACCCTGCATAATTGTAAAGCAATATCAGAGAATTGTCATTTAATAGCTTCTGTAATTATTTTATTTGATAAAATATTTTTTTAATGTAGGAGACGAGTACTCAAATCTCTGAAGATAATTTACAATTAAAAGAATGGTTGTAAAACAGGAAACGAATTAATTTTACTATACGCGGGAAGAAAAGAGCAATTTTGGCAATGAATTTCAGTATACGCTGTACCACGTGTTAATCGCTGAAACTAAATCTGAATTTTCGTCTCAACTTCTTCCGACTGGTAGCAAAAAGTTGTACATATGACCCGGGGCTGAGTTGCTGCAATTATCACCATTGCTGTCCAGTCGAATTGTTACGTTGCACCAACCAACAGGTGAGTTTGAGTTGTGATGTCAGCTGGTCCCTGCTCCTATCGATACTCTATGAAGGAAGTTACAGTTTCTTCAACCGACTTAGTAGTTGATGGTATTCTATCTGTTTCGTTTGGTTATCTGTCCTGCAATGAAAAACATTTCAATCAGCTTTCATTGTCTTTGTGAACCCTTCATGATGTTTCGCATCTCACTGATGAATTATAAAAGTAATGAATGAGATCATTCCTATAGAATGACGTGTACAAGCAAGAACTATTAAACGAAGTGCCATATAAACAAAGACGCATTAACATCTACTCAAGAAATCTACTCAACTCGTTCGATATGCGGCCTGAATACATACAAATATCAGTCTCCAAAATGAATATTTAATCGTCCAGCATCGTTACTACCCACGTGATATCATAACTTGCGTATTGCCACTTCGATTGTCCGTTAAGAAATCATTTGACATAACACTTGTACAATAAATTTCGTGCCCTAGCTTATGATTAAAAACTTCCAGTACATTCACATTAAATTTCAAGTAGATCTCTTTTTCTTAGCCTATTCAATAAGAATCCGCCGCTACTATCGATATTCGCATTAATTAATCGCTAGCCGATTGCCATTTCAAGGTTCCATTACCGTATGACGATTTACCTTTCCCTGTTCTCAAATTTACCAGTGTAATTAAGATAATTCAATTTTTTTGGTTGAGAACGGTTGTTTTCCTTGTTCGAACCGACACCGAGTCAGTCGCTCAAATACTGAAACTATTTCAGTGCTACCTGTCCTATCTGTTAATACAGCCCGAGTGAATGAGAGCCTCAACCCTGAGCCTCATAAGATAAATCAGCAGCCAAGTCCCTAATACGTACCAGGTAAACATTATCCCGGGAAGCCGTGCGGTTTACCCTCCACTGTCTCATTAGGTTTCGCCTCCAACCCCTGTACCTCTCCTCCTCTCTTTCTTTCTCCCTGCTTTCTTTCTTTCTTCACTGATATTCCCTCTCCCTTTCTGCTCTCTTTTAATCTAGCCTCTCTGTCCCGTTCTACAATTTCCGGGCTATCCTCGCTCGCGCTTTCATTCAGTTCGGTGGACCAACAGCTATGCGCTTCGATAAGTCCTCGTGCACTCAAACGGAATTATAGTAGGAACGAATTTTTTCTTTTTTTTTTTTTGTTCCAAGTGGTTTTTCGTGCTCGACTGTCTTCTCGCTTCTCGAACGAAATTACATAGACCATTTTTCCCTGAAGTTGAAGTCGAGGAAACCTTCTCTTTTTCAGCTTTTTTCCCGTCTAGCTCCTTGGATATCGACACCACGTCGTCTCGCGCGTTTTTCTCTTCAGTAATGCGAGAAATTCTATTTTTTTTTTTTTTTTTCAATAAAGATTTTTTTGTTGTTTTCGCTCTCATTCAGTGAAACTCTCTCTCTCTCTCTCTTTGTGCGAGCTTGTGCATTCCTTCCGAAGTTTAATATTCCTCCACTCTGTCTTTTTCCATCATTCGCTTCCTAATCACACGGAATACAACTTAGCAATTTCCGATTCATATTTTTTTGAGAAAAACCGGAAAATTTGGACCCGTGAGTAAATTCAAACGAAATTTTTAAGTCCACACTGAGAATGACAAGTTGTTAGTGGAGTTTAAAGTCTTTCATGGTTCCAATGGTCTCGTGGAGGCGACAGTTTTCACGGACCGCCTACGCTGATAAGGTCTTTCATTTTTTAAGAAATTCTCACGTTTCAGCATGACTTTTCCTAATAGATTATTCCTTTAATTTATAGTCACTTCAAGTTCCCAGATTCTACAAAGTGTTCGGTTCATAATCGAACACAGGACCACAATGTTCATGTGCAGAACATTTTGTATCAATAACTTCAAGTTTCAGAGATATGATCACTTGGAAAAACTTCATATTACAAAATATTATATTTAAGAATCATAAAAAAAACACACGCTTAATGAGTCTCTTAGTAGTATTTTGATATAACCAATTACGAAGCGGAAATCATGATCGAAAAAAAAAGTGTCCGAATGGACAGAATGCTTAAAATCTGGACCACATGTAGGATCCGAAATGTACTATTTTTATCCCCATCTACACATTAGGATTTGGAAGCTTCGTCTCCCAAAAAAAAAATGTTAAAAGGGTCAAGGACCTATAAATTTAAAAAAATTATGTCACTGGCTATCGATTTCGGATTCTATTTTTACGAGTCCAATCAACGTTGCTCAATAATCAGGGAGGAATCATAATTTTGGAATGTACTATGGCAGAATGAGCACTCCCGTTATCCAGATGTGGTATGGGAACTTCTGTATTATTGGAACTACTAGTAGTAGCATTAGGAGTAGTGTAGTAGGTACTGAAGCCAATTGGTATCTTGTGTCGTAAACTAGATACATTAATTCCAAGCATAAGTACCGATAATACGAACCCTCGCCGGTGGCGAAGCCAAACGGTTTGATTAAACTGCCACTAAATCTAGGCCATGTCAAACAGTCATTCGTTATCTCGGTGGGCGAGGGAGAACCAATCGAGGATGGGGTAACGCCAGTACCCCAAACGCTTTGACTAACGTTAGCCACTTTCACCCTCGTGCCGGCCACCGATGAAAATCTTTCGACGCTAAATCCCCCCAAGTTTTTCCAGGGGGTTGATCAAACCCGTCTTTTTTACGCATAGTGAATCTCAAAGTGATCAATACGATGTGGTTTATCGGGAATATTGACCCCTCCGTTTGATGCCACTCTAACTTTATTGTATTTACATATTGGAGGATTCGGGGTAATACGGATCACTGGACTGTGGGAACTTTTGTTCTGAATCAAAGAATAACATTTTCCCAACGTATTCTAGAAAATCGAAATCATGAAAATGATAAATTATTCGCTTTATAAGCACTTATCGTATAATTAACATATTTTGAAATGCATATTAGAATGAAATTAACGATCTCCAAATTTTGTCAATTTTAAAAAAATGTAAAAAGCCTCCATAGCTCGACGACCAATCGCATACTAATCAATAATCCGTTGAGTTTGTTTGTTTCTGATCAAATTTGCGACCCCTGCAATGTCCACCATCAAGATCGTTTAAAAAAACAATATTTTGAACAATAAAAAAAAAGATATATGTTAACAATAAAAATCGTATTGATAAAAATCATTTTGTTGCAGTTATGAATGGAAATATGTGTACAAAAAATTTCAGGTCGATCGGCCTACAGGAACGGTCCGAAAAAAAATCGTGAAAGTCGGCTACTTTTCGGGCTGTCACACTGGAAGGATCCCTTAATGTAAGGGTGTATATTGAATGAAACTGGCGCGGCACGCATACCCGAGCTGCACGTGTCTTCGAGTTACGCGCTTGTTTGGAGTACGCACGTGTTGCACTTGGCCGCTAAGGCCTCGCTTCCTTCTAATCGTAAGAAGAGCCGAGCTACGCACTTAATGGACACGTAAGTTATTTCAGGCACTTAGACACTCGCTGTCAGTGCCTAATCCATAAACATCACTGAAGAACCCTTACGCCACCCATTTCAAAGAGAAAAATATTTTATTGTTTCTCATTATTACAGACTGGAAAGTGCCATGTAGTGACATTATGCTTCTTTTCACTGATAAGCTTACGACACACGTTCCCAAGCCCACGATACCCCCACTATAACTCTGAGCTTCCGGTAGAATTTAGTATTCGCCCCATGAGTCAGTGTGCTATATCGTAGCCGTCGAAACAGTGTCAAAATGTCGGGTCTGTTGGACGGACTCTTAATAGCAATTTGCACGCATAAGTCCATAATTTGTCGAGAATTTTTGTACTAATAATACTTCATTTTAATAACTGACCTAACATGGTATGAATAAAGTAGTTGAATACATTGCAGCTTCACTGTAACAAGATTTTGCACCAAAAGAAAATTATGGTATTAGCTGCTAGAAAGTGACAACTTTTTTTTTTTAGTTGGCACAATCAACTATTTTATATTGTCATGTTTATCGAATAATTACTATAAGTGCCAAATAGTTACCATAACTAATTTCATGGCTACCGTAACGATAAAAATATTTGCCGACTAAAAATTAATATTTGTTATTTTATAGTTGACTGCACTATTACGACTTTTCGGAATTTTTACTCTTTTAAATATATTGCATATACATACACATTAGGGTGTGCCATTTTTGGGCAATTTTTTTTTTTCGACTCAGAAACAGGTTGTATACTTTCAGGAAGGTAAAATAAGAAGCCTGTAAAAATTTGAGCTCTTAATATTAATATTTAGATGCGCCTCATCGCGAATTTCTATTTCCCATTTAAATAACATGGGAAAAAAATTTTTTCATCTTTGGAATTTTATACGTTGGCAATGGCATATTGTTCGATGGAACGCAAAACATATTTTATAGAGAATCGCACGCTCTACAAAAAAGATGTCTTGCATTTTTTCGATAGACATAGCCATTCTGATGGTATTTGAGTTCAAAGTTCAAAATATACGAAAATTCATCTTTTTGTTAATATTATAGCGAAACTATTGACTCTGTTGAGAATCTTCGATCAACTTTTTTGTAGATTATTAAATTTACCATGAAAATTGTCTCATCCATGATTAATTAATATTTATTGTTAATTGTTCAATGCTGTAGAGACCTGTCTTCTGTCACGAAACTGGTTCTAATGGGCTGGTACTTATCATAAATAGTTACAAAAAAAATCGACAAAATACTCACGAAAAATATCTTTCGTTATTTCCATTAATAGTAAAAAAAAATGTTTCATTCAATCTTTTTAAGTAAATTTATTAATGAAAAATTATAAATATTGAATAATTTATTACTGTATGAACATTTTTTTATTTGTTGTTGCCATTATTGTAAGTCTTGCTATACCGAGTATAAAAAATTCGCCAATGCATTAATAATTATTCAATTATTTTTTTATTGCAAGTCGGATATTTTCGACGATGCTCCTTCACTATTCGTAATAAATACTGGAACTGCTCTTCATTCTTTGTCAAACATGCATTATATTGTTCCAATAATGCCACTCCACGTTCTGCAGCGTCATTGACTACTTTCAATTTTGTGAAAAAGTCCAAATTTTCTCTATAGCTCTCGTTATTCGGCCATAGAAGTATATCTTCTTCGAGAAAATCAGACGGCAAATCAAATTTAATCATGGATGAGACAATTTTCATGGTAAATTTAATAATCTACAAAAAAGTTGATCGAAGATTCTCGACAGAGTCAATAGTTTCGCTATAATATTAACAAAAAGATGAATTTTCGTATATTTTGAACTTTGAACTCAAATACCATCAGAATGGCTATGTCTATCGAAAAAATGCAAGACATCTTTTTTGTAGAGCGTGCGATTCTCTATAAAATATGTTTTGCTTTCCATCGAACAATATGCCATTGCCAACGTATAAAATTCCAAAGATGAAAAATTTTTTTTCCCATGTTATTTAAATGGGAAATAGAAATTCGCGATGAGGCGCATCTAAATATTAATATTAAGAGCTCAAATTTTTACAGGCTTCTTATTTTACCTTCCTGAAAGTATACAACCTGTTTCTGAGTCGAAAAAAAAAAATTGCCCAAAAATGGCACACCCTAATACACATATGTATATATATATATATATTTTTTTTTAAATACCTTAATACAGAACTGAGTCTGTGCAATACTGGATTGAGTTGAGGCTTAATTCTATATTGCCTCAGCTACAGAATTGGTTCTTGATTGTTCAGGATGGAAAATGGAATCGCATTAAATCCTAGATTCTCAGATTCCAACCGAGACTACAAAGACTCGGTCTCGGTCTATCCTGGCCTCATATTTTCTATGCAGGAAGTGTAATCACTATTATGGCTTTCTATAGTACAACTATGAATGCAACAAAGGGCATGTCATGCTTTTGATACTTTTGGGCATAAAAAAAAACTATTTTGGGTAATATTTTCGCCTCTGAAAAATATTATGACACTATTCTCAAAACCGTATAAACAAGTTAGCTTATTTTACAGCATAAAAGGAGAAGAACAGCGTCTCCGACTCGTTTACTCGATGTCCTCTGTATCGGTACATCCCATGCTGACATTTTTGAAACAATGCAATAACGCAAGACAGCTTCGAGTATTGTATACTCGGCGCGAAACTCGAGTACGCCATAATTTCTAATAAAGGCGTCGGGCGCTCTGCAGGCACTGAGAAGATTTATCGGAGGACCTCCCGCTGATTAATGAAAGGCTGGAGTGTGGTCTGCAAAAGAGTGAGAGCGAGAGGAAGAGTGGAAAAGTGTCACTATGTTGACTAAATTTATGGTGTACGTGGATAATTTATCGTCGTTTTGGCCACATAATTTGTTTAATTAATAACCACCCAGGGAAGATTATCAGTCGCACCTCAGATATTTGACTACACAATTGTAACTGAAATGAGCAACACATTTGTATATTCAACTGTAGTTAGCTTTTTTATAAACTTCCTTCTATCCAAATGTAATTACAGCGACTCATTATGGTTTTAACGTTATAATAGGTCATATGGTGAGGTGAGGTGAGTCCGAATGAATAAATGTGTAGACATTACGTGACGGAATTTTAATCCAAGCGAATTCGGAGCTTCCGCAGCACGGATAAAAGATTGGATAACTCTCCGGGAAAATGGTTTTAAACCAACGAATTCGAGCTCATTGAGAGAGTTTAAAAAATACCACCGGTGGCTCGCGTATTTTTCTCGCTAAGCCACCGTTAACGCGACTGAAAACCATTTTTCGCGGTCAACCTCGTTCGGAAAATGTTGTGCAAAATTGTTAAAAAAACATAAGCCCATAACTTTCCGCAGGTTTAATCACTGTAACCGCGGTAATTGCATACATGAAGACAATCAAAATTGTTATGCTTTTCAAACAGATTTTATTTGTGTTTTAATAATTTCGACAAAAAGGGAAAAATAGGGATCATCCTCCGATACGCGTAATAATCGTTGGGGCAATTTGTCATTCAGTCCGAAAGTACAGCCAGCGAAAATATCTAGTAGAACGAATTAGATTCTAGATAACGCAAATAATTTTTCATTTTTTTAACGTTAACCTTATGGGGTTGTATTTATTTTTAGTAAATTGTTTTGTTCCAGTTGATTAATGAAATTGAACAATTCTGTATTTTATTTAAATACATTTTTTTTAATACTCAGTATAAACAATATTAAAATTACTAGTCCACTTCAGGGTTAATATTTTACAACGCAGCATAATCTCTGTTTTTTTTTTTTTATTCAAAAATACTCTTAAGGGGACCCAATCAGATAAAAAGAGTCATGAGAAAATAAGTTCTGTAAATAATACACGTATTTTTAACAATCTAACATTCGAACCTCATTAATTAAATAACAAGCATTATCATTCTCCAATTTTGTACATACGTCCAGTGCATAAGAATAGTGTAAGGTAAAAAATGTACTTTTAGATGTACTTGATAAGGTTTAAATGATGAAGATTTTTAAAAAGAAGCATGTTTCAGAATTTTCCTTCTTATGACTGTACTTAAGTGACTGGGATCCCCTTAAATTACGAGCAAATTCGTGGATTAAAATAGGGGATGTTGTTTGTTTCCTCCAACAATAATTTCGACAATTATTCAAGAATGACTTTTATTTTGACACAAGTACTGCATGCATATTCCATTTGCGGCCAAATACAATGTGTACTTGACGAAATAATGTAGTAGATCACAAACGGGTTTTTATGTATTTAAATATACAATACGAAGATGGATTTCGCACAGTGTGACGCATTTCGCTGCATTCTGTTATGACAATATCATCAATTGAACGAGAGAGAATTCATTTGGAAATAGGTTGATGCCGAGTGTGCTCAATAATAGTGAAATTAATCATGTTTGAAACGTACCGCCACTCCTCCCCAGAGTATCCTCTTTCGCACGGTCGTTCGTTTGCAAATTGAATCCGTTACTGTTCAAGTATTAATGATTCGTTGCGTGATCCTGTCTATTCGTGGTTATCGTCGCTATATATATCCCTCCAGTTTTAGTGTTTGAGCATGTCCAGCTCGATGACGCCGAAGTTTCTGTGCATTTAGGTGCTCTAAAATGTTGACAAGTAGGAGATAACTGAGGGACCATTTCATTCCTGCACGCGCAATAAAATTAAATAGATTGCTTTACACTTTTGATAAAAAGACGTGCACTTTTTCTCCACAAACATGTGCAAAACCTCTTTGTTGATATTACAGAGAATTTATGGTGAATTTCTGGATTGAAATTTGCGGTTTAATTTGTGCACTTTTATGTGAACCTTGGAATTGATTACAACTTTTCTATAGAATTCACAAAAGATTTCAATGCGTATTCGGGAATTAATAATGGAGGACATGTAAGAGCTTTTAATACGCGTTATGAATAACGAACAAACATTTTTCACTTCAAAGGGGAGGAGGACTCCGAAAAACACGATTGAAACGTAGACAATGTTGTTTCTGAGGTTGTAGCTATGTGAATTGTAGCGTCGACCATTGTACTCCATGTGCTAACAATTCTGCGTAAACTAATCGTGAATAGTCGATATTATTATTCGCTCCGGGCGCAGCAACTAATTGTTCAGTTGTCGTAACTAATATTGTAAATCTCGGGTACAGCTAATTAAAGGCGTAGTTGTCCCCACCAATTGTTTTCTCCGTGTAACATGACACGATTGAAACGTAGACAATGTTGTTTCTGAGGTTGTAGTTATGTGAATTGTACCGTCGACCATTGTACTCCATGTGCTAACAATCTGCATCTGAACTAATCGTGAATAGTCGATATCATTATTCGCTACGGGCGCAGCAACTAATTGTTCAGTTGTCGCAACTAATATTGTAAATCTCGGGTACAGCTAATTAAAGGCGTAGTTGTCCCCACCAATTGTTTTCTCCGTGTACCATGACAGCCCTTAATTGCGTCGAATTACACCCTGGTCGGTTTCCATATAATAGGGCAACCCTTAGCGATGCCTGATCAGGGCCAAGGCAGGCTTCCCATAATAGGGCTAGTCGTGAGAGTCCCAGATCGGGGCCTGACCGTGGTAAGGTAAGTCCTGACAGTTTTCTATCCAGATATGCCAAAATACCTTCAGAAATTTGAGGAAATTAAAAAAAAAAATTCCGTCAGTGGATAGAAAGTCACGTGTTGCAAATACACCATTAGCTACGTTTTTTTTTTTTTTTTTCTTTTTTTTTTTTTTCATCCTAACGTTTGAGCATATTCAGTTTAATGACACATAATCTTGTATGCCACTAGAAGCCTACGATGTCGACAGACCGGAGTTAACTTTTTCAACGAGAAAATTACTTGAGTCTCTATATATTCAGCGCCTCTATGGGACCATTCGCCCGAGACAAGAACATGCTGAATAGCAAAATCCCTTCTATTCTGCCGGATCACCGTAGTTCCCGATCAGGAGGACTTCCCAGGATGGGGTCGATATAAGCTTGATGGATTTGTCGGCTCTTCATGAATGTTATTCACGAGCCTATCGCTCCTGAATTGCTAAGCTGTAAACGTGCCACGGCTTCTGGAAAATTGTCTCCGGGGTTAATGGCGTGGAACCAAAATCGATTAACGTTTCCGTCCATCGTCGATGATCATTCTTTGTTGTTGTATCGACGTAAAGGTTTTCAAAAAAACTGTTTAGAAGCTTAACGACATTGAAGTACTTGACCACCGAAAATATCTGGAAATAATTAACTTCTCAAGAAGTTTATTGACGACTCGAAGATGATTAATATTTAAACACTGCGAACGAACTTATTTCCGTAAAAAACGTCGAAAAATGTCAATTTTGCAACGTTTTACACTAAATACCAATTCAAGATCAATCGATATTCCGGAATTTCAATGGTTTGCATCACTAAAATAGTTAAATTTGCGATACTGAAACCTACTCTTTCTCGGTACTCCTTTTTTTAATTTCACTCAAGTACAAGTGCTATTAACTTATTTATTGACAATACGTTTACAGACGATTCGACGTTAAGTGACGTGACAAATGTAAAAAAAAAATTGTCAAAGAGCCAACCGATCCGAGTCCTTCGGTTTATTCATTTTTTCAAAACATTGCAAGAGAAGAACAAAGAAAAACCAAAAGACATATACACGAAAGTGAGAAACTTCTCTTTATTGCCGTTGCGTCTTGTTTTAAATAACGAGTAGCATTTACAGGGTGCCGTAAAATTCAGGCCAGCCACATGCTCAGCAACAAAGTTGGTAACTGACAAAAGTGCTTATAAATCATTTGCGTAACCGCGCGGTAGTGCTTTGGTAGAAATTCAACGGTATAAGCGGAAATGCGATTCGTCGACACAGGCAAGTGGAAGGCAAAGCGTTGAATTGGTAAATGGTGTAGAGAGGGGATGATAGCGAGGAAAAGAGAGCGCGAGAGAGAGGGAGAGTTAAAGCACTGGACGGCATACAAGCGGGACACTGATATGGTTTAAGGCCCTCCGACGTGAAGATATATATACCGCCTATGCCAAGCTAACTTTTTGATAGAGAACCTTGCCAAATGGCCTCGCTAATCATTTAATCTCTTCCGTCGCAGTTAACGCTTCTTCCGACTCGATACTGCAATTTATGGGCTTCGCCTACACACCTGAAAAGTTTCGTCCTCTCTCGCCTATCGGACAAGAGCCTTCGCTAGTCCGGAGCTACCCGTGTCACTACGAGAGACTGCCGAGGGGGGAAATGGTATCGAACTATATATCGCCGAACCGAAACATGGAACTTCGATTCGAGTTGGCTCATGCGAAAGACACTCGCTGATGTATTTTCCTCTTTTTACTGAAATCCCCTGAGAACACGCTGAAAATGACACTCGTTTTTTTGCTCCCTGAATCCAGCCTTCAGTCAATAATAATGCTTTATTAACAGTAACAGATTTTGTTTTGCCATTGCACGCAAAAAAAGGCTTGGTTGAAATAACCAAGGCGCTGGGTTATACACGCGCAGGCTAAGTTATTGGATGGACAACCAAGTTATGGTTGGCCAACCGAGTTATTTGTTGGACAACTAAGTTGTTGGTCGACCAATCGGGTTGTTCGTCGACCAACCAAATTGTTGTTTCACCAACCAACTAAGCCTCTTTTCCGAGTGCACTGTATAAAGTTATGTACATGCTTTGGTTAAGGCGTCAGTGCGTTAGTGATTAATTGCAACTACATTAAAAATCGACTTGGGTATGAGAGTAAGAGCAATTAGTAGTACGAACCAAGTTTCACTGGTGGACAATTTATCGGGTTCGATAACCTCGTGCAAAATTAAATAAAAAAATCATATTCAAATGAAAATATAATTTATACAAGGTTTTAAAAATGGCGGTTATTAACTTTTTCCCATATAGAAGAGCATTTAAAAATTAATTAGTACAGTCTTCTGATTTTTCGAATATAAATTAGACGCAGAATAAAATATTGACTGCGACCACCGGAAAACTCCATGTATTTTAAATGGGAAACTTCCACACCTTCGGAGTTGGTTAAGAGTGGAATAGTGAGTTTGAAAAAATGTTGGGGTTTGTTTTCATTTATTTCGAACCGATTTAGGGGACGGCATGACGGAAATTCGATGAGACCCTATTTAACGACCACCCTAATATGCATTGAAGAGGTGACGTATTTAATTTTGGGTAACTCGTTTATTTCTGATGATTACGACCGGTGGTCCTGTTCCATTTGTTCGGTCATGTGAAAAGAGGGCTTTGCTCTCATGTGTGCAGTTACACGTAACGTTTGTACACGACTTACGTGTGTGCCACTCTTCCTTATTAATAGTTCTCACATCGGCCGACAGCTGGCGCACCGGTGAGTGAGCATAGCCAATAGCAAACTGACAACGCACCTGTCACAATCAATCTTTTCCATCGTGTGATCCTATTTTTTTTTTTGTAGTGATTTATTACACGATTGAATTAATAGTTACAGTTATAGGTATAGTTGTTTTCAATAATAATTGCACCTTGTATTAACAGATTTTCGAATCTTTCAATAACCGTAAAGATACTAATTGTTGAATGGCTTACCGCAGATTCATTTTCTCAACAGGAGAGTAAAACTCATTACCGACAAATTGAATGGAGAACCATAATCCTTTATTTTTCTGCTTAACCCCTTCAGGGACGCAAACTTCACGCCGCCAATAGGTTATTGACGCACTATGACGTCAATACCGCTGAAGGGGTTAATATTTGTGGAATCTCTGCCATTATTATTGATTCGCCGTCTTTCGAAAGATTTAACATCGTTTATCGCTGGTTGTTGTCATGGAATGAGGGTTTCGTAGTGAAATCCATGGCAAATGAAATTTTCGTCAACCTGATAGATGTTTGTAACTCTACGTTCAAACCTTTTCCGAGGAACATCGAATTTAATCCGCCCGAATTTAAAAGCCCGAAGGAAATCGATTAAAATTTGTGATACATTTTTTTCAACTCACCGATTTGATTTGTAACCATTGTATATGGTTTTTCTTTTATTATGGGAGTCCTCTCCGGTAAAAACAATCTCACTCTCGTTTTTTCTCTGTAGATGAAGCTCACGGTCAATAATAATACAGTGTTAGCGTTTTTTTTTTTTACCAGTTCTGTGTTTTAAAGTGTTAGTAAGTATGTGTGTTCGTGTGTGTGTGTGTGTTCTTGACGTAACGTGGCTTTCGACGGAAGAAAAGTTAAAAGCTATAATAAACGAAGCGAGGTTGTCGGTGGGGCCGGTGACGGTGCGGTTATTTTAATTAACAGAAGCAAGCCCTTAGAGCACCAGCAACCGACCAGCCCCCGACACTCTCCCAGTTGCCTTTGCCTCTCCCCTTCGCTTTTATACTCACGACCGACCGTATACTTGATCGGAGCTGACTTCGCAACCACCTACTCGCCCTCACAACGCCTCATTGAACATGAAAAACAGAATTTTCGGCTCACTACCGGTACCTTGCTCTCGTAAATAGGTACTTTGACGTAGCACTCGACCCTCCGTGCAGCAAATGTCAGTTATAAATAGGCCACTTGATATTTATTCATGCCAGTGCTAAACATCAACTTTTTTTCACCCAAAAACTAGCTGGGTGCTAAACCAAAATAAGCAATTGGCTTTTAATATATATTATAATATCAATATTGAGCTTTCTTTGTACTAGAGTCTCTGTCGTTTCGTTAGAAAATGCTTTTCGCCATTTTATGGTAAATATTAAATGTAATGTATTATGTTGCAAAAACTGCCAAAATTTTCTTCATAAAAATGACTACGACTTTTTTGTTCATAGTAAAAAATGAATCCAAAATTGTATTCTTTATTTTTTGTAATGATTCGTTGAACCAGGAGAAAAATGGTTCGATTGTTCGTACTCAGTGAGACAATGATCTGAAACCCGTATCCGAGAATTAATAATACAGTTTAGTAACAATTCAGCTGTGTACGAGCCAAGATATAATCGAATAGCATTCGATTTACCAAGTCCAAACTGTTTCCAATTGTAGGAATGGCCTGTTCGATTGATTTTATCGCTTTGAATTCTGGCGTTCGAGTCCTTTTGTCTCTGCGTACTTTCAACGAAGACGTTGAAGTCGAGATAAAAAAAACTTGGGCTTCGTGTCTTGAAACTATGTGAGGTATGCAAAAATATTCTCACGCGCAACGTAACCTGACACCACATTTTACTAACCACATTTTATTTTGACAGTGGTGAGCAACTCAAAATAAGTTGTCCAATACTTGTTCCGATAGTTATTTGCTTTTTTAAATGCAAAGTATGCATTTGGTTTGACGTCATAGTTGCAAAACTCCATTCGCGAAGTAACGTGTAATTCATGAAATCTAGTTAATAATACAGTTTCTTTTATAATTATGATTTTATGATAATAATGTGTAGTGATTACAAAATCGAACGCAAATAGCATAATAGCTGAAAATAAAAGATAATTTTCGCTTAAATATCAGAAGGTATACGGATAAAAATGAATGGATTACTTTTTTAATGCATGGTATTTCATTGTATGCAATGAAAGTGCATTTTTTTTAATTTTTCCAAAAAGAATACAGTGAAATTTTATTTAAAAAATATTAATATTTACAGGCATTTGAAAGTTTAGTCCTTGGATTATAATCGCCACAAGTCATTATCATGAAATCATGATTGTAGAACATATCGTATGATAATCTTTGTTCTTATGTGTGTTGGGCATTTACGGCTCTGTTCGACATTAATAGACTTATTCCACTGACAGAAATTCAAGAAAATTTCAACCAACGAGCATTTTTTTCGATTAAAATATTCCGTGCCAGTGACAAGGTTTTTTTCTTCAATGTTGAGTTTTATTCACTCGACGGGAGAAAATTTCACTGGCTGCGAAACGCGGAGCCATTTGGGAACCTTATGATCCCAGATTTCAGTTAAGTTTTGCAGGTTATTTACTCTTTATTTTTACTGCATCTTTTGATAGCCGGTATAGGAGCCGGAAACTCCGTTTCCTTTTTGCGAAAGGTGAAAAGGATTCGATATGCTCTATGACGCTCCCTCATTGGGACTCCAAGTTTTGCTCCAACTACGGGCAAATCCAAAGCTGACTTGAGCCTTAAGCACTCACCTGGCTCCATCTTTATCAGGGACCCTTTTGCCCCGTTCACTTACTTTTCGCTTTGATCACGCTCTCGCATCCCCGCGCAACCCCGCCCGCCCTCTGTTGGGAGTACTCTGAACGTCGGATTCCCAATTATTAGCGATTCATTAGCCAGGTACATCGGGCAGAAGGATGTGGGTTTCACAAGCTGACTAGATGGACTTTGTGCTCGCATGAATCACAGAGCCAACGAGTCAAAGCGGAAAAGAAGGAATTAAATCCACTTCAAAGCCCGTTTCCATTTTTACCTTCGAATAAATAAAGCATCAGTACAACTTCTCTAAAGTTAATTCGACTTTTAATACAAAATCATTACTGACTATATGAGAAAAATGTGCCACTCCAATTGGGCAAAACCATTGAGTTAAATTGAGATTGAGGATCTACTCATTTGTTGTCAAATACTAATTGCCCATTAGTCATCAGATTAATTACGTTTAATTTCAAACATTGTTAATTTATTAGATCTGATGTTTTAAAAAAATTGTATCATCTTCGTCACATGCAATGAAAAGTTTGCCGATTTGACAAGACGTGCTAAGGAAAACACGTTTTTGCAAAAATGTAATTCAAAAAATATTGAAATTCACTTTATGCATTTGAAAGAAATAACGGAGCAGACTCCTTTATTAATGTGCTTAGCTTCTATGAAAATCAAGTGCTAACATATTTATTTTGTACTTGTTCTAAAATCGTAACATGTGTGTTCTGATTTTCATATTATGAAATGATGACTTAACTTCATTGAAGACATAATATTTTCATATATATGTGAATGTGTCACATAGTCAGCATTTGAATCAATAATTACCATAACGATTTCCACAATTACCCTAATTATTTGACAGTTGTATTAATTAATAACAATAATCGGTTGTACGAATTAAAAATGAATAGTCGTTGCTTTATAGCCACTAATACCAGAACATTTCCACAGAGCCCAATTCTATAGTCCCATCCATTCTTTATTTACAAAGCATCAATTATTTTTTTATCTGGCACATACACAGAAATACACACACAAACGCTGGATACTTTGTCTAATACCGCCCTGCAAATTCTAAACAATTTCACATACTTTGATACAAAAATTTTCTAAAAATATTTTCCAAAAAGTGTTCAATCCATTGAAACGATATCTAAATTCCTGGGAAAACTGTTAACATAACGCATATTCTTTGAATATCAACAACAACAAAAAATGATTCATATTCGCGCTCAACGATTCACGTCTCGCCATCTATCAGTGCAGAGTGCAATTTCCGATGGAATATTTTCAAATGCATCCGGCAGATGTCGTGCGTATCCGTTTCATCACGCAGGCTCGTATAGCCCTGAAAACCCACTGTTATTGCGAGACTGAGTGCCGAGTGCCGCACAGTATAGCACGTAGATATTTGTAATACTACCCCGTCGCGTAGTGCACTCCTTCGCTGGAGGTCCAATTACGATTTACCATTACAATCGCCGCACGATGCCCTTACGTTGACATACGAGAATAGCGCAGTATGTATATATGATATAAACCATTGGGTTAAATAAGGATACACATGTGTGCACACATACATGTATACCATTACGTACATACGTTCGAGCGCTGCCCGAGTTTAACGCGAAATGCTAATTACATGAATTCATGAATTGCATAGCCCAAGCTCAGTATATTGTTCCATACCGATCACGAATACCTATTTGACACTATGTTACTTCTAAGTTGGTGCCTCGATAATGCTCAACGATTGTAATTACAATTCCGCTTGCGCGTGTTTCTTTTTTCCTCTCTCTTCACTTTTCTTCGGCTAATCTACGTTGGTCGTTGTTTTTGTTTTGTTTCGTTTTTATTCCGATCACGAATACCTACTTGACACTATGTTACCTGGAAGTTAGTGGTCTATAATGCCCAACGATTGTAATTACAATTCCGTTTGTTCGTGTTTCTTTCTTTCTTTTTTTTTTTTTTCTTTTTCCTCCAATGAGTAACCAAAGCAGAATAAGAAGCAGGGATCTGCGACAGTAGTCACGGAAGTGTCACTCATTGCTAGGGATAGCGAACGACACGCAGGCCTAGTAGTCACGACAGTATGTGCAACGTTTAAGGGCAAGAGGAAGAGAGATAGAGAACAGGAAGTGGATACAGGACATCGCAAGTGAGCACCGAGAGACCGATCTATTTATCGCTGAGGAAACGTCGACGGAACTTCGTAAATGAAGTCACGAAGGGAAAGGTTTTCAAGCTTTCAACGTAGTGATCTGGAGTTGCGCGGAGGGGCGCGGAGGGGGTTGGAGGGTTAAGGATCATTAGTCCGACATGCTAATCCCGAGTATCATTAAACTCAAGGAAAGTGACAGTGATGACTTTGCAAGCTCTCCACCTCACCCCTAATCAATCAAGCAACCTTATAGCCGCCCTGACGCAGAGTCGACCAACAGTTTCTCGGCGAAAAAAAAAATTTGCTTGCTAACCGAAAGAAAAGCATCCAGTTAATTACGAGGTCGGGTGAGGGAGTGGACTGAAAGAAGAGTGCTGATGGGGAAAAAAAATTGGCTCCCTGTCTTGGTATTAAGTTGTTAGCGGAATTAAGTGTGAAGTATCGTTTAGGGGAGATTCTTCAGGGATGTGGTCCACGGTAATTAGAAGTATTTCGTATTGGAAGTATTTTTGGAAGTTCCGAAGATATGATTTTTGGGGTGGAGCATATTTTCGTGCGCCATGAAGTAATCGCCATCGAGTCGATTATTAATTGTTAGTTCATACGTCGATTTTTGTAACTAACTATTGCTTCATTAACACCACATTCAAGTAGGTTCAATGACTTTTATTAGGTAGTTATTGAAATGATATACATTATCGAATGGACTATGAACTCATAGTCGATACTGTTAACTCTTTAACTGTCAATGCGACATATTTGATTATTAATTGTTAGTTCATACGTCTACTTTTGTAACTAACTATTGCTTCATTAACACGACATTAAAGTAGGTTCAATGACTTTTATTAGGTAGTTATTGGATGATATACATTATCGAATGGACTATGAACTCATAGCCGATACTCTTAACTCTTTAACTGTCAATGCGACATATTTGCAACCTCAGAGCCATTTTTCAAATGATTTTATTCTAATATTGATCCTAATGGCTTTTGAAATTGGATAAGCGGTGACCGTTTGCTTGAAAAATATCCTACACTTCAATTTTATAAAACATAAATGCATTTACAAAAAACATTGTTTTATTAATGTTTAGATTTGGTTACAAGAAACTAATCAAAAAGGCTTTTTATTTAAGCACATAAAAAATAAAACGGCATTTTTGTTTAACGATATGGTACCATATACATGTGCATTAAAATTTTACAAAATATATTTAAATTATCAATGCAATCCATATCAGTGGTTGCAAAAACTGCTACGATTTTTCTTCTTTCAACAAACGAAGGTTAAAAAATGTACTTTATGTAAATATCATTATTCTCTTATAAATTAGGATCGAAATTACAAATTTGGCTTCAATGAGAGGAACAATGGAGCAGCAAAGGCTGTCATCTTGACGCGTTCGCCCTTCGATTTATATTCTTTGTGCAGACGTCGAGGGTTGTGTTCCGCATCAAGGGAGCGTCAAGCTAAAAAATGATTGGACCTCCAGGGTTTCTGTTTTCTACTTGGGTACTCGTGTTTTATGTCAAAGTAGGTCGTCATTCATTCGCGCTTTCTTCGAGTACATTTCAATTTGTCGAGCTTGCTATGACAAATTTCAGGGTGAGGTACAAAATGTTTGTTTTTTCTCTCTCTCTCTTTTCTTTCCCTTTCAGTTTCAAATGGCAGCTGAAAGCGGACTAAAAATGTATACACATAAAATGCACACTTATAAAAAAATTCACAAGGCATATTTGCAGCGCATTCCAATACTTTTTCATTCCCACGAAATACGAGCAAAGTCTACCAGCATTTATGTAGATTTCTATGGAACTGCAATCTCTATTGAAACTCACAACACGTATACAAGATACTCATATCAGTCTCGCAGAAAAATCTTCACCTGTACACTTGTTTCCTCGTTGTGCTCTTCTGCAAAAAAGATTACGACGATTGATTAGATTAATCGTCTGTGCGGTGATTGATTTTATTGATAGCAGATTAATGAACAGACCTAAATGATTTTGATAAATCAAAGTGTCCCTGTTCATGAAAATGAATTCATTTCGTTAAATTGATATAATTCCTCCAGAATAAAACGAATTTTCGCTTAATTCGAAGTCAGAAATAAAAAGTGACCCGGAATTTTTATTTTCTGGTCATCATAATATCATATAGGAGATATTAAAAAAAAAAAACTCATTATTGCTTAGGTGTGCATGAAGAGAAATTTTTAGGCTACAACTCAAGTTACTGCAGCTAATTATTTACTAACAATGAATGCTTTTATTGCTGCAACAAACGAAAATTTGTTACCATTTGATTTGTTAAGAAAGCAAATGTCAGGTACCAAAGTAACTTCTCATGGTTTTTACCGTAACGAAAAAAATAATATATTTCGCAGGCAAATTTATTTACTTAATGAACATTTAATTGTCACAGCATTTCTTTTCTTTATGGATACCTTGATTGTTACTGCGTTTCTATTGTATGAGAACATATTAGAAATTCCTGCTCATCAGATAAACGCAGAAACCACAGAAACTTGTGCATATCTAAGCGGCCACCCAACCAAATGTCGGTGGCGAAAAATGCTGTATGACTCTTGAACCTCTGAAGCCACACGCCCATTCACAAAATGAATAGGTACTTGGATTTGTTGCTACTACAACATACTATATTAACTATAATTATGTATTGAATATGTAGCTAATTGCTTTCATACTATATTGCCGTAGTAGAACGATTCACTCATTGCATACGAAACCATAGAAACCTGTGCATATCTAAGCGGCCACCCAACCAAATGTCGGTGGCGAAAAATGCTGTTTGACTCTTGAACCTCTGAAGCCACACGCCCATTCACAAAATGAATAGGTACTTGGATTTGTTGCTACTACAACATACTATATTACCTATAATTATGTATTGAATATGTAGCTAATTGCTTTCATACTATGTTGCCGCAGTAGAACGATTCACTAATTGCATATAACCATCTCGATTAATCTCGACAAATCAAAATGAGTCGACAGGCGATGGCATATGCGTGAATCATCTTGATACTTGCCGCAACCCATTAACAATACGTTTTCATTTTGAGACAGCCCATTTGTAAAAGGCATCCCAACTTCTTTAAGTTGTGGTCCGAACCTCATTTGGTTTACTAGCACAAGACACGTCTTAATAATTACGGCAGCTATTTAAAGGGTCAGAGCAACGTATCTGTTAGTTCCCATTACTCTCGTTTGTATGTTGAAACAACACTTGACGATGGTAGTTGTAGCAACAACTTCAAAGGTCCAAGTAGCTTACCAGTGAGTTCGCCCAACTAATTCGTCAGTGTGCGCACCTACCCGGTGGGTTACACACAAACGTAACAAACGTTCACTGTAATCCAGGCAATGTAATTAACAAAAAGTGCTTTTCCCAACTGACGAAATTAGCGGTCGCATGAACCAACGAAAAGTAGGTTGATACAATTACTTTTCGAGTGTGCCCAACTCATTTTCTCTTTTTCCGTGTGTAATTTGCAACCTATCCCAGTGACTTCACGATATAAACTTCACGCCACTACCAAATGTGATAAGAAAACAATTGTTGATACAAATGTTTTTTTTACTGAAAATTAAATCCAAATTTTACAATGGAACGACTAACGATTAACGAGTACCTTTTTATGGCGAGTTAGTTACGATGAATGAGAAAAATCGATAATTACGACGTACGTATTGTATGGCGAGGTAGTGTAGGTGAATAGTGTAGGTGCATTGTGTAGGCGAAGTATTTTGTACTATATCACAGCGGATTTGAAGAGGGCTTTTTTGAAGGGGTTGGGCTAATCTGCACGTGGAACTTGGTTCGTACGTAAAATTAAATAATAGATACGTTAACGAGCAAAGAAGTGTACAGGTGTGTGTGTTGGTAGGATTCATATGGAAAGGTGCGTACACTATTGTTTGCACACGTAATCCTATGCGGTGAGATGAAAGGACCACGGAGGGTTGAAAGGCATAGGCATTCCCGGTATAGCGGCTAATGTAATTAAACGGCTCGAAGGTTCCCCCTTTACCGCTATTCTCGCAACACCCCCTCCCCCTTACCCGATTCGCCACAACCCCACGGACAACGCCAACCCTCCCAGCCATTGCCATATCCACTTCTGCCTCAGGACCCAAGCTAATGTGAGCAAAAACCGACCTCTCTTTCCCCGGGTGCCTCGTGATTCCGGCCTCGCCAACCACTCGTCTGGGTGCACATTGTTTTGTTTCCGGACGAAACAGCCCGTAATATTATTGCATTTTTGAGCACTTGCGATTATTGCATTCGACCGATCACACCAACAATTGCTACGTATTCTGCGAAATTCGAACGTCACGTGCCAACAGATATTCAAATTGTGTCAGGCTCCACTTTTTGTGCAGCCTGATCAAAAAGGCCCAAGTCAATTAAAAATGTTGAATATGGCATTTCTTTCAAATTTTCATTCTAAATTGTACGATTTTACCTTCAAAATCTATCTGAAAAATAATGAAGAAATTAAGCTATGACGGATTTTTTTTTAAGAATGATTTATCGATATATCAATTTATTGATTCCTTCCTAACAGAGGACACTTTGTGACAGTGATTTTGTATTTATTTCTTAATCCTCTGAGCTTAAAATGAGACAAAACGTCTAGAAGTCTCATTTGCTTCGAACCAATTTTGCTAGCGTTGATGCAACGCTGTTTTTAATATCCAATTTGATTAACACATGGAATATCGAATCGTTCGTTTGGACGGATATAATTTTTCTACACAATGGACGGTGTTATATCCTGGTATGTGATACCAAATTCTCCTTTATAACTTACAGAAAAATTATGCACCGCACTGAGTATGTTTTCAATACCTTGATATTGCATTTAAAAAAAATAAATACCTTGACTTTTGTAAATGGCTGTGCGATTATATATCTTAAATCTCGGAACTTAATTTTTTTTAATATCAGTGCTTATCAGAATATATCTGTATTAATGCCTATGCAGTAAAAAACAATAACATTATCATTTATTTGACTTATATCGGTTGATTTACTTTCCACTTGTACAAGTGGCTGAAATGGATCAGCAACGTTTTTCGATAACTAAAAATTGTCACTACAGACATATAACGTAATCATACATTCGCCAACCCTACGTCAGTTCAGGATAAACGGCATTGGCCCCAAGCGTCTATTAGTATTCCTTACCACGTAATATATGTCAGTATACATTAGTACATATTATCACATTAGCTTCTTAGTATATATTATGACAAATGATATTCATAAACGGCCTAACTTTCACCCGACTTTGTATTGCCGTTAAACGAATGACAAAATTGCTTATTTCCTAAGTTAGTTAGCATGCCATAAATAAGCATTTAATAGCAGGCACTTAAAATAAACCCATCGGAAAATCATGAAGTAATTGCGACTGATTGAATTTTTTTTTAATTATTATTTTTATTTTTTTAAATAATGACAATATTTTGAAACCCTGATTGCAGCCAAGCGTTGACCTCCCCTATTCACTTCGTCACTTTCGCACAAAATACATTTTAACCATTTTTTTTTTATGCATACGAATGACTCTGAAAAGGCCAATTGTTGTGCTGCAACAATGCATGTTACACAGACGAAATGTTTCGAATTGAGCGTCCGGTGCCGTGTTGCATGCACCCCAACGCCAGGATTTCATCGCATGGCTTCAGTCCGTCTAACTTTCAGACTCCACGAGAGTGTGAAATACGTCTTGGCTTTGAGGCGGTGAGTTTCAGCACCACCATCACCACCAGCCACCTTAACACCGCAATTCTATAATTGCTTGTCTGCGGGGTTTTCAACTTCGTGGGTTTCACCGGCTCGAAAGACCGACTCCCCCTCCCCCCGTGGGAGCACAGTCGCCCAGTCAATGATGCATACTTAACAAACACCATTTCATTTGCTTTCTTCGTTTTTTTTTGTCGAGGCCATTATTGATAGATACATTGGCATTTTCGGGGAGAAACGCGCCATATAGTGATATGGTTCAGTCGAACAATGCGTGATTCTAGACAGCATTGACCATCGAACCCTCCCCTATACCGTGCCGCGCATGAATGGCTCGTATGACGGGGTACTATGTAAAATCGAAGGGGTTGATATTCGCCCGCCCGCTTTTCCTGTGTCCACAGATCGTGAATATTTTTTTACTTTAATTGCGATGGGCAACGAGCATTTTGCGACGTAATTGATGCCGCAGGGACTGCGGGGCCCTCACCTCCTCCCACTCGGTGTACCTCTCGTCGTGTATACCGACCCCCTTTGATATCCCTTTGTCTGTGAGCAATTAATTGTCCGTGTACGCGAGCACGGCAATGTTTTCACGGTACACATAAATATTTTCACTCCGTTAACCTTTGACGGCAAAGTTATTCCGGCGGCCCGGTTCCGACGCACACGGTGGTGAACCATCGCGACTGTCTTTCGCCAACAAACGCCCATCTTCCGATGTATCTCTTGCCTTTGAGTGTAACTCGCCGGAATTCTCAAAGGCGCACCAATTATCTCATTTTTTAGTATGCCTTTTTATTATTTATCTATAGAACAAAGTTTGGATTTTCTTGAATTGAAGGAAAGGGAATTGGCTCAAAGTTGAGATCAAAGTACTAAAGTTATCCGGCTAATGCGCAGATATTTTTTGTTTCCAATTTCATTGTTAACTCGTTTTTGAAATGACTGTTCATTCATTCAGTGGAGCAACAGATGTTTCTTTAAATAGCCATGAATTAAATATACTCAAAGAGAGGCACACGGTGTGATGGTCAGTGTACTGACCTCAAGTCCACAGCATCCGTAGGTCGCGGGTTCCAATTCCGGTGCCGAAAAAAATTAAAATATGGGCGCCATAAAGCTCCAGATGGATACAGATTTTTTTTTTTTTCAAATTTCATTATTAGCTGGTCTTTGGATTAAGTATTCGTTCATTTACTGAGCCAACAGATGTTTTTAAACTAGTGATGAATTATATGTACTGAAAGAGAGGCACTCGGTGCGATGGTCCAGTGGTCAGTGTACTGACCTCAAGTCCACAGCATCCGTAGGTCGCGGGTGCCAATTCCGGTGCAGAAAAAAATTAAAATATGGGCACGATAAAGCTCCAGATGGATACAGATTTTTTTTTTCAAATTTCATTATTAGCTGGTCTTCGGATTATGTGTTCATTCATTTACTGAGCCAACAGATGTTTTTTAAAATAGTGATGAATTATATGTACTGAAAGAGAGGCATTCGGTGTGATGGTCCAGTGGTCAGTGTACTGACCTCAAGTCCACAGCATCCGTAGGTCGCGGGTGCCAATTCCGGTGCCGAAAACAATTAAAATATGGGCGCGATAAAGCTCCGGATGGATACAGATTTTTTTTTTTCAAATTTCATTATTAGCTGGTCTTCGGATTATGTGTTCATTCATTTACTGAGCCAACAGATGTTTTTTAAAATAGTGATGAATTATATGTACTGAAAGAGAGGCATTCGGTGTGATGGTCCAGTGGTCAGTGTACTGACCTCAAGTCCACAGCATCCGTAGGTCGTGGGTTCCACTTCCAGTGTCGTGCTTTCGAAGAAAATAAAAATATGGGCGCGATAAAGCTCCGGATGGATACATGAGACACACAAAGCCATTCGTGCCCGTCGGGGTCACATTTACACAGCCTCCGTTTATATTCTCGACGAAACGTGACGTAGTTCCGGTACCGCGAGCCGAAATCGAGACTGCCTATATCGGCATAGATTTTCCGCAGTTTTTCTATGCTCATGAGAAAAGTCCTTTAGGAATGGTATGGGGGATAAGGAGAGGACAGTAAAATCCAATACACGTACTGAGAAATATCCAATAAAAAAAAAAGATATAAATACCGAAAGTCGGACGACATTTTTACTTCAAAAAAAAAAAATCGTTTATAAAACATTAAGCTTAGCTGGCTGAAAAGAAAAATGAATTCTGAAACACAATTTTCTCACTCAATTCGCAGGTCTTAATGCCTTAAGGTTTTAATAATTTTCAAATCTGCATAAAACAGCCTCGGCCACTCAGTTGCCATTTTATAGTAGAGAGATGGGTATTTTTCTCAGTGATTTTGTGAGCCGGGAGCTTTTGAAAGGACTTAAACTTTCACCGATGTAATACCGCAGTATGACGCGCCATAAATCTCCCATGAAGTATCCCCTCGATGGTGCTTTGCGGGTACCTTTACAGCCCGTCCCTATACGTACGGTCGTATGATAATAACTTTTCTCTATAAAAAACGCATGAATGTATCGAAAAACAACCGCGAGCGTTTCCCTTTTAATTCAATATATACATCGTTTTGAAAAAAATAAATTCGCATTGTCCCCAAAGCGAGATTGGAAATTTTCCCCTAGGGAATATATACGTATATTCCTTTCCTTCCGTGTATATATATGCACAGATCTGAAGAGAATTCTATTACTTTATTGCTCGAGGTCGTAGCCCTTGTTTCTCCCCTTCCAGAAACTTTTATGTCAGCCCTAAATCGTCTTTACGCGACCATGTTATGGTCGCGAGTTGGAACGTGAGCATTCATAATGGCTAAAACGTGTTCCCCGGCTCACTGCAAGGAATATGACAATTAGATCATCCAACATTCTTATAGCGGCTCACTGACCCGCACGTTATCATTTTCTGGGCACGGAACTCTGTAGAGTTGCACTTAAACGGGAGTAAAAAGGTAATTTTGCGCCAGTTTTACGTTGAGAATTTCTATAAGGTTGCGAAAGAAAGAGGTATTAATTCATGTTTTCAATATATACTTGCATGCTATAAATTAATAACATATATATTTATAATTTCTGAGATTTCGAAATAATTTAAGCTACAAGACCTACTTAATTTTATGGTCTTCCTTGTTACATGATTTCGATTATAATATTATTTTACATAAGTATATGCCTCTTATTTGAAGATATATTTTCGTTTTTTTTTTCTACAACATCCGTACTCGATATGCCATCAACACACACCTGGCTTTCAAGAACTGGACAAAGAATAGCGAGGCAGGAGTACGGGGAACCCAAGAACTGAAGTTCCTATTAAAATGTAGACAAGAAAATCTAATTCCTAAACATTTAGACACAGCAAATATCAATAACTTAACATTTTTGACAAAGAAAAATTCATACAATTTTGAAAAATTATTAAACACAACTTTTAGAAAAATTAAAGCCGTCATTCGCCGAAACTCCAGACAACATTTTCAGATACATTTTTAATTCAGTATTTGTCAACAACATTACATCTAAATCGTTAACAACTATAACATTGCCTGGTCGATGTTGTTCCGTTTGTTTAGATCCTTTCAGCTGAACATTGCCAAAATCTGTTAGAGCTTAGTACGAAAAAAAAGTGGATTAGTTATAGTAAAAACAAAGTTGAGCCGCCCAAATGGCTTAATGCCCTCACAGCCAGATGATTAATTGACTGAGCGAACTACTTAGAGTTTCAGAGAATACCAAGGGTTCCATTAGAGCACAACCGGCAAACTGCTCGGACTTCCGGCTTAGAACGTCCAAAAAAGTACTCCTTTTAATATTAATGATGCCCCTATAAATGTTTAACCACCCTTTAAAGGGTGCTCCTAAAAAAAACCTGTATAATGTCACGTGCAGAAGTACCATCGAAGGTTTTCTCGCAATTATTTGGTTGTGCCTTGTTAAAAAGCTATGAAGAAAAGAAGTCACTCGAAAAAATGATCCCAACAAAAGGGTCCTTAGAGAAAAAAAACAAATTTTGCAATAAAAATCCTGCGAAAAAGAAGTTCCCTAGAAGAAAGTCGTGGAAAAAGGGTTCCACGAGGAAAAGAGTCCTGAACAATGGCCCCGGTTCACACTATTCTTTTTTGTCACGTTCGTTCTACGAAGAATCAAGTAAATAGAAAAGCAAAATATTCAAATTGAGTGTTTGCATGGAATTGGAGATACCAGATATATTTTGGATATTTTTCCTGAGACCTTTTTTCCCACGACGTTTTCTCGCGAGACTTTTTTTACGGGATTCACGAAAAAATGTAATTGGTTAGGGTACCAAAAGGATTCACTGTCGATCTCGAATATTATCATAATCATTAAAATATCTAACCGATGTGAATCTACCGAAGAAATCTGCAGAAACTCCATCAACTGTGACGACTTGAGATTGGCATGTAGACTTTGTCACAGCGATGTAATCTACAGCCAGTTTAAATAGATCATTGTAGATCTTCGTTGATGGATCAAGATCTACATCGATGACATCAGATCTTGACACTTCGTACTACCGCACGTGTATGTGTGTGAAAAAATCCTATTTATAATTTTTTTTCTTTTTTTTAGAATTGCAAAAGTGCTCTTTACAAAGCAACCTCTACGAGGAAGTATTGTAATGGATTTTGGCTTTCTCATAGAAAAAGCTTTGTAAAGAGCAAAACTTAATGAGGAAGCAATGTGTAAAGTTCTGCTTTGCATCCTTGTTTTGAATAAACAAAAAACACCGGCACATCTCATTTTGTATTGGGCACAAACTGTTGTCTTACTTTCTTAACTTTTGCGAAAATTATAGCGAAAATGTCTATTTTTTCAAATATTCAAAATGGTGTAAAATTTGAACGACTTTACCGGTCACCAGCAAATTAGGTACGCTATCCCCGAGGCTCTTAAAAAACAAGATGCTTCACTGCTGCAGTGATTGTGATCACTAGACTGCCTAAAAAAAAAAAACAAAAAACAGTAGAAGTTCGCAAATTGCTTCCTCATAAAGGAAGCCTTGTGAAGCGCAAAGAATAATGATATGAGGAAGCAATTTGCAAGGTTCTACTTCGCAGGCTCCTTTATTCCGAGAAGACATATTTCTAAAAATTCAAAGTCTCATAAACTTTTCCCCGCTGAATCAAATCTGCATCCAATCTACATCAAATTTGTGCTCATACCTTTCTCGATAATAGTCCATATGTGTACAATATTTCATATAAATCTGTAAAAAATGTCAAATTTTTTGTTCTTTTTTTTTCGTTACAGCATTTTTTTCGTAAAAATACATGTTTACCGACATATGGACAGTTAATTTAACTGAATTCATCATCCATAATCAATAATCGTAGAATCATTACGAAAATTGTAGCCGGATATTTCGGAATTCACGAATACAATTCGGAATTGTATTCAGCCGTAAAAATCCTGGATCATTGTATGAGAAAATATTCTTAGAGCATGCCGTAAAAATCTTAAGTCAATCGGTTAATTGATTTTGCGTTAGCGCTACAGCAAATTAGAAAAATGTCACAGTTTTCACCTGCGAGCAGTTGCTCTTCAAATGGCTACCCTCAAAATACTTGGGATTTGACATCCAAATTTTGATATGATATTCTAGAAAGGATAAACTTTCAAAAATGCGAAAAAAAAAAGTTTTTTGATTTCGTTAAAAGCTTAACACTGTTGTAGTCCCTTAAAAAACGAGAATTTCCTTTTGACCATTTTGGGGTGTCGTCATAAAGTCATTAAAAAAAAATGATACAATGATATTTGTATTTCGTAAATGCAACCCCTTAACCCTCATGATAATTTCGTATACTTGTCGTGAGGGTATAGCGGTTCAACGCAATTGAATTGCACAATTTTCTGCGAACTCTGAACATTGTGATATAGTTACAGGAACGATCCGAGCCTCGCGACGATTACCTGGATGTTACCGCAGATACGCGAGATCGATAAGCCATTGAAAAACACGAAAACAAATTACCTTATCTTGCTCAAGGTTGGAGTTATGATTACTGCAAATGCTTGGACATTACCTTCGCCTTTATCATTTATACGACACAATTACAGGTGATAATGTGTTGATTATCAGCATTTCTGTGTGATATCAAAGTAGGAGAGATGAGGAAGTGCAATAAAAGGAAAAGACCTTGTACACCTTATTTTTCCACAATTTCATCGCTTCAGGCCTTTAGATAATACTGCAATCCGTCAACCTAGTATTATTCAACTTTTCTTGTTGATCTTATCAAAACATATCGCAGAAAGAAAGAAAAAAATTGTTCCTCACTGACTTATCATATTCGATCAACTATTTCAAAAATGCATTCATTCAAAAATCAAGATTAAAAAATTGATTTTTGATTCCTTTTCAGAAGAATTTTATTTAATCGCTGGAAATTTACTTCGAGTATCTGGAATTTTATGTGAAATCGATGGATTAACAAAAAATCAAATATATTATTGAGTGTTTTAATTTCAATCGAAATTGTAATAATAAAAAGTAGAGTTGGTAATTGCAAAATATGTTCTGAAATCGATAAACTATATCTATGAAAGGTGTGATTCTATGGCAGAGGCATAAATATTTATTTTGTAGATATATAGTAAATATGCTGACCTACCCTGAAGATTTTCCATGATACATGGAAGCAGCAAATCAGGTGTCCGCTTTAATTACGTAAGCTCGGTCTCTGTACTTACCGAGTAATTGGGGAACTGCGGAGAGAGCGACGGAGCCCGAGATAGAGAGATGTTTCCAAGAGATTAAACGCGACTATAACGTTTCCTTGAGAAGTCCCGGAAGTGCTATGACTGGCAAATTGCAGTCCCCTGAACCTCGCGCATTCCGGCATTGCATTTTCTTCCAGTGCTAGAACCGATTCTATACATGGTTGCAGTTCTCTGCGGACGTAAGCCGCATTTGATGCCATATTGCAATCAAACTTAACATTTTTATTCAAAAAGTTGTCCCTTACAAAAGAAATTCGAAAAATTATTGACCTTATTTTCAAAAATATCAAGAATAATTAAAATTCAATTACAAAAAAATATTTCAACCATCATATCCATAAATACTTTATTTGAAAAATTCTTTACGCTTTTTTCAAATATATTGACAATAATTAAAATGTATTTATTCATTTTTCTAACCATCATAAATAATTCCTTTGAAATGTCTTTTATTTTTAAAAGTACATTTAAAAAGTGCCATATTTTTTATTCGACTTGATTACACGTACAATAGCATAACGTGTAATACAAGTATTTTTGTAGAGCTCATTTATTTCCTGTTTTATAAACATTTTTTTTTTTTTTACATTGTAAAGCAATAATTAAGGCTCGCGAGTTAAACGTAGTTGTTGAAATTGCGGTACATCCGCCACCCTTCTTAATTCGGCCCTGGACGAGTGAGACTGCAGCCACCAGTATTGATTTCAACTAACCGGCAATGGAAAAGTTTCGCGCAACACTCCACACCGAATAAAGTGCAATACGCACTGGCGAAAAAGCTGACGCTTCAGAAAGAAAAATATCATACCAAATGTTGTGCGACGCACCTGTATATATTATGTAACGTCTGCGAGTATATAACGTCTCAACTCACTGATCGATCGACCTGGCTTATGTCAAAAGAAAACAAAAAACATGAAAACGAGTGTACCTAAAACTGACAGTAAATAAAAACGTCGTGAGGCCCGCCAAACTTTTCCAAGTTACACGAGTGTCGCTAAATTCCCTAAACGTCGGTAATGACTCAAAGTTAGTTATAAACTCGATTGGGCAAACTTTTAGTTTATCGAAACCTGCGAGGCGTCGCTTGTTGTACTTTTTTATTCGCAACACGTTTCACTCCATACATTTTATTCGTGACACGTATTCGTATACCATATACCATGTATACATATCTATGTACACGTTCAGCACTAACATAAGCGGAGTATATAAACGTGTCTCTGTATTCACTGACCTTACGTGGAAGCTGTAGATCACGGATCTACCTTTTTTAACCATGTATCATTTGTCTTTGTACCCCGTTAAAACAAAAAGTATGGCTACTGTGCTAGGACTCGAAAATCCTAGCAATTACTATTTTTTCGTTACATATTTGATAGCTGGAGCACGAAATCTCAGACGAACAGTGTATAAATGTTTTCTGAAATCTTATGGGATCCGAGGGTCAGGTCTGTTCAGATTGCATGGACAACTGTTGGTTGAAATGTACAGGGTCACTCGATTAAGGCCCTTAAATGGTATCACGACGGTCCTTATGGGCCTCAAAGGGCCACTCGTGTCGCTTTTCTATCGTGGAGGCCCTGACAAAACCTAACAAGGTCCAATATATTTTCCCGGTCGCCCGGTTAAATTTCTGCACGGTTAGCACTAACATGAAGACATTATATTTTTTTTATTGTCGAGCATTTTAGGACGTTACACCCAAAAAATGTTATTTCTCGTCCGAAGAAAAGAACAAAAAACACTTGACTTCTCCAAAATGTCACAAACCTGTGTGATCATAATTGCCTAGCTGATTACAAAATTACAATTATTTCTGTCGCTAATTAGGAATTCCACACAAATCTCTTTCCTTGGGCTGTCCACGTTTGTCCATGGGATTTGGAAATTTTATCATTATTCATTCATTAACAATTTTTTGATTAACTTTTGATTCCCCTATTTTCGTTTGATCCGAGTTTGGCCTTTGATCTGTGAGTCGTTTGTCGCTAGATCCACCAGCCAATTGGATTTGTATCTCCCCTAAAGTTCTATTTTTTGTTTCAGGAACCACAAAGAACACAAACACAACGCTCAGACCACATATCGCTGAAAATATTGAAAAAGCGCCATAAGTTCCAATGTCCCGCTTTACCTGGCTATAAAATTTCGTGACGACAAAGGACATTAGCCAATTGAACAGACACGCGCTACTAGAAGCGACGCCTTTGATCTGCGGGGAAAATAGTTCACCGGTCATCATCCACGGAACGGGATTGAATCCAAACGAAATGAATATGTTGAAGCTGCAGATGCACACGAGCGGTAACCACCTGAAGTTGTGCATTAAATAGCCAACTGTATCCAAATAGAAATACACAACAAGGAAAAAAGTCGACAAACACATGGCAGTCCCTGATATGAGGAGTAAAACCCTTCTGCCCCACTTGTCAATGACAAAAGTGTACAAAAACACAGCTGAAGTTTGCATAACGCCAATGACGATGGTAGGCCAATCGGCATCTTCTCCAGTTGCATCTTTGAAGATGCTTCCGGCGTAAAAGATTATGACATCGATACCACTACAGGATTGAAAGAACATGAGTCCATATGCGACGAAGAGACCTTTGACAGCGACCCGAGATCTGATGGCAACGAAAAATGAAACCTCGTCGCGATTGACTTCATCCAAAGCATTTCGTTGCTCGTTCAATTCAGCGTCCACATCGTAGTCTGGTCCTCGAAGCCAGATCAAAGTTTCCCGAGCAGCTTTCACGTCGCCTTTCATCAAATAGTACGTCGGGCTTTCGGGCATGAAGAAGAATATGGCACAAAAGACGAGTGGTGCAGTTGCCGATATCAACGACTGCACGTACATGTTGTGAAGGAGTCCCAAAGTGTAAGCCGCAAGGATACCCGTGCAGAGAAATAGCTCAAAGTAGGATCCTAGTCTTCCGCGTGTCTCCTTGTCAGCAATCTCGGCTGTGTACATCGGAGCGGTAACACAGAAGGCACCACCGCTCACTCCGAGTATAAAACGACCGAGGATCAGAGTCGTAGCCGAATTGGGCCAAATCACGCAAGCCCAACCAATGATAAATGGAATGGTCAAGACTAGCATAGACTTCCTTCGACCTATGACATTTGTGAGCATTCCTATGGGAATGCAGATAGCCGCTGCTCCAACGTTGAATATAGAACTTGTCCAGGAGAATATATTTGGGTCCATCTTAAAAGGGTACTTGAGATTTGCTCCGTCGTCTCCGGCCGATGAGGTCCAGCCGTACACCAGACCCGCACACAAGGCTCCCAATGTCGCTGATATTCCCGCGATATATTGTGGCAACTTCCGGGGACCACCTCCATTCTTATCGACGAATAATATTTCCCGGGAAAATCCGAGATCCTTCTCTGTCATCTTTTGCGGCTAATCTCGATGATGAGAAACCGTATATCCGTAATTGGCTGCAATTCACATAATAAGACGAGCCTTCATCAATCCTGTTGATTGCATTGCGTCGTACGTTGAGTTGGGCTTGACGGACGTGACACATTAAGAAGGTTGGGAATTGAGATTTATTAAAAAGAGGCCTTTGTCATTCAAATGTATCCCCTGACCAATGAAAGAAAGGGTTTTTCTGCGAATAGCAAAAAGAGTTAGCTCAATAATTTCCTTCCTGTATCGGATTCAGGCTCTTTCAAATCGTCGTGTGATTCTGTTCGAAAGTCGAAACTTTTAGAATCACATCCATTATTTTTACCTTCGCAAGTATTCGATAAACTCGACATAAGGGCATTGAAAAACGTAATGCTTAACTCGGGTAGATTAATAGCGGAATGATAATTAAATGTTTCAGAGAGAAATGCGTTTACTAGTTTGTTCCCGGTCATGGAAATGTTTGAAAAAACCTGGATCACGTTTACAAAGGAACCGTAATTGGTTTCCGTACTGACAGAAAAACCCTTCGCGTTGGTCTTCAAAGAACGAAAAAAGGGGTGAAAAGGAAAGTTACTTTACTGCTCAGTGACTACCGCCGCTAAAGTACCTAAAACAAAGAAAAAAAATGCTGTTCAACTGTTGAGGTATACTTCGTACCATAATCTAAGATTTTGAATAGATATCAAAGTCACAAAATGACAAAGTGTTGAAACAAAAATTGAAATTTCGTCTTGAGCAAATTCTTGTTTATTTAATGACAAGTTGACATTTTTTCATACAATCGGAAAAATCCTAGATCATTGTATGACTAAATATGTTTATATGTTTAACCCAAAGTCTGACCGTTTCTTTTTTTTTTTGTATTTCCAATAAGTCGGTTGTTAATAAATGGCTTTCAACTCAAAAAAAATTAAGACTTTTTACCAGATTGTCGTAATAAATTCCGGAGCATGTTATCTAATCCGTAGAGTAATAATCCGGAATTCACTGACTTGACCGAAATCCTTAATATAACGTTAACTTTTAAAATTTCCTTATTGGGTTCTTACCTTTTATCTGAACGACACTCGGAGATTATGATCCTAGTTTAATCAGCCACTATGAAGGTATCTCGAGGATTTACTTCCTCCAAATTCTCATCGATCGTCATGATAAGCTTAATAATTTTCTGTTCTATTATTTGTCAATAGTAATTTTATCAAAAAAGTTATGACTTAATCACTTTGAAACTGCGGCAGCTTTTACTCATGTGGCTATCTCAGCGTCAAAGAGACTCCTGCTTTTCATTCTGCTCGCCCCTTTCGACTCAGCAAGACGATTTGAGTTATCTGTCGCAGTTTCAAATATTATCAAGATCTACTTAAAAGCATGCCTTCGATTTTATGACTGGTTTATGACGGCCAATAAGAATAACCCTGATAACAATTCCCACAAACTACTTAGAAAACTTTGATGGAGTTCTTCAAGTCATCACAGAAGTTCAGAAATATGGGAAACTAAACTGAACTGAAAAATTTGTCGCTCTCATGCAATCGTAAAAATATGGAGGAAAAATTGCACTTAATAATACGACACAAACGCTGTTTTTTTTTTTTTAATTCTCACAAGAAATGAATAGGTAAAAAAAGCGGCTTATCAATTTGTTTGCAAGAATCCGAAATTCTGGCGCTTAAAAACAACTTACCCCCAAAATATCTTAATAAAAAATCCGACTAGTTTGACAGCATGTTTGACCCTACGTTCGGCGAGATAAAATCAGATTGATCGTATGATTCGATGAAAATGCGCAAGAGCGTCTTATCTGCAATGAACTGCTAAGCTGCACGTGTTGCATCCTCGGCAGTCTTGGCAAAGATGCAGAATAAGCATTCAGACATCAGTTATACATCGACATGCACTGAGGGGAAAAGATTTGACCGGAATCTTCCCAATGATTAACGCAGTGCACGCTGCTTTTGCTAAATTGTAAGTTTTATATTTTTTAAATGCAAAAATCATTTCTATCGGTACCAAAAAATGTATATTTGTCAACAATAAATGGTGCATTATTATCGGATAAATTAAAAAAATAAAAAAAAACTAGTATGTGAATCAATCTAATCGCAATTATATGTAACAGTAATAAATTTCGAGATATTACACGATATAGAGATACGCCCGGATGTTTTCGTAGAACGTGACGATGGCTCTGACGCGCCTCCAGACGACGCGCCAGTTTTATCGATGGAAAAAGAAAATTGTGGACAACTATTGCGTCCAAAGTCCGTCGTGTGAAAACAATATTTCCGTGAATTCAAACTTGCTACGCACGACTACGCCGATCGGGGTGCATATTTTGATCCCAAGTCATTCCGTCGAATTCGGAAACCGGTAATACTATTTTTTCCTGGTGGATGACCACTAAAGACGTCTAGACTGCGGCTTTCCTGTCGTTAGCTTCGAAAGGTTGTCTTTTAGTCGTGAATTTTGTCTTCGACTTCATCGCACGTGATTCCGAGGCAGGAATAAAATGTAATTTACATGTATTCTCTTATTTCCCTGAAAAAAATGTATAAGAAAATAGTTAAAACGTTAAGAGGCGTCACTTAAATTTATTGAGGATAAAATTGTGGTGTCGTTGCATCTATAAAATGGGCAATGGCATAAAACTGCTTGAGGAAAAAAATGTCGAAAATGGGACTCAAGCAGCGTGTGCAAATTAAAAAACAACCGATTAAAATATTTTAATCTCTTGTGATTGTGAATAATTGCGATTTTTTTTTTTTTTTTATGAAGCTGCGAGATTTTTTTTTACACGCGATTTTACGTAACACATTACAGGCACGTATTTCTAATTTTCTGGAACCTCTGCCCTCTTAATGTACTTGAAAAGAAAGTCCTTTATGCACAAACCGATATATTTAATTTAATATACGACTATAAAATAGTATTTAAATGACTTTACATTAAATACGATTTTTTAATCGTGTTTTACTATTCTAACTTTACAACATACTGGCATGATAAATTTAATAGACCGTTTTATGGAGAAATGCATCCTGTGCAACCATATTCATTTTCATGGCGTTCTTCATAGCGTAGTAAATAATTTTTTATTAAATTGATTAAATTGGAGAGGACGATATAATTTTTTATTCCTTTCTATTAACGACTTTAAATTTTTTCATTTCTTCTCGGACGTAACTAGTGCAGATCAATGTTACGACCCATTTTCAAATCAATCCAGTTCTTCATTTATGTCTTAAATAATTTTAAGGTAACCACTTTTTCGATCCCAATGTTTCGGTGCCAAATATATTTATTTCGTATCATAATATATATTTATTTGCTGTTTCATTTTATACATCTTATTGTTAATTACAGTATTATTATTATTATTATTATTATTATTGTAACTAAAAAATCGTTCAAACTGCAATTTTTTTTTTCAGATTCACTTGAAATAAGGATGCAAAGTACAAACTTACATACTGGTTTCTTATTATTTTTCACTTGCAACAAAATTTTCTTCACGATGAAGCTCAAATTGGCGAACATTCTTCGTCGCAGAGATAGATTTCTAGAAAGTTAAAGATAACAAGGGAGCAATATGCAAGGTTCTCTTTTATTTAACGGTATTCATCTACAGACAAATTGTGGTAGATCAGTAGTAAGTGTATTCATTAACAATGCATCACACAATTATTGGTGCATAAACCTTTCTATTTACCTTTTACACTTGGCATATTTTGTCCATATGGACCAACGATTAAAATGCTTCATCCTTCTTACGACATTTTCGTACGTCTTACACCAATCTTTCGAGAATATAGATAAATAAATACCGTAGTACAAAAAATTTTACTAACGACCGCTGATTAGCCGTTAGCTTGGGTTTACTCTTGATCGTTTTTTCGAGTTACCGATGCGTGAAGACTCGTGGTAAGGATGACAAACGACTGTGGAAATCGCGATTGACATTAGTTCGCGAAACTGTGGAAAATTATTTTGGAGACAACCGAAGTGAAGTGAGCGACTAGGTGACTCGAACCAATACGATTGGTCGGTGCCTACTTCAATTCGGTTTCCGTTGACAGTCAATCCCTAGAATTTTTCGCAGTTTCGCGAACTTTTTTTTTTGTCGTACTCCAGTCCTACTCTTCACATCTATGTACTTTGTGTGTGTGTGTGTGTGGCTGCAAATTATATTTTAGCTCGGATGTAGTAAGCAACGTTGCTGTTTATTATTTAATTGGGTATTTATGATTCATCTGATGAGCTCTTGATGTAATAGATGGAATGTCTGTCGTGGTATAAAGTACGTTGATATAAAGATTGTAGGAAAGATTAGCGGAGTGACGTATAAGTCTCAAGCATCTAATTACGCAGGTTTCCACGGTTCTTACCTTCGCAAGTACCGATTCGTTACAATCGGTAAATACAGTAGGCCGTGATTCAGTTCTTGGTCAGCATACAGATTTTTATGTTTCTTCTTTTCGTAATTCGTTATATATTTATATTGATTCATTTATTATATATAGACTATATATAAGAATAAATGCGAAGTTTCAAAAGTAGAAAAATAATGAATAGTTTTTATTTAGCAAGTGTAAACCGAGGGTTAGTTTTTTATCTGTACATATACAGAAATATTTTACCGTCTAAACAGAGGATATTCCGTCAATGAAGTGTATATTTGGTGATTGCGGACTAATTTCTTTATTTAACAATAGTCATTGTGAATTTCGTGGGTTCGATTCAAGTCGCCAATTGTTACAGTAGTTTGTCATTTTTTCAGCAAACGTTGTCGAAAGTTTTCCTTCAAATCTATTGAAAGGGCTGCTTTTTATAATGTAGGTCGCCAATATTGTATACTTATCCAATAATTAATGAGTTCGAAGTTATTTATGGAAAAACAAATTGAGTTAAAAAATAATAGTTCGGATGAAAAATGTTTTTAGCATAAGCTTCCACACAAAATGATCCATGTCGAATAAGTCCCTTATATGAATCACCTAAGTAGGTTCTAAAGTTGACGCGGTTGAGGCGCGTGCTGAGAATAGTAAGCAATCATACGTGCTTACTGGCAACAATCCAAGGTTCGTGCAATGAGAAAGATGCACACGCGTGCATGCGTGTCAAGTGGTGTGTGCGTCCTCGCAAGATTAATCCTTGATGCCGGTCAGATGATTTGACGAATCGGTACGGAATCGTGACGCACATCATACCGCAATATATACCTACAGATGTATATTCCCTGTAATAATGAACTTAAAGTGTCAGTGTAAACGCCGTAGAAATGTGCACGACTACAAACCGATCCGCATGCCGAGCACGCGAGGTCACAAACGATCCACAAGAGTTCAGGTACATCCCCGGCAGTTCCATGTCTTATTCAAGTACACTCGGACCTCCATTCTACGGACACCGACCATTTTTGTGTCCTTACTTAGTCTTACTCATCGTCTGGGGAAAAGTACTTGCGCATTGCCAGAAGCGCGGTTCAAAAACCCTTACTTCCGTTTACTTCCGGTCCAAATGTGTTCATCGAACCGATGTTCTACTGTATGTCAGCTACTGCTGGTATATTGTAGAGACTATGTTACGCGTTATGAGAAACTGGACTTACGGACTGTCCATTCTGCAAACTTGCGGTCCCGATTTGTTGATTGAATCGAGGGCCTGCTGTACGTCAGCTACTGCTGGTATATTGCAGAGACTATGTTACGCGTTATGAGAAGCTGGACTTACGGACTGTCCATTCTGCAAACTTGCGGTCCCGATTTGGTGATTGAATCGAGGGCCTGCTGTACGTCAGTTATTGTCCGTGCATGGTAAAGAGTATTTTAAGTATTTTAGTCTTACTCATCGTCTGGGGTAAAGTACTCACGCATTGCCAGAAGCGCGGTTCAAAAACCCTTACTTCCGTTTACTTCCGGTCCAAAGGTATTAATCGAACCGATGTTCTACTGTATGTCAACTACTGCTGGTATATTGCAGAGACTATGTTACGCGTTATGAGAAGCTGGGCTTACGGACCGTCGATTCTGCAAACTTGCGGTCCCGATTTGTTGATTGAATCGAGGACGTGCTGTACGTTAGTTATTGTCCTTGCATGGTAAAGCGTATTTTAAGTATTTTGAAGAACCGGATTTACAGAGTCTCGATTCTGCATAGTGTCGGTCCCGAAGTGACCCTTAAATCGAGGTTCTACTGTACTGCTGTAGGTCTCATAGCTATTGTCGTTTCTAAGTTATTCTTACTGTGACACAGAACACATGTATCCGTTTCAGTACGTATGATATATGATATAATAAAAGCGTGACACATATTTCTCCTGACATTGATAGAGCCCCGATAAATCATCGATGCGGATCACAGATGAAAGCCGGAAGAGCTTGCAAGCAAGGCTTTCAACGTCTCGATTTCCCAGCCCGACGCGATGAAGATATGAAAAAATAAACATGCCCTCGTATCTCGCGGGGTTATCAAATCCGATATTGCGATATTCATAAAACAAATCAACCCGCAACTCACAATCCCGTTAATGCGCCTTGCGATGCCGGATTATATTTTACTCGTCTAGTTATTAAATACGATGTCAATAGTTCAAAGACGACACAACTCGAGATATGTTCTGCGAACAAGCCTCTGTTCGACGACTCCTCAGCTTTACTACGACTCTCAAATAATCACATATTGACGCAGTCATTAATGGTCACGCAAGAATTTCTAATTATTCGATTGTGTAATGGAAATTACAGTTTTCAATGAAATTTTATTTGTTTACCATTGCACTGTTTACTTTTGAATGAATAAATGCGATTGTGATGTACAGATGAATGAGTAAATAAATAAATTTAATTGTAGCAAAATATAATGTTTCACAATAAAAAAATTAAAACACGCATTTGTTTACCCAGTGGGTTTTATGTTAGTTAAACAACAACAGTCTGAGCGACCCTTGGAATTCCACATGATTCAGATGCAGAATAATATGTTCAACTATTTAACAAACTGACGGGGAAAACATGTCACGAAGAATACACTTGTCATCTCATTTACTGCTTCTCATTAATCGTACGTGCGACTCATATGTGTGATTTGGTATTCTGTCCCCACTGCATCAAGGGGATCGATCCAGTCAGAATATGCACTGCTAATAACAGAATTTTCCTCTTATTAACAGCTTAATCGGCAGACACATTTCCAATACATTGATGATATTCGGTTATCGGAACTAACATGAAAAATACATACTTATCGTTATAAAAGTTGAAAATAATTAAATAAAAAGTGCAAAGCTTAAACCGACCATTTCCATATCATTTTATTTAACCAGAACTGACTTCGCAATGTTCTTGTATCGATAAGGATAAATTCTGAACTGTCTTAGCCAAGCAATATTAGGGAAAACGTACGATCTCAAATCGGAGGAGTTTAAAAATTTTTAACAAAAATCTAAACTACCTTGCCTATTGCTCTCTGATTATTTTTCGCTTTTTAGAAAGTATGTCCACTGGTTTTAGTTTTATGATAGAGAAATGTTTGTAAAAAGTTATACAAAAATTAAGAGGCAATGTGGGAAATTCTATTTTGCTTTCTTGATTCATATTCTTTTTTCAAAACTGATGTTTTGGGGAAATTTTGTTTTATTTTATCTGCCGAAAAGTGCATTCAACAATACTTGACGCAGTGGAAATTGGCTTCACTGTAACCAGTTATTTCGTGAGTTCTTAACATAAAAAGCTTTATTCACACATTTGAAATCATAGTCTTGTCATAAAGGTCTGAAATAAAAACTGCCTGCACTCATACGAGAATGCACTCGTCAACAGATAAAATCAGACGTCCAACACTAAAATTCTTTCACGAGTTTCGCGTGAAAGCTGCGGGAAGTCAACAATTTTACTTTTTCTCTCACGCCATTTTAGTTCACTTTTTAGTCTCCACAAAATTACAGAATTATAATGCATGATATGTGCCTAACAAGATTTAAATTTGAGGTTCGTTTAAAGGAGAGTACCAGCTACAAAAAATTTTGATGACTTTTTTTACGTAACCTCAGGTTCATCTGCACTCTGGAAAAATAATTTAGTAAAATAGCTCCATTTTTACGAAAGATGTCTAGGCCCTTTTTTGAAGAATCCAAAATTAAAACTTCTGGCTTACAATTAATTAGAAAATACAATAATTCTCGACATCTGAGTTAATTAATTATCGAGCACATTCATTTTTCACATCATCCACAAAGATACACATATAAGGACTTTTTTTCTGAATCACTTTCCTCGACCATTGTGAACCATTTTCAGTATCTGAATATGCAAGACCAAAAAAAAAAAAACAAATTATAAAATCGAAGATTTCTCTATGAGAAAAGTTGCAACGTTGCGCCTTGCACATTGCTTCCTCATTTTTCACCTATGTGAGAGGATCTTAGCTCTGAGGAGAGGCATATTGACCCAATTTGACTTCCTCGTTAAGCAAACTATGGAGAAGTGAAAATTGAGAAAGTTATGTGAAAGGCCTGACTTGGCAAGCTCGTTTTGAGCGGGAAGTAGAAAAATCTATTGTTTTACTTAGGTGGCTAAAGCTTCCGTATGTTTTTGAGCAGATGCGTCAAAAAAGCACATGTGGTTTAAACTACTTTAACCGGTCTACAATTTAAAGTGCTATGAAAGCCAAATCTCTTTATCGATCTTCACTGAATTTTAGATCCACCCCAACAAACTGAACTACTTCGATTAACGACTGTGAAAGGACAATAAAAGCGACGCGAAAAACGAATCGTGAGAAAGTCCGCAAAACGAACGTTCATGCTGACAGTAGCTTTTGGTCGTAAATTGAAAAATTGACCATACTATGAAAAGTCAACAACGTTGGTCACTTTACGGTGGTTTGCCGAGCGAATTTTGGAACAAAACGATCGCTCGTTTTTTTCAGGTAGTTTTACGGTCATTCGCATCGCCAGGATAACGTTGCTGAATATTGATTCGGCTCCGTAGAATATTGAAGCTGAATTGTTTCAAGATATCGAGATTTAGGGTAACAATATCAGTTTTTGAAAAATGTTACATACTCAAACCCCTTCGCGGATTTCGCTTAAATTTAATACCGGGCATGCTTTTATATTACTTTGTTTGTTCAAAAAGCTCAAAAATGAAAAATATTCGGCAGACAAAACGTGTCTAAAATTATTCCACAAATTTCCAATTTAATAAAATCCGATCAGATATTCACATTTTCAATTAAATTCCTATACACAAAAGGACATCCTGAGTGCCAAATTCCAAATCCCGTTTGACGAAGCCCTTTTTGGGATATTCCGAATTTAATTTTCCAAGATTGCGTTACGCACACATACACAAATATATATTCTGTACACACACACACACACATTCATCCAGGCATTTTTTCGATGTCTCAGACGACATTGAGTAAACTAATATGACAGTCTGGAAATAAATTACCTGCTATAAATAAAATATTTTCACAGTATCCGGTGCACAGTGAAAGATGCTTCAAATAAATAAACATATTCGAAATAAAGGAACTGACAAGTTTAATGGAATATATACTTGTTTCAGAGAAAGCAAATTTTCGTTCATTTGAATAATTAAAGTAGATCATTTCAGTAGATATTCCGAATTTTTTTATTTTTTAGTGCATGCAGCTTATGCATCCAAAATTTATAACCGGTATGGCCATTTTCAAAAAAGAATGTCTTACAGTGTAATAACGTTCACATTTACAGATTAGATCTTTTCAAGTACTTGACAACACAACAACTTAACTCGTTCACGGCCACCCTTGTTTAAAATGCCAGTCGTGAACCCCTTCAGCGCAGTCTTCCGTTTTGCCAACTCGGAAACAGGAAATATTGGAGTCGGTGTTCCATCTATGCCGAGGGACGAGGTCGCGAAAAAACCGAGGCCATGCAGTAAAGTACACTCTTCGTTTCCCTTCATTACCGAGAGGCTAAAGCGTTACGGGCTAGCGCACGCAAATTTTATGTGTTCTCTCGTATGTATGTACTGTTTTATATATGGTTTTGCAGGTAGATCCGTATGAGCCATGCAAGGCAATCGTCCTCACTAGGCTTTGGCATTGAATGCGCCTCGTACGTAATTTTATCAACACTGCTAGTCACACTCGCTTGATATGCTTAACAACGTTTGAAAAAAAAAAAATTGTTAATTCGATCATAACAATATGACGAACAAATGTCTCAGAATTCAATTAGCAGGCAAAAAATCATTGAATCGTTAATACAGCTTGCAGATTTCGTTTTCATTACACTATAACTGGATTGCCGGCATTCCGCAACGCAATAAAATGTATATTTCACATTAAGGATGCTAATATTCTTCGTACTTTAGAAGTATTTCTCTGAAGCTTGGAAAACGGAGGGATTTCCTGCGCAATGAAACAGGACTTGAATTCCTTCCTATTATAAAACCACGTGAAGAAGAATAATCTCCACCTGAACGCAAGAACTAATTTAACATAATTTTTCCAATGAATAACATTATCGGTTATTTTGTTTTTTCATGTAAGAACAGTTTTCATATTTTGCGAAACACTGACAAAGTAGAAAATTGTTTTTATTTTTTGTTCCTTATTATAAGACAGAAGCGTATTTTTTATCATATTCAACAAGAATTTCATTGATTCAGCATCGAATCTCCCGATTTAATTCATGTTTTCATTTATTTTCCATGTATTTAGTGATAACAGTATTTTAGTTCATTTATTAAATAGCAAAAATTATCAGTATCGTATGAAGCATGAATCACAATCATGTTCACAACAATTCCACGAAATTTCTTATTCGTTTATTTCTTCAAAACCGATTTTCGGTAAAAATAAGTAGTTTCAGCGATGCCGATATGTACAATACGTTATGTAAATTTTTTTTTTCATTTATTCAATAGCCAAAATTATCAGTATCGTATGAAGCATGAATCACAATCATGTTTACAACAATTCCACGAAATTTCTTATTCGTTTATTTCTTCAAAACCGATTTTCGGTAAAAATAAGTAGTTTCAGCGATGCCAACATGTATAATACATTATATATATATTTTTCTTATTTTTTTAGGAGGTGACTGTAAAATTGAAAAATGCGGATAGCTAAAAAAATTAGTTTTATGTGTAGTGAACGGGGAAGGAAAGTTGTGGGAAAACCCGAGCGCTGCACCCGGTGGTTCAGCCTTGATGGTGCTGGTGTCTCGATCGTACGTAATTTTATTACATAAGAGTAGAGTATTAAATCCCCGTGCAGTGAGATGCCAATTTGTAGGTCAATTTACCAGCAAGATGCACAGCCAAGCGGCGGAAGTTTCGCTACGGATACAAAGTGTAAGGTTGAATTTGAAAAAATGCATCGGCGCATGATTATTCGAGTCAATAAACCCGATTCGCTTCACTTATTACCACGAGAACGCGTCAATGCTCTCGAAAGAAATTTGCAATTCCTTCCGACTGGCATATACGGTTTTCTTCTTATCTTCAAGGACTAACCGCAACTCGTTTCTCGCGTTTATTGTTCCCCCACTTTGTTCAAAATGCACGCCACCACCGCACACTTCTTCCCACCACTTCAGGTTTCCCTCTTGTCGTATATCTGTTTGTAAACGCATGCGTTTCGCGGCTTTGTTTTTCTCCCACTTTCCTAAGACTCCGACTGTATTTTTGTCCATTTCATCCCACCTCTTCCTTCGGCTCCTTCTCGGATTACGCCTCGGATTAAAAAATGTACGCGGCATCGAAGCTATTCCGCGCATAAAGATTCTGTAATCTAAAGCCCCGGTAATTTTCACCGCGCATGACTTTTTTTTTCTTTCTTTCTTCTAGAAATGGTCCATACAAATGAAACTTAGCTGCGATTTTACGTGCAATGGGAACAGTAATTTTTCAGTGGGAATTTTAAGTCACATATTACTTCCGCATTGCACTTTATTTAATTTAATTTAAGCGGTTTTGTATCAATTGTCGCCGGAGGAATTATAATAAAGATAACAATAATTATTGTAAAAATAGTAATGGTTGTACCGATAAAAAATATGATTATTGCAGCTCAATTTCTCCTACCTCGATTTTTGAAGAGACTCTACTGGGGATACCCCATTAATATTCGATTTTCTTATCGCGAGCCTTACGCAATCGCGAGGTTTGTAAAGGTAATATGATTTAATGCTTAGCTGCAGTTTTATTTCGTTTCTACTGAAGATACCCCATTAACATTCGATTTTCTTATGGAATATCAATGGAAAATTAAATAAAACTGCAGCTAAGCATACTTACCGGTATATTACAATAGATGTGACATTCCTGATTCTGTAATCGACTCAGTTGCGCATGTTAAAAGTCAAACAGGAGAATATAATTCATACAAGGTTGAAAATCAAGTTCCCTCCCCGGAGGCATATGTATAGCAAAGCTCGTACTGCAGCAATGCGATAAACCAGGATTATTCATCGTTGCTCTACAGAAGTTGGCTAGCCAATTGGAAAATTGCGATTGTGTCTACTGATGAATTTAATTGAATGTGTACATGAATCTTTAGGGAAACGCCGCACAGAAAATAGAGCGGTTAATGACGCAAGGTGGATGAGCTAGTCATTGACCATTTAACAATTTAGGACCCCGAAACGCGTTCAATATAATCCGACGGTAATTTGACTATACGATATATCAATATTTACTGGAGCAAATGCTACTTTCGTCGTTCAATATATTTTTCACATCCCCTTTAACTTAAACATATATTATTATAGCCTTTTGGCATTTTGAAATGGTCTGGAATTTGACTGCACGATATATCAATATTTATTGGAGTAAATACCATTTTCGCTGTTCAATATATTTTCTATATTCGCTTTATATTAAGCATATATTATTATAGAGTTTTGCTTCCTCATAGAAATTTTTCTTTAATGAAAAAAATGTTGCTTCCGATTTTCTTGTCGATATCCTCGAAATGGTTCAAAGCGGAGAAAAAAAGTGGTTTAGATCAAATGTCTGCATATATGTATTTACATATGCTACTAGGTAAATATCTGTAAAAGAGGGTTAAAAATTCATAGGCTCATAAATCGTGACCTGTTCAATCGAATCAGCCAAAGCATTAATGACATATGAATAGTTGTCCAATGTTCATTTGGTATACATTTTATTAAAACAAATTGATGTTGGTAAGCTCATAGAATATGATATGCAGAAAAGTAGAGTGTGAATAGTTAAATATAATCCGGATATATATAAATATAACGAAAAACATGCGAAATGTATGTTACGCGCAAAAGCACATAGGCTTTTTACACAAATCTTGGGAGCACTTGGAAAAAGGCAATTAACAATGGCGGGAGTGTAAAAGTTTAACGTGACATTTATGCATTCAATTATTCAGCAGCTCTGTGCACTATTATCGTGGCGATAATCTACTCTGAAACGACGAAACGACATTCCATTAGACCATCTGGTGGATCTGTCCGAGTTACGTACAGAACTTTGTGTACTCAGATGACGATAGTGAAACTGAATAAAAAAAAGTAGACGGGAAGCTCGTAATCGCCGTTGAAATTGCGACGAAAATATAAAATAATGTTAAGCCAAAACAAGAGGACCTTGATGACAACCTCGCTTTGCAATTTTTTCGTTGTAACATTGTTTCGGTACTTCCGCACCTGGACCACATTGTAACGACCTCACGTCGCGTAGACCGAGCGATAAAGGTGTCACACGTACGTCGGTACTGTTGTGTTATTATCGTAATAACAACGTGAGTGCAATGTCAAGGCCGCGTAATCTATCATGTCAGTTAATCTTCTCAGCATTGATCTTGTACCGTGACTCCCCCCGCCCTTCGTTGTGGCAAAACCATTTGCACATATTTTTACCGTAAATCGAAAATATTTCCTGTTATATTTTGTAAAAATATTACAGGAAATATTCACGATCTCCTTTTTTTTTTTTTTTTTCGATCGATTGCCATCACGAAGTACATTTGATCCTGCGGCTTGTACCGGACGGTTAACGCCAACCGCAAGCCGCAAGTTCACGTTGAAAACAAAAAATTGCAGCTCGGAAATTTAGCACTGTCGAGTTTATTGTCGATTCTCCATCCATCAAGAGACTCAATTGCATTTTTTCTTTCTTTTTTTTTGCTGTTCTACTTGATTTGCAATCTCCGACGCGATTTTCTCCTGTAATCGAAGTTACTCCGCGCGGAAATATAAAAAATGACATTTCAAATTGATTTACCGATCTCCAATGGTTAGTGCGAGGAGAAATTCAGAAAGGGTATTCGAAAAATGTTGAAAAAATCATTGGTCTGTAAATTGCCAAATCATATAGTCGCAGGTAATTCTGAACAGTGGCAAATCTTGATAAAATTAAGTCACCAAATAATAAAATTAATAATAACGATATAACAATTTTAATTACCTATCTAAAATAAAATGCCAAATAATTTTTTATCGTCGATTCTTCATCCATCAAGAAACTCAATTGCATTTGTTTTTGCTGTTCTACTTGATTTGCAATCTCCGACGCGATTTCTCATTTCTACAATTTTCTCCTGCTATCGAAGTTACTCCGTGCAATATAAAAAATGATATTTCAAATTGATTTACCGATCTCCAATGGTTAGTGCGAGGAGTAATTCAGGAAGGGTATTCAAAAAATGTTGAAAAAATCATTGGTCTGTAAATTGCCAAATCATATAGTCGCAGGTAATTCTGAACAGTGGCAAATCTTGAAAAAATTAAGTCACCAAATGATAAAATTAATAATAATGATATAACAATTTTAATTACCTATCTTAAATAAAATGCCAAATAATTTTTTTACTGTTTCCTTTAAAAATGAAAAATAAGTGAAGCTAACAAAGCAATACGTAGATGGTTTCAGATTTCTTATCCACCGCCGTGTATAAAAAAAATAAAAACCTTATCTCTAATCCGCTGATTAATGTCTGTATACTGCATGACGCGATTAAAAAAAATCGTCCGATTGTCCTCAAAACTCGCAAGTTGAACAGGTGGTGTGTTTCATAATCAGTGGACGAGCCCCATGTAGCTCGTTAAATTCAATTTCCGTTCATCCATCCCGTTCCCGCGCAGTTGAGGTTGTTAATTATTGCGTCAGAAATTCCATCGGGTTGGACGTCATTTTAATCGCACGGTGCTCGAATCTTGTTCAAAAGTTTTCCGGTATTAATGCGCGCGCGCAGGAAAATATTTATCGATAACCCGGCAAAGCATTTGAATCACACGTATGCAGCTTTATTTATATATAGATATACCCGCGGGCGTAGATATAGTTATATTTATGAACAACCAGACAGACAGACATTATATCACACGTTCACAGTATAATCCGTCTGTTTTGTATTTTTTCTTAGGGTAAACGTGTATATATATACAATACGTGACTGGTTTCGATCGAAGTTTTCCGATAATTAACAGAATGGACGCGTATACCATTTCACGAGACACCAAAAAACCACAGCATATTCGTTTAGCCTTTGTAAGTTTTTCTTTTACCTTTCGAAAACGTTAAGCCATGCATACCGTTATTGGATTTCATTTTTATTCTTTCATGTCAAGTAAATTCATAAAAATCATAAAGTCATTCGTTACTTTATGATTTTTATTATTAATTCGAGAACATATTCGATTGGTATGTTCGGTAAGATTACGATTCAGATTTTTAAGACTTTTAAGCCGTACAATTGTTACTTTTTTTGTTAATTTATCGTATTAAAACAATAATCGGACATATTTAATGTTTTTGTTGATTATTGATTGGAGGAAATGTTAAGATAGTATGTGAAGGCATGTTTTTGTTTTGTGAATTCGGGTCCCAGACAATCTGGTGACGAGAGACAAAGTGAGAGACGATATAGTTATCTAAATCTCGATACGAAATATGCCCATGTTTCCTTATCAATTTTACCATTCACACTTGGAGAAATTGTGGTAGTCCTAATCAACTACAAAGGCGGTTACGTTAACTGAATACTGAAGTTTCCACTGTTAAGAAATTACTTGGTTGTACCGCGCGAAATCGATACTGATAAACTATCGAGATTCCATTAAGGTCCCAATAGTTATCAGTAACGAATTAGCGACGCGCTTAGTGTTTTTCCATAAGTTTGACGGCATTGTGAGCCCGCGTTATTTTTATAGACCAACATAATCAATAAATCAAAACTTGATATTTTTGCAATAATTATCCGCATATTTTATGAAAAGATCGAGTTTTTTAACAATTGTACGCATTTATACGTGTTATGAAAATAAATAAAGAATGATATAAAAATTGTACCTGGAACTATCCTCCAGGCATTAAAAATAAATGAAGGGACAGTGTGGATATTCAGGCAAATTTATCGCGAAGATTTGTTTCTTAAATATACTTTTCTGCAATTATTTAAAAACTTAGATTCTACAATGCGCTGCATTAATATATTGAATGATTAGGAAATATGTTGCACTTCCGACTAATTTTATGTGAGTCTCGGGAAACAATATTCGCCGGGATAATTCCAGACCATTGTTTTCCGCAAATTTCGGAGCATTCCGATTCCCAGACAATAAAAACGTGTGTTGAGTATTTGTCAATTATCTTATACAATCAATCAACTTGTTTTATTTGCAACAATCAATTATGAAGCATAATTTACGATCCTAATTTCAACAAACACGATTCTCCGGAATAATTCGAGTCCATTGCAGTCCAGGAATTCCGAACAATTCCGATTCCCATACAATGAAAACTAATGTTGAATAGTTGTCAACTCGCACAGTTGATCGATATATTTTTTTTCTAATAACCATTAATGCAGCATAATTTACGATCCTAATTTAAACGAACAAACTTCTTCAGGATAATTTGAGTCCATCGTTCTCCAGGAATTCCGAACCATTCCGATTCCCATACAATGAAAACTGATGTTGAATAGTTGTCAACTCGCATAGTTGATCGATATATTTTCTTTCTAATAACCATTAATGCAGCATAATTTACGATCCTAATTTTAGCGAACAAACTTCTCCAGGATAATTCGAGTCCATCGTTCTCCAGGAATTCCGAACCATTCCGATTCCCATACAATGAAAACTGATGTTGAATAGTTGTCAACTCGCACAGTTGATCGATATATTTTCTTTCTAATAACCATTAATGCAGCATAATTTACGATCCTAATTTAAACGAACAAACTTCTTCAGGATAATTCGAGTCCATCGTTCTCCAGGAATTCCGAACCATTCCGATTCCCATACAATGAAAACTAATGTTGAATAGTTGTCAACTCGCACAGTTGATCGATATATTTTTTTTCTAATAACCATTAATGCAGCATAATTTACGATCCTAATTTCAGCGAACAAACTTCTCCAGGGTAATTCGAGTCCATCGTTCTCCAGGAATTCCGAACCATTCCGATTCCCATACCATGAAAACTAATGTTGAATAGTTGTCAACTCGCACAGTTGATCGATATATTTTCTTTCTAATAACCATTAATGCAGCATAATTTACGATCCCAATTTCAGCAATGAAATTTTCCCCGGGATAAATCAACTGCCCTTGAGTCCATCGAAGCCCGCAAATACCGAAGCATTCCGATTCACAAACAATAAAAACACTCCCTGTTTTATAGGGGGCAACCGCGACGGATGTGCCCCTTCTTCTTCTCTGCGCTGCAACGAGTCGATATCCCGGCGGCACGCGCTATCGGCGCCGTCGGAGAGTTTAGTCGAAATCGATCAGCCCGTAGGATTGTTCCGCAAGAACGAGGAAGAGGAAGAAGAAGTGCGCACGTTAATCTCTTACGGTGAACGATCGCCTCTGCTCCACTGAATAAAAATAAATAAAAAAACGCTTCCAGCTCAACGGCAACAGTCGCGATATAAACCATTAAAATCATTGGCTCCTGATAACACGCTCGGTTCATATAACAGCGCAAGAAAACCCGATAACAACAAGATACTACAAACGCAATCATAAGGAATGACATTGTGTCGTGCTGCCTGCAAAATCACCGGACATCCCTAATATAAAAAACGTCCTAAGGTATTTTTTTCTTCACATCCTTTATCATTTTATTTACAATCTGCTTTCCGCCCATTTTATTTGACGTTTTATCACATTTCCTGTTTTTTTTATTTTTATTTTTTTATATTTTTAACAACTCATTTTATTATTACGTCAATTTCTTTTCGTGTAGAAAGCCAGTAAAAATTTCATCCACTTTTACTGCCTAACTGCGGAAATATATGCCATCGAAGATTACTACATTGTTCGTATTTGTTCTGTGCGAATTACGTTAATTTGACTCGGTTTATCTCCGCTGATTGGCGGTAAATCTTTTTGAAACTTTGCATGCGCTTACGTCAGGCACTTGGCTGTAACACATAAAAAGTTCATGAACCGTATCGCGAAATTGCCCTCGCGATCGTCCCACCAAGTATAGCTACCCATGAAACACGATTTAACCCTCGATGGACATTCTGTGGAGCCTTTCGTGCCTCTGCAATTTGCGCTGTTAGCTCCACTCTTCGATTCAGAAACGTCTAGCTATTTTTCACTCCGGAATAAAAGTTAGACGTGCTACTGGCACTCATCGGAGAGGGAATCCCTGCTTGTAAATGTCAATACAGGCGTTGAATCCACATGAGAAATATCCAAGGATATGTACTTTGGTTTATTAAATTGCAGGTAAGTGAGTTTCGTTTTTTTTTTTTTTTTTTTCTGGTAATTACAGTTCTAATGATGTGAAATAATTAATTGATTTAATTACAAACTAAAAAAGAAATTGAATAAATTGTATCAAGACAGTTTTTTAAGTGAGTATGTATTATTTTATGTATGTTTATGATGTTACCGAAGTATTGATAACGAATAGATAATCCAATATGTATCACTGTAGCATAATTGTTATGAAATATTAAATTATAGCTTCGAGAAGTGATGAGGGAATACAATCTCGACATAATTCTCGACATCGGAATTTCATCGTTACGACACCTGAAAAAGATTCTGGCTTTATCCTCAAATCAAGGAAAAATACCAAGTGATAAGTGCTCGACCAGTGTGCGAGTCGGGTAGATGAATAATTTATCAACATTTTATGGACTTAAATACAATTATTTTATAGAAATACATGGTTATTTTTATGGAAATAAATAATTTTGCACCAAGCAACGATTTGTTTCAATTTACCATCACTAAGCAACAATAGTTCTGGAATGTCCTAATCTTAATAGCTGTATAATAAAACTCGCAAACTCGTTTTCAGGATTAACATTTTTATGGTACTGAGATATTTTTTTTTCTCCCAACCATAAATCAGGTTATCACTCAATTAACAATGCAATAATTTTTTCGAAAAAGCTTCAATATTACTGCAAAAATAAAATCAATAATCTGTTTTTTCATTAAATTCGGCGAAGGCCATAATGAAATCCGTAGAAACAAATGCATTCACCTAGAATTGATAAAAAAATACTTTTTTTTTTACGGTCAGAGTTACTGAATTGCACGGTTATCAATGTTTTTATTTTTCGCCCCACATGCCACTCCAGGTATCTTGTTCTGAGAAGGAAAATGACAAAGCTTATCATTTTTGTCTCTTGTTATCACATTTTTTGCGCCTTTTTATTATTTTTTTAATTCTCGATATTCGTTGATTCATAGGATGAAATATTATTGGTAGACGGTACTTTCCTCGTTCCTTTCTTTTATTCTACACGATAGTAAAAAAAAATTGTGACTTCCTTACCTGTGCGATGACGTCATTACAATATTACACAATTTCTTACAGGGAAAAAATAATAATCCCTATATTATCGAACACGAACAAAAAAAAAAGGATTTGAGTTAAATTCTAATGAAAAGTTTCTACTTTTCCATCTTTCTTTGCATAGAAATGTATCCAAATTTTAGTGGCCGTGAAATAATTAACAAAAATTTGTATTCTTATCAAATCCGAAGGCTTAGGCCTAAATTGGACATGGACTAATCACTTAACATTGTTTCATTCACGTAAAAAATCTGTGCTTCCTCGATACAATTTTGTGAAATTTAAAAAATGCAAAAACCCGTTTATTTTCCGAAAATCTGAACACTCTATAAAATTTGACCGACATTGGCGATTTCACATAAATACACTACAAAAGGTGGCATCACTTCGTTCAAATTTCATGCCAAGTTTCGCCTCGACAAATTTTTTCTCGTAAGAAAAACAGACGTTTTACAAAATTTACAAAATTGGATTTAATAAAAATACTTTAGCCGATTTTTATTAAATAATATAAACAGTTACCGATAGCTATTAATAACATGTACATTTTTTCACCTGCATCGGACACACACACACAGATACATAAATACATAAATACATATATCCCGACGCTTTTTCCAAACGAATTTGAAATTACTTTGCCAATTGCAATAAATCATTTATTCAAAAGAAATCGTATGAGCCTCCGCAAGTGTCGATATCCAATCTTAGCTTCCGAAACGTGGGTAAATACAAAAAAGGCGATAGAAGCTAATAAGCCGCCGAGCGGCGTAGCCGAGTTCATTTTCAAAAGTTACCAGTATAAGCGCGATAAGGCAAACGAGAATCGCACGCCAATAGAATCAGCGTCGTCTTCTTTCGTTATCGAGACGCCGCGATGATATCCAGTGGTGATATCGTATGTGAACAAGTGAGAAACGCCTCTGTGACCCGCAAGACCCACTTGCGGTGTGTACGTTCGGAATCCCCTTGTAATGTGCCCCCGCCGCTGCTCGTTGACCAAACGACTGTAATACTAGAAGTGGGAGTACAAGCCCCGGATTTAAAAGCATCGGAGACTCGGAAACACGTATCAGTTGTTACCCTGTCAAAGTGCGCTCGTCAGTAAACTTTTATCGTCGCCACGAGAGGCCGAAGTAACTTTGTTTTATTGACACAGCGTTTTGTGTAGGTGCAGTTGTTTATAAATTATTCATAATAATAATAATAATGACGTGAAGTTTAACAGTATTATTATACAAGTTCATAATTTTGTATCACCATTTTTTACATGGCAACCCAGTGGTTAAATGGTTTTATGTATTTTTACCAATAAAATCTCAGATAATCACTCAACGCGATCTGTTTTGCGTTTGGTTTCAGTTAAATGTGCGCGTAAGTCATAGTTTAATTGATTTTCAAAAAACACTTGAGAAATTGCTGAATTATTTTACTGACAGTTTATTAATTTTTGCAATTCCTTTGAAATTCAATAATCCTCACTTATTGTGACCGATACTTTTGGGCATAAGTTTGTTTTTTCAAATAGTGGCTTAACATTTATTGTTCAATTCCATTTGAAATATGAATGTTCATCTTCATTCAATTCTCGCAATTAATTGATTCCAATTAATTATATTGACAGACAAGAAAAGTTTAAATAAAAAAGAAACATCGGTAATTCTCAAGTAAATCAATCGAAATTTGGGTATAATTTTGTAAATAAAATAGCCAAGCAGTTGTCATTGAATTTCATGGTTATATGAATGTTCACTGTTATTTCATCGCTATCACTATTTAATTAACGCTTTATTAATTAAATTCATGGACATGAATCCCTGAACATTATTGTTATGGAATCTCACGAAATCAATCAATATTCCTATTTTGTTTATAAGTACCTAAACGTTAAATTATTGACTAATATCTTGTCGATTTTATGGCTTTTAATATGATTAAAAGCCTTTAAATTTTCGAAACGTACATATTTTCACATTTTCAGTCGGGTTATCCATCGCTCGACAATATTACTGACTCGCCGGTGCAAGCGCACTCTTAATACCTCTACCTCGGCTTTCAATCTCGCGCGAGTTCTTCCTTCTCACGCGATCAGCCCGTCCTCGATATTAGCGGTGCATTCCAGGTGTACGCCGCTCGGTTTGAGGCCGAGCGTAGCTCGAGGGAGATGCGCCTCTAAAAAAATTAATTTGTTAAGAAGGAAAAGAGCAAAGTGTAGGGTAATACGTGAGTGGCCACAGGTTATGTATCTTGCGGATAATTCAGACGTGCGTCAGACACAAAAATGCAAATTTTCGACAGCGTTCGAGATTCCGTGTCGCTTACACGAAACGCGATAACTTTGAGGTTAATCCAAGTCACGCACTCACTTTATATGACAATGTGTATTAAAAGAAAAAGAGAAAAGTTAAAAAAATTCATATAAATTCACTGGGAATTTACAAAAGTTTCCCGACTATTTTTGTTTAAGAAGAAACGTAGCCCAAAGTGTTTTGCATTTTTTTGCTTGGATGATAGGGAGAGTTTAGCTGAAGCGTGCGGAAAATGCTGGGTGAGTTGTACGAAAACAACGATAAAGTTGCTGTACGATTGTGGCCCCAATAAAGTTTTCTCGTCACCGCCGACGGATAACCGCAGACGTAGTACCTTCTCTCCAAGTGCTCCAGATCCGTTTTATCTGTCACTCATACATTTCCGGCGCCTGTGAAGATCCAACTTTGCCGGCATTGTGTGCTCTGTCGGTGTGCCTGGAAACTCAAGAACCTGACAAATGTCACGTGCCTGCCTCTGTGCTGAGAATCGCGTTGGAATATCTTATGCAAATGTGGATACATTCATTATAAAGACGGATCAATCGGTCAATGAGAATTTATTACTATTTTCTATAAATTAAGATGCTGCATCTATTTCCCGTCTTTTCACACCACGCAAATTGCATCGTATTTATAAATTCTTTCCAATGTCAAGGTCACGATGTATATATGCTTGCAATTTTAAAAATTCACGGGAACATCCAGAATCATTTTTTAGACCATTGATCGCTATCCAAATTCTGATCACATAATTAACCGAACTATAAACTATGGAAAAATTATATGATGGTGGTTTTAAAGAAATTTAGCATGTTTTTTTGATAGTTTTTTGAACCAATTAAAAAAAATTAATCGCTGTCAAAATTGTAAGCCCGTAATTAACTGAACTATACTCTAGAAAAATTACAGAAGGTTGGTTTTTAAAATACTTTTTATGTTTTCTAAATAATTTTGTAAATCAATAAAAAAAATTAATCACTATGAATAATTAACATGAGCCATAGAATTGAAAAATTATGTGTCGCTTGATTTGTCAAGATATTTGGCATATTTCGACAATATTGAATTTTATTATTTTTTTTTAAATTTTATATAAAGACCTTAAAGCATATGCTAAATTGAAGAGCACATGTTAACCTTCACGCCCGAAGAAGCACCTAACATCGTGAATATATTGAACCAGTCGAGCCATTCTTCAAGTATTAAAAATGTTGCTGTTATCGTCTGAAAGAAACGTGTTTTTTTTTTTTTTCGAATGCAATTACCATCCTGTCGCAGTCGTCGACTGCAAAGAGTCCGAATGGTATATGCATGCCGCGGGAGTTACGGAGAATAGAAGATCCTCTGGAGAAGCTCCGTAAACGGATGATAATTGAAGATTCCTTCGTTGAACTCTTGATACATTTATGCGGATATCCATAACGGGAGAAACAATAAAGAGCTTGGAAAAATAGCTTCTGTGTTACAGTGAACGAACGTCTTTTTTGGGTCTTGCGCCTTTAAGTATACAACAACAAGATTCAAGAGAGCAAATGTCGCAGTTCTGAATAATGTTCAAGCCATATATAAATCTGGAACTGAGGTCTTCTTGTTATCAAGAAGTGCGGGAGCATCTCGACTCTGAGAATTAAAATATTACAAGAAACGTGTCGGATTCAGAAACGACGTTCTATTCTACATTGACTCGTCCTTTTCCGGATTACGACCCTTTAAAATAGCTATTCTAAATTTCTAATGAATAACGTAGATTGAAAATGGGTCAGGTAAAAAATAATAATTAAACTCATATAAGTATTTACACCTGACCCCATAATTATTTTAACTAAATAGAAATTTGATTAATCAGCGAGTTATACATTATTTGATATTGTTCTGCTCCCTGATTTTCGAAAATACATGGTTAAATAAACGAAATTTTATTTGGCTGAGAACATTTTTTTCTCAATTTCCAGAAACTGTTGCTATTGCAAATTAATTACAATAGTAATTGTAATTGTAATCGCATTACAAAAATGGTTGATTGAACAATTTTCAAAAAAAAGCCATGGCAAATTGCCATAAAGAAGAATTTTTTAAAAATCATATATTTTCGGAAAAAGTGAGCATAATTAGTTCGTACAAAAATTAACTACCAAAAAGTCAGTCCATATAATTTAGAAAAAAAATGTGTCAATAACAACTTGGCTCTATTGTCACTCAATATTAATTTACTTAATATCGGTTTAGTTTAATAAAAAATATGAATCCATGGTTAGCGTAACCTCGGAAGTCACGTAAGATATCGATCGACAAAATCGTCGTACTAACGTGATGTTATCCGTGATAATAACCTAATGCATAATCGATAATAATTGCAATAAACCCATCCAAGCTATCCGGAACAATCATGCTCAGAATTCCGTCGTTTGCTCTTATACTTTTTAATCGATCGCACTCAACGTCAACGACGATGACCCAGTTTTCGATCTAAAATTCTCCCAGAACGTCTTGCGGTGTTTGTTCTGACGTGACGTTCCAACCACTCCTGTTGTAACCATCCGCAAACACGGGGAACCCCTCGATTTTGCCTCTGTACTCTATATACATATTGTACATGCACCACCTTGGGCATATATACGTATATCATGATGAAGTACTTATATCTTCTACTTCTGGAGAATGACCTTTGCCGCTATCTTTATAAATCATAGCTAAAAGGCGATGAACTTTTCTCCGTGCTATAAATTCTATAGGCTTGCTGAACCTTTATCATTGCATACCCTGTACTTCGAAATATGAATCAAGAAAATTGCTAGCTCAAATGAATATTTCAAATCGTTGAATTGCACCGCTGATTCATGAACTAAAATATGAAATCTTAAGGAGGATCGACCGTTACAAGGTCTTCGAAAAACAAGTGGTGATTTTTTGCACGCATTGTGATCGTCAATCGCGTCTAATTACAAAATCCAAATAAATTCATGTTCACGGTTTTCTAGAAATGTTTTGTTTTATTTCAACCATTTAGGGTTGGTTCTTATGACAGATTAAAAATAGACAACGAATTTTTATGTTTCTAAGGACAGTTCATGTGGAATCGCTGCAAACAAATTATTTTAATTGTCAAGCAATTATGGCAGGCGACATCTAGTTTTTGAAAAATATTCAGGCTAAAAATGGCTCGTTATTTCCTAGTGCAAATGTTTCCTTCAAGGTTGTAATACACTGACATTTTTTAAGAGGACGGGTCAGTTACAATAATCTTTTTTTATTTTACGGTCACCTCTTCCAATTTTTTTTTTTTTTTTATGGTCATGCTTTAAAAGATCCACGTCTCAGATGCCAACATTATTATGGGATTTTATACATTTGTCTATAACTCTGCTTTGAGGACCTTTAAAAAAAATTGCTCCGCTTAAATGGTCTGCAGTGTAATTACGGAGATAATGAGACCTAGCGAGGTCCAAACCTTCGAGGAGTGTTTTTTCGATCATGCGCAGAGTGCAAAACCCATGAATCTGGTTTCGATCCAACCAATTGGACCAACCGGCTGGTCAAGTTGGAAATAAATCGTTCGGTTCTATTCTGAAGAGAGGAAATTATTTCAAATTTTTACTCCGATGGAAGTAATTTAATCGGTGTTATTAAAATAAGAAAAGAAAAACGAAGAAACTCTTTTTTACTGACTCGTCCCCTTTATCGAAAATAAAAAATGATTAATATTTGGGTATTTTGAGATATGGGAAGCATCTAAAAGCTACGGAGTACAGTGAATTGAATTAATAATTATTTTTAAATACACTAAACATTTATATTTTAAGTGTCAATATCGTCAGTGACGTCGATTTTTTTCCAATATTGATCTCTAACTACAGACTTTATAAATTTTCATGGAATACAACTTTACTTTGCATGTATATGTGTAACGAACATTCGACTTAAATGAAAATGTGATTACAAAAAAATATTCGAAATTATGTCCGTCATTTTTCACGAGCCCAGACTGATTAATGTTGCTGCACAGGAAAACAAAATGACTTGGTAAACATCCCACTCTTTGTCGTGGAATCGCACCTTCTTCCTGTGTTCATTTATCGTTCAGTTTTTGACAAATCGTTGTGCAATAGTTCATTCGTGTATCGGACGTGCAATATTGCTGATATTTTTTTGCAAAATAAGTATAATTCACTGCGGCAATTTTCTTATAAAAATATTGCATTAAAAATCGAATTCAATTGGTTTCAAGTCAAATCATTAATCCGCGGTAATCAGTAGAAAATTGAAAATCCATGAAGCAGTGCTCGAAATGCATTTCCTGGTGGAGATAATGCAACGCTATGAATTTTCGCCAGGCACTCGACTGATAACGGTTTTTCCAGTGGTGAAATGTGTATGCGTTGCATTATCTTTCGAGCATCAACTTATAATGAGTGCGATAGTGGGCACCTGACGCATGACATGTGTCCGGTCATATGGCAGCTGTCAGAACGCCAAGGAACATCGGACAATATTAGAATGGTTCCAAAATCGTGATTTAGTTCGTTGCACAGTACGTTATACGGTACACAATTCCTACTTCTGCTTGAATATCGTACTCCTTTGGTTGATATGAATCTGGCAGAATAAGGAACAAAGGAGGTAGACCGTTAGATATTTGTGTTAAATTCCCACGAGGCAGTTACGGCAAGAACGCTTTACGATGACTCCTAGACTACGGAATGCATCGCGTGTGCGTGATAACGATAATGGAATTCAAATTTTGAAGCCGCAAGGTTTAAAAATACACGCACGAAGATATTTTTGCTTTGCGTAAATTCAGCTACACCAACTTATAATATTCATATCAATTATTGCATAATAATTCATTTCGAAGAATCGGGAGATACATATATACGATTTGGATGGTGCGCGATAACGATAATAGAATTCAAATTTTGAAGGCCCAAGGTTTAAAATTACGCGCATCAATATATTTTTGCTTCGCGTAAATTCAGCTGCGTGCTGCGTGAACTTATAATATTCATATCAATTTTGCATAATAATTCATTTGGAAGAGTCGGGAGATGCATATATACGATTTGAATTGTGCGCGATAACGATAATGGAATTCAAATTTTGAAGGCCCAAAATTCAAAAAATTGAAAAAAAAAAACAAGTAGTTAAATTTAATGACTTTAGATTCATTTTTATCTTCATAACTTTTATATTTTGAATAAAATCCATTTTTTTTCGTGTGATGTCGAATTATTGTATCTGTAACTTTACGCGATTATATCGAATTCGTCCGACGATTCCGAAGAATTACGAAATTAACTAATCCATTTTACGCATTTTTATTTCGATTGCCCATAAATAAAAACTCCCTCGGTAAGGCAGGACCCTTATTACCGCCAAGTTCGCGCTTTTGCGGCATTGAGTGAAACCGAGAGCGAGAGAGGAGAGAGCACGTAATGTTCATGTTCTCCCACTCCCTCTTACTAAAAACATAGCGCCACAATGAATATAAATGAAAAATCAGCCTTAATTCTTCGTATTTTCAATATCAAGATTCAAACTTTACTGAATATTCCCTGTTATCAATCGATAAAACAGCAGGAATCCGGAAATGCTTTATTTTATTATATTTTCGAATTGGATGTAAAAATACAGCGCGAAAGTGAATACAAATGGAAAATCAGCCTTGATTCTTCGTATTTTCAATGTCACGATTCAAACTTTACTTAATATTCCCTGTTATCAATCGATAAAACAGCAAGAATCCGGAAATGGTTTATTTTATTATATTTTCGAATTGGATGTAAAAATACAGCGCCACAGTGAATATAAATGAAAAATCAGCCTTGATTTTCATGTTTTCAATGTCACGATTCAAACTTTACTGAATATTCCCTGTTATCAATCGATAAAACAGTAGGAATCCGGAAATGCTTTGTTTAATCATACTTTTGAATTAGACGTATGTTGCTTACAACTTTTAGTACAATCTGAACCTAAGCGGAAAGAATCGCTATATAGGAATATATGTGTAGGTGCTATAAAGATAAACAGAGTGACGCTCACCACGGAGAGAGAGAGAGAGAATCAATGGAAACAAGTTCAGCACCACTTTCGCATTCGTGACAGTTTGTGTTCGTGAGTGTTAGACGTGGTCGCTGACGACCACTGGAGTATCAGCTGACACCGTACTCCAAGATTTTTTTATCAAACTTGGCTTGTTTTCTATTTTTCTTCTCTTCAAACAAAAACAATTGGAAATCAAAGGACGTTAAAAATATTGCAAATCTTATCAATCGTTAACTGATTAAATTCTCGTGTGTGTGTGTGTGTGTAAAAAATGAACGACGATATCACAGCCATGGCAGGTCCGAGCAACAGTGTGGAAGATGTTCGTAAGATTTGCGTTATTGTATCGTTTCGTGTAATTGGCAATTCACTGGGCGCACAGTTACGCTGTTTTATTGCACTGGACTTGATTGTTTTCTTATCGTGCCTTTGTAGGCGATGCCAATATCATCCTTCCCCATCAGGCCTCAATGTTGTTCTCTCACGAAGCTACGTGTACTAACCAGAGAGCATTTATATTGTTGGTAGCACTGAGAGCTCGCAGCGCGCGAACATTCAAATTCAATTCATTCTCCGCTTCATCATTTCATCAAGTCTTGTTTCCTTAATCCATACGTTTCACGTGTATAAACGATACCATTTTCGCATTATTTTTTTAAATGTGGAAAACGAGTATATACGTAACGCTATTGGTAATATTGTTCACGGAGATTATTGTTATTAGAGTTTTTTTTTTGGATAATACGAAAGTATCAATTGAGTCAAGGAAATCTTTACAAAAATGTTTAATATCAGGAAAAAATTGGAGGTACTTTTTGAAATAAGTTGTCATTTATCGGGAACATGTTACTTTATTGTTGTTACTTACTTTCCAGGTGACGGAAGCGACACCCTTGCTGAAAGGTCCTTCAGCCAGAATGGTGCAGAAGAACATCGGAATATCTCAACAGACGTTGGTGTCGAACGCTGGCGAAAATGGTCAACGACCTCGAAAGTTGCCTCAGTACTTAGCAGGACTGGCCTCGACGTTAGGTGCCCTAGCGGCGGGTATGGTGTTGGGGTGGACATCGCCAGCCGGTGAAAACGGCATAAAGCTGAACGACAATAACGTGTACGACTTCAAACTCGACGAGGTGGAATTTTCGTGGGTCAGTTCGATATTCAATCTAGGAGCGGCAACGATATGCGTGCCGATCGGTATGTTGTCGGATGTGATCGGTCGAAAGACGGCTATGCTGTTGCTGACAGTGCCTTTTACAATCGGCTGGGCTTGTGTCATCTGGCCCAATTCTGTAGCAACACTCATTGTCGGCCGATACATCCTGGGTATCAGCGGTGGTGCTTTTTGCGTAACGGCTCCGATGTACACGGCGGAAATCGCGGATAGCGAAACCCGCGGCCGATTGGGTTCCTACTTCCAGCTTCTCTTGACCGTTGGAATCCTCCTTACTTATGTCCTCGGTTCGGTCAATGAAATCAGCATGCTTGTCCTTTCCCTGATCGCTGCAACGATCCCTTTAATCTTCTGCGCCGTATTTTTCTTCATGCCCGAAACTCCGACGTACTACTTGATTAAAGGCGACGTGGATATGGCTAGATCAACTCTGGCCTGGCTTCGTGGGCCACAGTACGATGCAGAACCGGAACTGGAAGAACAGATACAAGCTCTGGAGGACGCCAAACGATTTCAGGTCAGCTTCTTCACTGCCATTCGATCAAAGGCCGCGGTGAAAGGACTTTTCATCGCTTTCGGACTCATGTTTTTCCAACAACTCAGCGGCGTCAATGCCATTATCTTCTACGCCGGTAGTATTTTCAAAGAAGCCACCGGAGATGACGCAGAATGGCCGACAATCGTCGTAGGGGTTATGCAGGTGACTGCTGTATTTGTCAGCACTCTCATTGTCGACAGATGGGGAAGAAGGCTACTTCTTCTCATGTCCGGCGTTGCAATGTGCATCACGACACTTGTACTCGGTGTCTACTTCTATTTGGACGAGTTTGGACCTTCTATGGAGAACTTCACGTGGTTGCCTCTGGTCTGCATCTGTGGCTTCATAATTCTTTTCTCTCTTGGATTCGGACCGATTCCGTGGATGATGATGGGCGAGATTTTCTCGTCGCAAATCAAAGGCGTCGCCGGAAGCAGCGCTTGTCTCTTCAACTGGCTCATGGCATTCGTAGTGACGAAATTTTATGGCGACGTCAAGGACAAAATCGGACCCTATGGCACCTTCTGGCTATTCTCGGCCATCTGTGGACTTAGCGTCGTCTTCGTCTTCTTCATTGTCCCCGAAACCAAGGGCAAAACTCTTGATCAGATACAGACAGAATTGGGCGGCGACTCCGCACAAAATCCACAACCAGCCAGGAAAACGTAAACTTAGACGTTAAGGACACATGACTGTAGGCTATTAACGAAAAAATGACGAACTTTTGCACTAATAATCACCTGCGAGTGGTTTAAAACAGGGTTGAATAACAATGCGGAGTACTTCAAGTGCGACAAGTTCATTCGAAATTTGTAGTACTGAAAAATCTGAGTACTCAATCATCTGTAACACTTAAAGTACTTACTTTCGCCCAGCTTTGATTTGCAACTGCTGGAACGTGATCAAGCAACCCAATCGCATCATTGTCATTATTATTTCGTCAGGAGAGTTATTTACCCTTCGTTTTTTTTCCTTGATTTCATTGTAAGACTGATTCTTTTATAAATCAAGCCCTAGTCTGTACTGAGTGCGGGAGGTATGCATTATTTGTAATGTTAATATATAATACGTGTATTTTATTCAAATTTTGTAAATAAATTATTATAATTCCGTTGTTAAGTTCGAGAAAAGCATGTTTTTAAGATATATTAATGTATACTGAGCCGCGAGCCCAATGTAATTGCAAGCGAACGGATTAATATCGGATAAATATACGTAATATATTTTCGTTTAGAAGATTTTTTACTCGCCGTTGTACCCGCATTATATCAATCCACAATCCACAAAACTCTGAATAATTTTCACGGAGAATCACTGTATTAGCTGTGCTATAATTTATTAAATAAAGTGAAGTCGCGTTACGTTACAATCGAGTCGCATGAAGCAATGCTATTTGCATGTTTATTTGTTCGTTTGATTTGCTCATTTGTCTTGGCATTTGCTGATGTCGCACTAAATAAATGTTTACCTTTCATTGCACAATATTTAAAATATTGTGAGTACTATTTTTAATCTATCACTTGTCGAGTTCATTTTAGTATATTGCACATCAAAATCCTCGTCGTGGTGTGGCTACCACAAAAAAGAAGCTACTTTGGTCAGTGTTGAGTGTTGATATGTCAATGCTGAATTGTTGCATTCGATCCGACGAGTGGTATCACAAATATTGTGTCGCCTTGACATTCCTTGTAGCACGTGGAACGCTGTAATTGCGTTGAGGTTCGAGTGTTGATTGGGAACTATCACGTGCGATAAAACTGCACGATACAATGGTTCCGAGGAAGAAATCACTTCTAAAGCCTCATCAGAGATTATTGTGCAGCGATTACACGGAAGAATTCTCAGCTAAAACTTCGTGAAAAATAAATGAGTGTGGGAGGAGGCTCAGAGGCATGAAGCAGAAGTGTTCTCAGCGTTAATGAATGGTCAGATATAATCGAGATCCGGGAGAAAAATCTAAAGTCGGTAGATTTACCGGTGTCTATGTATCGCATGTTTGTACGATGCCTTCAGTATTTAAAGCGATCGACAGTGAGCCACAACATAGTCTTTAAACATCGATCAGTTTATAGAGATGAAGCACCAAATAAATGGAACATGAAGAAGCTGCATTTCTGTCCACCAGATCCTCTACCGTCAACTGCTTTACCTAACACATTCTACTGAAAGTGAGATCAGTATCTAAACAGATCTACAGTGAGACACAACATACTCTGTAAATGTTGATCAGTTTATAAAGTCAAAGCACCGAATAAATGGAACATGAAGAATCTGTATTTGAGTCAACCAGATGCTATACTGTCAACTGCTTCACCTAACACATTCTTCAGAAGGTGAGGTCATCATTTCAATCGGCGTTATAATAAAAAAACTTGTGAAGAAATTCAATATAAACATTTTAAAAATAAATGCAAAACTGTGCAAGTCAATTATCAATTGTCAGTATTAAAAACTGATGCTAGTTCTCAGTGTATTAATAAATGGTCCGATATATGTAATCGGGATCCGAGAGAAAAACCTGATATCGGCAGACTTACCGGTGTCTCTATTTAAACGTATGTTTATACGGCGTTATATTATAACCGGCGTTATAATAAAAAAACTTGTGAAGAAATTCAATATAAACATTTGAAAAATAAATGCAAAACTGTGCAAGTCAATTATCAATTGTCATTATTAAAAACTGATGCTAGTTCTCAGTGTATTAATAAATGGTCATATATATGTAATCGGGATCCGAAAGAAAAATCTGATATCGGTAGACTTACCGGTGTCTCTATTTAAACGTATGGTTATACGATGCCTTCAGCGTTTGAAAAGATCTACAGTGAGCCACAACATAGTCTACAAACATCGATCACTCTATAAGGATAGAGCAAGAAATAAATGGAACATCAAGAAGCTACATTTCTGTCCACCAGATCCTATACTGTCAACTGCTTTACCTAACACATTCTACTGAAAGTGTGATCAGTATCTAAACAGATCTACAGTGAGACACAACATACTCTGTAAATGTTGATCAGTTTATATAGTCAAAGCACCGAATAAATGGAACATGAAGAAGCTGCATTTCTGTCAACCAGATCCTATACTGTCAACTGCTTCACCTAACACATTCTTCAGAAGGTGAGATCATCATTTCAACCAGCGTTATAATAAAAAAAACTTGGGAAAACATTCAATGCAAACATAAAAAAATAAATACCGAACTGTGCAAGCCAATTATCAATTGTCAGTGCCTGTCATTCAATGACAGGTTTGCACTCATGTACAAAATCGTAATTGCGTGGTGGGATATAATTGAGTACTTATGCTGCCGTGCGGCGTATTTAGTAATTAAACAAATTCTTCACAAGTCACAACACTGCCTGCAGAAACTTCGTGCAGTTCGTATGCACTAAGCATGGAATAAGAAGCCTCTCGGAATCCTCAATTGTTATCGGCGAAGTCGGCTCTCAAAGTCTTCCAAAGTTACCTAAATCGCACATCACAAGGTGAGACCGTATTTTGTATTCGCACTATTTCGAAAACATGACCACAGTCCGTATAGCTAGACAAAAAATATATATATATGCCCGACGTCGTACCGAAAAGTTTCGGCACGTCGTCGCAAATCTACGCCCGGTAATTTTGAGCCAAAAGTTAATTACACAATCCATCGTAAAATGACCACTGATTCTGACAGTAATTTTTTTTAATTTCTATTTATTCGCGACCGAACAACGACCTGAAACGTCAACCGACTTCAAGGCCCCATTTCGAAGTCGTTTTTCGGTCGCCAACGAAAAAGCGATCGGAGAACGATCAACTGTCAGGACTTTCGGTGAGTTTGCATTTTATTCTACGGTTAATTTTTGGCTCAAAAGCACCGTTCATCTTTATAGTAATTTTACCGACGTGCAACAAGGTCGTAACGAACAGGAAGTTATTTTAGAAGCAAATTCGATAACCGATAAGTGTCGACGTCATAAAAAATTCCAAGTGCACAAACAAATTTCACTAAATTACAGGTCCTCGCACCCAAACCGATGCACAAGCCGGTGAGGTCATCTCTGCAGAATGACAGAAAAAAATCTAGGAACATCCCAGACAGTGTTGATCTCCAGTGGTGACATAAATGGGACTCGTCCTCGGAAGTTGCCGCAGTACATCGCCGGTTTATCGGCAACACTGGGGGCACTGGCTGGGGGTATACCGATCGGTTGGTCCTCGTCCGCAGGTGACAATGGCGCTGAATTGAAATACAACTTTGAGATAGATGAGAACGATTTCTCTTGGGTGAGTTCGATGTTCACTCTGGGCGCTGCCGCGACCTGCATTCCAACCGGAATGTTCTGTGACCTTATAGGTCGGCGAACATCGATGCTGATCACCATAATTCCTTACACGATCGGTTGGGCCTGCGTGCTTTGGCCGAATACAGTTGGAACACTGATATGTGGTCGCTTTCTTCTGGGTTTGAGCACCGGCGCATTTTGCGTAGCCTTGCCGATTTATACAGCCGAAATTGCGGACGTGGAGACACGAGGTAGGCTCGGTTCCTATTTGGAATTGAACTACGTTTTGGGTATTCTCGCGGCCTACGCTATGAGTGCCCTGCACAACATGTTCTTGTTGTCGATGATATCAGCCTCCGTGCCTCTTATCTTCTTTGCAACGTTCTACTTCATGCCTGAAACTCCGACGTACCATCTGATGAAGGGAAACGAGGATGCTGCTAGGAAAACTTTGATCTGGCTTCGAGGTTCTCACTACGACGTGGAGCCTGAATTGGACGAGACTAGGAACGCTCTCGACGAGGCGAAACGTAACAAGATTTCTTTCTTCATCGCCATCCGATCGCGGGTCACTTTGAAGGGACTCTTCATCGGGTTTGGACTCATGCTCTTTCAGCAAGCAAGCGGTATCGGTGCCATCATTTTTTATGGCAGTACTATGTTCGCCGAAGCCACTGGGGAAGTTTCCGACTGGCCTATGATCATCGTAGGGATTTTGCAAGTCCTTTCGGTGCTCCTAAGCACTCTAATCATCGACAATTGGGGTCGAAAAATCCCACTTTACGTCTCCGGAACGATCATGTGCATCACGAGCCTTGTTCTCGGTGTGTATTTCTACTTGAACCAGAACAACGAGGTTTCCCTTGACAAATTCAAGTGGCTGCCGTTGCTCTGCATCTGCGGTTTTGTACTGGCCATTGAATTCGGATTTGGACCGATTCCTTGGCTCATGATGGGCGAAATCTTTGCGGCTCAGGTAAAAGGTGTCGCCGGAAGCTGCGCCTGTGCCTTCAACTGGCTCATGGCTTTCACTGTCACGAAATTTTATGTCGACGTCAAAAACCAAATTGGTCCTCACGGAGCGTTTTGGGTATTTTCTGCAGTCTGCGCACTGAGTGTCGTGTTTGTTTTCCTTGCGGTTCCTGAAACCAAGGGCAAAACTCTTGAACAAATACAAATCGAATTAGGCGGATCAGCTCACAATGAAAAGCAAAAAAAAAAACAGAACGTAACATAACTGCAAAATAGCTTCGATTTCCTTTGAACTCTTGAAAATGAAAACTAACGCTTAGCTTTTTTAGCCAAGTCTTTAGTCTCCAAACTAGTGACAAAAGTAGCAGCCTCATCATCATTCCCTAACGTTGCAGTAATTTGTTTATCGTTTTAATTATAATAAGCCTGAATTGTACATAAACCGTAATTAGTTTTTAAGATACTTTTGGAAATATTGTATGCTCGACGTTTTCAATAAAAGTGTTTAAAAAATTACCGGTATTACTTTATCAAATCTGTACCGATCACTATTACTTTTGGTCTTCGATCTTACATTTGGCACGGCAATTTCCATTATAATTTTTGCAGCTGTGAACAAACTAGCTGTTTAGCGTGCGCTGTAAATCCACAAGGGGGGAGAAAAGCTCAGTTCTTATTTGGAATTAAGCTTCGACATTGTGAGCGTTGTGCACAGAATATTTAGGTTGTCTCCCATATCAATTGTACCTTTCATCCTTTCCAACCAAATTCCTACTTCGTGATTGAAACACCGAAGTACCATCTTATAAAATATGTATGTGGCTAAAAAAACTTGAATCAGGCTTCGGGGTTCTCACTACAATATGGAGTCTGAATTGCACATCCATGGAAATATTTCAGACGAAGCGAAACGCAATAAGATTTCATTTTTCGTCACTATCCGATCGCGCCTCCTTCTAAAGCGACTTTTCATTCACTTTGACACTCATGTTCTTCCAGCAATTAAATTGAACCGGATCAATATGATCATAATTTCAGACAGTGCTATAACCGCCGATGCGACGAAGGAAGTTTCGGACTGGCCTATGATCGTCATAGCAGTTCTGCAAGTTGTTTCTGTGATGCGAAGCGCTCGGGCCGTCGACAATTGGAGCAGAACAAATATTGCTCCTCGTCCCGGTGCAGTCATGTGGCTCATATGATTTGTTTTCAGTGTATTTTTCTTCTTCGATCAGGACAACGAGGTTTCCCATGGACGACTGGAATGATTGATTCGAGCTTGGCACAGATTTCGAATTTAGATCGGTTCGATAGCTCGCGATAGGCGAAATAATCTCGACTGAAGTAATGTCACTGCAAGCTGCCCTTCCTCATTTTATATCATCATCAATAGTAAGATAAAGCCTCGGGATGCGTTTTGATTATTTTCGGCAATCTGCGGATTGCCGAAATCAGATGCCAGATGATGGCCAAAACTCTGAAATAAATACAAATTGGATGAGCTCAAAATGTGAAGCAAGAAAAAGAGCAAAACAAAATAAGTTTGACTTGCCGTGAACCTTGGAGAAGCGGAAGTGACTTTCAATATTCTACGCCGAATTGTTTATCTCTCGACTAATGAGGAAAGTAGCAGCACATCATTTTGACACATTGCAGCTATTTTTTTCCTTAATTTCATTCTGAGAACGAATCACACATAAATTACGTTCAGCTTCCAAGATATTTTTTCAGTATTCCACGTCGTACGGTTTCGATAAAAATGTGAATCAATTATTCCTAATATTCTACGATATTTTTTATATTTTTTGCTTCAAATTCTATTTTTTTGATCTGTTATAATATTCAATTAATTTTCATGATAATTTCCCACTTGAGAGCAAGCGAGCTGCTCGCAAATGGACTACGCCTGCGCTATAAATCCGAACGGCGTGAGTAGGGGGAAGACGGGATTTCCCCGTGGTAAGATCGACGGGAATTTGATGGTTACAGACGAGCTGCAGTGTGGATGCATGCGTCATTTGTGAGAGAACGTCAAGACTTTGATACTATGAGACTTTCCCGCGTAAGAAATGTCAATTTATAAGAAATCAAGATGTTAAATTCAGTTTCCTAGCTATGAAAGGCTGGTTTGATGAGAGTTTAAAGTAACGCAAGTTCGGATCGACGAGTTGTGCACGAGCATCTGGATAAATAAGCGTTCAACATATAGAACTTACCGCAGTTTCGTAATTACCATACGACTGCGGTCAGAATTTGATAATCATACACAGTAAGCTACAACTATTTTTGTAAACCTCAAACGAATCTTAAGATAACGGTATCAATGCTCGGCCGAACATCAAAGCATAGATTCATGCACCAAAACTTTACAGACAATTTGTTGAAATTCGGATAAGCTAACTTCGCTTTTCGACATGTTGACGTGTACCCGATTATTACGTCTCATGAATTTCTGACGTTATTACGATTATATATATGAATATTATCTACTTTTTTATCTGTATATTATTTTTTCGATAAATGAAAATATGCTAGCGAGTATCGTGAAGCTGCTCATGTCCGGGAATTGGTACCATTACTTCATTTAACTGCCAAGTACTTAATCCCAATACACATAATTGCAGGTCCCTGCCGATTTATAATCCGCTGTGAAAAATTGGCTCGACAACATGCCAGAAGAAAGCGTAGGAACATTGCAAAAGCCGAGAGTCTCAAGTGGCAATGAAAATGATGGTCTCTCCCGAAAATTGCCGCAGTACATGGCCGTCTTATCGGCGACTCTCGGTGCACTTTCAGCAGGTATGGTACAAGGTTGGTCCTCGCCAGCCGGTGACAATGGATCTCAACTAAAATACTCCTTCGAGATCGACGCGAATGATTTTTCCTGGGTGAGCTCGACGTACACACTCGGAGCTGCAGCGACCTGCATTCCCATAGGAATTCTCGTGGATTTGATAGGTCGAAGGAGAGCGATGCTGATGACCGCTTTTCCATTCACGATCGGTTGGGCCTGCGTGATCTGGCCGAATTCGGTCGGGATTCTGATCTTCGGCCGCTTCCTGCTCGGCTTAAGCAGTGGTGCAGTTTGCGTAATCTCGCCAATTTATATTGGCGAAATCGCAGACGTGAAGTTCCGTGGAAGACTCGGTTCTTACGTAGAATTGAACTTCGCCTTAGGCATTCTCTTCGCTTATGTTCTGTGCCTTTTTCACAGCATGTTTTTATTGTCTCTAATATCCGCCGCTGTTCCTCTCATTTTCTTTGCAACATTCTACTTCATGCCCGAAACTCCAACCTACTATCTGATGAATGGAAACGTGGATGCCGCTCGAAAAACTTTGATCTGGCTTCGAGGTTCCCACATGGACGTGGAGCCCGAATTAGTGGAGCAGAAGAATGCGCTGACCGAAGCGAAACGCAACGAGATATCATTTTTCGTCGCTATTCGATCACGACTCGCCCTGAAGAGTCTACTCATCGGGTTTGGCCTCATGTTCTTTCAACAATTGAGCGGTATCAACGCTATTATCTTCTACGGCAGTGGAATGTTCGAGGAGGCCATGGACCACGTTTCCGACTGGCCTATCATCGTCGTAGGAGTCTTGCAGGTTATCGCTGTTGTGCTTAGCACTTTAGTCATCGATAATTGGGGCAGAAGAATACTGCTTTTCGTCTCTGGTGCTGTTATGTGCGTCACTTGTCTTCTTCTTGGTTTATATTTCCATTTCGCTCCGAAAAACGAAATTGTCGGAATATTTTTGAGTTGGCTGCCGTTGATATGTTTCTGTTTATTCATTCTTGCTTTTGAATTCGGATTGGGACCGATACCGTGGCTGATGATGGGCGAAATTTTTCCCGCTCAGATAAAAGGCGTCGCCAGCAGCAGCGCCTGCACTTTCAACTGGCTCATGGCATTTGTTGTAACGAAATTTTATTTCGACGTCAAAAACCATGTTGGAATCCAAGGCACGTTTTGGATTTTCTCTGTCATCTGCGGGTTGAGTATTCTATTCGTTTTCTTTGCAGTTCCCGAGACCAAGGGCAAAACTCTAGAACAGATTCAAATTGAATTAGGCAGTTCAACTCACAAAAAAGCAAAGAAATTAAGTAATGATACTAGTCGATGCTAATTTAATGAATGTAAAATAAATAATGTAAAAAATTGTAATGACGCTCAATTTTTGTGTCTAGAACTTCCGATAATTAACTCGTAAGAAACGAAGTAGTGTAAGTAGAATAGTAGGAGGTTGTTTTGTATATTTCGTTATCACACTTCATAATAATTCTACTTTAGCTCTAAGAAATTTTTACAACATCATTGTTTGATAATATTGTATTATCTTGTGATTATTACCTCAAAATGTACATAACTTATATCTAATAATTAAATATAAAATGTTTTATATTTTTTAATCCCGTAAATTGTTCCTTCAATTGTCCTTACGTATTTGCAAAGTATATTTTCCATCATATACGCACAGCTTGATATTCCAAGGACGGGAAATATATTAATATACAAACTTACAGTGAGCGAAAGAATGATTTAGAAAATTGAGACTCGAAATATGAGATAAACACTATGTTTTTTTTTTGTATTATTCCGACAGTTCAGGATAAAGATTCGCGATTAATTGGTCCACTAGCATATATGCGAGATGTTTGTTTAGCGGAGCACACTGCAAAGGATCCAAAAGGCTGTCCATCATTTTGCACCATCTGGGACGAAAACCGAAGAACCACCAGGGCACCAAATTGTGCAAACCTTCCCTAGCTCTGATGTAACGTTCCTCGTCCCTAAAGGTCACTCCAGTCATCGGCCTCGGAACTTTAGGCCCGAAAATATTGTTATGCAACAGTTTCACGACGCTGGCAGCGCGACCTCCGCTCAGCAATTTGATTAAAGTGTCACGCAGGAAATTGTTCAAAATCGGATCTAAAGTTGATCGAGATAGAGACGAGATGAGCCAGACTACTCGAGAAATCGGCGAAGATCCGTCCAACATATTGTTCACTGAAAATAAATTTCATTCGTCGGTCACAACCTTTTTAATCTATTATTATATCTATGAAAACACGCATAAATTTCCGCCCATAAATTGGAACTACTTTGAAATTAAGTACCTCGAGATAAGTCAAAAACCTTAAGAAAAATCAACGCTGTTGTGGATACTAAGAAAATCGACTTCGCGTAATAATAACATCAAATTGTCATTAATATATTACGAAACATAAATTGACTGACAAAGTTTGCGAAGATTTAATTCATTGTTGGTTTATGGAATTGATCCGTCGATTTCATGAACGAAAATGGTTTATCTTTTACTAAGTACTTAATTGTTATTAATTCTGTTGAGTATAAATATTTTTAAAAATTCCATTTAATAAATTTGATTAATAAAAATCAAAGTTTCAACTATCCATAATAGTCCGATTTTTGTCACGCGAAATTCCCGTCGCGAGGTCCTTAAATTCTGAAGCAATTAAACTTTTAGTCGGAAATCAAGTATATTCTGAAATTAAGCTCACCGGCTTCGGCTATGCAGAAAGTAGCGCCCATGACGTGTTGCTGCCTGGAGGGAACTCTCGTGAACTCGTGACTGGGTAAGTGGAGATCTAGATTATTGCCAAAAGGTGTGCCAGTTTGTAAGTCACGGCCCTTCTTCTTACTCTCGCCAAAGCTCTGATCATTGGTAGGCTCGACACCCAAATCAGCAGCGTGCTCGCTTTTCACATGTGTCGAGGCCAAAAAAGTGTTCATAAATTTATCCAAATGCTGTCCTTTCTCCTTCCGTAATTTATGGGCCATATTCTGATACAAAATACCGATATCCGGTGTGCTGTAGTTTGAAAAATACGGTTTGAGATTCGGTACGGTGAGAAAAGTGTGCAAAAGTTCGCTGCTTCGCAGAGTCGGTTTGGCGAGCAGTTTCTGCAAAAAGTCTTGATATCGCTGGCGATTTGAGGTCATCGAAGGATTCTTTCGAGTGGGAAGGGGGGAATCATTCAGCTCGCGATCACCATGAAATTCCATAAGCCGAGCGCGAAGAGCGTAAAAATCTTGGTCCCTCCGAAGTACCGTCCACGATTTATCTTCGGCTACGCTGTGAACGGCGACCATGTACAGTGGATGAGGACCTCCGCCGTCTACGTGTGGTACCGTAACTCGCCATGTAGTTAAGTCTCTGCATTTGTTTTCATCGAAATTAACGTCGCTGTAAGTTCGAGGCGAACAGTCGACTTCCTCGGCTTGGAAGACATCCTGAGCTTGAAAAGGAGCGCCATCTACTGCAGCTGCTCGTAAGGCGCCGCGAATTCGGCCTAGCTGGTTACTGAGACGGGATCCGACGCCTGGGCCTCCCACTCCGCTATTTATGCTGTATAATTAAGATTAATTCTATTGAACCGATGTGCTACATCGTGTCTGTCTTCTTCACGTTAGAAAAAATCAGAGGGAAACTGCAGTATTTCCTTAAGATGAATTTCCCTGTTGCAGTTGATTTTTTTGATAAAAAACAATCACCATAAATAATAAGGAATGAAATTGCAATTTAATATCCTTTTACTTCCCTCATTTTGGTTTTTTGTTTCGATTGACTATTTTCACAGGCAAAAGTGGTTTTGACTCCACAGAAAAGATTCCCCGAATTGAAAATGAAAATTTCACGATAAACTTACCTCATCTGGGTTGACGGTTTGCTGAAGGTCGAAGTTGCTGGCAGCCCACATAATAATTTGTAGAGCTGAAATTATTCAGCTTTAGTGAGATGAATTATTCGCATCGCGAAAATATTCAACTAAGCTGCCAATAAAGTAATACCTCATAGCTGTGATGAAAAGAGGGCAAGCACACAGCTTCGAGTAACGCATGGGCTTCTTGATGCGCTTGGTACAGTGGCCTCGATGTTCTTAATTCCTGAATTTTAGCCGGACCACCTTCTAAAACTGTTAACAGAAAAAAAAGCCACCACAAAACAATAAAAATTGCCACTTATATCAATTAGCTGCAAAAATATAAACATACTTTCTTTCATGCCTTCCGATATATGAGGCGGCAGATGCAAATAGTCGCTACCATCGGGATCCAAATATGTCGAGTATATGGTCAAAGCATCAAGAAATAGAGTTTCTTCGATTTCCGTCGTCATGTCGGGATTCAGCATCCGTTTGCTTAGATCATCTGCACGAAAAAAGTTTATCAAAATATTATATCACAATTACAATTGTCTCGCACATTAGGATTAGCATTTTTATTGAAATAATGTACCAACCGATATCCAAGCAGAATTGTAGTAAATTCACGGGCCCTGTTTCCTTGATATGCTGCATAAATAAGTAAAGTAACTGTGGATCGTTGAGAACTTCCTCCAGGGAAGGTTTAAGCGGATCGTGCGATCCTTGTACAGTAAGAATCGGAGTAACCCAGGCATAAAGAATAGGAACTTGCACTGCATTAGCTTCTTGCAATAATTCATGCTGATGGTGAGTGCAAAGCTCAACCAGAGTGTTAATAATGTCCGGATCGGCGAGAGCATCCAGAGCCGGAAGTAAGACCCAATTGGCAAGAACTTCACGTATAAGTACCTAAAAATGAGTGCATTTTTCGAAAAACGAAACTACCATATTCCATTTGGAACCGTTTAAAAATACGTCTTATTTGTCGTTTTTTTTAAATGACTCTCCATCAAAACTTTCATCTCGCACATTTCAAGGATATGGTAGTCAAAAACTACTGCGAGTTCGGTTTAATAATTGAAATCATGATGAAAGATATTAAAGCGTACCTTATTGTTTGTAGAATTATAAGTACTCGGTAATAAATGCGGCAAGAGACCGCTGACAGCGCCTCTGAGGTAATTCAACTCGGATTCCCGCGAATAAGACGCCGGATGAGCTCTGTGGCCCAAATAATCAGAGATATAATCTTCGGGCTTTCCGCCCTGAGATTTTGCGCGCTCCGCAAGCGCCTTCCAGTCCTTTGCGTGTTGTAAAGCGATCGGAATGAGATTCGTGAATATTATCTCCGACGTATCGCTGCGCAAAAGCCTTCCCGCGATGTTTCGGACTGCTGTTCCAATTGCCATGCGAATTTGCTGGACGAACGAAGCGTTTCCGGAGAAATCTGAGTACCACGTGCAGACGTAAGTCTGCAAAAGCCTTTCCAACAACTGTAATGAAAGTAAAGTAATTTTCAGAGTGAATATACTACGGGAACGATAGACAATTAAAATGCAAATAATACTTACGTGTTGCAGGGCATTGTCAAAGTCTTTAGGGACTTTGACCTGGGTACTGTGCACAGACGGTCTGTGCCTGTTGCAAGAATTCCCACTGCACACTCTACAGGCATCGTCGCCTCTAGATTTATCCGAACAGCCTGTGCGTGTGAATTTGAAGTAAACTCCACCATAATGCAATAATTTTGTACCCCATAATAAACCCAAAATATAGAGGATACCGATGACGACAGACCAGATCATACTGTAAAAACAAAAATGTGAATGGATATTATTAATATTTTTTTTTCAAATGCTACAAGCGATATATATATATTTACATGGAAAATAATTTTTATTGAGTATTAATTCATGTTTAAAATATTATTACTAATATTTTACTGTTATTATTGTTGCAATTGTATAAAATTATGCTCACCCATAAGCACATTATGGTACATTGTAAATGCGTACAGTCGCGATGTAGTTATTTAATCTACTTGAACAGGTTGAATTGAATTGAATTGATTTTAAAAGGTACATTCACATTATTTTTCCTTCACGTTAATAATGAACATGATTTTGTCATAATTTTGTTCTCTAAAGTGACTTAAGAGTCATTTTGCTCCAGTGTCACTAATAGCAGAACCTGTATTTTTATAATCAGACATTTTTTTAAAATTTGAATATTTTGTGTGAGGGTTTATTACTAACGATGTACAGATTATGTCCAAAAATCCTCAAATCCAAAAATGGAAAACGTAAACAAAAAAAACATTGTCAAAACATCCTCAATTTTTTTAAATTGAACTTATGAATTTTTTAATTCTTGGACAATGTTTTGACTGTCAGAAAACAAAATGTATTTTCCTCTGAAATTAGTGAAATCTCAATATAAAATTCCTACATCATTTGGCAGTGATAACAAAACCATACATAAAAAATTAACTGCAATATCAATTGATGGATTTCCTGAGCACAATAAAAATTTAAAAAACCTACACGTTATAATTATCACATTAATTACTACCATTTTAATTCATAGGAAGTGCCTAAAAATCATGTATTCAATATGTTTACCAAATGATCTTAAGATCACATTCAGGTTATCGTTGATAACTCCATCACATAAATAGCCAAAAAACATACATTGCGTTCGATGATAAATTCGTGGGCGATAAAAGTAATGTACTATTTATCAATAAGATAAATACTAAAACAACGGAACGAAAGCCTGAAATTCACCTGTCAAATACAGCAACAATGAGAGCGAGTGTCGTAGCGGCGAATATTAACGCATATTCCACATCCTGGATTACCGGGACCATCGCCTTTAACTTGTACATTTTGACCTTCAAAATCCGTTACAAATTCTGTGTTTTTTTTTTCTTTTTTTTTCACATTTTTTCACGTGGCTTTGACTATCATTTATCGATAAAACCGACACATAGCACTTGCACCTTCACAAACGCTTTTTTCGAGCATCTGACACTGACGCGTGAGGAGGCTCATCACGTGACGCCTTATCAGCTGTTCGCAGCGCCCTTCGCCATGTCTAGCTCGGCCAGTGGCTGCCAGTTGCGCTCCAATTTCTTTCAGTCTTCTCTCGTCGTTTAGAAATGTCAAAAGCAATATCGATGTACACATACTGCCCAAATTCGAATAATTGAAGTCGAAGTTATCCTAGTACCGCTATTTCACATTTATGACAACGATATATTTACGGTGAGTCGCACAAATATTGCTGTAAACTTTATAAACATGCTTTAACCACAGATTTTTGTACATTTTTATTGCAACGATTAATATTCGAAAAAGTGAGCTTTCCGTTGATTTTTAAATACGAAATTATCGTAGGATACACTTAAGACATAAATGCCAGAGCATCTCAAGGTTCTTCAGATGAATGGCATTGCGTGGGTATCAAAGTTAGCGGAACCAACAACACAAAGCCTGCGAGTAGGGCTTTAAAACATTGGCAATGACCAATGTGATACTGGCGAGTAGCGATGCGCCTCTTCCCCAGACTGTTGCAAGAAATACAAACCCAGGGAGCGTACTCTACGTACCTCTAACTTCGTTTGTGGGTATGTACGATTTTCTTCCTCATTTCTCGCAACTTATTACGGTTTGAGCTTCACCGGAGCTTCACGTGTGAATTTTGTTTCACAGAAATGTGGTATCAGATATTCCTTTGGGCGCTCTTCTCCTCGATATTCGTTCATGTGATAGCAGCTGCGATATGTTTTGCGACACTGCGGAAGCACAAATACGGAAAGTATGTAAATAGATGGACGCCTCAGTTTCTAATCTTGATGGTTTTAAATATATATAAGGATCCTGTGAAGTTGGATTTCTGTTTAATCTATCCTCTGCGGAATTTCACACAAGAAAACATATATCTATCATTATTTACGCTGTGCATGACTTGGTAACAATTAATTGTGCAGGATATTTTTATACTAACGGTGCATTTGTAACGAATTTGGATTCTGCATATTATGAGAGTTGGTTGACATTTGAAAAGTCGTGTTTTTTATACAAGACTTCACATCAAAATTTTAAAATTTCTCCTATTTATTAGGGCCTGTTTATTAATCACAGTTTCTGCAAAAAAACTTTCAAATCAGCAAGGAAATGTTGAAAAAGTCATATGTAAATTTAGAGGAAAAATGTTGTATCGGTTTTTTGTAGTAAAATTTACAACGCAGTTAATGATAATTTTATAGATTTTTAAGTTATCTGAAAATTTACTTTTTTCAGATTCTTTCCCATATTAATTATCGTAATGGGCTTTCTACTGCCACTTACGTCGGGTGTCCTCAGTTCGGCGACAGTTGCGTTCGTTTATCACGGCTCGAATTATCAAATGTCGTCGCTTTACGCTCTGTTATGGGGAACTGGGCAAACGGTAGTGGCAGCGTGTGTTGGTTTTACGAGAATTCTCGCGACGTTGTAAGATAAGTGCATCAATAATCCCTTCTCTGTAAATACGTATACTTAAGGTCCAAGCTGTTTTACACGATACGTAGAAAATTAAACAGAAACACAAAGATTAATTGCAATTAATCTGAAGAAGTCAGGAGTATCCAGGAAATGTATGACTATTCTAATTGCAATAGGACAAAATAAGAACAACGTATCTCAACAGCTCGCTCAAATCGTCCGCGAGCATTGCGGTATAAAGATTTTTTTACGTGAAACCCCAATACTTTTTATTTTTTCATTATCGATTCTGTGATAAGCGCATAAATTCGGATCTTCGCGAAACGAATGATTTTGAAGGGCTGTATTATATAATCCTAGATGAAGAAATCATCGAATATGCATGTTTATCGTATGTCTGCTGCGTAAAAATGTTGATACGTCGATTATAAGGAAATTATGTTTTATCATTCAATGCGAATAGTTGAAAATAATTGATGAACGAATGGTAAAGAATACTGCGACTAATAAACGCAAGATAATACAAATCGTCGCCTATCTCCTATTTATTGCCGTCATATGATCCCATATAGAACAAAAAAATATGATCGCAGTTGAAATACATTTGCTATGCCATTTTCAAACATACCTTCTTTTTTCAAATCGTTATGTTTCCAAAATTGAAATATTTTTCAAATAAATTTATTTATTGTAAACCAACATTTTTTACAATAAAATATTTTCCCATGATCGAATTTTTAAAACACAGGTTTTTAATACATTGAGATAATCACAAAAATAACACATTTTTTAAAACGTCAAGATATATTATTTAAAAATTTTTGTTTCGAATTAGGATATTTAAAAAAATGTCGGTTTCACAAATTAAGACTTTTTTTTAACAATTATAGCTTTACGTTATCCTTTAAGCGGTACATCTAGGATTAAGACAAATTATTTATAGATTTTGAATTTGAAATGCCAATCTTTACACTCCGCGCTTACGCGAAGCTCTACTGTAGTTGTCAGCCTCCAGCAGCTCTATTTATCTTAGAACACAGCGGTGCAAGCTGCACAAGCACTGCTCGCGCGCAAGCGTGCTCATGAAAATCATAGGGATCCGCGAACTGTATTATTGAGTCACAAAAATGCTCTCCTCGCCGAGAAAAACAAGCCGGCAATCGCGGCGCCGAAAGAAAAGTGTTCGATTACCATCGAAATAATCTATTTCTTCGTCTCTCATGTCGTCGTGTTTAACGAGGCGTGTTTTTAAGTGTGTTTAATCACTGTATACCTCGCTACCCACATTATTGATCCCACGACGCTCGACGCCCCTTAAACACAGAATTAAAGAGGCCCTTTTTCTCTATCGATCCCAATTATTTGGAATTTACCCGGAGAAAAATAATACGAAAATCGTAGAGCTGAAGGAAAGTCACTGTTAGTCCATACAAATACGTATATTACGATAAACAAATATACAAAAAATTTCTCGACCGCATGGTAAGTGTAATTATTATATTTTAATAACGTTACAATCGCTGCAATAAATATCCGGTTTTAATGGAGCAATCTCACACTTTTCAATTTATTTTTTTAATCGACCAACCAGTTTTACTTTTAGCGTCATCACGTGTCATTTTCGTTACGATTGAACGACTCGACGGCTCGCGTGCGTCTAACTACACGAAATCGGTTCTCACCGCGCTCGACTCCGTTTGTATACAAATACACCATCACCTCATTAATCTACACCGCTCAAAAATTCTCCAAGCTTCCAATAGAATCGTATTTGTATAATATTTGTACTATCAATTCGTCAACACTTCGAATTTTTCTTCTTTCAGTTACATTAGCTCCAGTCCGAAGGCGAAGAGAAGTACGGAATAAGGAATTGAACACCATAAATGAGCTGAAGAAAAATATAATGACTGTCCAGAAAGGTGATTTTTCGAAAATGGAATTCCGCAAAACTTCGTGGACAAAGAGGCTCACGGTAGTCGCCTGCTTTCTCGTGGTGCTCGTGTGGATTGCCCTCAACGAAAACTTCTGTCTCTTCGGTGGTTTAACGAAGAAAATTTCGCTTCAACGGATAAGACTCGTTGCTTCTTCGCCTGATAATACACTGCTTCGTCGCATCTCTAATGAAGTCAGAGTCGAGGTAATTCCGTTGGACGACGTTGGACAATTAGAACCCAGAGTCACAAAAGTTCAGGTTGTACCTCTGTGGACGAGCAATCGTACCCTGAAGGACCCCATCGACGTTTCGCCGAGGTATAAGCTTCTCAGACAGCAGGGACTCATTCCTGCGAGACAATTACCCAGTGCACTCATTATTGGCGTTAAAAAAGGTGGAACCCGAGCTTTGCTGGAATTCCTCAGACTGCATCCCGGCATAAGAGCTGCTGGCTCTGAAGTACATTTTTTCGATCACAATTACTCCAAAGGCTTCCATTGGTACAGGTAAGTGTAGCTTCACTTTATCGATGAGACTTTTTAAGCCGAAATTCTCAGATGTTTCTTATCACTTGCTTCATTGTATTGTACTACTTAAGAGGACTTACTTTGCATTTTTTTAGATATTTTTTTATTAAGGTTTCGCACTAAAAATTATTAATGTCATGGAGGTAAAAATTGAGCGAGAAATTTTTTTCAAACGTTCAAATGGGAAATCGAAATAGTGTTCGAAATGTAATCAGAAACACGGATCCATCACCTAGTATCTTTCCCGTACCATGTTCTTCTGAATAAACCTGATTAATCTAAATATTTAATGCGAAAGGAAGAAAGAAAATTGAATGAAACGCAACAAACTAGTTAATCATGAAATATACTTGAGAGATTCGGCGAAAAAATGTCTTTACTGAAAGGGAAGGCCTCAAATATCGATTGTCAGTCGAAATTCGAATTTTAATCGTTTGTATAACTGTCAATTAATTACTCAATAGGCGTCGAATGCCTCCGACGTTGGAGGGTCAAGTAACGATGGAAAAAACACCATCGTATTTTGTAACAGCCGAGGCTCCACGTCGAGTACAGCATATGAATCCCGGCACAAAGCTCATCGTCGTGGCTCGTGATCCAGTGACTCGGGCAATCTCTGATTATACTCAGGTGAAGAGTAAACGTCCGGGAATCCCGAAATTCGAGGAACGTGCGTTCGTCAATGGTTCTCAGGTCGTGGACACCACGTGGTCGCCCTTAAAAATTGGAGTCTACGCCCGTTACCTCGATCGATGGCTTCAGTACTTTCCACTGTCGCAATTTCTCTTCGTCTCTGGCGAACGACTAATCGCCGATCCCGTCGTCGAAATTACTCGGGTCCAAGACTTTTTGGGCCTTAAACGTGTTATCTGCGAGAAGCATTTTTATTTCAATGCGACTAAGGGCTTTCCCTGCCTTCTCAAATCGGAGCAGAGTGCTGCGCCTCATTGTCTAGGTAAAGTTTTTTTTTATAAACATTATTCTATACTAATATAAGTAATTAGTAATTAGGCATTCTCTGTTAGTAGAGTCACTTGAAAAAAAAAAAAATTGACAAGGTTTTAAATGCAATAGAAGTTGAACTTTTTTCATTTGATTTTGTTTCCTTTGTATTTATCATTTTTTTCCTGCTTTTCTTGTCAACGGTTTGAAATTATTCAGATGAATCCATCTGGATACTCTCTTAAACCACTTTTCTCTGATGTCAATGTTTGATGTTAATGAATATAGGATTCAACATTTGATTGGCTTTTTTGAAAATGTTTTAACTTGAAAATTACAACACGAACTCCATGCTTTCCCGAATACCTGACAATTTCCAAATTGTCAAGACTGAAATATAGATAATACTTATTATAGCCAAAGTACAATACGATCTTGGTGACGAAAATTTGGCATATTGCTTCCTCCTTATTTTGAACCGTCCAAACCAAAATTGAGCAATGCACTTTATTATGTAGGAAACATTATTGACGATTAATTTAAAAAATGAGGAGATAAAGTTAAAGATTCTATTTTCTGTAACTAAAATGTATTTTTTGGTAAATAACTATGGTTAGGGGTTTTTTTAGTAAAATGTAATAAATTTTGTTTTGACGAAGAACAAAAGTGTAACTATTATTTGGCAAATAATAAGAAACATCTATATGGTCTAGAACAAAGTGACAAAACTAACAAAGAATACTTAAATTGTGATGCGTTTCTAAATTCTGTCGTGTTCTATTTAAAGGGAAAAATAAAGGACGCAGTCATCCACATATCGATCCTACGGCCATCCAAAGACTAAGAGATTTCTATCGGCCCTTCAATCAACGTTTCTATCAATTGACAGGAATGAATTTCGGTTGGCCGTAAAAAAACACCGCAAATCTACGGACAAACATAAACATATCGTTATTTCATAATTAGTTTCTAGAATAGATTGATGACAAAAAGAAAAGGGAAGCGTCAATTTAACGCGTATACGAGGGAGTGCATCTTAGACGTCCACTCGAGGTGCGAGACTTTGGTAATATCAAATTTCTGCGACTGTCTTTTGATACGTAAAGAGAAGAGCTTCGATTTCGCTCGAGGCTATTTTGTAACTAATCACTCTAGAAAACAGCACCGTACTGGGATAATTCGTACGGCAGATAGACTTTTAGGTGATTAAATAAACGTCCCGGTGCAGCACACGAAAAAAGTAGCATATCACGAGCACAACGCTCGATTTTTCGTCGAAATACCGAACTATCACTCCTATGAATTAGAATTAAGTATTGCAAGCTTTTGCTCAAGTAAAATTATAAGAATCTTCAAAGCTGCACTCAAAATCTTGTATATATGTATAGCGTGATAGTTGAGTCGAATATAATGGATAGCTGTTGGTCACTAAATAACCGAGTCTTTCCCGTAAAATGAGCAATATATACTGTATATCATAATAAATGATATCATATTAATAGAATTATTATAGCTTTATAACGAAGCACATATCGTCCTGATGTTAAATTAGCTAAATCTGTTCTTTTTTTTTATTAATTCGCCGATTAAGGATATTATTTCAATCTGCAATGAAGCAAAGAGTGTTCCTTTGAATTTAGAACTTGGAGTTTGAAATTGAATAAATTTTAAATTACTTAAATTCAATATCAACGAAAATTAAGCAAACAGTAAAAGACTCCCATACGAATAATTCGAGTGATACAAAGCGGCAAACATTTGTCTCTCGCACTAAAGTCACCCTTATCATAGACTCGTCGTTCAAGTACCAGCAGTATATCATATGCCTTGTATAGAATTTAGTAAGAGCCGTTCATAACAACACTCGACGAACATCGAGATTTTTGTTAGCCACTAAGCGCAGGAAAAAATAAACAATGCAACACACATTAAGATTGATCTCCTTATTCTCATCCGGAACACAAAGCTCCAATTATATTTGTCTATCTGCTCGAAACAACACGGTATACTAACAATGGTCGCTGATTATTATTTACAATGATTGAGCTATTCACAATTCACATTCTTACTTATCTATAGAAAATAATAATAATAATCTTGGGCTGGAGCCTCGCGCAACTCGCTCAATCGACTGCGAAAATTGCGAAGATCTCGTTTAATTGCCTGTTGTATAGGATTGCAAAAAAATGATCAGTCTTCGGGCTTCTGTTTTATCCGAAATACAAATTTGTCGGTTGCCCAATTTTTGCAAACTAACCGAATTGTTATCTGAACCGCAAATTTGGAGTTGGAAATTAAGAATCGTGATCACTGAAATTTTTCTACAATCTTTTAAATTCATTTTGAATCTCGACAGTATGATTATTATTTAAAGAACGGCTGCCACATAGTGGCAAAAGTATTTATCAAAATGCTATTAGCGTTTTTAGAAATAGCACTTGATTGGCTCGACGAAAAGTTTTCCACTAGGAAAGTGGAAAAACCCAAAAGTGTCCACTAGGAAAGACACTTGCGTAGTAATGTCCAAACTTTCGTCACTGATCAGGCCAGTGGAATATTTTGTTTCAATTGTTTTAGATATCCCCTCTCCTTAAGCAACTCGTCCAGAGCTTCCTGCGTGTAGTAAACGACGAAATCCGTGGGTGCTACACCCTCGAATACCGCATAAACCGATGGCTTCAAATTGTAGAAGAAGAGAGGCTGCCCCCGGGCTGCAAAGTCCTTCGTCAGACTCTCGATCACCGTCGCTGCCGTAAAATCGGCTCCGTATATGTGCGAACAGTCAATCACCACAGGCGTCGCAACACTTTCCGTCGAACGACTGCATTTCGTTACTAAGTTTCTCACGTAATCAACCGATGGGAATATCAAGCATCGGTCGGGCGTAAGCATAAGGAACTCGACACCACAGCGACTCTGCAATTAAAAAGAAAAAAAAAAAACGATCTATTAAAATCAGAAATGGAAATCAGAACACACTTTTGCGCTGCGAAACAACTAGTTAATCGATCGCCATTCAATACTTTTTCGATTCTTCCATGTCGATCATATCTTAGAATAAAAAGCGTCCCAATCCAGAAATTGGGACGCTGGGAGTGATGCCAACAATAATAAGAAAATTAATTTTCTGTCACTGGTAATTGAGAAACTGATTACAACTCAATACTTATATTGTGTGCATACTTCGCATACGGATTACTAAGTAAAACTGTTAGCGAAGAAAAAAAAAAACAGGAAATTGAGAATTACTAATTTTCGTCATAAAAAAACATAAAGCAGAAAAATGCATATCGAATCGGCGATTGGATGTTGTGTCAATAAAAATGTCGGATCTCAAAAATTCCACAGAGCCTTAAATAGTTGAGGATAAAATTAGATACACTCTCTAAGTGTACAATCTAAGCCTGTTCGGTTTTGGAGTCGCACAAAGCACGTATTTTGCTATCAAATTCATTGTAATTGAATGTCAAACGTCCTTCGTAAATTTCCCATTGCTCCACGTGTATCTCAAGGAATTTCATGTGATACGACTATTGCATCAGATTCGTGTAATTTATAATTAACTATAGCGAATAAAAAAAAGTAGCAAAGCCATGCAACTCGAGAGAATATTGCGTTCTCGTTTGTCAATCATAATGCAACAAGTGCGCCTGAGGATCGACTTGTGTCTATCGAGTCTAAGAGTACTCGAAGATCACGATTTCCCCGTGGAAATTAACATCCCCAATAGGAATCCGAGATGTTCTAATTGACTATCCTGAATATTTACCGTGAGTTTTTCAACCGATATCTTTGGCCTAGCTGCGTGGTAGAGAATAAAGAGCACGTTGAGACCGACTCCACAAAGAAGTCCGACTTCTAATTGAAGCACGAGACAAGCGATGAAGGTACCTAATCCAGGTAGAAGATCAGATTCTGAAATGAAGAATAATAGTCGTCAGTACATTCCTGATTACAAGGAAAAAAAAACGTGATTACATTTTTATTATAATTGTAGTAGGAGTTAAGTGTGCGACCGAAGATTTTGCATACGAAATCGTATGTTAATTGTAAACAGGATTTGTGATCCGATTTTATCCAAGCAAGCTTCTAATCACGTCAGACAGTATTGAACGTAGTTATACAAATCTAAGTTTCAAGGTGAGCTTGTTTTCAATGTTTGCTTCTTGTCATCTTGGCAATCAAGCGGTGCTTGGTGCAAAGTCTATATGACATAATAAAAAATAGGGGATGAGGTCATCTACCCGCTTAGAAAAAAATGACTATAAATCAAGTGAGTCATTTACCAATAGCTTATTTCATGTTACTACTTTTTGTCAATATAAAAATATCATTTATTCCAATGAAATTCAATTTATCGATGCAAAAAATTCGATTTTCACACCAAAAAGAATATGTTATTCTAGAAATATGTAATTGATTTTAGTAATTTATTTCCTAAATGTTTGCATTTTATCGTGCATTTAACGAACACTTTGAAATCCGTTTTAGGAAACGCATAAATTGCGTTTATTAATTAGAGAAACAATTAATCGTGTGTTTGCCCCAAACTGCACATGACTTCCGTAGAAGATAAGGATTATCGCGATGAACAACAGAGGCTGTAAATAATAGTTAAAACTCGTAAACAGTTGCAGCATTTCAAGGCCTTCACTTACTTTTCGTCCTCCACATTGGCTTAATCACCTTCACCTCCACCATAAAGATAACGGCGGCTATAATGATTGCCGCCAGGCATGCTTTCGGTATGTAGAAGAAGTACGGCGTGAGAAACAGCAGTGCCAATATCACAAGCAGCCCTGAAATATCGAAACGAAAATTTAATAACTCGACAACTCAAAGCGAGGTCAAAATTATTTATTTCAGGTCAAAACAGAGCTTTCTTCATTCCTTCCCTTCTCATTTCATAGCAAAAACTCGAAACGTTTATTTCTAATAATTAAGTATACAAATTGTCTCCAATGATTATGAAAATAACATTGCAAAAGCAATTAAACCAAAATCTTCTGTCATGAACGATTTTCAGAGTAAAGATGTTAAGATATTCTTGTCAATAATTCAAACCACGTGTTTTTGTATTTTATTGCACTTGGTGCTTTTTCTTGACTCGTGTGATTGCGACACTCACTTTCGGCTCGTGCTGTAAACTCATACTCATCAAAATAGTATCTTGAGTTACCATTTTGCGATGAACACTTTTTGTGTATGAACTTGCAGTCCAAGCCGAAAACGAGTTTTGGAATCACAGTTCAAAAAAAGTGTTTCTCACACGAGTTTCGTATACAACATTGTACCATCAGTGCGAGAAGTCCGACTTCTCGCACGCGAAGCGGATTGAAGTGAAGTGACGTAGACACTTCACGCACGGAGTGGCATAAAAAGTTTTATCGCACTCGTGTCGTAAAGTGCGACTATAAATTAAAAATTTTGTTATTAATTCTGTAAAAAAATTGTTAGTCTCACCTGTATAAAGACCACCTAGTGGTGTTCTCACTCCTGAGGCATTATTCACAGCGCTTCTACTGAGAGATCCCGTGCCCGGAAATGCCTGCACGAAGGAATTACCAAGATTAGCCATTCCCAAGGCGATTAGTTCTTGTGTGGCATCGACCGAACGTCCGTTCGCTGAAAAATGTTGAAAGTAACTTATATTTCAGTGATTATCTTAACGTTTTCGGACAGACCAATTTTGATAGTGCGCAAAGATAATGAGATATTATCATTATCAACTATTGCAGTAGACTAACCAAAAGCTTTGCAGATGGCTACGTCCTCCATCAGTGAAATAAGAGGCAGAACCAGCAAACCACTGCCCAAATTGCTGCACATATCCATGAAGGAAGCTGTACTGTTGTCTTCTTTGATGTAGGTGAACGGTGGAAGCTGCACACTTGGCATTCCGCTGGGTAAGTATCCTGATAAAAATGAAATCGCATTGTTATGCATTCCAATATCCAATCAATTTATTTATTCACTCATAAGGAATTATAATTAGGAATATGAGCCGATGATCCATTTTTTCGTATTTCATCAACTGGATAAATCCAATAATCAATCAATCGTTCCTTATAAATGTTCACTGTGCACAGGAGAGTTCGTACGTTTTCTTATACGTTATTTCCTCATTGTGGGAATAATTTTGAATCCTCACTGAGTCATAATGTTAATTTATGGTAAAGCGTTCAGTGACCGGGTTCAGCCCAATTAATGACCGCTAGATAAGTTATAAATATTCAGTGATGATAATTGAGTAATTATCAATCGGAATGAATGACCTGATTACGTTGCACATGCAGTCAATGACTAGATAAACAATCAGAACGTCAACACTGTTCTGCAGGTTCTAAACGAAATCTCACTAACTGGACCAATTACATTGAAGTGAACTTTACATCTCTATTCACATACTTATTATAATTCATGGCATATGCTTACCGATCAATTTAAATGGACTAGCAGCTGTGAAAGTGTAGCCCAAAATTCCACAGACTATCACAAGAATTGCGTTTCTTGATGTCCCAAACAGCCATATCATTTTATTTAATATTCTATGCTTCATGGTAAGCAGCTCCTCATCCTTGGGCCCAACTCTGAGAGTGGCTATTAACTGTTATTTAAAAAATTATTAAATTATTTGACCTTCGATTACCAATTTATTATTTTTCTAGCAATAATCACAACGACTCGGCACACTGAAGATCTTTACCCTAAGTATGAGGAGGAAAGCTATACAGGACACTCCAAGAGCTGCATCCCAAACCGAAGTTTCGTGGAGTCCCGCACCGATGCTTTCCCACAACTCGAGAAACGTCGCTCCTTTGGCTGTGATACCGAGTATGTCCTTGATTTGCGATGTGACAATTATCAAGGCGACTGCAGATGTGAAGCCAGAGCTTACAGGACCAGATACAAAGTCTATTATAAAACCTACAACATAAAAAAAATCACAAAATTTGTAACAATTTAATAGAGAAATAATTGTAATTAATAAATGACAGAATGATTAATTAATTTATTTAAAAGTAGTCGGGACTAAAATATTTACGAAAAATCATTGTTGAAAATTTTTTAAAAAATTCCACGAGCTACAAGAAATACCTGAGAACAAGAAGAAAATGATTTGTTACTAATTCATATTTCCAATGATATTCGTATAATATTTGTGGCTGTGAAAAATGGGAACAAGCTTTTCAACAATTCGTTGCAACAAATCATTTGGCAAAAGGTTATTTATTTGACGTAGAAGCTGCTGAAATCGTATTCGCACTGAATTTTGCATAAAGTATCGTTACGATCATTCGTGTGATAACTATGATGACAATTGGAGTAAAAAAAATCATTAATATTCAAACAATGTTGCATTTGCATAATTCTATACACGAGAAAACAGCATTTCAGATATACACGATTTTATAATGGTACTGGGAAATGACTTTTAAGAGAGTTAACATACGATCGTAAAATTAACGAGCTTCAGATTTGTTATACGATGGCCAACAGAGGTGTTATATATTTTGTAGGGTTCGCGTGTTTATCGGGGCTCTAAAATCGCTTTGCCTCGATTGCAAGCAATGCCGATCGATGTGGACTAATGAATTATAAAACCTCCTTTAAACCAACCGTTAGAACGCGTAAAATATTTCGTCGATGAACCACAAACATATGATTTAGTACACGTATAAATAATCGTAATTGCAATATTTGTTTGGATTCATATATTTTTGCCTTCGTGTATGTCACCGCGATAATAAAAAGGCTCCGCAATCGTTATACAATAATCGCATACCTGGAGCACGATTCCATCATAACGAAAATATTACATAGCAGACTGAGAGTCCGAGATCGAGATTCCAATTCCTCTGAACAAGATCATACGGCCTAGCCTTCTTCACCGGCACATTAGAATTTCCACTTGTGATTTGATGCCCCGCGATTCCTTACTGTTCTCCCCTAAGTGCGGCGCCGTGGCAATGAATCTAAGCAAAAAACCAGCTGACTCTAAGTTTATGGTTTTTTTTTATTGCGTGGCCCTTAAGCATTTTTTAAAATGTAACATACACGACTCAAAATTATATAATTCCACGAAATTGTTCAGCTTTTGTCTCTGTTGGGCACAAAAAAAAGTTGGGTCAAAAAGCTCAAAAAGGGATTGCACGGAATTACTATTCTTCAGTTTATATATACACCGTTGAAAATGCAAGTAAGCTTGGTATACTAAAAGATACGAGATTTAAAAATCGAACATATGAATTTCATTTTAATACACTTTTATTGTAAATTCAATAATAGCATGGCAATTCTATGACACTCATATTCAAAAATTACAGCACCTGAGATTCTATAATCTTAATTTTAATGTACCCAAATTGTATTTGTGAATAACGAGTCTAAAAATGAATACACGATGTCTGCATCCGAGCTTTATAATCAGTATATTAATTTTCACGAAAAAAAAATTGTTTACAATGTAACCGCAAGTTGGAACAACCACATATTCGTTGTCTTAATTCACAAAACCGTTCTAGGTATTCAGTGGATCGTTATAGCAACTCATTCATTATATCCAACTCATAAAATGGAAATGTTCCTTTTTTTTCTCCGTGTCATGTTTTTGCCCGTAGATTTTTTGTTATTTTTGTTTAACATGCACAACACGTGACGGAAAGACTAGAAAATTGTTATTCGCGATTGAAATTTTTCTAGCACATCGATATGAAAACCAATCGTATTGGGATTAAAGTGATTTAAAGGAAAACGAAAAAACTTACCGAGACCAAATACGCCCATGAATAGTTCTATCAGACCGGACATGAAGCACAAAAGTATTGCGTGTTGTATAGGTGCTTCCAGGTGAGATACCGTCTGGTAGGTGAGAAGAGACACAATGGCACTTGGTCCAAGTGGTATGTCTTTGCACGAGCCGAATATGATGTAGATGAAACAGCCGAGGAAACTTCCGTAAAGCCCGTACTGCAAATTACGCACGAGATATTGTCCATGATTCATCAATTTGCCTTCTCAATGTCTGATTTAATTAACTATTTAAAGCTGAGCGTCGCGGTGAGCGACACGATGTGGTCTGCGGTTTTTTTAATTCACGTGCTATTATCACCGTTTCCTTTCAATTATCTATTTGTGCAAAAAAAAATATTTCGTCGCTTTTGTCATTCTGTTCCTACTCAGAGAATCGAGTCACCTACAAAAAGTCACTTTGAAAAAATGCTGTGAATGATGAGGTTCTTTTGGAAAATCTCAGATTTGAACCTCATTGAAGACATAACGAGCATTACATTTCTGCAATTTCGTAAAGACATACAAGGAGCCAAAATGGAGTGAGATGAAAAATAAAAAATTTCACTTTTTGTGGCTTTCAGGCCAAACCAGTGGACACATTTTTGTGTTCCATGTTCTGTTTTATCTGTTGGACAGTGCATTATGGATTGTCTGTCTATATTTCAGATCTTTGTGGGAAAAATATAATTTTATATGTGTAAATACATCTTTTGTTAGCAAAAACTTACTAAAGGAAATTAAAAATAATTTTATCATTTTAATCATTTGAAAAAAATGTTTTAATCATTTTATTTAACAATTAATAAAGGGAAGAGACTGGAACATTAACAAACCTGTGGTGGTAAGCCAGCGACACTGGAGTATGCGAGAGACTGAGGTATGACGGTGAGACCCACAGTGACACCAGCAACGAAATCGCCGACGGCATCCTCCCCGTTATATTTGGGCAACCACCGCAGAATCGGAAGCCTCTTGTAGAGCGATTTTTTGGTGCAAGCTGATTTCACTCTTCGTCTGGCATAACGAGCAGCCGAAACGAAGCAGCTGTCCTTGTGCTTGACTTCGTCATCACCCGGCTCTTCGACCACTTTTATCGAAAAACAAGAAAGAAATATTAAAAATCTCGTGTAAATGTGACAAATGACGATATCGAGTGCCTTAGTTTTTTTTTTTTTTTTTATCGGCCTCGTACAATGAGCCTAGGGATTAGTACTAATTTACTTTGTCACGTGTGACGTTAATCGATATTGACGGTGCAGGCGCCGATCAAAGAGTTATCCGATAAGCCGAAAGATTCTTGATTAAAAGATAAGCGGTACAGTGATTAGCCATCCGATAAAAAATACAGATATCGGAATACTATTAGCTTTTTTATAAATCCTAGACAGCTGGTAATCTATTAACGGTGGCCAATCACTGTATCAACGGTTCTAAGCTTGTGTGATTTTGTGACTTAGCAAGAAGATTCAAATCACGTGCCTGAAGTGATCGCTCTTATCTATCGCGTATATCATAGTACATTCCTCGCGGAAGGTGAACGAGTTTCCTTCGTATGAATTATTTCCCGGCCACGAACCCATTACGCTTCTATAACGTAGTTGCGGATTTACTATCCATCGTCTGTCACGATTCTAATCCCAATGCAACATTTAACTGCACTTGCAAAAAAAAAAATTCTAATAGACTCGTTATAATTTTTTGCCTATTTCTACACATACTCACTTTTTGGATATCCTCGTTACATGCAAATTAAACGACAAGTTGTGCATGAGAGTCGAATTTAAAAAATTCCATAGATCTATTTTTTAATTAACTAAACAATTTAATTAACTTAACAATTGCCTATAAAGTGGCAAATATTCGTTCGTTAATAGTATATAAACAAACAATGAATAGCTGTCACTTTATAGTTATTAATACCATCATTTTCCCTCAGTGCATTTAAAATTACTTTGCTAATACTCAAAGTTCTATTCTCTATCTGTAGTTAAACGTATTATGTTTATAATAATTATTTTTGCAGTTAAAAAGAAATTAATCACACTGAAGATGAAATCGAAATTTGAAACGAGTCGAGTGCGTAGCAAATGTTGGAAATAACTTACAGATAAAGTCTGACGACCCTCGCGTCTCGTGATTGGGTCCATGCGAGTTGTGAAGATGTGACCCATTGGGATGTCCCATATCCAAGCTATTGCCGGACACACTCAGCCCATGGTTGACGTAGGCCCTGTCAGGCTTTCCGTTGGCTTGGTATTCTTTGCCGTCATCCCTCTTCATTTTCAAAGCATAGACGTACCTTGTCTCGAGTCTTTTTACGTGCCGTGGCTGGTCGGATTAGCTCTGAAACGTGAGAGAAGAACGTGTCTTATTAAAATGACTCATATGCACACTAATATACGCGTACGCATATCGTCATAGATCCAATGGAAGATATCGATCAATATTTAATAATTTTGAGCGCGATGGAACGGGCAATTTTTTTTACAATATTTATACAGTACGAGCAAACAACATTGTCTGTCCGAAGACTTAATGGTGTTGTAATATATAGTCGAGCTAGTTCATAGTAGCCTTTGGCTAGCACTTTAATAGCAGAGGCGTTCGATGTCAATTTGACCACCGAAAAAAAAAAAAAAAAAAATCCTGGACATTTTTCCAAAAATCTGTTATCGTAATTCCAGCAGATACACCAATTTTTAAATAAAAAAAATCGTGTCACAAGGAAAACAATTGATATTATGTTAGAAAAAACGAAATACGCTGTCGAAATCATTTTGTCTGATTTTTAGAGACATTTTTCGAATTTTTTCAGGCTACTGAATTGATATGAAATGCCTCAATGACTAACGAGTATTTCGAGGCAAATTAGTACAGTTATTGGCCATCAGTGATTGTCCGACTTTGGAGTGGAGTGAATGGGAAGCAATTGCGTTAATAACTATATATATTTCGATAGTTCGATTGACCAATATTCATACTGTTTGATTATTTGGGTGGCCAATCACTGTGCCAGCCGGGTTAAGCCTCGTCATTCGAGCAGTCATTCGCGACTATTGGACGTAGAGTATTTATCGGTTGCAGATAACAGGCCTATTAAGTTTCACCATGAGTTTTATAACGAATGTCAAGGCGAGCTTCGATTGTATACCATCTTTCCGTTCACCAGAGTCTTAACGTGTCGAACTTAGTCATTTACAAATCATCCGGTCATTCCTTCCTTAATGATAACGAGCTTTGGCTATATACACAGACGCGAAGCCATGATAACAGAATATGTACTCAAAAGCTTGAGGCTGTTGTCACGTGGTGTTTGATTTGCGTTTTATAAAGGATTACAACTCAGCTGTCAGATAAATATTGAGATTATAAAACTTTTCTTGTTATAAGCTTAAGGATAATTCATATGGAGAAAGATCTCAAAAAATCAAGGCTATTGGCAATACTGAGAGTCATTGATTCTCAATAATGACGATTATAAAATTTTCTTCGTTATAGGCTTGAGGATAATTCATATTGATAAAAATTGGAATAAGATCAATAGCTATTGGGGATATTGACAGTGATTGATTCTCAATAATGATGATGATGATGATAAAACTTTCCTTATTATAAGCTTAAGGATAATTCGTATTGATGAGAATTAGAAAAAGATCAATGCTATTGGGGATATTGAAAGTGATGGATTTCCAATAATGATGAAGATGATGATAAAACTTTCTTTATTTTAAGCGTAAGGATAATTCATGTGGTGACGAATCTGAAAAAAATCAACGTTACTGAAGATACCGAGAGGCATTGATTTTACTTGACTTTGTTACACAATTTGGGTTCATTAATTCATACATCATTTTTTCAAAAGTGTGACGAAATATTTTTGTTTTTGTATAATAATTTTTTGTTATATTTCCAAATACACATGATCTCTAAATACATTTTTTTAACGTCGCGATTTTATTTCGCAACTTACTGGAATGTAATGTTTTTTCGATATCCCTTATAAAAAATTTCATAAAACGTGTTTCAATATCTTAAAAATTGTTAGAAAAATCTTTGAAAAACCCGCATGCCTTTACAAAAATTGCACAAATTACTTCGGACGAAGAAAGTAATGTTAGCACCGTGTTACATAGTTTTTTGTTCACTAATTCGTTAATAACTCCTAAATTATCAATGTACACATAATTATAATATGTCTTATGGCGTTGTTTTTTCAAAGATTTCTTTCCTCATCGGAAGGTTATAAAATTCTTATCGAATCCAAGTTTTGCTTGCGAGGGGATAACATCCTTAACGTCATTGCAAATATTTTTATTGAACGAATTAACCCGACGTCACAGTACATTTGTTTTCACAGGAAATTAGTCTCTATTTCAGAGTACAAAGTCCATTGTAGCTTGATCCTTGTATCGTATGAACGTAATTGGGATCAGGTTACAGTTTTTATATTAAGAAACGTCAGGTCGCTTTTTGTCACGGTAAATTGATTAATCGCATTAATGAGACAAAAAATCTAATTTTTTTCATCTCAATCCACTTAATCTGCTTAATCCACAATTGAGAACGTAACAAAAATTAGTAACATTAAACTCACCGAATAAATTCGCCTGCAATTCCAACCCAAATTTGTAAAAAAAAAAAAAAAAAATTTAACGTAAAACTCACTGAATAAATCCGTCTGCTATTACAACCCAAATTTGTAGAATTAAGAAAAAATTTATCGTAAAATTCAATCATAAAATGCGATTGCCATAACTGCGTGTACGGAAAAGTCTCTGAGTGGACACTCAACGCAGTAAATTGTGCTGATGTGTGCAAGTTGAATCGGATTTCTGCCAAGAATTGGTCAACCACATTCTTCATTTGCGATTTTTTTTTAAATTATTAAGTGATACGTTTTGTTTCTATATCAAGACATTTGTATAGTGTTCATGTTAATAAGACAGCTCTGAAAAATAAATTATTCGACGTTAGTAGTTCTGTTCGATCGCAGTGAAGATTTATGAGCGATTACGATGCCGGAATGTTTTAAGCAACAAAATGATCGTGCATATCGATCACATTAATCATTCGTAAATGATGGATTGACCGTTTCTAATTATCTCCCTTGTTTCGTGTTTATTTTGAATTCACGGTAATTTATTGTCGTCAGAAATTCGCCAAACCTAATAAAGTATCTAGAAATTAATTTCTCTCATTCATATTGACAGGAGGACATAATCTTTTCATAGTAAAAATACATTCAACCATTTCAATGACATTAATTATTAAATAATTGATTATATAAAACGAGGCGAGCAAAATCCATTGACACGTCAAAATGTATGTGTAAGATGACACGCAACATATTTCGAATCAACTTCGCGTGTTGTTTTTTCTTTAATTTCGTTAAATAAACAAATGGCTGTAAATCTTGTCTGGCGCAAGTTGGTACACAAGTTCCGCGCAAATTCAACTGGATTTTATGTAGAAAATCGGTATCTCATAATGCGGTTAATATTTACACCTGGAGTACGCAATCATATGACTGATTGCGCGATATACACTCGTGACTACGAAGCACGTGACTTCATTTTTTTTTGTCTCTTCATTGCGACTAATCAAGAGGAAAATTAATTACAATATCGCGTTGCATTTTATTATGGTGCGCAATGTGCTAATTGAAAAATGTTCAGGTCCAAGTACATGATTAGTGCAAATATCTCTATTTGCTTCGCGTCTTGCCTTTCGTAGATTTTTTTAAATTACACTCATTAATATTATATATATATATATTAGACTGTTTCAAAGAAAAATAATAATAATATTTTTTTTTCGCAGAACATTGACAAGTTAATAGATTATAACTAGATATTGAGCCTGTTAAAATTTCAGCTCTTAATATTAATATTTAGAGGTGTCTGTCGGTAAATTCTTATTCTCCTCTTAAAAAGCATTGAAAAAAAATTCGACGATGTTCTGATTTTTATCCCTGTTATACCAATTTTACGTCACTTGATAAAATGGTAATTATGTTAATTACTCATTATCACACTTCCAATAAAATTGCTGAATCCATCAACGAGAAAAATTCAAGTTTCCTTTTTTTTTATTACAAAATAATTCTCAGTGTGCAAAATGGGAACATTTCGTTGCACCAAAATCTGAACATTGAAAAACCTTCATTTCCGCACCTCTGAGGCTCCATTAAATTGGAGGAAAATTTTCCAAGCAGAAATGACGTCGGTAGATTTGTCATCGTTATATTTCGATACGTACGTGGAGAAGGTTCTCAATTATTGGCAATATATTCAACTCGTAATCTGTCTTTATTGTTCTTATTTCGATTCTCATCGATGCAAGTTGATTTCGATTGTGACAGAGCAAAAGATGTGGCCGTCAGTGTCATGGGAACACGTGTCGAGCTTATGAGAATTGAGGATTGCGGAATCGTCAATGAAGCTCTCATTTCGGTCGTCACATACTCGAATCGAGTATTACGTGAATATTGGGGCACATATATGTGTGTGAACCGTTTAGCTTTCGTGGTACCGACGTTTTATGTAAGACGAGGGTGGTTTCATAACTTTGAAATTTTATTCATGGCCCCCCTTCCCCCAATTCGATCAATACTCCAGCCACTCGTTTCACTAAAAATGTGTGTCGTCGGTATTTTTTTTTTACTAAAAACAATGTATTATTAAATATTGAAGATCAATATCATTTTTTCTTATACCGTTAGAGTAATTAACACATTTTTCCTTATCACAACAATGTCAACCGCATGTGTATATATATATATATATATATATATTTTTTTTTTTTTTTTGAGATCATTCAGGGACAAGGAAAAGATCAATAGAGCAATCAATGAGAATCAAGATGTTTAATCGAATCCACTTGTACCAATCCCAAGTCATGTATTCTTGCAGTATTGCGCGCTCCGTTAGAAGAGCGAAATGTATCGATCAAAGTGCTGAACAACAATGAGATATTGACAACAGAAACCACTAAGATATGTTTTTAAAAATAACTGATCAATCGACTGAAGTCTCCCGCGGCTCGAACGTAATTTCGATTGTCTAAATATATATTTTACTCTCTGATAAATCAATTGATTATCATTAATTGAGGCTTTAATGTACGTTACTTAATACGGTTTTGAATAAACTCAAGGTTTAGTCATTTCATGGGCCGTTTATGAGGAACCAAAGACATTTATGAAAACCAAGTGAAGTTGAAACAAGTAGAATTAGTTATAATATGAAAATCAGAGAAACCCCTGATAGGTACAGGTACGCCCTTAGGCCCAAAAAAATGGGTCAAGACTTCATTTGGCATGCAAGCTCTGCTTAAAAAACTTTAGAGACTCTCCCCCCCCCCCCCCAACACCATCCTCCAATCCCTTTCCGAGGTCTCGCTCCTGCATCCCAAAAAAGGTTCAAAATACAACAATGAAAGAAATTGTATTGGTGGTCAACTATAAATTGCCAATTATTCATTTTTTGTTAATGCAAGTATTCTCAGAGTTACCGTAACTATTCGACAATGTGGGAACTATAAAGAAATTAGTTGTACGTACGTTTCTTTCAGGGCATTAGACGTGCCAGCCTATCGGGAATTATTTAAACTCATGTTACTTATTTATGTTGGTGTTCGCAATGTGGAAAAATTCTCAGAGTTACCGTAACTATTCGACAATGTGGGAACTATAAAGAAATTAGTTGTACGTACATTTCTTTCAGGGCATTAGACTTGCCAGCTTATCGGGAATTATTTAGACTCGTGTTACTTATTTACGTTGATGTTCGGAATGTGGAAAATAAATAAATGAAAAAATTGTATTTTCACGTGTGTTATTTCTACGGGCTACTTGGACGAGTGATATGCACAATCATGATATTTTAGGGCTTTGCTATTTTCTTTATTATTGACGTGTGATATTACAGACAGGTGAGATTTAGACGTACTGCCTTATACTTAACCCATGGGACAAGTTTATATCAGGTTAATTTTTTCGGGGATCAATTTGTCATGGGTTTACATTTTCAAGATTTGCAAAAGATAAATCGAAGAGATGGAAAGTCGCAGGCCAAGGTGTCGTTCAGAAAATTTGTTTTTGCCTATCAACTGCAGTCATGATTTTTTTTTTTTTAGTTGATCAGCCATTTTTGGCAAAGCATTGCTTTTTAAGTCTAGAAACAGATCGTTTTTTTTTTTTTTTTTTTTTCGGTATCATTTTTTAGCGCGCTCAGCATTATATTTAGAACCGCGAAAATATAATCAAGATAAGCCTTATAATATTTGCTTAGCCAATAAAATTGAAATCACGCAAAATCGTATTGGCACATTTTTATTTTTAGCTGCACATCATTATAAGTTGCACACTGAGGATTTTTCACAGACTCTGCATACACTGAAGAACACTTTGTAAAAATGTTTAAAAATAAAATGAAATATATATCTTTAGATTTGACAATTGACTTTCGTTCATTTTGCGAAATTTGCTTCTGAAGTATGAGCAAAAAACAAAAGTAATCTGGATCATAAAGAACATCTCGTAAATAGTGATGGTAAATTTAAAAATAATTGTACGGTTACGACGCAAAAGTCATAAGTGAAAATATCAATGACTGGTCCGACAGAGCGACCTAAAATCGCGTGTACTTCACAATCTTTCATGCGTTAAATTACCAGATGTTCAGTTCAGTAGCTTTTGATATTGGGCAACGGTATTGCGTTTAATATTTCTTTAAACAAATGAGTAATGCATATTTACTAAGTAAATAAGTGTAACGAGCTCGTAGTCTTGCAGACGCACATTAAAATCGATGAAACAACATCGCACACGTGAATATGATAGAAATGTGTATTTGTTTCCTTTCCCCAGACGTTACTAAGTACATTAACTTGTGACAATGATTTGTGATCCTTCGTTGTTTGAATTTCGTTGAATGAAAACGTCGTGGAATCACATGATGACATCCTTCTTCAAAACCAAAAGTCATTTGCAGTCTTCCATTGATTTAACGGGCTAACGGACTCATGTACTGAATTAAATAACGTCACTGAAGAGAATTGCTAATCTCCATCGAGATCTTGAGGATCGTTATTCTTACTGCGTCTTATACCAACTTCGAGTCTATGTGAATCGTGACGATCGGTGACATAAAATTTTTATGATCATTTAAATCGAGGCTCTTAAAACTGTGAGTAATATTAATAAATAAATGATATACTAATTAACGATTATGGGAATGTTTCGCAGCTATCAATAATTGCCTTTACCTCAAAGACTGAAATACCATGATTGAATTGACCCCAATCATCCATATATTAAAAAAAAAAAAACGAAGAGTCAATAAATTATCAATTTTTTCACTAATTACCTATTTTTTAGAAATCTTTTTCATAAGGAAGAATTTTTTAAATTCAACTAATATTTTTTTTTAGTTAATTCGAAATAGTTTCAATTTTTTTAATTGCCTGAATAATATATGTGAGTCTGATTGTAAAGGTATAGATATAGATAGATATAGGTCGTTAATATTCATTGATGTTATTATGAAAAATTGAAAACTATTTTTTTGTCAATTTTGCCGAGACTTTTTCCGTAAATATAATTTTACGCATGTGACGAATTGAATGAACATTCGTTAATCTCATCAAATTCGCAGAATTGAATCATTTAAATACTGTAAATATTGACTGGTTTTGAGCCTCGGAAAATATTTAAGCCAAAATGATTTTCAAAGTCGGTTTTTTTCGCGATTTTTTTTTTTTCAAGTCAATATATTCTGTCAATTCTACGGTGCGCACGTAAGTGGGTCAGTCGACACAATAAGAAGTCCTAATTTTGAATTGGAAAAAAATAATTAGCCCAAACACAAAATTAATGCCTGCTTATAGAATAATTTTAATCATCATTTGTTAATCGCATTGAACTCGCATCGATATCGACGAAAAATACTTTTCTTTTGGGTCTAAAAATGTGTTAAATTGAGTTTACCGAAAATCGTGTGAGGTGTTTTCCACTGGCACTGTCGGTTTAATCAAGTTCTCCACTTCCTTGTCATAGTCGCCCGGACGATCGAGAAATGCATCGATAAGTATGGTAGATAAATGACGTTTATAAATTGACGAGATAAAAGCTTATTTAGTGCAAATTCCGAGCGGCGAGTCGCTTTTCCGTCACTGCCGTTTATCGCGACTTTGTATCAACGAGGTACGCATCGGCTTTTGTCAAATGATAAAAAAGCAATTTACGCGCAGCGACGACGATTGTCAGTGGCGCGCGCGTGACTTTCTTCCTCGGACAATGTCGCGTTTCCGGTGCAGATTGAAAACTGAGTTTACGCGGGTGCTCGTCTCGCCATATAAATGCCCGCGAGCGAATCCCCGAGCGTGTGCTTCCCCTGTATCACGAGGCGAACCCCCCTCGTCCTAACATCGCTCGCCGACAAACCAATCGCGGAACCGCAGCTTTAACATTCATTTACATACTTGGCCGGGCGCTTATTGACAGTACACTTCCCAACAATGATAATCGGTTGACGGCGAGACGTCAAGTTTCTTTGACTTTTCCCGCGTTAAGGTAACTATGTCAACTATGTCAGCGATCATAAATTGACGTACCCCGAAAAGTGACATTTTTGAGAGGCGTTAAATCTTAGAATTTTTCGAACAATTAAACTTTTCGTTATGACAATAACTCGCAAACAATTAGAAAACTGAAATTGAATATTTTTGCAAATACATGCTTGTAAAATATAAAATGTACGCTGAGACGAAATTTCAGTTGGATATTTAAAGCCGATATTTTTTTACCTTCAAACAAATGTTGTGGTAGTAAAATAAAAAAATAATTGCTTGTACAAAATATATGAGACATTCCACGTCAAGTTCCCGACCCCCAATTTTTCGATTGTTCGAAAGTCATAGGTTTGCAAAAGTGTTGAACAATTTATTGATGAATGTATAATGTGTTTTTACCTTCAAACAAATGTTGTGGTAGTAAAATAAAAAAATAATTGCTTGTGCAAAATATATGAGACATTTCACGTCAAGTTCCCGACCCCCAATTTTTCGATTGTTCGAAAGTCATAGGTTTGCAAAAGTGTTGAACAATTTATTGATGAATGTATAATGTGCTAAAGGAAATATCCCATTACGTGCTTACAAACGGGATGCTTAGTAATGACAAATAATCATGAATAATTGTTAATAGATAGAAAAACTCGAAATTTTACGGTGCACATTGCGCAGAAATACATTTTTCTACAAGAAACGACGTATCAAAAGAATAATCACGTGCAATAACTAATATAAATGACTAAACAGTGACAAGCAATTTGAAAATTGAAACAGGCGTCGTATTCTGCGTTTACACGCGTTGCGTAAGTATATCCGCAAAAAATAAATCATATCAACAATAAACGGTCGAGCGCTAGACATAAAACGTCTGCGCCTTTTTCGATGTTGCGTGAAACAAGTTATTAATTAAAAAAACAACGAGAAGCAATAAAAGAGGGAAAACCGTAAATTCTCAGTAACTAAAGACCGTAGACCGTAAAATTTAAGTAATGAGTACTAAAAATTCTGTAAAATGTTATAAAATAATTCTAACGAATTTAAATCCCTGCGTTCGAAACATTGTGTAATTGTTTATCACTTCAAGATACCAAAAAAATGCAAAATCAAAAATATCTACATCTTGAAATACACAAAAATTTGTTTAATATTATAAGTACTTCGAATCTCGATAATAATTATATGAAAATCTATTTAAAAAATACGCCATCATCGATTATCATCGATTGTAAAAAAAAAAAGCACTCTTTTAATGCTCAATTCAACCTAATGAACCTCTTAAATTATTAGTTTGGTGATCTGTCACAAAACTCGGCCAAGGAAGCAATCAGCAATCGTAGATCGTCATTCATGTTAAGGCTCTCTTAACTGAGCTCATAAAAACCGCTAAGAGATTCCTTAGATAAGCGTCGTGGAGTAAGCGATATAAAAATCGATGCTAAGTAAGTCATCAGCGGCATCTGATATCATTTGTAATCGGTCGAGTACTACTTTTATTGCTTTTACAATTTGACTGTCAATATTTCGATTAATTAATTATCGTCCAAGTGATCTCTACCGATAAACAAAGGATAGGTACATATTTTTCATTTGCAGTGCTTCATCGCGTGACGTAAATCAATTACCGAGGGTTTGGCCAGCAGACATATAAACATAGATGTTGGGACATTCTTGCAGATTGAAATTTCCCAGGTGAATGTATCATATATTGTGATGGTTCTAAGAATTTTAAGAGCACCTCTACTAGTATACCGTAGAGTCGATCTCTACCTGCAGCTCTGGTGATCGGACAGGAGGATAAAATAGAGGTATTCCCCGACTATACGTACGCACGAACTCGAGAAAGAGCTGCAAAAATCCCTTCATGCGCAACACTCATAAATACGTAATAGCTCACGGATTTTCCGGGTAAAATATTAATAAATAACACTTAACATGAAGACTTAAAAATAGCCTGTTATATATTAATTCCCTTGACATTTTTAATTTGTAGTTTTATTCAATAATTAGCAGTTATTTATTTATATAACAACAATAATATTCACCCACGAATATGTTTAACGGCAATTTAATTTGTTAATTATATATACATTATTTTGGACTTTTTATTCGACATTTGAAATTTGTTGTTTATGTCCAATTGTTCATTGTTTTGATATAAACAAATTGTCGAAGCGATTTTGATACTGTCTAAATACGATTTTAATAGTACTAATTCAATTATTTTCGATTGGCCCGCGCGTTGAAATAATTATGTAAAATTCATATCGTAAATCGATATACGTCGAAAAGTGCCATTTTTTAGAAGCGTTGGGTTAAAATATCTTACAAAAATTCAAAACCATTTTTAGATCGGTTTGATATTAGATTCACTGACTAATTTGAGCGTAGATTGTACGTGACTTAAGCAACTTTTTAAGTGGACAGAAAATATTTTGATTTGATTCGGTTGGGCGCTTTTTCAGGTATTTATCACTAAATGTTGCTAAAACTAAGCCACAAATTGGTCTCCAATTAGTAAAAGAAACTTGGTATCAAAACGATTTTAAGATCACTTCAAATTTTTCAAAGATTTTTCGACTGAAAACACGTGTCGAAAAATGGCACTTTTTGAGATATGTCAATTTGTGATCATAATCTGACATGATTACGCGGACTGTAACGCATTTTTCGGATTTTTTTTAAAATGATGTTTTCACATAAAGGAATTTCTATGGTTTATTTTAAAAAACCAACAATTGTTCAAATTTACATACGCAATGTACCATTTTATGTAAAGTCAATAACGAAAGCTTAAGACGTACGACATAAACATCGTCACGTGCTCCGAGTAGTATCAGTAGATCAAGCTTGAAAATCCCACTTGAGAACCTCTGTGACAGTTGTTTTTGACCTTTTTGCAAACTTCTGTCATGTGCCTGTTGTTCACGGCCGCGATTCCAAACGAGTTTACGTGTCCTGTGGAATACTATGCACGTTTCCTCTATTCAGACTCGAATAACACCGTACAAATATAGATAATTATGTAAAATTCTATCGTCAGTCAGTATAATCTACAGAGCAATATAATAAGCGAGTAATGAAGCTTACATGTCATCAAAGCAATTTTAGTTGATTAAGGGCCTTTTATTTAGTTAGAGACCCGAAAAATGTAGAAATTGTTGTCTTTTCCAAAAAAAATTATCGGTCAAACAACGACTTTTTTTAATTCGTAGACCTAAGAAGATTTTTTTTTATTTAAATAAAAAAATCATGGAAAAAAGGGCTGGAAGGTTTGTTCATAAACTCGTCAATGAAATTTAACGTACAATTGTGATATAAAATTAAGACACTTTTGCAATGACATTAAATCAAAATTTAAAAAATTTAGATAATATTATAGTAAAATAAAAGCAAATTATAAATATTACTGTGCCAAAAATAAATTTGACATTGTTCTGATACAGTAAATTTAGTATACCAATTTATGAATAAAAACCATCTGGTACGTGTGCATTCATTTTTAAGTTTTTTTTTTTGCATTCAAATTGCATCGTTGGCCCGCAGTATATCTAATTTTTTAAACATTTTTGATGAATTTTATTTTTCCACAAAAAAACATTGGTCTAATCCCACCCAATACAACATTAAAAAAAAATTTGAGGAATACTTTCTTGAAGAAAAAATATCGACTGTCTTCGGGCCTCTAGGTAAGCGTACCCCCTTAATTAAAATCGTATTCCCTGTGTAACTGAACGAAATACTTTATTGTGTGTGCACGCGGAGTGTCGACCGTTTGAATTACGAGGACTCAAAAACCAGTTTTACGCGCTCGTGAAGTCCAGTATTAAAATCAAGTCGAATGATTAATCGACCAAATTTTCTCGGAAATGGAATGAGTGTGTCTGACAAAACACTCAGCGCGCGCTCGTCCGCGCGTAAATCTACCCAAATTGTAACTCATATGGTAATCAATAAAGAGAACAAAACATGTCGTGATGAAATGTGGGTCAATAGACAATGATTGTTCCCAAAAGATTTGTAAGGAAGTGGCGATAATAACATCAGCTTTAATTAAGCGTTATCTAATCTGTTCATCTTCTCCAGAAATGACTTACGATGAAAATATCATTTTCAGCTGTTTTGTTCTCTAAGAAATTATAAATGTAATCGTTCACTTGATCGAACAATGTTTATTCACTCTATAATTAAATTATACTCTGCTCCAAGTGTTTAATTGAAAATTAAAATTCAATTAATAACGAGTAAATAATTTATTCCGGTAATTAATTAATTGCTGGAATATCGAACACACTTCATATTTGCTAATGCTCAGGAAATGTGTTTGCTTTAATCCAAATTGTTGCATACAAAAAATAATGAGTTATGGATATGGTTATGAAAATCTATTGACTGAGCAATTTATAAATTAATTTAGTTAGCGAATTTAAAAAATTATCACAAAGTGAATATCATCATTTTAGAAACTTCTGATTTTCATACTTAAGCGACTTGGAATCATTTAAAACAAACAAGACTCTCACAGATTTATAGTTATGTATAATAACTAATATAATAAATAATCAGTTATGGATATGGTTATGAAAATCCATTGACCGAGCAATGTATAAATTAATTTAGTTAGCGAATTAAAAAAATGATCACAAAGTGAATGCCATTTTTCCAGAAACTTCTGATTTTTCATAACTTAAGCGACTTGGAATCATTTAAAACAAACAAGACTCTCACACATTTCAAGAAAATTAAAAACAAATTTTCCACTCAAGTGGGAAAAAAAGTCAAAAGACGTAGAATCATTTATAACAAACAAGGCTCTCACAGATTTCAAGAAAATTAAAAACATATTTCCCCCCATGATGCTTATCTACTCATTCACCAAAAACAACGGATCTCGTATGTACTCTCTATGAGTTCATAATTGTGTTTATGATATTATGAAATCATTCAGAACGCAGTGACGAGGCATGGAAAGAATTTACGTGGAATTCCGCCAGTCCACTCGAGTGTAACTGATTTGAAGATGTGTCACGTATGCATTCTCAACCAAAATTACGTGTTATCGAAGAATTCCTTTTATTTTCAATTTTTTTAATTTTTCAATAACCGACAGATTTTTTTTTCGTATTTTTCGTCTCATTTATTCACGCGAAATGTTTCATTTTTATTTTCTCTTTATCCTAGAAAAATATTCACTGTTATTAATATTTGTATTGTAATCTGGGTATTATTAAAAACATTACCCAGGAGAAGTTTCACATTGACCAAATTTTTCCGAACAATCAAAATTTCAGAAACACCATTTATTTATAATGATTGGGCAAGAATTCATACACTGAAAGAAAATTATGGTTTCAGTAACTGCAAACTGACAACTATTCATTTTTAGTTTGAACAACCAATTTTTTTCACATATTTTTCATGATTATGAAATAATTACTATAACTGCCAAATAGTTGAAATACCTAATTTCATGGTTACCATAAAGATAAAAATAATTGGGTGGAACAAAAATGAATAGTTGTCACTTTATAGTTGACTGCACTATTACGATTTCTCTGAGTGTAATTTGTTTCTGTAAGAAAAACAGAGAAATACTGACAATTTTTTAAATCTAATTCATATATAACTTATTATTATTATTATTATTTTTAACAAGTCGAAATTCATTATCAATTTTTTTTTTTTTCTGGTGGCGAAGTACTTAAATTTCGATTGCATAAAACGTCGGGTTGGGAATGTTTACGGTATACATTCCGAAGAAGATAGATGCATAGCCGTTAATATGAGACGTATCACTACTAAACAGAAAGATCGCGCACGCGACCGGCACGTACGCCGACCCGCTCGCTCTACTGTTGTTTACTTTTCATTGTTCAATGTAATGAAATTAATCGTACGTTGTTAGTGGCAAAGGATGACAAGACGTGCTGCTCTTCATTTGACAATGATCATCATCGTGTGGATGTCAGTAGCGCGCGGCAATTTCAGCATTCAAGGTGATTTCGTTATCCGTCATTTGCTCACAAGAATTGGCGCGTATGTTCAATGAGTAACTAGCGGTGTCAATCTCACACTGCGTCTTAAACGAACCTATCGCATTCTAGCAAATCCCATATATAAATATGAACAATGAGTAAAACCCATTTTTTTTTTTTTTTTCAGAAAACCAATCGAAATGTGCCCCTGCATTTTACTTTAAGCTGGAACATATTCATATCCTCGCCCACTCAAAAAAATTGTCAAAATAGCGAATGACCAAAATAGAGAATTTCATCATGATGGATGATCTACATTCACACGTTCCGTATTTTGGATCTTGCTATTTTAACCATTATTTACCATAATTAACCATTACCGCCATTTTGACCCCCCTCGAAAATCCTGATAATACTGTCAACGATAAAGTGACAAGTATTCACTCTTAGCCTATGTGCAACTATTTTTGCAGTTACAGAGAATGCGAATATTGTGTAGCAGTCAGACATTCATAGAGACTCACAGATATCACGGAAATTCATCGACACTCTCGGATACTAACATAAAATCATCGATACTATCAGATGCTCACAGACATTCTAGACACTCTCTAAAACTCACAGACATCCGCACACACTCTTAGTGATCGTCACCGATATTTACAGACACTTTCGAACACTCTCAGTCTCTCGCAGATACGCAGATACTATCAAACGCTCTCGGACGGTCACCGATCTTCATCGAACCTCACCGATCCTCACATATACTCTTAGACATTCGCAGACGCCTCCAGACACTTTTACTTATGCATAAATTATCGAAGAAACGTAAGAAGGTATAGTAAATATTTGTCTCTCCAAAAATGCGCACTTTTCGTAAGCTGTCAAAAAATCCCACTTTCCCAACGTGGTCTTCAACATTTTCGTTTATCACTAAAAAAAAAAGCTTTTTTTCCACCTGATGATAAAATGTACTATTTTCCCAGGGGCTTTAATGAGAGTCGGTGCCTTCCGGATATTTCAAAGCATGAAATATCCACTCGATAATGAAACCTATTAATGAAAATCGTTTTGCTAATTTGTAATTGGAGATTAGTAATATGTTTTGACACTCCGACATTGAATTTAGACAAGGCAAGTGCTCGCGAAGCTAATTAGATGAATGTGACCGTGCCAATATTAGTCGCGGCGAAAGGGAAACAAAATGCTTGAGATCTGTCTCCGATTATTAGCAGCACGTGCTCCAAATTACGATGACGTCGCCTGCAGGACCTAAAAGCCCAGCGAAGGTTGTTTCTCACTAATTTTTAATCAAACTGTTGTCTTCAAAATGACGTTACGTCTCAACACCACGCACTTCGATCGTAACTTAACAACAGACGGAAATAAATCTTGGAACCTACCTCAACTTCCTCTTCGACCGCAAATCATCCCACGACACTAACACTTCATTTTTTACCTTTTCAATTCCAACCGTTAAACACTTTTTTTCGTCGAATATTTGAAACACTGAATACTTAAAAAAAAAATTTTTTTGCGATCTGTTTATTTATCGGCGATTTATCTTGTCTCACTTTTTCACTCCTTAAAATTATTTATTTTAAATAATTTTTTTTTACACCCGTAATTTTTTTTTTTTTAATCTTAAAAATGGAATTTCTGATTGATTTATTTTTGGAACGGCGATTTACATCAGTATTTAAAAAAATTGTCGAAGTATTGCGACAAATTTGTTTGTTGGAAGACAAATATTTGTCGGCGGTTGATTTGATGGAATATTCATTTAATGATTTAGAGATTCGTGGAATTGACGGAGCCACGCGTTACAGAATTTGTATAGAGGGACTGTATCGTGTGCGAGAAGCAAAAACGGGAGCACAGGTGATAATCCGTTATGACTAGGAAGCAATGGTGGGAGATAGAGTGAGAGGTGACACAAGATAATGTGCCGAAACAACACAAATTGACGTTCACTATACTCGAATCTTTCAACGAGATAATCGAAACCGACAATCGATAACACACTCTTACTTACACATTGTATATGTTGATTACACGAATTGTTACAAACAATTCATGATGTTTGCCAGCCAAACAAAACGAGTGACATATTTATGGGCAAGCCACTAAATAATAGCTTTGTTTTATTTTACAATAAAGTGTGACGAGCGCAGACCGCAAATATTTCGAAATATCTCCCTCTTAAATCAGTTTTGACGCGTTAATTCATTTGCGAAAATTATTCGATGCGTTTTTTATTATTGAAAAAAAAATAATTGTAGCACTTTTTCTCTTAAGAGAATTAATTAGCTGTACACTCTTTCTGTTTTTTTTTTTCAAAAAATACATTTGACACATTAAAAAATTGACAACATAATAATGGAATGAAATTTGAAAAAAGAAATTTCTTAAAACTTATCGATCAATCGATTCGTACAGAACGTTCACGTGAGCAAATATTGCACGGATCATTGAGCGATTACCAAGAACGAATTAAATTACTTCATTATCTTTGGTCGCTGACTATGCGAAATTAATTGGGATGATCGAAATTTATTTGTCAATTTTTCCTTGTGATCATTTTTCTGACTCTGACGGTTCGAACTCAACTTTATCTTACATCGTCATCCGTGAAAATTATTGCAAACATTTCAAAAAATATTTTTCCAAATAATTTCGACGCTCTTGTCTTCATCAATTTTTCCTTGTAATATTTTTTTTTATTCTAACAGTCCGAACTACGATTTACCTTATATCGTCCTCCATGAAAATTATTGCAAACATTCCAAAATTTTATTCGTCGCTTTTTTGCGTAAAAAGGGAAAAAAGGGAAAAAATGGTAATTCCATTTTTTGGTCCAGAGAATAAACGAATTCATGTGATTCGTTGACGTGGGTGTACATTTTGTATGTACTTTATGTTGAACAGGAATAAATTTTCGTTATCTTCGATCGAAAATTATTGAAAAATTATTCACAATCGAAGCATTGAAAAATATGATTTTTTTTTCCTTATGATAATTGTATTGATCTTTTGCGCTGTAGGCCAAAAGAAACTCAAACTCTGTAACGATCTCTGCATTAAAATACGGGATCGGCAATGTGTGGTCCTCGACGAGTCTGCGAAACTCGACGGCAGGACCGAATATTCAAATACTTGATATCTGCTTTGCGCACGTGTAATCCTATCTTCTTCGACGTCTCGTGATAAGATTTGTAAAAGATGTTGGTGGTCTTCTGGCGCGTAGCATTCGAGAAACCACGATGCGTATCGAGCTGTGACGTCAACAGCCGTTGGTCTCAATTAAATCGTCACATGACGAGGCGAAGGGAGTGGCAGAGGCCAGTCACGAGGAAAGTATTACCGATCCGGATAGATTGTGAGATGAGGATCCCCGGCGACCGGCAGCAATTCAATTAAAGAAAGAAAAAAAAAAAGATAAATAAAGTCTCATCTTCACGTGACGCTCGTGATCGCGTCCTCGGCCTTCCACGTACCGATCGTCAAGACGATCGATTTTCAAAGTTGAAAAACCTCGAGACCTTGACTCGTCAAACTCTCGATCAAGGTGTTCGACCGTGATCCTATTAAGTGGGGGTTAATTCGGTAAAAAAAAAGAAAGTCTTTTAAGATTTTTGTTGTTGCCGATACCGATAGTGTTCATTTATTCAGCCAATTTCCATATAATAATACAACATTTGAACAATGTTTGCCTAAATTTTCATTGGAAAATATTGAAAATTAAGCGAGTGACAGTGAATCTTCCGAAGCGCTTTAAAAAAAAGTTGTTTTGCGATGCACATCATAACTCGCAACAGAATCATCCGGAACAAAAAAATTAAAATGCATTTGTTGAAGAAAATGTTTCTCGAGATAACCCTAGTAAGATTTTTTTTTTGGTTCGATTTTTCAATTTTTTGTAGCACTTGGAAATGAAAAAATCGATTTTCGCTAAAGAAAATCGGTTAATTTGTTATCGTAGAATCAATAATCACTTGATAAAAATAACAAATACGCTCCTAGGGATGCTTAATGACTTATGTGAAGAAGTACTGTGCTAAATTTCAAAACGGGACTTAAAAAATAATAAGATTCAGAAATATATTCTTGAGACGACATAATTCCGAAATGTGGTCGGATTTTTACACAATATTCTTGAGTTATTATGCATTAATTAATTTTTTTCAAACGCAAAAAAAATTTAAATACCTTACCCCTTTACAATTCTGCTACATACCTAATAATATAGCCGATATCGCAATTACTCTGGGAGAGATCGGCAATTAAACCTGCATGTACTTTTTGTCTTTATTCCAGTGTTCAATTCGTCGACTTATCCGCGTACGCACAGCATCATTTTTTTCCTCGAGGTTCCCACTCTTTCCCTAAGCAAACTTTGTTCGGGATTCCCGCTGACTTTTGGTGCCGATTTGGCATTGAACGATCGCTAATTGCGGAGGAAAATTCAACAACGAGAGAAACATTTATATTTACTTTGTATTTTTTTTAATCGTGGGGAATTTTCGTGATTGCATAATTCTATAGCTACAGCTTTCATGTTACTGCGAATTTTTTCGGATGAATTGCAACATAGCAACATTTTTTAAGTCAATTGAAAACTAGTGATATAATTGCGATTTATTATTGGCGAGGAAGATGTATACATATATCTGTGCCTTTCTATAATTTCCGTACTTCCCCAACGATAAGACAATTCGTAAGGAAACATTCTTTCCTAATGTTCTGCTTCCTGGGAAGGAAGGAATTTATGATACTGGGTTATCATTTTTATTCTAGTAGAATTATGATAATTTGTAAATTTCAAATTTCCATATTTAAGAAGAAAATCATAAAAATTTGGTAACGTGGATTATTAGTAAACTGTCATCTCTAATTAAGATCTATTGATTCTGATTAGTTGTGAAGTTTTCTTCTGTGCCAATATTGAACCCCTCAAATAAACCTTTCAAATAAAACTTATCGGGAGATTTCTGTAATGAATTAATGAACATTTGATAGAAGTAATTAGCACAATATAAAACTCAATAAATCTAATCATTCTTTATTTTCTTTGATAATGAATGTAATGGACTGAATTATTATTCTATGCTTATTTCGTTATTCATTACTCGATATATAAGCTTTGTATTATTTTCAAAATGGAATTCAGCGTAATTAACAGGTGTTTAAGCACCTTTTACACTGTAGAAAATATTCGAAAAATTTATATGCCGTATACCATGATATTCACTCAACCTGATTGGAAAATTGAATTTACTGTAGGAAAAATGTATTAATAAAATTAGAAAAATTCAATGTACGTGTTATAAAATCAACGTTAACTCATATTAAAAACACTTTACATTTTGCAAAGAATTTAGCTGAAATTGACTTCAATATTATGTTATAATTGTGTAGTAAACTCATATATCCGCTTCCGTGAAAGAGCTTCCTGCACATGTGCAGTAATTGTACCTTAAACAATCATAATTTAATTATAACGGTATGTTGCTAAATTAAAGTTAGATGATATTGAAACCACGTCTCGTATGGCGTATTTAGTATTCTAACTTTACACTCATTTTAGCAAACTGTACAGCATTTAATACTTTTTCAACGAATTTAGTAAAATAGTGCATTAAAAAATTGAAAATAAGTGAATGATCGAAAAACTAATCAAAATGTGCGTATTTTAAATCAACTAGCGTTGCCCATCTCTGGGAGAATTATCACTATATTATGGAATGTTAAGGACAAAATTTGAATATTTGATATTAAGTATTCGAAAAATAGCTCCAGTGAGCCTCCAAATTTTTTGGATACGTAAATGGTATGAATCATGGCCGACATCAAATATTTTAGAGCAGCGCCTTTAACACAGCTCCATAGTAAATTTATTGTCATCACATAATTACACTTTTCATTTAACAATTCATAAGGCACCTTAATACGTATAAAACCGACTAAATCTTACCTCACTGGTAAATACAAAAAGCTATATGACTTCTAAAAGACTATTTATAAAGCCTGCACGGATTATCGACTAAAAAAACATTAAACTTACCACGAAAAACTTAAAATTGCGGTCTTAAACATAAATATAGATTTTTTTCTCTATAATGCTGTTCGTATCAGTCCTATTTTTTGCGTATATTATAAAATCCATACGGAAGTATAATACGCGTAGCGGTGTCATCATCGGCGACGCCCACGCGGAGCCCTTATCATACTTTTCGCACACTGAGAGAAAATTATGGTATTAATAACAATAACGTGACAACTACTGTTTTTGCTTCCTCATGGAGAAGCTTTTTTTATCATGCCAATTTTTTTCCGGGATCAGGATACTCAAAATCACATAAAATGTCGAGAAAAGTGGGTTAGAAAAAAGGTATGCCTGTATTTTTTTTTGTGTCTGTGGCCGCCATGGAAAAGTTGAAAATTAGATACAGAAATACTGGCTTCATCAATTGAGTTGAAAGACCTTTTCGTTTGTGATCAGTTTTGACAAAATTCAAAAGTCTGCGGTTTCTCTAGCCTCCGCAAATGTTTAGCTATGAGGCTAAATAATTTTTTGAAAATAAAGCCATGCTAAATTGTGATCAATATTAAATTTTGCATGAATCTATAAATAGGTTTGGTTTTTATGGATTTTCGAAAAATGCACGTTTTGCGCTAACTCACGTGAAATATCACTTAGTGGGTTAAAAATTTCTACGTAATAAGAATAGTACTCAGTGCTCCTAAGTACCAAATTTCGTAATGATGGGTAAAGTGGTTCTAATTTTATGGCATTGTGGATATTTTTATGAATCCACATTTTGCTAAAACTCACGTAAAATGTCATAAAGCAAAAATTCAAAGTAGAATTGTTTCGAAATTATTTTTTGATTTTTGAGCCAGAGCTTTTTCTATGAGAAAGCCAAAATCGATTCACATACCTCCTCATCGAAGTAGTTTTGTGAAAAACGAAAAATAATAAGAAAGCAATGTGCCAGATTTTGCTTTCCTTCCTTTTTAGGTCGTACAATTTTTTCATAGTTGCCACACATATCAAATAGATGCCACAACTATTTTTATAGTTGCATGGGCTAAAAAAGAAATAGTTATCACTTTATAGTTGTCTGTAATATTACGATTTCTCGGAGTGCAAGCAATCACACATTATTATAGTAGTGTGATGTGAACGTGTAGTCATAACGAGGGGACTACATTTCAAGGCAGTGAAAAGTCCCCCCGATACAAATTTTTTTAAGGGCATCACGATGACGTCGCTCGACGAATTCGCCTCGTCGTTTTGTCGACGAGATTGATTCACAGGTCGGAACTCACGCTCGAACGACGAACGTAACGATTGAAGTAATCGGGCCTCCAACACTTGCAGCTTCCGGGTACCAAGAACCAATCGTAGTACAATCGTACCTGAAATAAATCAAACGAAAACAATAAATTCGAATTTCTGGATTAATTGCACTGTAGAACTTGCAGAACGGGCAGAATTTACAGGAATCTTTGTATATTTGTATTGAAGCAATCGAAAAGAGTGATTTTTCTGACGGCTTAAACCTTCGAATTCTCCATTACCGATTTTTCCATGAATTCTCTGTACATTGTATAAAATATCAGTTTTATAGAAATTCACATTAACAAACATTTTCGTCGAACCAAAGCTTCCTGTATGAGGAAGTAACGCTAAGACCTCGCAATAATTAGAAAAAATCGTGTTAAGATACTGCTCAATAAATAATTAAATTTGACACTCAATGCAAAATGGTACGTGCATTATCGTTGAATTTTTATGCAGCAAGATATATACAGTTTTAAAAAGTCGTAACTTTCAAGTTTAAAAAAAAAGATCTGAAAAAAATTCACGGTAGGAACAGTGAATCAATTTACTGCATTTCATGAAGAATTTTATTAATATTTCGGTGTTGTTGTATGAGAATTGAGTCTTACTTGGAAGCAACCCATCTCGTCAACACCGTCACAATGATGTTGCGATGTATTGCTACGACCTTCATTTTCCCCGGCTCTCCTCTGGAGATATTGCTGATAATTTTGGAAATCGTGGACAGGCGGCGGTGAACCAGTCACCGGTTCCCGTGGTCCTGGGAATCTACCATTCTGACCGTCATCCAAAAAGGTATCAGGGTAGAAGATTTCGGCTACCAACAAGCTCGTCCATCTTGGGGACGAGAGACAACCACCATCCAAATAGTGGCACCGAGATTGCCTATATTCAATTAAAAAAAAAACACACACACATTTATATCAATTACCAAATATAAATCTAACATAAACTGTTCAAATACAACTAATAAAATGAATCAAAAGAAAATATCTAATGCCAACGAAAATGTTAGAAAAAAAAACAAGCTCGTCCATCTTGGGGACGAGAGACAACCACCATCCAAATAGTGGCACCGAGATTGCCTATATTCAATTAAAAAAAAACACACACACATTTATATCAATTACCAAATATAAATCTAACATAAACTGTTCAAATACAACTAATAAAATGAATCAAAAGAAAATATCTAATGCCAACGAAAATGATATAGCTAATTAAAATTTATTAATAATGACTCAACCACCCTTTGATTACTTGAATTGATAAATCGCCTATTAATTATATTACGCACATCGATCAATGTATTGAAATGAGTTTTATATATTTGAATTCATTGATTCGTTATAAAAATGATTAGAAATTTAGCATGGATTCATAATTATGTTAATGATACTTACATGCATCTCGTGAGTTCAATAGTTTGTGTGAAATAGCCTTCGTAAGGAATCTGTACAACGTAACGCCATATTCCTTGGTAGTTTTTGGCGAAAACTGGTGTGGCGTATTCTACTTTTGCAGGACAAGGTGTGGGTGGTCCGGTGTATTCGGGCTTCTCCTGTGGCGGAGTACGTTGACGGTATTCCGGTGAGGGAGGATCGTCGCGACGTTCAGCGAGGGAAGACGGAGCTAATGGTTCGCCTTGAATAGCTTTGTACAGCATGCAGACACTGTAATGGCAAACGTCAATCGAATAATAACGAGCCTATCAAATTAAACACTATTCATATGCGGCAGACAACAAGTACGTAAATATAGATTTGTCAATAGTGACAAATCAATGGACTCGAAGAATTTTTTTGACACAATAACTTACACGCCGCCTTCCTTTTCGCAAAACTTTTGAGCATTTGTGGATGTTGGATCTTTTCGATTCAAATTTTTTTCCGACTAGAGTATTTTTTTCCGTTCAAAGCAATCTAATAATCTTGATCAAGCTCAAAATTGAAATGTGTGGGGGTTGGAGTTTCGATCTTACTTTTCCAAAAATAAAAAATAAAACGTATGAAATCGAAATTTCTCTATATCTACTGACAAATCGCTGGACTCGAAGAATTTTTTCCAAACAATAACTTACACGCCACCTCCGTTGTCGCAAAACTTTCGACCATTTCTGGACGCATCTGCACTTGACTCTGGCTCTGCCACAGCTCGCTTGCTGCGACTCCTCTTCTCATCGGTGTCGACACTAGAAACATTTTTTTTTTTTTTTCACTTTTTATTCAACTGTATTCTTTGCCCGTACTGGACTAACTGGACTGAGATCAAACTTCAATAACTTACGAATTCTGCGAGAATGGTTGAACCTTAGCTACTTTAGGTAGCGAGTCGTCAGCCTTCAGAATCGGTAACGCTTTGCTGAGAAACTTTAATGTATGGTTTCGCAAAAGTTCACTGCAAAAGAAAAATAAAAATATTTATTATGATCTAAATCGCACGATAAAGATAATGTGAATAAACATTTAAAAAAATAAAATAAATCCTTACAATGGATACGAAGATCCGGTAACATTTTGTCTCATTGGATTTCTGGGAATGTAACCCTTGTTGAGATCGCCACATACGTTGTGTATCGATACAAAACCTTTCCCTTGTTTCCCCGTGTCTAAAAAAAGTGATTAAACTATAATTAATGGTACCCCAATGTTTATAATATATAGTTTATGAAATATCAGCTACCCACCGTAACATTCTTTGTCACTGTCGATGTAAGGCGGCGGACGAACTTTAGGTGGTTCGGCATTGGGTGACTCAACAAACGCGTAATAGCCTTCCGGTGGTTCTTCTTCTTGGCCTTTTGTGGAAGAATCTGATGCTTGGGCATGAACCTTGCTGATGTGATTCTCTTCAGCGAAAACACGCGCAACGATACACATGAGTATCATCTGCAAAAAAAAAATAGAGAGTATGAGCTATGCGACTTACGAGTGAAGTTGGGTTCGAAAAATGCAACTACCGAAGGTCGGGAAGAAACGAAATGACTTCCCGAACGACCCGATACTTTGGGGTTTTTTTTTTAAAACGTCGCTAAAAGTTAAAATAATAAGTCTACAAAGTAGAACCTTGCATATGCTTCCGCAATATTTTTTGTCCTTTTCAAAGCTGCCTCTATGAGAAAGCCAATATCGATCAACATACTTTCTCATAGATATAGCTTTGGGAAACAAAAATAAAGAAAAATAACGAGGAAGCAATTTGCAACACGTGCAAGCAAAGCATTACCTTACATGCCACTTTAAAACAGATAATGTCGCGCATACGCAGTTCGCAATTGCTACCTTTTTGACCCTTAGGAATCTAACCCTTCATCCTAGAGCCGGAAATGTAACGTTTCGCTTTTCGTCTGGAAAAAATTACCATTCGAATCACGACTTTTCCTGCCCTCGTTACAAAAAACGTAGTTTACAAACTAGGTGCCAAAATTGTCGTTTGCAACTCGTGAGATTACATATTGGTAGCTTCGCTCGGGCAAAAAATCTCACACTCGCCGCAATGAGCATCTTTTGGCCTCCGGTGCACAATGTACTACTTTTCTCCCAGGCGTTTCATTGTTGTCGGATTTCGTTCCGGTGAACGTTCTTCCGTTCAATAGTAGCAACTTCGGGAACCCAAATTCTTTGAAAATGCAGGATTATCAGGTACTATTGTGAAGCTGCTTTGAACCCTGGCACATTTCTGAGTATCTATTGGACCCACACGCGCTCTTCGTTTCCTCTATATAAGTGTGTATGGTACAGTGTGTGGGCCGGTAGTATACACGGCATTCCCCGTTACAAAGGTAGGTAGGCATGCTATACGTTCAACCTTAACGGTACCCGGTCCACTGACTATTAATACACAACGGTTCACACAGCAAGCGCAGCGCACACACCGAGAGCTCGTTCATGTGGCCTACGTTCTACTCCACTATACATTTTTGTCACTAAAGCTCTTTTTACCCTCTCCTTTTCACTCAAAAAGACATTAAAGCGTCAAATAGTACACTGATATTATTATTTTTTAAGTATATATTTATTTATAATATTCATTATATATGTTTTAATAATATTTATTCTGTAATGTTTTTTTTTTTTACTTAAATTTATTTACCAACAAATAATTGGGTAATTGATTGTATATCGAAGTTCTAATTAACAAAATAAAATGTTGCTTCTGAAAAAGTAGTTAACTTCATTTTTTATCCGGATGCCAAAATGCATTTTTGAATCATCTTGCAATTAATTTGGATTTGAAGAATCGGGGAAGAAAAATAAGTGCGCAAGAATATGTTCGGAAAATAAGCAACGATTTTGAGTTGTTTACATTAGTGTGATTTGGCATATTCTGCCAAGAACATTTTCTCTCTTAACTTTGTACTGTTTGACATTTGAAACCAAATTGCAGACGAATTAAATTACACAAGATCTGGAGAATAATCTATGAAAAATAAGTGTTCCAGCCAGTTTACATTTTTTTTTCAAATAAATGTAACTCGTATTTCCGCTTACCTTTCCCTGTCTCGGAAAACATTTATATAATTAATTATTATGGCTTCGCGTGAGGAACAATCGTGATAGAACACTACTTTCTCCAGTTTCCGTGTAGATGCCGTAATTTTGTGGTCATATCCGGCGTGTCAGCTGTGTTATTTACTCATTATATTAACATATTTTCGTATGATGCGATTGTTTATTTTATCGTTATGTAAAATCGTTTACGAGTAAAAGCGAAAATGGAGCGTTTCAACAAATTGTTTCAGGGGTGAACGCAAAAATTATATAAATATCTGTCAAATATTTTGTTTGACTTCACATAAAAATTTTAATAATTCCCTAGATTTACACAAAGCGTACAAAAAAAAATTGTACACTAAAATTATGAAGTAAAAATTCACAAATGTATGATTATCAAATATTTTCTGTGAGCACACATGACCAAAAAATTTTGTTAACAGTACAAAATTGTCAAATTTGTTTTTCAAATAACTTTCTGCTTCACAAAAATGTACAAAAATAATTTGTGAAACTATAAAGGAAAAGTAAATATCGACAAAAAAAATCTGCGTAAGTATCACAAATTTTTTGTGTACATTTGTGAACAAGCATTTTTCGTTAAGAATGGAAAGGGTAAAATTAATTTTTTACTGTATACAAGACAAGACGAATTGCTTAGTCACTTAAGAACACAAACATTTTTTCTGATTTTACAGGATAATTCAAATAAATGTCTGCTTCCCAAAAATGTACAAAAATGATTTGTGAAACTATAAAGGAGAGGTGGACATCCACAAAAAAAAATCTATAGAATGATCAAAAATTTCCGGTGACATTTGGGACCAAACATTTTTTGTTAAGAGTGGAAAGGGTAAAATTCATTTTTTACTGCGCACAAGACAAGACGAATTGCTTAGTCACTTCAGTGATATCTCGAAAACGGTTTACTGTTGACAGAATTGTGTAGGATGACACAGTATTTGCAACGGAGTAGAAAATTCAATGTGTTTATGGAAAGGCGGATGCAACTGATGAGAACGCGGGTAACCTACTTAGAATGCGACGATACGGGCATCCAGGAAAGCTGTGGAGAGATTACGTTTAGTAATACGTGAGAAACCCGTTTGCCGCGGTTGAGGGTTCGATGCTCGGTCGACATTCGACGAATGTCCCTTGAGAAATGGAAACTATACTTCTAGAGCCTTGAGACATTGTTGACACTGAGAATAACGAGTTCGATAAACTGTACGATTAACTGTTAGCCATACGAGTCGAGTTACATACAGTCGATTGTACAGTTACTTCGATTATGATGATGATGACGATGATCATACTCTTCACCTAGTACAGAATCGATGCAAACGGGATTACCGACTAAATTATACGCACCGAATGACCTGCATTCCTTATAAAAAATTAATTTATACCAGTACATCCTTTTCTGAATATTTTATACAACTTTTTGTCACATTATTTTCTTGATGTTACTATTATTATTATCATTATTATTATTATTACGTAGCGATGCATTGAGATTTAAAAACCACGAAGGAATCTACAGTAACATGCTATAACTAATAATGAAATTACATGACAGAACGAATTCAATAAAATTTCAATATATATCTTTTGATTATCACTTATTTTTTTATATATATTTCAATGGCAGATGTTCACACAGTATTTTTGGATTGATTTGATTTTGATTGCATTAGGCATTTTCTTAAATTAACAAATAAATTTACTAACTTTGTACTCCGCAAAGAAAAAGGTTAATAAACATTTTTCCTTTTTTTACAATTGATTCATTATAATTATCGTTATGAATTAGGTAAGAAAAAAAAAAAAACTTACGACAAACGTCCGGAACTCCATGGTGTCGGATGTACGTTAACAAAAAGCACAAACAAAAGTTACGAAATGTCTGAGAAATTTGTTGGCATTCACTGGGAGACTCCTGGTGACCTGACGACGGTCATAGCTAAACTGAAGTTCTTGAACTCGAGCCCGGCCGGGAGCAGTGCCTACCTTCACCTGTTCCTCGTCTCAACGTATCCTCGACATGACCAGGCGGAGCGTCCCACATTCTTCTTCCTTACAGGGGGAAGCCGGGGTACCAAAGGCATGCGACCTTGACCGACTCCTATTGGCCGATGGAACTTCCCATTACTTCCGGACGCTGTGGGAAAAATTGCATAATAATTTTCATTCATTAAAATCACTGCACAAAGCAGACCCACATTTACGGATTTTAGTACGAATAAAATTACAAATAATTAGAACATTATTTACAGACATTAAATTGCTATGAATTTACTATAAAATACTTTTTAAAAAGTTAAAATTCTCAGGTTGAAATATTAATAAAAATGTTTGTTTCTGGTAAAAGGAGAGACATTAAATTGCTATAAATTTATTATAAAATACTTTTTAAAAAGTTAAAATTCTCGGGTTGAAATATTAATAAATATTTTTTTTTTTTCTGGTAAAAGGAGAGCCATCATCTTTTTCTTATAGGGCGTTGTACTCGTAAAGAATTCAGATGCTTGCGCGGGCGTATTTCTTTTAGTGTTACGTGGAATTACAGTTATATGCCTGAAGATATACAGTTATACGTGACGCAAATACGAGTAAACCGGCACTACACACACTCGTTCTCGTCTGTTCTTATATACGGTAACGATTAATTCAAGGCGAATTAAATTCGCTATCGCCCCTTTTACCACAAAAATGACTGTGCCTTTTTTATCGGGTGAAAAGTGAATTTACGATAAACGATCGTATTTTGGTGCCTCGTAGAGGAAAACAATTTTTTTTTCGATTTTTGTTGACAGTGGGTGTTGAAATTTACCACAACGACCGGTAAATATATTTATTAAAAAATTCATGTTTTATTTTAAATCTGACGCTCGTTCACTGGGATCCGGTCGATCATTTTTTATATTGTGATCATTTTATATTGAAATCTTGCAAGTAATGCAATAACCGTACATTTGACAAAAATGTTAAACTTCAGAAAACGTAAATTGCATTGTTGAATTTAATCGAATTAAATGCCCAACAACTTTATGTGCACCTAAACTCGTGAACAGCTATTTTGAAAAATAACAAAAATTTTACAAAAATTAGAGAGATCACACGAAATGTAAAAGAAAATGTCAATAACTATAAAATCTAACTATCGGCATACATTTTATCCAAAATTGCGGTTTTACCAAAAAGATTGTTACGTGTGAAAGGTGATTGAATACAGTACATCACCGCTCACATACATGACGGACCAAAAAACGGTAATTTTTGAATATCGATGTGCTAATACATATTTGGGTAATCCAATTGTTAAAAAACTTGCTCGGGAATGCGGAAGACATAACGTCAGTATTTAACAACGCTGGGTCGAGTTAAAAATTGTAAAAAATAACGTGTTTTACTTGTTTTTGATTCTCGAAAAGGTCATATAGTTCCTGGTTCATCTTAACGAATCACGGAATCGTGTGAAACCGGAAAGTTACAAGAGTATATTTAAAACTGCCGCATCGATGTTGAAATTTCACTTTTGCTCATTGAGGCCCTCATTGTTTTTGCACTCAGTATAAATGTCACGAAAGCGGAGAGACAACGGATAACGCTTAGAACTGTCACATCTATAATAGTGCATATAATGAGAGATTGTTTTTTTTCTGCGGGATCAAGAAGAGAATCTATTGAGCCGATTTCTTGGCCGGCCGTTTTTTTGCTGTCGGTTGGTAAAGAGGCTTTGTTCTTGTTTCTTCGGGAAAGTTGATGAGCGGTCGTATTAGCGTTACTTTTTTTGATCATTTATAAGTAACACAAAAAATATACCACCATTTTTCAATAAGCCGTTACCCGCGCAAACAAAATTGTATGAGTAAAAGAGTATTAGAATAGTATTAAATAAGGAAAAGTATGAGAAGTGTGGCTTGTTGGATGAAATCATACTGCTATTATATTAATATTCAAGTTTGCGCCATTACCCGCGCAAACAAAATTGTATGAAAAGAGTATTAGAATAGTATTAAATAAGGAAAAGTATGAGAAGTGTGGCTTGTTGGATGAAATCATACTGCTATTATATTAATATTGAAGTATGAAGTAAGAAATGGGTATACGAATAAATATTAGAGTATTTGTTAATTTAATTTCAAAGTTAACTAATTATAATCGAGAATGAATATATATTCTTCTACGAAGAAGCAAAAATAAGAAATCATCTCTTTGATACAATTAATCATGAAGGAAAGCAGTGATAGTAATTCCGGTCAATACAATAAGTGAAACGATTTTTCATTTGCCTTAAGATGCTCTTTTATTGCACAAAATGATGGAAAATTAGATCTCAGCTAAACTACAAATGTCAACGTACATGGTCATCTATATATATATTTCTATGTTTTTGGGGGGAAATATAAAATCTTAAGCTGTTGCGTTGATGTCCAAGTCGTATTTGTGATAAATCACTACGTCCTTGAAGTACATGTTTGGTCCATCGAATTTCGGGAATTGGGGATCGATGGGCCTGTCGAGGGGGAAACCGAACGATTTCTGGTTGAACAGGTAGTCACCGAAAACTCGTGACTTGTATTGAATGGGCTCGTCTACCAACGGAGTCACGTACACGAACAATTGATACGTGCTACCAGCCCTTCTGCCCTTCGGAAGAATAAGACGCTGCGGGAATCCGAATATTCTCTGCTGATAATCGATGTTGGTACCGTCGGCAAGAGCTCTCTCAACTGTCTTGTAGAACACTTCGCTCGGCAGTTGGTCGGGGGCGGTAAAGAAGAAATCGTGACTGCTTCGCTCGATTTTGTTCGCACCAGCGGTTACTGAAATTCCGTATAAACCAATTAATTTTTTTATCAACTTCGTACACAACTATATAACATTTAAAACTCTTCAATATAATAAATAAAATGAATTTGTTAATTTTTTGAACTATGATTTCTTTTCTTCTTTTTATGAATTTCCAGCAGTTAGAAACATTGTTCTGAATAATGTCCTGAATAATGGTTATAATTTTGAAAAAAACATAAATTTTTGCAAATTATGAGTATGGACAAAAACGCGGGTTTCCAAATCTACTAATTCAATGAATTATTCTGTTGCGATTTTTCTAGTTTCTAATTCTGCAACCCTTTACAAAATAAATATCATAATTTTTATTGAAATTAAAAAATTGGTAAAAAAGGTGTGTAAAGTTTTGTATTTGTTTTGACGACTTACGGTCTGTAATCCAGTAGTCGATCTCGTAGAAGAACTTGCTGCTCTGAGCAAAGTCGAGTGGTTCGCCGTGCGAGTTGTACTTGGGACCTAAGAAGAGCTGGATAGAGACCTTGGTTGCCTTGTCAGAATTGATGCCGAGGTGCACGAGGAAGGGCTTGTGGTTCAGTCGTTGCTGACGAACCTTCACCAAGAACGTATCGGCTTCCTTCTGGTTCGCTACCAAAAGACCGTTGCTGATGGTTGCGTCAAAGTCGTCGAAGTAAGTCAACAGTTTGTCAACAGCTACGGACTCGATTTTGATGCCCGGGCTAATCAATTCCTCCGCCGTGTAAGGCTTCCAGTGGGCCTTGTATCTGTTGAAGTAATTATTAATTAAGTCATCAAGGTCTCAAAAAAAAATAACAACAAAAAATGGTCCACCCAAACTTATTAAAAAATGCATTTGATACTTCAACCAATTAGATCAACCAGTTGCTTCGAGACCACATTTCATGAGTTCTAATTCTCTTCGCAGTTACAGTGTACACCATTCAGGCGAAGCATTTTTTCTCCCTTAATGTCCTAAGTCACAGTCAAATATATAAAATGTCATTCTGGCATCAGAAATATCGAGTTTTTCAAGTATGAACCTTTAAAAAATGCTCCTTTTGAATGCTATCTATGCTAACTACATTCAGAATGAGACCTAGTACAGGCCAATCCTTGAAGCAACGTTTTCTGGACCACACGCAGAGTGTAAAACTCATGAATCTAGTTTCGAAGCATCTGGTTGATCCAATCAGATGGTCCATTTACAAGAAGATCCTTAGGTGCTCTCCTGAAGGGAGGAAACGATTTTATATTTTTTCTTCGTTGGGGGAAAAAAAAAAAACATTTTTTTAGTGACCTGGGAGCTTAAACTTGAAAATTGATACATAATATAAAACTGACCTGTAGTAGAAGTGGTAGATTCTGTGGTAGATTCGGTAGAATGCGGGGTCCCTGAGAGAGGAAGCGAAGGACTCGAGGGCGCTGGGAATTATTTGGAATTCTGACTTGGGCTCAAGATTGAAGCCAAGGATTTTTCGTGCAAAGGTGTCGATGCTGCCGTAGTACTCCTTGTTGCAGGAGTCCGCATTTCCTTCGATCAGGTTGCCAAGAATGTTGAGACCCTCTGGGGTGTAGAGCTTGATTTGCTTGCCGTCAGCATCGATCACGTAACCGAGGTCGAGTGCTGCTGATATGCGATGCTCGTAGTCTTCGATGTCCTGAATAATTTGTTATTTATTAATATCCAAATGAAGCTCTAGTTGACATTACTTAGGAACAGTGTAAACCTAATCTAACTTAAAATCGTGTTTTAGAAGAAATGTGAATTTAAACTCCCAGAAAAAAAAATTCAAAGCCCTTCTAAAATGACAAGGTGTTGGTGCCGGACCGCATTTCGATTATAAAATTTTAAACACGTTTTTTATTCATAACTGCACTTTCAAAAATGGCGTAATGTATAGTTCAAAAATTATTCGATCGATTCCGATTAAATGCAATATAAATCTTCCTAACCTTATCATCTAAAAAATCTGGAAATAAATTTGAATAATTTTTTTTTATGAAAAAAAAAACAACACTTTTTCACCTGAAATTTATTTGTTATTTTAATAATGGAAAATTTTGTTGGATTACCTGCATGTACATGTACTTGTAGTGAGGGACCTTGCTGAAGTGGGGTCTCTGAGGGAACGGCAGTCCATTGTGATAAGTCATGGTGGGATAATATCCAGGGTAGAATTCGCTGTTCCAATCGAAATCTTCAATGCGCTCGAGGCCATTGGCAAAACGTTCGAGATAGTAACGAGCCATTAATTGTTGATGTCCGTAAAGATACGCAGCACCACGGATGTTCCTCTCGAGTCCGTATTCTTCGCCGTCGAGCCAGAATGGGAATTCCTGACGGTAGAAGAAGTAGTAAGTGTTCAGGCCGATATCCTCGGTGAAGTACTTCAGCTTCATTTCCGTATCGTAATCCCGATTGATGTACCAGCCGGAGTAGTTTGCGTTTATGATAACCGTGTTGTAACCGTCGCTGTCAGGGCTCGAATCTGCGGATTAAAAATAAACGTGTCTGATGAAAAGTGAATGTTTATTAAGTAGAGAGCTGAACAATTAAAATTGTTATAATATATGACAAAAATTGTTTCGACGAAGAAAACTTTCTACACGTTAAAAATAAAACAATTCTACTATCGACAAAAAAATGTACCCCAAAAGCCCACAGACCTTTTTTTTTAAAGAAATTTCAGAAAAAATGAAAATTTTTGTGGTTTTCTAGTTTTCACTAATAACTTACAAAAATAATCTGTGAAATTTTTTTTTTTTACTTCCGCCAAATATTTTCTTGTTATTTTCAACAATAAAAATCGTAATTTCAATTTCGGAATTTTAGTGCATAAAAAATATTCTATTGGCCCAAAATATAAATCTCCGTTATTAACGCAAGCACTTACTTTTAATTTGTGCGTAATGTTTTTTTCTCGATCATACTTTTGATTGATAATGCGTGTCTGTGTGTGTGTGTGTGAAACTATCGCTAAGAAAAAATATTGGACAGATATGGATGACATTTTTTCACACTTACTGATTTCCCTGTACAAATGGGCATTCTTGGCTTTCTCGAGGACCTCGGAGTTGAAGAAGGCGTAGGGGTAAAACTCGTAGGGCGGTGGCAGCTGGATAAACTTGGTGTCAGGGCGACGGATAACCGCTTGGTACAGAGCGCAGATGAACGTGCCCTCGTTCATGTGATTGCGAGCCCATAAAGCGGTGTTGAAGAAGGTGTCGAAGTCCTTGGCGTAGAAGAAGATGCGGAAAAGCGCGAGGGATTCCTTTATGAGTGTCGGGTAGTACACCGAAAACATTTCGCCTCTTCCGAGGATTTTGCCATTTTCGAAGAGATACAAGAATTCTTCGACAGCATCCTAAAAAAATATGTACCACAATTATATCGAACAAACAAAACAAGTTCAATAAATCGAACCATTGAAAAGCTGTCTCACCGAACTTTCAACCGAAAGTCCCGAAAACAACTCGAGTTTTCAAGGGAATTAAAATTTCAATCATTAAAAAAAGAATCAATTAAAATTGGTTTATGTAAATCAACTTGATGCTTTTAAATCTATTCATTTGCCCCAGAAAAAAATACTTTTAAAAAATCGCTTAAATTCGATTACAGTCGGTGAAACAAAGGCAAAGTGAAAGCTAATTATAGAAGATCGGTTATTTCGTTTATTTTTAACAAGCTAAATAAGGGTTATTTTTTCTATACATTTTCGTAACTCATCATTTATTTAAATCGAATGAAATATTGCACAATGCATAAAATGTTAAGGTAATTTGCCAAAAATAAGAAATGCACTTTATTAAAATAAAAAAATTGTATTCAATCAAAGCATGAATTTCGTGACAATAAATGAAAAGTGAAATTTAATAGTACATTTCTATTTTGACAAACAAAAATAAACAAAGTATTTTCAGCGGAAGTATAGGCAGAAATTTTGCCTACACATTGAAACTACATTAATTTTAGTACGCTCCAAAAATGAAAAAATGACTTAAGGTCAATCGTTATACCTTATTGGTGAACATGTCGATGTTCGCCCTCAAATTCCAGGCGTTGCCAAGCTTGTAATATTCACGATTGACGATTTCCGGCTGGGGCACATGGTACACAAGATTGTAGATCTTCTTCTGCTTGAGAAGGAAGTCCTTGTCGGAGGTTTTGGTGTCATAGTAGAAGGAAGCGGTCGTTGCAGCGACGCATAGAGCCAGGACGGCCAGCACGGATACGTGCCTCACCATCTTCGAGACCCGAGTTGAACGATTACAAAAATTAAACGGTGTTACGCACCACTAAACTATATGGCCACGAATTGCGAAGCCAAGTGCGCAACCCCAATCACGTCGAGGTGACTTTATAGCATTCTACGGGCGCATTATCTCTGTCGTGGGTCACGGGAGTGACCCTGATTTTTCTGAACATCGGTGAGAGCTGTAGAAATCATCGTGTTTACCAACGTGATATTTCCCTCTCCATCCCAGGTCTGATATTTAATATCGCTTCGACTTTAGACGACACACCACTCTCTTCAAGCGGACGGGGTAAAACGGATTATATTGGGAGGAATATTTTTCCGAAATCAGATATTTTGCTCTCCTGCAGATCATTTGTTTCCTGGCAAGCGAAGAAAATGATCAGGGAAGCCCTAAGAGAAAATAGAAGCCCATTGGGCTTTCCTGTGGACACCGTAAAAGGGACTTCCACATCACCTCTAACACGTTGACTGCCACGCGTGTTTACAACAAAATCCCCGTCAGGCCACCCGTGCCACTGTAAGCCAAATACGGGTGACGTGGCCTGATGAGAACTTTTGCTGTCACCCGAATACGGGTGACACGGCAGTTAACGTGCTAATTAGGGACTTAATAAGAATATTTTAGATTTTCCGGCCTATGGGACTATGAATTAAGGGCCCGGTGAGGCTTGAAGAAGGTAGCGAATGAACATGAGGCAATTTTAGGGTTTCCATGGGAAAGTTTAGTCAGGGCTTGACTCAGGTTAATCTCTTATGGGCCGAGGGAGGCTTAATCATGGCAACAAGGGCACATTAGTTAAGATTTTGCCAGATAAGGGTCTTCAAAATAATTCTAGTATTCGTTGGTGAAAGCATTGATAGTTGAATTAATTAATTTTTGATCGTGGCTAAGGATTTTTATTTTTTATTTTGCAATTACGGCCAACACGATTTTTTAAAGAGATACGTCAATTAAATCTGAATGCAATCTACTTTCCATTTAGAGTTGAAGCGACAATATAAAAAATCATCGACCAGATCGAATTGCTGTAATTTACCCCATATATTGTCTTATTATAAACCGTGTTTGATTTTTTTTTTTTCTATCACTCTTCAGGGAACACACGGATAGTGACTTGTTCTTTGTTTTCTATCTCACCGCCACTTCCCCTTGCGACTGGCAATTACGCCCAGGATTTCACGTGGGGAGGCGCGAATCATAAACAATAATTTCATTAAGTCCTTTCTCTGTATCAATTAAAAATGAGCTTCTGTTATTTTTACGCATTCTATTAATTTACACACGGCACAAATTATAAACCTTTAGTGAAGCGTTTTCATTGTTTTCAATATAACTTCTCAACAAAACTGCGCAGTTCTAAAAAAAAAGTTTGTAATAAATGCTGCAAAAAATTCGGTTGACACTCCAACTTTAAGAACAAGTTTTAAGATAAATGTAAGTACTGAAAAAATGTCATTAATTTAAATACGGTATAAATAATAATTCTATAATCGGCGAAACCTTTTTTTTCCCGTGTTTAATGGGATTCTAAGAATAAGAACAATAATAAATTTGAAAACACTTGTTTTTGGCAGACCACAAGCAAATTGTTCTTGCATCAATGACATTTTGTTTATGTGGTTCCAACAGAAACGCAATTAAAGTTCAACGGCCGATAGTGAATTATGTTTTAAACGTTAATATCGCACGTTTTTATATAATATTTTACGTGTATCTTATCAATGTAATTTTTGTTATTGCTGCCAAAATGCAATTTTCATAATATCTAATATACATTAGACCCTGTAATTCGTATATCACTCCTAATATCAAAAACAACTCTAATGGGGTTGTCGATATGACCTTTCGTACATACGTGAATGATAACGTTCCATCAAACCGGTCATTTAGATTAGACCGAGATATAATGAATATTCTTGGGGCTCGGCTATCGGTCGTAATTATAAATCGTCAAAACCGAACAGCCGAGAATGTTTAATGCAAACGAATAAACATGTAAAAACGTAACAGTTATTGGCACTTTTAGGGGCTCCGATGGCTCGTTTGTTGGATGGGGTTAACCGACGAGTTAATCAACGAATGAGTGACCTCCTGTATTTATTGAATTAATAAAAAAAAACTGTATATTTTACAATACATATATTATAAAACAACAATAAACTCTCGAGGAAATTTAGTATTTACAGACACAACTAAGTTAATATTGCACGTTACTTTGTCACTTTAAGCAAAAATTGGAAGTACGACATTATAAAAAGTATTTTTAGCGTGATATTGTAAGTTCACACAAAAACTTATGTGGAAGTGGTAAGTTGACTTTCTTTCTACAGACATTATGCATGACTTACCCTCAAAACCCAATTGTCCAACTGATCTGAACGTTTATTCGTTGAATCATCTATGAAGTTGTTGAAAAATTGGCGTTTGTGTCTTGTGGGACAATAGTCAACTTTTCACCCTTGTTGCACAATGTACTAATTTCGTGCTTGCAGAAACGTGATGAAAGTGACGTTATCCTGATCAAACGGAATCGGATCATATCCGATCACATCCAATTTCTCGAGGAAATTAAGTAGTTAGCTCGTGAAAAAATGTTGTACCTGATCAAACGGAATCGGATCATATCCGATCACATCCAATTAAGGATGAGTGACGATTGGAGGTTGAACTCCGATTGGATGATTCAACCGGGTCCTGATTAGGTTTCAACACGGATTCCGATTCCGATGTAATCGCAACTTGGCTTGAAATTTGTTCGAGTGCAAATTAAGCACGTCAAGTCTACAATTTTGTTCAGCCGCGATTTGTGTCACAAAAATTTACTTCGGTTTTACGCACGTTTCGCGTTATTTTTTACGGTACTATTTTCCAGCTAACAAGATACTTTTATGTAACCGTGACTATATAACTGCACAACACTGCGGGTTAACATTATTCAATGCGCGTTTATAAACTTTGATTGCCATTTTTCAACGACATTAACATCATCCATAATAAATGTTATCCATTGCAGAGAACTTCTTCGTTGATGACTGACTCAACTTGCTCTATAAATTGTATCGAAAAATAAAGCTCATGACACGATAAAACCGGAAGGAAGTAGACGATTTTTCGCCATTCCACTTCTCCAGCATAGTGACCTGTTATGATTTCTTTTGAGATCGAGCTGCTCGGGGTTAAATGGCACACCGAAGCCATCGGAATGATTTTGTCAGCCCATGTCGCATGGCGGAATTAATCTGAGATCCCGGACTTCATGGTCGGATTATTTTATGATATGAGTGCCTTATTTGCGAATCCAAGATGAGGCATTGCTATTACACCATAAGCCATAAGTCCGGCATTAATTAATTCTTAGTTAAGTCAAAAAAGACCCTGAATTCGTATTCATATTATTTTAGTCATTTTACAGCAAATACCCTTTGTTTACGCCCGGAAGTTCATCCATATTGCAAAAAATCGTCAATAAATAAATACATTAATTAATAGTTAATTAAGTCAAGAAAGACCCTGAATCCGTATTCATATTATTTTAGTCATTTTACAGCAAATACCCTTTGTTTACGCCCGGAAGTTCATCCATATTGCAAAAAATCGTCAATAAATACATTTGTCGTGTAGTCAACTGCACAACCTTCGTGAAAAGCGGAAACCCGTCGCCAGAATCATGAGAAGTACATCCCTATGTATAAACAATGACTTTACAGCCGTCGGAGAGGGTCGTAAACCTCCACTACAGCTGCGCGTCGATTTAACTCCAGCAATGATTTAACCTCGGTCGTAAAAGTAGCGTATTGTGTCCTCCGGACGTAAAGTATAGCATCGTGTGTAGTGTCAATTGCGAAAATCTGGAAAATCGGATGAGTGTTAATCGCACATTGATTCAGCAATATTTCTTGAGAAGTCAGTGTGTTGATGCTCCGTTTTCATTTGCATGTGCACATCCAATAAAATCGCCAAGACTGTGTGAAGCGAATTGTGATAATACGATTCCACACGAAGCTCCACAAGGAGTGTCCGATAGACCGGCCTCTTTGGTGGCAGACGAGACGATAAGCGTTAATTACTACGCGAAATGAAAAGAAAAAAAAACTATAATTAGTCGAGATAGCACGCGAGACGTGCAGCCTCTTTAAATTGAACATATTATTTGTATTATTATTAGTCGCGCACTTGTCTGTGTACTATAACTCACGCAGAAAACTTTGTGAGAATAGATTCAGTAATTTTGCCCTGTTATTTCAAACTTCAATCCTACTATGTAATGAAATTTACACATCGCAAAGCTGAGAATACAAAAATATGATTTTTTCGTATAATTCATTAGCTTATCGCTTGATTCTCTCCCTCCGAAATCTGCACGGCTAAAAAAAGCTTCGCCAATCATTAAAACAGCGTTTAACGAAGCTCTTACGTTATCCTTTGAATTTTTCCATTAGCGAAAACGTCACGAAGGTCGAGGATTGGCGAATTAAAATGTTTTAAACCCACGAGGTAAATCCGGATATCTATTAATCTTTTATTTTCATTTCACAATTCGACACGTGAAAAATTAATAATCAAATTTGATCAGTATCGCAGTGACATGTAAAGCTCTCGTGATTAAGTAGCGAAGATCATCCGGTCACGTGAATGCTTAGACAGTGAGGTTGAGCTCCTCGACCTGCTTGTGGTAGATCATCACGTCCTTCCAGTACATGTTCGGGATGTTCTGGATGTGAGAGTGAAGGGGTCGGTCCAGAGGATATCCCATGGGATGTCCATCGGTGACCGTGGGTCCCCAGACGGGAGTATCTGTGGTCACAGGGGTCTCCACTGGGCTTACGAACACCACCAGCTTGAATTGCATGCCCTCAGGTTTTCCCTTAGGAAGGATCAGGCGGTTCGGGAATCCAGACACTTGTTGATGGTAGGTGAACTGTTCTCCTGCCTCTCCCTTCACCAGTTTGTTCCACATCACCTGTCCGGTAATCTCATCGGGAATGAGGTACCGCGACTCGTGATCGCTGTGTTCAATCTTGTTTACGCCAGTCTTGACTGAAAGTAGAGAAAAAATAAATAAAATAACAAAATAAAAATTGAATTTGAAGGGACCTCGATAAACTTCGGACGCACCATTTTTTGACAGCTGTCAGATTTTCACGCTACAAGTGTAGTTAAAACGCATTGCTCTTGTAAAAAAATCGGTAAAAGCTTTCCATACAAAGATTTCAGGAAATAGTTGAACGAATGGAATACTTATTTTTCTTGCTTGGAAGATTTGAAAATCGAAAAAGGTTGGAAAGCCGGTTTATCACGTTGCTTTCTTAATTTACTTAATTCAGAACATTTAAAATGGTATAGGTAACTAAATATTAATTTATCCCCGTCGAAAAATTGGACTGGTTTTGTTAAAATCTTGACTTGACTTAAAACGTGAAAGTCGATTGTTCGAAAAATATAAAATTCTGTAAAATCATAACTTTTTTACCGATTCCCCCAAAATTTGACATGTATAGTTGGCAATTTGTTTATGTTTGGTAGAAATTTGAGCTGAATTGGTCAAAATTGATTTGAGTTTAAACTTGAACATCCATTTTTGGAAAAATGTAAAAATACCTTAATATCAGGAACGTCTATTACATTTTGCTCAACTCCAACGCCGAAGGACCTTTTATATTACTTTAATTGAGCTCGTTAATAAAATTCATCTGTTACAGCGAGCTGAGACTTTTTCCAAAAAATGTCAAGCTTTCCAAAATTCTACCAGTCAAGTCAAGTTATTCGCAAAACTGTTACAAATGAATAACTGTCGAAAGCAAAGCTCTTTCAGTGGAAAAGCAAAACTCTGAACATCAGACTTACGGTCAACCAGCCATTGGTCGAGTTCGAGGAAGTTCATCCAGTTCTCCTCCATGTCAATTTCGTGGCCGTGAACGTCGTACTTGGGTGCAAGGAACACGCGGACCATGGCCTTGGTGTTCTTGTCGCTGTTGATGTTGATGTGGTAGGTGAATGGTTTATGGTTGAGACGATGTTGGCGAACCTTGATCTTGAGATCCTCAGCTTCCTTTTGGTTCTTAACGGTTATACCGTTGGTGAGGTCAGAATCGAAATGGTCAAAGAAGGTGGTAAGCTTGTCAACGGTAACGGATTCGATCTTAACTCCGGGGAAGGTAAGTTCCTCCTGAGTGTATGTAGGCAGATTCTCTTTGTATCTGGAAAAAATAAGTACATCCTTTTATGGAAGATATTCATATTTGGAGTATCACCGATTCAAAAGTATGACAACTTGTCTAAATGATTCGTTTCTACTAAACAATCATAGACAAGCAATCTTAATCACTATCATTCCCAACGATCAGTTTTTCTTCATCCCGATCCTCTGTTATATTCTCTGTTCGCGCAAATTTTTCATCATAAATTATTGAGCATAAAGACTATGAACGAGTTTTGGAGGCCCAAATGATTTTGTAGCATCAAAGTTGCTATCTTATTTGCCATATCTTAGCAACGTTGCTGTACCAAAATCTTATATGCCATGTCTTCTTCACATACTTCAGAACGTAGTTCAAGATCCTCTTGTAGATGCGGTAGAAGACAGGGTCCCTCACGCTGGTAACAAAGTGCTCGAGTGCGCTCGTGGTGACCTGGTATTTGTTGATGGGTTCGGCGTTGAATCCGAGAATGTTCTTGCAAGTGTGATCCAGAGATTCGTAGTATCTGTAGTTGACAGAGTCAGCGTTTCCTTCGATGACGTTGCCGAGCAGGTTCAAGCCATGTTCGTTGTAGATTTCCACGTTCGGGGTTTTCATGTCGTTGACCAACCATCCGCTCTTGACGGCGCCAAGGATGCGGGTCTCGATGTCTTCGACGTCCTCTACGTACTTGTACTTGTGGACGGGGATGACGGCGCCGGAATGACGGTGAGGGAAAGGCAAACCATTGCGATGGAAGATGGTCGGGTGGAAGCCAGGTACGATGGGCGCGTGCCAGTCCATGTGCTCAATTTCTCCCAAACCGTTTGACAGACGTTCCATGTAGTAGCGAGCCAATAGTTGCTTGTGTCCGAAGTAGTACAATTCACCACGGATTCCTTTTTTCAGATGGTAGTCCTGGCTGGACATCCAGAATGGGAATTCGTGCTTGAAGTAGAAGTAGAAGGTGTTGAGACCGACGTCCTCGGTGAAGTAGCTCAGCTTTTCTTCGTCCTGGATGCCGTGGGTGAGGTACCAGCCGGAGTAGTTCGAGTGGATGGTCACGTCGTTGATTCCACCCTCGAGGTGCTTGATCATGACGTGCTTCTTGTGTCCAGCTGCGGAAGAACGAAATTTAATGCACAATTGGCGGATGTTCAGGTATTGCGTACCAAAAAAATTGGCTTTTTGTGCAGATGTCCGGATAAATCATTGTTTGCTTACAAACGTCACCCATCTTGATGCGGTAAGCTTGTTGGATGACTTCATTGTTGAAGAACATATGCGGCATGGTTTCGTACAGTGGCGGGACCTTCATGTACTTGGTGTCCGGACGATGAAGAACCGCTACCGTCAAACAGTAGATGTAGAGACCCTCGTTCACATTGAAACGGGCCCATACTGCGGAGTTGTAGAAGGTGGTGAAGTCCTTGGCGAAGTAGAAGACGTTGAACAGTGCCTTGGCCTCTTCAAGATGCTGCTGGTGGAAGACTGAGAACAGTTCTCCACGGGGAAGCATGCCATGTTTCCAGCGAAGGAGGAAGTCTTGGACTGCAACCTACAAGTCAATGAATTAAATCAAGCAACCCTGATAAATGTATGTACGAAAAATGATCTATTATTTAAAGGAAAAATCATACCTGGTTAGTGTACGAGTCCAAGTGATCTCCAATGCTGTAGGAACGGGCCTTCTGGTAGAGTTCCGGGAGAACAGTGGTCGGCTGGTCCACGTGCCAGAAAAGCTGGAAAATGCTCTTCTGTCTGGTAATGTAAGTCTGATCCGCCGTGAGGGTCGGTGTAGTGACTCCTGCCGCTGCGAGGCAGAAGCACGCCGCGGCCAAGACCACGAGAGTCTTCATCATCTTCAAAGTTTCCACACAACGATCGAATACAATAAATACTCCGGACCGCACTGAAGTGTGCTGACAGGTTTATGCACTCAGCTTATATAGCCAATATTCGGGGAATAATATCGGCAACCTCTGACCGTCTATACCACCGGATCATGCGAGTTAACTGCCACAACAGATAATCTTTATCGTTTGATTTATTGCTAAATATTGCACGGGGAATCTCATTTATGCAGCTTCGGAAATTATTCCAGAAATACCGTTTTTACGAAAAATGAATCGAAGCCGGGCGTACGTTCGGACTCCGGAGCTTCGGGAATATTTTCCGCTCCGGATGAAGTCAGTGAAGATGTTACATCTCTGTTTCCTCGGGAAAGAATATTTGCCTTTCGCAGGAACTTATTGACAGCTTAGCGAAATAGTTGCCGTTGAGAAACATAAAATCAGGGGAAAAAGTGTTAACGATGATTTAACTTAATTCATGTTAAAAAATATGCACGTACGATGATTGTTTTACAAAGAGTTTTTATATATTTTGCTATATTTTTCATTTATCTTTATGAAAATATATGTAAACGATATTGATGTAGTTAAAACCTCAAAAACTGTGTATTCCACATAAATTTTGCACGTCTATTTACTTTCAAGTAGACATAGGCCTTCCGCAAATTTCGTATACCCATGCCAGACACACTGTGAAGAAAGAAGTACAGAGGAGGAAGTCGGGTGCGGCCGCATCCGGTGAAGACATTTAACCGGGCGAACGAGAAAGTATATAGAGTCTCCTTAGATTTCGCCAGGGCTTTTACAATAAGGATTCCATACTAGGGGCTATTTATTTTATTTTATACTTTATATTACAGAAATTCAAGTATAAATAGAAAGTGCCATAAATACCTAATATACAAAAACCCATTAAACTTTAGATTGTTTTCCGAGAAAAAAAAAAAACTGATTTCCAATTTGCAATATCGAAAAAATGACGGTTTTGTAAATCAAGAAAAATTGTGATTTCTCGATGAAATAGATAGTGAACCCTTTTTTCGGGAGAAAAAGAATATCTGTGTGACATTCTTAGGATTCCTTTCGAACGTTTCACAATTTTTTTAAAACTGAAGCAATCCATCCCATTTTCCTAATTTTTTTTTCAATGTAATTTTAACAATACAAAAATTAATTCAACAATGTAAACTTTTTCTAAATGTTTTAAATCGCCGTAAATAAGTGTCAGGTGAAAGAGACAACAACAAAAAACTTATTTTCTAAAAATGTACACATTTTTAAATGTATTTTCTCATGCAGTAAATTCGCATCTGTGAAATGTAACATCAATTTTAATGTCGATGCGTTATTTCCCAACATACGAGTAATACTTGATATCGTATCCATTCACCCTGAGAATCTCAATGATTTTCGAGCAATGACTCTTTCTACTACTATTCGAGTCAGCCCAGATAATTGGGAGAATAAAAGCAGTGCAATGTGCATGACGAAGAATTGTAGATATATTTAGAATAATAATCGAGAGGCGAAATAAAGTGGAAATGAAATAAAATGTGATGCAAGAAGACGTTCTTCGAAGTATGAGGAGGTAGAATACCGACGAATATTCGGATAACAGTAACCCGGACCCACGATAACACTTGTTATGTTTTAGTCGCACTTGTCAATACTCGAGTGCTGCAGAAATGCCTTAATAAATAAATACGTCGGAAAAAGATATGATAGAGCAGAGAGCATTATCATATAGCATATATAGAGGAACATCAACGTCATGGAAAAATTGGAACGTACCCTTTTCTTTAACGAGGTATTCGTCAAACCCACCAGAGTCTTAATCATCCGTACAATTTAGCAACTGAAGGCGAGAACCGGAATCGAATACCCACTAAACTAAAGAGCACCGAACGGACACAGTTTAACTTACGAGAGCGCAATAAAAAAGGTAATCTGCAACCTGTGATCAATGAATAATCTCGATGTCCGAAGCGACGCGCTACAGATTATGTTTCTCTTACGATGATTTTGCAAAACATTAAGCAGTCCCAATTGCTTTTACTCCCAGTAGTACTATCATCCAATGATACTCTTTGACACTTGAAGATTAAATTCAACTGCAAACACACAATAATCACAATAAAAATATCGTTTTTTTGGCCACTGCATAAATTTCGACCGCAAACCATGATGCAATATATTTTTTAATGGACCTCCAGTGTTTACATATGAATCTGCACCAGCAAATAATAGAACAATCGTTATCTTGCTTCAGCACAGAAGAAGCTTGGCTTCTACGAATAAATCATATTTTTATATCAGTTAGTGATTTTTTTATAGTGTTTATTTGCATTTTCCTTCGGGTTTTCAATATCTCACCTTTTTAATATCTGTAAATATATTACGAATAAAGGGTTATTGACATTATCAGATCCATCCGATTTTTAGTATTACTTATACATAATTTGCATTATTGCTTATAACCTAAAGCCTATTGCCTAATATACTTGCAAATTGGGGATATGGAAATTGAATATCTATCGATTTATGACCTTCATAACAGTTCTTAAGTCGTATATTTCATCAAAGAATACACTCGTTCTTTTTTTTTCGGGATTGAAGAAATAGCAAATTACGCCACGAGCGGATTTTATCAAATTTTGGGATGCTCGAAAGAAATTGTGCTATAGTATTATCTGAAGGGAAGCGAATCACCTTAAAAAAGGCATAAGACAAAAAGTTCTGTGAAGGATATCTATCTTTTTTTTAATCTTGTATTTAATCCTTACGCCAAGCATTATAATTCTACAAATTCGTGATAAAAATGATAAATTCAGCGCATAAAAATGGTGTGAAGTAAAAAGTCAAATTTGTAACCTGTAGCTTCCAGACCAAACTGATGAACAAATTTTATTTTTCAACAAATTATTTTATCTGTCGAAGAGTGCATTCTAGTATAAATGTAACAATCTTAGATGAAGTATAAATCCGATTTACTGTATCCAATTATTTAGTCAGTTTTTAATAAAGAAAGATTGATTACTCATTTAAAACCACAGCTTTATCATGAAGGCCCGAAATAAAAATTCCTACACTCACATAGAATTCGCTCTTCGGATTTTTCGTTCTTACTTCTGGACGACTAAAATTTCGCTATACTTCACTTCTCCAAATACATTTCAACAAAAATTCATATTAGTACTTTTAATATAGCTTCCTAATTAATTTTACAACGTCTCATAATTAGCTTTATTGTTTCTCATGGAATTAGATTTGCAAAAAGTAAAAAATAATGAGGAAGCATTAATATAAAAGATTGCACTTCGCATGTCTTATCGGATTTTTTAATTCCAAATTATTGACGTGAATAGAAAGTGCCAAAGTTTTGAAATTCATGTCGATTATCGGAAGTAGCAAAATGTCTTGGGATGAGTTTATTATTATCTCTTGATAACAAAAAACCGATCTCGAAAAACTGTTTGCGTTTCAAACGATTACTTCACTAGCTGCACAATTGTCTCAGAGTTCAAACTGTTTTCTTCCTTTGATCTTTTTGCTATCGGAGCGACTGCTGACATGAGGGTGTACATCGAGCTTTTGATAGATGTGCTCGTCTGTTGGGGGACTAGACGATATGCCATAATGACGATGGGAGATCGAAGTAACGAGGAAAAAAAATCTAAGTATACTCGATAACACCAAGAGACGAACAGTCTGGTCAAATCATATTTTTTATGTTCATTGACAGTAAACTTATCGATTTGTCACAATTCAGACAGCGATCGTTATCAATATACGAGTCCGTCTTATTTTTATTCCATCATAAAAATATTTTTTAAAACATCCATGTAAATGGTTGCAGAAATAGTTGATATTGCAAATTCGCCAAGTTGCTCTTCTGCAGATTAGAGATGTTTTCTAAATTTAAAGGTCTTTTTTTTTTGTCCTAATGATTTTATGTAATTTAACTGTCATGATAATTTTAATGGGAATTGGCGTAGAATAGAAGTACCATTTTTGGCCTTCTCAGGATCGTACCATAAACTTGATCCATTTGTGGTCATACCTATTGCATATGTTAAAGGACAGCGACAATACCTAAATGTTCCAAAAAATAATGATAGCGAAAAGTCCAAATTCTAACAGTAATTATGTCATAGCGCTGATCAAAATAAAATACGTGTCCATTCAGTTTCGGAGTCGTATTCAATAATTTTTTCGAAATTTCAGGCTTCACAAGGCAAAGCATGTAAATTTCATATGTATACATTATTTATTTATTTATTTATTTATAACAATTAATGTGCGAACGCCCAATTACAGGTGAGAATTATTGCACCCAAAAAGTTTTACCTGTAAAGATGAAGTTCCAAAGTTGCATAAGTTGTTCCAGGCATTGCAATGAAACGAGAATCAAGTAGATAGACTTAAGCTCGACAAACAACGAAAAATCCCGCGGATTTACATTGTACTTATCTAGAAGATTGTCAACTGACATACCGAAATCATCGAAACCAAGTTCAGCCGAATGAACAGGACTGTTCGCTTCGTCCTGATACCAGGAACATTTTGGTAATGTATCGTAAAGTCTCTCATTTTTTTGAATATCGAGTGTTACTTTTCTTGCAATCATCGAGGTACCGTCGATACATTTTAGCATTCAATTTCTTTTCATCCACCTTTCCAAAATCCTCAAGATCCTAGCTCTAGCTTAAATCAGGCGAACCCGCTGTCACTTCGTTTGCTTATCTTTTACCTGCGGGTTTCTGTAGCCCTAAGCTTCAGTTAGAACTTATTTTTAAGTACATGGAATGCATCGCCTCTCGAGTTCAAGACGAGAACGAGTGGACGAGATAAATATCGAAATATATTATTCTTGAAAATGAGAATATAAAGCAATTCCATAAAGACGTGGACGACGTAATGTTTATCAGCAAGTCTTGCACCGTTTATTTGTTTGTAACGAAGAATCGACTCATTGTTTGAATAGTCAGTATAAACAACAAAAATATCAATATTAACAGATTCAATATTCGAGCGATTATCGATAGGGAACACGGTTGAGCTTAATCGGAAAGGTCTTCCGTTTGTTTGTGGTAGATCAGCACGTCCTTGAACAACATGTTGGGAACGTTGAAGTTCAATGGCTGGACGGGTCTGTCCAGTGGGTAGCCCATGGGATGACCGTCAACGACGACGGGTCCAAAGATGGGAGTCTCGATTGGCGTGGACTTGGTTTCGTCCAAGTGGTTGACGAAGAAGAAGAGCTTGAAGGGCATACCCTCCTTCTTTCCCTTTGGGAGGATCAGTCGGTCGGGGAATCCGTAGACTTGCTTCTGGTAGGTGAACTGTTCACCGGAAGTGATGGCCCTCAAGACCTTATTGTAAGCTTCAATTCCAGTGACGTCGTCAGGTACGAGGAACTGAGATTCATGACTGGCGCGTTCAATTTTGTTGATACCGGTGTGAACTGCAATGAGGGAAAGAAAACAGAACGAAAATTAGAAGACAATTCAACGGTAACTAAAAATAAAAATTGAAATACCGAAAGGAAATTAACAGATAAAATATGACATCGAAGGAACGTTGTTCCAATGACATCATCTGGAGTACTCAAAATTTTTCGTCCGTGGACGACGAACAATGATTTCAATACTTCCCTTAAAATATCAAAAAACATCGGGAAAAAAAAACGAGTTGCCAAGATTACCACCCCTTTTTCCAGGACAATCATCCCAGAAACTCGAGGGGGTAACTTTAAAGAATTTTTGGTGAACGCGATCGTGAATTTGTGTGAGATGAACTTGTCCATGAATCTATTCATTTTTTTCTTGATTGCAAACAAAAAATTGTGGGGAAAATGTTTGTAAATATGCGAATAATCTCATCCAGACTTTTCTACACATAAGCAAAGTTCCAATAAAAACGGAAATGCGGTTTGGTTCGGATATCCTCAAGTTTTGTCAGGCATGTAAAAAAAGCAATTCGAATAAACTCACGGTCTACAATCCATTCGTCAAGCTGAACGAAGTTGAGCCAGTTCTCGCTGATGTCCAATTCGTGTCCGTGGACGTCGTATTTCGGTCCCAGGAAGACGCGAACCATGGCCTTGGCGACCTTGTCGCTGTTGATGGTTATGTGGTAAGTGTAAGGCTTGTGGTTCAAGCGATGCTGACGAACTCTGATGCTAGTGTTGATGACTTCCTCGTCAGAGTGAGTTGGGGCAGCAGAAGAGACTTCAGAGTCGAAATGGTCGAAGTATGTGGTGAGCTTGTCAACAGCCACGGATTCGATCTTAACTCCTGGGAAGAGAAGCTCTTTCTGGGTGTACACGGGCAGGTTCGACTTGTACCTGAATGAAAAAGAAGAAATCTGTTTTATCCAACCACTTATTTCAGATCCTTTTTGGTTGGGTTGCGCAACAAGTTGCAAAACTAGTTGAAGATCATCGGCTGATTTGCATAAGCATCACTAAAATGTGACTATCAATTTGCAATGACCAAATACTTATGTACCATCAAAAAAATGACTGAAATGGGTCAATGTCATTAGGAAAATGACAATGACAAAAAAGTTACAACTAATAATCATGCAAAATAGAAGTAATGATCATCGTTACATACTTGAGGAGATAGCCGACAATTTTCTTGTAAATACGGTAGACCGCGGGGTCCCTGAGGCTGGTACTGACGATCTCAAGGGCGCTGGGGGTTATCTGCCACTTGTGGACGGGCTCGAGGTTGAAACCAAGGATGTTCTTGCAAACGTGGTCCAAGGATCCGTAGAATTTGGGGTTGATGGAATCGGCATTGCCTTCGATGATGTTGCCAAGGATGTTGAAGCCTTCGGGTGTATAGATGTCCACAGGTTTAGCCTTGTCGTTGATGACGAATCCAGTGCCGATAGCCATGTTGATGAAGGTCTCGATGTCTTCGACTTCCTTGACGTATTTGTACTTGTGCTCGGGAACGTGAGCTCCGGTAGGTCGGTGAGGGAAGGGCAGACCATTGAGGTGTACCAAGGTTGGGTGGTATCCAGGAATGATGGGTCGGTGCCAATCGATGTCCTCAATCTCTCCCAAACCGTTTGACAAACGTTCCAGGTAGTAACGAGCCAGAATTTGCTTGTGTCCGTAGTAGTATACTTCGCCACGAATGTCCTTTGTCAAATGGTGGTCAACGCTGCTCATCCAGAATGGGAAATCGTGCTTCAAGAAGAAGTAGAACGAGTTGAGACCGATGTCCTCGGTGAAGTAGGTCAGCTGTTCTTCGTCCTGCACTCCGTGAGTGAGGTACCATCCGCTGTAGTTGGAGTTTATGACTATCTGGTTACGTCCACCCTCAGTGTGCTTTACGACGACGTTCTTCTTCGTGCCGGCTGCGCGAAAAAAGTTATTCTATGAGTAATCTGCAAATTTTGAAGTATCTCGTACTCTTGAAATTCATAGAGTAACAATGATCTCTGGCCCAAAATATTTCAAGTCCAATTAGAAGACAATCAAATCATCGATAAATCAAAATCAAAATTGAAATACCTAAAGGAAATTAGCAGTTTATATATGACATTAAAGTTAGGAACATCGGTCCAGCCATTCCTGCAGTCCCATGTAATAATAATACATATGAATGAATGTAAATACGACGTAGATCGATTGATACTTACTGAGATCACCCATCTTAAGGCGGTACACCTGCTGAATGATTTCGTTGTTGAAGAAGTAGTGCGGCATAACTTCATAGAGAGGAGGAATGTCGATGTATCTGGTATCGGGGCGGTGGATGACAGCTACTGTCAAACAGTATATGAAGAGCTTCTCGTTCACGTTGTAACGAGCCCATGCTGCCGTGTTGTAGAAGGTCTCGTAGTCCTTCGTGTGATACAAGATCTCGAATAGAGCCTTGGCATCCTCGAGATGTTCGGGGTAGAAGATCGAGAAGATCTCACCACGGGGAAGCATGCCATGCTTGTAACGCTTGAGGAAATTTTTGACTGCTACCTGAAATATTCAATAAGATTTTAATCGCAACTCTTGATATGCTGAAAGCGAAGTATAACGTTCATGTTAATATTATGATAAGGTACTCAAATATCCTAGTATTAAGTATTGCAAAAAATGATTTATATGAATATTTGCTTATTAATACGTGATTAATACCAAATAATTGTCAAATAATAATTCAATTCGATAATATATTTAAATATTAACACCGCATCGATTAGTCCAATACTTCGTGCTTTTTACAATATTTTTATTTTTCATTGTTACTATTATACTTATATTTTCTTTTTAACGCGCCCATTAGCGTCGCATAATTAATATAATATTTGCCAGTTTATAAGACAAAGTTGAAGCAAAAATTGAACATTTGCTCGGAACGTTTGATTTTAAAAAACAGCTTTTTTATTTGCCATTTGACGAATTTTTACTGAAAATATTTTTGTTATAATTTTTATATACTTCATTACCACAATACCGTGGGATATTCTGAAAAAATAATGATTATCAAGTTATTTACGTGATAAAACCTCAACAAGTTGAGAAAGTTCACGAATAATAAATATCATGAAGAGCTCATTCGATAACTCATATAAACCTATTAATAACAAAATAACGAAATGTAGAAACTTTGTTATAAATTGTACAAACAATTGTATTCATACCTGGTCGGTATACGAGTCCAAATGGTCCTCGATTTTGTATGCCTTAGCGATTTCCACAAGTTTCGGTAGAACGTTGGAAGGATGATCGACAAAATGGTACAGTTGGTAGATGCCCTTCTGTTTAACGAGGTAATCTTGGTCAGCCGTAACGGAAGTCGGGTGGTAGGCCGCTGCGAAGCACACGCAGGCCGTGGCCAAAACCACCAGTGTCTTAAACATCCTCAAAATGAAGCAGCTATTCGTCGAGTATGAAAATCGAGTACCGACCAAACCGAAGAGTGCCGAAAAGATTCAAGCTCTTGCTTTATATAGCGGAACGCAAGGAAGAAAAGCAATCTTCAACCTCTGACCACCCTACAATATAGGTAGTCAGCCGATGTGGCCCGCGGAAGATAGTCTTTGTCTTTAACTTCGATTTCGCAAAAATCGAGCCTCGCTGATATTATTCTTTGGAAGCTGCGCTGTCATATTTGACCAATTTATGTGAATGAATATAGATTGTTGATGCTCTTTGACACGGCAAGATTGGGTCGGCCTCAGGATGACCTAAAAAAACCAAAATAAAATCTTGTTTTGCACCCAGCATTAAACGTCAAGTTGAACAACAAATTCGAAAACGGAATATTTACAAAACGAGCGAAAACGTTTGTTTTTAAGCAGCAATCACGAAGGATAGAATCTTTGGGAAGAAAGATGAGCGAACGAAAAAAAGGAGGTAGAAAGTATATTTTCCTTAGCATTTTCAGGTTCGCATTATCTGTGGTGACTTTGTGGAATATTTTTTGTTTCAATAAATTGACGCATTAGATCAACGACTCTTGTTTTAAAAACGAAATTTATTTATTTACTGAGTCGACGTCAACATGTCCGGCGAATGTTGTTAATTTATCTTATTTATGACTTTGTATCATGCACGCATTTCATTAAAAACGATAACTGTTCACTTTCAACATAACGATGATGCGTGCATCGCACGCACTTCTAATTGAACGATATCGCGCTCAGCGGGCGATATTATTATCAGAGTTTAAAGATTTGTGCACCGCTGCGACGCTTTGCAATTTTCTTATCAATTTTTCGCATTTTATTTCGAGCTTCAGAACATACGATGTCGAATCGATTTTGCAAAACGTCATCACTTAAGGTGTAATCTATTTATTATTAATCTACACATTTATTTATATTTTGTTTTTTGAGATACCCGTTTATTTCGAAAAATAAATAAATATAAAGGATATGAGCTTTGGTAATTAGTAGTCGATCATCAATGGCAGAACTTTCTATTGCAATCATATTTGTAAAATAGACGCTCGGTGACGCCATCCAATGATTTTTATGAGATTTTATGTGAATTCTTACAATACAGGAATTTTATTTCTCAACATTTATTTGCACAAACCATCAAAACGTCGGCGTTGTCCCGGCGAATCCGAAATAACTTACTCATTTTTAAATTATGCGCGAGTCACCGACCGATCACAGTCATTAAAGTGACAAAATTCCGTTATTGTGGGGTCAATTCACTAGAGAGTAACTCCAGGGTCATTTAAATATCATAAGTCACAATATAAATTTTTTTCACCCATAAAATCACCGAACTTGACGATATTTTTCAATGCCCAATTTTTAATTAGATATTTCGTATGTGTCTACACGATGATGGATTTTAATCGCTGAAAAAAATTACATTACATTTTTTTCGCAGTAACGCGAATCGAGCCTGAATCTCTCCGGGTGATGTTCTTGCGTTCAACACTGGGCCGATGTTGTCATCCAGGAGTTATGCCAGTGCTGCACAAGTGCCGAGTGCCATTACAGCGGTGAGAGACTGGCCACCAGTACACGTCCTGTACTGTGCTAATTACAATCCCCATAAGCGGATACTATCAGTAATATATGCGAACTTGAGGGGACCACCATTGCCTGGTGAGCGAACCCAGGTTCAATGCCCGTACAAAATCGTTGTAACAGTAACCAAGTTCATTTTCGCTCAAACGTAACACTTGTTCGTGGATCAGAATAACCTTGTGGATTTTGTAAGTGCTTAACCACACCAAGAAACTGTCTCATCGTCACCCGGATGCTGGTTGTTTTAGGAAACACCGACACTTTTCTGGCCACACCTCAAAATTTTGAAACCCGTTTTTTCCTAAACTGCTCGACAGATGAGGCTTAAATTTTCAGAGAATGTGCAGGAGCGTGGCAGAAATGAACTATGATTACGACTCCTCGTACCCCAAAGTCGTTTGTTCGGGAGAACCGGAAAATAAAAAAATTGAGGTTAGGTTCGAGAGGAAAAGCCCTATTGGCGTTTGTCATTGGACGACGAAATTCCCAGCATGTATCACTGCCTCTTAAGAGTTAATCCTATCGAATAATCGCTTCGATGATTGTCCCGCAAACGTTCGACTACTGGTTGTTTCAAAAGTTAACAATACCAAAGTTAATTATTGAGAAAAAAATGTATTATTGATAGTGAAGGTTACAAGTACTTTGGCCGAAATCTTCACCACCAATAGTTAACTGTACCGATTAATCTCTTCGGTTACCACAAACACAATAAACACAATTATTGTTCTTCCGTTTAATTTAACGGGTCGTTGTTCTCTTTGATGTGTATATTCGACGTTAATTGGCATTTTAGTGTACAACTGCGTATTGAAATGTACGATTTGGTCACTGGTAAGATTCGAACCTGGGAACCTGTTCATTATTAAATTCTTTGTTCGTGATTGCATATGTACCAAATTGCCGCATTAAGGTGAATATGCAAATAAAAGGGAAAAATAATCGGGTAAAAAAACGCAGAAGCAATAATTTTAAAAAATTCTGCTTGTAGTTATCCAGACGGTTAATCACCACAGTTAACTTTCAAAATAACCTGTAAGCGGATGTTCGTTGCACAATTATCGAAGCAATTATTCGGTTAAATAATTACAAAATTTATCAAGTGATTGTTTTCAACCATGAATAACCATTAGTTTTGGCGAAAAAGTAACCTGGTTGTTTTTACGATTATTTGGTACGATTTTTACATGAAGGTGCAAGTGGTAGATAATTTTAAAACGACGTTGAAATGGTGCAAGAAGAACCATAATTAATGAACCACCACATCAACATTCAACAGCTTCTAAAAAGCTTTCGACTACATTTAATCCACGTATCTTCTTCCCTCGCTACTATCTCACAATGTGTACCACCCATCATCGATCGAAAAAAGCGAAAAGTATAATATTACTACTAGTGTAATATTTTTGCTATTTCATTTCATTTTGTTTTCAAGAACAGATCTTAAATTCTATATGAAATAACTCTTTTATTGCTATTTCCGGACCTGCATCTAGATTGGATGTGCCTACTCGGGGATTATTGAGTAGGAACATTCAATAATAGCCTGAAGAGTGAAGCACATAGCCATACAAAATTTTTGAATCCAAATCAGCAGCCATGAAACGATTTTAAAAAATCGAAAAAATTAAAAAATTAAAAAATGAGACTGTTCAGTAACGTGTTGAAAATGTTGCTTAATATCTACACCGCTGTTTGAGTAAATAATTTTAAAAAAATACCAGAAGAAATACAGTTTGAAAATAGATTTATTAATAATTGCAAAATTCATAAAAAAAGTAATAGCATAAATTGTACAGATTCGGTAGTCATGCTCTCGAACGTGGAGACGTGAGAGCGTCGAGTTCAGATGAAAATTCCAAGTCTTTAGAAGTTGAAGTGGTGTTCTTGGTGTCCGGTGTACACGGGCTTCTCGAACTTGCCGTACTTTTCGTACTGACCGTACTGACCGTACTGTCCGTACTGGCCGCCGTATTTTCCTTGGTGGCCTTCGTATTTGCCCTTGTACTCTTCGCCGTATTGTTCGAGGTGCTTGAGCTTGTAGTGGCCTTCCTCGCCCTTCATGTAGTAGATGTTGATGTCCTTGAAGAACAAGTTGGGGAGATCGAGGTACCACGGGTACATTGGTCTGTCGAGAGGGAAGCCCATGGGTTTGCCGTCGTAGAGCATCTTTCCGAACATCGGGAATTCGTAGGTGGTGACCTTGGCCTCGTCGATCGGGCAAACGTAGAAGAAGAGCTTGTACTTCATGCCCTCGGGTTTTCCTCTGGGGAAGAGAAGACGGTCTGGGAAGCCGAAGAGTCTCTCGGTGTAAGTGAAGGGTTCGCTGCCTTCGATGGCCTTGAGCATCTTGCGGTAGTAATGGTCGCCCGATGGGATATCGCCCATGGTGTAGATCGAGTCGGTGCTGAGTCGTTCGATGTTGTTCAAGCCAGGTTTTACTGAAATCAAAACAATCGCAAATGAGACAAATGATTTCCCAACAATAAAATTCGTGTTCCTCCGTCGGGTGAAGCAATTATCATAATTCTACTAACGGTTGACGGTGAATTTGTCCAATTCGTAGAAGTTCATCCAGTTGCGCTTGAAGTACGTGACCTCGTTCTCGTAGTGTTCGGAGGACGGTCCCAAGAAGATGCGGACAACTCCCTTGGTGTTGCGGTCGCTCTTGATGTCGAAGCGGTAGGTGAATGGCTTGTAGTTGAGACGGTATTGTCTGGTCTTGATGTTGAAGGCGATGGCGTCCTTCCAGTTGTCGACGGTCACAGCGTTGTTGATGAGGGTGTCGTACTTCTCGAAGAAGGTGTAGATTTTGTCGACGAACACGTTTTCGATCTTCACGCCGTTGAATTCGAGCTCTCCCTGGGTGTAGGGCACCAAGTTGTGTTTGTATCTGAACAGGGAACATTGAATTTAGTACCAAGAGCTCGGAAGACAAGAATATTCCAGTGGGTATGTAACGGAAGAAAATGGAAGAAACGAAAACGGTACCTGAGGAAGTAGTTCATGATTCTCTTGTACAGTCTGTAGAAGGCCGGGTCTCTCATGCTCATGCTGTAGGTCTGGAGGGCGCTGGGAATGATGCAGTTCTTGTTCTTGCAGTTGTAGTTGAAACCGAAGATGTCTCTGTACAGAGCGTCGATTGCGCCGTAGAATCTCACGTTGGGAGAGTCGAAGTTTCCTTCAATGATGTTTCCTAGGAGGTTGAGACCCTCGTGGGTGTAGATTCCGTACTGTTTGCCCTCGCGGTCATAGATGAATCCGGAGTCAATGGCGTTCAAGATGCGGAATTCAATGTTTTCAGCTTCCTGCAAGACAAAATGAAGCATTGAAGTAACCGATCAACATATAAACCCAATTGAAAGAAAGTCGATTCGTACCTTAACGTATTTGTACTTGTAGTGGGGCACCATGCTCCAGAAGTCACGTTTCGGTACGGATACGCCGTTGGGGTATGCGAGGGTCGAGTAGTAAGATGGCACGAATGGCTTGGCAAAGTCAACGTGTTCAATTTCGCCCAAACCGTTGGACAGACGCTCGAGGTAGTAACGGGACATGAGCTGTTGGTGGATGTAGTAGTAGAACTCTCCACGAATGTGCTTGGGCACAACCTGCAGATCCTTGACGCTCAACCAGAAGGGGTACACGCTGCGGAAGTAGTAGTAGTAGTTGTTAAGGCCGATATCTTCCGTGAAGTAGTCCAATTTGTATTCGTTCTCGTAGACGGGCTTCATGCACATGTTTGTGTAGTTGGTGTCGATCAGGAAGGTCTCCATGTGATCCATGTTCAGGCTCTTCTTGTAACCTGGGAACAATAACAGAAAATTGAAGCTGGAATAGACGGATTTCTTCCGACGTTCGGCAAAAAGGTGATCGTAAAATCGGTAGAACAGAAATGATTCGAAAAAATAGCTTTGGTTTCAAATGGAAATGTGCCATTTGCTTGGAATAATGTGCATATTTTAAGACCGTAGTTCTCTTACCCGTCATCATCTTGATGCGCTGAGCCTCCTGGATAACCTTGGAGTTGAAGAAGAACTGAGGATAGACCTCGTAGTAAGGCGGAAGTTGGATGAACCGGCAATCCGGACGGTACATGACAGCGGCGGTCAACGCGGTCACGAACATGCCCTCGTTCATGTAACAACGGGCCCATGCGGCAGTCTTGTAGAAGGTCTGGAAGTCCTTGGCTCCGTAGAAGAGACGGAAGAGGGCCAGAACCTCATCGCGGTGTTCCTTGTTGTAGACGGTGAAGAGAGCACCACGACGGAGCATACCATACTTCATCCTGTACAGGAATTCCTGTACGTAGACCTACGAACAAAAAAACATAGGAAATGTATGAAATAAAAGAACAAAATGATTAAACATTGCCCAAAGTGAAAAACAAAAAAAAATCACATAGCTTTAGTGAATATTGAATTGAACAATAAGCAAAATCGTAAAAATTCGATTTTCCAAAATCAATCTATTTCCTCAAATATAAGAAAATTATTTTTGTTGAAAATATTCATTTGCGGAAAGACATGAAAGATCGAATGAGTTTTTCTTCTTCTCTTCATAGGATTTCTGAAGAAATGCTATTATAAGCAAAGTCTACGAAATAATTAAGTGATCACATTATAAAACTTCTGTTTGTAAGCGAATTTTTTTTAAAAATTCTAGTTTGGGTGGTTGAGTTTAGTTTACCTTGTTGGTGTACATGTCGATGTTGCTCTCGATGTCGTAGACATGTCCGACCTCGTAGAATTCGCTGCCGACGATCTTGGGCTGGTCCAGGTAGAAGAAGAGTTCGTATACCTTCTTCTGCTTGTGGAGGAACTCCATGTCTGCCGTATGGGTTTCAACGCCCAATGCCTTGGCAAGGCAGAAGGCCGTAAGGACCAACACCAAAAGCTCACGGAACATCTTGGACGGTGTGTATATTCTTCTAGTTCTGAGTTACTGATGTACCTCTTATTGGAACTACCTTACGGAGGAATATGCTTTACCGTTGCGATGTCCTCAGCTTATATACCAGTGAATTTTGGCTTTAATCGTCATTGTCCTCGACCTTACGACCCCAGTTACTTACGCGGAGCTCTCGTTGATGCAGAGAATAATTATCTATTTGCAACACTTTTGTTGTGATCTCGTTTCTTCTTCTCTTTTTTTTCCCCCCTCCCTCCCACCCTTTTAGCGATCAATTCGAGCGTAAGCATCGATGCGTACCTCAGACAACACTCGCTTCGTTACATCGATTAAAGATTACACCCCACTGCTCGACCCTGAAGCAACAGTCATTACCGCCTTAATTAATGTACACTTAAAGATACGGTGCTAAATTCACTGATATGCATGCCGCACGCACCCCAACGAGGGATACTTTTTCTTAATACTTTATAATCTGCACAGTTTAATAAATGTGAACCGAAATGTCATTCCGCAATAATAAATTTATGAGATGTCGGAAAAATACAATTGGAATTGGCACGAATGTTTGCGAAGATTTTTCGAGAGCTTAAACTTTGGTGATGCGGTTCAGAATTCACATAGATCGTGTCTTTAACAACTTCGATACAATTGTACGTAATACAAATGAATGAAATTAGGAAGAAATCATTGATCTATGAGAAAAAGTTACATATTTTTGTTTCTTTGATTTTTGTATAATTTTCGTTAGTGTCTTTGCACGGCGTAAAAATTCTTCATCTACCTTTTTTCTTCTCCTCTATTTTTAACTCCTCAATAGAGAGAAAAAAAAATGGTAATTGTCATAGCACTTTACTACTTACTACTACTTTAATTGTCATTTTATATGGCAACAAATCCAGCAAATTTGCCAGGTAAAATGCTCGAATCACTGTTCAAGACATATAACAATTTTTTTTTAAATTACATTACTGAACCTTTCAAAAACCAATGTCGCCGGTCGCGATGTCAAAAGATCCTTTCAGATAAGATATATATATTTCTAGAGCTCAGATGTATAAAATCAGACGGGACGCCAAAGCATGAAGGTTTTTATTATATCCCTGCAGAATTTAAAGTCTATTTGTAGTATATTTACGATGAACAGTGTATACTACGAAAACGAAAACTATGAAAATCTATTACAGCATCCCCTAAACATTGTTGTGGGGTCTGGACCGGCGCTGTGATTAGGAGACGAATGGTATACGGTGTAATCATTATGCGAGTGTGACACCTGCTTGTTCAATTCCCAAGTGAAGACGATCAAGTATTTTTAGTATTTAAGAAACGATTTTGTTTTTCTTTTGCATTTATTCAAAAGTTTACGTCAAGCTCAATAAAAACTGCAGATTATTATTATGCGATAATAATTATGACGATAATTTTACCATAAATTTTTATTTCGAAAAATACTAGAGACTGAAAACTGTTCGTATTATAGTTGCATTGAGAGGTTGTTACAAAATTCATACAAAACGATTAAATGCATCTCGTGTATACTGCTGATAAGAGCAATTAATTATATGTATACAGTAGCCTGACGTATAGATCGAATATAGGATACATTGTATTCATTATAGTGCTAATGATGAATAACAAGTAATTAATGGAGAAGATAACGCAGCCACACCTATCAGAACTATGACCTCTTTGAATTACAGAGAAGATATTTGCTTGTTTTTAAAGCCAGCTGGATCGCGTTTCGTTATCTTTAGTTGCCAAGCGGATTGTAAAGACATAGCGTCAACAATTTTACTGTAATAGTACTGTAGTTCAAATAGTATTTATAGAAATGCCTGAAAAATTCTTAAGTCCATGATAACATTGACACTCGAAATTAATATTTTACAAAACATCAAAATTCTTTTGAAAAATCGCTCAAAGTCGTACACTTATTGATGAAAAATTTTATGAGCTGACCCATAAAAAATTGCACTATTTATTGTCCTCCTCCTATGATACAAAGTGCCTATTATTCTTTTGAAAAATAGCTCAGAGTCGTACACTTATTGATGAAAAATTTTATGAGCTGACCCATAAAAAATTGCACTGTTTATTGTCCTATTCCTTAGATACAAAGTGCCTATTATACTTTTGAAAAATAGCTCAAAGTCGTACACTTATTGATGAAAAATGTTATGTGCTGACACATAGGAAAAAGGGTGCAAAGTAGAAGCTTGCACATCGCTTCCTCATTCAATTTTGCTCTTTACAAAGCAACCTCTACGAGGAAGTATTGTGATTGACTTTGGCTTCCTCATAGAGGAAGCATAGCAGGGCTGCATGGTATTTTATGTCTGTAGAACATTTCAGTTGATTTGCTAAGTTTCTACGTGATTTATAGCAGAATTTTAATTTTTTACAATAATTCAAAATACCATAAAATCGAAACCGCTTTACCGATTTTGTCGAAATCCAATACCAAACAGCACTTAACGTGTCTCTAGTTAAGAACAACTATTTAGCCATATCGGCGAACTTTCGCAAAAGTTAGAGTATACGACTTTTTTTTTATTAAAAATTCTATATAATCTGTATACATAGATATATTTTTTTAAGAAATCACAGCAATTGAAGAGGAATTAATACTCACACACACATACACACATACAGACACGTTTTTAAAACCATTTTTCTCAACGTTTTAGGTGATTTTGAGGGTGCTGACATGAAAATCTCGAAAAAAAATTTTTTTCATGAAAACAGAGCTTCCTCTATGAGGAAGAAAATGATTTAAAAAAATGGCATAGTTTATTGTCCTCTTTCTATCATACAAAATTCCTACTAATCTTATGAAGAATCATTTGAAGTTTATGCTTACTTAACCGACAGCTTATATTTGCTAAAATATACAAAAACAACATATACAATTGCATATCTTAATCGTCGTCCTCCTAAAACAGTTTCATATCTCCCTACATGATTGAAACTGCAAACAACTTTTTAAAGACCTTTCGGCGATGATTAAAGGTCGCTCGGCTCGTGGAAAATATTTGCAAAATCGTACCACAACAAGGAGATAGTAACGTATCTTTCGCGTAATTACATCCCTTATCATAATCGCTCTTCGGGATTGCTTAAGTGCTCGTTCGAAAGCGATTTTTACCAAAAGCTTTTTTCGGTACTGACGATCTCGCCGTTGCAAGACCAGAAACAATGCATCAGCAGAAGAGAAGAAGTCGTTTGTTAATTTGTGCAAAAAAGTTCGTGTTGCATTACAATTCGGGCACTTCCTTCGAACCTGCTCCGTTTAATCAGGTAACTCATAATCGTTCGTACATCCCAACTGACATTTTACCTGCTGCAATCGTTTTACCTTTTGTTGAATAGCAGCTAAGTCTGTCCAGGGATCAACAATTTTTTTTATTTACCCGACATTCTATTAATACTTTTCCTTCATTATTCGATGTTCTGCCAAACCATGTCTTGCTTTAAAATTTCACATGAGAAGTTTAGGAATTTTGTACTATTCGAACTGCAATGCGGAAGATTTCATTTTCCTAGCATCAAACCTTTCTATTTTGAATTTGAACCACAACTGGTGAGGAATTCATACAAATACGATAGAACTTCATGTACAAGTAAGTTCAATCAAGCAACCAAAATAAATAGAATCATAATGGATACGAGTTTGGAAAAAGAAAATAATAAAATCACTTTCATTCGGTCATTTCTTTTAATTCGCCATTCGGAAGAGGTACAGATATTACGGAGACGGTTATGTCCAACAAAAGTATGTAATATTTACACTTTTACATGTCAACATCGTACAAAAAATTCGCAGAGGCTGCGGCAACATCCAACTCGCCACGCGTCCCGTATTAAGCAATTTTTTCGAAGACTACGCAGACATTGTTCGTAGTGCGTTATACATTCATGGGTGTTTGCACGCTTTTTACAGTATCAAAAAGGTTCGGTTTCACAAAGAGGTATGTCGATGCATCGGTTGTTACCATTTACAGGTAAACTAAGTGGACTGTGAAATACTTATAACAGATTTAATGTATATACGATTTAATAAAGAATGTGTAGCGAGTTTTGGCCTTTGATTATTGAATTTGCACGTATATTCCTAGAATAAAAAATAAATCGAGCTCTTAATATCGTTGTTTCGTAATCGAGAAGCTAAAACTTGATGTTTTCAGCCAAATTTTCTGCCATACTTACTCTCTTTATAATGATTTCAACTGCATATAGAAGCGTCGTCGTCGGATCTACCGTTTTCGAGTTCCTCTTGATCTTCGCCTTGCTCGGATATTTCCTCCCAGTTCTCGTCCGATTCACTCTCCATCGCAACTTCACCTACGTCGGTACCTTCATCCGAAGAATCTGCGAATAAAGAAGAGCATTTTTATAATTCTATTTTCACGGTTGAATTTAATTTTGAATAATTTTCTATACTGACCAGGATCCTGATAGACGAGGAGACTCTCTTGGGTTATATCTTTATCGTCTTTCTCGTGCGACCGCGTGATTTGACCAGTTACTAAAGAAACTCGTCCTCGTAACCTGGAGAGTTCGGACAAAATTCCAAGTTTTGCATCAATCAGGCCCAGAATCGGACCTAGAGCGTCTCCGATGTCCGGATGCGAGAGGAGATGGGCCGAGTGAGTCATAACGAGAACTTTCAACCACCTGACGGCAATCTTGCTTCTGTAATACAACGTCAAATAGAATAATTAATCTACACTGACATTCCCCTTCGAATTACTACAAAATCAACAAATAAAATCGCTACAACCCTTCAAAATGAATGATTTGTAATGCATCACAAGTAATCATCGCGTGTAGGTGAACAAAGACGACGTGAATAAATTTTATTGAATTAAGTGAAAAAAATTTCTTACGGATGAGTTTTGCCTTGTAACATAACGGTAAGCTCCTTCAGGAGCGGCGTTATCGCCTGAACGGGCAATTTTGCGATCGTGTTTTTGATCACAGTCTCGTCTTTGTTGTACAGAACATTCATTAGGATATTTTTGTCTTTGCTGTTCAAGCCCTGCATGAGTAACTGCGCCATGTTTGCACCCTTCGTTGGTGTCCTTCCTATCGTACTCGTCTCGGTATTCAAACTCAGATTATCCAATCTCTCTTTTAGTGGTAACTGCGATCCTACGGCTCCGGCACGACTTCTCTTTGCTGTCACTGGTGCTGATCCTAGATAAAAATAGAAGAAATAGAAAATAGACTTTTAAAAAATCCGCGGCTTTCGTCGTTCTATTTTTTGTAAAAAAAGATTTTTTGTAAAGAAACTTCCGACATTTTCGACTATCAGGGTGAATTAACGAAAAAATACTTTTATCGAAACCTCTGTAGGTAAAAATAATAATGGAAGAGTGAAGCTAATATACTTCAAAGAAAACGCTCGAGTTGTCAGTTTTCGGTATTTTTTACTCGAAGTGGGATTTGTGAATTATGACATTAGAAAAACTGTATTTTTTGAATCGCTGTAAAAAAACTGACAGCGGGTGTTTTATTTAAATTTAAATAAAAAAAAAGTTTAAAATATTCAATTTTCTCACGACCGAAGAAATTATGGATATTACGACTTTCGATATTGTATAACTCCTTTCAATTTTTGAGAAACTAAAAAGAAACGACTAAAGGGCTACACCGATGCGTTTAATAATGATTGACCACCACTTTACCGGTCAGCAGAGTTTTTAATCTCTGAATTCAAAACAATTGAGTTAAGAGCAAAGAAACAAATTGAGAATTAGGAATGTAATTTACCAGGTGCGACATATTCAACATTTCCGTCCGTCTCCACAACTTTGACCTTCGTCAGTGCCTCATCCGACTTCTCTTTACTCCTCTTGACATCCGCTCGCACCAGACATTGAACTTTATCCGAAAAATCGGGTGTTACTCGTTCGAACGTCAGATTCAATATCTTGCCGTAGGCGAGCAGCAACTTGGCGTCTTCCGTTAATTCGGCAGCTTGGATGGGAATTTGTTGTACCTGTTCTTCTGAATCTAAGGCGATTATGATATTCAACGATGGTTTTATCGGCTTGTTCATCTGTCCGTTTGGCTGATACTTAAAAAGATGCGCTTGGCCTGATCGATTTGCTGCCAATATCGCTATTTGCGAATCATCTACAACTTTCACCGATACCGACAAAGCATCATCTTGCATCGTTAACGTGCCTACAGAATTCCGGTCTTTTCTGCCCTGTAAAATAATTCATTATAACGATTAAAGTATTTCGAATTATTTCCAGAATATCATTGAATAAAAACAATCATTACTGAATAATATCGTTGTTCTTAATTTCGGGAAACAAACTACTGTTTCTACATTCCTGTAGAAACAATTCATTCAATGGATCTTAATTTAATTTTAATTAACTGTACCTCATTAAGAGACCAAACACTGAGGTACCCTTCTCCACTGGCTCCACTGATGAGATAACTAGTTTCACTGTCAATTCTGACGGTCCTCAGAAAAGCAACTTGACTCGCATGACCAGTGAAGCTGGCGATGACTCTCTTTGTAGACAAATCCCACCATTTGATAATTCTGTCAGCGGAAAGAATGGAATTTCCTTCTGGCAAAACAGCTAGCGCTGTGACTTTGTTCTTGCCACATTTCCATTTGCTCTTCACTCCACTGGCCTGAATATTCCATTCTACTATATGATGATCATCAGCCACTGTGAAAAAGCCGCTGGAAGCCGACCAGGCAAGAGCTGTGACTGTTGCGGAGTGTCCATTTTCCAAGAGCGAAGTGACTTTGGCAGATGTCACATCGTATAAAGTTATGCTTCCATTTGTGGAACCCATTGCTACCACATGCTTCTGCTCTGTGTCGTCGATTATCGATTTCCTCTTTTGCTTTTTCCATGGCGAAGGCTACAAGTAATTTGCCAATTTCAATACTGAGCTTATTAAGATTCTGGACAACGTAATCTTCAAAAAAAAGCATGGTAGAGTTTTTTGTATTGAAAATAATTAATACTTCAGAAGAACTGGATTTGAAAGATCATACAATATATACCAAGCACTATATGTTTTAAATAGTCTTTATAATAATTCACTGTGATTAATTATTGTACGAACAGCGATGTAAGAACAGTGAATAATTATTTATTTACAAAGATTTATAATAATCTTCGACGTACTCTGGAAAATGCTTGTAATTTGCTCGCAATGCAAACTGATTTAATCATTAAAAAGCACATCAAAATACGGCATAAACAATATTTGATTATGTTTATTTTTACAATTATTAAAGTATAAACGAGGCATCATTCGCAATAATTTAATGAAAACGAATCCATAAATGGTAAAAATTTTAAACTGTACTCTGAATTCCGGCGCTCAGTCCAAAAAGCACTTCTCGAAAACCAGAATAGAGTTCAAAAGCTTAAACTTATTCATCAGTCCGACAAGAAAGTCGCATGAAGTAAAAAATCTCGCATTACTTCTCGTGTCATATTATCGCACTACATTTCTGTTAAAAATTGCCGATTTAGTCTTAAACATGGAATTTGTTCTAAAAACGCAATTAATTTGAAATCGCACATACAGCGAAGAAAAAAAAATATATTTCCTCAAATTCACCCTCGAGAAATTATAATCCTACACCTTCAACCCTAACAAAATCCTTCCACTTTTCTACAACGAATAACAATTACCAATGAAAATCCAACTCATATAAATCGACTGATATCGATGCTGTCTCATAACCTCAATGTCAGTTAAGAATGTTTATCGCATTTTTGAGAGAACTTGAAGGAACGATACGCGGATCGTAAAAAATCTGCACGTTGGCGCATTTGTAGTTGCGAAAAGCTCGAAAATTCATGGCGAACAATCAGAGATTTGGAGAAATGAGAAACAGGAAGAAAGTACGAGCACATGGCATACCGTGGTGCTGGTTGACTGTTGTCCAACTGTGATCCATCCTATTACGCTGCAAGGCGACGACAGGTGCAAATTTGGAACGTATTCTTGTTTGAGACGACTCGTCGCTGTTTCCCAAATCTTTAGTTTACCATCGTTACCGCAATTAGCCCAATATTGGCCGTCAGGCGAGAAGGCTGAGCATCCCGTGCTCGCCATCTTTACACTCTGTTGACTATTTGTTGTCGCCGCGACGCCGTTGCGCCTGCATATATAGCAGAGATGAGTTCTCTGTATATAGATATACGTGCGCGTGTATCGTTTCACATTTCCTTCGTTCTGTTCTCCAAAACTTTTCTAATAGACAATGGAAGATTAATGACTTTAAATTATGTTTGAAAGCATTTCTGCGTATTCTGCTCAACAATTGGACAATATAAATAATGTTCATAGAAGAAATAAAGGACAATATGTGGAACGAAATTGCGCGCCCATCTATAGAAACCGGAAAATGAGACGCTCACACTGAGGCAGCCAATCAGGAGAGAGAACAACCCTGCAGCAATTCCCTGCTGTATTTCCGTGCTGTGCGTGCGAAAATTCACGGGATATGAGATGATGATGATGATTTGTTCCAATAGGTTATACGAGTGAAATATATTATAAATAAATATCGAAGACTGTTTATTATGACGTTATTGCCATAAATATTGTAAAAAGACTATAAAAACAGTGGAAAAGTAACTAAATAGAGATACAATGGTGAGTGTCGAGATAAGTTTTGATGTTTTGACGTTTGCTCCAATTGAATGATGTGACTCAACAATTGTATTGTAGTTTGTGATTTATCTAAGAAATTGAGATTTATTTTTAATCCGTTTAGTCGGTGCTGAAAGACGTCGAACTACCGCAAAATATACCGCAATTGCTTCTGGATAAGCACAGCGACTACCTCGTTTCTTATGGAACAAACAAAGACGATTATGTAGGTATTATCGGCGATGAAATCACTTTTATCTTAGGTCCATGCGATGAAAATATTTGTTTTATCGTCATCCGTAGATCTACTTCATGACGGAGCATCTGAGGATGTCAGGCATTTATTGGGGGCTGACGGCGCTGGATGTTATGGGAAATTTGGATCGTACAAGCAAAGACGAGGTTTTGGAATTTATAGCCAAGTGCCAGAGTTCCTGCGGAGGAATCAGCGCCAGCATCAATCACGATCCTCACCTGCTTTACACTCTCAGTGCCGTGCAAATTCTCTGCACGTACGATGCTCTCGATGTCATTGATGTCGATAAAGTTGTGAAATTTGTGCAGGACAGACAGCAACCCGACGGTAGCTTTACTGGAGATATTTGGGGGGAAGTTGACACAAGATTTTCATTCTGCGCTATTGCTACATTGTCTCTATTGGTGAGTTTTCCACTAATTTCAGGCAAATAATGAATGTTTTTATTTTTTGTAAAACATAAATTGTACATATAAATATGCATAATCCATCAATCTTACCTATGTTTCAATTTTACAATAAATTCTCTTGGCTAAGTATGAAAAATTTTGCATCTACCATTTGCAGTACCATTTCTTGAACACAAAAAAAATCCAAGAAACTATATATCTGTAAAATGAACCTTGCAAATGATTTTGTTATTTTTGAGGATTTTTTTACCAACAATCAATAACATTTGATCTCTTCTATGACTGTTCTTTATCAAATGCTTTATTAATTTGGTTTGATATTTTTGTTTTGCAGGGTCGATTGGATGCCATAGACGTAGATAAGGCTGTTGAATTTGTAGCGAATTGTATGAATTTTGATGGAGGATTTGGTTCTAAACCAGGATCTGAGAGTCACGCTGGTTTAATTTACTGTTGCCTTGGGCTTCTGTCTATCACTGGTAAATAAAAATTAATTCCTCAATCTCACTAGTCGCAAGGCGCAGAATGACCAATTCTCCTTTATTTGGTATTAGGACGACTGCATTTAGTCGATGCCGACAGACTCGGCTGGTGGCTCTGCGAGAGGCAATTACCGTCCGGAGGTCTTAACGGAAGACCCGAAAAATTGCCCGATGTGTGTTACTCCTGGTGGGTTCTGTCATCGCTCACGATTCTGGGCCGATTGCATTGGATAAACAAAGAACGCTTGGTAGGTTTTGAACAATTTTTGCATTTTTAACAAAATTTTAGTCATCACAAAACGATCCATTTTTAGAATCATTTACATTTTTCGTGGTCTCCTTGAAATATTCACAATTCTTAGAAATGTTTAGAAAGTTTTACGCTTCTCACAATTTTTTGAAAAGATTTACAACATTTAATATCACTTTTTTTTACAGCTTAAATTCATATTAGCCTGCCAAGACACGGAGGCCGGTGGATTCAGCGATAGGCCAGGTGACATGGTTGATCCATTCCACACATTATTCGGTCTTACTGCCATATCCCTTCTCGAAGCGGATTCGGTTCTAAAACCAATAAATCCAACCTATTGCATGCCTGAATACGTGATCGATCGTTTGGGTCTGAAGCCGATGCGTCTCGACAGGTGATCGACGTCCGATATATTTTCATACTCTGTCGCCATCACTCAATCACAACCGCACGAAAAATTTCTGTAATATCAATGCGAGATCGCATTGAACTGTCTCACCATCTACGACTCTTATGTCTATTAATTACAAGAGTATTGCAATCGCCGAGTCAAATAAAATGTGAGGCAAATAATACTTGTCTCAAGACGCTACGCTCCTCTTGATATGCTGCGTTTTATTAAGAAAGTATAAGTGTACAATATAGAAAAGCATAAAGCCATTAATTCTTGAATTTTATTACCTCTAAGGAAATACCACCACCCCTAGTTTATATTGTCATTATAGCCCAATGTCAATCCTTTATAAGTCTCGGAGAAAATATGATTTCCGATTTTTCCTGCGGCTAAACTGCAAATTATTTCGTGGTCAGTTTTATGAGTAAAATTTGTAGTAACCCGCTAACTTTTTATCGTGTTTCTATAAATTAGGACAAAGTAATAGCTAGGTACGAATACGTATTCCCAGAGCTCATAAATGTGCAAAAATTATTTTGATTTCAACATTCAGCTATTGGTATTTGTCCACACGCAAAAATTTTGTGATCAGTTATTGGAATGAACCTCAATCTCGATATGATGTATTATGTATTATTTAAAAAATGAGGAAAAGACAACGAAATGTTAAAAAAAATTCGATTTCGACAATCCCAATGCTAAAAATTCTGAATGCTCATTGTAAAGTGGCTCACCAAGTTTTATCGTTTCTAAAGCATCCCTGATCTTTCTCCTTTAAAAGGTTAAATGCCAATAATATAGCTTTTGCTCTACTATTGACGCAGACCATAACTCTTTTTCCATAAATCTTCATCAAGTGCCTCTTTCCCTGAGTTTGCACTGATCATAAATCGGAAGTGCTCCGATCCTGCAACGTCAGCGCACCATTCGTCGAAGTCTCCAAGCTGCGAGCGCGTCACGCTCGCATTTATCAGTTAAAAATTATAGACTATAGAATAAAAAACACCCGCGAAAAAAATGCAATCCTCAGAAAGTTTCACTATAAAAGTTCTTATTTTCCCATACCGCGAAATCTCTCTTCAACGCCTAAAATTCCATTACTCCATCATAACACCGTATTTCGAATCTAAAGCTTTTTAGGACCCTGAATCCTTAAAAAGACTAATTTTCATCACCAATTGCAATCGGTACAAAAAAAATTTTTTTCCCCTGCAGTGTCTGTGGAGAAATCAAAGCGGTGAGAAACTACAGCGAGTGGTAAAGAAGGAGGCGCACGGGCGAAATGCCTGCCTGTAAACCATTCAGTGAATTTCGTTCTCAAAAAACCGATTTATCGGTGCCAACTGCAAAAAGGTCTGAAAAAATCGTTTGTGGAGCGATTATTTCGTTGTATTATTTGTTTTCAGGATCTTTGGGGAGTGAAAATAGTGAGAATTACCACAGCGAATGGTAAGGAAGGGGCCGCGTGTAGGGGGAGGGGGCAAAGAGCGGGGCCCAGCCCCACAAGCGCGCCGCAAGAGCCGAAGCACCTGTTGCACGTCTTATACCTACCTGTTTCACTTGCGCGCCCGATCGCCGGATTCGTTCGCTCGGTAGTTCCCTTCGCAGTACCTCAGCGAGCAGTCAGTACGACGCACGGTGTCCCCCGGTGCACCAGCTCCGACGACGTAGCGTCGGGCTCGTGTGATATCGAGTTATCAAAAGTCGACGATTCAAAAGCACCGCTAACCACATAGTAAACAAAAATACACTCTAATTGTATAATAAAAGATAAATGTATTACAACAAGAATTAGCTTCGCAAAAAAGCAAAATAAAATAATAATAACAACAATAATTGCCACTATAATGCTGAGAGCCGCTCGCGAGTGAAAAGTGAATACATTAAAAAAGAAGCAGCCTTTCCTTTGCGTATTATCGTTGAGTAAGAAAAAAAAAAGGATTTCTCCGAATAAATTGCTGGCTGTAAAACAACGTGACACGCTACAATCGACGTAATTATACGTGCATTATAACGTGCGATCAGCGGCACAGAGCGGAGGGTGCAAGTAAAAGTTAACATGGAAAAACATAGTGAAGTCACTCGTTATACCCTATTACGAGTTAAATATTGACGTGATCAATTCCGCGGAGTGTAAAAAGTTTCACCCTTCTGTAGTTTGATATTATTGATAGTATAAAATTTGAAAAATAAGGAAGAAATGGAGGGAGACGGCACTAACGCTGAGGATAGCTGTTACGGTGCTGCGAGCGTAGCGGGGGCTGTGATCGGTACCTTTTTCACGACAATTCTACTTCTCGGAGTTGCAGCGCTCGTTTACAGGCAATGGCGCCGAAATAAGGGTGAGTTTTTGGGCCTTAAGGCTAATTTAAGAAAATTACAACTACGGTACGGCACTAACGGTGCTGTGATAAAATATAGTAATACGTTATGCTGCAATGCACTATATGTATTCATAGGAAAAGTTTAGTTTAGCTATTGTAAGCGTAAGCCAGTTTGGGGTAAACCATTTTGAAGGGTGCACGACTTTTATACCTGCTCTGATCGACCTTTTATAAATCAGAGGATTCCTCGACGGTATTTTCCCAAAATCGACCTTCCCCCGAAGACACGGCGGCCCCTTCGGCATTCGGAACTTGCCCTTCGTTGACCCCCCGCCTTCACTGCAATTCGGAACTGTTTTTACACGTGTACATCAACTGCGTTCGGAATAAGCATTTGAATTCATTGCGGCTTATCGCAGTATTAGCATTAGTATCGAATTAGAATTCCTAATTACCGGCTATTAGTTATTTTGCTAATTAAAATAAACGATACTTTTATTTATGTTGCAGTATAACTTTTCGTTAATTAATTTTATTGTTTGAATTCGGTGCGGCTTGTCGCAGAATGAGCATCAGCATTAAATCGGGATTCCTAATGAATCGGTATTAGTCGTTTTTCTAAGTAAAATAAGGGATACTTTTATCTATGTTGCAATATAATTTTTATAAATTGGATTGCTAATGTAATCAGGATTTCTATGAATTGGTTATTCGAAAATGGTATTACCGATAACAAAAAATGTTGATGTCACACAATCACACAAAATTTTAAATTTATTTATCCTGATTATGGAATGAGTTGTATGTATTGAATTTTGGACTTTTCGCTTTGACCTCAGTATTTTGTTAGTCAAGTTGAGCAAATTGATGGACTTTAACTTTCATTGATGCCAACTTCTTGCTATTTTTAGCAGGAAATACTTTGAATCGACCTGTAGAGATAATATGCGTTAGCTTCGTCACGTTTTACGGCAAATCTTGCGTCGTACTCGTGGAGTTATTACCGCGTAGGACATTCACAAACTTTCACGTGAATCAATTGCTTTTCAGGAGCCGGGAAGGAAATATACTGCGGTAGAATTACTACATGCCTATCCGTGTACGGTAGTTGACGCGATACAGAGTCATTCGGCTGCTTGATTTATCAATTGTGTAATGGAACAGATATTTTTTCCTCTTGTTATATATATCTATGTGCATTTTAACGTTAGAGCCTTATCGTTCGATATCCCTGTAAAATGTGCATCAGAGAACTTGAATTTTTAATGATGGATCATCACTAATTTGTTTTAAACAACTTTCTTAAAAAAACAGAATATTTCACCTTCCCAAAATACAGTATTATCTGCATCAATACTACAACTTTTTCACATGCATCTTCAATGAGCGGATTATTTATTATTCACATCAATACAATTAACGTAACTAAAACGAATAGCTTAAAAAATTCTTGATTTTACAATCATGTCGAAAGTAACAAAAAAAATCCTAGAAAAAAATGGATTAATAAACATAATTTCATGTGAAAAAAATATATATATATCGAATTTATTAAACAATTCGGTTCACTAGTGTGTAAAAACAGTTTTATTATTATTATTACGCAAAATCAAAGCTCACAGTGTCTTCAACTTAATTCTATCTTATTTTTCCACTATTCTTCGAAGTGGAACTTTGCTCGAATCGAATTTTTCACGAGGAATTAACGTTGAGAGCATTCTTGAGACGCAGAGCCGAGTATAGCACATAGTTCTTCTCTATTGCGTCGCACGTTCTCTCGCGAATAAGCCGGTGGTGCGTGTACCTCTCGTACACACATGTAATCCCCACGCTGCGAGCATCAGGTGCGTGACCTTCGCTCGAGGCGGCATGTGATCCTCCGATGATGCCGGTAAATCTCAGCCGGTGGTGTACGCAGACGAGACAAATCGTTGCCGGTGGCGCTGCGCTTCCACGTCTCGATAATACACGCGCGTGCCCTTGCCGTCGCTCAATCTGTCCGTGCAAAAAGAAATATACTATTGTAAGGCAAACAGCGTATCGTGCACAATACACGCGAGATAACGAGAATCGAGCGCGTGCGTACCGAGATTATTAAGCGGTGAATTCGCCTCGCATTCGGCCGAAGAGATTTTTCTCGCCGATAGAGAGGAATCCGCGCTTCGAGAGATTATTACATGATTAAGACGATTTATGCCTCTCGCGCAATGGCGTTGAGCTTTCGTCGGCACTCACACGGTGGGCTCGCCGCATTTATCTCCGGGCTCACTCTGCAACAGGTGCCGGAATGCTAAAGGTTACTGGACTGGCAGGTACTATTTAGAAAAAAAAAAAAATCAGATACACGTCGAAGCATTATATATATGTATATATATATTTTGTTTACGTATTATTGGGTTACATTGGACAACGGGTATTTTATCGGAGATCAAAATAAATTAGTTGATTATAAAGTCAGAGGCTCGTGTGTGTGTGTGTGAAATATATAGAAAATGAAATCCTGTAGAAGATATTTGATTACGTTGTAAATAGCTGTATGTAAAGAGATTTTATTATAATTTATTTACTTACAATTAATTTAAATACATTTTATTTGACAACTGGATTTGAATTTCTCTCCTGGGGATTTGTGTCTTTGGAAAGTAGTAATTATATATTGTTATTATTATTATTATTATTATGGGAAATGATGTGCAGCTATTTCTTTATTTTAAATATGTATATTATAGAAAATATTATATTATAGTTGTCAAACATTAATACAGAATAATTAAAGAATGTTGTATTGCCGGCATTAGGAGATCCTGAATTTTGTTTAACATGGTTTTTATCAATAATCAGACTAAATGAGTTTCTTGGTTATGAATTATGAAAAATTATATCAGGCTACACATTATGTATTGAAAATAGTATTCGATATTTTTCACTTTTCATACGAAAAAATGGTACGTTCAAGATATTAAGAAATCTGCTCTTTATTCACAATTACATTTTTTAATATGAACAAAATAAAGTGTATTTCGAGCAACGGGCGGGAAATGTTAACAATAAGTAAAAATAATTAGACGGAGGTACTATTTATTTAAAAACATAAAACAAATTAACGAGAAGCAATAAATTGTTGGTTGAAAATTGATTAATCAGTTATATAGATAAAAAGTTATTTTATTACAGATAAAAATAAATGACTTTCTTCACTAAATAATGATAAAACACTATACGTAATACATTTAGTGTAAAACAATACATTTCTGATGCCAAAATTTGATATGAAAAATTGAGAAATCCTAGAAAACACAAAAAATCTAACATTTACGCAGCGCTATCAATTTGTCGGCTGTTGTGCATTCCTAGTAGAAATTTTAGTACTTTTTTTTTATTGACTTAATTTTTTCAACGTAAATAAAATGGAGTTATTTTTGCTATTTTTCGCGTTTGACATTGCTCTCGACTTTATCATCTTTGTCGCTTCGATGACTGCGTCAACAGATAGCCATTAACGATAAAATTGGAGTACTCTCAGCGCTCGTATATTACCTATGTACTATATGACTGACAGTTAATATACGTGCAAAGTTCGGTCGAGTGCGCACAGCCTGTGGATCAGTCATACGTAACCCATTGATATTGACTCCCTCGAGCCTCGATGCTCGCGCCTATCAACGAAATTGGAGCCTTCGTCGTTTGTATACGTATATCGTTACAGCTTCGAGTATCGTTCTTATACGACGGTCATAGACACGTCTGGCCGCCGCACTTGCTTTTATCTGTATTCTTCACGACCATAATCGATATTTCAATTGACTACTGTTCACTGACATTTCTATTGCAGTTCCTATCGATACTTTTTTTTGTATAATTAGTGCCAGATAATTTTTTTATAATTAAAAAAATAGCTTCACTCAAAAATAAATACCAGATATTCGTTAGAAAAAAAATGCCCGGTACAAGATACGATTTTAAGGAAATGGAGAAAACTATTTTTATTTTCTGCTTTCCAGTCGTGAGAAAGAAGCTATTTATTGTAGACAATGAAAAAATAATTAATTGTATATAAAATATACCATATAATTGGAGATTTTTCTTCAATTAAACTACATTTTTTATTTATATATTTTTATCAAGCTAAAAATAGTGCCAACGGTATTTTTCACTCAGAATTGTAAAAACATATTAAAAAATCCGTAAAAGCACCAATGCTGCAATAAAAATTCAATATCAAAGCCAATTTCTCCAAAAGATCCAATTAACGTGAATGTACACGGAAAAATTTCCGTCCCAAGAACAGAGACGAAATGCAGAAAAAATATTTCAATCCCCGATTCGATGATTCGTACCGTTTTAATTTCCTGCGTTCGAGCGACGACTAAAAAAAAGCAAAGCAGTTAAGGGTTCAATACTTACGATCGCTCACTCGCTTGATGAACGCACGCAGCCTGCGCTGCTGCTGCCGTCGCCGCGGCGAGGATCGAGCAGGAAATATATCGTCGAGGGTAAAAGACGTTGAGGAATTTCAGTGTTTCCATTAGCGGAAGAGAGTCAGCTTGGACGTTCCGTTCCTTCCTTCGTTTCTTCGTCTGTACGATCGTTCGCTCGAGCGAGGGAAAGCATCGCAACGGACAGAGAAACAAGTTGCTCTCGGCGGAACCGCATGCAGTGGCTTCCTCCGGCTATTGCATACCAAGAGTCGAAGCAGCGCGTTACTCAGGATTAACGGAAACTTGCGGATCCCAGATCCTGCAGGGATATGGCCTGGGGACAATCGCTAGATACCATTATGTGTATATATATATATATATATATATATATATATATATATATAGTCGCCGGAAATTCCAAGAAAATTCTGTGAAGGAGAGACTCCTTGCATTATATATCTTACGGTATTATAATGCTACGTGAGTATTACGGTCCGAGCGATTTTCCGTGTGCGGAAGCGTGTGTTACACATTTCATGCGCGACGTATCGGCAGTACGAATGAATGGGCGTGGTTCTGTCCACTACTGCAAACGGATAGAATAGTTCAGCATTTGAATCGGACTCGGAGAATACAAAGTCGGCCGGGGAATTTCCCGTGGCAATTTTCCTCGAATGCACACAAGAATTTGCCTCGTTCCACGATTTTTTTGAAATCCTCAGAGTTTTATTGGCTCCCACGAGGAAAATACTGATTTTGTTTCTTCAAGGAGGGGGTCAGAGTTGAGAATGTCTAATATTTATGGAAATAACGATGATGAAACGATCAGCTTCATGAGCTACGAAAATGAATGGTTTTAGATAAAATTCCATGGTAATTATTCTGAAGAAAGGAAACATAATTAATGCAGTAATTATGTCTTCCATTTTTCACCGTATTTCTTCTGATATTCATACGAAAATTCGCATTTTTTTTGCAGCTGTTAACAAATTTACACTCTGTGTCATAATCACTAGATATCATTGTTATGAAATCATAATTACAAAATAAACTGTACTGTAAACTGGTTTTCATGGTGGGATTTTACAAATGTGGATGGGATGTAAAAGGAAATGATGAAAAACATGCCTTCAAAATGCTGTTTTCTTTTATTTTTTTTTGTTTTTTTTTTGTTTTTATGTTTATTTGTTTCTGTGCAAAGTAATAAGTGATGAGGGATGAATTATTTTTTAAATAAAAATTGAAACGTAACGTAAGTGAAGTTTGTGAAAAAGGCGTTCCCTTTAACGGGACAACCCATCACGGAAATTCCATTCTATACCTAGAGGGAATTTAGCTGCCTCTTCACTCTTTGGCGTATGATGAAAGAGGATTTTGTGTGTCTGGTGTTCATGAATGCAGCCCTTGGCTCTTGGGGAAACGCTCTTATGGACCTGCCTTTAAAAATCCTGGGGAGTGCTTAGTTTTTTTTTATTCCTACCGTCGTACGTAAAAGCATATCTATTCATCACGTTACCTCGAGTGCAGCACACTTCATAATGCACTATAGCGACCTCGGGGACCCAACTACTGTATGTTAAATCAGCTCTGCCAGATGAGTTATTGCGATATGGAAAAACAGGGCCATATTATCTCGTTAAAAAAACAATCAGATAATTTGGAAAAAAGGAGTGGAATAGTACTTGCTCACGATAACGCGAACACACTCTTCTCAGTTGCTTTTGATGGAAGCGAGATTGAAAAAAAATATGAATAAAAATTTGACCGCCATTAGCAATTTGTTTTATGCTAATGTTCATTAACTTCACAATTATATTCAATTCAATTAGACGATTTTTTGTTGTTGTAAATCTCCAATATTTCCGCTTACTAAATGACAGAATTTCAGATATTTATTTCCCTAGAACGTAATTCCTCGACTTATAACGACGATACTTTTTTTTGAGATTTTTCATTCAATTAATAGTCCAATTACTTTTTTTTATTTTTTTTATTGGATTCAATTCGTAGTATCACAACAATAATTGCATCAATTTTTCCAGAAACTAATTCCAGTACCTACAATATTCAAAACCTTTTTTAACGATGAATATATAAATAAAGTATTTTATTACATTACAATGACCTGATACCTGTTTTTTTTTTCACAACACTTATCTGCCTCTGTGATAAAAACAAGAGTGTAATAAACATTCAACACTTGCAACGAAGAAGAAAGAAAATCATTTCAGTTCAGTAATTTCTTGAAAAATGCACATAAAACACATAATAAAATAATTAATATATATCATACCCATCGAGTGATTGTGGTAAATTTCTTACTAATTCAGTTTCCTCCCTATTAATAAAAGCTTTGAACATTTTTTTATAAACAGTGTATTATTATGAAATTCATTGCAACATAAATTTTCATTTCAGAAACGTTGTGTTTATAATTCTGATCAATATTAATTGACGTATTCGCACACGCACACAATAATACGACTCGCCATCCCAAGAGTTTCTTTTTCCCCTCTCTCTCTCTCCCGCTCTCTCACGCATAATGCGAATTCTCCGCGTGTCCGAAACGCCTGCCCGTTGCATGAATGCATCGGAGGCTCGTGTGTACGTTAACTCAGGTTTGTTGCACGCTGTACAATCCGCATAGCGTTCCATGCATGCATCAAACTCACTCACGCACGTTTGTGAATATTCACTTCAAACGCATACACTCGTGTCTATATATACGTGCACTTATGGATTATAAGTATAGACACAGGTGTGTTGTCTTGGCTAAACCACGTTACGATGTGTGGGACTAAGGCCTGCGAAATCGGCGAAGGCCTTTAGAAAGTGCGGACCTTTCCAGCTATCCAGCAGCAGGAACACCGATACCAGTACCACCAACACTCGCTTCACACTTATACAGGGAGGTTCAGAATCACTGACGTACTTTTTAACGCACAGCACCGCTGAACCGAGAATAACGTACTTGACCTATTACCAGGATCGGTAATCGTCCAAAAATCATTGCTTCGAGAATACTTTTGACTCAATCGTCGAATTTGTGAAAGGGAAAAAAATACAATTGGTTTTTTTTAAAAAAAGGATACAAGGTGAGGTGTTGGATATTTTTCGTGATTATTTTTTTAATTTGTTTCACACAACTCTGTGAGGAAGCTGAAGTTAATTAAACGTACTGATTGAGAAAAAATAATGAGGAAGCAATGTGCAAAGTCCTACTTCGTATCGATGATTTAAGTAAATATGGTCAAAAGTTTGAACCGCTCAACCAAATTGCCTCATATTTTTACTCAAACATTGCTCAATGACGGTTCATATGTGAAACAAATTTGAATGCCGTATCTCGAAATTTGACAAAATGAAAATCAAATTGAATCTAAATTGATTGTACATTTTTGGTACGCAGGCATTATTATTTTCTTTCGTGAATCAAAATTGAAGTTTGGTAATGCAGTGATTACTTCTTACACTTATCGTGGTAAAAAGGCAGTCTGTACACTGACCCAAAATTTTCTAACCACTTTTCACAACGTTCGCGACCATTCTGAATATCAAAATCTTGATATTTCATGGCATGAAAATTGTGAGAAAAAATTTTCGTCATGCCGACAAATTTTCCTGAAAAAAGAATGAAAAATATTGTGAATGAGTATGCCAAATAATTTATTTTTGTTTATTTTTTCAAATGAAAATAAAAATAAATGAGTATTCTAAAATTAATCATAATTTAATTACCGAAATAAATATGTGGAATAATTATTTGTGAGCAGCCGAATCATCGGCTATAATAATGATGCAGTAAAAAAAAATGACTCAGAACGATTATTTGATTTTCTTAAAGAATCAATTTTGTGAGGAAGACACTGACAGCTGTTAGAGCAAAATATAATTTTTTATCTCACACGAAATGATCTGCCCATGTATTACATGCGGCAAATAATTTCACTCTATTTTTAATCGCTCTGTACACGTACTTATAGATATAATCCTGTTGGTAGGTTACGCTGAGCAATGCGGGTAGGTTGGTAGGTAGGTAAATACGCGATATAGGCATCGGGCACATAATAGTACACAAACCATCGTCGCAGGGGCCACAACATCAAACATCTCGGCAGCCACTACCACACAGCACCGAAGCAGCTCCTGCTGGTGGAGTGAGCAAGGTATGCGGCTCATGAGCATGTATGCTCAGTACATACACGTGCTCGATGTGAGTGCATGTGTGTCCAGCGCCCTGTTGGTCTCCTGTGAGCCCGAGGCACTCACAGATGCAACTCACGATATATACAAGGCGTTCTCCGTCACTTCAGCCTCTGCAACTTTTGAAAAAATGTTTTATATGTTTTATGTTTTGTATATACTATTGTAGGTCATAAAAAAATTGAAGGCACAATAAATAGTGTCGGAATAGGTTTAAAAAGTTATTTGAACTACGATAGGTGCACTGATCGAGAACTCTTATAATATATATGCACACACAGTTTGTATGACTGTTAAAAAATTTTGTTGAAATTAATACACGTGTACAAGAAGGTCTTTTACAGAAAGGGGTGTGAAAAATGTACTACACGAGTGTAACGTAAAGTTGACTCTGGTGAATTCGTTAGAAAAATCGTATTAGTCGAATTACAGTCTCCAAAATTCATTAATAAAATCGTGTTTTTCACACGTATGATAAATTCTCATTTTCTTTCGTATATTCAATCGAATTTCCTAATTAAAATTATTAAAAATTACTATACAGTATATGAATTTTCCAAATATTAATTAAAACTAAGGTAAACTCAAGATATATATGAGACATTTTCCGTCAGTTGAGTCAACTTTTTAAATATATATTAACAAAAAAAATTTAAAAGCATTTTGTTACCGTTCCAAATATTTTCAGACACGAAATTGAGAGCAAAATGAAGAGCATCCGAATAAGATCAAAAAATGCTATGAAAGAAAGGAAGTTGTACTGACGGGGAATGCCTCGTACGTATATACATGTATACGCGTATATACACATATGTAACGTTTCGTGTAGTATATTCGCGTAGGGTCTTTTCGTTCACGAGATCTTGCCCGAGGCACGGAATCCAGGCACATATGCGCCGTGCATCGTTAACGTCGTGGTCCCGCCGTATCGGGAAGTGTGAAGCTCGCCGGCGACAAAGTTGAAGCGTTTTTCGAGATTCGCATCGTGTGGCGGGGGCTAACAATTCTCAAACCTGATTTCGGCAGTGGCTTTCGAAAACCTGTCCACTTCCTCTTATTTGAATGCTGAAATGGAAAATTAAGTGGGTACTGCGTGAGCCAATCGGTGCATCACGCGCGTAAATATATTGCTGTATAAATTGTAAGATAATTTCAGGCTACTTCTGGGCAACAATTTCGATTCTCTCTGGCTTTCGGAAATAATTGGCAGATGCGAAATTCCATTGCTACAAAATGCGGTGCCCGAACACTGTAACGGCCTAAAGAAGCGATATTTGCCCATTTTTTTGTATTGAAGAAACGTTTATAGAATAATATCCAAGAAAATAATCACGCATATATTTAAGTATTAAACAAAAAATTACCATCGACAACTAATAAAAAATTGCGACACCGAAGCACATTTAATTCAAAGCGCTGTGCGTACCCAAATTTAAAAAAATCACTTAAGCTACATGTTTACAGCTTGTGAAATACGTAGGGGAAAGACTTTTTCATGAAAACAAAGCTTCCTTTAAGAGGAAGCAAAAAATGTTTTAGTTCGCTCAAAACTGTCGTGAAAAATAAATAAAGCTTCCTTTCGCAAATCCAGGTATACATGTAGTCCCTCAATTTAAGAAAACTCAAAAAAAAACGATATTTTTTGTAAGAAGTTTTGACCACACATTTTCGATGGTGTATAAACAAAGTGCCGGAATATTGTCTACAGCATGTACAGCATAATAAGAGGCCGCCGAACCCGTGTGCTCAGGTATCTCATCCTGTTGCCGCTGCTGCCACGTGTAAACAGCTCTTGCACGTTCCTTTTGGGTCTCAATTTAATCTCGGAAGGGCGATGAGCGCAGGTGAAACCGATCGAGAGTTTCGCGTACGTCGGGTCGCCCATACAACGTACACCGGTGCGACGGCGCAAGAGCTTGTGTGTTGTATACCCAGTGACGCGAGGGCGCTCTCGATTCCCCGTCATAACAGGTAGCGATCGAGAAACTACGTCGTCGTAAGCGAAAAATCTTAAGAGTGTGCGTACCGTCGGTTTCCTTGTCCCTCGGTCCCGTCGCCGTCTCTTCAGTCCAACTTTCCGGCGGGATTCTTTTTTTCAACCTCTTTTTCCCCCGACATATTCCCCTTGAACGTTCAATTCTGGTGCGCCGAGGCTTCGAGTCTCCTCGAAGGTTAAAAGACGGACCATCGCGGACCGTAAAAGGCGAACGCACTCCGCGCACCTTATTCCGTAACCAAAATAACGTCCCAGTTGAGATTAATAGTCCTTCGTGCTGCAGTTTTCTTTGAGACGAACTGAGTCACCGCAGAGCTGCATTAGATTTTTTTTTCTCATCAAGCATTCAATTTGTTAAATGACATTTGTACTTGGACTTAAAGCGATGGAATTAATGGGCATCTTTCCAAAATCCATGAGATTTTTTTCAATATATTTCAGTAAATATTTAATAATTACATTTTCCTGGAATAATTAATCAATTAATTAGTCATTACTGGGTTCGGGACTTTCAATGCTCGATTATCAGCTTGTAAATATTGTTTACAAAAATACCGGTGTAATATTATGGCTCGAAAAGATTTACATTAATTTGTGTAATGCAGTACATCGGAATACTAAAAGAATATGAGTTTTCACTTGACGCAGTTCATTTCACAGAACCAATAAACGTTTATACTTTGAAAAAAAAAAGTAAAAGAAAAAAAAATAAAACAAAGTATAAGAATTTACTTCGAAAAAAATATCAGGTCATACAATAAGGACAATCTCATTGCCTAATTAATTAACAGAATACTGCAGGTTTTGCCTACGAAATTTATAGACTAGGGAAAGCCTAGAAATTCGTATAGAGCATAATTAAATCCGGAACAACCATCGCGTAATTTACATCAGCGCAAAAAAAACATTACAGCGTAATTCAGTCGACTAGACCGAGGAATCGTTTGCAGTCCTGTATATAGTGTAGTGTCTTTCCTCGAAGCACTTGGCATTGACGGTAACGAGAACGCACAGTCTTCGCGCAGGTATTTTCGCACGAGAGCCATTAAACTAGCTAATAGCCGTACACAAATGCATAAACACACACAAATATATATGTCGCACACTTATACACTAGACAGCTGCTGCAATCTCCGGTGACGAATTCCCATATGCCTCCGCCTATTTCAACTGTACAATATCCTCGTCTACCATGAATTAGATTCGCAGTACGTATGCAATACATAAAGCTACTCGAGAGACGAGTCAGGCAATCGAGTTCGCTCGTTCACCTTCCGTCGCATCAAAGAAGGAAAGCGTGAGACACATTCGCGTGTGGCACTGCACCATGGTATACCAACTGTGTGTATATACATGTATATATGTGTGTGTGTGTGTGTATATGTATGAGGAATTCTCCGTCAGTTCAGGCAGTATAATAAATTTTTTTAACTTTACAAATATTTTTTAACCTCTATACATTTTTCTGTAGATCCTCACGTACCAATATCAATCTCCTAGCGCCTAGTATTCTCAACCATCGCCGGTTTGCTATAAAAATCACCGAATGGTTTTTTTGCAAAAGAAGACCCTGAAAATAGGTCGCAATTATTGTCACAACAATTGCGAAAAAAATATTCGTTTGCTTTTTCGATAATCGATGCATCTGAACGATTGTGAAAACAACTGTTCATAAAATTTATATCCGTTTGTTTATCGGTAAACGGTCGTTTTTTCAGTCGTTATGGCCAATTTTAAGTTTCATATTTGCAACAAAGCACCCGGTGGTGTAAAAGTGGTTTTTACGGTAAATCAGCAAAAAACACGCTTGCCAAAATTGCTAGGGCGTTGTATTATCCTCTCTCGAAACGAACCAACTTCAGACTATTATGATCACTGCAGTCACGAATCGCGCGCATTTTGAACCACTGTATATTTCTCGCACTTTTAGAATACATTTTTCATCCCGTAAATAAAAGTTATTGCCTATCGTCGATTATATAATAACAATAGAGCAAAAATAGAATCACGTAGATTCACGAGTCGTATACAAATGCAAATATCAGGTTTACCCACCAAAAAAAAAAACTAAAAAATAAAAAGCGAAATAAAAAATGTGTTAATAGGTGAAAAAAATTCAAATAAAATAAAAAAAATAGCTGAATTGACGGGGAATGCCTCGTATACTTTACTACGTCTTTACACGTTTGTCTATGTATTACCTAGCAGTGGATATAATACGCATTCTCATTCTAGACTCGATCGTCCCAGATTCGTTAAGGTTCGCGTGTGCAACGACGTATGACTTTTGCCATGGTAGACGAAGCCGATCTTCGTCGTCGTCGATTACCGTGGAATCGGAATTTCGCCTCTAATGCGCGCTGAGGCTTTCACCCATATGGGTAGAGCCGCACAGTAGCACGTGTGACAGGGACTAGTGCAACCTACTGCAATCTGGGCAAACTGTTGTGGGTCGCCGACGACGTTTACGTTGACACTATCACTCGACTGTGCAGCTTTCCTCGGCCTTTGCTACATCGTTTTAGACTTAGGTTTATCCGGTAACACGTATTATATCACATTAACGCTTTTTACTCGAATTGGCACATTTTCACGATTTGCATATCCGGATTTTTGAAGGCAAGTGATTAAATGACTCTTTCCAAATAATTTTATGTGATACAGCGGAAATATTAATTAATATGTGTGGGCACATATTACAGGGAATTGTCGCCAAATTGTAAAAAAAAAAAAAAAAAAATTGAAGTGCAAATTAATTAAAAAAGGCTTTGCAAATACATGCGTAAACAAAAGTCTCATTCGATCAGTAGTTCTCGATAAAACGAAAAATGTAAACAGTAATGTTCTCTGCAAATTTTGAAATCATCGACTTCGTATAATAATAATAACATTTTTTAAATCAATAGATTTGTAAATAAAATGGTGAATTACACTTTGTGGAAGCTATTATTTCCAAGTTTTTAACGACCCTGAAATAGATTTCCTTATAAGCAATCCTTGTTGCAAAATCGTAAATGGAAATTGCGTAATTTTCGGTATTTCTCAAAAACGAAAAAAACTCTTTTCCAAGTTGTTGGTAAATTCTTTAAAAAGTTTCAACGTCGATTGAATGAGCTGAAAGTATTCGAAAAAATCAAATAATTCATTGTACAAGAAAAAAGAGATTCCTATTAATTTTAACCACTTTTTTAAACTAAACAATTAACAAATGACACTATTATAATTATAAATTTATCAGCAATAACTCTGATGACGTAAATATTTGTTTTCAATTTTTGCGTGTAACTGTACATGTAAAATATCTTTCATCGGACTTAAATACGGGTTCACTAATGCCCGGTACGTTGTCATTAATCTCCGTAATAAATATCAAGAGATGTGCAATTTTTCAATCACGTTGTATGAGACGTTTAAAGAAGATTTTCTCGGAACGAACAAACGACGTTCCGGAGGAACTGAATCCCGTCATTTAAAAGAATTGCATCACTCGAGTAAAGAGCCAGTGCATCGGTGTCAGTAGGAGTTTAGTGTAAGAAAAGAATACGTAGAGAACAACACAAGCACAATTCTCATTCCAAAGCACCCAAGTGGCGCAGTGGTTGCCACTATACAGCACATTAAGATAGCGGCCGCGCAAACCCGAGACGACCGAAGCTGTTTAACGACGAAGAAGACGATACGTCACCCAACGTCCCAGCCCTCGAGACGCAGTCGAGAGAAAATTAATAACAATAACAATGGAAAAGAGAACCGATCGCGTCCTACAAAATGTGGACCTGAAGCTTTGCCTCGTTCATTCACCGGCTCACTCTCACTGCCTTTCTCCACCTATTGTTTCTACTCTGCCAATCAATCTTTATTATTATTACTTACATTCTTGCCTACCTTTGGCGCGAGAGAATTTAACGACGGGATTGCAAACCACTAGCGCCCACCTAAAGACAATGCTCGCATTCGCCGAGCCTGAAACTCATTTTCAGCTGATGCGAATTTAACCCACTCAGTAGAGATTTAATTCATGCTAATTAAAAAGAAACTATTTCTTTTTTCTTTTTCAAGAATTTATGAGGCTTTGATATAAGCTGCTGCACGTTTTTGTTCTCATTATAATATCTTAATGCTCGGGAAATTGTTTTTTCCTTTTTTTTTCTTCCTCGTGGAGGAAATTTCGATTTTAGGGATCTTTTTTTTTTAGATGTTCATGTCAGTATACACGAAATTGGCCAAAAATGTCAAATAAGAAATTTGTCCCAAAAATAAATGTGTGTGTTGTTCTATCGATAAAACTGAAGTTTGGTATAAATTCAGATATTATAGCGTTTTTCTTTATTTAAAAAAAATGTATGTCCGCTTTAATTACCGTAAAAATTCAGCTAAGCGATTCGGATTTTGTATTTCGAATTTTTTGATTTTTTGAAAAATTGTCTTTGTCGCATTAATTTTGGCAAAACATTAATTAGTGATCTCAAATGTATTATATACGTCAACGAAATAATATTCTGTGATGACAGAAATATAAATTTAATTGAGGTTGGTACAAATTATCGGATTCGATAAGAATTTCTATGCTTTATTATTTTTTCTTAATGAAAATAATGAGGTATCAATGTGCAAAATACTACTTTGCATCCTTGTGCGAGTTTTCCGCGTCGAGTAAAAACATCTTGACGAGTGATGTGCACCTGTAGTGTCTCTCAAGTGGTATACTAAAAGAAGAATACTGAGATTTACCAGGGGATAATAATAAAAGGCGTCAGTGAGTCGTATTCAGATAAAACCGTAATCAAATAAACGTCGAGGCATTTAATCAACTACTCAGGGTATCGCTACTATATACAGAGAAAATATAGATATACCGTATAATGACTGTGCAGTCTTCACTCTTAGGTATATCGAGAGCAGGCAAACATGACACTCGTAGAATTTCAGTGCCACGATGAGATAGAGATTCGTATTACACTTGTCGCAATGATTGATAATAATATACACACATGTGATGTATATATATATATCAATCGTTAAATTTTTAGCAATGACTAACACGCATGTAAACATCGATGTTACAAATATAAACTAGATTGTCATCAAAGATTCGCTAAAATGAAAAAAAAAAAAAATGTCGCATACAAATTTAATGCTGAATTATCAACAATGGGAATCGACGCAAATTTCTGTAAGATTTTTTTTTTTACACTTATTTTGTTTTATTATAAGTAATTAAAAATGATTAAAATTGTTAATGCAAGAATATGTTGAGAATCATAACGCCCTGAAACCTGATAGAATAAATAATTTCTATTGAACGGGATTTCAATGTCAATCAAGTTCTATTTGTTACATGAATGTTTACATGCATATGATTTTTCAATTAATTATGATTATCATTTTTTCACACGCCACAACGAAAAATCGAAAACTGTCGACAAAATCACGTACCTACGGAACTTAGCATCTTCTCGAAGAAGAATATGAATTTATTCAACGATTCCAACTAAAAAATGAATAAAACATCTTTTCGGTCGCGGAAAAATGTATTTACTTGAAAACATTTCTGCGATGTAATTTCAAAAAATTTCATTTGCCGTAATAAAAGAAATGACAAGTGCTTTTTACAATGCAATTTTTAATTCGCGGACGTCGATTAAATTGATCTGCTATTTTCGAACTTTCGTGCTCTTCTGGTCAGTGTCATCCGTGTTTCACGTATGTGGACGTCACTGGCACGTGGATTGAAGGCGATGATGAGCCTCCAGTTACATCGAACTTCGTGATCGTGACTCGTCTCGAACGATGTCTTGTACATGGATCCTCCCACGAAACGATCGTCAGCAGTGCCTACTCTCCTATTACATGATCTAGGCGCTGCGGCATGATCTATACATACCTACTGCCACCTAAGAGTGGGTATGTCGCGTTCGGAGAGTGAATCCGACGCGCAACCACGATTGAATTATATAATAATGCCGGCGATCTCACGTTTTAGAGAGGATGATCATTCCACGAGATCCATACGAACAACCAGTACATATATAAACATATACATACCTGCGCATATGTGGAGATGAGTAGGTGCGTTGACCCCATTACAGCCTGGCTATCCATCTTCGTAAGCACACACGTGGATTATTATTATTATTATTATTGAGGATAAAAAATATTTTTGAGAAAAAAAAAAAAAATGTTGGTATATTTGATATCAATGTTAATTAATATATAACGAGTGAGATATTCAAATGATAATATCCCACATCGACTGGAATAAATTTGGGTAATATTTCTGTGGAGATACATTTTTTTATATTAAATTAAGTGGGAATATTTGAGAGATATTAAAAATAGTTTGAGTTATTTACGTTGACACGTTAATTAATTAATGTTATGTACTGTGTACAGTGTTATGTACCTCACAATCGCCTGTATTTGGCACACACCATGATGTAGACATTATATCTCAAGGCTTATCGCACTTCCTTCTACTACAGGTCCCACGAAATTACCAAATATAATACCGACACATAGTTCTTTACACATAATAATGTACTACCTGCGTACGTCGTAATGCAAACAAACCGTTTTCCTTATCTCTCTCATTGAACAACTTCGGATTTACGTTTTATCCCGGTAGATAACACGCATTTTTTTAAACGCTCAAAGAGTCACTCGACAGTCAAATATGACCTAAAATTTTCATTGAAAATTGTTTAATAAATATATTTGAGTCCGTACATGCTTCAATTATTAAATAGACATAATTTGAAGAAATTATCTTTTCCACAATTTTGTATTTAAACAATTGTTATCACAAACATTTGCAACATTTTCCCATAATAATTTTTTAGAGGAATTTATTATTTTGATATCTCGAACAAACGAGTAAGCAAAACGTAATTCCACAGTCCGCTAAACCGCAGGAACAAAAGATTTCGATGCTGGAGCATTTTTTAGTCCACATCCGGTATGTTTAATTGAACTGACCAATTTTCGTTGTCAGCGCACCGCGTAATCTGTCGCTGGAAATCATAAAATTGATATTTTCGACTCGGAGAATTCTCGAGCTGTTGGGTCTGCCGACTTTGGTCGGCGTGAGACAATGATGTATAGGAAAGAGGAAGAATAATAGTGATTGGTGGCCCGAGGACTGAGCCCGAGGCGCGCGTGCGCTGTAGATCGTCGCGAAACGTTGCAATCGCTCGAGCGACGCTGATGCTCATCCATCGAGAGGCCTCTCGTTCTTGCTGTGTTGCATATAGGCGCACAAGAAAATGAGTGAGAGAAGAACAAACGCGAGAGTCTTCCCTGCCGAGCGCGAGCGCGTCACCTTACTTTGCGAACGCCACGCCTCGCATTTCTGCATAATCACTGATGCCAACAACGACGTAGTCGACGTCGCCGTTCGTTGTCACTTCACAACACGCGTTCCCTTCTCGGCACCGACCTTTTTATTATATATCATCGTCGACGTTTCAAAACAACGTCGCATCCCACCTTATCGCAACTAAAGTTATTCACGGCCAAAATCGGTACGAATCGTGACTATATATTAATCTCTTCTTCCAAAATGTTGGGGGCTTGAGATATCTTGAGAGGCGTCATTTCCATCGTTTTGTTCGTGCTGTGATTGGCCGGCGGGCAGGCATTAAATTTTTTTTTGTCTATGTCAAATGTCAGATGCGACATAAAGAGACAAATGTGATGGCTTAACACTAGCAAATATGTTTATGTTGATTTCACGAAATTAATATTTGTTGAAAACGGAATGTGGAAAAAAGTTTTGGGCGAAATTATTATTTTCCTCGTAAGGATAATTTTGAACCGCCGTAAAGCTATTTGTCACTTTCATATATATATATAATAACTTATCGTTTACTTTGAGTATCCAATTTGAATTCCGGTTTCAAGAGAATCATGACCTTTTACTTTTTAATAAATTGAGTTGAAGGGAATCGTGTTTTTACTTATTTTTTATTGTTTTTCATACAGTATTTTCAAAATACTTATGTTATTTGTGGATATATGACAGTTATATTGATTTTTACACCAGGAGAATTCTTGTTTGAGGAAAAAAGCTATTTTGTTATCGTTATGGGGAATCGAGTTTATTGTGCCCCAAAAAAATTTGAATTTCTGAGTTAATTATTTTATAGATTCTGTTAGTCATTATAATTTCTGAAGAAACTCTACCACCCCCCACTTTCAGGCATTTTATATATCTTCAACGACCAGATTCAAAAGCAGAGAATCACTGATAATCGTCAAATTCCATCGATTTATTCCTGATAACGTTATCTATGTATTACAATAAAATCTCGACTATATATTAACAACTATTTCCATTTTAATAACTGTCTTCAAATTTTAATAACTTTCGATCAAAAGCAAATAATGTTTTTTGCGACATTGTTACATTGGGAAGCGCGACAAAAAGAAAAATAATGGATTTTGGGCAATCCAGACTGTTAATCTCCCTTTTGCGTTTTAATTTATTTTTATGAAGATTTTCTATCAACTACAATTCTTATTTTATTTAGCATGTAATATACATGTACATTAGTTATATTTATTTTCGCAGTAGGAGAATTAATTATTGGAAATAATAGAATTCGTTTCCACTGCAGTGAATGCGAGTTTCCGGTCATCCAAAATATTCAGCAGTTCTGAGTAAATTGTTTAAGAGTTTGTGATTAAACGTGTGATCACAATTTCAGAAGAAGCTCCCCTTCCTTCATAAATATTCTATGCCTTCACCGAGCAGACTAGACCGAAAGGAAATCACTTATTATCTTTAAATTCCATAGATTTATTCGTGATAACACAATCTATGTATTACAGTATCACGTTAACGTCGTCGACCTATTAATCCATACCCAAACAGATGAACAATAAGCAAAATGTAGATCACAAAAAAAAAAACGTTTTTTCTTTATCACTGACCAAATCTAACAGAGGCATCATGTACGACAGAAATATTATTTAATACAAAAATATATATAATAAAATGGAAATCAAATATATTACATCACAATATGAAAAATAGTGATAAAAAATTTCTTAAAATTCCCTGATTTATAAAACTGCATCGCAGAAGTCAAAAATACTTGAAAAATTATCCCAAATTTCTCAAATTCATAAATGCGTCACGAATCTTCACTCTGGCAGCAATAATCAGCGTTGAATCACAAGCTAAATATCAGGTCTCATGGATTCGCATTGAAGTAACCGTAATCAACGGCTAATTAATACTCTAATTCGCGCAGAACGTTTTAATTAATGTTGAAACAGTAACAAATTGTGACTCTCCGTAACCAACATCTCTTGAGTAAGACGAAATGCTAGTAATTAGCTCACAGAGCGTTAAGAACGACTTGAATCTCGACACTTCCAGATCTTTCTCATAATTAGAGGTGACCCGCATTGCCCCCGCACATTTTATTCTCGGCTGGAAGACGAATTTTAAGAAGCAACCTGTGGCTAATCGGGCGAAAAAATTAATATGCGGATTTCAACAACAGCTCCATGATTTCGAGCGACACCTTTTTTTTTTCTTTTTTCGATTCGTTATGTATGACAGAACGGGAAACATTACGTTGGCGAACTTTGGTCATCCGGAGACGCGAATACAAAAACACGAGGCACCTACCTACTCGTTGACCTTGTGGAGTCGTGGAAGATCGGTCAGCGGAGCTGCACTGCCAACCTCTTCCCACTCGCTTTTACAAGAAACTTATTTATTACATATATATGTATACGTGTAATTGTGCTCTTGCATATTATGCTAAAAGGATAAACTTGGACCTCTCGCTTCATACACATACGTGCAGGCAATTCTAGTGTCTATGTATTTAATCACTGCTGTATACGACGTACGGGAAATTTCAGGTCAACTCAAAGCGGTCGCGAAATATTATTTTCTCCGGTAATTCAATTCTATTAATAAATTACAGTTTTAAAAAGATTTTTTTTTTAACTCTACACATGTATTTGTGCATAAATGTAATTTAAACGTAACTACTTTTTTTCTCCTCAAACTTTTTATGAAACCGCTAATTGTACATGAGAAAAAATTGAAAGCTGCCTCAAGGTATTCGCACCTTTCTTCACTTGCGATATAATTTACTCGTAGTATCTGCATTTCATTTACATTTCAATGGAAGGAAAAGAAATATTAACGATTTAAATATACATAAAAATAATAATTCAGGGGAAAAAGTATAGTAGCGTATGCGTAAAGAGAGTAGGACGTAAAAAAATGTTTAATTTGTGTTTAGCCTTGCGATTGACGAAAAGCAAAATTTCGATGTGAGTGTCACGGCCAAAAGACGACTCGGTATGAAATGCTCGATGCATATACACATCACCAAGTCGTGTATAGTCGCGCGTTTAACTACTCCACATTCTTCGCGCGTGTGGATACGATATTACTCTCGCGGTTATAGCTCGGTGCCCCGATGATGCTGGTTATAGAGTAGGAGCTGTTGTTGCGTTGTTGTGCATACGCTCTATGCGTGTGCATCTTTCAGAGCGCGGCGCTGTTGGTGCCTTGATTTCACGTTATCCGCGCCTCGATGCGCCGCACTCATGCCCGGATCTTTCGAAGTACACGGCAAGTACGTCGAGCCGCGAAGCATATTTTCATCTCATTAGCACGGTACTCGCGAGCTCGAGCGCAACGTGCTCCTATTCCGATTAATTCCGATAATTCTCGCGTGCATCGGGTATCCACCCTGTATCCGTCTATCAGACACATACGTTGCGCTGTCGGAAGTTAATTGAGAAGAATTACACGGTCTCGTGTATGCGAAGGCTACGGTGTATTGGTACTTTATGACGCTGATGCGCGGAGACTACATGTTGACGACTGAGCAACACGATAGTGACTCACGATCGGTGCTCGAATGCTTTTCAAGCTTTATAAAGTAGGGACTTGGAAAAGATTGCTCATGAGTGCTGCTAATCATAAATCGGAATAGCTTTTTCATGCACGAAATTCAAAGTGCACCATTTTTTGTGTAGAAAATTTACAGCGCACAATTTTTCGTGTAGAAAATTTATAGTGCACAATTTTTTGTGTAGAAAATTTATAGCGCATAATTTGTCGTGTAGAAAATTTATAGCGCACAATTTGCCGTGTAGAAAATTTATAGCGCACAATTTGTCGTGTAGAAAATTTATAGTGCACAATTTTTTGTGTAGAAAATTTATAGCGCATAATTTGTCGTGTAGAAATTTTATAGCGCACAATTTGGCGGGTATAAAACTTGTAGTGCACATTTAGCCGTGTAGAAGCGTTATAATACATAATTTTTGTGTAGCAAATTTATGGTGTACAATGTTTTGTGTCTAAGTGTACAATTTTTATGCACAAAATGAATAGAGCACGATTCTCTGTGTGCGAAATATATGCTGCACAATTGTTTGTGCACAAAATGTACAGAGTACAATTGTTTCTACACATAATTATTATAGTGTATAACTTTTTTGCCATGTATGTCTTCGAGTGTTTCTCGGTTACGAACCAATGAAAAACTTAGCGTTAACTTGCCTGTTCGAAGAGGTCGATGAAGTAGCAGGATACTTAGGCACCAGCTACCGAGCCGCCAATCGAGGAAACCGGCTGGCGGTCCAGGCCAAGCGACATTAGGAGCGAAATATCTCGAAATCCGAGATACTCGTTTGCTCGTTCAGGAGATACGTGTACAGAGGGAGAGAGAGAGTCCCAATCGTGGAATCGTGTGTGGAGCAAGAGTAGATCTCGAAGAGAGTGAACCGCTAACAGCGGAGATCGCCAGCAGCTGAGAGCTAGAGCTTCTCGCAAAAGGCGAAAAATCCACGAAGCGGTCCGACCTCGTAGCGATACCATTCGCCGTAAACAGAACGCGTTGCGTGCTCGGCCATAGGTGAACTTATCGGGCGTACGGTATGCCTCACATCTGGCCTGGAGCCAAAGTACATTGCAAATAAAGTGCAATCCTCACGAACGTTACCATCGAATAACTTACTGAAATATTTCTTTTTTCATTTCAACCCTTTCGCTAAAATTTTTTTCGAATCGCTTTCAGTGCACGTTGTATTACTGGTTGGTTATCAAATATGGAAATTCACGAATGTACAAATGTTGCTAATCGACAACGTTTCGTGATAAAGTCATGTAAATTGTTTTTATGTGTTTTTGCAAAATAATGTCAACTATTTAACGATATTTTTCGATATCACTAAACGAAAATTCTATTTGCACGTTAGTTCAAAAAATCTGCTGGCTAAAATACTTGCGGAATTTATGATAAATACATTTTAACCCCTCCACTTTAAATTGTTTTTTACATCGCTTTCGTGCGGATTTTGTAACTGGTAGACTATCAAATGTAGTAATTTACGAATATACGAATGTTGTTAACAGACTGCGTCTCGTGATAACGTCGTGTAAATTGTTTTTATGTCTTTTTGCAAAATAATATCAACTATCTAACGATATTTTTACCCGCCTGCTGTCAAGACTTTGCGGCACTAAACGAAAGTTCTATTTACATGTCAGATAAAAAACCTGCTGGCTGAAGTACTTGCGAAATTTATGATAAATACACTTTTCCTTTTCTATACATTTCCCTTTTTACGTTTTTCACCTGTCGCTTCAATTTTTTTAAAAACCGCTTTGGTTGCACGTTGCATTACTGGCAGATTATAAAATGTTGAAATTTACAAATGTACGAATGTTGCTAATTGACAGCCTTTCGTGATAAAGTCGTGTAAATTGTATTTTATTATTTTTTGCAAAATAATATCAACTATCCAACGACACCTGCCGTCGAGACATTGCATTACTAAACGAAAATTCAATTTCCACGTTAGTCGAAAATTCTGCTGGCTAAAATACTCGCGAAATTTATGATCAACACATTTTTCATTCAACATTTCCGTAATCTCAACAAATCCATTTCCAATCTATTCCGACAAAGCACAAATCATCAAAAGACTATTCGCCCCTAATTACGGGAAGCGCGGACGCAAATTAATCCAGAAAAGTTAATCACTCTCGATCGAAGCGAGTGTCAAAGCAAAGCCTAAATAAAATCTTCGTCGTCTAATTCCAAATATCAAGCCCCAAAAAGACGAAAATTAAGAAAATCGTGCGCACGTAAAATTCAATGCTCTTGAGTCCCACAAATCAATTGCATAATCTTCAACCCGGTCACGGGATCTACCAATAAAAAAAAAAAAAAAACGAAGAAAGAAGGTTGTCAAAAAATGTGTTGAACAGTCCCGATCCTCCAGTTGTGATGATAGCGGGGCTGATCCGCTGTGAGGCGCTCGAAAGGATGCCGGCGTGTCCCTCAGCATGGTCGCGGCCGGGGCACTCTTCTCCGCGCGTCGCACTGTACGTCGGGGCACCGGCGCACGGGTGTCGGAATCACAACGCGCGCTCGAGCAAAGGCTTATGGCGTGGAAGGCGCGGCGAGCGCGCGGGACTGCGAGGCAGTCGGGAGGGGAAGGCAGCAGCGAGCCAGCTCACCTTGGCGCTCATGGTATGCGTCCACTGGCGTCTCCGTCAAAGGCGTAGCCTCCCCCCGACGAGACCATAACACAACAGAGCGAGCGGTGAGAGCAGCGCACGCTGCGCTTGTTTTGATGCTCCGCATTTCCAGATCCTACAGGTCGACGTGTATATATATATATATATATATATACACACTATAGATGTTTATACACGAAGAGGTCGCTGTGCATAATCTGTGCAGCCCGAGCGGAGGGACGGAAGGAGAGGAAAAAAAAAAAGATAAAGGCACTGTGGGATGATGATCTGACCTGCGTTTGGGCATGCAGCCTCTGTGGTCAGGGAACCGGGTGCAGGGATAATGGTCCGGGGGCTATTAGATCGGTGACCGGGGCCCGGGAATCTTCCAACGAAATACGTACGTAAAATGTGTTGTACACTGGAGAGTAGGAGGATCGGGCTATTGACGAGGATGAGGTTTCTTCGTTGCAGTTTGTGATACGGTATGGAAATGGAACGGCTCTTATCTCCACTCGCTAACGACACGCACGCACACTAATTTTTCTTCAAGTCGCGCTCGTGAGCTCGTATCGCGCGCGAGCTCATTCTGAAATATACCTGGGTGATAATGGAATGTTTTCGTGTTTCACGTGCTTTTGAAGGCAGACGACAGTATTTCCATTTCCAGCCGAGAATGGCATTGATTGTTGTTTTTTTAAGCGATTAGGAAAACTGAGTGTTTTATGAACTACTTAGAATAACTGGAAGTTTATGCTGTGCATACTCTCAGGAACTTCGCTTCCTACTTGTACATGTTGCGCGGAACAATCGGAGAAAACAGATCTACAAAAATTATTCAAATTATTGAATAATGACTCCACAGCAGGAAAAAACAATGGTATTGAATTTCAATTGAATGAAGTCGGGGTAATGTGCCACGATGAGGTACGAAAACGATGGAACGATCGTATCAAATCCGTACTCGGCAACTTCCTCTCTTGTTTATCATATGGTAGTTGTTGCGAACTGTTGGCGAGGGCGCGCGCGCTCTCAAGCTCATTAATTCACGCTGTGCGCGAATCCGTATTTGGCAAGGGTTGATGATCGTTCGTTGATGTACGAGCAGCGGGGGACTACGTGCTTCGTCTTATATTTCAATGCACAGGACAAGCGGTGCGCCACGCGTTCATCGGTAAAATGTAAGCAATGACTGAAGCAGACGAGAGAAACATCGAGATAAATGTTATACTCATATATATATATATATTGCGGCTATAATATGTTACATAAGAATTTAGTGAAAGAGGCTCGCTTCAGCCTTTCTCCCGATCGCTACTGCATATCACTTGGAGCTTCTTCAGCTGTACGAAGCTTATATAAAACTGCACACGCAGCTAAAAGATTTTTGCATAGCACGAGAATAAATGTGTTAATTGAATTTCTGAATGAAATAAAAGCTATTCCATTTTTGTTACCTTTCTTTAAGTGACTTTAGCCTAAAATGTATTTAAAAATATATATATATATTATATTCAATATATTATCTCAAGTAATTGTTAAATTGAAAATAAAAGGAACTAGTTTTTTTATAAGGGATTGTAAAAATCTGAAGAGACTCAATATGCACTGAAATCTGAATGGAATAAATATGTGGTAGTTTAATTTCTGAATAACATACTAGCAATTCCATTTTTATATCTTTTTCTCAAGTATCATTAGCGGAAGGAACCTAACTTGACAAAAAAATGTTCCATCGCTGTTTTTAGTAATTGATAAGATCGAATAAAATTAATTATGTGCTCATTTTTTAGTAATGGATTTTGAATCGAATAATGCATTTTTTATGATGATATAATTTGGAGAAAAAAATATTTAGCTTTGGTTTTTAGATATCCGTTGCGATAAACAATTGGAAAAATAATGAAGACATTCAAATACATTTGGTTGCCAAGTATGAATGTATTCGGTCGAATAGAGCGATAAACATGTGACTGTATGTATGTCAGGAGAGAAAGAGCTCTTCCGCGTTCCAAGCGATCAAATCCTCTCTATTTTTCGCATTTTTCAACGAGTGTGCCCGTAGGCACTGCAATACACGGCTGAGCTTCACGTGTGTTCTATTCTTTTACGTGTAGCTGTATGATACGTCGAGTGTGCATTTCAGCACTCATCGATCATGTGCCGAGTGCGAATGCGCTAATTGCGTAACGCAGAAAGAGCTGTGCGTCTACACCGCACACAAGCTATGTTTCCATGTGATGTGTAAACTGTGCAGATAAATGTACCGATCAAGTTAGCACCGCATCTCAACAACTATACTCAAAGTGCATGTAAGCCTCGGTGAAAACAGCCCGACGGCTTTATATTCATATTTTATTTTAAAAAAAATGCTATCTCGTTATTTAAAAAAAATGCATTTACAAAAATTTCCAATATTCGGTGAATTTTCCATTTACAAAAATTCTCAATATTCGGTGAATTTTCCATTTACAAAAATCACAAAACGCGCTGAACGTTTTAATTACAAAAATTCTCAGTATTCCGAGAATTTTTCAAATACAACTTTCTCTTTCGACATTCGATGACTTTTTAAAATTTGAGAACGATCTATCTAGCGGTTCTCAAAATTTGATATCCAACGGTAAAAACAAACAGCATCGGCCAACGGCCATATCTTATATTTCGATATTCATCAATTTTTGTTTTCAAACAAAAATATCTTTCTAGTCCCACCAATCAATAATAAAAAAGTTTTATTTCGGACAATACTTTCTTAAAAAAAAAAAACAAAGTTCAACCTTCTTTCGGACCTTTAGGTAGATGCAGCTCCTTAATAATTGATACAAAGATTCATACTCCGGTTCATACTCTAAAATAAAAATCAAAAGGTCATTCTTAATCATCCAACGGATCAATTACAAGTTACATTCACTTTTACTACTACACTTTACGCTACGCTTAAAAATTTCAGTTTTTTAAATACACATAATATAAGGTTTTGCTGTTTCACTGTGACTATGCGTAGGCCCATTAGTTACAAGTTTACGACACAAGCTATGCTGATGGACGATAAAATATAATACGTTATGTGTACAAGCATGGTCAGACGGTAGCCGTCAGCGCTGCGCGCGTGTCCACCTTTCGAAGAATGCGCTTCCTTCCTGCCAGTATTGTGCACACGTATGTGACTATGTACAACGAGGCCCAAACATGGCCTTGTCCGCACTGCCGATCGACCGATGACACAACGACGTTTACTATACTCGTGGATCTATAGATCTATACGCGTACATGTGTGCAAGCTGTCATGATAAATATGGAAGAAACAATTCAGGAGACGTTTTATGGGCCGAGCTCTAGCTCTGCTTATCTCCCAAATCATTTCCCACACAACTTTAACGCAGGACAATGCGTTCATACGATACAATGTAGGGCAATAAATTCAATAGTCACACAACAGTTCTGGCATCGCAATAAAATTTTTAAAGATAATCCTCCGAGATAAAAAAATTTGTTTTGTGCTGATTGTGAATATGAATTAATAAAATCGCACAAAAAGTGTCCAAACAATATTTTAGATGGGATCAAAAACAGTGTTTCAACAACTGTGATTTATAACAGATTTAATGGCTAAAATGGGCAAAAAGACACAAGATATAATTGTTTAATTTTTTTACGTTAATTCTCTATTAGTTTTGAATATCACCTAACAATTTTTTGTTAAATAATGTTAATACTCATAAATGTGATTATTGACATTTAGTTGAATAACATGAGATAGTTATAAAAACTTAAAATACCAACGGGCCATTGTCCGAGGTCCTTAAGCCCGTTTTTTTTGTAAATGAATTGATGAATTAATATTTGAAATTAAATTAGTACTATTTTGTTTATTCTTTTTTTTTTTTCTAGGAAAACATTTGGTACTGGTAACGAATCCCGAGATCGTCGAAGATGCCTACGCTTTCGACAATCCTTGCTTCAAGGATGCGACCCCAGCGGTCACGAGAAACCACGAAAGTCGACCGCTGTCTACGGCGAGTTTGGTCGACGAGACCCCAGCGAAGGACTCGGCGAGGTGGTCGAGTCCTTGGTCGTCTCTGGGTCTACCTTCTGTCAACAAGAATGACAAGCGACGAACCCTGGACGACTCTTGCTTAGGGGTGAGCAAGCCAGACAATTTCATATTCTGCGAATTTTTTTCTTTTTTTTTTCGAAAATTAATATACCGGTTATAAAGCTCGGATGGATATGAGGCATTCCCTACCAACTCAACCAACGGTCGACCCTCAACTTCCCAAATATGGATCGGGATTCTTTATGTTATGTTTTCACGTATAAAATGCATGTAGATTGATTCTCATTTTTTATTAACGCCTTTTTTCTTTTTCTAAATACCTTTGTTTGGCTCTAAATATTTATAAATAAAAATTTCTGGTAAAAGTAAGTGTGAAAAAAAATCTGCATACATTATTTATATCGCAGGATAGCACAGAAATTTTTATACCATATTTGTAAAGTCGAGGGTCGGCCGTTGGTCGAGTTGGTATGAAATGCTCTGTATGTCGTATATTAATTTTCAGATGCATTCGTTTTTGACAAACACAATATTGGCATATTAAAATAATGAAGATTGCAATACTCACGTACTGTAATTTTCAAATATCAGCGTCGTAAAGTTCTTACACTATTCTTAAATTTATAATAAAAAGTTTATTAAACGAAGTGCACATGCTCGATTCGTAAATCTCATATTGTTCTTGTATATTTAATTGACTTGCAATTTTAATCGTGTTTTAACTTATGATTAATGATAAGTGTCGCAAATCTCTCGGTATTAATTTTAGAATTATTTTTTGCAGCCAAAGGCAACGAGGGTGAGCATCGTAAGCCTTAGAAGCAGAGACTTTACTGGTCTCGGTTTTAATGTCTGCGGCAACATGAGAGAGGGAATATTTGTCAAGGATCTTCTTCATCGTGGTCCTGCCTCAGAGTCTGGACGAATTCATCCTGGTTAGTATAAACTATCACTGTTAAAAAAGATTGTATATTTCTCTGTGCATAAATTGGCAAAGTAAATAATAAAACTAGTCTCTTAACTGGCACTGTCGCCGATAAATTGTAGGTGTAGTTTATCTCTGCAACATACTACACACTTGTACTGTTTTTACTATAGCATACATTATATTAAAGTTATTATACCAGTTTATGCATAAAAAGATCCAGTTCTTGTAGAGGAAATATCAAATAGATTTCTATAAAGTGCAAGGCCCACTAACAAACCGAATACTGTTAGGAAACCCAGTAACAAATGTTCGAAAAATAAAATTACCTTTTTATCGAGAATTTGCAAATGTAAATCGGTGTATTAAATTGAATATACAATTCTATATGCATCGTGATATTAATATATTCTTTATATTAAACATGATTTTTTAACGCGTTAAATATTTAAAATATTAAATTGGATATTTTGCATTATATGTAAACACCTTCGATATAAAGGTATATATATATCATGAACATTTTTTAAGTATAGAGTTTAAATGCTTCATGAAGAAAAAACGTTTTTCAGCGAATGTGGTTGTACTTGCTTTCGGCTCGTACGGTAATTACACAATCTAAAAAAAGTTTTTCTATGAACTGTTGAACGAAACTTTGGGGCATAGCCTCGGAAAACTGCGGATTTTGCAGGGGAGAAAAAAATGTCCTTCTCTGAATGGTCGATTGAAAATAGTTTCACGTCATTTGATTGGCTTTAAAATAGCTTATGGAGTATTAAATGATTCTGTCATTCAGTTTCCTACTCACGGCTGTTAAGTGCATCACATCACCTTAACTGGTGCATGATTCACTCAAATCTTCCCTCGCAAATGAAAGCTACAGTATCGCAAGTTCCACTGATTCGATTTACATCCAGTTATATTATGAAAGATCTCCAAGAATTGAGCAAAATTCATTGTGCTCGATAGCTTTTCAATCGAATAATTTAATTTCCTTGAGACACGAAAAGAATTTCTCGAATCCAGTCGCGTGGAAGGTGAAATCAGTCTCGGCAATAAAAAAGCCTAATCCTCGTGTCAGTCGGCAATTCAAGTCCACTATTCTTATTACGTGTATCCTCGGTAATGAGGTTTATCGGACATAGTAACTGGAGTGAATCGTAATTTATACTCCTTCCAACGAAATCCACAGAATTCTCAAAGTATGCATAGAAAACAAACTTTCTGCCACGCGATCTTTAATTGCTCGCAGAAATTGTTTCCTCAAAGCTCTTAATAATCATGATTGATGTGTATAAAAACTTTCTTCTTTTTTCTGTCCATTCAACAGGCGACCGAATTGGCAGCGTGAAAATCAGCTTCAGAAGCATGGTATACGAAGATGCCTTGACGATCCTCAGCTACGCGTCGCCCTATGACGTGGAACTGGAAGTAGAAACTGGTGGAAGTGGCGCTGGCTCACGTCCAACGACTCTGCTGAAGAAAACCGTCGGTCCAAGTCCTTCGAGAATTTGCCATCCGCTTTACCGAAGTCAGTCTATTCCGGAGCTTTCCCAGGCTCACAAAACGGCAGCGAAGAGGCTCTTCATCGCAGATCCCAACGAGTCTCTGGGTTCCAACTATTCGACTATGAACTCCACCCTGAAATCATCAAAATCAACTCCTGGCAGCCAAACCCTCGAGCGACATCACGAGGAAGCAAAGAATCACAATCATCACCACAATCACCACAAATTTGGCATTAAAGTTCTCCCTGCTCTGGACGGAACCGTCCATAGAATCGAGAATCAGAATGAGCACAACACTAATCTCGAGAGAAGGCATTCCAGGAAGATGGACGCCATTGGAGGAAGCTCCAGAGACCGCAGGTCTGAAGACGAGTCCACGACCGTCGTCGACAGTGGCGCCCCTCGGGAAATCGTCTCTGAGCGCTACCAGAAAAGGGAGAACCCTCGTCAGCAGGACGCAAGATTTTCCAACAACATTGCAGCCTCAGGAATCGATAACAAGCCTTCAAAATCGATTTTAAATGGCCCTGAGGTTCCGGATAGAAATTCAGCCACTGAGGTTCGCACGGAGCCCGTCGAAACTATAAATATACCTTCGGAGGTACCAGCTGAGGTGCACAATGCTGCTATGGCTGCCAGAAGAAACCGCAGAAACAGCACGGAACTTCTGAACTCTCCAAAGCCCAATTTTTCCGATCCAGGAGAGTCTTTGGACGCCAAGAGTCCCCAGAAAAACAAAAGAAAAGCACCAGCGCCACCTAAGGTCGGCAGCGGCGAAGCTGAAGTCACTCGTCCTCCGAAGAGGGAACTTTCCTCGCCCAGCAAACAGGAAAGAGAAAATCCGGATGACAGCATCGAAAGCATAGCGGATTATACGGAATCTTTGAACGATTACGTAGGCAAAGTTCGGGAGATTACTATGGAAGACGACGCCGCTGTAAGACGGCAGAGATTGGAGAATAACTCGGCCAATAGGAGAAATTCAGAGTCAGATTCTGACACTGATAGCGAGGTTCATAATAGCTTCACAACTATCGAGTTGAAACCCGCCGATATCACTATCCATCACACTCCCGTGCCGAGGGTCGACGGAGAGGCTGAAGACGACGAAGACGACGTCTACAGAAAAGCCGCCAGTCTTGGCGACCTTTCCAAATACGAGAACAAAAGCCTGGCGACGCTAGAACGCGCCCAGAGCCTCGACATGGCAGATACTGGCTCGAAAAAACGTAAAGTCGTACCTCTACCTCCTGAGGACATGAATGAGTCGACGGAAGATCTCACGAAACTCGACGATATGGATTCTTTCGACAGAAGAAAACTCAAGAAATCCAGCGAATGGGGAACTTTGGAGGACGCGATTTGGAACAAAAAGGAAATCGAAGAAACTGAAAAATCCAGAACGAGAAAACGAAGCAGCGGGACCTTGGAACGTTCGAAATCCGCAGTGGAAATTAAGCTGAAGGAAGCAGCGCGTTCTGGAAGACAAACCGAGGATGGACGTCTTGTTCCCATCGAAATGCCCGACGATACAAGCATAGAACTGTACAATCTACCTCTGAGCAAGAGGCTCACTAAGGAATTCATTCATTCGGAGAGAATGTTCAATCCTGACGAAGACAATTCTCTCGCGAGGATCGTCAATAATGGGACGGTCGTTAAGAGCCCAACTCCCGAGGAAATGGAGCTGGATTTCAGACAAGCGACTCCCATGAGCGAGGACAGCGATGAAGTTGAAGAAAAATTACAGAAGAAGGAATCTTCGGATTCTGCGACTTCGCCGTCCAATGAGGAGTTCGGAATAGCTCTTAGGTACTTTGATTTGCAGGTCAGTAGATCGCCCGACAAAAACAAACGAAATCCCGTTATCCTCGACAAAGATTCAACGGATAATTATCAGAACGACGAGGCAGTTTCGTACGCAGGAAGAAAAGAAGCTCATGAAGAGCCCATGAGAAAAGTCACAGTAGTCACAGGATGTCCAGGTTGCGATCGCAAATTCTCTCATCACGATCACACGTGCACAAAGGTTCCCGACAAAAACGGTACCAACAATCGAGATTCCGCCGATTGGCAGCCTCAGGAAGTCAGCAAATTGGGAGAAAGTCCTCAGGAAGAAAAATCCGAGTTGTCAGCTTTTCAGCTTGGCTTGACGAAGTTTGAGAAGGCTGCGGACCTCAGAGCGAAGGCTGGATCTCCTACGGACTCCAGAATTGAGAGGCAATTGCTGAGGGAAAGAGGCATTGATTTGAACGCCGAACTTGAGGAAGAAGAAGAGGAAGGCTACGATTTTGGCTCGGGTGTTACTGTCAACAGCAAGAACTTGTCTTCCCCAGCCGTTGATAGACACAATGTGAGCAACGTGAGCGTTTCAAGCGGTGAAAATAGCGAGGACAGTGGCTTAGTCGGAGAATCCGGAGAATACGCTCGACAGGATTCGGAAACAAGGCCTCCGCTGCCTGAAACACCGATGCCCAGGTCAGGATCTCCTCAGAAGCTCACTTACATCACGGAAATCAAGGTTTCCACAAGCAGAGAAAATCTCCGGGAAGATTCGGAGGATCAAGCCGAAGCTTCTCCCAAAAAGGAGGTAGCTCAGAAACCGCCCAGAAACGAAGTGACAGTGACTTCGAACGGAAAAGCCAATACGGGGAAAAAACCTCCGGTGCCTCCGCGAAGAAATGACGCCTCGAAGCTCTTGGCTAAGGAGAGTGAGCCCGTCGACAAGCAGGTAGTTTATGTTTCCGAATACAAGTCCTCTGGTGGCAAAGACAGAATCGAGAACTCGGAAAAAATTGGAGGAACGCCAGGAGACAAGCAGAATAAAAAATTTGAGCATTGGATCTTCCTTGGCGACAATAAAGAACAGAATCCTTGGGGAAATGGCTCTAGCCAACCTCAACCTGTGACCAACATCGTCGTTTCCCCTGGAGAAGACAAAAAGAATGTTCATCAATGAAGAAACGAATGGTTGAAAGTATTGCGTGGAAAAATACTGAATTGACAAACTATTGAATTGTCAGAAAGCTATGTGCCATAGAGGACGAATGGTCGACGATGCATGTGGCAATTGCGCAGCTCCTTACTTCGTTAACTCTGCCAATTGAAATATATTTTATGGCGGACTATTGACGCGAAAATGTCGTTATATGCGCAGTTGGAAATATTGTTTTTCACGGTCCCGAGAGATATTCACGTTTTACGTGGGGAAAAAAGGGACGAGGATGAAAATGAGAAGAACAAAAAGCGTTACAACATAAGCATGTCAGACAAATATGATGAAAAACCGTTCGAGCGCGTTTTATACATATACCATTGATACATCTTTGTAAATGGCTTTTGAATAATTTGACGCGCATTATCAGCAGTATTCTCTTATTTGCCACTGTTTCATCTTGAGTCTTGAATAAACTTGACAGAAAATGATTCGGCAATGATAAACGGTAATTTCTCGATAAATGTCCACCATTTGTACGCACAAACGTATGATGCTGTCTTTTGATACGATAAACGACGATCTTTCTTCTACTTACGCGAAAATCGTGAGGAGGTAATTTAATATAAATAACCGTACGAATATTTCGTGGCAATTTATGCATAGGAGACGATCTATCTCAAAAGCGTATCCGTTATCGATATTTTGCTGACGAGTCTCTCAATGCAATGTAACATACTTTAGTATTTTTTAAGAAACCCGATTAATATTAGTTCACCAACGCCGTATGGTTGTTAGGGATATATATATACATAAAATATATAATTGTTGTCGATAATAACTTAGTCTTAGTATAACTACGACGATTTTTTGGCGAAGAGAGAAACGAAATACTGTACATTTAAAAGAGTATTGGTGCCGCAGATATATATTTTTTTAACGGTCTGAGTTAATGTTCTCGAGTCGAGCGATTTTCTGGACGTCACATAACGACAACTTGTATATAATTATTTTGCGTAAACGGGGAAAGGAAATAAAAAATCAAAAACGATTTTTCTAAGCGTGGATGGAAAATAAAGATGTATTATTCACTCCGATATACAGAATTTTATGACAATGACAATTCTCGTCACATTATTTACACCACAAGTGCGAACTACTACATTAATACGTTGCATTGATTTTTTTTTTGTAGATATAACCAGGAAGTAGTTAATAATCGTTTCAATTAAACGTCTTGTGGTTCAATGATAATATTATTCGTAGCTGTACATTTCATTATTAAACACGGATGAAAAATAAAAATGTATTTTTTGATCCGATATACAAAATTTTTTATGACAATGATGATTCTCGCGACTTTATGTACGCAACAAGCTTCGTATCGCGATGTCGATACGAAGAATGGGTTTTTTTTGCAGATGTAAACAGGAAACAGTTAACAATTGTTTTAACAAAACGACTTGTTGTTTAATGATAATATTATTTGATGTTGTACATTTTATTTTGTATCATGGTCTTTAAATATTATTATAATAGACAATCAATTATATTTTAAATAAATATTATTGTTAATCTTCAAATCTGGCGATATCGTTTCATTTGTTTTTCAACAGAAGCTCGGATACATAGTCAATGAAAAAATATATGGAGCAATATTTTTACACAATATACAATATGCGTTTAGTGGGAATAGCGTTACATTAAATTCACTCTTTCTCCCAATTTCTCAGCAGATTCATTCGCTCTGACACTCAATTACAAAATACTTGTTTTCTCCGCTCGCGGAACAATCTACGTCGCTGATTGTTTGTAATTTTTTGTGCTCATGAGCTTCTTGCCGCACATAGCGCAAATTGCTTTCTTGTAAGCGCACGCCTGACAATAGTGCGAACCAACCTGATGAACTTTCTGTCTGCATATCCTGCAGATCTCAAACTTTGCTGTGTAGGGATTGTAGCGTGCTTTCGCAGCTGACAGTGCCTTGTTCTCTCCTACTTTGCGGCCTCCGCTCTCGACTGTGTTTCTAGCTCCCGTCTTCCATGGATCCGGCGTTATAACTTTGCCCAACTTTTTCTCGCACTTCTCGCAAACCATTTCTCTAGCTGCAACACACAGCAATAATTTTCAGCTATTATTTAGCGTTTATTCCATTTTTAAACGCAAATTAAAGAAAAAGTAAACAATTTTTCGAGGTTAGGTTGACTGAAAAATGAAATAAAACTTGAGTGATGTACTTACTTTGATTTGGATGGCTGACGGTAGAATCTCCGAAGCTTAGGTAATTATTGGCTAATCTTTTTATGCAGGGTTTCAATAAAATATGCGATTAAAACATATATCGTCCCTTCGTAGACGTATCACTCATCACTGTTTTTAGTACGCCACCAAACCGTGAAAATAAAGCTGGCGTTGATGTTGGCGCGAATGTATGAACATGGAAATTTAGTGTATATCCCAATTTTACGTTGGATAATTTTTTTTAACATTCTGAGTGACAATGTCGTGATTTGCTAAAGTGGCTATAATTTTAAAAAAGGATGGAGTAGGAAGTGTAGCTATCCTGCAATTTTTTCAGATTTTATATACCACCCTTAACCAACCCTCAAGAGGGTTCAACTTTCCCATTTAAAATACATGGAGTTTCCCGGTGTTCGCAGTTAATATTTCATTGTGGGATTAATTTATGTCCGAAAAATCTGGGATTTTTACAAATTTCTCATTGAATATACACTGTAAAAAAGTTAAGGATGGAATATAAATCTAAAAAAATTACTTGAATGAATAAAATAGAATAAAGTGTACAGTTGATTTTGTGTAGAGATTCTATTGTCTGCAGTTATTCTCATGTCAACATTACACCCTGTCAAGTTTATCCGGTGTACATTATTTAGTGTAGAAATTTCATTGTGTCAAGTTGAACTGTGTACTGTGATTGGTACAGACATTCTATTGTATCAACTGGTTTCCTGCAGACTCGATCCAGTTCGATGAGCATTCAACCGCAATGAGCAATCCTCTACTTTCTTTCAGATATCAGCCATATTTAATTAAAACTCATTTCTTTCTCCGTTAATATGAAAATATTCGAAAACACTTCCGATCGATAAAACAGAGCAACGCGAAATCGGCGCGGATATTTCCTCGACCCACGGTATTCACCGCACCGGCGTTAAGTGCCTGCTAAGGGTTGGAAGGGGGTTAAGCAGCGGTGCCTGCGAAAACTGCCTACAGAGCGCGCCACAGTTAGCAGCGCGTAAACCGCTGAAAGCTCCATCTCGCAGTTGGTCTGTTGATTCAGGGGGTTGGGCGGTGACGCGTCACCCACCCTCTAACCGATAGTCCGCAGCAGCAACGGCGGCAGCAGCAGCAGCGACAGCATTACAGTGGGGGGGGGGTTTTAGGTGATGGCTCGCAAGTTTCTCGATATAAGACAGGGCTGGCTTACGGGGCTGATCGTGAACGTGAGCGCCATCTGTTCCCCAGTGGCCGGCCACCCTCCGAAACATTCGGTGTATCGCGTCTGACGAGTGGAAGCAGAAGCACAGCAGCAGCAGCACCACCACCGAGCATCACCATCATCACCACCACCACTACCACGACCACGACCACCTACCAAGAGAATCGCAGCGCTTCGGGCATTTAATTACAGTGCTTCGTGCCTCGCCAGAGTGATAAGTGCGCGCGCGTGTGTGTGTGAAAGAGGTGCCGAGATATAACTGCAAAAAGGTAATTCCGATAACAATAACCACCGAAATATGCCCCACGAGCTTATATGTCTCCGCGCTGTACAGCAATTCATCCATACACACATACATACATACATACATGCATACGTACGTACGTACATAGGAACATATATTGTGAAAGATGAAACGTTGATTCCTCGCCCGTTGTACAAGAGGCCGCTTCGTTGGGATTTGCTTAGGGGTTTTCTCGATGCGGGATACATTAACGTGTTGGATCGATTCCCTTTCTCGGGCCGCTCGAGGGGACATGCTACGCCTCGTCAAAAAAGACACTGGCTCTCGCTGCTCGCTGCTCGCAATCCAGGCTCTCAAACGCCGACCTTATATTCTCTCTCTTTCCATTTATTCTCCTTCGACCTCCATAACTCACGTTTCGCCCTGCCCTTTATTTCCCAATGAGACACCGAAACATCCTCCCACTGGTGGCCTCCTTCTCTTTTTTGCAACGTAATACACCGCAAGAGCATAAAACTAGTTGGTCGTTTCGTGTCTGCGAGACACGAGGAGAAAAACGGGGGCGGTACGAGTCGTCGAGACTGCACAGGGCGACTGGATTTCGATCACCGACGAAAAAGGGTTAAATCAAGATTTTGTTGTTTTCTTTTTTTATTCAATCTATGCTTTCGATTGCAGTGTGGCTCAAGGACGAGAGACGTTAAAAGCTCGGAGAGGACGTCGAGTGCTAAAGAGTATTTTCTCCCACTGTATACTTTATCGTTTTTTTTTTTCTTCTTTTCTTCCCCAGACACGTTTCCGCCTTCCCAGCATTGCGGTTAGCACGTCGTGCTTGTCAGCAGTGGTAGCTATAGGACAAGTCCGAGTATCGGTGGGCTGCTATCGCACGCCTGGCTGGCGTGTGCTTTACCGCTGCTGCTGCTGCTGCTGCTGCTACTCGGTGCTTTCTGCTGCAGGGAAAAGAATGGCGACAAACTTTCGTGGAGAGTCTGAAGCGGGTTTACAGTTACTCCGAGTCTTTTGCCACTTGGGGTACGAAAATTTAAGCTCCCTTTGTGAATTCGCCACTCGGGGGAGAGGCGGGCACGAGCGACGCACAAACATACAGTGAAGAGCTCGCTGTTGAAGAAATTATACCGTCAACTTTGTGGTCGAGAGCCACATGGTCCATTTTTTCTCCCCCGCTTTCTCTCGGCATTCACTTTCTTTTTTGTTTTTTTTTTTCTCTCTCTTCTCTTCCTTTCGTTTTTCCCTCCACTCACGCCTCGGCAACTTGTCAAGAGTTTTCTCCGACGAGCGAATAATCTTTTCTTTCCCCGACTTTTTCTTCTTCTTCTTCTTCTTTGTTTTTTCTTAGACTTGAGAATGTTTTTTTTTTGTTTTAGTTCAAAGAAGGAGAAGCACGCTTTTTTATGAGTCATGAATTTAGAGGGTCGGGGCGGACTTCTTCTCGGATGAGTTGCTGGGCTGCAGGGTTAATCACGTTAGGGTTGCCTCCTCCACCACCACCGAGACTACCAACGGTGTTATGGCACCCACTGTCTCGTCAATGAGTCATGCACCAAAGTCTTATATACCGGGTGAGACATCGAATAGTCTGCTCTACCACCGCTATATCCACTTGCACCCTCTGCTATGTAACGTGGGGCACCGTAAGCGCTTACAGTTTACGCACCTGCCTCGTGTACGTAAGTTTCTCGTGAGGAAAATCGATATAAAAGCCAATGTATCACGTTACCCACTTCGTAGAGCTGCCAGGTGCAACTATGCCTCCCCCTACCCCATACGTCTCCGGTTCCCTTGCAAAGCTCTCCATCGTTTTCTCAAACCGCTATACTAATTGGAAATCCGCGAGCACTCTGCAATTTATTTATCGAGTCTTGGCTCTCGACACTTACCTATCAACCAGGAAGTTTAGGAAATTGGACGGTGGGGACCCAAGTTTGAGAAAACTAGAGATTAAAACACTTCAACGATGCATTATTCGCTGGAAATGAAGAGGGAAATGGATTTTGGCTTTCCTCGAATTTAGTCCATCGAAGAAGTACCGAAATGTGTTTGTCGATGAGAGTATATGCTTGAATTCGCAAAATTTGATCATTTCGAATTGGGAAACTATTTTCAATTACATCTTTAACGCGCGTATCTCACAACTATCGTTCTTAAATTGTCGGCCGCGATTTTTCGACCGCCGATTTGCTCATTGTCCTCAAACGTCATGTATACCGTCAGCAGACCGTGTGTCTAAATCAGTTGTAAAATAGAGTCGAAATTATTTTTATTTCATCACCAGCTGAAGAAAACAATCGCTGCCGAAACAATTTTTTTTAGAGAATGAAGGAAACGGCTATAACAGCCCAGACCCTTTTGGGGAATTTTTAAAAAAATCATCTGAACACCCATCAATAGAAACAATGTAAAAAGGATAATTTTTAGATGCGTTTCTTTTTGTTTTTACAAGAAAATTTGGTTTCTATGGTTTTCCATTGAAATGTAGGATTGATTCCTAACACAATGTTCCTATTTCTTGATATAGTCAAATTTGTAAAAAAGAAGTCATGGAGATTAAGGACAATGTTACATTGGTAATCAAGGAATTAATATTAATGCGGTAACGATAACGTATTAACGCAGAAACAGATAATAGAAAATACTCATCAATTCATTAACCATTCACAGTTTCCTCCTTTTTCGTGCAAATTGTAACATTTTTATGACCACTCTTTTTGTGGAATCGTTTCTTTTCCATTTAATTGATAGAATAACGACAAAAATAAATTACATAAGATGGAGACTTTAATATTTTTTATATTCCACAGATTGATTTGTACCACATTCGAAAAGTCTTCCACAGAATCACGTAATGCTGGTTCAAAAAATAAAATACGCACTTTCTGTCGACAGTACATAAAGCAAAAGTTTAAGGACATCGACCAGTTGCAGCCATTAAAGCCCTCGTAATATTCTTTTATACGTATCCATGTACACGAGTTGAATATACGTATTTAAAAGGAGGAAGAAAATATGGTTGCGTGTTGGCGTGGTTGGCATCTATTGGCATACTTCGCTGGCTGTAAAGAAACCAGGATATCTCGCTGCGAGGCAAAAAAGTACTCGGAATATCTCGGGAGCAAAAAAGGATACGAAACGCAGGTTTTGTAACTCCAATTACGAGTTTGCAGGATGGCAAATAATATTAATAGCGCGAGATCGATACAACAGTTGGAAACACTTGAAGTATATGCATTCACTGTTAAGTCGATGGGAGTATAGATCTCGAGATTTCCTCAAACTTGTAATCCGCCTCACTCTGTATAACCGTACACATATATACACGCCATTATATACAGAAGCCATTTAGATATTCCAACACGTGCAAAGATTTCGATTAATGGGCCGAGGGCGGATCGATTGCACGGACGAAACTGCGGGTTGCGGTCGCACCAGAGATTCGGGTGGCAGTTTACATACCACCACCAGACACCAGGTGCCTTTCCGCTGTCGTCAGAGACGGAGGACTGTTGCTCGAAAATCTTTGCAAAGTGCTTTCCACATCTAGTCCGTTATTTGAATTTCCACGGCAATTAAGGATGCAACATCAAATTCACAGCCTCTGATGTGGTTATTAATAACCACTCGTAGCCCGTAAACACCTGTTATTTTAATAATTAATCATATAGATTCTAAAAAAAATTAATAAGGATTAAGATACCCCATAAGCTGAGGTGCTTTTGGTAGTTAATTCTATGAATTATGAAAAAAATTAATAACGTTTCGTGGTCCTTAAACTGAGGTTGTTTTAATGATTAATTGTGTGAATCAAAAAGAGAAAAAAGAGGAACCTAGTGTATTTCCTGAGTTTTGGGATTCGACAATCAGAGAAAATTAAACCCACCAGAAACTGGAAAAATATGTACATAGCGTCAAAGACAGTGGCTAATTATTTTTTATCAAATTTGAGGGAATCTGGATTTTTTTAATTGATTTTGTTGGTATATTTGAACCATTTGTAGTCGCTCAAAACATGGGGTGTTGATCCAACTTGAAATAAATAAACGATGTTGCAAAGTTGGGCCTTGCACGTTGCTTTTGAATTTTTCACATATCTCTGCGAGGAAGTGTGCAGACCAGATTGCACTTCTTCGTGGCAGAAACTTTCAGAACGGAGGGAAATGAGGAAGCAACCTTCAAACAGTGACTTTGCATCATTGTTTTAAATAATAAATAGAGAATTGAAAGTTCTATAAGCTTTGAAGGATGAATTGTTTTTTTACTTCGTCCCTAAATATTATGCACTAACGTGACATACATTATTACGCACCTGTCTAAAGTTTCAATATGTTTGATAAGACGTGTCGAAGATAGAAGCGGCTTAAACTAAAAAAATTCGAGTTTATAAGACATAAAGTCTAAATCACTTTGTAGATCTTCACCACATTATTTATTTTGCATCTTTACATATAAAATCGTGTGCAAAAATTGGCGCTTGAATTGAATTGCTTGGAAATATTGTAAATTAGAGTGACAAAAGAAAAAAATATTAATCCTATAAAACCCGATCTGTCTTACAGGCTCCGCTTAAGTTCAACACCGATCTTCACCCTTTAACACCACATTTTTCATAAAAATCGACAGAGGAAAATGGCAGAATATGTGTTTCAGTTTTTATACAAATTCTTTCAAATAAAAGGGCTTACTTAACTGCCCTATACGAAGGAAAAAGGAAAATTACCATTTTATGAGTTGCACTTAGCGCCCATAATAATTTTGTGAATTTGTTATTTCAACAACAAGTTGAATGGATTACGTTTACAAAATCGGGTTCGGGCCCATTTATTTGATGGTCAATAATTATTTCAAGTCCATTAGCTCGAATTATATGCTTGGTTGATTTGATAATCGATAAAAAAAATTTTTGTAGTTTGCTTCAATTTAAAAAAAAAGGTTTTCAAGATAATGTTTGGTTCTAATAAATATTGTTAATAGTAAACGAATTCCAAAATTGTCGTTCTGTTTTAAATTAAGCAATTTCCGACACTAAATATTTACAAATCGAATTATTGGTCTTTGTTAAGAATTATTTACAGTTATTTTGATTGAAAAGTGTTTTTAATGCGTATTTATTTTGAATTCCATTGAGAATTGGCAGTTGCGATTTGCGGATGAATTGCTTGGTTGACTGAACGTTATAATTGTCATGGTAGATTAATTATTCAACTTGATTACATGTGCATACGCTCAATTAATTTCTTTGAATTCAGAGTGTTCTTTTCCACCAACGCTTTTTTCTCCAACTCCATTAGCTAATTCAGTGGATTTCGGTGAATTTTGATCCGCATTCCGGTCCAAAATAAAATTTAAAATAATAGAAAAATATATCATCCATTCTTTTTTAACTTTCCTTAATTATACCATTGACATAATAATAAATAAAAAATCGCTTTCTTTCTAAATCACATTTAAAAAAATATCATATCGTCTTTTAAAAATTCTCATTAAATTCGCTGCCCAATGTTCAACAAGGATAAAAATAAAAATGACTCCCTTAAGCTCGGAATTTTGTGCTCGTGACGATAAGTTCAGGTAGGGCGTAAATCGAATGTTGCGATTCCCTCGTCCTACCTCCGGATATAGAACTCAGCCAGATATGATATTACCGACGAAGGCGATCGAACAACGCCAATCACAATCCCCGCGCAACTGTAGAGGCTGAATCCTTTGGCCCAGGTGGTGCTGGGCGTCGGTGCGAATAGGAGAAAAGGGAAAAGGCCTTTAGAACCCTTCGGCCTATGGCTCGCTCGTCGCTCACGAGTATAATCGCCCGCGTTCGTTTCCCCCATAATACATTCCCGTCCCTCTCCCTCTCCGCCCTCACTACCCTTTTATTCAGCGTCGCGCTGGGGTAAAAGACCGAGCGTACACCGCGAAATCGAAAAAGCTCCACTGACCCGGTTATCAAAAACTTTTCTATTTTCGTTCGCCACCGGCAAACCGCATCAAACTGACGTGTGGTATTTTTTACAAACGGGATTCGATAATTCTTTCTATCACCAGAAATTGGAATGTAAATCAGACCCAGAATCCCGATTATCGGAGAAACATTCGAGCGAGCAAAGTTCTGTTTACTTCCCAATAGGAAACCCTGTTAATTACCATTTTTTTAAATATTTTTCAAAAGCATTACATTATTTTGGGAATGAACAGATGGACGTAAAAGGAATTTCGAATTACAAATAGTGCTCGAATATAAAATTTCAATGGGTACAATGAAATGTAAAAATAAAATTAATCGGTAAAAGTACTCTTTAGTCTTGTCGCGCATAATCCAATTTGTTTTGCAAACTCGGACGTTTTTACAGAACATATTTTATCGCAGAATTTTCGTTGCACGATCAATTTTCAAAGTAAACTGGAAAAGCCCTGGAAAAAAAACACGATGCGGCGAACTCTGAACCGATTTGTATAATGATACACGGCGATAATAAAATAAAAACTATGTTGAGCACGCTTTTTATGAAATCGATTCAAAACGTTTTTACCTTTTTTCTCATTAAAAAAAAAGACTTAACCTCTTCAATAGACTTTCTGACTAACTGCAAAGAAAATAAACCTGTGGCGATGTTGGGAATTAATGATGCTGCATTATTTTAACTCCATTTCACTTCCAGACCCAATTCTTTTCGCTCCGATTTGTAGGACAATATTTTTTAAATGAGCAGCTTTTAGTAAGTGACAATTTTACGGCATCGCATCAATTAAATCTACTCGTTACTTCAGAATAATTTTTACATATAAAAAAAAATGTCACCTCGATGAATAGAATGTTTAAAAGCAACAAAGAAAACATGGTATTTTATTCGCTAATATCTCGAAACTAATAATTAATCAAAATTACGAAAATAATTAATCGTTACAAAAAATTGTGCATGTATTTTTTTAAGTCATATTCTAACAATATTGATTTTTTAAATTGCACAGCTATCCGCGCAATGTTAATATTTCAGCACAGTGAAAAAAAATTCGTTTATAGTTTTCCCATCATTTATTCTATTTTTGAGAATCCCAATCCGTTCAACAGACTCTGCAAAACCTCCAAAGAGAGCGTTAAATGTTCGTTGAATTAATGAAGCTATAATATCCAATTTCCTGTCCTATTTTTCTCTGTCTAACGTGCATATATTCGCCCGCAAAAAGCAGTACTCCATAAATTATACATATTTCCCATGTCCGTGTTGCCCGAAGTATAAAAATATAGAAAGCGGCTAAATTCCATTGCCACTAATTTTCCCGTCGGTGTGCATGGGGAGTTGACAAAAGCCATGAAAAGCGATAAGTGCCGAGAGTTTTTCCTCTCTTTGCTCAGCGCCATCATTAAATCGTAAATTCCGTCAAATGTGCTTCGAGTACGCGAGCTTATAGCTGTGTTGAGCTTATAGAGTTCTTTTTTACGAAGGCGCGAGGCTTTGTGGCGAGAGGAGTCAACGCATTGGCGGCCGCACGGAACGCATGATCCACCGGGCACACAATTGTGTTTTCGTCGACAGAGATACAGAGGAGAGAGGCTCGTGCGTTGCCTGGAGAATGGAGAATGCATCACAGAGAGCGAGAGGAGTGTGAGCTAAATGCTAGAGTGCTGTGTGCTCGCCGGTAGAGAAACCGAGTGCTATGCCGCTCCGCTGTCGCGGTGCACTCGAAATGTGCCGATTGTATCTGTTGGTGCCAGTGACCCCCTATCGATTCCATGCTCAGCGAAGCACAGTCTAGCAGACCCTCGCTCTCCCTCCCACTCCCACTCTCTCTCTCTTTACCCCTCTTCGCTTTCCGCCCTTACTGCCGAGCGGCCAGCAGACCTACCACCACCACCACCACCACCACGACCGGCGAGCAGCAGCGGTAGCAGCGACAGCCCCTTCTTCCCATACCATCGTCCGCCCCTCCTGCCCTGGCGTTGGACGGTCTATCGTTGCTGCTGGTGGTGTCCCACGCGCAACCCGCGCTTGCCCGTCGCCTTCGCCACTCTCCGCTCTGTGCCAGAACACAGGCGAACACGCCAGACTGAAGCTCCCTGTCCTATTCGCTTGCGCTTGCCTTCTCTCTGTACCGCGACGGCACAGTCATTGGCCACTCAGGCCAAATTCGCCTCCAAAACCATCATGTTAAAGAGAATGGCTTTGATCCGCAATTCCTCTAAACTTCCGTTATTTTTCACTAATGGGATTCCGAGCCTTTTTCCCATTCGGCCACCAATTTCAAAAAGATTTATCGTTTATGTTGGTCGTTGGATGAATTTTACTTTGATATTTTATGAAGATTTTCACTGCTGTCACGAATCTCAAGATTTTTCTAACGAAACCCCCACTTTTGTTGCGATATGGTTTTAGTTGCTCCTGGTAACGGTAGTGCTTTTGTTCCGTCGCAGCGAGAAAAAGCTTCGGTGGGACAATTTCCATTTTATGAGCTGCTCGAACGTTCCACTCAGTGACGATAAACATTTTGTGAGACGAGACAACGAGTAAGTGGTTGTCCATACTCACAAACGAGCGGTTATATGGACTTAGAAATAGTGAATCCACTTTCCTTTTCTCCGTGCACTTTGTACATTTATTTTTATTTTCCGTAGATCCCTGTCCTTCACTCCTTCTAATTCTTGTTCTACGTGAAGTTATTTTTTCAACGTGAAAATGGTAATAACTTTCAAAATTTTTGCAAAATTTTGTAACAATCTTCATTTTTATACACTCAATATCAATTTGACTAGGATAAAATATCGTTCTGATACAACAACAAAAATCTAGGACTGAATCTACAAACAGTTTGCAAAATTTGAAAGTTAGTTTATCTTTTACTAATAAAATTAATTTATGCAATTGGGCAATTGACTAAAAATTCAATTTCTAAAAGTTCTTGATAAACTTTGAAGATTTTGAACGTTAGAGAAGATTTTGGTGCTTCCTGGAAGAGATGAGAGAGCCAGTGATTGGCATGCTGGGTTACGTGCCATTGGAAGGTGTGGCTGCCAATTACTGCACCACGGCCAGTAAACTGTCTGCATTTTCATGGTATATAGTTATACACGTGCTATGTGTACGTAGATCCGTTGGTTTGTACCTAGTGAACCCCCTGGCGATTCCCTGAACGTTATTTCGCTTACCTGGGCTTGAGACGTGCTAGAACCAAATCCCCCTTTCATTCCGTCTCTTCTTTCGTTTTTTATCTCGATCCCTCAGAGGCTAACACCAACGAAACTGCAGAATCTACGTGTTCACGTATGGGGGAGATAAAAAAAATGCTAAGGCTAGAAGGAAGACTGAAGAGATCGATGAGAAAGGGGGGATTGAACGTCTGCTGTCTCAGTTATGGGCGGAGATACCAACTACCTAAATTTACTACAAATTCTCTTCGACGTCCACTGAATTAACAACTCCCATTTCAGTTTTACCTACAAAATAGAGACTTATCGAAATAATTTCAAATCCACTTACTGCAAGTCAATCTCTATTTAGATTTTTCAAATTCCTATAGTAGATTAATAAATATTCATATTAAACAATTAACTAGGATATTATTTTTACGACCGAATGATTAGTCCTAAATCGGAATTTAAATAGCCAATGAAATTGCAACTTGACCCTAAAAATCAAGTTTCAACTAAAGGTACGACTTCAAATGATTTTTACTGCACAATACATATAAGTATATTCCAACAATGTCAAATTGACCTATTATGGTAATTTGAGAAACGAACTACTGGTACTCATTCTACTTTCACCATCTTTCATGTTTACATTTATATCCAATTATGTGCCATATACTTACGTAATGCGACATTTAATCCGGTTTCCTTATCCGCAATCATTGTTTAGGCTTTAAAGGGATTGTCATGTTCAATGTAAAATGAATGACCGCACAAATAAATAAATACAATGGAGGCGCATCGTCAGCGAATCAATTAGTTGTGCTCTTCGAATTTATCGATATAACAAAGGTCAAAAAGTTGGGTTGAAGTGGCTTTTCATTGCACATTCGACGACGAAATAATACGTGACGTATTTTTCGTGAACGAAGTTTTAATTGGAGGATTTTCGAATTTCCGTGCAGCTATGATTGAATTTAATGATCCTGTCACACTCGACTTAAGTTATAACGAAAGGTGGAACTTTATTTTTAGGTTTAAGTTGTAACTTATGGTACGGTTTGAACTGAAAATGAAGTCCTAACTTAAGTTCATCCTGGGGCTATAAATTTGTCAATTTGGCAAAGCATTTTTAATTTTTATGCAAATATATTATTATTATTAATTCCGTCACATCAAAATAAAAAATCAGAGCTTAAGGTTGATGCAATTGTAGGCAAATTCGTGATGTTTGTTGAATTTATAGTCCCAAATTGAGTGTCAAGTCTTAACTCTAGTTAAAGACTTCGGTTCTAATTTAAGTTTGGGTTTCAAACTTAAACTACGTTTCCAACATAAGATATAATTCAAACTATGCAGGACCGGAAATGGGTCATCTTCACCGTAGGAGGCCTCCTCCCTGTTTGCTGAGGAGAGCCATCATTTTTCCTAGTCCGCTTTCGAACTTGACTCTCTTAAGCTCTATGCCCATGTCCGGATTGTTCTAAACCCTCCGAAGCGACCCTCCATCAAGCTCCGATTTTTCTAAGCCCATCATGAACCTCCGCAGTCGGACATTTCTGAGTCTCCCAAGGGCCAAATCGGAAATGGGGGAATACCAAGTGTTCGAGTTAATACTTGAGTGCGAAGACACGTATCGCCTAAACCGCACGAAACCGTAGATCAAATATTTATCAATAAATCGCCAGTAGTTATACCGTCGTTGTGCATGATTTTTGAAATACTATAAAATTTTCTTTTGTTTTGACATGACAGTAACAACTATAAATAAGACAACTACATTGTTAAAAAATATTCAAAGTTTTTATTTATAAACTCGTCAATTAAATTGGATGCACAATTGTGATAAAAAATTAAGATACTGTTGAATGCTATGAAATGAAAGTGAATTTTGAAAAATGAAGTTCTTATATAGTAAAATTAAAGCACTTTATTAAAATTGCTGGGCCAAAATTGAAATTGATATATTAAATATCAAGTACATTTTTTTACAGTGAGTTACTAATTCTAGTCATTTGGACAGTTGATCGCTTAATCGAGCACTGATTTCCGTGCCAAAATAATACTGCAGAGCTAAGAAAAGTATTAGAAGTACTAAAACAGTCGACAGTCGCATCAAAATTCCACGATACTGGTATTCAGAAACTACAGTGGGTAAGCATTATAAACTTGTCTTCGAATGCACCTTGAAAAATAATACACGGTATATGCACACGATATACAAAGCTTCAAACAAAACCTTTCTATAGTAAAGTACCACAAGTACTTAAAGTCATGCACAGCTGGGACTACGCGTATATGTCTTATGTGAGCCCGAAAAGCATCAATTTCTGGAAACAGAGTAAAATGGAGTACATCGATAAAGTAAGAACTAGATTGAAATTTAATCATTTTTTACCCAGCATCCATAAACCTTTTATTGGTATTCCAAAAAAGAAAATGATAAAAATTATTGATCTAACCGGAAATGTAAAACTAGGAGACCACAAAAAATGTCTATAAACACGTTTTCACTTTATATAGACTTTGGAATATTTGTAAAAATAGATGATGAGCAATTTTTAAATACATCATGATTAAAACAGTATTTATGGGCTCTTCTAATTGCAGTCGAGACGAAACGATGTTTCACTTGGATTTAGTAGTGCTGGGTAATTTGTCACTCGAATGGCAGTAAAACATCGATGGTCTTCTGTATTTATGAGTATTTTGATGCATTTCGATTTCGATTTCGTGCATTGCTATTCCCCTATCTCCCGAGTATTGGGATTTTATAGCACACATATGCAGAAGATATATATATATATATGTATATATTTGGAGTATTGTGAGGCAAAGCTATGTAGAGAAACGAGAAAGAGTCTCATCGATTTATACATCGGTATACGGGTGTGCACTACTTCAGTATATAAAAGAGGCTGATGCGCGAAGAAGTGCAATAAAGTTTATTGGAAGAGATATTCGTACGTATATGAAATACGACGTGTACACTTCGGTTACTTTATAGATAGACGTGCCTCTGAAGCAGATCGAGAAATCGTTAAATCGCTTAGCAACGCATCGCTTATTTCTAGACGCCTTCGTTCGACTTTCTTTCCCATTCAGTCCCTTATCATCTCTTTCTGCATTTTGCCAAGCCCAAGGGTGCAAGAAAATTATCATTTCAATTTCAAGCGAATTATACGTGCACCCGAGTCTCTATTATTGTCTTCATTCGTTAATTTGCTCTCGCCAGCGCAAAATGGTAATTCTTCAAATTATATCTATTTTGAGTTTATATTATTATAGGGGAATAACTGGCAGCGAAACGAATCTTTCTCGGGAAATCATTACGTGCCTTGGCTCTCATAAATTTTCATTTACGGTTGAGTCGCATAATTTCATTAAAATAGGAGGTTTATTCAGTTTAATAATAACGGACCAATTCTAAGCGAGTTAATATATAAAAGCGAAAAAAAAAAAACAAACTTCTGAAATACCTTCACCTGAAAAATCATCGAAAACGTCATGAAAATTCGGAAAATCCGAGAATTCTTCTCATAAGAAAAATAAATTTTATTATCTGATTCACGTTTTTTTTTTAAATTCCGTGGTATTATTATTATAAAAATCAATATACCGAGTCCCTTCAATGGCGTTGGTGTTCTCAGATTCTTCATGTATCATCGTGAAGCACTTAAATTCATGCAGACTGAGTATTTTGGCTGGAAATGGGCTTACAAAGGATCCTTAAACTTTGTGGAATTGTTGATGAAAATTCTGGAGGAGGATCAGAAAATGCTGCGTTTAGAATTCGTTTAGAAAAAAATTGGTGCGGCGGAGAGTCCTTGACACCCTGAAAAATCTACTCCGCAGGTATATATATATGTACATACGAGTACGCGAGGTTATAATGTGTTTATGGATGTACAGAGCCGGAAATATTTCACATGGTCCATGTCGTTAACACGTTCCTTCTCATTTTTTCCTAAAATTCAAGAGACCTGTGGCACTGGCAGTTCCGAATTAGCGAGAAACCGGCGGTACACACGGAGAACTCAACGCTGAGAGAGCCAAGTGCGGGAAACCGACGACTCCCCTGTTCGTTGAGGCAAATTTCACGAGACTGACGATGGCTGACCTGGTTTAACCCCAAAGCTTACAGTCGTTAAAGCCCTACTGCGCTACATGCGAACTCATACATGTCTGAGAATGTCGCTGAATAGTTTAAACTGCGATACGGAATTAAACGGGGATGAGAGAAAATTTGTAAAACGCTGACATGACGAATCGTTTTCATCCGGACAGTCGGGGAATGTTGTTGTGCATTTTGTAACGTTGCAAGCCTCAAAAAGACGAGGTGTACATTCATATCATACCTTATTATTTATCCGGAAGTATTAATAATTCGAATTTCCTTTTGGACTATTGGCTTGAGTCGGTTAATAATGGGAGCAAACCCAGAGAAATAATAGACAACCTATCATGTGGCTAGACTCAATTTTCAGTGTGATCAGCCGGAAAGGAAAAAAAAAAGAAAAGGACAGGAGGTTTTGGAGTAGTCGCTTTAAACATTGCATTTTTTTTTCTAAACGTCACAGTACAGGGAATGAAAATGTTTGATTGAACCACGGAAAGGTTTGCCAATGAAATTAAGTAGTTTAGTGTTGGAGACTATGTTTCCTTCGAAAGATCTCAAACTCAATGAAAAGTAGTGACCAATTAAACCATTAAACCAATGAACAGTTTTTCATTGATTTTACATAAATAGTCGTTGAGAAACTGGAGCAAAACATAATCTATAAAATAACTTGTCGGTAAAGGAATAGAAACCCGGCAAAGGTTACTTGGAAAATATGTTAATCCATGACGGATTACGTGTAGAAGGGTTACAGAAATTATTTTGCGTCACTTATACAAACAAACATTGTGAATTTTTGTCGATTTATCGTTTTCAATGATGCGACCGATGGGATCTCCTTAACCATTGGCGAATTGAGTATGACCAAATATAATCGTTTATATTATTTCTTATATCGTTTCTTTGAAATTGAAAAAATCGTTTCTTTAAATCAACGATAATATAATCGTTTATATAATTTCTTAAATCGTTTCTTTGAATCAACGAAACTATTTTTTTATCGCATGCTCGTTAAGTAAATGTTTTATCGTAGGCACTGGAATGTTTTCTTCGAAATTCAAATGCAACATTTCATTGGAGGAAAAAACATTTTTTTCCTTTCAAATAACAAATTAATTCACCCATTTCCTCGAAGCCAATAAAATCTTCTCTCTCGGTGTACAGAAATGGTCCACATTATGAAAAATCATACAGTGATACTTATTCGTGGCAAAGCAAATAGTATTCGAATGCGCAATTTCTCGTTCCCTACATAATTGATTGGACGAGCACCGCCTACATCGACTAACGACCCACGCCCTTCATCGCATGTACGCAAAAGGGTTTTTCATTTCAAGGGTCCGTCGCTGTGTCGGAGTGCATCGACTCTCATTACCAACCTTTTCTCGGATGGACCCTCAAGAATGTCACTTACTCCACCCCTTAAAACACTTCGAAATCCATTTTTGACATCCGACTGCTCAGCAAAAAGCCGGAAGTTATGCGCTTAGTGGTGATCATTTAGTCGGTTCTAAGAAAAACTAAGTTTTTCGTTGAATCGAAACAATATTTATCTCAATATTAATTTATTTTGTTAGCAGGCAAAAGCTCGTTGTTGTAAGTACTTAACATCCAATTTATTTTTAATCGTGCATTCCTGGTTCGCTTTATCATATCCATGATAAAACCGAGAATATTTAACCCCACAGTCTATAGGGCAAGGGCGGTTGATAATCTTTCTTCTCCGCTGTGCTCGGTGTGCATTCTTCCCTTTTCAATGCACTCGCGGCCGGTTGAACTTGGGGTATCTATACGTACGCGCGACGATGCGAGAATCGTGCTCAAGATAGCGAAGAAGCACCAAGAGTGCGAGAGCATAGCGCCTAGGCGACGACGCAAGTGGCGAGGATGAAGTGGATTACCGGGCGGTATACGAGAGGAGAGAGCGTGGTGAGACTCACGACACTTCAACAGTATACTGCACACACTTCTTTGCTCGCCATCAGTTGCCCCGGTGCGCACTCTTTGCACCCCCTGGCTCTCCTTCTTCTTCTTCTTCTTCTTCTTCTCATTCTCATCTCATTCTTCTTCTGTATTCCTTCTGCCGAGTCTTGGCTCTATTTCTCATTCTCCATATCTTTGAGGTTTTGCTCTTCTTATTTCGTTTTTGAAGTACGCAATGCGTCTGGCTCGGCAAATGCACAAGGAATCTTCTATATGTGCCCTCAAAGTGCAACGAGGGATGTGATGACAAGGCAGAGATGCCCAAAAACTCATGGCCGCTGTTCGGTAGGTTCGGAGGTCGTGTACAAGGATGTTGTACATTGCTTGTTCTTCATGAGAGATGAAAATCTTCACTGAGCCGCTGGTGATCTACATACGCCCTTCTTTAGCCTCTCTGCTCTCAGGGATTCAGTGACCCGAGCCTAACATTAGCTTAATCCTTCCTGAGAGAGCCGGAATAAGGCACGTCAATTTCTGTGAATAATTTGAGCAAATGGGCACAGGTTTTACACAATAAATTCGTATTTCATTTACTTTTTATGTAGATTTATAAAAAAATGGTGTTTGAAATCTCATAAATTGGATTATTTGTTAGGTGTGGAAATATTGGTTGATCCAAATATGAAAAATTGTATTTTTAAATGTTTTGGAAGATTTTTTAACACCTTTGGTTTATGAATATGATTTTTTCAATTTTCGGGGCTTATTAACGAGTCGTATTACACGCAGAATATTTGCCGATTGATTGACCGGAAGGACTTTCCAATTGGAAATAGAGGGACTACCGGAAACGCCCTTAAGAATGGTTTTCTTTATCAAGTGAATTACGAGCCGTTATTTTGACGATCTTTTTAACCCAAAATGACTAAAATCTACGAGCCTGGTGTTGAGGGTGCAAGAAGGGTATCGAGCATAAATTAACATTCGAATTTCACCCAATGGCAGAAAGTTGACATTTGGACTTTACTAAAGAACCTTCGTAGATCCTTTCATTGACGCGGCAAAAGGTCCTTCCACATACACTATGACACCCTCCAGTCATCTACACATTAATAGAAATCTAATTATTTATATAATGAATTTAAGAAACAAATTCAGAAAAATCAACCCGGTTATTCAAACTTTTTTATAACCTCACAGATATAATATATTTTTAAATGTAATATCAACAATTGGCGACACAATTTTTTGTTCGTTAAAAGAAATAATCTACTTAAGGAATATAACGTGTAAACATGAAACGTGAAATCCTAACGAACTCGAAAAATGGTTCCCTATTTTCTTGAAAATCATTGTTATTGGTGCTTCAAAATTCAAGACAAAGTCAAATTATATCTTTTTGCAAATGAATCTGACCGATTTTAATTCGAAATGCGAATTGTCTGAGAAAGGGGAAAAAATAAAGAGAAATAGAAATAAAAGTTATTCGCTCGAAGCGTCAAGAAAGTCGTAGCTTTGTCAGTACATCGTGTCACCTTAAGAGATCATAGTGAGCACCCTCTGGTTTATAGCTGGTTCGAGGAAGAGTCAGAGAGAAAGTAGGGGAAAAAAGAGAAATAAAAAAAGTATATTTGGTCGAAGCCTCAAGGAAATCATAGCTTTGTCAGTACATCGCGTTACCTTAAGAGATCATAGTGAGCACACTCGGGTTTATTGCTGCGTCGAAGCAATACTCGGAGAGAAAGTAGTGGAAAAAAAGTAATAAAAAAAATATTACTCGTTGGAAGTCTCAAAAACAATATCGCTTTGTCAGTAGGTCACGTTACCTCAACCTGTTATTAATGAGTAAACTAGGGTTTATAGTTGGTCCAAAGGTCCAAATATTTTTTCGAATTTTCTCAGTATCGATTAACATTGGTTTAAAAAAAAAAATTAAAGACCAATTGGATTCGGATGCATCTATATCATTTAACATGTCAATCTGATTCATTTAATTACAAAATATATATAAACCAAATCGAATATCCAAATTTCAGTAGGTTATATACTTTGTGAACAAAAACTACTTGAAATTTAATGTACATGTACTGAAAGTTTTTATTTATGAACTGGTATACAAAATTTAATACGTGCAATGTCAAATTTGCTTTACTTTCATTGCAAAAGTACGTTTATTTTGTATCGCAATCGTACAATAAATTTACTCGACGAGCTTATGAATAAAAACTTCCAGCCTAGGAGCCTTTTTTACAGTTGAACTGGACTCTTTTTACGGTCTATTAAAAAAAGTCTAGTTCAACGGGAGTTCTGTACCTCATATGGAGCGAGTAGGTCGTAGGTCGTAGGTCGTAGGAGGCTGTGCGCAGAGTCAGAGAGGCTCTACGGAGGGTAGGAAATAAGGGTTGAACCTCCAAGCAGGTCAACAGGTGAAGCACAGTCACTGTCGGCTGGACGGACGGTGAAGCCAGTATCGGCTTTGGTTTAGTCAAGTCATTTGTGGTTAGCGGAGGTCTAACCGAAGGTTCAAATTTTTACACAGGCTTCTTCTTCTAAGCGAATGGTGGTCGAGAAATCAAGTAGAAAAATCGTCTGACCTGCATATGTAAAATTATCGACGTTTCATTTTTTATACCTTTTCTCCATAAATATGATTTTTCATGTTTCCGGTGTCCGTCCACGAATTATACGCAGGACATTTCTCATCAGTTGAACGACTGAAAGGACTGAAAGGACCTCCAACTGGTAAATTGGGCAATGACCTGAATCTCGAATTCGAAGATGGTTTCCTTCTCCTAAGCGAATGGTAACCGAGGAATCTAGTAGAAAAATCTCCAAATGTAAATATGAAAAATTGGGAGAACAACCTTGTTTAATTTTTTAATAGTTTTTCTCCGGAAATATGATTTTTCAAATTTTCGGTGTTCGTTGACGAGGTACGTTACATGCAGGATATTTGTCATCAGTTGAACGACTACAAGGACTTTCCAACTGGAAAATTGAGCACCGACCTGAATTTCGAATTCAAAGCCGGTTTCCTTCTTCTAAGCGAACGCTACACTGAGCGAAAATAATGATATTGCTATCTATAAACTGACAGTTATTCATTTTTTGTTTGCACAACCAATTTTTTCATAGTTTCCACAAATATCAAATGATTCTATGACTATTTACATGCGGGTCGTGACTATGAAAATATTTGCATGGACGAAAATTGTACGAACGTAGTCGAAGTCGATCCTGCAGAGAAATCTGCAGATCTGAATATGAAAAATAGTAACTGTCTCATTTTTTAAAAGCTTGTTTTTCACAAACATGATTTTTCAAATTTCCGGTATCCATCCACGAGCTACACTCCATCCAGGATATTCGTCAATTGAAAACGAGAGGATTTTCCAGCTGGAAAATGAAGGGTCAACCTGAAACTCGCCTTCAAGGATGGTTACCTGGGTCCAAGGGGATGGTGGACAAGAGAAAACGAATACCCAGACTCTTTTCCACGGATGAGATGATTCCAAATAGCTACGATTGTGGATCCTTTGAAATTGAGGCCCTGTTGAATTTCTTGGCCCCCAACTCTCGGATTCACTGTGTTATTTTCTTACCTCCTCGGGGACTAAACGCCCTGGTGCCTAGACGCTTCTCTGCGTTTTATCGACGACTCCGAAGCTCACGACTGAGATCCGGTGTAGGAGAAAGCCGCGACACTGCTTTGTCAGCGAAACAGGGAGAGGACAATGCAGAAAATTTTCTCAACACGTCGGTACTTTGTGTGTATAGGGAGTTAGGGAGGAAGAAAGTTGGGTGAGCTCTCTCGCATGGGGAACGTCCAACTGACAATTTTCACGTCGAACGTAGTGGGCACTATGCAGGCTCAGGACCAACTTTAAACTCGTCGTACTCTGACGGGGGATAAAAGTTCTACGTGTTTTTTTTTTTTTTTTGGCAGGCCATGTGTCCGGGAGAGTAATATGTGCACTGTAAAAGATAGGCTTAAGCCGGACGGATGGAGGATGATGGAAAATCCTTTTTTTATTTTCCTCTTCATATACATGGGTGCGTATCGTGAAATGAAAACGTCGAATGGTTCAACTATGAAAATCGATAGGCTTGCGTTGGTGTGCAACGTGTCGATGCATTTCCGTGATGCAAAAAGAGCGCTCCTTGTATCCGTTCTCCCCAAATTGTAACAAAACACGGTTGAGTAAATTTCAACCAGAAGAGTTAACTCTGTGGTCGAGGTGGATCATTAAATGGCCAGATACACTTTGTTAAGGCCGATTGAAAATAACGAGTGGTATCGATTCGAGTTTGAAGCCATGCTCTGAATTCGTTGGTTTTCATTTTTTTGGGTTCTAAAGAAACAAAAATCATGCAATCTTTTGCATTATTATAGATGAGACTCGGGAGCATTTATTTGGTCCTGTTTTAGAGCTTTTCTATGTAAAGCCCGATTTTTCATCGGCTCTTTATTTTGTGGAGAACTGGTTGTATTTCTCAAATATACCAGCCAATTAAAAAATACTAGCGTTCGAATATTCCCATATTGGAGTTTCATGTCACGTCTGTCACGCGTATGTCAGTGACAATGAGCAGGTTATTTAAATAACTAGATCGAGAATCGGATTTCTAGGGAATTGAAGGCTGAAACGAGGAAATACCTTAACATAGATGGTTTTTTATTTTGTAAGAAATATTCACGAGTTGTTGATTTAGAAGAACAATTAAATGTTTTATTAGAATTGGAGAACATACAAATCCTGTTTTCACGTACACAATTCGATAGATTTATAGCCCAAGTGACTACTATTTGGAACTTTAAGGGGGTCATATTGATTTTAGGTAAAACATCCTAATTTATCTTTCCTTATCTCTAAAAAAAAGTATCGATGATCCCGTGGCCTTTATTATTCGTAGAAGTCATGCGAATGTATGGAAAAATTCCGATATTTAAATATGGAGATTAGTAGGCGTTGTTACATCCCTCAGAAAGTGGCGCATGAAAGAATAACCCTTCACACACCCTGCAAGCTCCACAAAAGGGACCTGCAGCCGGTGGTCGGTAAAAACTGGAGAAAACCATTTTGCTGGACCCGCAAATCTTTTGCTGAAATGGTAATAACATTAGGTTATTTATTCACTAGTAGAAAAACAAATTGGTTAAAAAACCAGGCACAATAAATATTTCTCTGTTCGTAACTTTTATGAAATGCCAGAAAAAAAAACATAAAAATTCCGAAATAAATTCGGATCTTAATCCAGTTTGGTTTTTATTGTTTCTCATTTAATTTTTGTTCTGTTTTTAATTTATAATTTTGTGTATATAGCGCAGCTTGTGCACACAATGTGACCGGAATTTCGAGAAATTCTTGAATAATGTAATTTCGATTTCGACTAATCCTCTCTGTCCACAACGGGCGATCCCTAGGACCCTTTCTAAGCGACTACCAAATCGCTCTCTGTTTCCTAAGCTTCCTGGGGACCAACACCATCGAGTCCACTAATGCCAGTTAACACAGAGTCAAACGGAACTTCGATATTAGTAAAACGATCGACGATGCGGTTATTCAAATTGCATATACAAATATTTTCAGACGAAAAATCATAATTTATTTTCCAACTTAAAACACGTCAAAATGATCATCTGAATATTTAGAAAAATTGTCATATTTAAAATACGGCGTTTTTATGAAAAACCAAAAAGGAATTCAGAAAACGAAGAAAAAAAAAAGGAATTTTCGAATCGAATGTTTTTCTTTTCATACAATCCACTCTCTAAATAAATATTTTTAACCCGACAAATATTTGCCAAATTTTCATAACATTTCGGACTTCCTATTCGTAAAACCTTTATCAATAAATATTTTTATTAAGAAATTTAATATACACTTCTAGGACTATACGTCACCTGGTATATTAAAATAAAGAGAAAAGTAATGTTTAAGAAAAATCTATTGTAGTATTGATATATTACTATATATAGGATTTAATGTGCTGGTTAAGCATAAAAATTTCCAATAATCACACATAAATTTCCTGAACATTTGTGGCAGTGTTTTTTATAATGCAATTCGTGCACAAAGCGAACGGAATTCAGAGAAATCCTTTAATAATGTGATTTCGATCTCGATTAATACTCTCTGTCCTCGTAGGGTGGTGATCCGTGCGACCCTTTCCAAGTGATAATCAAATCGCTTTCTGGTTCCTAAAGCTCCCGAGGGCCATCATCAGTGAGATTGCCCTTGCAGTCTAATACGGAATTAAACGGAACTCCGATATTAATGCAACAATCGAGTATTCGATTATTCGAATTGCATATCCGTATGTTCTCCACCAAAAAATTACGATTTACTTTGACAATTATTTTAGCCGGTGAATTCTAGTTTATACTTTTTTATCTCAAAGAAATGTATCAATTATCCCATGAGTTTGTGTATAACGGCGATCCAAATACACCGAAAAATCCTAAAATTTATAAACAAAAAGTCAGAAGCGAATATCGAAAGATCAGACATTTTTTAAGTTAAAAAAGATATTTGAATCTCAATCCCGGAAAATTGAATTTCAAGACGACAAATATTTTTCGAATTTTTATAATATTTATGATATTAAATTTTCAGAAACCTTCTGGATTTCACTGTGAAAGTTTTTGTTATACAAATTGATCGGAAGTTTTTGATGCACAAACCGGTATATTAAAAAGATTCACAAAGTCATTTGTAAAATTTAATCGATTTAATATTGCTATACATTTAAGGTAGTTCGATGATGAAGGTAAAGGTGAAATAGATGTGGCGGCGCAGGGACGTGAAGAGGAGTGGCGTACAAATAGACGCGCCGTATGAGAAGAAAAAAGGCATAAATAGCAAATATTGATTTTATTCGTGATATCTCAAAACCTATACGGTCGATTGAGTTTGTATTTCACCGTATACTTCCTCAGAATATTCTTCTTCAATTAAGGGAACCGAGCCAGACAAAAACGACGATACCTGCACAATTAAAAGTATTTGAAAAATATTTTACTAGTAAAAAAATTAATTAATCCCTTATAGGAAATCCAATTCAATATACGAAATGAAATGAGAATTCAATGGATGTGTGGCAGAACTAAAGTTATCTTATATTAAAAACACGACTTTATTAAAAAATGTAGAAAACTGTACTCCAATCAATACGACTTTGGTAATGAGTTCATCAGAATTGTACATCAATTTTGCATTATATTCCCGTAGTAAATTTTTTATTTCCGTTTCTGTGAAAGAGCTTCCTGCACATGTGTAGTAATTTCACCTTAAATATATTTAACAGCGGATTAGAGTGCTGGAAAATTCATTGTACGAGTGGCAAAACTAAAGTTAACTTATATTAATAACGCGACGCGTATAGCGTATTTAGTATACCGTCCATTAATTAATACTTCTTCCGCAACGAATTTAGAAAAATTGTACATCAATTTCACTTTGTACTCGTGTAGTAAATTTTCTATACCCGTTTCGTTAAACGAGCTTCCTACACCGTGCAGTAATTTGACCTCAAATTTTTTTAACAGCGTGTATGTATTTCATGCATACATATGGAGGCCTTCATCGCGGCCGTATTTTTATTTTCGCCGAAACTGCGTCACCAGGCTCCGAACCCACGACCTAACGATGCTCTGAATAGAGACCAGTACACTGACCACTGGACCATCGCACCGGCATTGTTTTTTAAATATACCTTCGGCGAAGGATTTTTTGAAAACACGCTATTCACAAAATGAAATCGGTTTATCTACACCAGGGTGATCGTTATCTGGTGTCCGAACAAATTTCGAGACTGACGTTTCTCAGGTCGTTCACAAATATTTAATATAAATCCTCCTAGAATAGAACATTTTTATTTTCATATTTAACCCTCCCGACGGAGGCCTCAATGCGACCATTCAAAATCCCTGGAGTTTCACTACATTTCCATTCAATTTTTTATGGGGCTTCCACATATTTGCCAAAAAATCTCTTACTTTGCAATATAAGTGCGATATATGTTACTGAGTAGAGCAAAAATTAATCTGAAAGTCTAAACAATTAATCTATTTTTTAACCGGCCAAATATCGTACCATCAAAATTACCGATGTCATGGTTAATGATTTTCAATAATTAATACCTGGAGAACGGAACGGACGAATGCAATTTTTGAAAAATTCGATCCTTTGATATTTAATATATTTTTTGTTGTTGAAAAAGTTGTTTCTTACCGGACCACCTTAATATACCGGTTCATGTATAAAGAACTTCCCATAAAATGTATGTAAATGTCCTGGCCATTTTTGGGCAATGTTGTATAAAACACAGCTCCTGAAATTTTTCAATAATGCAATTTCCATCACGACTAATGTCCTTTGTTCTCTTGAGATGGCAATTCGTGGAACCCTTTCCAGGCGATTACCAAATCGCTCTCTGGTTCCTAAACTTCCGGGGTGCCGACACCGTCGAGTTCACTCTCGCTAATTAATACAGAATCGAACGGAACTCCGATATTAACGAAACGATCGAGTATGCGGTTGTTCCAATTGCGTACGCGACCGTTGCACACTGTTACACAAATGTATAAGTACGTTATCGTATATGTGCTATGCTCTCAACTCTGTTGGGAGTCTAAACACTCGCTATTCTCGATTATCCTCGAATATCCCTGGGCGATACACGAATACACCGACACAAGTGCTCTACATTCATGCATCGTGTGTGTCCAGACTACATTAATGAATATCCTATTTGTGGTACATAAAAAGCTTGTGCCTCGGACAATTTTAACCACATTACACACGAAATACTATTTACATAATAGAGTAATTAATAACGTGCAGATTTATAAACTTTTCTGAACCGTTTGTTCGCAATCGTCAACATACACACGGTGGATTTTTTTCTGATGTTATTTTTAAAAAAATTACATAAATATATATCGTCTTTTTCGTCGGAAATTATTTAGAGTAAATTAATTATTGTTCGAGTCAGTAATAACACGATAAAATTAGACAAAAGATTTTGTAATTAACGTAACAAAATTTCATAATAAGTCTCCATTTGTTTTGGGGCAATTTTGTGGGAAAATGGAAGCAACATTTTATTTTTATTTTACTTCAAGTTTGCCCAAGTATTCCCGACGCGGTTACTTCGGAAAAGTTTTGACAATGCCTTCTCGGAATAATGTTGAAATTCATGCATAACTCATGCCTGGTGTTATACTTGAAGTTTGTACTTTCAGAATGGACACCCTACTGGAATACCTGAACGTGACGTGGCGATGACAAGTCTGATATTGGAGAACGCAGACTTGAACCGACTTTTTCCAAAATGCCGGCCTAGGGGCGGTCAACCCCCGACACCGGGGGCTACAACGCATACCGGAAGCCAGCCGCATGACAACCATTGCTGTCAGGACGAGGAAGCCACAATTGCCGTCGCCACCGATTCGACGAACGTAGCGACCGCCGAATTTACAATATCCAGCAATATGATAGACCTCGAGCGCGACACGACCGACAGGCAAGTTTATCGGTGATTCTGTTTGGTTTTCAACCTCGGCCCCATATTTCGGCCTCCATTGTCCCTTTTTAACAACTTTTTACTTCGAACGTACTCCTGACGGACGTTTGGGCGAAAAAAGTGGATAAAAAATATGGCCTTCAGCGGAAAACAACAATTATTTTATTAAAAAATCAAACCAAACTGATAATTTCGAACAATGAATGCAAATTTGGCACAATAAGGGACTAAAATACAAGGAGAACATTTTGGATCGACAACCAAGAATTCTTTATTCTTTTCATACTTTGAAAGGGAAAAAAAGTTCTTTCTTTACACGAAATTTCATCCAAAGAAACATAAATAAAATGCGTGAACAGGAGGAAAAATTGCGTCTAGCTAAAAATATGTGAAATGCGTGAATAGGAGAGAAGAAAATGCGTGTAGCAAGTGCAGATCCGGGAAGGTAAGAGGGCTCACTGCAAATGCACAATCTTTTGGTTAAAAAGCTGAGAATCCGTCACTTCTTCTAGAAGCACAGGAGAAAAGTCTTTCTTTTCGTGAGAGATTCGATTTTTAGGTAGGACCAATAAATACACTCGTATAAAAATAACATGGGACGATGAGCATCTGCTCGCATTTTTTTATCTAGCAAAATAATAAATCACCCAAAACTCATAGACCATTTTCGGGGAAAACTAATCAATCTCGGGCCTAAATGGTATTACTTCCTTGTGGATACCACGGAGTTTAGGATAGCGTGTCGAAAGATCGTGGCGAAAGACCGTGCCGGGCTCGATACTTCTTTTTCTCTCGGTTATTGCTCCACGTTCAGACCCCGGAACACGAGAAGTACGGTAGTTCCCTCGAAAAGACTTTGGCGCCGTAAACAGAATAATGTCGCGCGACAGACAATGGACAATCGAGATAAGCACAAAGGTCACTCGATGAAAATGTCATGAGGGCCCGAGAGACGACGAGAGGGGGGGGGGGTGTATAACTCGACATATAAGTGGAATAAGGGCAAAACTGCAAAACCACAATAAAAAGAAAATTTCTGTAGGAATTAATGGCATACCGTACAAATCACTTCAATATAATAAAGCATTGTCATTGATGGCATTAAATCTAGATTTCAACGACTACATGCAATTTTTTGATAATCAAAACAGCGAAATAACAATGAATAATAGAGACAAGCAAAAACGTTGATAGATATAAATGTCATAAGGGTTGTAAAACAACATGAAAAAATCGCAACATGTGAAAAGAAAATTACTCGATTATATGGTACAGATCACTTTGACATATTACATTTTTTTGTTTAGTGTTTTAATGTAAAATCTTTCCAACGATCTCATTGAAAAGTTTTAGACACGCACGCCTTTATCGTCTTCACAAAATGGCCGCCAGCACATCCATCTTGTCAATCACAGATGAAATTTTCGCTAAATAAAAGCAGTCGTTTTATAATCCGAGTCGCGAAAAACCGGAAATAATAGAGAAAAGCAAGAAGTTCATTGGATAAAAGCGTTGGGAGGGTTGAAAATCAACGTTAAAAAAATTAGGGCAACCTAACAAAGCATCGGCGGGTAAAAAGAATATTGCCCAATGAACTAATGACATGCGGATGCACTTTACAATACATTTTTTAATTTATTCTCCTATGTCTTCACGAAAGTCTCAGACAAAAGTTAGTTCCTGGCATGCGCGCCTTTATCTTGCTCACAAAATGGCCACCAACGCGCATCCATCTTGTTAACCATAAACCAAGTTGTCAACTAAATGCAGTTCTTTTATAAACCAAACAATGGGGAAAGCTTCGCGCGTTAACCGTTGGTTGAAAAGCTCATAGTTGCCGTTATTTACGAGCGTCTTTTGTCGTTGGAGATAAATTGTTATAAATAGAATCTCATGGGTGCTGCGAACCGTATCGTAACTCACGCGAGAGAATACGATCGATTTTTGTCGATAAATATTTACCGGCGATGGTCGCCCACCTCTCGTCTCCAATACAGCAGAGAACGAGAAGACATTTCAGACGCAGAGATACACTAGTTGCACACTTGTTATCGCTCTATCATAGGAGTTAATGCTTATGATGCAAATATTGTTCCAGGCTATTATGTACATCCTTTCATACGCTCGGGTGAGCTTTTTCGTTTCGAGCTTACGAGACACACGAGAATCCCAACTGCTGCTATTTGTCCGATGCAGAATCACGACATGTAGACAGAGTTGCACTTCAAATGGCTGTGTAGGGTCATACATACAGGCAATTCCGAGTCAAGTGCACCTAGCAATTCCCACTTTATGAAATAAAAACATTCTCACAAGATTAAATTGCACAAAAATGCTCGGGAATAATATTCAGATATCAAAAATTGATCTGACGGTAATAGAGTATGAAAATATAAAATGGCAGTTTTTACGCGAAAAGTTTTCTGCGCGAATGTTCGCAAAACTGTTTTTTCTGTTCTACAAAATATTTTGTTAGTTTATAACTTTACAATATGTCTGTAAGACAATACAAAATGTCTGTAGACATTTGTAATTTTCTTCCGAAAATTCGTGTAAATTGGTTGAAAAATAAATTACGTTAAAAAATGAGCATTCCAGAAATATTGGGATATACTTTCCAAGATATTCAATAAACATCAAAGAAAATCAGATGAAAATGTGAGAAAATTTTCGAACCGTGAGGCGGTTATGCTTTCTCGGAGCAATTATTTCACCAGACGACTCCAAAAATTTGCAGACAGAGAAATCAAACACATTACTAAAATAACCAGCACACAATTATAAAGGAGCATCAGGGCATCATGATCACGAGACAATGCCGGTCACTGTTATTTCTCAAAAACCAGGAATTAGCCTTTTTTATCGCTTTTAAATTAATCATTTATGTAGAGCGATAGAATAGGCCCTATCAATTTTCATAACAAGGTCCCTCAAAAAAGCTCATCTCGAACCAATAAACAGCTATCAAAATTTCGTACAAGTGGGAGGACTAATTTTTTCTGATGCCAAAATCAACTGCCATGAAATTTCGCTAATTAATCTAAAAATCAACACTTATCTTCCGCAGCTTTTCTGGAGGTGGAAATTTTGCTTTATCAAGTGGGTCATTGCCAGGTGTATTTGGGTCGGAATAGCCTGTAGGATCGTGCCTCTACCGGAGTGCTGAAGAGCGACGATCGATGAACCAACTAATCAGAGCGATAAAACGATTACACGTATAATACATGTATAACGGTCAACGGCACCTCACGTATAGTACCGCAATCCATTAGCGAATCGTGCGCCGAGCAATTATGTATCAGCGCTGTGTGCGAAATCCCGTGACAACCCCCAAAAACACCCTGGGACTATGTTTCAACGCTGCTGGGAGTTAAGCTGCTGAGAGTTCATGATTAAATATGTTCGTCTAAATGTAATTAAAGCATAAGGCAAGAGAAAGAGGAGAGAGTAGACAGAGGGGGTGGTAAAAGCTCGGGGCAGGCGACGGACCCGAGGGCTGTTTGCAAAGACGCGCTTCACAAGCTCCAATCCAACGGCGGCATTTCATTACCAGCTAGTAATCTACGTATAATAGTTTAGTGAATTTCCATATAGGGAGACATAAGTATTCAGCATACGTGGAATACGGAATCCTGTATCTTCGTCCTTCTTTCTCTATCCCTACGCCCCCTACGCCCTCCCCCTAGGGGAAGGGGGGGGGGGTTCTATCTTCACGTGAATAGCGGCACAAGAGCAAGGCACACACGAGAGGAAATTACTATCAGGATTCAAGAGAACACAACGAAGTGACTTGTGTATCGCAAATTTCACGCCAAATCGGCTCAGTCAAGACACTCCCATGAATTTTCATTTCAGCCAGTATTACGCATGGGCATATATAAAAATTCTACTGCACATAAACATTTTAATATTTTGGTGGATCATGGGTTTGTCCATACTTTCGAGAAATGATTAATTGTTGAAAAACTACGTCGACTATTATTGTGTATTTTTTGACAAATATTTTTTTGGGTCAAAGCACATTTTTCAAATTACTTCAAGGATGATTCTGCAATTTTGGATAGTGGTAACAAAAAAATAGAGAAACAAGTTGAGCGGACTTTTTTATTCGTCACTTTTTATTTCATTTTCAATCTCGCATCGCTGCTGAAAGTTTTATTTCCTCGTTGATATACGACCTCCCCCAGACCCGATGAAAATGTAATATTTTCATTTGTTCATGTAATTACGAGGAAGCATGTAAAAGCTGGCAATTTCGAAACCGTAAAATCATCCAAATATCACGTAAAACCGAAAAATATTATACCCAATATAAAAATGTTATAGCTTGTCCCAAGAGTTCACGAATATTGAACACAACTTTCAGCAACAAAATTTTCCATACTAAGTAAAAAATGCAGATACGTAATCTTTTTTGCGCCATATTTTTTAGTATCCTAGTTCTACACTCACTTCGTTAAAAAAAAATCTCGTTTCGGTATATATCGTAAAAGTTTTTCAAAAAAGTCGTTTTTTGTAATAAAGATATCTGCATATTACAATAGATCCCATTGTATATTATTAAATTAATTTAAAAAATGTGTTTTTTTTTTCAATACGTTGTAGAAAATACCAAAAACATTTTTCCAAAAATCACTTTTAAGACCTCGTCGATTCTTCGTGAAATGGCCCGTATGTACAAGAATGTATGAAGATAGAACAGAGAAATCTCTCTACATTCACATTTGTTTGTTCCTTCGTCGCTACGGGTTTGCACCACGTTCTGCATATATTCGGTATACACCTTCAAAATTGGAGCAGTATCATCGATCGTTCCATTTCTACAGCTTGGAAAATAAGTCCCCAATGTCTGAGTGTAGTTACTGTCTATACGTGCTATCTACGTACATACGTATATACGTGTATATGTAGAGGAGTAGAAGCAACGCGATGAAAACAGCAGACGTTGTCGACGCGACGCCGCCGCGACTTCCTTAGCTCTGGGTTTCTTTTATTTTAGTACCTCCTCAGTCCAGCAAAAGCCCTCGCAGAAATTAAGCAGACCGGCGTCGAGCGAGTTTCCGGTTACTCGTTTTGTAATGTAAATTTTACTGCCACCAGATTCTACCTGACACTTTTTGCGCTTTCTTGCGAAGGAAGCTTCGCTATTTTTCCTTTTACATTGGTTTTCTTTTTTATTTTTAGCCCCGCTGGATGGTCCAGATTGTCGGAAAGAGGAACGAGAAAGTGTGTTTGTGTTTGCGATGATTAAATCACATATCGATCGTCGCCGATTTAACGGCTCTTTCGATGGGCTTTATATGGGCACTGCAAACCATAAAGTGCAACGTTGTTTGAATTTTACATCCCAGGATCGATTTAACTATAGTATAGCGACATGAGCAATAAAAATTAATTATATTCAACAACTGAAGCGACAGCTTTCGTTGGAAAAATATTTAATAATCTGAACGAAGCCACTTTTATACTGGCCTTACAGTTATTCATTATTTGCTCCTTCAATACAACGGATTTATTTTATACTTTGATTGCGTATAGAAAGTTTATTACATTGAATAATTTATTTTAGTATTGAATATTAGTAGGCGATAGGCGCCCGTTGATGAGGTCAACGGTTAATATGACGTTGAACTATATACGCACATTGTTTCGCTGCGTAAACTAATTGACAATTGACATCTTATATTCGTTAAATTAATTAGAAAGTTCTTTCCCTGTCTTTACTCATTAACATTTAAGTTTTTCTAATCGCGTAGCAAAATTAAAAGTACTTTCGGTATCTTCAAACTCAACTACAATAGCTTTTAAATATGCTCCCTTATTGACCTCAAATTTTATATTAATTACTATCCTATGTCTGATTTTTTTTTTTTGTGAAACATTAATACACATTAACTTAGATTTATTTGTGGATTACATTGTCAATTAACTGTATGGTCATTTTTTTCGGGGATTTGTAGGAAAACTTACGTCCTTAATTTTTATATTTGAAAAAATATAAGGTTTTTAGCACTAACCGTGGATTTTTTGTTTATATTTTTTATCGTCGTATTTTATATCATGCATCTGCGGTTCAAATTTTGAAGATTGTCTGACGAGGGTTCGCACATTCGACCAAAATTCACCGTAACAAGGATTTAAAAGGGTTTTTTTTAACCCTTACTTACCTAATACCGGGAGATGACCGATTTGTAATCGCATATTATTCAACAACACTACCTTTTGATTTTCGGTATTTATCCCTATAGCTTGCATCGGTGAAGAAACCCTCAAGTCATTTCCCATAAACGTCGTTTTATGAGAATCTATGGTGTGATTGTGCTTACGGCCTATAAACTCACATTACAGCCAATTTTTAAACCACAGCTTTAAGAATGCTTTACTACATTTCCAACCAAAAGTTGCACCGATATTTTTTTTTTCAGAATTTTCTAACGACATGGCAGTTGAATTTAACAAAACAACGAAGTTAAGTTGTAAAAATCTGCAAAAAATTGTGGACTATCGAAAATAACTGAATTTTCTATTGAACTTATTTTCAATAATCTCTACTAATTAATTACTTTGACACATCTTCATTACTCAAAATCATCCCTGATTTTTCTCTCACCTAAAGTGCTTGAATTCCAAGCAAATGAACCTTTCGGTTGTGCATATATGTATGAAGTATTCTTAATGCATAATAAAACGAAACTACGAATACGGAAACGAGAAGATGATCTTTGGATTCATTCGAAATTAATACAATGAAATAACGAAGAGTTACACAAACTCATAATGGAATAAATAAATAAATTGTGTCCTCGCGGATGTTCTCCAAATGCTACGTATGAAACAACGTTACAAAATTATCAACAGGAGTCTCTTGTTCTTCCTGAAAAAAAAAAAAAAAAACAAAAAAAAATAGGTTTTGAAGTGACTACGGGTGTCTCTCCATGGCCAAATTTTAATCGCACCACTTTTAAGAGTTCCAAGTTACGTTCGTAGGTGTAGAAAACGAACGAGTCGCAGGAAAAAATCAGGTTCGCTGTCCCGTAGGACGGCAAGCGTGATGCCGGGATTCACAGCGGACAGTCAGCAGCTCACGGGGACCGCAAAGCCATCGTCTTCCAGCTCGTCATCGGCTTCCGGACGGAGCGAGGATGCGCCGAATTATGGAAGCCTCGCTGGTAGCGATCATCAGGCGCAGTCACAGCAGGACGATAGTGGACCTGATGAGGGACCTGTTTATATCTTGACCTCGGCTAAGGGTGACCGTAGCTACAAACTTCGAGACTCCAGGTAAACCATTCTTCTGTCGTAATGTTCATTATTAATGAACTTCCATTAATGTGAAGATCGTATACTATTTCTTAATCCAGTCAATAAATACCTTAATTTTCTTTTCATACAAATTTTGCATGATATTCGGGAAAAAATCAAGTATCGTGTTGAAAAGAAAATTTTGCATGCCAACAAAATCAACGAATTTAAGTAAGAACAACATTGTTCCCGTTTTCCATCAAATTTTTGGCATTTTTTACCAAATATATATCGTATTGCATGAAAATAGTGACTATGTAATATTTTTATTTAATTAAACACGATGTAATTATAAATATCCCATATCAGAGATTCTTCAGTTGAAAATGGTTTACTCGCCTTTATCACAGATATTTCTAACGATCTATTCATTTCAAAATAACACTCTTGGTTCATCTTGTCAAAAAATATTTTAATTTTTTTTTAGTGAAATTTCCTACGACGGTAGTTGAAAGAATGTAGAAGCATTTTATTAAAAACAAGGAAACAACAAGAGTATTAATTATAGAGGGCAACGAACAAAAACAATGAACATACAACATTTTTATTTAATTAAAAACGATGTAATCGCAAGTATCACAGAGATTCTTCAGCTGAAGACGATTTGCACTTCTTTGTAATGATCCGATTACTTTGAGAATCACATCTAATCAATAAATAATTATTCGGGAAGAATTTCCTTTAATATGAATTTTTAATAATGTGTAAAGACCTTATTAAAGAACAACAAAAAAGACACATAGTAAATGTCAAGAAAATAAACGTAATCCTGTTTTTCAATATAATTACAATACAATTTTTTATGATTTTTTAGAATCAATTATATAGGATTTCGAAAAAAAAAAAATCATTAACACCCAACCTTTTTTTATTAAATTGCACACGACCTAATTACAAACATCGCTTTCCAGAGATGCTTTAATTAGAGGCCATTTCCCCTCCTATCTCTCACACATCCCCAACCCCATCCATCAATCCCATGTCCAATGGGTACAAAAACTTCTGATTTGATTTTTCATGGTTGCGGACCGATTCTGAACAAAGACAAATGAACATCCATTCCTCTATAACACCTACAGAAAAATGAGATTACAGTTGTTGTTACCACGATGAGCCAAATTATCTCAAGAAGACGAGGGTTCATTGAAATTGCCTCAACTTGTCTAATTGTACTCGAAACTTTGTTGGAGCTCTCAAAATCATATCTCATTATTCAAGTCGGTCTTGCACTTCGAACAACTTGAATAACTTGAACGAATTTGTTATTGAATAGAAAATCGACTCAACCTTTTGAAGTTCATTTTTACTTCAAGCCATTGACTCCTGGCAACAAAATTAACGTGTGAAAAAAAAAAAAAAGTTAAATTTCCAAACGAGGATACAAATTTGGTTTTCTCTCAATATATCTATATAGTATTAATGACTCAATGTCGTAATTATCGAAAGATTAACGTGAAATTAAAAAAAAATGTATTTACTCTCTTTCGACCAATAATATGAGACGAATTTCGAAGCCGCATAATGCCCAAAAATTTAACGAAAGATTCGAAGCTCAAACTGTTTGTCCAACATATATATATATATCAGTAATCGCTTAGCACCGTTCGTATAAAGATTGAGGTCGCTGCACACGAGTCGTACGTACTCAGGGACTTTGAAAGGACCAAAACTTGCGAATGTCGAGAAAACTGCGAGCACTCACGAGTTTACTTAGAAAACCAGCTAGTTTTCGTCCCAGCGGAACATGTTTGGATTACAGTCGTTGCAGCACGACGTAGCTATCACTGTCTTACCATTGTTCTCGTGTTTTTCGTAAACTCTACGTGTTTTCTTGAAACCTACGAGTTTCCGTAAGGCTTTACCGCAACCTGCGGCCAACAATTCTTATTTTAATAAAGTCTAAGTGGTTTTCAAACTTTTTTTTTCACACATTTTTAATTTCCAGTATATTCTGTTATCAACGCATTTAACAGTGCGGTATTTTTATTCACATTTACATGACAGAGAACGTATATACATTTTTTTGAACCTGTTCTTCTCGGTGCAGCCCGAAAAACCACTACAATTTCCATATTAAATTTCGGCGAAAATAATAAATTCATCAGGTTGGCTTTTTAACGCATTTTAACGGGAATTCCAGTAAAGAGAAATCATTCATTACGTAATTGGCGTAACAGAATTCTGGGCGAATACGAAAATTATTATCGAACTACGAGCTTATCAGTTTTGCGAACTTCGCAAATGATGAATATTAAAATTGGAGACCCGATAAAATTCGATTGTCCCTATGAATTTTCACCAAATTAGTTACCAAACATACCGGAACGTTATTATGCATGTGCGCAAAAATTCATCGCGTTATTATCAAATATTTAAAAAGTCAAAGCAGCTAAAACCTGTTTCCAACGTGCGATTATTACAAATCGGGAACGCGCCTCACTAAATTATAGGCATCATTACTATTTCGTTTAAATCCTATAAAACCTGAACTCCTTCATAGATTAAGCACAAAACTCAATAACACCCATTCTTTAACATTACATACTTTTTTATCCAACTTAGTACTTTGAAAATACAACTTTGTTTCGCATTTCCATCATTGTTTCATTTAAAAACATATAAACAAAACCTGCAAAGATTACAAACATGCATTTATATTATAAATGAGAATCCCCTATTTTTTTAAATCATTATTACCATCTTTCATTATTGAAAACCATGTACTGCGTTGTAAGTTAAAAAAAAAACGATAGAAAGGACATTATGCTTTTTCAAAACCGGAACACGGTCGACGTTTCAGCGACGCCATCCGGTTGAATCGATAATCGGCGTAAAAGAATTCTGGATAAATACGAAAATCATTATGAAGTTACGAAGTTATCAATTTTGCGAACTCTGCAAACGAAGAATATTGAAATTGAATATCCGATAAAATTCGAATTTGACTATCAGTTTTCACCAAATTGTTTACTAAATATACCGGAACGTTATTATGCATGTGCGCAAAAATTGAGCGCGTTTTTATCAAATATTAAAAAACTGACAACAGTTAAACCGTGTTCCCAACATGGAATTATTACAAGTCTTAACGCGCGTCGCCAAATTATAGTTATCATTATAATTCCATTAAAAATTCTATAAAATCTCAACCCCTTTATAGATTGAGCATAAATTCAATAACACCCATTATTTAACATTACATAATTTCTTATCCAACTTAGTACTTTCAAAATACAACTTTGTTTCGCATTTCCATCATTGTTTCATTTACAAACATATAAACAATAAACCTGCAAAGATTACGAATATACATGAGAATCGCCCATATTATTCGATAACCACTTATCATTATTAAAAACAGTGTATTGCGTAATTATCATAATGAATCGTGTATCGTAGGTTTAAAAAAAACCAATAGAAAGAACATTATGCTTTTTAAAAACCGGAAGACGGTCGACGTGTCAGCGACGCCATCCGGTTGAATCGATAATCGATGCGATCGATCTATCGAACCTTCGAGTCAAAACAAAAAAAAAAAAGAAGAGACGTCAACTGTTTTGTTATTTTTTTTTACGCCGCGTTATCCTATATAAAAAAAAAGGACCGAAAGAGCAACCGCAGCGATAACTCGAGAATTCGAACGAAGCTACTATGACTACCGGACAGTTAAAACACAACGTCGTCTGTCTGATGGTTTGTGTGTGTGTTTTTTCTTTTTTGTTTGTCGTTTGAACTGACTGATCCTGTTGAATCGAACACTTATAACCATACGGTTTATCCATTATTCATTAGGAACAAGTGGTTAACGTATTGAATGAATACTTAAGAGTATGACGAACGCTGCTGTAGTTGAGCTACTGTTGCGAACGGATTACGACATTTAGGGTAGCGTAATACCTCGAGAATTTATTTGCGACAATTACTCATTAATTGCACACGATGTGTCTGCATGTCTGCCAATTTTCTCGATAGAAATTCCAACTGTTTCATGAATCTGCCGTAATATTCAAATTGTTATGTCAATTATGTCAATTCACTTGCACGTTCGCTTACACTTTTTTCTGCGTTTATTGTATTTTAGGATCATCGAAATTGCTGGTGGTCGAGAGGTCTTTTCCCAGAGCCGTGGCAAGGTAGCAGCTAGAAAGCCACGTTTTTTGGCTACGCCGAAACCTCAAGTCAACGACGATAGTCCCACTGACAACAAACTGGCTGTGAAGAAAAATAACAAATCACCCAATCGACAGAGCGTTTGGGAGTTGCGTAGCAGGTATACGATGCTTAGTATGTCATTTAGAGGCGCTCCATGGACCGGAAACGGTCACAATTCCAGATGCTGTTTGGCTGGGCTAGAAAAGGGAAAAAAACTAACTTTGCTGCACGGAAATTTGTACCATAATATCCTGTATCGTTCAAGTACAGAGTCGAGTTGAATTTGCGGTATCTTCCTGTGATAGAAAATTCTTATTATAATAATAAACTGTTGAGGAAATTGAATGAGTAATTTTGAAACTTTTTCAGAATAATTTTTGAAGTTGATATCTTGAATCAATTAGTTGAATTACTTGGGTTGCAATTATCAATTTTATGCAATATCGCAATGATAACGCAATGACAATTCTAATCAGTATAGTTAATGAAAAAATGTCTTACGAACATAATGAGATTTTTTGTAGTTAATTTGAATTATCCGTTCTCTGTCGATTGTGTTTAATGCGGTAGAAATTACGTCTTTATAATAAAGGATTTTGATAGACTTCAGGTTCTTTCACGAATTAAAATTAAAGTATTTACAATAAAATATTGTCCGAATATAAACTACTGCTGCCTTAAATACTTATTATACGATGAATTGGTTCTATACATTTTATAATGAAAAGGTAGTGCGGACTTTTATAATTATTGGTCATTTTTTTGTATTTTTTCATTGATCCTATATTCTATATGCAAATAAGGAAATTTTAATGAAAAGCAATTAATTATACTGTCAATACTAGCACTTATATTAAACTGCAATTAACAAACCATTCACTACTTGTAATTAAATTCCAATTCGAGTGTTGAGGGATTTTTAATTTGTAGTTTATTTGAAGGTATTGCAGTGAGAGGTTTTTTACTCATAATTTCATGTAATTAATTCAATGAAGGGGTCACCTTTGACTGTTCAATTTAGTATAATTACCACATAAAAGGCACCAAATTTCTCTTGCAAATTGGTCCTTTTGTTGTTTTAATTTTGGTGTTCATAATTCGTTTAACTTGATGCAATAGGTGTAACATCCTTAGTTAAATTTATTTTACAAAACGTCCGGAAATATAACAAGTGTCTAATGATAAATAGTAAATAATGGATAAGTGATAAAGTATAATAACACATTTTCGTTGCGCAGATGCGGTGAGGCGAGGCGTCAGAGGGCAAATCGCGAAGTAACGGAAACAGTATTCTCGTCTGAAGTGCATTCGGTGCGTCGGAATCCGACAAAATCAATCCTAGACTACGATTCACCGAAGGGAACTCGCTCCAATCGCATTATAAACTACGATTCGGTTCTCAACAGCAATAATGTAGAGTACAACGCAGCAAAAAGTATTACAGATCTCGATTATGGGCTGCCAAAGAACTGCATAGATTATCAGTCGAATCACACGACTCCCGCCCGAAGTATGGCCATCGTCAGTGACGGCGAGGTCGTCGTTTTCGATGACATAGACGACAATTGGCAGGGATTGCGTCTGGATCTTGGTACTACTAACGCTAGTCAAGTGGCGACCGGTTGCTTGGCCGACGGTGAACGTGACGACGATAGACACCGCAATAGAGTCCAACCGGAGCGTCCTAGTTCGAGCGTAGGAAGTACACCGAGCCCAACCCCAACTTATCCGCGTAATACTTCAGAATTTTTCAAGGTAATATAATCGCGTCTAATTTTGCATTTTATTTACTCGCCGAAGAAAATTGGGTTTCGTGAGAAAAACTGATTTCGAGATTTCGTACTTAAAACGATCAAAACGTCAAGAAAAGTGGTTTCGAAAAGGTGTCCTTCCCTGTGTATGAGAGGCCAAAATTGGTACAGTCATCTAAGTCTCTTTAAGGGGGTCAAGTTGCCTGAAAAAAGTCAAAAGAAAAAATACTGTAGATGATGCTTTTCTTTTAAAAATACTTACATTTAAATCTCGTTAAGTATATGCGGAGCACGATAATTCTGCAATTTTATAAGGACATACCGTGCACCAAAATGGTGTGAGTTAAAAAGTAAATTTTTTAAAACTTGTCGTGGTCTTCAGATCAAACCGATGAAAAATTGTATTTCCTGTATAATTCTTAAGACTTTTATCACAATGCATTTGTAACCAGCAGAACGTTTTCGACATCGTAATCGGAAAAAGCTTCAATTTTGTCGCCAGAACCGCTGAAAGACGTTCATAAAAAATCTCATTTCTATTGAATATCAATTTTGAAGGTCGTTGCACCGGCGAGCGACTGCGAAGCGGATTCTCCATCGCCAGAGCGAAATCACCAAGTGGCTAGAGTCATCGGCGAGTTGCCAATCGCTCAGTATTCCGGAAGTCCGCGAAGATACGGAGTTCGCGAGAATCCAAGATTGCCGACTCTATTGTCATCGCCGTCTGTATACTTGACACCGAGACCCGGTTTTCCGCAAAGAATATTGCCGACGACGCCCAACCAAAAAGAGGTACGTCTTTGTAAGCGCAGCAGCTTTAAAAAGAGGGCATTAATCCTAAAAACTTTCGCGAAACGAAACGCCAACTTCTACTTTACTTTCTTCGTAGGAGAATTCGTTTTGCATACTCAACATGATCGTGTTTAAGGAGGTTCGCCTATAAACTTGTGAGACAAAAATGTGACTGAAAAAAATGTCAACGCGGCTATCGTAACGTAATCACTTTATTCGATTCGGCGAACCTCCTTGAGGTATAAAGATAATAAAACGTGTCTATGCAAATAAATGTTCATGCGTCGAAATTAATTTTCAGAAGGACGATAATCCAACGGAAATCGTCGTCGATAATCCGCCACCGGAAAAAAATGCAGTACACACTGTGGAAGTTACGCCGGAACCGGTGCCGCCTTCGCCAGAGCCGGAAGAGGAGGAAGAGGAGGATGACGACGATTCGCTAAAACCATCGGTGATGGACGGCGAAAATCTTACGAGCCTCGTTGCCTCCGGCGGCAGTACCTTCGATTATCTTTATGAATTTTCCGAAACCCGGAAGGTGCTGGAAGAGTTTTTCAAGTGTCCACCGCCGACCGAAGAGAAAGAGAACAACGGCGAGTCGTTTCCCTTTCAGGTGAATGTCGTGAATAATCGCGCTCGACTTTTCGCTCAAATGTGAAAGGAAGCGTAGAGAGTGACTTTAACGACTGGTTTTTATCTTGCTCCTTTCTCGCAGGATCTCGACTACGAGCTACGAAGGCAGGGCGGCAGCTCTTACGTCGGGCAAAGACTCGCCAGTGGATTGCCAGGTGTCGAAGAAGTCATGGTACACGAATCGCCGAAGAAACAGAGATCGGATTTTCCCCAAACGGTGAGCCTATTGCCATTTATCTCGTGATACGTGAATAAAGAGAATCAAAAATTATATTACCAAAACAATTACTTTCCTAGATATATAATATACAGTTTAAACCGTCTTAGTCACGTCTCTCTGAACTTTTTATAATTTATCTCTTTTCACGAAGATAATAAGAAAAATTAAATACCAGGTTTTCAACGAAATTGTGCGTTCGATTGGAGCAACGTACATTTTATGTGAAAACTGATGACTTGCGTATTTTTCGGCGTTAGTTACAAATTAAATACGACGCATAGGAGATTCGAAATGACAATAAGATGTACTGTCCGATACCGTAAAAAAAAAAATTTTTTTTGAAATAGGTTCTCCAACTCTTTTAGCTAAGAAAACCGAAAAAAAAAAAACTCGAAACTAATTCAACATGCAAATTATTTCGTAGCGCTTGTCAAATTAGGAAAATGAATCAGTTTGCTTGAAAATACTCACTAGGGCTCAATAATAATACAAAAATAGTCTGTAAATACCGAAAAACGTTGAAAATGAGTAATTAAAATGCGAGAGAACGGAACCCCGTTAACGCTGAAACGGTTATAAACAATGGCATGGTGTTAGAATTCCGCAAGACTCGAGTACGAAATCGCTTGATTTATTTTTAGACTGTCGAGCACGAAAATAACTTCCTCGATCTGTCGGTGGGTACCGGCAGTAGCGAGGATCTCGGCGAGACGGAGGTCGGTCTGCAGGTCGGTCACTCCCGAAACTTTACTCTCAGTCCGGAAACTACTGACTGCGACAGCAATTGCGGTGATTTGGATAGCGATATGTCACTGATGATGATGGACAACGAGTTGATGCCCGCGAGTGGGCTTCTCGGCTCGGTGGGCGACTTAGGAAACAATTCGGACTCGTTGAGAATACACACGAGCATGCCTGTCCTCGAAGACGGACTTTCGAGCGGCCACGCGAGCGACACTGACAACAACAATCCAACTGTGATGCTTATGGATCGACAGAAGTGCGAAGTTGATGTCGAAATAATTCCTCGCACGAGAGACGACATGATGGCTTTGAGCTGTGAACCCGTTAAAGACGGTGTAGTCGATATTACTAAGGATATTCTACGTATGCTCAAGGAAACTTCGCCCGATTTCTTCATCGCTCAGAAGGAAAATTCTTACGAAACCAACGAGCTTAATCTCGACGGACTCGATCCTCTCGGAACCCCGCCGCCCCCAGCGCCGCAGGGCCGTCAAAGCACAAATCTCGAAATCGGCGGTGAAGTCGAAGCTGCAATTAAGGACATTAGAATGGCACTTCAAAAAACGAAAACGCTTCCTGTTAAATCGCCTTCCGAAGATCCTGCGGAAACGAGTGTCAGTCCCATCTGGATTCCAAGGTATCATTGCCGTTTCGTTTTTTTTTTTTCAAACTCCTATAGAAGGAAACGTTTGTTTTTATTATCCGGCGCAAATACTTCAAGTTATTATTTTTATACGGACATTTGATAAATGAAGTGTTTCTTCGACGCAAAAATCACGAGTTTCGCTAGGGATGTAGTTTGAAATTCTCGTAAATAGGTATTCATTTCTGACAAGTGCAAGTTCTTCGCTTGTTAACGCTTGAGGCAGGACATTATTTTAGCGACCGGAAAATTGTTTTTTTTTTTATCCTTTCCTAAGGAATAAATTTCATGTATCCGAAGACAATTGTTTATTCAGTATTCTGTGCGAGTTTCAAGTTATAGGATTAAATTGACCAGAAGTGCGAGTGCTCAGAATGTAGTTTCGAGAAAAATGATTTCACAGTTTAACAACGAATTATTTTATTATATTCTATACAAAGTTATCAAGAATTCTGTAAAGTACATATAGCAAATTTCAATATTACATTTCCGGGATATTACATTTACAGAAAATGAAACTAAACTTGGGAAAAAAGTACTCTTTTTCTGAAGTGTCGTAATCATATTCTCTCTATAAAAACTCTGCGGATTGGGACGTAACTTTTTTAAATTGTCTAACACTCCGAAAGTCGCAAGCGCATCTAACTAAGTTGTAGTATGTTGGATGGCAGGCGGCGTATCTGCACGGAAAGTAACAGCGAAGACTCGGAAGCGAGGCGCGTCGACGATGAGGCTGAGCCGGAAGTGGAAGAGGCTGTAGACGAGGAAGAGGCTGACACGGATCTCGAAACAGATAGATTGCTCGGACAGCAGAGAACCGACGATCAAGGATTCTACGATGACAATGTGAGTTACATTATTTGAGTTAGAAGCAAGAAAAATAAATTTGAATATATTACTCCGACGAGATTATCGATTTTCACGAGCAAACCTTCGATTTTATCGTATCTTCCAGTTAAATAGACCAACCACTGAACATTTGAGTTGCACAAGAGACAAAAATTTCCAAATCGAATATCTTTTTTTATAATCTAATAAAATATCTACCTTTCTTTGAAAGACCTAAAAGCTTCGATGTATTTGTAGCTTTAGTTTATTCCAAACTTCAAAAATTTGGATCTAGACTATAAAGTAAGAAAACAGCTTCGTTCGAGTACTAGTAATTGTATACAATTTGATATTTCTGAGACAAGGATTCTTAAGTTTTTTATTGCATTTCAAAAAAAGTTTTATCTACCGAATATCGTACAAAAACTAGAGGGTTTAATCGGTGGTTCGTTTAAACAGATTGACTAAGTTTTGGTATACATCTGAATTTCCTGGCTTTACATAATCGCGGTTTCCGGTTGCGGTGCCACATCAAACAGATTTTCCTTGTGTGTAATCTATATATATATATTAATATCAATATATATATTTGTATATTATACATATATTTGTAAACACATGTTTAATCCTTCCTGGTGTGTACATACCGTATGTAGTTTGCTAATGGGCCTTGGTGTGCTAAAACTAATATGGTCTTGGTGTTACGCAGGGGTGGCGGAAGCCTAAGACTAGGACAATGCTACCGGCAATGAGTACAAAAGTCGTTACTCCAAAGCAAACCCCACCGAAAACCTTGAGTGTTGCTCCATTAGAAACGCTAGCGAGCCCCTCGGAAACCTTACCCTCGACGTCTACCTCCATGTCTCCGCCTCCTATTGTCTCGACCATACGCTCACCACCTCCCGAACGCGATGTAACTACACCCACGCAACCCACGACGAGTCCCCAGAAGACCCCGGTCAAAAATTCTCCCTCGCCCACTCAGAGCCTCAAGGAATCCAGCGGCAAGGGGAAAAAGGTGCCCGTTATTACATTTTTATTGTGCAAAAATCATCTGTTGTTCCGTTCCTCTTATTTTTGCTTAGCTCCTTCGCTCCTTAGAATTTCTTGAAAATGATTTTTGAAAGATGTCAAAAAATGTCACATCAAATTGATAATAATGACATTCTTATACGACCGTAAATTTCATTGATATCAGCTCTTTTGGCTCTATCGCATGTGAAAAAAAAAATCGGGTTTTAATGCCGGAGCGAAGGAGTATCTTTAAAATAGTGAAAAATATAGCTGCCTGAACGCTAGCGGGACAGTTTATTTGAACTTAGAAATTAATTTTTTTTTTTTTTTCATTTTACAACACTGATAGAATTTTCGAACGCAAACGACTGCAACACTTTGCGATTTATAGAATTCTCGAAATTAGCGATTGGCGCGCTTGGCACTACTTTCTTTGACTGCTTCATCGACGTTTTGTTTTTCGAGTATTCGAGGACACTTAGAGGTGATCGCTGAACAGAGGCTCAAATCCTTCTTCAAATTAATGTTGCTTGATTTCTGTCTAACTTCGGTGCGCTGCATGTCCTCTCCTCTTGTCTTACCATCGCTATATGTTTGTCTATTTATTGAAAATTCGTACAGCAGATTCAGAAAGAATACAAAATGTACATACAAAATCATACATTACAAGTTATTCTGATTAGTTCCATCAATTAATGATTAATTGCAATCAATTGTTAATTGATAGATTTTCATAAATGACTTAATCTTAAGAAACTTCGAATCAATTATGTTGTTAAATTCAGACACTCAAAGACTTAGAAATTGTCATGTTTTGTGTTTACGATCCACGTTCCGCTTTTTCGCATTACAAAAACTCTCAAGTGTGTGGAAAATGTAAAAACGGAGGAATCGTGCATCGTAATTGATGATCGGTTTATGTTTAAAAAACCGCACGTTTAACGTCCGCATAATAAAAATAACGCATGGTGCAAGATAGCACAGGTGGTCGACGGCTATCGATCCTTCATCGCATTTACCAGCGGCATCAATATTTTTTTTCTTCATATTTTACAGGACAAGGAGGGCAAAAAAAAGTCGAGAAATAAAGAAGGTAAATCATTCAACAGTCTTATAAAAAATTGCAGCATACATACAACTGATATGCTTGATGACATAAAGAAAATTAACAACAATACAAACTCAAGGTGGTCTTTGCATGAGTAACGGCATGAAATAATACACGAAACTTTGTGGTAATAATAAAAATTTAGGATGGTGTCTTCGAAACTTACACATTTCATCGACCGAATTCTGCACCATAGACAATTTTCGTATAAGTACAATTTCAAGTACAATTATGCTAAGAATTGATAATTTTATTAATTATTGAAATAAATGTACTTAAAACCCTTGTTTGATGTCTCAAATTGCAGTCAGCATTTTCATAGATAAAAGCGACACGATTAAAAATGCATAAGAGACTTAGTTATTCATCTATTATCTATTAGAAAGGAAAAGCTAACAATCCATCACACACACACGGCTTTACGAAGTAGTATGTAACCATTTCAAGTACTATAACACACTAATCGTTCTCTTGATCCTTTTCAACTGCTGCAACCCGGAATATTTGATGTGCGCTTTGAATCTAAACAATTAACAACCGGTAAGTAAGCCTCCGTATCTCACATCAAAAGCGCCATCAACTCAGTAGTAACTTTTTCCTCGTCATTGTGTCTCGAGACGTCGAAGCGCCTTTCCATCTCTCTAAAGCATAAACATTGTCTAGTAAAATTTTATCTTGATATACGTGCACCGTAAATGTGCAAAGTCGGGCAGCGTACGTCGGAGCATTAAGACGAAATCGCGTCTGGTTTTAATTGCTACATTTACACGGAATCGCTACAAAAATCCGTGAATGAAACTATGAATCAACATACTCGTAAAACTAGATCTAAAATAGACGTGATTTACTCAATAAGGATACTTCATTGCTCCGCCGAGTATCTCACCACTTTTGGCGTATTAACCGATGATCGCGATAGTTACAATAACGATGACTCTAAAATGTACGTTTGCATCTCCTTCGCAGGATTACTCGATGATCCTTCAGTCCTGATTGAGGGAGTACTTTTTCGCGCGAGATATCTCGGCTCTACGCAATTAGTCTGCGAAGGTCAGCCGACAAAATCAACCCGGATGTGCCAGGCGGAGGAAGCCGTTTCCAGGATAAAGGTATGCCTGTTATTCTCCAAATGGTTTCATGTTTATTTCCATCATCCTAGGATATACTTATTTCCCATTCTGTACGATTAAGGAATTATATCGCGTCGCATAGATTCGATAGAATTGAGGTAAATGGTTATTCTATTTCGGGAATAAAAACATTTGTTAGCTGGCACGAAGCATCCGAATAAAACGTTTTGTTTTAAAGTATTGTATTATATTAACACTTTGATTTAGTACAGTATTATATTAAGAAAGCGAAATATTTTATTCTAGGCTTCAGTGATTCGGCTAAATGTTTTTGTCTCAATAGATTGTTTTCCTCAGTTCTTAGTTATAGGGTACGGCTCTAAGTTAAGTTGTGGGCTATTTTATTGAAACGAATGATAAAAAGAAACTCTTGACGTACGATTTACGAAGCATCGTGAAAAATGAATTGTTAAGAAACTGAAAAAATGACAAAATCTTCATCGATCGTCCGTTGCTGAAACAGATTGGTAAAATTGGCGAAGGGATTAACGTGTATTTACGAGAAATCGATCGAAAATAAAAAGCATAGTGGCATGCTTTGGATGCTTTCACATTATTTATTTGCCGTTTAATTTATAGTATCGAACAATGCAATATCTTGAAATGTAACGATGTACTTCAGTGTATATTTCGTTTGGACTATTTGAGGCGACGAATTTATCTTTTATTTTTCTTAGTGAAGCGCCTCAAACGGTCGAAACTATAAGTACATAGGATATTTATAATTTGTTTGAACCTAAGGGTTTCGGGAGGGAGGAAAGTTCTGGGCGAATTGACGATCTGAACTGTATCACAATACACATATTTAACTGTACCAGTGTCTATGCTGATTGCGGCCTCAAACTCTTGGGTTTATGATCTTGGAATTATCCATAATGGACAGTGTTTAGAGAGTGCTTTCTCTGTATAAATAGGATTTGAAAATTCTCTTTTTTCTTTTAAAAACAACCATAAAAGTTCAATTACGTAGACGTATTGTGCATCGTCAATAGTGCGTCGAAGATCAAACAATTATTGTGTCTTAGTAATTCGATTGTTAGATGTCAAAAAAAGAAGCAAATTAATTTTTATTTAAGTAGTTAAATAAAAATGTCTCGCTAGTGAGAATTGAACATTTTTTATGAACACGAGGCCGAGTTTTTTCTGTCTTCTACGAGAATTAACATAGCGATTTGCCTGACCGAAAGATATTGATGCTCAAAAAGAAAGACTAATATATGAGTTTAAATCAAATGCAGTCAAACATAACAGTATTAAAGTGTATACTTGAAGCAGTCTAAACGCTGGCTAATGATGTATCTATTTTAAACGGATAATCTAATTAATTGTTAATTGGCCGTTGTGCAAAGAGGCCTGAATGTTTCAGTGTAGCGACCCCCTTCCTCACATCACGAAACACCACCACCCGACCACCGAACACTGTCATCTTCTCGGTGTAAACTTTTGATGTGTCTGTCTGTCGGTCTGTCTGCGTCTGTCTTTTTATCTGCTTGCCTATATATCCCGTTCTTTTTTTCTCCGTAGACTATATTATATATACTATATATATATATATATAATTATATATTATATATTTATCACTTTTTATGCGCTCATTGCACAGACTCTATTTGTAAAATTGGTTAAACGTCAATTGAGGGATTGTAAAATGGTAGAAGCTATGCTTTGAACTGTGTATTGATTTTCTGCAGAATTATATTGGAATCGCACTGCAAATGAGTACTAAAATTGAGAATAGAGGCATAGAACGATTTTATAAATTTTTATAAAGACAAGTTACAATGTGCTGTTCACAAACTATTGGAAAAGCAATTTATCAGAAATTGATGAATATGGTTGTCAATTTTTTTTCACTTTAGTACTCGTTTCTCCAGATTACCGACCGAATCTCCTGAAACTGGCAGATTCGGAGCTTTTGCCTGAAGAATTCTATCGTAGGTCGGTTGCTCGAGCTGTAATTTGTATCTGTCTCTATTCAATAGCTGTAGTTAGCGACACGCAAGGAAATTTATGTAATTACAATTTTTTTCTGCTAATGCAATGTTTTTCTTTTTTTTTTTTTTTTTTTGAGGTAAAAATGTTGAATCATCCGCAAATTTATGGCAATTGGTAAATCTGATGGATAATGCTGTAGTGTCGTAGTTATTAAACAATTTTTGCATTGATATATGCCTGCGTAAAATCGAGCAAAAGCATTGTTTCGATTTATCAATGATCGTTGAATCGTAGAATACGAGAAAGCCGGAGTACGCGCAGTCTCAGGATTTAGGAAAATAGATAAAACGGATTATTCGGATCGATGGAAGACGATGATGATGCTTTTCGGGCGCGTGTAGAGACGACCCATACTCTTGCTTCTCTTGTCGCCGCGATAACAGTATCCATTAGGAATAACAGTAAAAGTTGAGCTCTTAAATCACCCTCTTGATTTGCTAGAATTCGCGTATAATCCACTTTCTCCATTTTGCCATTTATCTAGCGTATAAGCGGGAAAACTAATTTTGATGCCCTCTTTTTGTACGAGCTTGCTTCCTGTTTCCGCATTTTGCCGTTCGAACCAGTCGATGTTATCGTATTGACAAACAGTCTATCTCTTTTCCCCTATGGAAAGAAGGTATATGTATCATCTTTTTCTAACAGATATCCTCCATGAGAGAAAGTACATTAAAGCGTAAATTATAGAGATAAACTTTAAACACACCAGGATCATTATCATGATTTACTTATACATGAAAATTGCCATTCTCGGTCAAAATAAAATACAAACTCTTTCGTTTGCGAGAAAAAATAAAAAAACTGATTTTCTTTTTTATATTAAAAAAAAAGACTGTAACACTTTACAGGAAATACTCTCAATTTACCGTAACGTTTCCATCGAATACATTAAGTATAACATTTTTTAAACAACATATACTACTGAAAAAATTCCTCGCATATACCTTTTTCCCTCGTGGGCTTTCCCCTTTGCCCAGATAAAAGAAGAAAACCCGACAAAAAAAAATCTTAAATCACCAACAAATCGTTTGTCAATGTTGCTTGTATCTATAATTGTTTCTCTAGAAGAAATCACGTTTCGAACGCCGTTCCTTCTTCGAATAATGATTACAGAACATTAGCGCGCATTGGCATAACAAGAAACCCATGATCTTAGGAGACCTGAGTTACTGTGTAAAGGCTAGTGAGCGTTTGGCGTGTGACTAAAAAACATAAAGAAAAATTGCTTGCAAGCTTATATTTGATGTCCCAAGCAATGGGCATTGTTTTTGGCGAGTGTGCGTGAGACAAAATGAAATTGAATATCGTAAGCGACTCAGGGTTCCTAAAGCCTTGGATCATTGCCTTGTTCCGTTGGTGGTGCTGTGGCAATGTGAACTAGCAGAGCCTTTGTTTGTTTGTTTGTTTGGCGCGTGCGTATCCCGAAGGATGGGCCAGTGCCGATGCAGGCTACGCTATTAAACTACGGAAGCCAGCACGGCTATGGTCGCTGCAGCGTGGCCTCTCAAGGGAGCCTTGAGGAAGACGATTGCGACTCGAGTGAAGAACTTATAGGCAATGTCGCTGGTGGGAGTCAAACCGAATCACAGACATTGGGGGTTCAGTCAAAGCTGGCCCCGATCAGTGGCTCGTTGGGTCCTACCACCGTTTTCAGACTACATTTTCTTGGTTCGGTGGAGGTGGAAGAGGAAGGGGGACGCAAACGGCGTAAACGCCTTAAGAAGCACATGGTCGAGGAGGCAGTCACTAAGATAAAGGTCCGCCTTGCCCTTAGTCCTACAGAACAAAATATAACACACGATAAACGACTAAAATCAGCAATGAATTATTACAATGAAAATAAAAGCAACAATTTGTTTATTATCGCTGGTCATTGGCTATGTCAAAAAAAAAAAAAAAAGCAAAGCAGTCAGTGGGTCCTCTTCAATGATTTCAACATCATTAATATCGTCCTCTAACTCAACTTCTCAATTACTTTCTATGGGCTTTTCCATGATGGCCGTGATTTGCGTTTGGCACGGTCTGCAAATTCAATCACACTGGCAAACGGTTCGCGTTTACATTGCTCCACATATGAAACAAATTTACTCGCTGTCGTTTTACAGAGGTCAACAAATCTCTTTCCATCCATACTGCAATATTTGTTTCATTAAGTGCAATCCGTAAACCGATTTTGCAGATGTGATCATAGATCGGAAAATAATTAAACTACTGAATATAATTCGATTAGTTTCGGAATCTGTCTTTCGTTCGCATTAACATTTTATTAGATTTATTCAAACGTTATTATCATTATTATTATTGTCGTTATTGTTATTGAAACGTAAAATTAACTTGTTTCTCATAAAGCGATACTTTACTTTTTTCGCTTACATGCTGCTTTCTTGCGATAGGCTCTGGTGAGTAAAGCAAAATAAAAATCAAATATATTATTGTGGTAATTATTGAGAATTATTGGATTAGCGACTGGTGCTCGGATTTTTCAAGGATTATTTTCCATTTAGGCGCCTGACGGAGAAACTCAGCCCAGCACCGAAGTAGATCTCTTCATTTCGACGGAAAAAATAATGGTTTTGAACACCGATTTAAAAGAAATAATGATGGATCACGCACTGAGAACGATATCGTATATAGCGGACATTGGTGATCTCGTAGTACTCATGGCACGAAGACGATTCGTGCCTCACGAAATGGAGGACCCACCGAAGATAAATAGAACACCAAAGATGATTTGCCACGTGTTCGAGAGCGAGGAGGCACAGTTTATTGCACAAAGCATCGGGCAGGCGTTTCAAGTTGCATACATGGAATTCTTGAAGGCTAATGGCATCGAGGATCACAGCTTTGTCAAGGAAATGGACTATCAGGAGGTTCTCAACTCCCAGGAAATTTTCGGCGACGAACTCCAGATGTTTGCTAAGAAAGAGATGCAGAAAGAGGTAAATTTCGGCGTCCTTTTTTCCCCCAATAAAATATAATCTGGTTGTCAATCATTCAGACGTTTCAAAACTTTTCAAGTTTTCTATTTTCACCCTCAAAGAGAAGTAATTATTCTATCACAAAATCAATTTTTTTTTCTTATCCTTAAATCGTCAAAAAACGGAGAAAATCCAGAAAATATTATTATCCAGTGTTGAAGGGTATTGTTTTAATGTCGAAGCGAAAATTCAAAGTTTTGTTCTCTATTAATGGCTGATAGACTCTGAGATTGTATTAATCGAAGCTATAAGTTAAAGCGTCAGTCAGGAAGGGAATTAATCGCAAGCGAATCGATTGTATTTCAGGTGGTGGTGCCGAAAGCGAAGGGTGAAATATTGGGCGTAGTTATAGTTGAGTCTGGCTGGGGCTCGATGCTGCCGACAGTAGTGATAGCAAATCTCGCACCGGCCGGCGCAGCAGCGCGTTGCGGCCAGCTCAACATCGGCGATCAGATAATAGCAATCAACGGCGTGTCGTTGGTTGGTTTACCGCTCTCGACGTGTCAGACTTACATTAAAAATTCGAAAAACCAAACTGTCGTTAAACTGACGGTCGTGCCGTGCGCTCCTGTTGTCGAAGTCAAGATCAAGAGGCCCGACACGAAATATCAACTAGGCTTTAGTGTACAGAATGGTGTTATATGCAGCCTCTTGAGAGGCGGCATCGCCGAACGAGGAGGCGTTAGAGTCGGCCATAGGATAATCGAGATCAACAATCAGAGCGTTGTCGCTGTACCGCACGAAAAAATTGTCAATCTCCTAGCTACGTCTGTTGGCGAGGTATGTCAAAATATCCTAACACATTGTATTCCGTAACAGTATAATCATTTTCAAAAACTCATCTTGGCGAATGATAACAGATTAAATACGTATATTTAACGTTATTTTCAATTTTGCGACCACCAAATTATTAGCTCTTCAAGGACGGGTTACGATGTTTCCGAAGACACATTTTTTGCTCATCCATTTTGTAACTTATTTACTATTGAATACTTTATAAAGGCGGTATCGGGAAATTCGCAAAAAAATATCTGTACGCGAGGCGTCAAATAACAAAAATTAACATTTGAACAGGTAAAACGGTTTCATTCAAGGAATTTCTTTTTGTTTGCGAACATAAAAACATAAGTTTCTTGAATTCCAAATGCTTTTCGGAATCAGAATGGTGGAAAAACTGCACTTTCGAAAAATGTAATTTTTTAATGGCACGTGTAGTTGCATTTATTCTTTCGTAAAAATGAAAATTCAATTTCTAGAATTTTTTCCAACCTTTCGCAAACCCTTGACGTTTGTTTGCCACAAGATGTTTGTTAAATACGTTTTTATCCGTTAATAACCGCGCTAGTTGAGGCAATATTGATGAAAAAATGTATTTCTTATAAAAATCGACGTTTTACCCAAATTTTCCGAGCTGTAATGCTTGAAAAGTAAAAAAAGATGCTCGAAACACCTTTTTATGTTTGTTGACGCATAAATGGATGTTCTACAAACATCTTTTTCTGCGTTAACCACGGTTCTAGTGGATACAAAACTTGATTTAAAAAAATGGCCAATTAACCGTTAACTTAACCATTTAACTTTTCAGATCTTAATGAAGACGATGCCCACGTCTATGTTTCGACTGTTGACCGGCCAGGAGTCTCCGGTGTACATATAAGCGTTCAGTTGCCTGGCCGTTACGTAGTGAACAGACAATACATCCGCCATCCACACTACCGCACCATCTCTCTACCTATTGTAAAGGTTGTTCCAGCGCGAATCGCTTTGTATTCCAAGTTCTTACGGAACATCCTGTACATTCTCACCAGCTCCTACTTAGCAAGCCATGGCTATCTTAAGAGCCGAAAGGAAGAAAAAACAGAAAGAAAGAAATGATGAAGAGGAAAAAAACGTTACTAAATATTTACTCGAACATAATTTATATATATGATTATCATAGATCTATAATATATATATATATAGATATATACATATATATACATATACATATATATGTACGTATATATATATACATTTTATCGAAAGATGGGATTTTCTATAGCAGTCACAAAGCGAGCGTTTTAGGAAAAAGTTTTAAGTAGTAGTTGAGAGATTCTTTGCTGTATGAGCGGATTTCGTGTCGTTGTTTAGTAGAAAGTGGAAGAAAGTGAAGAATTAGATTTACAGAATTGGTTACATGAGAATTGATCGTGATAACTTTATGATACGTAATCTCTTCAGCGACACAAAATAGTCGGGCTAAGGCAATTGAAAAGAACAAAGTAAGATATCGCTGCTATGGGAAATCCCACAAAATGCGCCAAGGAAGATGATAGGTGATGCAATGCACATGATTATAAATAGCACAAAGCTCTAAACAAATTCTGTCTAGAGCAGGGCTGAAAACTGTATATTACGCAACTTATGATGTAGTAATATTTCCTAAAAAAATGCTCTCTCCCCCCACGATTCGGAGATGCAATCTATATACATTCCTTCATTTAATCTTCTTAAACGTTTAAGCTCTGAAATGCTTAATATGCGGTGCCCAACTTCATTGATTTGTACTAAAAAAAAAAAAAAAATATGTACCTAATCTGTAACTTCGCATTTATACGTCTGACGATAAGTAACTTTGCGATAGTTGCGTGAAAGAGCGAGTCGGCCGTAAAAATGAATAGAAGAAGTTTAGATCTGGTTATTCGTCGTGCTAGGCGAACGAATTTCCGTTTTCGTGCAGTATTTCATAAATCAGTAAAACTTTTAACTCCGTTCTTCTTTAAATATTCACTCATATTTATTACGATGATTGACATTTGCATTTAAAAAATTGCTGATCGGAGGATAATAAAAATGGTTATAAAAATGGTTTTTAACCGATTAAAATCCAAAATCTCACATTAAAAAAGCTAATTATGCAAACAATGCGTGTATCATTCATCTTTTAAAATATTACGTGATATTCGCATTTTTAAAACGGAGCAAGTCAGGCCATTCGGTATTTAGATTTCTAGAATTCTATCTTTTAACGGATAATTCGTTCGCCTGTTAAAGATGCGATTAGGCGAAATAGTATTGTAGAAATTTCGGTTGCAGAGCACGCAAGATCCGGAAAAATGGTTTTTTAATCTCTCAAATGATTCTATTTTTCGTCAAACTTTTCATGCACAGAGAACTATAAAAAAAAAACGAAACAAGAAAGAAAATCGACTATTGTTGATTGTGGGTATCGGAGACGAAAGTTAGTAGAGAAAGTTAGCAATGGCCTGAGACACGCACGATTCAGCCTAAAGAGAAGACGATTTAATTCAGAGTAGAAGGGAAAAAAGAAGATTGATTTTTGTAATCGCGGATTCTCCTGATCGTAGATCCCTGGATGTCCATGTAAATAGAATTCACGTATCGTGAACTCTCGAGGCAGTTCAGACTTTATCACTACGTGAATTCAAGAGGTGAAAATGATACAAATAGGAGATAAGGAATATGCCGTGGATGCGGGATTTACAAAACCGGGGACGCTCTTTCACGCGAATATTCGCTCTAATCATTGTAATCTAAGTTTGATCTATTTTTGCTGAACGAAAAACAAAATCACACACAGACACACATACACACACTACTTATCGATCGTAAGTTATTTCGCTTCGAGTATGGTGAAGAATGCGCAAAAGAAAAAGGAGTGCAGACTAACTAAGATTCCTTACATCCGATAAAATTTCAATGCCAAAGTACACTAATCGATGTATGGCCCTAATCGTCTATCTTAATGCACGTCTATATGTTTGTCGCAAAACAAAATCCGTGCCATTGTCGCGTTATTTAAAGAGGCTCCAGTGATTACTTCTAAAAAAGCTATTTGTTATGTTTTTTTTAATAAACTTTTGTTGATTTATCAGGAATCATTATTTTCGTGTCAAACATTTCCTTTCGTTAAATTTTAAACACTGTTTTTTATTTTATATACATCAATTTAATGTTAATTATATGCTAATCTATAAGTAGAGTTATGAGTTCCGATTGCATTTTATGAATTCTGTGTATTTTATTTAGTTTTTGCTACGTTTAAAGCCGATTGTAACGCTGAAGTCTCTTTAAGGGGTTTCACGTGATTTTTCCTTGCAAGCGATCGAATAAGATTGTCTAGGCTTCGGACACGGTCGTAACTCGGATCCCATGACGACAGGTTAATCGAAAATGAAGGCAATCGAGTGTCTGTGCAGTAGCTTTATAAATTGTTGTAACTTTGTGTTCAGAAGCATTGAAAATTTTAAGTGCTCGTTGAGACATTCAACGTTGCGTACATCGGAAAAAACCACGAAATGGAAAGAAAGAAAAACGTTGAAAGAGATTAGGATGGAAAATTTCATATCACGAATAGCGAGCGAAAATGAAAGAAAAAAAAAACGTAAATCTGCCTGAACGATTGAAGTTTTTTTTCTCATTGTTGTGACAAAGAAATAAGATGATATTTTAGGAAGTGGTTTAAAATGCCATAGTAGAGTATATACGTAAATGTACACACGAAAAAAGAGGAAAGAGGAATAAGAAAATGGAATTTTGGCATAGAAATTTTCATCCATATCTTCGGTGAGCATTGTCATGGTATGAATATATAATATGGGATCAAACAAGATGTTACATAGTTGGGTGGCTAAAACGTATCTAGTCATTAACGCTAAGATGAGACAAAAAGTATATTATAGATAATTAAACAAAAAAAAAAAAAAAAGGAATACTCAGTCATCGCTAGCCACCCTGACTGACCATGTCTAGCCACATTTTTACTGTTGCATCTGTATCTAAAAAAACAAAACAACAAAACACGTATGATTAATCTGACCTTGCGTGATTTCTCTCGAATTTTCCACGGGAAAAGAAATCCTTTAGTCTCGAAAACCCGCAAGATCTTCTGTTCTCTGCGCCGAACAGCTTCTTTCGCAGAGAAGGCTGCTTTATATTTTAAAATGGGCATTTTTTCCGCATGTCTATAATTTATTTGATATTTCAATTATTTTCAAAGTAAACAACGGATTTTAATACTGCAACTAACTTTTAAGAAATAATTAACTATTGAATACATTATGAAATGATAACAAAAAGTCCATTTTAAAGTAACAGTTTTCCTATCTCTGTTCGTTCGCTTGCTTCGATTTGACGATTCTCTCGTTTTGAGAATCCTCTAAACTCGACTATCACATTTTTCCCTCGTATTTCGAGCTTCTGTGAAAGCTATTGACTGCACGACACACCACATAACTAAATGAAAAAAAAAAAAGAAAAAAATAACATCTCTCGGGCCATACTTGGAACTTTCACCCGTAAAAATGTCTACTTTCTGTATGTTACAAATTACACAGACGATTTCCGAGGTGCAACTCCTCATCTTCGTGATGTTAATTGTGACGTAACGTCAATGTTATGATGTTTGATCGGACATATGTGAACCGACGTAGGGATTAACGGGAATCGTGCAAAGTCAGTTAATGATCGGAGAGTCGATTGATTGAATTTCGATGATAGACAGAAGATAAATGAAATTTGCAGTTGAAATCGTTATATATACATATTAAATGACGCCCAACCGTATAAATAACAAAAAAAATAATCTTATACAATGCTAGAGCTTGCGCTGTAGCTTCAAGAGTCATGAGGCACGCTACAACAAAATAAATCATGACTATCTTTATCAATGTTTGTGAGTGGTAATGTAAGTTATTATTATAAGTGAGCTATTGAATGTGTATATGGTAATAACTATTATACTAGTCCACACAAAGATAAACAATAAACTGTAATTTTGAATTCAAATATTCACGAATACCTCCAAAGATTCTCCTCGTTACATTTTAATAATAAATCGCACATAAATCTCTGAAGAAAATAAATAAAAAATTCTGATAACAGTCTTCAAACGAAGTACTTTATGGTACTTCCCTAGCAGATCGAACCACATCCGAAATTTAAGCTGAAACAACGAACATCACCCTTAAGTTTGACGTTGAAAATCACGGTTGCTTTCCAGCAGTAATCACGGGTACCGTTTGAGCTTTTGCGCTTGCGGACCGCAATTTTGCAATAAGTAACGATCAATATCACGTTCCCAATCAACGTGAGGTTTCCATTGATTATAGCAATAATTATTATAAACACCATGGCACTGCAAATTTCGGAGAGCCGAGATTCGAACTTATTGCATAAAACAAATTGGAATTATGGAACTATAAAAATATATAAAAATGGTTAATTGAGTTATTCTACAGGCAACTTATCGATTATTGGTTTGAGTATATATTCAAAATTAATGCGCAGTATTTTTTATTCACGTTGGTTTCTTAAAATATTCTTCTCCTGACGCAAAGTGCTCCACAGAAGACAACTGAATGTTAATTAACCTATGAGGTTTAATTCATATCCAAATTCTTCTAATGTTGCAAAAACCTTTGGTTCGCTTAGGCGAATAATTATACAAGCGATTAATTTTTTTTTTTATCGGTTTGGCAAATAAAATCGTTAGTGACAATTCATTCTCGAAAATACCGATTGTTAATAGATTTTCCAAAATTATTCATAGTAATTCGAACTCAAAAATATTTTGAATAATGTTTTATTCGAATACCGCAAACCGTAAAAGTTACTAAAGCGATTATCAAGCATCATAGGTAGCCTAAGTTTCTACAATCACAGATAAATGCGTCCGCCGTGTAATCTCATTTTCGTTTAATGTCAATATTATCCACCACACAAAAATTTCGTTTCATGTCATATGCATCGTTATATAGTCAAAGCGACCCGAAGTCTGTTAAATTGTCATTAATAACGAGACCGCAACGTCGACGAGTCAACGTAATTTCCGTTAGAGGATTCGCTCGCCTAAATGTGTTGCAGAATAATGAGTATCGTTATATCATCCAGTTCGGATTCGCTGTTTATGGGCTCTCGAAGGATGAGAAGGAAACAAAAATACTTGACATAACAATGCAACTTCAAATAATTACCAATTATTTCTATATACAATATCGGGATTGCAGGATGTTGAATACAAAACGACGCATCATTCGTAAACGTTACTTCCCCGCGTAACGAAATTATTATTATTCCTTTAAACGCCAGGTAAATCATATTGTTATTGATTTTTCTTGTTGCACACATTGTTCATTTGGGATACACATCGACAAGCAGTGTTTCGATAATACTGTACACCACATGGAATTTATAAATGAAAGAGCCAGCGCAGAGTCGAGCAATTAATGATCTTGTTTTAAATAATGCCTCAACTATTCGCTTTGTCGATTCTACAAAATTTCCCGATTATCGAAGGAAGCAGATAAACGAGAATAATCTCAGGAAATGTTTATTCGAATGCCGCTCGACTGCTTCGCCCTATGGCCTCTCTTTCACCATCGCTCCTCCGGCTCGTCTTTACTACTATTTTTACGAAGGAACCACGCCTCCTAAATTAAACGAATATAATGTATTTGCGGTTGAAAGACGCCAAGTACCGGACTTCAAATGAATTGTAGGATCCGCAACGGCGTCTTCTGTATCGCGTGTTACGCAACATCGTATGTTGATGCAATCGGAATCATTTGAAAACGTTCAAACACACCGGTGCTTCGAATATCAGGGAAAGCATAGCAACGAGGATTGCGACTCTCATTACCGCGATATATTCACGCCTCACGGAAACTTCGATCTGCATGTGCATTTATCGCATTTTGAAGGCTGTCAACATTTTTTTAAATCAAAATTAATACACTTGTGCAGGATATTTTTTGCACAAACAGCTTATAAGGCGTTCTCTTTCAGTGCAGACACTTTGTTTTCGAACCTCTCAAATGTGTTTCATAAGAAGCATTCAATTTTTATTGGTTTTTCAATTATTTTACTCGTTTCGTAGTTTTATATAGTGGTCATTTTTTTTTTGTAGATTCTGTACACATCATTTACAAAATTAACATTAACATGTTAATTCTGTAAAATTATATGTAAAGAAATAGTTGCTCGATTCGGCGAACGACGGAATTTACGACTATTGCATTCACCTTGAAATTTTAGTGTGATACTATGCTAAAAAAAATTGTATCCTACTTTTTCCAATAAAGAAATCTGAAGTAATTTGCAAAGAGATCTTGAAATTAGTAATAGAATCTGGCTAATTATGTGGAACGTCTGAAATGGTGCAAAAAAGTCTGCAAAGACGAAGAAGGCCTTGAATATGTAATACGATATACACGATGAAAAATTAATATACAGAATACCGAACGCGTTGAATAGTCGGGTTTCGCATAGAAAAACTGTAATCTCTTTTCTTTCTTGTATATCGAATTAAATATTCGGATTTCTGCGCAGAGACTGCCATGAGAGTATCATTAATTTCCCAAATATTTTTAACAGTATATGGTTGTTAATTCTGGCCTTTTTCATGAAGTAAGCCAAGAGATTGTTGTTTACTTTGCGCTGTACGTAACACAATCTCAAAGTCTCGGAAAGAAATACGAAAAAGAGGAAAGATGCGAATTGCTCGAGAAATTCTACGATATGCGACCACCAACGTCACGAACCTACTAAAATAATACGAACGATATGAAAGAATTCGTACTAGACCGGGATGTTCCATCTACGTCGAGTTGTCTCTAAATTACAAGCGGAATAATCGACAAGTTATTATCAATTAGGATAACCTGATAGCAAATTGTTCGCGGTAATAGTGGCTCATTAAAATTCTGCAAGCGTAATTGCCAAACATTGCATTAAAGGCGGAATATCAATATTAACACAGCGATATTCCTCGTGGATAATTTTTTAAGCGTTAGTTATTAAAAAGCGACGGAACGACCCGGTGTTACGAAATTTGGTTGAATACAGTACGTCTAAGATACTTGAAATCTCAGAAAATTAATTTACATTAAACTATGTATATAATATTGTTTTTTTTTTGTTGTTGTTACTTTTGCAGGAGAAAATGGCTTCTCTCTTTTTTTCTTTCTTTTCATTATTTTTGTTTATACAACTCCGACGTTTAATGGACAAACGCGTTGACTCTCAAATAACAAGATCTAGTCTCGAGATTAATTATTTTTCCAGCACGCGTAATGCGAAACACAAAAAGTTCTTTATATTGCCATAGCCATATTATAGAAAATACACTACCGTATGGTTTTTGTTTTGTTTTTTTTTCTTATACGTTTTTTTGTTTTTTTTTTTTCTTCACTCTTACAAAACTTTTATTGTTTGCATAGCAAAATTGTGGACACGAGTGTACTTTACGTAGCCAGTGCCAGGAGGGTAAGTGTTAGAAGGGACAACAACGCGACGACGTGCTGCGTGGTGGTGGAACATCCGACAAGGCTGAGATCAGTTGTCCATTGCGTATCTACGAGTCCAATCTTTGGCATTGCGTATCGCCTCGCTCTCGTTTACTTTCCAAAGTTCGGCTACATCGTTCGCCAAAGGATCATCAGGATTGGGCGCACTCAAAAGCGCCTGTATGGACAGCAACACTGTTCTTATTTGTAGAGCAGGACTCCATTTGTCCTTCAGAATGTCCAAGCAAATTCTACCGAGCCTGGTATCCAACAGAAAATCACAATAATTTAACTTACGATTATGATGAATTTGCCCAGAAGATTAACTTTGAGCTTTATAGTGTCGATTTATGATAACTGATTACAAAATTTACGGTTCTGCGGACTGTTACCAAATTTCATAGCATTTTATTGAACATATTTTTGAAATACTGCTCCTTAGTATAAATTTGATATTTGAACATAATATCAAATCTCAAAATAATCTTTGACCCATACCATATAATTGCTTGGTTCTTTTCATTTTTATGACGTACAAAAATCACGAATTTGTAAAGTTTTACTATATCTTCTGTTAATTTCTTCAAAACAGTTAGTGCAAAAAATGTTTCCTGTAAATTTCTGTTACCCACAATGAAAGTTCTTATATATACACTGTCACATAAAATTTTATATACAAAGCAGAAGTTGTAGAGTTGTAGAATTTAATAATTTTACTTGTGTATTATATTTAAAACACCAGCCAAGGGAAACAATTTTTGTTAATGTAGAACATTTTGAACATTTGACATCTAAATAGAACCATGGCTGAATGTGTGATCAAGTTTCTTCAGAGTCTGTTCTCAGGTAAACATTTTTTGCTCCAGATTTACATATTCAATATTGAAAGTCTCTCATAATTCATTTATTACCATATAAATGTTTGAATCTGGATTTTATTTGGGAACATGAAAATCGTTGATATTTTTGTGACTAAATATTTAAAAGATCAGAAAATCCAGTGTGAATCGTTCATCATTTCACTGATGTGTGTATTACACTTAACACACCAGTTGACAAATATGATTTCTGATAATTTGTTAATGCCAACTAGCAAAGATTTCCAACAAAAGATATATGAGCAGAACTGTTAATAGATGTGTAATCATGTTTTTCTGGAGGCTATTATGGAATAAATATTTGTACATTGCAAATTTACCTGTCTATATTTGGGTGATAGATTTTTGTGATAAATCTAACTTTAGGTGCTGACATGGGGTAGTCTTCTGGTAGGAACAGCTCGAGCTTGAATAATCCACCCTCGAAAGGAGAGTCTTCGGGGCCCGTTACAATAACATGAAAATACCTAGCGTTTGTATCGTCCGGTACTGCACTGATACCAGGAACAGGTTCTTGCATCAGTCTCTGTGTTTCTTTGATGATTCTTCTTGGCAGCGCCGCCATTTTTATCTAGTTCTGTGTTTAAAAAGAAAAACCAGAAAGCGTTAATAAAAATATGTTGTTTTCAGCGACTAAAATATAAAATAGTGTCCCGTATTCTTTCTTTGTAATTCTTTCGCTACCGGTACACAAAAGTTTGTACAATAATTCGTAATACTGTGAAATATTTGATAGAAAATTCCATGGAAGAATTTATACAAATTTCATTCGATCCACCGATCCAACGTTAAATATCTCGCCACCAACCGCAATGCAGTTCGCATTGACATAAACTTAGCTCGCAACACAAATGTTCCCAGAATCCACGCGACCAAAAAAGAAGTACCGATCAATCATACGACGAGAGAAACTGCATATCCGAGTAGGAAACAAAGTATTTCCATTAATATCTTCGTTCAACATAATTATCCTGGACATAAAAAGGGAACAACGAGAATTACGATAATTTCGACGTGCCTCGGCAGCTTTAAACAATCGAGCGTGATTCCCACGACAAAAGCCGACGTTTCAACAATCGGAAACAAAGTAGATCCAATGGAAAATCGCAAGTTCCGTTATTCGCGAAGCCCAATCAAAAAATGTAACAGCGCGATGATGCTTTGTGTATTCCGCTGGCAAATCGTCGACGACATTTAATGCGTGTCTCGATACGTCAAAAAAAGTGAAAAAAAAAAAAAAAGAAAGAAAAAAAAGCCGATCACGTTCAGAGCGACACAGACACAAGGCCAATGGCCAAGGTGGAGGTTGTGCTTATCGCGTAGGCGAGAGAGACCGAACAGAGGCTGATGAACCTCAAACCTCAAACCTCAGACCTTTATCCGCGAAATCGACAACTCGACTTATCGAGTGGCAGCCGATCGAAGTGAGAGCTCGCATTTACAAAAGGGAAATGTTGCGGGGAACCTCTATCGGCTTGCGCCGTACGTTTCTCACAGAATAGCATAAACAAAGAGGGTGAATTGAGTTTTGGGCGAAATATCAATGGGTAAGAGGAAAGGCGTACGATCAATAACGGTGATCGATTACGCGCCGGATGTTCAGTAATCTTCGCAATACGTACGATTCTCCTTTCCTGACAAATACGCTTCTCTCTCTCTCTCTCTCTCGTGCGTGTGTGACACACCGCGGAATCTCTCACTGTACGCCTTCGGTGTCTTCTGGTGGCCTCTTCTAGAAACCTCGCGCACAGCGACGACTCTCACGAGTACTTATATATTAGTAGTTGCCCGCGGTAGTGAACCACGAATTTAATCGACGACGGGACGACGACGCGAGCGTCGCCACCAAAAACCCCCGTAATAAGTGGACGATCTGACCGAGCGAATCACGAGCTTACTTTATCTACAACCCCCCGGAAAGCCAAATTACGTATTATGCTTTTTCTTTTTTTTTTCTACGTCAATTCAGGCCCTCTTTTTAATCTAATTTATTGTACGCGTGCGGATGTGTAGCGGCGATACTGCCGCGATTTTCATCTTACGCCGCACGAGCTATGGTGGCGCTGATGCGCACCGTACGTCAAACACTGGCAGGCTCGCTTGCGGTCCTTTGGTAATGCAATTATCCTAGCTATTTAAGGATATCATTGTGCCCTGCAGTTTTCATAATTTTCAAGTTCAAACTGATGAAACTCGAAAAACGCATTTTTCAAAGCTTATCGTATTGTCGATATAACGTAAGACGACGACTTTTAAAACATCGTTCACATTTCGCGCGCAAATTATGACAACTGTCGTTCGTATGATTTTTTCAACGTTATCCTGATGATATCCTTGAGGGAAGGCGGAATATTGATGAGCGCGAGAGGGACAGCGAATATGTTCCGGACGAAGAATTTACGGAAACTTGATATTTTTTTGGGAGTAATGAAAGTCTTATGTCATGCAGAACTAAGAGACAAATTATATACGACGTATTGTTAAATAGAAAAACGTCGGTGTCCTCTGAAATTGTGGGTACAGTCCTTGTTACCGACTGAGTAGGTTTCGTCGCCGCCATTGGACGTTGTTATCCAAGGACCATTTTATATGTCATTTTATATTTGTCCCTTGTTGATGCAATTATCCCATTAAATGAAGGGCATGTTATAGGTAAAGCATGTAGATCCGGTTTTTGCAAACACGTTTGTTATGGTCTAAATAGCATAAGACGACGAATTCCGAAACGTCAGTTACATTTAGCACACGATGAGTATAGTCATTCGAATAATCTTTTACGTTATCTCGAGGATATCCCCGCGATAATGAAACAACGTAAGAAAGTTATCAACGGAAGACCATTTCATAAAATTTTGTGCACTAATCAGCATTTTATTTTCGGACCACAAATTATGCTACTTCCGACATATTATGTTTGTAAATGAATAATTCATTACAATTCATATATACATAATTGATATTCTTAGTACCCTCGATTATGTTAATTTTATTTACTTTTTTTTTCTTGTGTATGACACGAAAATGTAGATGCATTAATTATCGATACACATTCCATATCGAGAATCCACTATAATTCGATTATTATCATATTAAACGCTTAAATTTAGATTTTACACAGTATTTTTTTTTTTTTACTATAACAGTGTGTACATTTTTTAAATAACATTACCCAACCAATAGAAAAGCTGATTACAAATTTTCGTATGTTTATAGATAATTTTGTCAAGTGATTTACGTAATAAATTATATTAAGATTAGTAATTGTTCAGAGCTGTCCTTATTTACACTCAATCAAGTATATTGAAGATCCATCTAATAATAACTTCAACCTGATGAAAATTGGATATTTTCATAATACTTGGTACTTTTTTGGTGTGTGCTTGATGAACTAATAGAATATTATCTAATGGAACAACTGAAAAACTAAAGAAGTGTTCGAAATTTCGATCGTACGACGAACATAATTCATTTTTTTCAATTACCCAAGAAAACGTGCATTCTTTAATGTATTGCGACATTAAGACATTAGTCATTGTATCAGAAATAATTCTACGTGAAGCTAATTCCTGTCGTGATATACGATAAAGTTGCTCTTAAATCATTACTAATACATTTCTTCATTGTAAAAACTATATATTCATTATATATCGATATTGTTGTAAGGAAATTCGTTGTAATATCGATCCTGACGATAAGTATCGATTTGTAAAATCGATAGTTTTAGGATAAGATATCGATACCCAGAATATCGATACTCGAATGGCATCTTTGAGCAGCATGCAAGTCTCGCTTGGCGAGTCAGTGCAACCAACCGATCGTCGGGAAGTCACGAAGAACGAAAACTGCGTGACAAACGTACATACGACTCCGATGCACAAATGTCATGTACGTTTACGTCGCTGAAATGTCAGATTCGCGATCGAGAACCGGCAAAAATATTTACGTACTCGCGATCCACGCGAGAACGCGTGACTGAGTTATCGAAGCACATTTTTCTTCCAGGTAACGACAAACAATTGAGACGCAATGCCCTTTGTTTTTTTAATTCGCGGATATCACAATTTACTCTTGTCACTTCTGTCATCAAAGTTTTTGTGACTGCTCTGTGTTATCGCGCAATTAAACAAAAAAACACTTGTTTCTTTAGCCTTACTTTTTAAAGACAATGTCTATTTTTGTTCTCTATGTTTACATTGCGATATCTATAAATACGCTGGTTTTGAATAACATTGATTAAGGCGGTGAGGATTTTCTTCTGGCTTTCGTTTGAAAACAGCTGACAATTTTTTATGATTCGGAGTTACTTATCGCACGATTTACAGATTTATAAAAAATGGGCGACGTTAGATTGCTTATACAAGAAGAAGGACGTACTGCGCGCAATTTGGTAGCGTTTAATGTTCCGGTCGGAACAAACAATGTGGAGAGAGTAACTAGAAAACCACCTAGTGTTCCCAGAGTCGCTCACATTGCCTCCATGAAGAGATCAATTAAGAGCTCATCTCGAGTGAGATCAGCCTCCACCGGACGTGACAAAAAGTCAGGTACGTCTAAGATTCCTCTCTGTTTTTGGTTTTTTGGTAATTGCGCTATCAAAGTCTCTTCTTAGTCGATAAATACTAATGAAATTAAGGATTCACTGTATATCTCTGATTTTTCTGTTTACTGTAAGTGATAAGATTAAAGTTTTTAAATTCACTTCATACATAAAAAATGCCTGCGAGGATTAAAATGAGATATTGAGTGAATTATCAGAATCTGAAGCTGCCTTGGTAGTTTTTGATAGTATTTTCAAATGATTAAACCCAAAATTCAATAGTTACTCTCTATTTCCAGTAAAATTGAGCATTCTGTAATAAAATAATTTCAGTTTATAAAGCATTATGTCATTTATTTGATTCACTACTGAATACAAAATAAACGATAGGTGGAATGGAAGGTAAAAAAGAAATAATGACTCAGTGAAAATTGTGAAATCAATAATCTATCACTGAAGAATTTACAGAGATGTGTGTAGAATGTCTAATAAATTAATTGACCATTAAACAGAAAGATATTACCTTGAATTTGTTACAGAACTGCAAGCCCGTTATTGGGCCTTTCTATTCGGCAATTTGCAACGTGCGGTGGACGGCATCTACCAGACCTGTGAAGAGGATGAGAACATATCCGAGTGCAAAGAGGTAATCCTCGTGCTCGAAAATTACACCCGTGATTTTCACAATCTCATAGAATGGTTCAAAGTTAAATGGGCCTACGAGAGCTCGCCGCCGCCTTTGCGGCGTACGCCACTCGCTTGGGAAGTGAGAAAAACTTCTCCCTGCAGAGCGTGGAACTCTTCAGTAGCTCCAAAAAGCACGAGCCCTTTACAAAGGCTCAGTCCTACGGGACCTATGTGCTCGAGTCCTCTCGATCCGCCGATTATCGAGAATCAGCCGGTGAATTCCATAAAAGAGGAGACAATATACAAAAGAATAAAAGACAACCAGAATAACGTTGCAAAACGTGAGCCTAAGAGTCTGAAGGACAGACGTAGAAATATAAGCACTAAGGACACCGAACGCGCAGTGAATAACAAGGAAAAAACCGTGCTAGGGAAATCCGTACCTAAAACGGTCGTCAAACGTGTGGTATCCGAGAAAAGCTTTGACCAGGACATCGCAGAAGCGAAAAGCTCCTCGACAGCCACAAAAATCGCGCAAACGTCGTCTAAAAACGTGTGTGCTTCGGGCACTGAAGTGCCAAATGATAGATTAGCTAAAGAGAGATGCGGACTGGCAGTTATCGATAAGGAAATCACCGGAAATCGCGGGAACTCGAAAGAGAAAGAGACCGAAGATTCCAGCCTAAAAACAATTGCCAATAAAAGCGAAAAATCTTCAGTAACGGAAGTCGAAGCACTGAAGAATAAGATAAACGATAGCGTTAAGGATACCAATACAAGAGAGACAAATAATAGAGTTATAAGCGAAAAGAGGACAGAAAATTCTTCAAAAACACAAAACGATGTGAAAATCGTGTCCAAGTATTCAGGAAACTCAGCTAATTCTGTCAATGCTTCGGACAAGCCTCGACCTAAATCTAATCCTATTCGACCGGCTTATTCGACGGTATCTAGGACGCGACACTCGACAGGAGCGCATTTACCGGAAACGCCGAAGATGATAAGAAGCAAAACGACTCTGGGCGTGCGAGAAGCAACGTCGATAAATAAAACTCGTCCGGGTACTTGCGTGATGGTCAGAAGACGATTGCAGCCGTTTTCTTCGAATACGAACAAGCAAAACGCTGCTATTGATCAAAGCGGCGATATAAGCAGTTCCGTCGAAGTACTAACGAAACGTACGATCAATACGCGAACCAACGAAGATAACGACGGCTGGCAAACCGTAAGAAGTCGTTGCAGACGCGGAAGTACTCACAATTTGAATATGTCGACGCGTTTTCACAAGCCAAGCACCGCGACTTCGTTGCCCGCACTTTCGATCGAAAGTCCTTGCGAAAAGACGAAGAAGAGTTGCTTCACGCCCGACGGTTACGATCGACAAAGCGGTGGGGAACAATGCTCGGTACAAAAAGCCGGCAAAAACCGGAATAACGAGGTTGAGAAGGTGCAGGGTGAGTCGCAGACGAGAAAATCGCCAAAGAACGACGCTGGAAAGCGTAGGGGAAGAAGTTCCGTGCCAAATGCCCTAAGCGACACTAATTCCACTTCCATGATTGCCGCGGTTTTTAAAAGCGAGGCTGAATTGCTGGAGAAACGAATTCAACAGTTTATGGCGGCTCAGGCTGAGAGGGAAAGGATTATTCTGGAGGAGGAGAGGAAAACCGAAGAAGCTGATTCCCAGAGATCGCAACAACTTTCCGACGAGGAGGCTTTCTTGCAGAGACAAATTTTGGAACTGGAGTCGACGGAAATCGATGTTGATACGGAAACCGATGAGACGGATGGAGAAACTGTTCTTGAAATCGATGATCGGGAATCTGTCGAACCGCTAACGGATACTGACGATATTAGCCTCGAAGATCGGTAATTATCGATTTCTTACTCTCTTACATTCGAATTACAGATTTTTCTTGTTCCGCTGATCTTTGGAGTAAAATTTCAATATCACTAATTTTACATGTTTCTAGTTATTCTATTATATTTTTATTCTTTTATTGTGCAGGTATGAAAATATGTTGGAAGGAATGTCCTGGTCCGAAAGAATGGACACTTTGGCGCAGCTTCAAGCTTTGGTGGCTCGCCATCCGGGTAGAGCGTTGGAGCTTCACCAGAAGCTTTCATCTCCTTCGCGAAAAAGATCTCTAGCCGAGACGCTGCGTCGTTACCAGGCAAAGCAGGCTTGCGCTCAGCACAAGCGTCAGAAGCTTTTGTCGGAAAAATCGCAGCGCCTTCGCGAATTACTAAATAAAGTCGAGGACGTGAAGAGCGCCAAGAATCAATTGATCGAGGATAAACGAGTTCGAATGGAGACGAAATTAAAGCGAGCTGAGGAAAATCGCACGCAACATTTGCTGGAAATCGTGAGAAAGGCGCACGACGAGGACTCAAAATTGAAGGAAATCGCTTTCATTAACGAACTAGAAGCGCAGAATAAGAGACACGACTTTATGGCCCTCTGTCAGGAACAGGAGGAAAGACTTCAGGTAAATTTAAGAAATGTGTGTAAATTTGAATTTACAGTTTTTGTACATCAATTTCTTCGCTGTTTTAGTTACAATCTCGAAAAAAAAAAATGTATACACACAAAACTTTGTCTATATGGAAGTAATGGATAAAAAAAATAAATATGAAATAACGTAACGTTTTACAGGGAATTCAAGAAGAGCGTCAGCGACGGCAGGAAGAAAAAGCGGCAAAGGAAGCGGCGGCTGAGGAACGACGGCGCGCTTTGGAGGCGGAGCGGCTACTACGAATCCAAAAAATGCGCCAGGCCAGACGAGAACGCGAAGAAAGAGTCGGAAAAATGCAGCTTGAAAGAGAAAAGGAACGGCAGGTAATATTTTCAACGCCTAAGACCCAAATGCCACTAAATGGCATAGCTGGTAGGATATTTTTATTTATGACTAATAAATGTACTTGAAAAATAGGAACTGGCACGGGAAAAAGCTCGAGATCGCGAGGAACGCTTATCAGCTCTACATGCAGCTCAACTTGCGAATCAAGAGGAGTTGCAGAAGAAGATTGCTCAAAAACAACAAGAATCAGCTCGACGTCATGGCGAAAATATTGAACACATTCGCCAACGAGCGGTGGAATCGTCGATATTACGTTCGGAGGAAGTTCCGCCTATGCTGAAGTCCTACCCGGCACAGAAGCAATGCGGACTTTGCGGCACACAAGTAATTCAAGTTTTTATGACAATTAACACGAAATGCTTTATCTCTAAATATCGTTAAGGGGTTATACCAGTTAAATCCCAGTAAATGCTATCAAATTAGTGCGGCCGCTAAAGTGCCTAAAAAAATAAAAAAAACGCTCTTTGCCCTAAAAATTAATGTCTCGATGTTTTTAAAGCTTTACACTGGTATAGTCCCTTACGTTCCGCACCTATCTTTGTCTGCAGAGTTTTTGAAATTCATCTCTTTGGATTTTTTGTTCAGATACCTAATGAAGTTTGTTTGCTGAGCCACCTGAAGAGAAAAACGCATCTTGAGGCTGTAAAAAAAATGCATGACGGTCGCGAACCATCGCGCGATGAGCTTCAGAGATTCAACATCGCGCAGATACGCGATATCGTATCACCGCAAAGTATGAACTCGAACGGTGAAGAGACGAAGGCCGCGAAAGAGAAGCAGAAGGCTCTCAAGAGGCGTAGCAGAAAATTGAAACAACGAATGACAGCCCGAGGCCAAGAATGGGAAGCACAAAACACTTCAATTAATCAAGCCACTGTGGAGTCACCGAATAAAGCCAAACTCCGTCAATATTTGAAGGAACTCGACAGATTGGTAGCCAATCATGGCAAAACCGTTTGGCCTAGTGTCGCGGTTTCCCGACTGGACCGTTGCTTGGGTGAAATGTCCAGAACCTTTGTAAAGTCGGTAAGTTAATTGAAAAAAAAAAAAAAAAACAGACATTTATGCTATTACATTTATTTACATATTTTTTATAGTTTTAAATAAGTGGAGGAAAATCATTTCGTTTTACCTCAGAAGCGAATTTTCTGCAAAGTATTTTTAGAAGAATTATTATGTTTCAAGTCTTCTCATCCGAAATTCGAGTGCACGCAAATGCGTCTATGTTGATATGATAATCCTGTGTAATTTGAAGTATACTGTTTATATATTAACGACGTAACTTGCAAACTGAGAAACCGAACATCTTTTAAAATCAAATTCGTTAGAAAAATCTACTTCGACATTCTCTTAATTCTCTTGGTAATTTAGTACATCGACCTTACCGATATTTTTCGATTGATTTGCAGGGTCCGATGGACCAGGAAGCGTTCAGAATTTTGAGTGGATTCGATACGTTGATGAATCTCATCAATCTTGGCCTGAATGTCCAGAATACCTCACACAATTTACCAAACAAGTAAGTTATATAAAAGTCTATTGTTCGTTGTATTTTGTGCAAGTTTAGCGGTCTCTGATTCAATAGCTTTTCTTTGTATCATTTTTCAGGAGCATTGTATCGGTCTGCCGCGTCTACAAGGCTGCAGTGAATCTTCACATCAATAACATCGAAAACATTTTACTGAGCAATAAAATCGTCGCTATCCTTGATCTTCTTCTCCAGCGATTTGAGGTGAGTTTCCTTTGGAGCTTTCATTTGTAATAAATTCGTCTGACGGCCTTAAGATGGCGCCACAAGCATCACCAACGGGTTTTTACTATCTTTGCCTGTTTACTTTGAAAACGACGGTAATAAAAATATTCCACGAAAAAATTTAGCTGCTAAAATGATAACCTGATAGAAGTTCTCGAAAAAACGATAAACTTGTGATTTGCAAGTTGATGCAGCAGCTAGATTACGTTTTGAACTTTACGTTTTTGAACCATTTCGGAGCCCAGAATACATTATTTTTTATGTTAAGTATTTTTTTCGGGCCAAGATTGAATAATTTTCATCAGATTTGAAATTGCAGATACTTTGAACCTTTCATGCAATTTTGTTTCAATCTTGATCAATTTTCTATAGTTTTACGCCGAGATAAATTTAAATTCTACTTATTTTTTTCATCTTTTCGGGTTTCTTTTTGTGTTTCATATTGTAGCGATTGTATTCGGAGATTCCTATTTCGTTATTTTTGGTGAACGTATATTTTTGCTCGTTTTATTTATCGCGTTAGTTGCGCAATCTCGTGCGTGACGAAACGTATAAAGAAGGATTAGCAATGGACCGATGCACGCGGGCGGCACGCAAGCATTGGTTTAAATCTCGACCGTTAATGCTCAGCGATAAGGGAATGCGTGGCTTACATTTCTTTTTCGTTCTTTTCGTCCGGAGGCTCGATCGCTCGAGCGACCCGGTGCGGCGAGGCGCGTAAGAAGGCGACTCGGCTGTCAGCCTGTCCGTCGAGACGGCTCTGTAAAAATAAGGATTAAAGTAACTCAGAAACCGCGCGACAGTCCACGAGATCAGCCTCAGCAACCGGAGTAGGCCGATCGAACTTTGGCGTCGAACTTGAGCTACTTCAAATTGTTGGTAGTCATAGTCATTGAAATGTTCGTTTTTGCGGAAACCTGAAAGATTTTGTACTGGGTGTTTCGACAGCTAGTCTTGCAACAGACAAATAAACCTGAATTTCTTATAATAATTAAAAACAATAAATACCATCATCATTTAATTCTTATTTATAGGAACAAAAACGAAGCTTTCTGTATGATTTTTAAAAAAATGAATTCATTTGTTAATATTAAAGTTTTCGACATTATTATTATACCGACAATTCGGAGTGAATGAATTTGCTTAAAAAATTTCAGATTTATTTTTGAGATCTTTGTAAAATAATTTAAGCAATGATTCAATCCCCTTTATCAAAATTGTTGAGGACTGATTGAAGGTATAAATATATCGGCTTTTCTCAATATAATAATATTTTGTAGTCGATGCAATGAACTGAAAGTGCTGAAGCGAACATTTATAGCGCTGAGAGTCGACGTTCTTCTAAAATAACTGCGTTTCCTGTCCACGAGGAAATGCTCCAAAAATAGATATTTTACAATACCCGAAAATCTCTTGTCTGGATTTTATTATTAGTATGAATTTTCATGAAATTTAATCAAGGAATCACGATGTTTCTCGAGGCTATTTAAAGCCAAGTTACAGAAGTAACGGCTCTCGCTCTCGCTCTGACGTTCGCCGGTTCCCGTCGTAATTTTCTCAAGAGGCATTGTTCCATTCGACGTTCACAAATCAGTCCTCATCTTGGTGTAACGGGGGCGACAATTATTCACGCTCCTGTAGATACGGCACTGTCTCTCGACTCGGCACTCCCTCCCGCACTTTCGTATTTTCCCTCTCTCT